>CP136057.1:414031488-415408988 GCA_032464435.1 Aegilops umbellulata
CATCCTTGTTCCATGTACAGTGAATACAGTATTATTAATTGTTCCAATGAAAAGTAACGGCTCCTACGAAACATGTGAATTTCCATGAACATAGCCACGGAGTAGAAAAACCAGCATGACCAAAACAGAGAGATTGAGTAATGGCTCCTGCAAAAGTGTACAGCCCAATGGAGACAACAATATTTCAACAAGCCTACTAGTACTGACATATTCTAATTTCCCTATGTGGGTGCTGAAAATTTCATGTAATGCAATTCCACATATATGCAGAACCACATGTTGCATTACATGGCTTGCTGCAAAAAAAACCTAACCTCTAACTTCTTGTTCATGAAATGCAACATGGCTACTATTAGAGATGCAGTTAGATAACAAAAATATAGATGTAGCTTGTACGTGGAATTGAACACAAAAATATTTTGTGATGAAAATTGTTCTATGCCCTAGTACAGAAACTCAATTACGCCATGGAGTATGTATGAATTAAACTAACAATGGTTCATCAGAACACGGCGTCCCAGCTAAAAAACTTCCAATCCTTCGAAGAAGATGTAAATCACGATGATGCTTCTACACGTTTGAAAAAAAAGAAAAATATACACATATGAAGACATTTCAAGGCGAGTAGAACCTAGGGGAGGTCGGAATGGAGAAGGGATCGAACCTCTTGGTTAGAGCCTATTCAACACAGCGGAGAAATTCTGGTGCAAAGGAGGATTCAAATCTAAGGAGAGGCGACGGCGAGCAGAGGGGAGGGGGAGAACAGAGAAGCGAAATGGGGAAAGTGTTGTAAGTGGATGGTCCCACTTGTCTGCTACTGAACAGAAAATAGACGAGGCAAAAAACAGGCTTCGAGGAGATAAGACCTGGGCGGTACGTGGCTCGATCTGTTCCATAAATCCATGGATAAGACAGGCGGCGGCGGCAGGGTAGCGGCGCGGCGACGCCGCCAGGGCGCCTCCATCTTGTTTCCACTTGCGGTGCTCCTCGAGCGTAGAGGTAATACCTCGCTCACTCTTCTTGATCTACTTCCTTTACTTTCCTTAATTGCATTGTGTATTGAAGAAAGAATGGTTGGGGGAAAAGGCGGAAGAAGTGGAAGAAAATTTAGTTCTAGTTCTACGAGTCTAACAGGTAGAATTAGCCAGTTAGTTGTTGTTGATATGGCGAACAAATACCTAGTTTAAGATTTAGCTAAAATTGGGGAGTTGTTGAACGTTGGCCAGTTAGTTGCTGTTGATCTGGCGAACAAATACCTAGTTTAATGCTGTGAATAATTTCGTGTGGACTGATTTGCACTTGTTGTTAGAATTATAGATAGATGCAGCTTTGGAGTTCGGTGAACAGTAATTGGTTTCATGTTTTTTGTTCTACTTTTGCTGTCACCCGTTTCGTTTTACTTCGCATACTATCTTGTTTGTTTAAAAGAAGTACCGGATGATTCTGAATTATGGTTGCAGCATACAGTACATAGAGATGGAAGGTGAAAGCAGCTTTGCTAACCAGCAAGTAATTACTAAGAAGAAAGAGATTAGTAAGAAGGTTAGCATCTATGTTTCTTGTTTATAAAAGTACAAGTTGAGTCTGTTATTTGAAAACTGAATAAAAAAGAAAAATGTGTGATGTTTTCTTGTGGATGCAGAAGCAAACTTACAAAAGAAATGGATCCAATGGAAAAGAAGTGAATCAGAGAAGGAACAACAATAATGACAAGCTGCTCGAACCTACAGCGAGCAAATGTCCTGCAGAACCTGCTATTGTGGTAGGTCACTGTCCTTGATTTTAGTCATCGCTTCACGTAGGATTTCAGTTAGGATGAAAAAATCATTTAAATTGCTTTCACTTTTCTCTTAGGGGTGTCCTTTGATGGAAGAATTTGATCAGTTTGTTCAATATCAAAGTTTGAGGAAAGAAACTAAGGTTGGTTGTTTGGTATCTGTGATTTCAAAATGCATTTCTTCTTAGGAAGTGATATGAACTAACAAATTTTAACACACAAAAATGGTGTTCCAGGAACTGATTGAGAGCCAAGAAGCTGAAATAGGGTTCAATTTATTTCGGGGCATTGACAAAGAAATAGAAGAAGCTCCACCAAACATCATCACGGAACATTTGCAAATGTCAAATAACAATGAACAAATGTCAGGACCCCGATCCTAAGTCACACCGATCCAGCATGTAACACATCATATCACTTTGTGGCCTCACGCACGGTGTTCCCACGGGTGCCACCTTACCTGGCCCGGGACCGTTTGCGCCTTTTGGCTCACGTATATGATAGTGTCGCTAGCATCCATATGACAGAGAACCCGGGCCGACATGGCTAGTCGTGAACCCAAAGCGGTGCTAACCTATGAGGACAGGCATACATGAATCACATCGAGCATGTCGGTCATCAACGTGTGAATCCGGGCTGTAGCACTGGGCTAACAGGACTCCGGTAAGCCGGGCTGTAGCAGGCTAGGCAGGACTCCGGATGTCACCGCGTGACATTTCCCCGAAGGGACAGACACAGGAACGAAGTGAATCACATGCCGGCCAGTCAAGTGTTCCGAGCAGTAGTGCTGGGCTAGCAGGACTCCGGTGAACCGGGCTGTAGCGGACTACTATCGCTCCGAAGCACTAGACTACATTTCCCCATATGATAGGCTGCCAAGGATAAACAACTAGATAGTCGGATCCCACCCATACCAGGCATTTCAATCATACACACAATATGCCCGATATGAATAGATACAACATGGCATCACAACAAGACTCTACGACTCCAAATATTTATTCATTAGGCTCCGCAGAGCGAGATATTACAAACATGGGTCTCATGACCCAACAATCAGAGCATACAAATCAAAGCACATGCGGAAGCTTAACATGTCTGAATACAGACATCTACAAATGAAAAAGGCTGAGAAGCCTGACTATCTACCAGATCCTGCCGAGGGCACAAGATCGTAGCTGAGGTATCAAGCTAAACGTCGAAGTCCAAGCGGTACTACTAGCGAGACTGACGTCTCTCTGCAAAACATAAAAATAGGCAAACGTGAGTACAATTGTACTCAGCAAGACTTACATCAGAACTAACTACATATGCATCAGTATCAATAAAGGGGGTGGTGGAGTTTGACTGCAGCAAGCCAGCTTTGACTCAGTGGCTAACCTGAACTACGACTGCAAGTAACTCTTTTGAGGTGGCGCACACGAGTCCACATATTCACCATCCAATACACCACTATGGATCCACTTCCGTCTCCCTACGAGAAGGCCATCCATAGCACTCACGCTTATCTTGCGTATTTTAGAGTATCCACTTTCACTTATCTATGAACTGTTATAGGCAACCCAGAAGTCCATAACCGCGGACACGGCTATTCGAATAGATGATGTTAACCCTGCAGGGGTGTACTTCTTCATACATGTTTCCACCACTTAGCGTCTGCACACGACATGTGCTCGGCAGACTTCAAGCGAAAGCCGACGTGGGTGTAGACCACGACCTACCTAAACACTCAAGTCTCTAGTCCAGGTTTATCGCCTATTCGGGTTCCATCCGCAGGGAGTCCGGCCGAGGTTTCCACTAACGGCCCCGAACGATGTGTACAGGGTCCGAGACACCAAACGGGCGCCCGGCTGCCCGGCCACGTGCCTACCGCAACACAGCCCACCCCTACGGTCAGCGCTGCGTGCGGCCCCCAGCATACTACAAACACCAGAAACTACTTGCAACTCCTGGACAGAGGACAAGGGTGATTAAGAAGTCGAGCGGGGTCATATTTCAGGGCCCAATGCATGGTAGTAGCTATTTCATGGATCACAAACACAGAACTCAGTTCCTGAGGACGGCTTCAATGAGACAACCCACCATGTACTCCTACATGGCCTCTCACCAATACCTTTACCAAATCGTATTCACACACTTAGCTCACACACAGTAGGACATGTTCATCACCATTCCAATTCATTCCCGATGAATCAGACCCGACTCAACTCTAAGCAGTAGCAGGCATGACAAACAAGCATGAATGAGTAGGCACAACATGGGCTCAAACAACTCCTACTCATGCTAGTGGGTTTCATCTATTTACTGTGGAATGACAGGTCATGCAAAGGATAAAGGGGTTCAGCTACCGCAGCAAGTAACACATGAATCGTTGTTGTCCTAATGCAGTAAAGAGAGCAGGAGCGAGAGGGTGGGATTGTATCGGAATGAACAAGGGGGTTTTGCTTGCCTGGCACTTCTGAAGATAACATAGCTCTTCATCGGTGTCATCGAACTCATCGTCGAAACATCGTCTACTGAGAGGGGACGGTTACCGGCAAACACAGAAAGAAACACAATCAATGCAATGCGACAATATGATGCATGATCATGACATGGCAATATGTTGTGATTTGAGCTAATGCAGCTATCAAGAGAAGGGTTTGAGTTGATTTGAACCAAAGGTTCAAATTCAAAATCAAACTATGAATTTATAAAGTGTATTATCATGTTTTCACCTAAACAGCAAGGTTAAGTTGCTTTGTTATGCATGAGAATGGTACAGATGGATAGATTGGATTTTTCTAAACATTTTTCATATATAATTTATTTCATTCTGAGCTACGGTTGAATTTATATGAATTTTAGAAGTTTAGAGTATTTTCTGAAATTTCCTGAATTAAATTAAATCCAGAAAATAGCTTATTGCGTCAGCATGACATCTGAGTGACATCAGCAGGTCAACACGCCAGGTCCAGGTCAAACTGACCGGTGGGACCCGCATGTCAGTGACTGGGTTAATTAACAAAGACTGTTAGTGCTAATTTAATCCTAACTAAAAGTGTCAGTGGGGCATGGCCCACATGTCAGTGACTCCGGGGGTTAAATAGGTTAATTAACCACTAATTAAGCTAATAGCAATTAGACAGGGGCCTGGGCCCACACGTCAGGGGAGGTCAAACCGTGGTCAACCCTGGGTCAAACTCACCGGAGTTGACCCGCGGCTCGTCGCCGGCGAGGCCAGGGACGGCGGAGGCGCTCGGGTTTCATCCTCCGGCGACCATTCGAGCAACGGGGACCACGGGCGAGGAGCTGAGCCTCGTCCGCGTCATCTGGAGTAAGTGGGAGAGGCAGGGGCGGCCGGAGCTCGCCGGAGCGGAGCTCGGGGCGGCGGCCGGAGCTCGGGCAGGTGCGGGGACGCGGCTACGGTGCCCAAGCGAGCGAGCTAGCATGCTGAAGATGCAGCACGCGATGCCCTGAGCGTAACGTACGCACGCCCGGGACCAATTGGTCACCGGAGCCACGCCGACGTTGAGCTCAGGCGGCGGTGAGCATCGGCCTTGACGGAACCGCGGCTAGAGGTCGGGGAAGACGCGGAAAAGAGAGGGGAATGCGTCGGAGCTCACTGGAAGGTCGTTGAGGAGCTCAGCGTGCTTGGGGGCGGCTCGGAGGCGACGAAATCACGGCGGCGATCTCGGGTGCCCGAGGAGGGGAACGGCGGTGCAGGCGGCATCCAGGGCTTCCGGCGTCGGGCGGCTCGCCTAAGAGCTTCAGCGCGAGCATACGGAGCTTGTGGCTATGGGGAGGGGGCGAGTCAGTGGCGGTGGTCGTGGCAGCAGCAAGCGGCGGCGATGATGGCGCTCGGCACGGGTGAGAGAGAGAGCAGGGGAGGGGAAAGAGATCCAGGGAGAGAGGGGAGAGGTGCAGGGGGTCGAGGCATCTCCGTGGCGTCGTCTGGGCGCACCGAGGGGGAGCCAGGCAGGCAGGGAGGGAGGAGGTGGCCGGCGCGGGGCGGGCACGCGTCTCCGTCCTCCTGGCAGAGGAGGAAGACGACAGGGGAGGTGGCGGTGGTGGGCTGGGCCGGCCAGCTTCAGTGCTGGGCCGGTTGGTGGGCTGCGCAGGTGAGGCCAGGTAAGATCCTCTCTCCTTTTATTTCTGTTTTCTATTTATTTTATTTTGTTTTGATCTAGCAGAAATACTAAACCACTTTTAAAACTCCTGAGAAAATTTGTGGGCACTTTTAAAATGTTTACTAACAGCCCTCAAATGTTTTCAGAATTATTGAAGCATTTAAAATATTTATAGCCATTAAATGCTCCAATTCAAATACTTATGATTTAATCCAAAAACCTGAAATGACCTAGGGAAAATATGCACCAATTTTTGTCAGGGGTTTTCACCAGTTTCAAAAATTATGGACTTTTCCTGAAGTCACTTTGGGCTTATTGGAAATAATTTTATTTGAGCCTATTTGAATTCATTTGATGCTAGGGTTTGGTCAGTCCCCATTTCAAGTTTCTGAGAAAATTAAACATGATGCAAAAAAGAAGATGCAAGGACAAGCAAGGCCAAGGCTAGGGCTGTGACAACAAACTATAATTACTTACAAAACTGGGTAGTGCAAATATAATTCTAGCATATATTTTTCTCAATCATAAATTGTGGCAAGATCTTGACTGCGGTTGTAGTGTTTGACAGAAAGTATATTTTCATTGTTTTTGCCAGGCAATGGACATAAATAATGAGAACAACTGCAATGTTACGGAATCATCTTTAGCAGTAGTGCTAAGTTTGAGCAAACAGGTCAGTGTGAGAAAAAAAGGGAAAAGCTGCAAGTGATTGTGTTGGGAAATAAAGTAAATTGAGAAATGATATGGCTATTAACACATAAGTAAATTTTTACAGGACAGTGTTGGTGAGAACATGTGCAGTGAACCTTTGACAACAACAGAAGAAGTGGAAAATATTTTCCGTGAGGTAAGATTCTGCATATCTGGGAAACGAATAAAAAAAGAGTTTCTAGATATTAACTTTGTTTTCTAAAGATTCTTATTCTGATGTCGAATAGTTGTGCTCCTTCCCTTTGCAGGTACTTTCTTTGGCTCAGAATTCTGATTGTGATTATGAAGGAAATTCTAAGAGTGAAGATTCTGATGAAGACACGGTAGCTTGTACGGCGAATGAGGAGTATGTGTTCCCTACACCAGACGAAACACACAATGCTAGTACACCAGAAGTTGGTAAAGTGTTCTCAACATTGGATGAAGCTTCCCGCTTTGTAAATGTTTATGCTCAGTTGAATGGTTTCGCAATGATAAAAGGAAGGAATTATAAGAACAGGAAGTTGTATTTCCAGTGCAACAAAAGTAGGAAAAGACCAAGTGTCAACACTGGTTTGAGGAAAAGGAAAAGAAACATTGTTGAAGGGACAAATTGTCCAATGGCTATAACAGTGAAGTTGGTGGATGACAAGTGGCATATTGCATCAATGTCTCTCGAGCATAACCATGATCTAGTGAGGTCTCCATCACTTACAAATTTTTTCTTAAGCCACAGAAACATGAATGAGGCAGAAATCATGTTGTCAAAACTACTTCAAGAACACAGAGTGAAACCAAGAAGAATCATGAGCTTATTCAGAAAGCTTTCTGGTGGGAAGCTAGGAAACATTACCTTTGATGTGAAGAAACTGGATAATTTGAAACAGGGAGAACGGGTGCGCAAAAAGGAGAACACGGATATTGAATGGACATTGCAGTACATTGAGAAACTGCAGATTGATACTCCTGGTTTTTGCTACAGGATGCAAAGAGATACAGACAACACGGTTCTCATCTTGTTCTGGACAGATGCTCGTTCCCCAATGAACTACCGTTTGTTTGGTGAGATTATATCATTTGACACCACTTATAGCACAAACAAATATAACATGCCTTTTGCACCTATAGTGGGAACTAATGGCCATGAAGAACAATTGTGTTTGGATGGGCGCTATTGCAAGATGAGACTTCAGATACCTTTGTGTGGCTATTTGAAACTTTCATGGAGGTCATACAGTGGAAAAAACCAGGGATAATATTGACAGACCAAGACGCAGGGATGAAAGCTGCTATTCCTCAAGTATTTCCAGATGCATTCCATAGGTTCTTTGGCATATATTTAAAAATGTGCGGGAAAACATGAGTCCTTTCATGGCTACGAGGGAAAACATGGAGAAAGATATGATGAAGTGTTTATTGCAATCCATTACCGTTGAAGGATTTGAAGAAAGATGGGAGAAATTTGTTCTGAAGTATCAGTGTGCTGAACATGCTCACATCAAAAGGATGTGGGAGAACCGGACCTTCTTCGTCCCTGCTTATTTTCGAGGGATGTTTTGCCCTTTCATCAGGTCAACCAGCCGTAGCGAAAGCTTCAACTCAAATTTCAAAGATTACATCAAGAGGAAACATACTATAGAGGCATTCATGAAACAGTACGTGCTATTCCAAGAGAATGTGGTTCACATAGAAAATCAGGACATGTTCTTGTCGAATGAGAAGACTCCTGTCTTTTGGAGTCATCACGTTGTTGAACGGCATGCAGCAGCAATATATACCAGAGGAATCTACTTGAAGTTTTTGACAGAATTAGTGAATGCAACAGCTTTTAAAGTTATTGAAATTGAGAAGGATAAAGTGTATGATTTGAAAAAACACATCAGGTATGAGAAACCAGAATTCACAAGAGAAATGTTCAGAGTCCATGTGGACCTTACTACTGGTTCATTCAAATGTTTCTGTGAGAAGTTTGAGCGTGATGGTATTGTTTGTTGCCATATCCTCAGACTTTTTACGCAGTTTGACATCACCCATATTCCAGATAAGCTGATTGTTGAGAGGTGGACTATTTCTTTTCGAGAAAAAGAGTTGGATAAGTGCAAGAAAGAAATGGTGCTGCTTACAGGTGAAGATCAGTCACACAATGCGGTCAGATATGCTATTCTGATGAGTAAAGTTGGTGAAGCTTGCTCAGACATCAGCAAAGATTCTGAACTTAGCAAAGAACTTTTGGATGTTGTTGCTCAAATCCATTCAAAGTACTTGCAAGGAAAGAAACAACAACCGGAAGTGCAGTCGGAAAATTCGTTGAAAGATCCTCCTATACGGCCATCCAAGTCTGTGAACAAAGGAGAAAGATTGAAGACACAATCTGAAAAGAAATCTAGGAAGAAAGCGGCTCCAAAAAAGAAGAATGGTTGATGCTCATATCATGTTTGCACCAATGAAGAAAGATAATTTCTGTTTGCAGCAAGGAAGAAGATAATTTCTCTCGATGAAGAACGTTTTGCATTGTTAGCTGAGAAAATTTAGATGGATTTTGATTATTGTGTTGATAATTTTTTTTGATAAGTTACACTTGTTATAGCTATACTTGATCTTGAGCTATTTAGTTTATTCTGTGGTAATAAGAAAAGTTTTAAAAAACTGGATATGTTTCGTTGATATGTTATGTAGATATGTTGTTACAAATGCCTTGCTAAGTAGATTTGAGACACAGGAAGTGCTAAATGTATTTTAAAATTGAAAAACTGTTTTGATACTGTTGTAGGAGATCATTGATATGTTATGTAGATATGTTGTTACAAATGCCTTGCTATGTAGATGCATCAACAATGAATAAATGTTCTCAGGAGTTTTAAAAAATAATTACTCCTCGGTATCAACAATTATTTGGGGAACATTACTTGGAGAACAATATTAAAGAAACATTATTCATGGAACATTATTGGGGGGACAAAAAGAAGTGAACATTTATTTAGGGAGCATTATTAAAGGGACATTTTTCAATGAACATTAAGAAATGATAATTTCCTTGAATAAAAAAAGTTTAGTACAAATATAATAAATGTTCTTAATGTATAATTACTTCTCGGTATCAACAATTATTTTGGAGACATTATTTGGAGAACAATATTAAAGAAACATTATCAAAAAAGAGAATGACCATTTATTTGAGGAACATTATTAAAGGGGGAGTTATAATTTATTAAAGGGGGAAACACAATAATGTTCCTTGAATAATGTTTTTAAAAAGTGGGTAATTTCTGTTCAAAACAAACAAAAGTTCTCATGAGTATAAAAATGTTCTTCAACTAAAATAAATTTACATCCGCATCAACGATTATTGAAAGGGACATTATTTGGGGACCATAATTAAAGAATAATATTATTGAGGAAACATTATTTGGCGAAAACATTATTATATTAATCAAGGGACATTATAGGTAGAAAAAAATGAACATTTACTTGGGGACATTATTAAAGGGACATTTTCGAATGAAGATTTAAAAAGTAATAATTGAATAATGTTCCCTTGGGTCAACCAGGTTCCCCTGAACAAGAACAAGGACAAAAGAATGTCCTTGAATAATGTTCCCTCAATAATGTTCTTAAAAAATTATTCAGGGAACATTAATGTCGAGCAAAAAGAAAATTAATTTTTTTGGGGGGAACATTTTCGAATGTTTATTTGGGGAACATTATTTAGGGAACATTATTGTGTTTTCAACAAAGTTCTTAAAAATGTTCTTAAAAAATGTTTATAAAAATATCATAGCTCCTCGGTATGAACAATTATTTTGGGGACATTATTTGGAGAACAATATTAAAAAAACATTATTCAGGCAACATTATTCTGGAGCGAAAAAGAGAGTGAACATTTATTTTAGCAATATTATTAAAGCGAGAATTATTGAATAAAAAAGTTTAGTACAAGAATATAATAATGTTCCTTGAATAATGGTCTTAAAAAATGTTTTCAAAAAATTTTCTTAGAATATAATTCTTCGCCAGTACCAGAAATTTTTTTGGGGACATTATTTGAAGAACAATTTTAAAGAAACATTATTCAGGGAACATTATTGTGGAGCAAAAAAGAGAGTGAACATTTATTTGAGGAACAAATATTAAAGGGGGAATTACAATTTCCTTGAAAAAAAAATTTTTACTACAAGAATATAATAATGTTCCTTGAATAATGTTCTTAACAAATGAGTAATTTTTGCTCAAAAATAAATAAATGTTCTCAAGAGTTTTAAAAAAATAATTTTGCGGACATTATTTTGGGGACATTATTTGAAGAACAATTTTAAAGAAACATTATTCAGAGAACATTATTGTGGAGCAAAAAAGAGAGTGAACATTTATTTGAGGAACAAATATTAAAGGGGGAATTATAATTTCCTTGAATAAAATTTTTTTACTACAAGAATATAATAATGTCCCTTGAATAATGTTCTTAACAAATGAGTATTTTTTTTCAAAAACAAATAAAATGTTCTCGGGAGTTTAAAAAAGAATAACTCCTCGGTATCAACAATTATTTGGGGGACATTGTTTGGAGAACAATATTAAAGAAACTTTATTCAAAGAACATTATTGGGGGAGCAAAAAAGGAATGAACATTTATTTACGGAGCATTATTAAAGGGACATTTTTTTAATGAACATTAAGAAATGACAATTTCCTTGAGTAAAAAAAGTTTACTACAAGAATATAATAAATCTTCCTTGAATAATGTTCTTAAAAAATGTTCATAAAATATAATTCATCCTCGGTATCAGCAATTATTTTGGGGACATTATTTCGAAAACAATTTTAAAGAAAGATTATTCAGGGAACATTATTGTGGAGCAAAAAAGAGAGTGAACATTTATTTGAGGAACAAATATTAAATGGGGAATTATAATTTCCTTGAATAAAAAAATTTTACTACAAGAATATAATAATGTTCCTTGAATAATGTTCTTAACAAATGAGTAATTTTTGCTCAAAATTAAATAAATGTTCTCAAGAGTTTTAAAAAAATAATTTTGCGGACATTATTTTGGGGACATTATTTGAAGAACAATTTTAAAGAAACATTATTCAGAGAACATTATTGTGGAGCAAAAAGGAGAGTGAACATTTATTTGAGGAACAAATATTAAAGGGGGAATTATAATTTCCTTGAATAAATTTTTTTTTACTACAAGAATATAATAATGTCCCTTGAATAATGTTCTTAACAAATGAGTATTTTTTTTTTCAAAAACAAATAAAATGTTCTCGGGAGTTTAAAAAAGAATAACTCCTCGGTATCAACAATTATTTGGGGGACATTGTTTGGAGAACAATATTAAAGAAACTTTATTCAAAGAACATTATTGGGGGAGCAAAAAAGAAATGAACATTTATTTACGGAGCATTATTAAAGGGACATTTTTTAATGAACATTAAGAAATGACAATTTCCTTGAATAAAAAAAGTTTACTACAAGAATATAATAAATCTTCCTTGAATAATGTTCTTAAAAAATGTTCATAAAATATAATTCATCCTCGGTATCAGCAATTATTTTGGGGACATTATTTCGAGAACAATATTAAAGAAACATTATATAGGGAACATTATTGTGGAGCAAAAAGAGAGTGAACATTTATTTGAGGAACATTATTAAAGGGGGGATTGTAATTTCCTTGAATAAAAAAAGTTTACTACAAGAATATAATAATGTTCCTTGAATAATGTTCTTAACAAACGAGTAATTTTTGTTCAAAAATAAATAAATGTTCTCAAGAGTTTAAAAAAATAATTACTCCTCGGTATCAACAATTATTTGGGGAACATTATTTGGAGAACAGTATTAAAGAAACATTATTGAAGGATCATTATTGGGGGAACAAAAAGAAATGAACATTTGTTTAGGGAGCATTATTAAAGGGACATTTTTTGAATGAACATTAAGAAATGATAATTTCCTTGAATTTAAAAAGTTTAGTAGAAATATAATAAATGTTCTTAAAGTATACTCCTCGGTTATTCAGGGAACATTATTGTGGAGAAAAAAAAGAGAATGAACATTTATTTGAGGAACATTATTAAAGGGGGAATTTTAATTTACTTGAAAATAAAAAAGTTTACTACAAGAATATAATAATGTTCTTTGAATAATGTTCTTAGAAAGTGGGTAATTTCTGTTCGAAACAAATAAATGTTCTCGTGAGCTTAAAAATGTTCTTCAAGTACAATAAATTTACATCTGCATCAATGATTATTGAAAGGGACATTATTTGGGGACCATAATTAAAGAAAAATAATAATGAGCAAACATTATTTGGCGAAAACATTATTGTATTAATCAAGGGACATTATAGGTGGAAAACATGAAAATTTACTTGGAGACATTATTAAAGGGACATTTTCAATTGAAGATTTAAAAAGTAATAAATTGAATAATGTTCCCTTCGGTCAACCAGATTTCCCTGAATAAGAACAAGGACAAAAGAATGTCTTTGAATAATGTTCCCTCAATAATGTTCTTAAAAAATTATTCAGGGAACATTAATGTCGAGCAAAAAGAAAATGAAATTTTTTTGGGGGAACATTTTTGAAAGTTTATTTGGGGAACATTATTTAAGGAACATTATTGTGTTTTGAACAAAGTTCTTAAAAATGTTCATAAAAAATGTTTATAAAAATATCATACCTCCTCGGTATGAACAATTATTTTGGGGACATTATTTGGAGAACAATATTAAAAAAATTTATTCGGGAAACATTATTCTGGAGCAAAAAAGAGAGTGAACATTTAATTTAGGAATATTATTAAAGCGAGAATTATTGAATAAAAAAGTTTAGTACAAGAATATAATAATGTTCCTTGAATAATGGTCTTAAAAAATGTTTTCAAAAAAATGTTCTTAGAATATAATTCTTCGCGTGTACCAGCAATTATTTTGGGTACATTATTTGAAGAACAATTTTAAAGAAACATTATTCAGGGAACATTATTGTGGAGCAAAAAAGAGAGTGAACATTTATTTGAGGAACAAATATTAAAGGGGGAATTATAATTTCCTTGAATAAAAAAATTTTACTACAAGAATATAATAATGTTCCTAGAAAATGTTCTTAACAAATGAGTAATTTTTGTTCAAAAAATAAATTAATGTTCTCAAGAGTTTTCAAAAAATAATTTTGAGGACATTATTTTGGGGACATTATTTGAGGAACAATTTTGAAGAAACATTATTCAGAGAACATTATTGTGGAGCCAAAAAGAGAGTGAACATTTATTTGAGGAACAAATATTAAAGGGGGAATTAAAATTTCCTTGAATAAATTTTTTTTACTATAAGAATATAACAATGTTCCTTGAATAATGTCCTTAACGAATGAGTAATTTTTTTTCAAAAACGAATAAAATGTTCTCGGGAGTTTAAAAAAGAATAACTCCTCAGTATCAACAATTATTTGGGGCACATTCTTTGGAGAACAATATTAAAAAAACTTTATTCAAAGAACATTATCCGGGGAGGAAAAAAGAAATGAACATTTATTTACGGAGCATTATTAAAGGGACATTTTTGAATGAACATTAAGAAATGACAATTTCCTTGAAAAAAAAGTTTACTACAAGAATATAATAAATCTTCCTTGAATAATGTTCTTAATAATGTTCTTAAAATGTAATTCATCCTCGGTATCAGCAATTACATTGGGGACATTATTTCGAGAACAATATTAAAGAAACATTATACAGGGAACATTATTGTGGAGCAAAAAGAGAGTGAACATTTATCTGAGGAACATTATTAAACGGGGGATTGTAATTTCCTTGAATAAAAATAGTTTACTACAAGAATATAATAATGTTCCTTGAATAATGTTCTTAGCAAATGAGTAATTTTTGTTCAAAAATAAATAAATGGTCTCAAGAGTTTAAAAAAATAATTACTCCTCGGTATCAACAATTATTTGGGGAACATTGTTTGGAGAACAATATTAAAGAAACATTATTGAAGGCTCATTATTGGGGGAACAAAAAGAAATGAACATTTGTTTAGGGAGCATTATTATAGGGACATTTTTTTAATGAACATTAAGAAATGATAATTTCCTTGAATTAAAAAAGTTTAGTAGAAATATAATAAATGTTCTTAAAGTATACTCCTCGGTTATTCAGGGAACATTATTCAAGGAACATTATTGTGGAGGAAAAAAGAGTATCAACATTTATTTGAGGAACATTATTAAAGGGGGAATTATAATTTCCTTGAAAATAAAAAAGTTTACTACAAGAATATAATAATGTTCTTCGAATAATGTTCTTAAAAAGTGGGTAATTTCTGTTCGAAACAAATAAATGTTCTCGTGAGCTTAAAAATGTTCTTCAAGTAAAATAAATTTACATCCGCATCAACGATTATTGAAACGGACATTATATGGGGACCATAATTAAAGAAAAATATTATTGAGGAAACATTATTTGGCGAAAACATTATTGTATTAATCAAGGGACATTATAGGTGGAAAAAATGAAAATTTACTTGGGGACATTATTAAAGGGACATTTTCCAATGAAGATTTAAAAAGTAAAAAATTGAATAATGTTCCCTTCGGTCAACCAGATTTCCCTGAATAAGAACAAGGACAAAAGAATGTCCTTGAATAATGTTCCATCAATAATGTTCTTAAAAAATTATTCAGGGAGCATTAATGTCGAACAAAAAGAAAATGAAATTTTTTTGGGGGAACATTATTTAGGGAACATTATTGTGTTTTGAACAAAGTTCTTAAAAATGTTCTTAAAAAATGTTTATAAAAATATCATAACTCCTCGGTATGAACAATTATTTTGGGGACATTATTTGTTGAACAATATTAAAAAACATTATTTGGGCAACATTATTCTGGAGCAAAAAAGAGAGTGAACATTTAATTTAGGAATATTATTAAAGCGAGAATTATTGAATAAAAAAGTTTAGTACAAGAATATAATAATGTTCCTTGAATAATGTTCTTAAAAAATGTTTTCAAAAAAATGTTCTTAGAATATAATTCTTCGCCATTACCAGCAATTATTTTGGGTACATTATTTGAAGAACAATTTTAAAGAAACATTATTCAGGGAACATTATTGCGGAGCAAAAAAGAGAGTGAACATTTATTTGAGGAACAAATATTAAAGGGGGGATTATAATTTCCTTGAATAAAAAATTTTTACTACAAGAATATAATAATGTTCCTAGTATAATCTTCTTAACAAATGAGTAATTTTTGTTCAACAAATAAATTAATGTTCTCAAGAGTTTTTAAAAAATATTTTTGAGGACATTATTTTGGGGACATTATTTGAAGAACAATTTTGACGAAACATTATTCAGAGAACATTATTGTGGAGCAAAAAAGAGAGTGAACATTTATTTGAGGAACAAATATTAAAGGGGGAATTATAATTTCCTTGAATATTTTTTTTACTATAAGAATATAATAATGTTCCTTGAATAATGTCCTTAACAAATGAGTAAGTTTTTTTCAAAAACGAATAAAATGTTCTCGGGAGTTTAAAAAAGAATAACTCCTCGGTATCAACAATTATTTGGGGGACATTGTTTGGAGAACAATATTAAAAAAACTTTATTCAAAGAACATTATCCGGGGAGGAAAAAAGAAATGAACATTTATTTACGGAGCATTATTAAAGGGACATTTTTGAATGAACATTAAGAAATGACAAATTCCGTGAAAAAAAAGTTTACTACAAGAATATAAAAAATCTTCCTTGAATAATGTTCTTAATAATGTTCTTAAAATATAATTCATCCTCGGTATCAGCAATTACATTGGGGACATTATTTCGAGAACAATATTAAAGAAACATTATACGGGGAACATTATTGTGGAGCAAAAAGAGAGTGAACATTTATGTGAGGAACATTATTAAAGGGGGGATTGTAATTTCCTTGAATAAAAATAGTTTACTACAAGAATATAATAATGTTCCTTGAATAATGTTCTTTGCAAATGAGTAATTTTTGTTCAAAAATAAATAAATGCTCTCAAGAGTTTAAAAAAATAATTACTCCTCGGTATCAACAATTATTTGGGGAACATTGTTTGGAGAACAATATTAAAGAAACATTATTGAAGGCTCATTATTGGGGGAACAAAAAGAAATGAACATTTATTTAGGGAGCATTATTAAAGGGACATTTTTTGAATGAACATTAAGAAATGATAATTTCCTTGAATTAAAAAAGTTTAGTAGAAATATAATAAATGTTCTTAAAGTATACTCCTCGGTTATTCAGGGAACATTATTCAAGGAACATTATTGTGGAGGAAAAAAGAGTATCAACATTTATTTGAGGAACATTATTAAAGGGGGAATTATAATTTCCTTGAAAATAAAAAAGTTTACTACAAGAATATAATAATGTTCTTTGAATAATGTTCTTAAAAAGTGGGTAATTTCTGTTCGAAACAAATAAATGTTCTCGTGAGCTTAAAAATGTTCTTCAAGTAAAATAAATTTACATCCGCATCAACGATTATTGAAACGGACATTATATGGGGACCATAATTAAAGAAAAATATTATTGAGGAAACATTATTTGGCGAAAACATTATTGTATTAATCAAGGGACATTATAGGTGGAAAAAATGAAAATTTACTTGGGGACATTATTAAAGGGACATTTTCCATTGAAGATTTAAAAAGTAAAAAATTGAATAATGTTCCCTTCGGTCAACCAGATTTCCCTGAATAAGAACAAGGACAAAAGAATGTCCTTGAATAATGTTCCATCAATAATGTTCTTAAAAAATTATTCAGGGAACATTAATGTCGAACAAAAAGAAAATGAAATTTTTTTGGGGGAACATTATTTAGGGAACATTATTGTGTTTTGAACAAAGTTCTTAAAAATGTTCTTAAAAAATGTTTATAAAAATATCATAACTCCTCGATATGAACAATTATTTTGGGGACATTATTTGTTGAACAATATTAAAAAAACATTATTCCGGCAACATTATTCTGGAGCGAAAAAGAGAGTGAACATTTATTTTAGGAATATTATTAAAGCGAGAATTATTGAATAAAAAAGTTTAGTACAAGAATATAATAATGTTCCTTGAATAATGGTCTTAAAAAATGTTTTCAAAAAAATGTTCTTAGAATATAATTCTTCGCCAGTACCAGCAATTATTTTGGGTACATTATTTGAAAAACAATTTTAAAGAAACATTATTCAGGGAACATTATTGTGGAGCAAAAAAGAGAGTGAACATTTATTTGAGGAACAAATATTAAAGGGGGAATTATAATTTCCTTGAATAAAGAAATTTTACTACAAGAATATAATAATGTTCCTAGAATAATGTTCTTAACAAATGAGTAATTTTTGTTCAAAAAATAAATTAATGTTCTCAAGAGTTTTAAAAATAATAATTTTGAGGACATTATTTTGGGCACATTATTTGAAGAACAATTTTAAAGAAACATTATTCAAAGAACATTATTGTGGAGCAAAAAAGAGAGTGAACATTTATTTGAGGAACAAATATTAAAGGGGGAATTATAATTTCCTTGAATAATTTTTTTTACTACAAGAATTTAATAATGTTTTTTGAATAATGTTCTTAACAAATGAGTAATTTTTTTTCAAAAACAAATAAAATGTTCTCGGGAGTTTAAAAAAGAATAACTCCTCGGTATCAACAATTATTTGGGGCACATTGTTTGGAGAACAATATTAAAAAAACTTTATTCAAAGAACATTATCCGGGGAGGAAAAAAGAAATGAACATTTATTTACGGAGCATTATTAAAGGGACATTTTTGAATGAACATTAAGAAATGACAATTTCCTTGAAAAAAAAGTTTACTACAAGAATATAATAAATCTTCCTTGAAAAATGTTCTTAAAATATAATTCATCCTCGGTATCAGCAATTACATTGGGGACATTATTTCGAGAACAATATTAAAGAAACATTATACGGGGAACATTATTGTGGAGCAAAAAGAGAGTGAACATTTATTTGAGGAACATTATTAAACGGGGGATTGTAATTTCCTTGGATAAAAATAGTTTACTACAAGAATATAATAATGTTCCTTGAATAATGTTCTTTGCAAATGAGTAATTTTTGTTCAAAAATAAATAAATGCTCTCAAGAGTTTAAAAAAATAATTACTCCTCGGTATCAACAATTATTTGGGGAACATTGTTTGGAGAACAATATTAAAGAAACATTATTGAAGGATCATTATTGGGGGAACAAAAAGAAATGAACATTTATTTAGGGAGCATTATTAAAGGGACATTTTTTGAATGAACATTAAGAAATGATAATTTCCTTGAATTAAAAAAGTTTAGTAGAAATATAATTAATGTTCTTAAAGTATACTCCTCAGTTATTCAGGGAACATTATTTAAGGAACATTATTGTGGAGAAAAAAAGAGAATGAACATTTATTTGAGGAACATTATTAAAGGGGGAATTATAATTTCCTTGAAAATAAAAAAGTTTACTACAAGAATATAATAATGTTCTTTGAATAATGTTCTTAAAAAGTGGGTAATTTCTGTTCGAAACAAATAAATGTTCTCGTGAGCTTAAAAATGTTCTTCAAGTAAAATAAATTTACATCCGCATCAACGATTATTGAAACGGACATTATATGGGGACCATAATTAAAGAAAAATATTATTGAGGAAACATTATTTGGCGAAAACATTATTGTATTAATCAAGGGACATTATAGGTGGAAAAAATGAAAAATTACTTGGGGACATTATTAAAGGGACATTTTCCATTGAAGATTTAAAAAGTAAAAAATTGAATAATGTTCCCTTCGGTCAACCAGATTTCCCTGAATAAGAACAAGGACAAAAGAATGTCCTTGAATAATGTTCCCTCAATAATGTTCTTAAAAAATTATTCAGGGAACATAAATGTCGAACAAAAGGAAAATGAAATTTTTTTTGGGGAACATTATTTAGGGAACATTATTGTGTTTTGAACAAAGTTATTAAAAATGTTCTTAAAAAATGTTTATAAAAATATCATAACTCCTCGATATGAACAATTATTTTGGGGACATTATTTGTTGAACAATATTAAAAAAACATTATTCCGGCAACATTATTCTGGAGCGAAAAAGAGAGTGAACATTTATTTTAGGAATATTATTAAAGCGAGAATTATTGAATAAAAAAGTTTAGTACAAGAATATAATAATGTTCCTTGAATAATGGTCTTAAAAAATGTTTTCAAAAAAATGTTCTTAGAATATAATTCTTCGCCAGTACCAGCAATTATTTTGGGTACATTATTTGAAAAACAATTTTAAAGAAACATTATTCAGGGAACATTATTGTGGAGCAAAAAAGAGAGTGAACATTTATTTGAGGAACAAATATTAAAGGGGGAATTATAATTTCCTTGAATAAAGAAATTTTACTACAAGAATATAATAATGTTCCTAGAATAATGTTCTTAACAAATGAGTAATTTTTGTTCAAAAAATAAATTAATGTTCTCAAGAGTTTTAAAAATAATAATTTTGAGGACATTATTTTGGGCACATTATTTGAAGAACAATTTTAAAGAAACATTATTCAAAGAACATTATTGTGGAGCAAAAAAGAGAGTGAACATTTATTTGAGGAACAAATATTAAAGGGGGAATTATAATTTCCTTGAATAATTTTTTTTACTACAAGAATTTAATAATGTTTTTTGAATAATGTTCTTAACAAATGAGTAATTTTTTTTCAAAAACAAATAAAATGTTCTCGGGAGTTTAAAAAAGAATAACTCCTCGGTATCAACAATTATTTGGGGCACATTGTTTGGAGAACAATATTAAAAAAACTTTATTCAAAGAACATTATCCGGGGAGGAAAAAAGAAATGAACATTTATTTACGGAGCATTATTAAAGGGACATTTTTGAATGAACATTAAGAAATGACAATTTCCTTGAAAAAAAAGTTTACTACAAGAATATAATAAATCTTCCTTGAAAAATGTTCTTAAAATATAATTCATCCTCGGTATCAGCAATTATTTTGGGGACATTATTTCGAGAACAATATTAAAGAAACATTATACAGGGAACATTATTGTGGAGCAAAAAGAGAGTGAACATTTATTTGAGGAACATTATTAAACGGGGGATTGTAATTTCCTTGGATAAAAAAAGTTTACTACAAGAATATAATAATGTTCCTTGAATAATGTTCTTAACAAATGAGTAATTTTTGTTCAAAAATAAATAAATGTTCTCAAGAGTTTAAAAAAATAATTACTCCTCGGTATCAACAATTATTTGGGGAACATTATTTGGAGAACAATATTAAAGAAACATTATTGAAGGCTCATTATTGGGGGAACAAAAAGAAATGAACATTTATTTAGGGAGCATTATTAAAGGGACATTTTTTTAATGAACATTAAGAAATGATAATTTCCTTGAATTAAAAAAGTTTAGTAGAAATATAATTAATGTTCTTAAAGTATACTCCTCAGTTATTCAGGGAACATTATTTAAGGAACATTATTGTGGAGAAAAAAGAGAATGAACATTTATTTGAGGAACATTATTAAAGGGGGAATTATAATTTCCTTGAAAATAAAAAAGTTTACTACAAGAATATAATAATGTTCTTCGAATAATGTTCTTAAAAAGTGGGTAATTTCTGTTCGAAACAAATAAATGTTCTCGTGAGCTTAAAAATGTTCTTCAAGTAAAATAAATTTACAGCCGCATCAACGATTATTGAAAGGGACATTATTTGGGGACCATAATTAAAGAAAAATATTATTGAGGAAACATTATTTGGCGAAAACATTATTGTATTAATCAAGGGACATTATAGGTGGAAAAAATGAAAAATTACTTGGGGACATTATTAAAGGGACATTTTCAAATGAAGATTTAAAAAGTACTAAATTGAATAATGTTCCCTTCGGTCAACCAGATTTCCCTAAATAAGACAAGTTTACTACAAAGGATAAGAGAATGTTCCTTGAATACTGTTCCCACAATAATGTTTTTAAAAAATTATTCAGGGAACATTATTGACGAGCAAAAAAGAAAATGAACATTTTTTGGGGAACATTTTTTAATGTTCTTTTAGTAGGAACATTATTCAAGGAACATTATTGAGGAGAAAAAAAAAGAAAATGAACATTTTTAAAATGTTCTTCTAGTCAAAATAGTTACTCATCGGCATGAACAATTATGGCAAGGAAACCATTAACTAGGAACAGTATTAAAGGGACATTTTTGAATGAACATTAAAAAAATGATAATTTCCTTGAATAAAAAAGTTTAGTACAAGGATAAAAAAATGTTACTCGAATAATGTTCCCTCCACAATGTTCTTAAAAAAATGACTAAATGTCTTTCGAAAGACCCAATGTGGTCTAAAATTTTAAAATGTTGTTGAATAATGTTGTCTGAAACAAAATGTTGTATGAACAAGCGAAAACAAATTCTAGGCCAAACAAACTATATTCATAACCCGTGTGTGGGTCCAAAAACAAATATCCCAATAAATTACCCGAGCAAGTGCATAATGATGTTATAAGATCCCCTAAGAATTTACATTTTTTTAGGGAAACAAAAAAAACAGTGAACAAAAAATTCAGCAAACATTCTTTGGGGAACGTTAACAACAAATATTAGGAAACATTGCTTACGGAACATTATTTAGGGGACTTTTTCATATTTTTTTGAGAAAATCTTGTTGAAGTAGACATCCTTTTGAAGTAAAAAATTGTTTGACAACAATTATAATGGAAATGTTTTTTACAAAAACTCTTTTACAGTATATATTCTTGATATTGAGGCCGTACCTCCTAAATGCCAAATTTCCTAAGAGAAGTTACTATTGCTTTTGTAAAAAAATGACAAATGTTGTCTTTCATATCGTTTGCTACAAAAAAGCACATTTTTCATAACCCCTAAAAGTAAGACATTTTCCATTTCATGGAAATGAATCACACATCTACTTTGGGAAAAGAAATAAACAACACACTTCATTGAAAAAAATGCTTCATTGGGAAAAGAAATCACACATCTCCTCACTTCATGTTGGTATTGAAAAGCAAACACACCTTTAAATGTTCCCCATTGTTATTCTAGAACTAAGTTTCTTTGACTGTCTCACACAAGAACAGAAAAATAAGTTGTGCTGAGTCTCCAACATAAATGTTTTGCACACAAAAGAGTGATTTCCATAGAAAGGGAAAAAGGGAACTTAAAAGTTTTCCAAGCAATGACACCGGTGAGTTATCAGTAGTTGTGGTGCACATTCAATTCTAGAAACTCAAAGTACTTGCTTTCTCCACACAACTAGCGGTGCTTCCTCCTCTTCTTGGTTGAAACATCAGCTTCAAGTCCCTCAACATTTTTTCGTTGATGTCACACTTTGCCAGCTTGTAAGCAATGACCTGACAAAATTGAGGAATAATTCCCTGCGACAAATGAAACAGTAAACAACACATTAGCAAAAGCATACAAACAAGCCCTCGATGTTGTTGGGCAGGGGGGAGGGGGGATAATTTGTGAAAGAAGTTATAGACCAAGAAATATGAAGAGTGATTTGCTAGTGACATACATCATCAAATTCTTTCATGTTCTTCCCATCCCAGATATCCATATACATGATAGCATAGAGAGCACAATTGTGGCTGTAGAAAGGTATACATAAATTTCAGCAAAAGGAACTTCTTGGGTGCCAGAATGTTAACTCATTATAAGAGTTAAAGACAGAAAAGTGGATGCAGCATAATGATGGTTGCTTTACTCACAGGTTGTCTTGCTGGGGGTATTCCTCAGGAGAAATGCAGTCGAAATTCTCAATATTCTTGTATGTGCATCCAGAAGACTTGAGAATGGTGCCCATGTTGATGATCTATATTAAAAGAAGTATAAGAATTCAACCAGTACAGAATATTTGTAGAAAATAAAACAGTAGTTCAGTTATCTGCGAGTAACTAGTGAGTAAAAACTAAAAGTCACAAAAGACTTGATGTTAGAAAAGGCACAAGAGTAAAAACTAAAAAACAGTAGAAAACAAACCAGATTGGATGTTAACTTGTTGACTTGATTTTGAGGAACAGAACTCCTTGAATCAAAGAAATTGATGGTTTCAAACAGATTGTTAATGCAAAACAAAGTCTAGTGGAATGAATCAACTCTAGGGAAATATAGCTGGATCGCAAACAAAGAAGTAAAATCAGTACAGATGAAGAGAGCATGTGATAATTTGGAGAAGTTGCATTGATAACTGATGTTTACCATATCACGCTTGTGTAAGTTCCTGCCGTAGTTGAGTTTCTTGAATTCTCTTACACAAGATCGAGAGTTGAAATTCTTGGGATCATCAAGTAACTTCTCCTGCACATAAAAAAAAGAGATAACAACAGTAAGAACAGAAGTTGCAAAAAGTTGAACACGGAACAAAAACAAAAGGAAATACTATAGATGAGGAATAGGAAACTTTACCGTGAAGTACGAAGTAAAGCAGTATTTCGAAGGTTCCTTACTTTTTGGATCTGGATTTTCATTGTCATAATTGAAAACTTGGATATAAGCATTGAAGACTTCACTATGAACATTTCCTATTGCCTTGAGTGAATTATAGAAATGTTTATATTCGACAGTAAATCCATTGATCTCAATAATGGTTGGACTGCATTTTTAAAAATTTAAATAGTTAACATATACAACAAAAAGATAAATTGTTTCATGCATATAAAGTAAGATGTTCCTTAAAAAACTTGTTGGGGAACGTAGTAATTTCAAAAAAAATCCTACGCACACGCAAGATCATGGTGACGCATAGCAACGAGAGGGAGAGTGTTGTCTACGTACCCTCGTAGACCGAAAGCGGAAGCGTTATAACAACGCGGTTGATGTAGTCATACGTCTTCACGATCCGACCGATCCAAGCACCGTTACTCCGGCACCTCCGAGTTCTTAGCACACGTTCAGCTCGATGACGATCCTCGGGCTCCGATCCAGCAAAGCGTCGGGGAAGAGTTCCGTCAGCACGACGGCGTGGTGACGATCTTGATGTACTACTGACGCAGGGCTTCACCTAAGTACTGCGACAATATGACCGAGGTGGAATTTGGTGGAAGGGGGCACCGCACACGGCTAAGGAACGATCTCAAGGATCAACTTGTGTGTCTATGGGGTGCCCCCTGCCTCCGTATATAAAGGATCCAAGGGGGAGGGACTGGCCGGCCAAGGGTGGCGCGCCAGGAGAGTCCTACTCCCTCCGGGAGTAGGATCCCCCCCAATCCTAGTTGGAATAGGATTCCTCAAAAGGGGGAGAGACAGAGGGGGCCGGCCACCTCTCCTAGTCCTAATAGGACTAGGGGAAGGGGGAGGCGCACAACCCATGAGGGCAGCCCTTTCACCTTTCCACCAAGGCCCATGTTGGCCCATTTGGCTCCCGGGGGGTTCCGGTAACCCTCCCGGTATTCCGGTAAAATCCCTATTTCATCCGGAACACATCTGATGTCCAAACATAGGCTTCCAATATATCAATCTTTACGTCTCGACCATTTTGAGACTCCTCGTCATGTCCGTGATCACATCCGGGACTCCGAACAACCTTCGGTACATCAAAATGCATAAACTCATAATAACTGTCATCGTAACGTTAAGCGTGCGGACCCTACGGTTCGAGAACAATGTAGACATGACCGAGACACGTCTCCGATCAATAACCAATAGCGGGACCTGGATGCCCATATTGGCTCCTACATATTCTACGAAGATCTTTATCGGTCAGACCGCATAACAACATACGTTGTTCCCTTTGTCATCGGTATGTTACTTGCCCGAGATTCGATCGTCAGTATCCAATACTTAGTTCAATCTCGTTACCGGCAAGTCTCTTTACTCGTTCCTTAATACATCATCCGGCAACTAATTCATTAGTTGCAATGCTTGCAAGGCTTAAGTGATGTGCATTACCGAGAGGGCCCAGAGATACCTCTCCGACGATCGGAGTGACAAATCCTAATCTCGAAATACGCCAACCCAACATCTACCATTGGAGACACCTGTAGTACTCCTTTATAATCACCCAGTTACGTTGTGACGTTTGGTAGTACCCAAAGTGTTCCTCCGACGAACGGGAGTTGCATAATCTCATAGTCATAGGAACATGTATAAGTCATGGATAAAGCAATAGCAACATACTAAACGATCGGGTGCTAAGCTAATATAATGGGTCATGTCAATCAGATCATTCAACTAATGATGTGACCTCGTTAATCAAATAACAACTCTTTGTTCATGGTTAGGAAACATAACCATCTTTGATTAACGAGCTAGTCTAGTAGAGGCATACTAGTGACACTCTGTTTGTCTATGTATTCACACATGTATTATGTTTCCGGTTAATACAATTCTAGCATGAATAATAAACATTTATCATGATATATAAGGAAATAAATAATAACTTTATTATTGCCTCCAGGGCATATTTCCTTCAGTCTCCCACTTGCACTAGAGTCAATAATCTAGTTCACATCGCCATGTGATTTACCAGCAATACTTCACATCACCATGTGATTAACACCCATAGTTCACATCGATATGTGATCAACACCCAAAGGGTTTACTAGAGTCAGTAATCTAGTTCACATCGCTATGTGATTAACACCCAAAGAGTACTAAGGTGTGATCATGTTTTGCTTGTGAGATAATTTTAGTCCACGGGTCTGTCACATTCAGATCCGTAAGTATTTTGCAAATTTCTATGTCAACAATACTCTGCGCGGAGCTACTCTAGCTAATTGCTCCCACTTTCAATATGTATCCAGATTGAGACTTAGAGTCATCTAGATCAGTGTCAAAATTTGCATCGACGTAAACCTTTACGACGAACCTTTTGTCACCTCCATAATCGAGAAACATATCCTTATTCCACTAAGGATAATTTTGATCGCTGTCCAGTGATCTACTCCTAGATCACTATTGTACTCCCTTGCCAAACTCAGTGGTAGGGTATGCAATAGATCTGGTACACAGCATGGCATACTTTATAGAACCTATGGCTGAGGCATAGGGAATGACTTTTATTCTCTTTCTATCTTCTGCCATGGTCGGGCTTTGAGTCTTACTCAATTTCACACCTTGTAACACAGGCAAGAACTCTTTCTTTGACTGTTCCATTTTGAACTACTTCAAAATCTTGTCAAGGTATGTACTCATTGAAAAAACTTATCAAGCGTCTTGATCTATCTCTATAGATTTTGATGCTCAATATGTAAGCAGCTTCATCGAGGTCTTTCTTTGAAAAACTCCTTTCAAACACTCCTGTATGCTTTGCAGAATAATTCTACATTATTTCCGATCAACAATATGTCATTCACATATACTTATCAGAAATGTTGTAGTGCTCCCACTCACTTTCTTGTAAATACAGGCTTCACCGCAAGTCTGTATAAAACTATATGCTTTGATCAACTTATCAAAGCGTATATTCCAACTCCGAGATGCTTGCACCAGTCCATAGATGGATCGCTGGAGCTTGCATATTTTGTTAACACCTTTAGGATTGACAAAACCTTCTGGTTGCATCATATACAACTCTTCTTTAAGAAATCCATTAAGGATTGCAGTTTTGTTATCCATTTGCCAGATTTCAGAAAATGCGGCAATTGCTAACATGATTCGGACAGACTTAAGCATAGATACGAGTGAGAAACTCTCATCATAGTCAACACCTTGAACTTGTCGAAAACCTTTTGCGACAATTCTAGCTTTGTAGATAGTAACACTACTATCAGCGTCCGTCTTCCTCTTGAAGATCCATTTATATTCTATGGCTTGCCGATCACCGGGCAAATCCATCAAAGTCCATACTTTTGTTCTCGTACATGGATCATATCTCAGATTTCATGGTCTCAAACCATTTCGCGGAATTTGGGCTCACCATTGCTTCTTCATAGTTCGCAAGTTCGTCATGGTCTAGTAACATAACTTCCAGAACAGGATTACCGTACCACTCTGGTGCGGATCTCACTCTAGTTTACCTACGAGATTCGGTAGTTACTTGATCTGAAGTTACATGATCATCATCATTAGCTTCCTCACTAATTGGTGTAGTAGTCACAAGAACAGATTTCTGTGATGAACTACTTTCCAATAAGGGAGAAGGTACAATTACCTTATCAAGTTTTCTTCTTTCCTCCCACTCACTTCTTTCGAGAGAAACTCCTTCTCTAGAAAGGATCCATTATAAGCAACGAATGTCTTGCCTTAGGATCTGTGATAGAAGGTGTACCCAACAGTCTCCGTTGGGTATCCTATGAAGACATAGTTCTCCGATTTGGGTTTGAGCTTATCAGGATGAAACTTTTTCATATAAGCATCATAATCCCAAACTTTAAGAAACGACAACTTTGGTTTCTTGCTAAACCACAGTTCAGATTGTGTCGTCTCAACGGACTTAGATGGTGCCCTTTTAAACGTGAATGCAGCTGTCTCTAATGCATGATCCCAAAACGATATTGGTAAATCGGTAAGAAACATCATAGATTGTACTATATCCAATAAAGTATGGTTATAACGTTCGGACACACCATTATGCTGTGGTGTTCCAGGTGGCATGAGTTTGTGAAACTATTCCACATTGTTTTAATTGAGGACCAAACTCATAACTCAAATATTCTCCTCTACGATCATATCGTAGAAACTTTTATTTTCTTGTTACGATGATTCTCCACTTCACTCTGGAATTCTTTGAACTTTTCAAATGTTTCAGACTTATGTTTCATCAAGTAAATATACCCATATCTGCTCAAATCATCTGTGAAGGTTAGAAAATAATGATACTTGTCGCGAGCCTTAATATTCATCGGACCATATACATCAGTATGTATGATTTCCAACAAATCTGTTGCTTGCTCCATTGTTCCGGAGAACGGCGTTTTAGTCATCTTGCCCAAGAGGCATGGTTCGCAAGCATCAAGTGATTCATAATCAAGTGATTCCAAAATCCCATCAGCATGGAGTTTCTTCATGCGCTTTACACCAATATGACCTAAACGGCAGTGCCACAAATAGGTTGCACTATCATTATTAACTTCGCATCTTTTGGTTTCAATATTATGAATATGTGTATCACTACGATCGAGATCCAATGAACTATTTTCATTGGGTGTGTATGACCATAAAAGGTTCTATTCATGTAAACAGAACAACAATTGTTCTCTAACTTAAATGAATAATCGTATTGCAATAAACATGATCAAATCATATTTATGCTCAACGCAAACACCAAATAACAGTTATTTAGGTTTATCACTAATCCCGAAAGTATAGGGAGTGTGCGATGATGATCATATCAATCTTGGAACTACTTCCAACTTTCATCGTCACTTCACCCTTAACTAGTCTTTGTTCATTCTGCAACTCCCGTTTCGAGTTACTACTCTTAGCAACTGAACCAGTATCAAATACCGAGGGGTTGCTATGAACACTAGTAAAATACACATCAATAATCTGTATATCAAATATACCTTTGTTCACTTTGCCATCCTTCTTATCCGCCAAATACTTGGGGTAGTTCCGCTTCCAGTGACCAGTCCCTTTGCAGTAAACGCACTCAGTCTCAGGCTTAGGTCCAGACTTGGGTTTCTTCTCTTGAGCAGCAACTTGTTTGCTGTTCTTCTTGAATTTCCCCTTCTTCTTCCCTTTGCCCTTTTCTTGAAACTAGTGATCTTGTCAACCATCAACACTTGATGTTTTTCTTGATTTCTACCTTCGTTGATTTCAGCATCACGAAGAGCTTGGGAATTACTTTCGTCATCCCTTGCATATTATAGTTCATCACGAAAGTTCTACTAACTTGGTGATGGTGACTAGAGAATTCTGTCAATCACTATCTTATCTGGAAGATTAACTCCCACTTGATTCAAGCGATTGTAGTACCCAGACAATCTAAGCTCATGCTCACTAGTTGAGCGATTCTCCTCCATATTTTAGCTATGGAACTTGTTGAAGACTTCATATCTCTCAACTCGAGTATTTGCTTGAAATATTAACTTCAAATGCTGGAACATCTCATATGGTCCATGATGTTCAAAACGTCTTTGAAGTCCCGATTCTAAGCCGTTTAAGCATGGTGCACTAAACTATTAAGTAGTCATCATATTGAGCTAGCACAACGTTCATAACGTCTGCATCTGCTCTTGCAATAGGTCCGTCACCTAGCGGTGCATCAAGGACATAATTCTTTTGTGCAACAATGAGGATAAACCTTAAATCACGGATCCAATCCGCATCATTGCTACTAACATTTTTCAACACAATTTTCTCTAGGAACATATCAAAATAAACACAGGGAAGCAACAATGCGAGCTATTGATCTACAACATAGATATGCTAATACTACCAGGACTAAGTTCATGATAAATTAAAGTTCAATTAATCATATTACTTAAGAACTCCCACTTAGATAGACATCCCTCTAATCTTCTAAGTGATCACGTGATCCAAATCAACTAAACCATAACCGATCATCACGTGAAATGGCTTAGTCTTCAATGGTGAACATCATTATGTTGATCATATCTACTATATGATTCACGCTCGACCTTTCGGTCTCCATGTTCCGAGGTCATATCTTATATGCATAGCTCGTCAAGTATAACCTGAGTATTCCGCGTGTGCAACTGTTTTGCACCCGTTGTATTTGAACGTAGAGCCTATCACACCCGATCATCACGTGGTGTCTCAGCACGAAGAACTTTCGCAACGGTGCATACTCAGGGAGAACACTTCTTGATAATTAGTGAGAGATCATCTTATAATGCTACCGTCAATCAAAGCAAGATAAGATGCATAAAAGATAAACATCACATGCAATCAATATAAGTGATATGATATGGTCATCATCATCTTGTGCTTGTGATCTCCATCTCTGAAGCACCGTCATGATCACCAACGTCACCGGCGCGACACCTTGATCTCCATCGTAGCATCGTTGTCGTCTCGCCAATCTTATGCTTCCACGACTATCACTACCGCTTAGTAATAAAGTAAAGCATTACATCGCGATTGCATTGCATACAATAAAGCGACAACCATATGGCTCCTGCCAGTTGCCGATAACTCGGTTACAAAACATGATCATCTCATACAATAAAATTTAGCATCATGTCTTGACCATATCACATCACAACATGCCCTGCAAAAACAAGTTAGACGTCCTCTACTTTGTTGTTGCAAGTTTTACGTGGCTGCTACGGGCTTAAGCAAGAACTCATCTTACCTACGCATCAAAACCACAACGATAGTTTGTCAAATAGACTCCGTTTTAACCTTCTCAAGGACCGGGCGTAGCCACACTCGGTTCAACTAAAGTTGGAGAGACAGTCTTCCGCAAGCCATCTATGTGCAAAGCACGTCGAGGGAACCGGTCTCGCGTAAGAGTACGCGTAAGGTTGGTCCGGATCGTCTCGTCCAACAATACCGCTGAACCAAAGTATGACATGCTGGTAGGCAGTATGACTTGTATCGTCCACAACTCACTTGTGTTCTACTCGTGCAAATAACAACAAACCATAAAAACCTGGCTTTGATACCACTGTTGGGGAACGTAGTAATTTCAAAAAAATTCCTACACACACGCAAGATCATGGTGATGCGTAGCAACGAGAGGGAGAGTGTTGTCTACGTACCCTCGTAGACCGAAAGCGTAAGCGTTATAACAACGCGGTTGATGTAGTCGTACGTCTTCACGATCCGACCGATCCAAGCACCGTTACTCCGGCACCTCCGAGTTCTTAGCACACGTTCAGCTCGATGACGATCCCCGGGCTCCGATCCAGCAAAGCGTCGGGGAAGAGTTCCGTCAGCACGACAGCGCGGTGACGATCTTGATGTACTACTGACGCAGGGCTTCACCTAAGCACTGCAACAATATGACCGAGGTGGAATTTGGTGGAAGGGGGCACCGCACACGGCTAAGGAACGATCTCAAGGATCAACTTGTGTGTCTATGGGGTGCCCCTGCCTCCGTATATAAAGGATCCAAGGGGGAGGGGCTGGCCGGCCAAGGGTGGCGCGCCAGGAGAGTCCTACTCCCTCCGGGAGTAGGATTCCCCCCCCCCCCCAATCCTAGTTGGAATAGGATTCCTCAAAAGGGAGAGAGAGAGAGGGGGGGCCGGCCACCTCTCCTAGTCCTAATAGGACTAGGGGAAGGGGGAGGCACACAGCCCATGAGGGCAGCCCTTTCACCTTTCCACCAAGGCCCATGTTGGCCCATTTGGCTCCCGGGGGGTTCCGGTAACCCTCCCGGTATTCCGGTAAAATCCCTATTTCATCCGGAACACATCTGATGTCCAAACATAGGCTTCCAATATATCAATCTTTACGTCTCGACCATTTTGAGACTCCTCGTCATGTCCGTGATCACATCCGGGACTCCGAACAACCTTCGGTACATCAAAATGCATAAACTCATAATAACTGTCATCGTAACGTTAAGCGTGCGGACCCTACGGTTCGAGAACAATGTAGACATGACCGAGACACGTCTCCGGTCAATAACCAATAGCGGGACCTGGATGCCCATATTGGCTCCTACATATTCTACGAAGATCTTTATCGGTCAGACCGCATAACAACATACGTTGTTCCCTTTGTCATCGGTATGTTACTTGCCCGAGATTCGATCGTCAGTATCCAATACTTAGTTCAATCTCGTTACCGGCAAGTCTCTTTACTCGTTCCGTAATACATCATCCGGCAACTAATTCATTAGTTGCAATGCTTGCAAGGCTTAAGTGATGTGCATTACCGAGAGGGCCCAGAGATACCTCTCCGACGATCGGAGTGACAAATCCTAATCTCGAAATACGCCAACCCAACATCTACCATTGGAGACACCTGTAGTACTCCTTTATAATCACCCAGTTACGTTGTGACGTTTGGTAGTACCCAAAGCGTTCCTCCGACGAACGGGAGTTGCATAATCTCATAGTCATAGGAACATGTATAAGTCATGGATAAAGCAATAGCAACATACTAAACGATCGGGTGCTAAGCTAATATAATGGGTCATGTCAATCAGATCATTCAACTAATGATGTGACCTCGTTAATCAAATAACAACTCTTTGTTCATGGTTAGGAAACATAACCATCTTTGATTAACGAGCTAGTCTAGTAGAGGCATACTAGTGACACTCTGTTTGTCTATGTATTCACACATGTATTATGTTTCTGGTTAATACAATTCTAGCATGAATAATAAACATTTATCATGATATATAAGGAAATAAATAATAACTTTATTATTGCCTCTAGGGCATATTTCCTTCAAAACTTACTTTTCATTCTTGAAGAATTTGTTTCCAAGGTATTTCTTATAAAATTCCTAAACATGAAGTTCAACACTTATCTTTGATATTTTATCTTGAGCGCATAGATCTTTTGCTTTCCTTTTCTTTCGATTTCTCTTCTCTATAGTGCTGGGACCAGATATATTCAATGCTGCATGAGATGATTTGTGCTCAGGTACCTCAGGTACTACAGGACCTGTCCAATGAACCAATTACATATAATAAACTTTGGTATGAAAACCAATGAAGCGTGTAAAAAGAAGGCAAGACATTCGAAAAACTAAAACAAGCAAATTGGAAGTAAAAATTCAATACAGTGAAAAGTAAACAAAAATAAACAGAAGGGACAAGCGGTTGGTTTCAAAAAAGATGGGAAGTACCTTTGGGGACCATCTTATCAAGTTCTGGGATTATAATGTCATCAGCATAAATCATGGCAATTTCAATGCCATGTCCCAGATTGTCATTTGATTGTGAAATCACATTCCTTAGCATAATGGCATCTTCAGTTAGAATGTTTGACGAAGAAGGCACTTCTTTCATTGGAGGCTCATTCACTAACTGAGTTTGTTTGCTCACAAAAATGGGAGTTTCCTAAGTATGGACTGTTGTGGCGTTCACATGCTGAAATTCCATTTCATATGGCTGACTATTGACTGCATGTTGAATGCAGTCCACTAGTTGCAATACTGAGATTGGTCGAGTATGAATTGTTTCAGAAAAGGTACCAGAGATCTCAATAAGAGTGTTAACAGCAAATTGAGTATCGTCGCTTGTTTGACTATAAGAAATAGGTTGATCAAGTGTGTTGTCAGTATGAATACCATTGTTCCGAGGTGAAATTTCTTCATTCTGAACAATGTTTACAACTGAAGGTGCTTGCTCAGTTTGCTGCACTTGCTGAAGAACTGAATCTTTTTCTTTAACTGGAACTGCTTTTTCAAGTTGGATGTCCTTGCTGCTGTGCATTAAGGTAACCTCAGGAGTAGGAGTAACTTGTACATGATCTTGGAATAAAGATGCTCTAATTGGGTCACTGACTATCTGGACTGGGTGATGGTTTGCATTTATTGGTTCATTCTGGTAATTCATGTTGCTGCGTGCTGAAAGAACAATAGCATTCATGGTTGAAGTACCAGCAATATTTACTTGGCTGTTTGTATTTGGCTGAAGAGACATGAGAGTTGTTTTGAGATCTGAAAACATATTTTGCATATGCTGTTCATGAAGCTTCTTCCAAATTTCATCATGCTTTGCAACAACTTGAGATATTATATTCATAACCTATTATTTCAGGACAGAAAAGTTACATGTGTATTAGTTGTGATATGAGAGTGAAATGACAAGACTAAAACATATTGGTAAAAAAAGGTTAAAAATAAGCAGATAAACATAGAAGGACCAAATCATTATCTAGTAAAATGATTATATGTTCAAAGCAGAGGAACATATTATGCATTGAAGTACTCATATGTTGTACTATTTGCATTCAACTCTTATACTTTGACTATTAATATGTTGCACATGGAACAGATTCATGCATTGAAAAAATCATGTCAGATGTCATTGGTAGACAATGAAAAATAGTCAGACTTTGTTCCTTGTGTTTCACTTTACTCTTGTCAATTGCTGACACAATGTCAACACAATAGAGAACCGCCTAACTGACAACGAGGAAATTACCTCTAACAAAATTCCTACCTTAGTTGACATCCTGAACACAGTATGTTCATTTTATGAATGCAGAACTCATTCTCTTATGTTATACTAGGAGCATATTATGTAATCCGTTTTCTTGTGGCAACTGATTTCCTAGTTCGCTATGACACTGAAGTGAGACAACCAAAATGAATTGGTAAACAAAAAGGTTAATAACAACTAGATAAAACATACTTCTGGATTACTGTTCGAGGTAGATGCAACATTTGAGATGTCATTGGACTTTGGAATGACATTTTCCTCAACAACATAACTCTGTGGGGCTTTGGACCACTTCTCTTGAGCCAATACAATTGCACGAGCACCGTAAGGTGTCATAGAAATGTCTTTCAGCTGAAAAGAAAAAACAAAGTCAACAAAAAGTTCTGAAAAGTTTTAAAGCAAGACCGTGAAACCAATAAAAATGTCATTCCAAAGAATTAAGAATGAAAACATTTTCTCATTATTCCAAAGAACAAGCTTACTGGTAAGAATCCCAATGCAAACGTCTTCTTCGATCTTGGGTTTAAGTCCACTGTAGCTAGATAGTCAAAGTCATCATTCTGAATATAGGCCATTCTAGGGACTCCATAATTGATACTTCGTTGTTGAGAAGCTTTTGTGAAGTCCAAAAAGTCCAAATAGACAATCTAAGAATATTGGGAGTCATAAGAGAACATGAAACACCAAATCAGTGAAATATAAACAAAAATTGCATAACTTAACAATACATTTAAAAAAATGAAAAGGAGGGAAAATTATAAAACTTACAGCAGCTAAAGGTAAGCATCCACCAACATAGATTGATTTGTTCAATGGAGTTTCAGTTCTATTGAATAGATTGGTGCTGAAGTTATCAATTTCTTTGTTCAAGTGATCAATGCAAAGTTGAGCCAAATCAAGGGTCTTCAACCATGTAATGTCGTGCAGCCCATAAAGAATTTTCCAATTTGCACAATTCCGAGTGGTTGGACAGAAAACAGAACTTATGAACAGAAATAAGAAATCCCGCATGAATCCTTCCTCGGTCTCGTCATTCTTCATGATAGTGATGATATTATCAAATTGAATGTTCTTCTAGCCATTACCGAGATACTGAGACCTAAGTTGTAACACTCTAGCCACAACAACTGGATCTGTGCTATCCAGAGGAAAAGGCACATAACCAGAACGGATCCCAAAAACCTGAATTACCATGTCTCTTCTAAGATGAATTATTTTATCACCCTTTCTGAAAACTCCAGTCCCATTGCAATTCAGGTGGTCCGCAACCCATTGAAGGATTGGTATTGGAACCATTAAGTGAGGATGAATATTCAGAAGATTATCGAGCTCATATTTCCTAACAAACGACTTTTGATTATCACTTAAATCGGAAACTGCTTTATGCCACATGATGGTAGAAAACCTGTGCTTGATGGTACCAGTAGGATATTTGTAAAGTCTAGGCATGTTTAGAGTTGAGGGAGACCTGTATAAAAATAAAAAAACTAAGGTCATAAAACAAAGACTAATTAAACACACAGAAGAAAGTATATTAAAAACATGTAAACACATTTGAAGAAAAAATGTTTATAAACATCAACCTAAAAAGTACCACATCTTGCAAGTTTCATCTTGCATTACTGGGTTTACATCATATATGAAAAACCACAACAACATACTATATGGAATATATAACTCATCACGTAATAACAGTCGTCTAAAAAATGAAACTAACAGGAGAACCATCCATATGTGAAAAAAGGGTAACACACAAAAGTTATTCTCAAAACTATAATTTAAGCAAATCTTATTCATATCTTATTTCATGGTTTATTGTGAAAAAGAAGAGAAGAGTGATTCTCCAATCAAATATAAAACCAGTGAATTAATAGGAATCAATGTACAAAAAATGCCACAAGTTCAGCAACCTCGAAAACAGATTAACAAAAAAAAGGGCAGAATAAAAAGTAGCCCCTGTAGTAAACATCATATTAACAAAACGAAATAACATATAACTTCATAGCAAACAAACAATAAAAGTAGGCACTGATTGTTGGTTCCACCTATTCCTACCGTTCACGTTCATTTCGTTTCCCCACACCCCACGCGCCGAAACCCTGAAAGTCGCTTTTGCCACTCACTACACTAGGCTAGGATAGGGTTTTATGGATGCATCTATGAATTAATAGACAAGGATAAGTGTGGAATCAATAGAAGTATAAAACACGTGACACAACAGTTGAATGCATTCAGTCAAGCAGTTAAAAACAGATTTCCAACTTTGCTTATCAATTACAAAAATACTTTTTTCTGCATAAGCACATATCAAATGTCTATCAGTCCTACGGTAGAAAAATGATTGTGCATCACAACGCTGCCAGATTAATGAGAGGGGGGATGATTTAAGGGACAATTTATTGGATGGTGCAAATGTACGCAAATTATTTTCCAGCCTGATTAAGAAATCAACAAACTCGGTCAACAAACCAACAAATTATTTTCTGCATAGGCACAAATCAAATGTGAAGAACCTTCACTTTGGTTGCACAATTCATAGTGGAATCAAAAATTTGATTTGTCAAAATATGATCCAGCACAGATGCAGTACTAGTGAAAAGTTACACAAACATATGTGAAAAAAATTCCATGTCATCTTCAGATGCTGCTACAAAATTCAGAAAACACACAGAGACGACCATGCTACACAAAGCACCTACCCTCATCAACAAAACAAAACATAAAATCTCAAGGAAAAGTACCAGAACACATAACCCACTAACAACACCATGGTGAAAATCATACTCCTGACTCCAAATCTCTGAACACAACCCACTAACATCATCATGCTGAAAATCATACCCCTGACTCCAAAGCTCTGAACACAACCCCCTAACATCATCATGCTGAATCAAATCCCCTAATCCAGATCTCTGAATAAAACCCCCTTGTATAATCTCCATAACATCCAAAACACCACCACTACGACCAAAGCCCCCTACAAAACCCTAGCAACACTTCACCAAAACGCTAAATAAAAAAATGGCTAGATCGCGCGGTATAACGCAGGGAGCAAAGAACACAGCGGGGGGCCGGAGGTGGGGGGATTGGGTGCGTTACCAAGTTGATGCCGAGCTTCACCGGGACCTGGACGATGCCGAGCTTGAGGAAACCCTAGCAGAGGCACAGAAAACCTGCAAAAAAACATCCAACGCGCTTACCTCAGCAAGATCTGATGCGATGGCGCGGATGAATAGCGAGTAGAGAGGCCCGCCGGCTGCTTACGAGAGCCGCAGTCACTTGCGGAGTAGGATCCCGGCGGAGGAAGCCGAAGCAGCAGCGGCCGGCGGAGGAAGCAGAATAAGCAGCGGCCGGGGGAGGGAGCCGAAGAAGCAGCGGCCGGCGGAGGAAGCAGAAGAAGCAGCGGTCGGCGGAGGGAGCAGAAGAAGCAGCAGCCGGCGGAGGAAGCAGAAGAACCAGCCGCCGCAACGAAGGAAAAGGGGATCCAGGCGAGGTGAGGAAGGAAGGGAAAGTTGTGGCTACTCTGAATATGAACTAGTCGGGGCAAGGGAGGAAAAGGGCATGGAAGAGGAAATAAAAAGGCCGGCCCACTCGAGCCGAGGGGGTGTGCGGCAGCTCGACAGTTTGCCGCAATAAGCGGCGAATAGGATTTTCCGTGTCGAGCCACCACCACGGCCTCACTTTTCACCCTCCCTTGAGCCGCTCCTACGGCGGTCGTCCCTGCAGCCGTGAGTGGATGTCTTCGCTGGCGAGTCGCCCGCCTCCACTACCACGGCCACGACTGTGCCCCTGCTACCATGTGTTGGCTCGCGCCCATACTACATCGCCAAAGTCACCGCGCCACAAGTCGTACTGTTGTGCGCACGAGCTTGAGCCGCCCACTCGTCGGTTTGGCTGCGCCTCGCCGTGCCTCTGGACGCCCTGCTAGCTCTGTCCGAGGCGCTGCCTCTCCGATTCTCTAGCCTCGCTCCGAGTCACCATCGGGTTTCTGCAGTTGTCCGTGCTACGACTCCTGTTTCTGCACTAAGCCGCCTTGTCTCATACTCGAATCGCGGGGCTCTATCTCCACTGCCCTTAGCCGCCCACGCTGGCTGGCCGCCACCTCCATGCTCAAGACGCTCGCTGGCTCGCCGCCCATGTTGGCCGCTTTGCTGAGCCATTGTGGTCCTTCGTCGAGTCGCTGGTGTGCTTCACGTCAGCCATGGCCGAGTCAAACCACTCTCGCCTTTGTCGTCCCAGCCATCAAGCAGCAGCCGCCCGCAAGACGCAGTTTGCCTAAGTCGCCGCAGCGGGCTCATCCTCCGCCCTCCTTTTAGCGCCCGCCGCTGGACCACCTGTTGATTCTGTTACTCCATCATTCAAGGGAGGATCTGAGAAAACTATGCATCAGCCAACGTTTGGATAGTCAGAGTCATTGCAAAGCGGATAGTCCTTCAAAATCTGATGCTGACACGGATCTAGAGCAGTTTACTAGTACTCCATAAAGCTAGCTAAAGAAGAGTCCAAGCACCACTAGTATTTGCACACACAACGGGAATTGAAGATGAGTTGCTACAAATATGTTTCATTCATAAAAAAGGGGGAGGTTGACACAGCGTGGCACTCCTGGACAGTCATTATTCAAGGAAAAGAAAAGGACAACTCTACATGCAGTCCTTCTACCCACGTGGAAATGAAAAAAAAGAAAAGGAGACCATGGGGTGATATAAGTACATCAGATCAGTTGAGTTAGACGCTTGTCTGACTACGTCCGGCATTATTCCAGCACCGGCGTCTGCGTTCATCTGATGAAAAATACCAGGTGATATCCATCCAAGTTTGTTTATTTACAACATATTGTTTTTGTCAAAGAATAGTTTATCTTTGCCTTGGTCTGCAAAATTGTTTATGCAGGACAATTGTTCATTCCAAGAACGATGACCGTATAATGGATGTATAGCTCGCGTCACCATTATCATGCGCTAGCATCTGACCATCCCATGATGCTCGACGAATATATATGCAAATCATCATTTTTACGGCCCAATTTACATCAACATGACATGGTTGATTCGCCCATCTGCATGGTTTACCGCGCCTGCAATTGCCTCGCCCGACCGCACTAGCTTACAACCTCGCGTCCGGCTCATCTGTCTGCTCCTGCGGCTAACTCGGCTGTGATTGATTTCAGCTTCACGGTGGTGATCATCAACTCCGCGGGCAAATTGTCTACTACAAAAGTGACCATCATATCACGGAGGTTTATTCAATAATTCATACCGGAAGTGTGCAATGAGTGTTGCGAAGATTGTCAATTCACTTCAAACCTCCGGTTTACATAAATTTCAGCATTCCGCTGTTCAACTATATGTTGGCTTATATCACGGCCAAGTATGAAGAATCTCAAGTCAACTCCTCGAGTCATCTTGAGACTCAGGGGCTACAGTGACATGACTCAGCAGGATTGGCCGGTTTCAATGAATTAAAGAACTCCAGGTCATTGAAGGGAAGATAACCCGGTCCTGGAGGCTACTGTCATATTGATAAAAATTTAAAGGTCGTTAGAAAATTTCCGGCTTAAAATGAAGGACCCCGGATTAAAATCCGGCTCAAGGGATATCTGTTTTCTCGCAAAGCTTTGAAGCTCTCCATATCTGGTTCAATGTCCGGCTCAAGGGAAATCTGTCTCTCACAAAGACTTGAGCTCTTAAATATCTGGCTTAATGTCCGGTTCAAAAAATATCCATCTCTCGCAAGTTCGAGTTCTCAGGAAAAATTAAAGGTTGCCAAAGAGAACTTGCTGCCATGATGCACGGCTCAAACATGGGTGTCCTGCCTTATTGGCTTATCATCTTATTATTGTCACTTGGGGGCTTCCTGCTCACTGAGCATAGCTATGATTACCCTTTTGATCCGGCTTGTACGCCATGATTGCAAAATACTTGGGGGCTTCCTACTCATTGAGCATAGCTATGATACCCTATTCATCCGGCTTGTACGCCTGGAATGAAATATTACTTGGGAGCTCTTTGTTCAACGGACAAGAGTTTTTATGACCCTTGTAATAGGCTTGGAAGCCACGCTTGGAAGCCAGGTGTATTCACCTAAAAACCCGGGTTATCATGCCTTTCTAAGTCTGCCACTCCACCCAGATTGACTGGAATGACCCATGGTACTTTTGACAGTCAATCTTATACAGACCCTAAACTTGTCAAAGTTAAAAGGACGATTGGTCATGTGAGGCCCGACTTATAAGGTTGCATGAAGGTTTAATAGCGGCTATGCGGCCCTTTGAAAGCACTTGACTTGAAGGTTTGGCAGCATGTGAAAGCCTTGTTTTTTTCTTTTGATTTATATTTGATTTGAACATTTTTTGAGGTTCATCTCTTGTGACATGTCAATACATGGTTGACAACCGATGAGGGCTATGTTGCCATATGGTTCATCTATGAATTTATCCGGCGTTTGATAACCCGGTCGGGCTTTCGACTACAAGTCACCCGTGTATGATGATTTTATATACTTAGAAGCACTATGCTCTAAGTTTTGGGATATTACCCCTTGCTGCATCGCGTGTTGAAAGCTGGCAGTATGAATTGATTTCACATGCCATGTAGCCTTGATTATATGGCTCATCATTAAGCACTTTTGGGTTTGATAAATCGCCCTGGCTATGAACTTTAAGTCGCCAGTATGATTTGGATTGCGCAATTGGGATTATGCGCTTATGAATCTTTGGGATTGACACCCTCACTAGATGTGGCGATGTAAGCCGGCAATTTGAGCCAATCTTCCAGGTATTTTTTATTGTTGGATATGCGAGGTTTGATAATCCGCCCTAGTTTTGAACGTTAAGTCGCCAGTGTGTTTTGGATTGCGCCATTGGAATCATGTGCTTATAAATCATTGGATTGTTACCTCCATTGGATATGGCAATGTAAGCCAGCAATATAAACCAATCCTACAGGTATGTTTTCCTGGTTATGTAAATATGCAAGGTTTGATAACCCGCCATGGCTTTAAAACTTTAAAGTTGCCAGTATGTTTAGGCTTGAATGGCCTTAATGCTAGTCTTTTCCATAATTGCATAAGACTATATTATGGTTGGGTTGTTACCTGCCCTGGCTTTTGACGTTAAGTCGCCAGGGCATATGTTGTTTAAACTCTGTGCAGGATTTGCAGAGCTGTGACTTACATAAATGATTAAGTTCAAGCCCATCATCAAAAATTGAAATTGGTGTTTCAAAAGGGTTATCAATTCTTGATTTTCACAAAGGCTATAAGCCGTCAGATTACAAAAATCCCGGAGTACAGTGGATGCGCACTAAGTCGCCATTGGCCAAGAGCCGTCGGGTATTGAACTCCGAATTAACTTGTCAACCAATAAGGTATTCAAATCTTTAATAGGCAAACTTGGTGATACGTCTCCAACGTATCTATAATTTTTATTGTTCCATGCTATATTATATTTTGTTTTGGATGTTTAACAGGCTTTATTATACACTTTTATATTATTTTTGGGACTAACCTATTAACTGAAGGCCGAGCCTGAATTGTTGTTTTTTGCCAGTTTCAGTGTTTCGCGGAGAAAGACTATCAAACGGAGTCCAAACGGAATGAAACCTTCAGGAACGTGATTTTAGGAACGAACGTGATCCAAAGGACTTGGAGTCTACGCAAAGTAATCAACGAGGAGAGCACGAGGCAGGGGGCGCGCCTACGCCCCCCCAGGCGCGCCCTCCACCCTCGTGGGGCCCATGTTGCTCCACTGACGTACTTCTTCCTCCTATATATACCTACGTACCCCCAAACTATCAGAGACAGAGCCAAAAACCTATTTTCCACCGTCGCAACCTTATGTACCCGTGAGATCCCATCTTGGGGCCTTTTCCGGCGCTCCGTCGAATGGGGCATTGATCACAGATGGCTTCTACATCAACACCATAGCCTCTCCGATGATGTGTGAGTAGTTTACCTCAGACCTTCGGGTCCATAGTTATTAGCTAGATGGCTTCTTCTCTCTCTTTGGATTTCAACACAAAGTTCTCCTCGATCTTCTTGGAGATCTATTCGATGTAATCTTCTTTTGCGGTGTGTTGGTCGAGATCCGATGAATTGTGGGTTTATGATCAAGATTATCTATGAACACTATTTGAATCTCCTCAGAATTCTTTTATGTATTATTGGTTATCTTTGGTTTATGATCAAGATTATCTATGAACACTATTTGAATCTCCTCAGAATTCTTTTATGTATTATTGGTTATCTTTGCAAGTCTCTTCGAATTATCAGTTCGGTTTGGCCTACTAGATTGATGTTTCTTGCAATGGGAGAAGTGCTTAGCTTTGGGTTCAATCTTGCGGTGTCCTTTCCCAGTGACAGCAGGGGCAGCAAGGCATGTATTGTATTATTGCCATCGAGGATAAAAAGATGGGGTTTATATCATATTGCATGAGTTTATCCCTCTACATCATGTCATCTTATTTAAAGCATTACTCTGTTCTTATGAACTTAATTCTCTAGATGCATGCTGGATAGCGGTCGATGTGTGGAGTAATAGTAGTAGATGCAGAATCGTTTCGGTATACTTGTCGCGGACGTGATGCCTATATACATGATCATACCTAGATATTCTCATAACTATGCTCAATTCTATCAATTGCTCGACAGTAATTTGTTCACCCACCGTAATATTTATGCTATCTTGAGAGAAGCCACTAGTGAAACCTATGGCCCTCGGGTCTATTTTCCATCATATTAATATTCCAACACTTAGTTATTTATATTGCCTTTTAATTTACTTTGCATCTTTATTTCCCTTTATCATAAAAATACCAAAAATATCATCTTATCATATCTATCAGATCTCACTCTCGTAAGTGACCGTTGAGGGATTGACAACCCCTTTTCCGCGTTGGTTGCGAGGTTCTTATTTGTTTGTTTAGGTGCGTGGGACTGGTGCGTGATCTCCTACTGGATTGATACCTTGGTTCTCAAAAACTAAGGGAAATACTTACGCTACTTTACTGCATCACATTTTCCTCTTCAAGGGAAAACCAACGCAGTGCTCAAGAGGTAGCAAGAAGGATTTCTGGCACCGTTGCCGGGGAGATTCGCGCCAAGTCATGTCAAGTCAAGACATACCAAGTACCCATCACAAACCCTTATCCCTCGCATTACATTATTTTCCATTTGCCTCTCGTTTTCCTCTCCCCCACTTCACCCTTGACGTTTTATTCGCCCTCTCTTTTCCGTTTGCCTATTTCTCGCTCGCTTCTTGTTTGCTCATGTGTTGGATTGCTTGTTTGTCACGATGTCTCCACCTAGATTTAGTGATCTTCACCTTAAAAGGTTAGAGGAGATTGAAAACAATGTCAGAAACTTTATGACTTTACAAGTTGAGCATAATAATTTCTTTAGAAACGAGCTTGAGGAACAAAAAGTCTTTATGGGATACATGAATAAAGAGCTCGATGATATGTCTAAGGAATTTTATGGTTTGAAATCTTAGATTGCTCATCTTGAGAAGCTAATTGCTGAAATCTCGGATAAGCAGGCCACCTTAGTTAATAAGATGGCCGCTAAACCAGCAATTTTTTATGAGAATAAACATGAAGATCTAAAAGTTATTTATGTGTATCCTATTAAATCTTTGTTTTGCAATATGAATCTTGATAATTATGGGGCTGGAGATGAGCCACATTTACCTAGAAGGTGTTCCAAAAATTCAGAGTCTTTAGATCTTGATGCAAAAATTGGTAAAAGTGGGAATGAAGAGATCAAAATTTTAGATATTAATGAACCCAATATTTTGGATTTCAAGGAATTTAATTATGATAATTGCTCTTTGATAGACTGTATTTCCTTGTTGAAATCCGTGCTAAATTCTCCTCATGCTTATAGTCAAAATAAAGCTTTTACTAAACATATCGTCGATGCTTTGATGCAATCTTATGAAGAAAAACTTTAGTTGGAAGTTTTTATCCCTAGAAAACTTTATGATGAGTGGGAACCTACTATTAAAATTAAAATTAAAGATCATGAATTCTATGCTTTGTGTGATTTGGGTGCTAGTGTTTCCACGATTCCAAAAACTTTGTGTGATTTGTTAGGTTTCCGCGAATTTCATGATTGCTCTTTAAACTTACACCTTGCGGATTCCACTATTAAAAAACCTATGGGAAGAATTAATGATTTTCTTATTTTTACAAATAGGAATTATGTGCTCGTAGATTTTATTGTTCTTGATATAGATTGCAATCCTTCATGTCCTATTATTCTTGGTAGACCTTTCCTTAGAACGATTGGTGCAATCATTGATATGAAGGAAGGGAATATTAGATTCCAATTTCCCTTAAGGAAAGGCATGGAACACTTCCCTAGAAAGAAAATAAAATTACCTTATGAATCTATTATGAGAGCCACTTATGGACTGCCTATCAAAGATGGCAATACCTAGATCTATCCTTGCTTTTATGCCTAGCTAGGGGTGTTAAACGATAGCGCTTGTTGAGAGGCAACCCAATTTTTATTTTAGTTTTTTGCTCTCTGCTTATGTTTAGGAATAAATACTCGATCTAGCCTCTGGTTAGATTTGTTTTTATGTTTTAATTAGTGTTTGTGCCAAGTTAATCCTATAGGATCTTCTTGGATGATAGTTATTTGATCTTGCTGAAAATTCCAGAAACTTTCTGTTCACGAAAACAATTGTTAAAAATCACCAGATTGTGATACAATACTGATTCCAATTGCAGAAGATCAATAAACAAACTTTCTAGGTATTACTATTTTGGTAGATTTTTCTGAGTTCCAGAAGTTTGCGTTAGTTACAGATTGCTACAGACTGTTCTGTTTTTGACAGATTTTGTTTTTCGTGTGTTGTTTGCTTACTTTGATGAATCTATGGCTAATAAAATAGTTTATAAACCATAGAGAAGTTGGAATAAAGTAGTTTTAACACCCATATAAATAAATAATGAGTTCATTACAGTACCTTGAAGTGGTGTTTTGTTTTCTTTCGCTAACGGAGCTCGCGAGATTTTCTGTTAAGTTTTGTGTTGTGAAGTTTTCAAGTTTTGGGTAAAAGATTTGATGGATTATTGAACAAGGAGTGGAAAGAGCCTAAGCTTGGGGATGACCATGGCACCTAAGATAATCTAAGGACACCAAAAAGGCAAAGCTTGGGGATGCCCCGGAAGGCATCCCCTCTTTCGTCTACTTCGATCTGTAACTTTACTTGGAGCTATATTTTTATTCACCACATGATATGTGTTTTGCTTGGAGCGTATTGTATGATTTGAGTATTTTGTTTTTAGTTTACCACAATCATCCTTGCTGTACACACCTTTTGAGAGAGACACACATGATTCGGAATTTATTAGAATACTCTATGTGCTTCACTTATATCTTTTGAGCTATATAGTTTTTGCTCTAGTGCTTCACTTATATCTTTTAGAGCACGGTGGTGGATTTGTTTTATAGAAACTATTGTTCTCTCATGCTTCACTTATATTATTTTGAGAGTCCTACAAAACAGCATGGTAATTTGCTTAAATTGAGAAATTAGTCCTAAAGTGATAGGCATCCAAGATTAGTAAAAATTATCTTATGTCCTATGAGAAGTTTGATGCTTGATAATTGTTTTGAGATATGAAGATGATGATATTAGAGTCATAATAGTTGAGTAGTTGTGGATTTGAGGAATACTTGTGTTAAAGTTTGTGATTCCCGTAGCATGCACGTATGGTAAACCGTTATGTGATGAAGTCGGAGCATGCTTTATTTATTGATTGTCTTCCTTATGAGTGGCGGTCGGGGATGAGCGATGGTATTTTCCTACCAATCTATCCCCCTAGGAGCATGCGCGTAATACTTTGCTTTGATAACTTGTAGATTTTTGCAATAAGTATATGAGTTCTTTATGACTAATGTTGAGTCCATGGATTATACGCACTCTCTTCCTTCCACCATTGCTAGCCTCTCTAATACCGTGCACTTTTCACCGGTATCGTACACCCACCATATACCTTCCTCAAAACAGCCACCATACCTACCTATTATGGCATTTCCATAGCCATTCCGAGTTATATTGCCATGCAACTTACCACCGTTTCGTTTACTATGACATACTCCATCATTGTCATATTGCTTCGCATGATCATGTAGTTGACATCGTATTTGTGGCGAAGCCACCGTTCATAATTCTTTCATACATGTCACTCTTGATTCATCATCCCGGTACACCGCCGGAAGCATTCACATATAGTCATATTTTGTTCTAAGTATTGAGTTGTAATTCTTGAGTTGTAAGTAAATAAAAGTGTGATGATCATCATTATTAGAGCATTGTCCTAAGTGAGGAAAGGATGATGGAGACTATGATTCCCCCACAAGTCGGGATGAGACTCCGGACGAAAAATAAAATAAGGAAAAAAAGAGGCCATAAAAAAAGAGAAAAGGCCCAAATAAAAAAATGAGATAAAAAGAGAGAAGGGACAATGTTACTATCCTTTTACCACACTTGTGCTTCAAAGTAGCACCATGATCTTCATGATAGAGAGTCTCCTATGATATCACTTTCATATACTAGTGGGAATTTTTCATTATAGAACTTGGCTTGTATATTCCAATGATGGGCTTCCTCAAAATGCCCTAGGTCTTCTTGAGCAAGCGAGTTGGATGCACACCCACTTAGTTTCTTTTGTTGAGCTTTCATATACTTATAGCTCTTGTGCATCCGTTGCGTGGCAATCCCTACTCACTCACATTGATATCTATTGATGGGCATCTCCATAGCCTGTTGATACACCTAGTTGATGTGACACTATCTTCTCCTTTTTTTTTCTCCACAACCACCATTCTATTCCACATATAGTGATATGTCCATGGCTCACGCTCATGTATTGCGTGAAGATTGAAAAAGTTTGAGAACACCAAAAGTATGAAACAATTGCTTGGCTTGTCATCGGGGTTGTGCATGATTTAAATACTTTGTGTGGTGAAGATAGAGCATAGCCAGACTATATGATTTTGTAGGGATAACTTTCTTTGGCCTTGTTATTTTGAGAAGACATTATTGCTTAGTTAGTATGCTTGAAATATTATTATTTCTATGTCAATATTAAAATTTTATATTGAATCTTTCGGATCTGAATATTCATACCACAATTAAGAGAATTACATCGAAAATTATGCTAAGTAGCATTCCACATCAAAAATTCTGTTTTTATCATTTACCTACTCGAGGACGAGCAGGAATTAAGCTTGGGGATGCTTGATACGTCTCCAACGTATCTACAATTTTTTATTGTTCCATGCTATATTATATTCTGTTTTGGATGTTTAACGGGCTTTATTATACACTTTTATATTATTTTTTGGACTAACCTATTAACCGGAGGCCCGGCCTGAATTGCTGTTTTTTTCCTATTTCAGTGTTTCGCAGAAAAAAAATATCAAACAGAGTCCAAACGGAATGAAACCTTCGGGAACGTGATTTTCGGAACGAACGTGATCCAGAGGACTTGGAGTCTACGCAAAGTAATCAACGAGGAGAGCACGAGGCAGGGGGCGCGCCTACCCTCCCCCCTCCCCAGGCGTGCCCTCCACCCTCGTGGGGCCCATGTTGCTCCACCGACGTACTTCTTCCTCCTATATATACCTACGTACCCCCAAACTATCAGAGACAGAGCCAAAAATCTATTTTCACCCCGCAAACTTCTGTACCCGTGAGATCCCATCTTGGAGCCTTTTCCGGCGCTCCGCCGGAGCGGGCATTGATCATGGAGGGCTTCTACATCAACACCATAGCCTCTCCGATGATGTGTGAGTAGTTTACCTCAGACCTTCGGGTCCATAGTTTTTAGTTAGATGGCTTCTTATCTCTCTTTGGATTTCAACAAAAAGTTCTCCTCAATCTTCTTGGAGATCTATTCGATGTAATCTTCTTTTGCGATGTGTTTGTCGAGGTCCGATGAATTGTGGGTTTATGATCAAGATTATCTATGACCAATATTTGAATCTCCTCTGAATTCTTTTATGTATGTGTCAGGACCCCGATCCTAAGTCACACCGATCTAGCATGTAACACATCATATCACTTTGCTGCCTCACGCACGGTATTCCCACGGGTGCCACCTTACCTGGCCCGGGACCGTTTGCGCCTTTTGGCTCACGTATATGATAGTGTCACTAGCATCCATATGACGAAGAACTCGGGCTGACATGGCTAGTCGTGAACCCAAAGCGGCACTAACCCATGGGGACAGGCATACATGAATCACATCGAGCATGTCGGTCATCAACGTGTGAATCCGGGCTGTAGCACTGGGCCAACAGGACTCCGGTAACCCGGGCTGTAGCAGGCTAGGCAGGACTCCGGATGTCACCGCGTGACATTTCCCCGAAGGGACAGACACAGGAACAAAGTGAAACACATGCCGGCCAGTCATGTGTCCTGAGCAGTAGTGCTGGGCTAGCAGGACTCCGGTGAACCGGGCTGTAGCGGACTACTATGGCTCAAGGAAGCACTAGACTACATTTCCCCATAAGAGAGGCTGCCAAGGATAAACAATAGGTTGTCGGATCCCACACATACCAAGCATTTCAATCATACACACAATATGCTTGATATGTGCAAATACAACATGGCATCACAACAAGACTCTACGACTCAAAGTATTTATTCATTAGGCTCCGAGGAGCGAGATATTACAAACATGGGTCTCATGACCCAGCATTCAGAGCATACAAGTCAAAACACATGCGGAAGCTTAACGTATCTGAGTACAGACATCTACAACTGAAAAAGGCTGAGAAGCCTGATTATCTACCAGATCCTGCCGAGGGCACAAGATCGTAGTTGAGGTATCAAGCTAAACGTTGAAGTCCAAGCGGTACTACTAGCGAGACTGAAGTCTCTTTGCAAAACATAAAATAGGCAAATGTGAGTACAAATGTACCCAGCAAGACTTACATCAGAACTAGCTACATATGCATCAGTATCAAAAGGGGGTGGTGGAGTTTAACTGCAGCAAGCCAGCTTTGACTCGGTGGCTATCCTGAACTACGACTGCATGTAACTCTTTTGAGGTGGCGCACACGAGTCCACATATTCACCATATCAATACACCACTATGGATCCACTTCCATCTCCCTACGAGAAGGCCATCCATAGCACTCTTGGATCCAAAATAGGAAAGCGCGCTCATCGAGTTCATCCGTGAGAATCGGGACATCTTTGCATGGAAGCCGTCTGACATGCCTGGTGTACCGAGGCGACTCGCTGAGCACACCCTTAATGTGGATCCTAAGTATAAACCGGTAAAACAGTTCCTACGCCGGTTTAACGAAGAAAGACGTAAAGCGATTGGTGAGGAAGTAGCCAGGCTCCTAGCAGCTGGTTTTATTATCGAGGTTTTTCATCCCGAGTGGCTTGCTAATCCGGTGCTGGTTCTTAAGAAAAATGGCACCTGGCGCATGTGTGTGGATTACACAGACTTGAATAAAGCCTGTCCAGCGGATCCTTTTGCTCTCCCCCGTATTGATCAAATCATTGATTCTACGGCAGGTTGCGAGCGCTTGAGTTTTTTGGATGCCTATTCGGGTTATCATCAGATCAAGATGGCAGTTAAGGACTAGGAGAAAACGGCGTTCATTACTCCCTTTGGAGCCTTCTGCTATGTTTCTATGCCCTTCGGGCTTAAGAGTGCGCAGGCTACTTATCAACGGTGTGTGCAAAATTGCCTCCACGAACAGATTGGTCGTAATGTACATGCCTATGTGGATGACATTGTGGTCAAATCACGAAAGAAGGATACCCTGGTTGACGATTTGAGGGAAACCTTTGATAACTTGAGAGTGTACCAAATGATGCTCAACCCAGCTAAATGTGTTTTCGGTGTACCTGCAGGCAAGTTGTTGGGATTCTTGATGTCCCATCGAGGAATTGAGGCCAATCCGGAAAAGATCACAGCCATCACCTCCCTGGCCAAACCGAAATGCGTCAATGATGTTCAGCGCGTGGCCGGGCGGATTGCTGCGTTAAGCCGGTTCATCAGCCGCCTCGGTGAAAAGGCGATCCCCTTGTATCAAATGCTCAAGAAGACAGATCAATTTGTGTGGAGTCCGGAGGCTGATAAAGCGTTTGAGGACTTGAAGCGACAGTTAGTCAATCCGCCAGTGTTGGCAGCCCCTGTAGATAAAGAGCCACTCCTGTTATATGTTGCTGCGAACGCCAGAGCGGTCAGTGTGGCGATTGTGGTAGAACGCAAGGAGGATGGGAAGGAGCATCCGGTTCAGCGACCGGTTTACTATATCAGCGAAGTGCTTATCGAGTCCAAGCAAAGGTATCCGCATTGGCAGAAGCTGGTATATGGTGTTTTTATGGCAAGCCGGAGGCTGAGGCAATATTTCCAAGGACACCCCATCACGTTGGTGAGTTCTGCCCCTTTGGGTGACATCATACAGAACCGGGAGGCGACCGGTCGGATTGCCAAGTGGGCTATCGAGCTTGGGCCGCACGGTTTGAGTTACGTACCCCGGACGGCCATAAAGTCACAAGCACTTGTCGACTTCATAAACGATTGGACAGAGTTACAAGCACCTGAGGAGAAGCCAGATAGCACATATTGGACTATTCATTTTGACGGATCCAAACAATTGGAAGGCTCGGGGGCTGGAGTCGTTTTAACTTCCCCGCGAGGAGATAAGTTTTGTTACGTCCTCCGTTTAATGTTCCCCTGTACAAACAATGTGGCTGAGTACGAAGCTTTGCTTCATGGTCTTCGGATGGCTAAAGAGATGAATCTGAGCCGAGTTAGGTGCTTTGGTGATTCGGATCTCGTGGCTCAGCAAGTGTCCGGCACCTGGGATTCTAAGGACCCGCTCATGGCTGCATACCGTCGCGAAGTAGATATGGTGGCAGGGCATTTCAAAGGCTATCAAGTGGACCATGTGGACCGCAGAAAGAATGAGGCAGCGGACGCTTTAAGCCGTTTGGGCTCTCAGCGTAAACCGGTCCCACCCAATGTTTTCTTGGATGTATTGTATCACCCATCGGTACAGCTACCCGGTGAACTGGAGTTGGCTATTCCTGATCCGGAGGCTCAATTAGTGGCGGCTCTTCACGTCACCCCGGATTGGACGCTTCCTTATCTGGCATATATGAACCGGGGTGAGTTGCCAGAAGACGAAAGCTTGGCTCGGCAGATAGTACGGCGGTCCAAGTCTATGACCATTCTCAAAGGGGAGCTACATCATCGCAGTGTGTCAGGAGCGCTGCAACGGTGCGTATCCCCTGAGGAGGGGTGCGAGATATTACGTGAAATACATGAAGGGGATTGCGGCCACCACGCCGGTTCAAAATCATTGGTGGCTAAAGCGTTCCGCCACGGTTTCTACTGGTTAACTGCTCATGCTGATGCAGAAGACCTGGTCAGGTTATGTGATGGTTGCCAGAAATTTTCCAGACGAGCGCACATACCGGCTCAAGAATTGAGGATGATTCCAATTACTTGGCCGTTTGCGACTTGGGGGCTCGATATGGTTGGGCCTTTTAAGCGTTCCAAAGATAAGAAGACCCACCTATTGGTGGTGGTTGACAAATTTACAAAGCGGGTGGAGGCAGAACCTGTCAGTAAATGTGATGCGGCCACGGCGGTTCGGTTTATAAAGAAGGTGATCTTCCGGTTTGGCTTTCCACACAGCATCATCACAGATAATGGTACCAATCTATCCAAAGGGGCCATGAAAGAGTTCTGCGCACGGGAGCATATACGGCTTGATGTTTCTTCGGTAGCTCACCCACAATCCAATGGTCAAGTAGAACGAGCGAATCAAGAGATCTTGAGAGGTATCAAACCCCGGCTTCTGGTCCCTTTGCAAAGGATGCCGAGTTGTTGGGTTGAGGAGCTACCGTCTGTATTATGGAGCATCAACACCATGCCTAACAGATCCACGGGGTTTACGCCGTTTTTTATGGTCTATGGAGCAGAGGCGGTTCTCCCAAGTGATATACGACATGACTCACCTCGTGTGGCAGCGTATGTTGAAGCGGACAACGAGCAGGCACGACAGAACGCTCTTGACTTGTTGGATGAGGAACGTGACTTAGCAGCTGCCCGTTCAGCGATTTACCAGCAAGATCTTCGCCGTTACCACAGCCGTCGGGTTAAGACCAGAACCTTTCAGGAGGGGGATTTGGTGCTCCGGCTCATCCAGGATCAGTCTGATCAGCATAAATTATCCCCGCCTTGGGAAGGACCTTTTGTGGTCAGCAATAATCTGAATAACGGATCATACTACCTGATTGATATTCGAGAGCGCAAAGATTCACGCACATCAGAGGAGGAGACCAACAGGCCGTGGAACATAGCTCATCTTCGACCTTATTATACATGAGCCTTGGGCTCTGTTTATGTACATATCATGACCATGTATATATTATGATCAATATAATAAACCAGAGCCTCGAGTAAAGCGGGGTCTCTGCTGTTCTTCACATCATGCGTGGTTACATGGAGTTGATTCGCTTTAGTGCAACCTCCGGTTTACCCCTTGAGGTCGCTTCACAGAAGATCAACAAAGTCAGTTGGGGACCTAGTCGACCTGAACCATAAGCTATGCCTCCGGGGAGCTTGGTCATGTCTTGACGATGGTAATGCCTTCTGGCTGGCACATTTGCCACTGAGTCAGTTGGGGACCTAATCGACTTGAACCGTAGTTACACCTTATGGGAGCTCGGTCATGTCTTGATGATGGTAATGCCTTCTGATCAGCTTTTTAGCCAATAAGTCATTTGGGGGCTTGGTCGTGTCCGAACCAACGCAATGCCACTTGATCGGCCCTAGGCCACTGAGTCACTTGGGGGCTTGGTCGAATCCGAACCAATGCAATGCCATTTGACCGGCATATTTGCCACGATTCAGGTAGGAACCTAGTCGACTTAAACCGTAGCTACACCTCTTGGGGGCTTGGTTTCTTTTGTCTTGACGATGGTCACGCCTTCTGAACGGTTCATAGTAACCACTATTTGCATGCGTTTTACTATCGCGTTGTCCTCTCGTATTTGGTTTTTTGTTTTCTGCCTTTATTGTGGTGTTTTTGTTCTTCGGAACGTCAAATACTTTTAAACCGATTCAGCTGACACAGCCTGGTCCGTTTTTTAACCCGGAGGCAAGTTGCCCGGTTTGGCAAAGGCGCAGCACGGTTCGTATGGTCGAAAGACCGTCCTTTGTACTCAGTAAAGACAGGAAACACAAGTTGGAAAAAGTCAATGGAAAGGGCATCAGTACCCGTGCACAAAGGCGCATTCAAACACAGAGGTATCAGCTATCTTATTACAAGGCAGCGTAGTGCCTGAATATATTGTTTTTGGCGGATTAACGTCCCCAATTAAGGTGAACCGGAGCTTTGATTACGCCTGTTCGCCACCTCGACTCGAAGGTTGTGGATCATCTTGCGCCGCTTCAGCCTTCTCATGGCTACCCATTGGCTGGAAATCAGCAGTGGTCCAGTCGATTCCCATTAACGCTTGAAAGACAACTTCCTCATGAATCAGCAAAGACGGTTCAATGTCAGGGGCGTAGGTATGCTTACGGATTGGAGGAATAAGGTTTTCCTCTTCAGGGATCGGGGCGGCTACTCGCTTGTTCTGGTTATCATATTGGGCTTGGTAATGTGTCAGATCTGCTTCTTCTGCCAATTGACAAGCTAGGGGGCGCACCGCCCGGTTTATCGCCCTCAAGTCATTTTCGCCAAAGTCTGAACCGTCTTCTTTCAAGCTGGGATATCCTTGTGCCGCTTCGACAGGATCAAAGTCTGGTACCCACGCTTTGGCCTGGATCAAGGCAGTGATGGCTCCGGTTCGAGAAGCTGATCTTTTTAACTCTTCAATCCGGGCAGGAAGCATGGATAACCTTTTTAACGTGTCTTGAATCAGAGACGGTGCGGGGTTGTTATGCGATGCAGTGGTGATAGCTCTCTGTGCTCCGGTATACAACTGTTCAATCAAGGTATAAGCAGCTTTGAGTTTCATCCGCACATCAGAACCCAAGTGACCAATACGTGTGCCTGCAGTGTTTCAAGATGGATTACAAACATGACGCAGGATATAGCAGACAAAGTGCAAAGTGGAGGAAGGGCATCAAAGAAATTTACCAAAGACGGCAGAGGCCATGGAGTGTATTTGTCGCTTTACGGTGGATAATTCATCAACCACCGGTTTGAGAGCAGCTTCGGCGTTTTCAGCCCTCTTAATCAAAAGAGCTTTTTCAGTAGCCCAATCATCTTGTTCCTTTTGGCGGGTTTCTTTCAGCTGTTCCATAACGGTTAAGGCGTTGGTCAATTCTTCCTTCGCTTTGGCAGTTTCAGCCTGCTGGGTTTTTAGGATTTCCTGCAGGTCCGAGACTTGTTTCTCTTTGGTCTTCAGATCCCCCTGCAGCAGGTCATCAGCAGTGTTCAGAAAATATTGCACGGTTTGGAAGTATCAACCACACAAGCAAGTTATGTGCTCAATACTTGGGGGCTAATGCGTACTTGATCTTAATGCATGTTTTACATTACAAAAGTCCCAGGATTAATACAAGTATTTAAACTTGGCACTTGGGGGCTAATAGTTATTTGATGATGTTTTCTGGTTACGACCTATGTTGAAGCCCTGGGTTTTTAAACCGGACCTTAGTTGTCAAGGCAGCATGATTCGGATTACCATCTCGGTTTGGAAAAAATTGATAAGCTAAGTTGCAATAGAATGAAGCACAAGAGAGTTACCTCAAGTTTCTCCTTCATCATCCTGATCATGCCAGCTTCATAATCACGACTGGTGTACAGTCGGTTCAGGTACCCAGAATAAAGATCTGGGGCGCTTAAAGCGGCATACGTGGAGGAATCAACGTCCCATTTGCCCTTTATGGCCGAGATTTCTTCCTTGGCAGTATGCTTGGCCAGAGTAGCAGAGTTCCCCGGTTCAGAGCGACCAATGCCGGTAATCACAACATCATCATCTTTGGAATCGCTGCTTTGCATTGGCGCTGTCGGTTTATCAACAGTTCCAGAAGGATGGATGGATTCCTCAACCCGAACAGGACTGGCAGGCTGATCGGTACGACTAGCAGGATTGGTAGGCCTTTCTTCAGCATAGGCGTCATCTTGTGGAGGTAGATAATTCTGAATGTCTTCACGAACTAGAGCATCAGCACCAGGAGTTTTCTCCGGTTCAGGAGCGGCAGTTCCTTCGGCCGGATTATCCAGACGAGCCTTCTTGCTCGGTCTAGGTTTAGCCCTGAAAGACCCAAAGATTGAAAGAACGGTGTAAGATGGATTAAGAAACCCACATGGAAATATGTTGTGATCGGTCCAACTTACCCAATAACTGTCTTTAGCGGTGGCAGTTGAGTGGCTGAAGATTCACCAGAAGAGGAATGGGAAGTGACCTGATAATCGGAGTCAGTTGGGTTAAGAGGCTGACGAATTAAACCTGCCTTAGGAGGAAAGCTAGCGCATAAATCGGAGACCTCTGAGCGGCGTTTCCGAACTGGGCTGTTCGGTAAACCGGCGGAGGTAACTACATGACCACTGTGCCGGGTGGTGCGACGAGCTTCATGTTGCTGGGTCTTCACAAGAAATTTGGGATCCAAGTAAGCAAGAGGATGAGAAAATTTAACTTTCCGGTTTGCTTGGCGAGGTTTTTTCAAAAGCAAAGGAACTGTGTCGGAAGAAAGAATGGTTACCTCTGGGCCTTCAGCATTACTCGCTTCAGAGTCGTCCTGACAAATATCATCGTCAATAAGACGTATAAAAAGTAAGCCAACTGAATCGAGGTCTACCTCAAGGTCCGGATTACCCACATCATCCTCATCTAAATCCGGGGTAGAGGAAGCGGTGTTCCTTTTCTTCTGAGCGGGCTTCTTCACCCTTGTTTTGGGTCGGGTTACCTTTTCTGTCGGTTCTTGAAGCTTCTTGCTCCAAAACGGATCATCTCCCTGTTTCAGAAAGGACTGGAGTTAACAGTGTACATATAAGGAGATCATAAATTCCATAACAAACAGAGGTGAGATGCTTACAGCAGGTGGTTTATTTGTAGCACAAAAGGGAAGCAGGCCGGTTCGGGCGCAAACATATTCCGGTTCATTCAGCATCTTTTTCACAGCTTCAGTAACTTCGTCTTCCGTCAGCTGAATGTTGCAGTGCCTCAAAGGATCATTAACCCGGCCTGTGTATTGGCACATTAAACCGGAGCAGATACTAAGGGGCAGGATGCTCCATGAAATCCAGCAACGGGCAAGATCTACCCTCGTTAAACCGTTGGCCATGAAGGCTCGGAGCTTGGACAGTTGGGGGGCATACTTACTCCTCTCTTTGGCGGTTAGCCTTGGGGGGAAGGGGTGTGTGTTGCTGAGTCTCTCTGGACGAAAGCCAGGCAGAGGATTTTCTTCAGCAGGGGAAGTATCCTTGCAATAGAACCAAGTGTGATTCCATTCTTGCGGATGACTATGTAGCTTGGCGTGAGGATAAGTCACTTCTTTCCTCTTTTGAATCGCCATACCACCCAGTTCCATGTTAGGGCCGTCGGTGAATTCAGTACGTCGGTTCAAATGAAAACAGTCTCGGAACAACTCTACAGTAGGTTCCTCCTGGAAGTACACCTCACAAAGCACTTGAAAATGGCAGATATTCGTGACTGAGTTTGGACCAACATCTTGTGGGCGCAACTTAAAATTAGCCAGGACGTCCCGGTAAAATTTTGAACCGGGTGGATTAAAGCCCCGGGCCAGGTGATCCGCAAACACAACAACTTCTCCCTCCTGTGGGGTAGGAGGACATTCATTCCCTGGAACCCTCCAATGGATGGCATTTTTGCTACTCAAGGCGCCAGTCAGAACTAAGTTGTTTAATTGGGTCTCGGTGATGCGAGAGGGAACCCAGTTGCATTCGTATACCTGTTTTGCCATGAGAAAATCTACAAGACAAAGGTATTCCGGTTTGAGAACAGGTGTGAGTGTAAACCGAAAATGCTCTTATATAGAACGGAGTTGACTACAGTGATATCATCTGGCGGTTCATCAAGGGGACTAATGGATATATAGTTTGGGTTGTTCGCTCTGCTAAAAGTTAAACCGACCAGATCTAATAGTTGTGAATACGAAAGCAGAAACAGATCCCGTACGGATTCTTTCAAAACAATGGATCTACAGCTAGGGCAAAAAAGAAGTAAAAATATGAGGTTGGGCTCGCATCAGAACAGCACAAGTTCGACAAGCAGGGAAATGAGTGGGATCTAAGGAGATGAGTACAGATTTATGAAGAATACTGAAAGTGACTACAAATCACAATATAAGTAGCATAATCTGTTCACAAAAGCTTGCTATGGAGATGAACAATGAACAGTGGCAGGATGATGAACCCTAGAGCAGATCTGAGGCAAGAAGAACAGGAGCCTTACCGGGATCCAAACGGATGCGGAAGGTCGCCACGGTGCTCTGGTTCGGACAGGTTGATGCAGCGGCCCGAGTGGATGCAGTGGCTGACGGTGGCGGCGGAGCTCCGAGGTCTGAGTCGCGAGGAAGACGAAGAAGGGGACGAAAGGGAGGAAAGGAAGATGGCCTTCTAGTCCTATTTATAAGGCGCGACGCGCGTACCAGGCGCGCGAATCCAGGAGCCGGTGATTTCGGGAACCCAGCCGTCGCCTTGATTATTGCGGTCTGAGCAAAAAGAAACGGTAGCGTTGCGCTGACGTCATATCGGTTTACAGCAGCAAGAGGAGACGACGAAATGGCGGTTTAACATTTGCTGGAAGACATTTGAAGACAGGAATTCTTATTAAGGATTGACATGAACCTGTTCAAATCAATCTGGGGCCTAATGTTGGGGATATTGCTATTTGGGGTAAACCGGCCTACAGGGCCCGGGTTAGCTCCGTCAATGGACCCAAGATGTTAAATCCCAAGGAGAAATAGAAGGACCCAAGGCCTGTAATCGGTTTAAAGGTTTATGGCCGTAAACCGGCCTGAGGTAACTTGCATTGTAAGTTAGGAATAGAGAGACCAACCAGGGCACGTTTATGAACCGGAGGTTGGGACTTTGTAGACCCACGGGCGTCACCCGTGTATATAAGGGGACGACCCGACGGCGGTTTAGGGACAGAGAACAACAACTCGAGGTTTAGGCGAAGCTTATCGCTCCCTAGCCCTCGAAACACATCAATCCCATCACAACTAGACGTAGGCTTTTACCTTCATCGAAGGGGCCGAACTAGTATAAACTCTGTGTCCTTGCGTCCGCTCTAACCCCTTCAAGTTAACCCGTTGCGATGGCTCCACGACTAAGTCCTTTTGCTAGGACATCTGCCGTGACAAATCCACGACACTTATCTTGCGCATTTTAGAGTATCCACTTCCACTTGTCTATGAACTGTTATAGGCAACCCAGAAGTCCATTACCGCGGACATGGCTATTCGAATAGATGATGTTAACCCTGCAGGGGTGTACTTCTTCACACACGCTCTCACCACTTATCGCCGTTTACACGATATGTACTCGGCAACCTTCAAACGGAAGCCCAGCGAGGGTGTCGGCCACAGCCTACCTAAACACTCGAGTCTCTCGTCCAGGTTTATCGCCTATTCAGGTTCCATCCGCAGGGAGTCCGGCCGAGGTTTCCACATACGGCCCCGAACGATGTGTGCAGGGTTCCCGAGATACCAAACGGGCGCCCGGTACACCGTGCCACGTGCCTACCGCAACACAGCCCACCCCTACGGTCAGCGCTGCGTGCGGCCCCCAGCATACTACAAACACTAGAAACTACTTGCAACTCCTGGACAGAGGACAAGGGTGATTAAGAAGCTGAGAGAGTCAATTAAGGATCCCAATGTGTGGTAGTAACTGTTTCATGGATCACAAACACAGAACTCAGTTCCTGAGGACGGCTTCAATGAGACAACCCACCATGTACTCCTACATGGCCTCTCACCGCTACCTTTACCAAATCGTGTTCACACACTTAGCTCACACACAGTAGGACATGTTCAACACCATTCCAATTCATTACTGATGAATCAGACCCGACTTAACTCTAAGTAGTAGCAGGCACGACAAACAAGCATGAATGAGTAGGCACATCAGGGCTCAAGCAACTCCTACTCATGCTAGTGGGTTTCATCTATTTACTGTGGCAATGACAGGTCATGCAGAGGATAAGGGGTTCAACTAACGCAGCAAATAACACATGAATCGTTGTTGTCCTAATGCAATAAAAGAGAGCAGGAGCGAGAGAGTGGGATTGTATCGGAATGAACAAGGGGGTTTTGCTTGCCTGGCACTCCTGAAGATAATATAGTTCTTCATCGGTGTCATCGATCTCATCGTCGAAACCACGTCTATCGAGAGGGAACAACCACCGACAAACAGAGGAGAAACACAATCAATGCCATGCAACAATATGATGCATGAATGTGACATGGCAATATGCTGTTGATTGGCCTAATGCAACTTTCAACAAGTTAAATGGAGTTGGTTTGAACACTAGGTTCAAATTCAAACTCCATATGTGAGAGTTTAATGCCATTTATATTATTTGTCCTAAACAGAAGATTTAAGTTGTTCTAACATGCATGAAAAGGGTACAGATGGATATATTGGATTTTTCTGATCATTTTTCATATATAATTTGTTTGATTTGGAGTTACGGTTGAATTTCCATGAATTTTAGAAGTTTAGATCATTTTCTGGAATTTCCTGAATTATTTTAAATCCGTAAAACAATTACTGCGTCAGCATGACATCATCAGGTCAACGACGCCAGCCCAAGTCAAACCTGACCAGTGAGTTCCACTGGTCAGTGACCCGGCGTCATTTGTGTCGCTGACAGGCGGGCCTGGTCAACTGCCACGTCAGCAAGTCAACCCTGACGCATGGGTCCGCTGGTTTTGTTAACTAATCTAACTTAAAACTAAATGGCGGGTTAATTAGGCAGCAGGGCCCACTACTCAGTGGCTCTAGGGGTGATTAGTGGGGTGATTAGCCCCTACCTAAGTGGCCACATCAGCCCGCCGGAGTTTGGCCGGCGGCGACCATGGAACACGACGGAGGCACGCCGGAGTTGCTCGGGCTCGCACTACAGGCGGCGGTTTGCGGCGGGGTTTGGCTCTACGGCGAGCTGGCGTTCGCGCGCATCTGCTGGGGCAGGTGGGAGGGGCTGGGACGGCCCAAGCTTGCCGGAATCAAGCTCGCGGCGGCGGACGGATTTCGGGTGTGCACGGGGTTGCGGCTACGGTGCAGGGCAGGCCTACCGGGCGGGTGATTCGAGCTCCTGGAGACTCCCTGAGTGCGTTGACGTGCTCGGAGGCGAGCTTGCGCGGCCGTAACCGTGGTGGCGGCATGGCCGACGGTGAGGAGCTATCGGCTCCGGTGAAACTAGGGCTACGCAGCGCAAAAGAGGCGGGGAAGAGAGGAGTTCGGGGCGGGAGCTCACACCGGTCACGTGGGGAAGCTCACAGGCCTCGAGGAAGGGCTGGAGGGGTCGGGGCAGCAAAGGAGATCTCCGATGGCCGGAGGTGAATACGATGTTGATGGCGGCGTTACGGCGCGCCCCTGGTTGCTTGACTCGTCGAGGATGATGTAGGCGACGAGGCGGGGCTCTAGGGCACGGAGAGAGGTCGAGTGGGATGCGGTGGCTACGGCTACGACGAACGGCGGCGACGGCAGCGCTCGGGTCCGAGGGGGAAGCGAAGCAGAGAGCGGGGTGGGGGCGAGTGAGAGGTCGGGCGGATCCGGACGGCAACGGGGTGATCATCCGCGGCGTCGACGTGTGTCGGGGCAAGCAGGAGGTGGAGGCTGGCGCGCGTGCTGGCGCCACGCACCTGCCTGTCCTCCTGGCAGGAGGTGGAAGACGACAGGGAGGAAAGCGGTGGTGGGCTGGGCCGGTGGGCTGGAGAGGTAAGTCTAGGTAAGGTTTCTCTCCTCTCTGCTTTTCCTGTTTTTGTTTTTATTTGTTTCTGTTCTGTGTTTTGAAATAGTAAAAATATTATTCCATTTAGGAAAAACCTGAAAATATTCGGAGGCACATTTGAAAATATTCTCAACATCCTAAAAATACCTTCAAGATTATTTGGGCATTTTAAATTATTTATAGAGTTTAAATTGCCCAAATGCAAATGCTTATGGCTTGGTGCAAAAATCCAGAATAACCTCCAAAAATATGAAACCGTTTTTGGCAGAGGGTTTAGCCAGTACCAATGATGGTGAACATTTATGAAGGCATTTTGGGTTCATTGAAAGTTTTAAGTTTGAACCTAGTTGAATTCATTTGGTGCTAGGGTTTCAACATCCCCATTTCAAAATTAATTAAAATTGGAAAAGATGCATGGATGCAATGCCACTAATTACAAGAAGAATTCTAGGGCTGTGACAACTCACTCCCACTAAACAAGAATCTCGTCCCGAGATTCAAGAGGTGAGGTAAGAAGACAGAGGGGACACAAGCTAACACGATCTTCATGATCCAGGTTGCACTTCACATTGACACGATCATCATCTTTGTCTCGACGTCTTGCTATGAGATCTTCATCCACATGAGTACGATGGAAAGAAACTCTACTAGGATTGATCTTCTCAAAGATCGAACTATACAATCTCAACTCACGGAATGAGATGTTGAAACATCTCGAGTTGTGACACGAGACACATCGAGAGGGATGAGAGAACAAACGACGGGGTTTGATTTGGTGGGCAATAATTCCACGCTTAGAAAGATGGTGGATGGTGTCAGGGTGGTGAGGAAATAATTGCCATGAACCCGTAACGGGGCACCTTGGGAAAGGTGTCTCGTAAAATTATTCCCCTAAGTGGCAAAAAGAATTAATTTTGATACAAGCTCATTGGAACTCTTCTTACCAGCCTGAGGCAGTTTACGAATGATCATTTGACAGAGCTCGAAGAAATGACGTACTCGGACTAGAATGGATGATGTGGACTACCTTGTTGAAGACAACGCAATGGATGATTTTGCGGGTGTGTGCTCTCAAGAACTTGAGCATTTCCATATTCATCAAGGTTCTACCAACATCCGTGTCAAGGATCCTGGCAACACAACATACTACCATGATGAATAGTGGTGGACGATGCAGATGCAAAGGAAGATAACACCTCCTCAGATTTTTTTTTTGCTTAGCAATGCCAAAGAAGCAGATCTAGATGATCGACTGAGAGACATTTAGCACTCCGCTTCTAATGTTCTCCGTGATGTACTAGGTACCACGGTCAATGCTTAAAAGCATCAACATGGCCATCAAGTAAGAGTCGGACTTCGGAAACACAAAAATCCACAAGGAACAACTTGTGGAATAAGTCATACCAGATCCTCATGGAGAAGATGGTCAAATAGTACAATCAAGATACTACCATGATAGATCTTCCGGCTAGGTGTGTCGGCCAGACATCAACCTTGTCGAGACCTACATAATAGATCTTGGAAAAGTTCCAACCATCATATCTGCCTGAGATTCAGATCTGGTTGGTAACGGAATATTTCAGACAGCCTGTCTGGAAAAGAAAGTTTGCAACACAAATCAACGAGATGACGTTGCGAGATTCCCGGGGGATGAGCTACGATAGCAAGCTCCAAAACATGAGCTGGTTCTGCTACACACCTGTGAACATACTGTCCTAGACAAGTATGACCACATGGTAGTCTTATAATAAAACACTACCGAGTTCTGGTTGGGAACCATCATCGAGGATAACGAAGTCCTAACATAAGTCATGATTCTTAAGAAGGAACTTCTTCTCCTTAAGCAAATCAATCAGTGGCTTGGTGTGCTCGGGAATACATATGGAGTGGAGGTAATTAATCTACCAAACCATAGAATACTTCGCACGTATGCATGACTGATTTGGGATGATTCCAGAGGAAACAAAACAAACCTTTCTCAAATTCATGGCGGCAACTTACACCTAATGCACGTGAACTTGGAGAAAGTCACTTCTTTCACCAAAACATATACCTCATGAGCGGAACACGAAGGCAATGCTTACAAAGTTTCCAACACTAGCTCAACGTTCATCATGAATCATGGGGGGGGGGGGACAAAATGCTGCTGATGGGCTCAACAACAACTCATCGGTATTTCCATATCACTGGACTTCCACCATCATGTGAACGATGTGATAGTATTGGTCAGACCCAAAAGATGTAATGGTGTATGCTCGAGGGATCAACCACGAGTAAGACAACATTACGAACATCGTTGGTTATGATTTGATTTGATGATAGCCCATACTCAAATCAAAGTTTTGATACGACAATAGGTGCAACAAGTGATCACGAGGACCAATCGATGAAGGTATCATCTTTCTTCAACACACATATACCAAGAAATATCCCTTTGGAAAGAACTAAGTCGGATATAGCCTTTATCTTCCAACTCTCCAAGTTGTTGTTTAGCTTAACCAACTAGCTCAGGGTATCCAACACAGAATCTTGGAGAAGGGGTGGTTTATTGGAAAACCAACTTGATCACGAACTCAACATGTCGGTCAGGGGACGACCTGGTGATACTCCCGTGAAGATATCCGAAAAATCACAAACCACCGATATGTCTCTAAGCTCGAGAACAATCTTGCTTTTCAAGGCAAGATGACATGATCAGAAGAGTAAGGGATTGATTAATCCAAACTCATTGATCGAAGAGTGCACTGGAAATAAGGACTAGGTAGTACGATTAGTCTTAGAATGATGATTGAATAACCAACACGCTACAAATGAAATTATTGCCCATTAACTACCAAGCAACCGGGTTGCTAGGAGTATTGATTTCACACGTCACGGTTCACTTGTCGGCATTCCAGTCACAACAACACGGAGACCGAGGAATGAATAATGATGGCGAGAAGTATCACTGCGTCAAAAATTCATGAGAGATGGTGCAATTCTCATGACCATCCTGACATAAAGGGGGTAATACTCCGAGGTAGAACAGAACAAAAGCTGGATTGGCATTTTGATCTGCGAAGTACAATTGCTTTGACCCAATCCTAGATATGGATGAGGTACTGGAGTTTGTTTCTCCTAGTCATTCCAAAATGGAATGGCCTGATAAGCATCGATAACACGAATGCACAACTACTCCTGACTATCAATTGATAGCCGAGGGTTCGGATACAACTAAAGAGGGACAGCTCAAAGGAACATATAATTTTCTGAGTTGTGGATGCATAGATTAGTATGTAGAATCAAGTTCAACAGGTTTCTTCCAGATAACCCATGCAGAAAGGTAGAACTGGCAGATTCACAATGTAGAATGGAAAACTCATCAAGAGCACTCTTATTGTGACCTTTTGGTTCAAAAGAACTTCTGCCAAGAATGGTTCATGGTATTTGGAAGAAGGAACTACCACGGACCTCGAGGACTAATGCAAAGGTTACTAATATCCTAAAGGAATTAGCAAACACTATTGACATGAGGTAGGTAGGGTGAATCTCGGGTTCAAAACCCAGGAGTAGAATGCCTACTACAAAGTGGCATCACGGGATGCTTTCGAGAATGGTGGCCAGATTCATCACACTGGGAACAAAAAACATGGACAGATTACTAGATGGTTTCATAAGACACCTAGGGTCATAATAGTAGCTCCAACATATACGTCAAGGCAACGGAGTACCTCAACAGACCGATTAGTGTGCTTATTCTGACCAAAAAGGACATCGAGAACGGACAGAAAGGATTTGCAAATGCATCAGACTATTTAGAGACCTGGGTTGACTCGGACAGCATAACGGCTGTAAATGCTCAAAATGATTTGAGACATCCTGCAAAATGGTGGCATAACCACTCAACATCACAATATCAATGCTCTGAGATCAACTAAGAACACATCGAAGTAGTAGGAACTGAACTGAGGCTTGAACTCAACAATCCTAGGCAACTACGGTTTAGTAACACGTCATCCTGAGAGATAGAAAAGAAGCCCTAGTTCTTAATCCCCGTAGAAAGGAAGAGGTTGACTCAGATCAGAAGGGCATAAGGTAAAGTAGTAAAAAGAGCCTTACGTTCCCTTCCACAATCAATTCCCTTATATAGCTAAAGCATTTCTAGACTCAGCTTCAACCAGTTTGGCTTGGTAATCCTACAGGCAGTCAGGCTCTGATACCAACGCTGTTAGGACCCCGATCTTAAGTCACACCGATCTAGCATGTAACACATCATATCACTTTGCGGCCTCACGCGCGGTATTCCCACGGGTGCCACCTTACCTGGCCCGGGACCGTTTGCGCCTTTTGGCTCACGTATATGATAGTGTCACTAGCATCCATATAACGAAGAACCCGGGCCGACATGGCTAGTCGTGAACCCAAAGCGGCACTAACCCATGGGGACAGGCATACATGAATCACATCGAGCATGTCGGTCATCAACGTGTGAATCCGGGCTGTAGCACTGGGCCAACAGGACTCCGGTAACCTGGGCTGTAGCAGGCTAGGCAGGACTCCGGATGTCACCGCGTGACATTTCCCCGAAGGGACAGACACAGGAACAAAGTGAAACACATGCCGGCCAGTCATGTGTCCTGAGCAGTAATGCTGGGCTAGCAAGACTCCGGTGAACCGGGCTGTAGCGGACTACTATGGTTCAAGGAAGCACTAGACTACATTTCCCCATAAGAGAGGCTGCCAAGGATAAACAACTAGGTTGTCGGATCCCACACATCCCAAGCATTTCAATCATACACACAGTATGCTCGATATGTGCAAATACAACATGGCATCAGAACAAGACTCTACGACTCAAAGTATTTATTCATTAGGCTCCGAGGAGCGAGATATTACAAACTTGGGTCTCATGACCCAGCATTCAGAGCATACAAGTCAAAACACATGCAGAAGCTTAATGTGTTTGAGTACAGACATCTACAACTGAAAAAGGCTGAGAAGCCTGACTATCTACCAGATCCTGCCGAGGGCACAAGATCGTAGCTGAGGTATCAAGCTAAACGTCGAAGTCCAAGCGGTACTACTAGCGAGACTGAAGTCTCTCTGCAAAACATAAAATAGGCAAATGTGAGTACAAATGTACCAAGCAAGACTTACATCAAAACTAGCTACATATGCATCAGTATCAAAAGGGGGTGGTGGAGTTTAACTGCAGCAAGCCAGCTTTGACTCGGTGGCTATCCTGAACTACGACTGCAAGTAACTCTTTTGAGGTGGCGCACACGAGTCCACATATTCACCATATCAATACACCACTATGGATCCACTTCCGTCTCCCTACGAGAAGGCCATCCATAGCACTCACGCTTATCTTGCGCATTTTAGAGTATCCACTTCCACTTGTCTATGAACTGTTATAGGCAACCCAGAAGTTCATTACCGCGGACACGGCTATTCGAATAGATGATGTTAACCCTGCAGGGGTGTACTTGTTCACACATGCTCTCGCCACTTATCGCCGTTTACATGATATGTACTCGGCAACCTTCAAACGGAAGCCTGTCGGCCATAGCCTACCTAAACACTCGAGTCTCTAGTCCAGGTTTATCGCCTATTCAGGTTCCATCTGCAGGGAGTCCGGCCGAGGTTTCCACATACGGCCCCGAACGATGTGTGCAGGGTTCCTGAGACACCAAACGGGCGCCCGGTACACCGTGCCATGTGCCTACCGCAACACAACCCACCCCTACGGTCAGGGGTGCGTGCGGCCCCCAGCATACTACAAACACCAGAAACTACTTGCAACTCCTGGACAGAGGACAAGGGTGATTAAGAAGCCGAGAGAGTCAATTAAGGATCCCAATGTGTGGTAGTAACTGTTTCATGGATCACAAACACAGAACTCAGTTCCTGAGGACGACTTCAATGAGACAACCCACCATGTACTCCTACATGGCCTCTCACCGCTACCTTTACCAAATCGTGTTCACACACTTAGCTCACACACAGTAGGACATGTTCAACACCATTCCAATTCATTCCCGATGAATCAGACCCGACTTAACTCTAAGCAGTAGCAGGCACGACAAACAAGCATGAATGAGTAGGCACATCAGGGCTCAAGCAACTCCTACTCATGCTAGTGGGTTTCATCTATTTACTTTGGCAATGACAGGTCATGCAGAGGATAAGGGGTTCAACTAACGCAGCAAATAACACATGAATCGTTGTTGTCCTAATGCAATAAAAGAGAGCAGGAGAGAGAGAGTGGGATTGTATCGGAATGAACAAGGGGGTTTTGCTTGCCTTGCACTCCTGAAGATAATATAGTTCTTCATCGGTGTCATCGATCTCATCGTCGAAACCACATCTATCGAGAGGGAACAACCACCGACAAACAGAGGAGAAACACAATCAATGCCATGCAACAATATGATGCATGAATGTGACATGGCAATATGCTATCGATTGGCCTAATGCAACTTGCAACAAGTTAAATGGAGTTGGTTTGAACACTAGGTTCAAATTCAAACTCCATATGTGAGAGTTTAATGCCATTTATATGATTTGGCCTAAACAGAAGATTTAAGTTGTTCTAACATGCATGAAAAGGGTACAGATGGATAGGTTGGATTTTTCTGATCATTCTTCATATATAATTTGTTTGATTTGGAGTTACGGTTGAATTTCTATGAATTTTAGAAGTTTAGATCATTTTCTGCAATTTCCTGAATTATTTTAAATCCAGAAAACAATTACTGCGTCAGCATGACTTCATCAGGTCAACGACACCAGCCCAAGTCAAACCTGACTAGTGGGTTCCACTGGTCAGTGACCCGGCGTCATTTGTGTCGCTGACAGGCGGGCCCGGTCAACTGGCACGTCAGCGAGTCAACCCTGACGCGTGGGTCCGCTGGTTTTGTTAACTAATCTAACTTAAAACTAAATGGCGGGTTAATTAGGCAGCAGGGCCCACTACTCAGTGGCTCTAGGGGTGATTAGTGGGGTGATTAGCCCCTAACTAAGTGGCCACATCAGCCACCGGAGTTTGGCCGGCGGCGACCATGGAACACGGCGGAGGCACGCCGGAGTTGCTCGGGCTCGCACTACAGGCGGCGGTTTGCGGCGGGGTTTGGCTCTATGGCGAGCTGGCATTCGCGCGCATCTGCTGGGGCATGTGGGAGGGGCTGGGACGGCCCAAGCTTGCCGGAATCAAGCTCGCGGCGGCGGACGGATTTCGGGAGTGCACGGGGTTGCGGCTACGGTGCAGGGCAGGCCTACCGGGCGGGTGATTCGAGCTCCTGGAGACTCCCTGAGTGCGTTGACGTGCTCGGAGGCGAGCTTGCGCGACCGTAACCGCGGTGGCGGCATGGCCGGCGGCGAGGAGCTATCGGCTCCGATGAAACTAGGGCTATGCGGCGCAAAAGAGGCGGGGAAGAGAGGGGTTCGGGGCGGGAGCTCACAGCGGTCACGTGGGGAAGCTCAGAGGCCTCAGGGAAGGGCTGGAGGGGTCGGGGCAGCGAAGGCGATCTCCGGTGGCCGGAGGTGAAGACGATGTTGATGGCGGCGTTACGGCGCGCCCCTGGTTGCTTGACTCATCGAGGACGATGTAGGCGATGAGGCGGGGCTCTAGGGCACGGAGAGAGGTCGAGGGGGATGCGGTGGCTACGGCTACGGCGAACAGCGGCGACGGCAGCGCTCGGGTCCGAGGGGGAAGCGAAGCAGAGAGCGGGGTGGGGGCGAGTGAGAGGTCGGGCGGATCCGGACGGCAACAGGGTGATCATCAGCGGCGTCGACGTGTGTCGAGGCAAGCAGGAGGTGGAGGCTGGTGCGCGTGCTGGCGCCACGCACCTGCCTGTCCTCCTGGCAGGAGGTGGAAGACGACAGGGAGGAAAGCGGTGGTGGGCTGGAGAGGTAAGTCTAGGTAAGGTTTCTCTCCTCTCTGCTTTTCCTGATTTTGTTTTTATTTGTTTCTGTTCTGTGTTTTGAAATAGTAAAAATATTATTCCATTTAGGAAAAACCTGAAAATATTCGGAGGCACATTGGAAAATATTCTCAACATCCTAAAAATACCTTCAAGATTATTTGGGCATTTTAAATTATTTATAGGGTTTAAATTGCCCAAATGCAAATGCTTATGGCTTGGTGCAAAAATCCAGAATAACCTCCAAAAATATGAAACCGTTTTTGGCAGAGGGTTTAGCCAGTACCAATGATGGTGAACATTTATGAAGGCATTTTGGGTTCATTGAAAGTTTTAAGTTTGAACCTAGTTGAATTCATTTGGTGCTAGGGTTTCAACATCCCCATTTCAAAATTAATTAAAATTGGAAAAGATGCATGGATGCAATGCCACTAATTACAAGAAGAATTCTAGGGATGTGACAGTATGATTGGTTATCTTTGCAAGTCTCTTCGAATTATCAGTTTGGTTTGGCCTACTAGATTGATCTTTCTTGCAATGGGAGAAGTGCTTAGCTTTGGGTTCAATCTTGCGGTGTCCTTTCCCAGTGACAGCAGGGGCATCAAGGCACGTATTGTATTGTTGCCATCAAGGATAAAAAGATGGTGTTTATATCATATTGCATGAGTTTATCCCTCTACATCATGTCATCTTACTTAAAGCATTAATCTATTCTTATGAACTTAATTCTCTAGATGCATGTTGGATAGCGGTTGTTGTGTGGAGTAATAGTAGTAGATGCAGAATCATTTTGGTCTACTTGTCGTGGACGTGATGCCGATATGCATGATCATACCTAGATATTCTCATAACTATGCTCAATTCTATCAATTGCTCGACAGTAATTTGTTCACCCACCGTTATATTTATGCTATCTTGAGAGAAGCTACTAGTGAAACCTATGGCCCCCGGGTCTATTTTCCATCATATTAATCTTCCAACACTTAGTTATTTCTATTGCCTTTTATTTTACTTTGCATCTTTATTTCCCTTTATCATAAAAATACCAAAAATATTATCATATCATATCTATCAGATCTCACTCTTGTAAGTGACCGTTGAGGGATTGACAACCCCTTTTCTACGTTGGTTGCGAGGTTCTTATTTATTTGTTTAGGTGCGTGGGACTCGTGCGTGATCTCGTACTCGATTGATACCTTGGTTCTCAAAAACTGAGGGAAATACTTACGCTACTTTACTACATCACCCTTTCCTCTTCAAGGGAAAACCAACGGAGTGCTCAAGAGGTAGCACTTGGCTGGATTGTCATGATGATATCGAATGATTGAGGTTTTCATATCGGATTATATTATTCAAATCTTGAATAGCCAACATGGCTGGATTTCTATTATGGTTATCAATAACCAGTATTATGATTGAGGTTTTCAAAGTCGCTTCAGCGCAATGGCTATTATTTTATCAATAGATATGATTTATTCTACAATGGAAGGAATAGTCCCGAGTCGCTGCAGGCTTACGACCCGGCACTTGGGGGCTACATTATTCAAATCATCATTATATCAAATATGGAAGTCCCATGTCGATGCAAACATGCACCATGACACTTGGGGGCTAGTGCAAAGTCATTTTTTTCTCACCTTATTGACGACCCGACTCATCACATTTGTAATGAGCCGGCCCTTGGGGGCTACTAATTGCTCCTGTCAAAAATTCAAAGTACACAAGCTTTAATCCATTATATTGAAGGGTCCATTGCTAAGTTGGCAGAGCACAAGGCTCTTAACCTTGTGGTTGTGGGTTCAAGCCCTATGATGGAGGCTACATCATATGGTGTTATTTTCAATGAAGTATATATAAAGCCCCAGCTCAATATTGTCTTGCTGAGCTGGCCCTTGGGGGCTACACCTTGCTGTTCAAGTCTACATGATCATATCTACAAAGTCCCTGGTCAATATTGCATAATAACCTGGCCCTTGGGGGCTACACTGGTTGAAGTTTTATGATCATAAAGCAATTTCAAGATCCAGGTTGCTTCAAGCATGACAACCCGACACTTGGGGGCTACATATGTGGAATATTCAGCTTTGACTAGTGACTAAGATGAACAACTTGGATTTCTTCAAGGTTGCAACATTTATATTGAAGCAAGTCTTAAGTTGTTACTACGCTCCCTTCTTAAGAATTGGGGGCTATAGGTGATATGCATATAAGGGAAGTACACTTTCAAGCTTGATGTTAGCAACAATTATGACTCGGTGATGTCAATATTTACAAGCCGGCAGGTTTGGAAATTATAAATCAGCAAACTCTACATCTTCAAGCTGGCTGAGTATCACTCGAATATTTCAAGACCAATATTTTTGTCAAGTCAGAGCATTGAAGGCCGACTCAAATGGATTATTTTTACAATATTTCTGCTACGAGCAAATTGACTATGAAATTGGTCTATTGACCCGGACTTTCCAGAAGGAGGAAATGACAAGGACTTAAGGATGATCGGGTGCCGGCTCAGAATTATTTTAATCCAGAGCACAACCTATCAAATTTGTTCTTGAGTTATTTTGTGGGATCAGTTTAACATGGATAAATCCAAATTAAACTGGGGGCTAATGTCGGGGATATACCCCGTGGTATGACCCGGCCGGATATATGACCTGGCTGGGACTTGGCATTTCATTGGTAACCCGCCAGAGGATTGGCGACTCACGAGTCTGGCGGCTCACTGGTCTGACGACTCACGAGCCTAGCGACTCACTGATGGCCCCGACGGCAGGTCAGATAGAGGACTAGGACCAAGGCCCAGAAGGTCAGCTCATGTAATGGTGGGCCGGCTTTAGAGGAAAGCGTAAGGAATATTCCCTTACAAAGGAAGCAAGACTCGGACTCCACTTGTAATAGAGTAATCCTAATCCTACTAGGACTAGTCACGTAACCCGCCCCTTCAACATATATAAGGAGGGGCAGGGCACCCCAAGAGGAGAGAAGCAATCGTGAAGGCTAGATACAACTAGAGAGAGTCGGTTGATGCGGCGAGTCCCTCGTGAGCATAATGTGACCTAGCCACAACAGCATGTAGGGCTATTACCGGATGATATTTCCCAGGGCCCAAAGCTGTCTAAACCCTTGTCTTGTGTGTTAATCCGCCTCGCGTCTCTCATCCCGACTAACCCCTCTCAAGCTACTGCTAGATGCATTGGCCTCATGACTAAGTCCTCACACTAGGGCATCTGCCGTGACAAATCTACGACACCTGGGGCAGGGACCAGTGACCCGCCCGTGGTGAACTAGGCTATTTAGACACTCATGACCGGAGCGCCGGTTCAGCCGCATGCTGTGGATCCGCCTCATTTGAATATGACTCCGCCTCAGCATGTTCCGACACCATCGGGTCATTATTCTAACCCTCTGGATAATATGATTGCTGCGTCGACACGATTGGCGTCTCTTCCCGTTGAAGGTGAGTCTCCAGCCTCGATGGAGATACGGAGGGCCGGAGAGCTTCTTCAGACAGTGGTTGCTCAACAGGCGGCTTATTCGTACAGCCATGAAAGGATTCATTCAACCCCCCGTCCAAGTCGGAGTTATAGCAGGCACATTGACTCGCCAGCAGTTTCAAGCAGTGAGCGGCACCATAATCAGCCTCGTAGGCATGACCCGCCGCATGGTGGTAACGATGCTCAGACTTTGGTGGACCAGGGCAGGTCATGTCGGGAGGCAGAGCAGGCGGCTCAGTTAGCGCGGCTCAACAACAATCTCCGGCTTACCCATCGGCGTCCGTGGAGGTAGGAGTGACCTCTCGAACCCTTGGTGTGCCATGTTTAGTGTCGGCTTTACGTAACGATCACCTGCCTAATGACTTTAATGGCCCCCGCAAGTTGCCTAACTACACGGCCGATCAACCCCCAGAGGCCTGTATTGAGAGCTATGAGATGGCCATGGAGATGTTGGATGTTAGTGATGCCATGCGCGCGAAATACTTCACCATGATGTTGGATGGGTCGGCTCGTACTTGGTTGAAAGGATTGCCCGTTAACTCCGTTAGGTCATGGATGGAGTTGAAGATGCGGTTTATCCAAAAATTTAAAGACACATGCAAGCATCCTATGTCGATTCTGGATTTGGACTCTTGTGTCCAAGGTGAGGGTGAGTCAACAACCAATTGGGTGTGCCGGATTTCAGCCATTATCCACTCAACGGATAGTATCAATGCGGGGTCAGTAGTCCTGATGCTGGAGAAGAATTGTTGCTTCCTTGCCCTTAAGCAGAAGCTGGGGCAACTTAAGCGCCATTGCAACGATATGGGGGAGCTCATGGCGGCTCTTGTCAAATATGCTGACTCTGATAGTGTGAAGGAGCCTGAGTCTGATGAGGAGAAGGCTGGCAAGGGGAAGAAGAATGGCAATGCCAAGGGTCAGCACCATACGGCGGGTCAAGGTAGCATCGGTAAGTGCAAGGCCGATAACAATTCAGACTTTGTGGCTAATACCAATGTGCAGAATAACAATCAGCGTCGTAAGGGGAAAGCGCCAATGCCCCGGTTTGGAGGGCCAAAGTTTAACGTTTCGATGATGAATCAGCCTTGCCCAAAGCATGGTACGTAAGAGAAGCTGGCCAGTCATCTGTGGAAGGATTGCTTCATCATGAGGAAGTATAGAAATTCCAATTTTTTTCCAGAATAATCATGGCCCGAATGACGGCTCAGGATTGGGCTCTCACGGACCTGGCTTTGGTGGTGGCAGCTCAAATTCTGTTTTCAGGGCCAAGGCAACCAAGGTGGTTTTAATCAGCAATCTGGTCAAGGGAATCACCAGCAGTAGTCTGGTTATTAGAGTAATCCAAAGCATCTCAACAGTGGTTAGTATCATGTGTTTACCACGAGTTTATGCAAACGGGACCAGAAGGTTCGTAAAAGGGCGGTGAACGCGGTTGAGTCGGCGGTCCCTCGCTACTTGTGGTTGTCTAAACATCCTATTGTATGGAGCCGTGGGGATCACCCACCCCGGGTTGACAATCCGGGTCAGTTGGCTTTGGTGGTTGCGGCTCAGGTTGGAGGGTTCAAGTTCTTTAAAGTACTCATGGATGGAGGCAGCAACATCAATATCATTTACTATGATACGTTCGGTCATACGAATTTGACTGATAAGGATCTTAAGCCGTCTAATACTATTTTTCATGGCGTCATGCATGGTAAGTCGGCGTATCCGGTCGGCAAGATAGCTTTGGAAGTGGCTTTCGGTGATGATCATGATTTTGGAGCTGAGACATTGACTTTTGAAGTGGTCAAGATCAAGAGCCCTTATCATGCCTTGTTTGGGCGGCCGGCTTATGCTAAGTTTATGGCAAGGCCTTGTTATGTTTATCTACAGCTTAAGATGCCTCGTCGTAAGGGTACCATCACAGTGCATGGGAACAGGAAGGTAGCCTTGGAGTGTGAAGAGGGCGATGCTGCTTATGCTGAGTCTGTTTGTGCAACAGAGGAGTTGAAGTTTTACAAAGATAATGTTGACCCGGCAGATATGACACCTTTGAAGAAGCCAACCACAGAGCATGACCCTTTGTTGAAATTTAAGTCGGTAGATGACACTAAGCTACTTGACTTTGTTCCTGGCGACTCATCCAAGCAATTCAGTATCAGTGCGAATATGGATCCAAAATAGGAAAGCGCTCTCATCGAGTTCATCCGTGAGAACCAGGACATCTTTGCATGGAAACCTTCTAACATGCCAGGTGTACCGAGGGAACTCACTGAGCACACTATTAATGTTAATCCAAGGTTTAAACCAGTTATTCAATTCCTTTGTCGTTTTAATGAAGAGAGGCGCAAGGCCATTGGTGAAGAGGTGGCCCGGCTCTTGGCGGCTGGGTTTATCATTTAAGTTTTTCATCATGAGTGGTTGGCTAACTCGGTGCTGGTGCTTAAGAAGAATTGCACTTGGCGTATGTGTGTGGATTACACAAACCTTAACAAGGCCTGTCCGGCTGATCCTTTTGCTCTCCCCCATATTGATCAGATCATTGATGCTACGGCGGGTTGTGAGCATTTGAGTTTTTGGCTGCTTATCCTGGTTATCATCATATCAAGATGGCAGTTAAGGACCAGGAGAAGACAGGTTTCATCACTACCTATGGATCCTTCTGCTATGTGTCTATGCCTTTTGGGCTCAAGAGTGCCCAGGCCACTTATCAGCGGTGTGTTCAGAATTGCCTCCATGACCAGATTGGACGCAATGTGCATGCTTATGTGGATGATATTGTTGCAAAATCTAGGAAGAAGGAGACTTTAATAGGTGATTTGAAACAGACCTTTGACAATCTCCAGGTCTACAAGATGATGCTTAACCCGGCCAAGTGTGCCTTTGGTGTGCCAGCAGGCAAGCTCTTAGGTTTTTTTGTTTCTGAAAGAGGCATTGAAGCTAACCCGGAGAAAATCAAGGCTATCACTTCTTTGGCTAAACCGGCGTGTATAAATGACGTCCAACATCTGGCTGGTCGTATTGCGGCCTTAAGCCGGTTCATAAGCTACTTGCGTGAAAAGGCTATCCCTTTGTACCAGATGATGAAGAAAACAGATCACTTTGTGTGGAGTGATGCTGCTAATCAGGCGTTTGAGGCATTGAAAAAACAGCTAGCTGAGCCGCCAATCCTTGTTGCTCCTATTGATAAGGAGCCCTTACTATTATATGTGGCTGCTAATAGTCGAGCCGTCAGTGTGGCAATTGTGGTCGAAAGGAAGGAATCAGGCAAGGAGTATCCGGTTCAGCAGCCGGTTTATTATGTCAGTGAGGTACTCATTGAATATAAGCAGAGATACCCACATTGGCAGAAGCTGGTTTATGGGGTGTTCATGGCTAGTCATAAATTGAAGCAGTATTTCTTTGGTCATCCCATCACTGTGGTCAGTTCTGCTCCCTTAGGGGATATTATTCAAAACAGAGAAACCACAGGCCGGGTAGCCAATTGGGCCATTGAACTGGGACCCCATGGTTTGAAGTATATGCCTCGGACAACTGTCAAGTCTCAAGCACTTTTGGATTTTATTAATGACTGGACCAAGTTACAGATGCTTGAGGCGAAGCCGGATAGCACATATTGGACTATTCACTTTCATGGATCCAGGCAGTTGGAAGGCTCGAGGGTTAGAGTTATTTTGACTTCCCCACGAGGTGATAATTGTTTTTATGTTTTAAGGTGGTTGTTCCCTTGTACTAACAATGCAACTGAGTATGAAGCCTTGCTCCATGGTCTTCGGACGGCTAAAGAAATGAATCTAAGCCGGGTGAGGTGTTTTGGCGACTCAGATTTGGTGGCTCAGCAAGTTTCAGGCACTTGGGATTCCGAAGATCCACTCATGGCGGCTTACTGCCGAGAGATTGATGCTATTGCTTGTCATTTCAAAGGTTATCAAGTGGAACATGTTGATCGCAAGAAAAATGAGGCGGCTGATGCTTTAAGCCGGCTAGGGTCCCAGCGTATGTTGGTACCACCTAATGTTTTCCTTGATATTCTGCATAACCCTTCAGGCAAATTGCATACAAAGGAAGATCTTGTTGTTCCTGACCCGGAGGCGCACTTGGTGGCGGCTCTTTCATGCTATTCCTGATTGTACAATTCCATATTTGGCTTATATGACCTGGGGCGAGTTACCTGAAGATGAAACTTTGGCCAGGCAGATAGCCCGGTGGTGTAAGTCAATGACTATTGTCAATGGAGAGTTGCACCGCTGCAGTGTCACAGGGGTGTTTCAACGTTGTGTTTCTCCTAAGCAAGGCCGTGAGATTCTATGAGAGATTCATGAAGGAGATTGTGGTCATCATGCCAACTCTAAGTCTCTCGTAGCCAAGGCTTTTCGTCATGGGTTTTATTGGTTGACGGCTCATGCTGATGCAGAGGATTTAGTCAGTAAATGTGATGGTTGTCAGAAATTTTCAAGACGAGCTCATGTGTCGGCTCAAGAATTGAGGATGATTCCAATTAATTGGTCGTTTGCAGTCGAGGGGCTGGATATGGTTGGACCTTTTAAAAGATCCAAGGATAAAAAGACCCACCTTTTGGTGGCGGTTGACAAATTTACAAAGTGGGTTGAGGCAGAGCCGGTCAGTAAGTGTGACGCGGCAACGGCGGTTCAATTCACAAAAAGGTGATTTTCCGTTTTGGCTACCCTCACATCATTATAACTGGTAATGGCACTAATCTGTCTAAAGGTGCTATGAAAGAATTCTGTCAACGAGAGCATATTCATCTTGATGTATAATCAGTGGCTCACCCCCATTCCAATGGCCAAGCTGAAAGAGCCAATCAAGAAATCTTGAGAGGCATAAAACCCCGGCTTATGGTCCCTTTGTAGAGGGCGTCGGGTTGTTGGATTGACGAGTTACCTTTAGTGCTTTGGAGTATCAACACCACCCCCAATAGATCTACGGGTTACACGCCTTTCTTCATGGTTTATGGAGCAGAGGCGGTTCTCCCAAATGACATCTGTCACGACTCGCCCTGTGTGGTGGCTTATATTGAAGTTGATAATGAAAAAGCACATCAGGATGCTCTTGACCTTCTGGACGAGGAGTGTGACCTTGCGGCGGCTCTTTCAGCGATTTACCAGGAGGATGTGGGTCGTTATCATAGACGCCGATTTAAAACTCGAACCTTTCAAGAAGGTGACTTGGTGCTCTAGCTCATCCAGGATCAAATGGACATGCACAAGCTATACCCACCTTGGGAAGGGCCCTTTGTGGTCAGCCAAAATCAGAAGAATGGGTCATACTACCTCATTGATGTTCGAGAGCATAAGGACTCACGCAAGTCTGAGGAGGAGACCCGTCGGCCGTGGAACATTGCTCATCTTCGGCCTTATTACACCTGAGCCACCGGCTCTTGTGTTGTACATATTTTTATCCCTGTATATATTATGATCAAATATAATAAAGCCGGCATCCCTGATATTTCAAGGCCTCTTTCGTTTCATTTCTGAGTATCCGAGTCTTTATTGTTAGTTCATATGATCACTTGGGGGCTTCTTGTTTATTGAGCATAGCCATGACTACCCTCTTGATCCGGCTTGCACGCCTTGTTACAAACATGACTTGGGGGCTTCCTGCTCTTTGAGCATAGCTATGACTACCCTTTGATCTGGCTCATATGCCTGGTTGTGAATAACTTGGGACTTTTTCCTAGAGTTAAAAAGGTTACCAAAGAGAACTTATTATAATGAACAGTTCAAATATAGGTAACCTACCTTGATGGCTTGTTGAAAACATCACTTGGGGGCTTCCTGTTTAATGAACATAGCCTTATTTACCATTTTGATTGGCTTGGATGCCAGGTGTATTCACCAAAAGTCCAGGTCATCCTGCCTTTGTATGCCTGCCACTCCAACCAGGTAATCCTGTAATGACTCGCCGAACTCTTGACAGTCAATCTTATAAAGACCCTGAACTTGTCAAAGTTAAAATGGTGATTGGTCATGTGAGGCCCGGCTTATAGGTTTGAATAAAGGTTTAACTCAGTGGATGTGTGGCCCTTGAATAGCACTTGATATTGAGCCTTGGCAGCCAATGAAGGCCTTGTTTTTTCTTGATTTGCATTTGCTTTGAACATTTTTTGAGTTCATCTTGTGTATCATATTGATATATGGTTTAAATTGGTTCAGGCCATGTTTCCTTGATCCTTATGATTCATATTTGAATTTATCCAGAGTTTTCGATAACCCAGCCTGGCTTTGGACAATAAGTCGCCAGTGTGTCTTGATTATATGCTTGGAGTTTTGCGCTCTAAGTCTTTGGGATATTACCCTTATTGCATATGGTGTTGTTAGCCGACAGTATGAATAAATTTAACAGAGGGATGCACTCTAAGTCTTTGGGTTGTTACCTTACTGCATATGGCATGGTAAGCTGGCAGTATGAACAAATATCACAGGTATGATATTTACTTTGTTATGAATATATGAGGTTTCGATAAACCCGCCCTAGTTATGGACTATGCAGTCACTAGTGGATTTTATATGGGGCGTTGTGAACTGCCCTGGGGTAAACCACCAGGGCACATGTTATCTACTTATGTGCAGGAAATATGATAACTATGGTCTGCATAATTTGATGATATTATATACCATAAGTGCCAGATCTTCAAACATCAGATCGGTTGTTCAAAAGTGTTATGCAAATCAACATGCACGATCGCATGGCAGATCATTGTTTTCAACTAGCCTATTACAAGGCATCGGGCGGCCCAAAAGAATAAGTGTTTTGATGCACAAAGTATCCTAAGTGGTGGATGATAAGCCGGTCCTTGGATTAGTTGTCTTGGTCTTGGTGTGGTGAGGCTTCCAGGTCATCCTGCGCCGGTTCTTCTTCTTCCTCCATCGTTTAGAAGTTAGGTGATGACCAATTGATGCCAGTCAAGGCTTGAAATTCAGCTTCATCATCGATAAGTTCAAACGGATCGATTTCAGGAGCAAAGTATGCTTACGGATTGGAGGGATAAGATCCACAATTTTATAAGCATGCATTGGCATTTTTTGATTGTCTGCTGTATAAGCCGCCTGATATCTTGAGAGGTATGTTTCTTCAACGAGTTTGCTCGCCAGCGGACGCATCTCTTTCACACAAGCAGCAAAGTCCTTCTTATCAAAGGGAGACCCGTCCTGTTTGAAACCGGGGTGGCCGGTAGCTAGCTCAGCCGGGTCTAATTCTGCCTGCCATGCCTTCACCCAGCTTAAAGCCGTAATGGCACCGGCTCTCGTGGAGGACCGATTGATTTGTTTAATTCTTGTGGGCAGGACAGAAAGATCGCTTAAAACATCACTAAGAGGAGATGGTGCTTGATCGGTTGGGGAGATGGTGGCTATTGTGCGCTAAGCACCGGTATGTAATTGCTCCACCAGTGTGCAAACCGCCTTGAGTTTTATCAGCATCTCTTGACCAAGATTGGTACTCCTGGGGCCTGTATAACATAAGATGCGGTTAAGTCACCAGGCGGCTTACAAAGTGGAGCGTTTAAATTGATTACAATATTTAAGTATTACTTACCAAAGATAGCGGAAGTCATCTGTGTGATATGACGTTTTAAGCTGGTAAGTTCTGTGGCGACCTCTTGTAGAGAGGTTTCAGCATTTTCAGCTCTCTGTACCAGGGCAGTATTTTCTTGAGCCCACGTGGCTTTCTCGGCATTAAACCCGGTGTTTAGCTTTTCTGCTTCATGCAAGCTGAATTTGAACTTGGAGTCATCTTTTCGGGTCTCGGCTTCTTGCAGTTCAAGCCAGTTTTTTAAATTAGCCAATTGAGATTGAAATTGAGCTGAGGCTTCCTGTAAGCAAGAGGTTGAATAATTATTAGCGGTTATGTCATAGTATAAATAAAAAAAAGTCCCAAGCCCTTTCCAAGCAACAACATTTGGACTTGGGGGCTAATGGGTGCAGAAAGTTTCTTTTATGAAGCAGCGACACACAAATCCGGTTCATCTTTTTAAAAGATAACCCAGCCTGTGAGGGCTATGAGGTGAAATTTTATTTGAAAAATGATTTAACTGATCCGGCTCATCTTTTTTCAAGTCAAGTCGGTTCATGGTAGCTATGACTTGAAGTTGTTTCTATGGTGTAATGGTTGAAGTCATTGCCACAGTCAATACAATCTTTCCTATGACTAAGACTTGGCTCTGAAGGAATATATCTTAAACAGACAAATGAAAAGTTTGTACCTCATATTTATGATGCATTTGTTTGACCATATCCATCTCAAGATCATGGCTAGTGTGCACTTGGCTGAGGTAGCCGGAGAGTACTTCACTGATGCTCACATGAGAATAATTGGCCGTGTCAAACTTGACCTAGCGCTTCTCAATCAACTCTTCCTTGGCAGAGTGTTTCTCCATGATAGTGGGATTCCACGGTTCTTGGAAGCCAGTGCTAGTGATCAGAACTTCTTCAGTATTTGGTTCTGAAGGCTTGATTGGGCTTGGCGGTTTAGCACCCAAAGGGTCAATAATCATATGATCAGTGGAGGCGCCAGGGTTCTCTGGTGGCAGGTCATCAGCAAGTTCCTCTGGGTGTTGCACGGAGGCTTCGGATACTAGTGCTTGCTTCTCCAGTTCATGAGTCTTTGGGCCTTCGACCGGTTTGTTTGTTTTCGCCTTCTTGCTAGGCTTTGCCATTACACTACAAGAAAGGATTGAAGAGGTCAGTGTACGTATAGAAATGTGAAAATAAGAGAGACAAAGTCATTACCCAGGGGCAGTTTTGAAAACCGGCAGCTGGGTCTGAGATGAGTCACTAGAGAAAGAATGAGAAGTCCCATGATAATCCAGGTCGGAAAGATTAAGTGGTTGGCGGATAAGACCCGCCTTTGGATAGAAAGAGTTTGAATGTTGAGACACGTCTTTTCGGTGCTTGCGTGGGGCTAGTGTATTGGGTAACCCAGAGGATAGTTCTCCGCCTCCATTAGTCCGAGTTCTGCATCGGTTCTCATGTTGTTGTTGCTTCAAAATAAAGTTGGGATCCAAGTAAGCTAAGGGGGGAGAAAACCTTACTTTCCGGTTTACTTGTCGAATTTTCTGTCTTGGCAAAGGCTCTGAGTCGGAGGAAATAATAGTTACCTCTTCATCACTCGCCTGGCTGGTTTACGTGTCGTCCTGATAGCAATCAGTGTCAATAAGATAACTGAAAAAATAGCCAAGGGAATCAAGTTCTACGTCTGACTCATCATCCTCATCCAAGTTTAAAAGTTATGAGGCGGATGATTTCTTCTTATTCTTCTTAAGGGTTTTGTCTTAGCCCTGGCTTTCTTGGCTGCTTTCTCGTCATATTTCTTGTTCCAAAAGGCGGAGGCAGCCTGTATAAGTCACATGAAGGTAAGAGATACGCAGATCATATAAACAGTGAGGCAAAAAAAGTGGATTGGAGAACTCACATCAGGCGGCGGGTTAAGTTTGCAAAAGGGGTTCAGCCCCACTTTGCTGCAGCTTTCCAAGCTTTCCCCTAGAAGGGTTTTGGTCATGTCCTTGATCACTTTATCAGTCAAACGTGCTTGGTGGTGGCGCAGTGGATCTTTGATATCACCAATATATGTGCACATTAAACCGGGCCGGCGGCTCAAAGGTATAATCCTCCAAGCCACACAGCAACGGACCAGGTCGACACTAGTCAGTCCATTAGCCAGCAATGCTCTAACCTTTGAAAAGATAGGTATATACTGGGTTCGTTCAACGGTGGTAAGCCTGTCTGGAAGATGGTGCTTTGGGTTGAGCCAGTGGTTACGGTAACCCGGTAAGGGATTTTCTTTAGCTGGAGATGTGTCTAGGCAATAGAACGGACTTTGATTCTAGTCCTTAGGATGACTTGGAAGCATAGCGCAGAAGGAAAAACAGCATATCTTCGTCGCTGAATTGAGACTCCCCCAAGCTGCAAGCTGGGCCCATCAGTGAACTCATTATGGCGGTTCAAATAAAAATACTCTCTGAAGAGTTCGACGCTGGGTTCTTCTTGAAGATACACTTCATAGAAAACTTGGAAATTAGAGATATTTGAAACGGAATTGGGTCTAATTTCTTGAGGATGAAGTTGAAAGAAATGCAGAACATCATGGAAGATTTTTGAACCGGCCGGTGAAAAGCCCCGGTTCATGTGATCAGCAAAAACAATAACCTCATTATCCTGCGGCTGAGGTCTGACTTCATCTGGTTTGGAACACGCCAGTGAATGACATTTTTTTGCTGACAAGAAGCCAATTTTGACATAGTCCTCAAGCATTTCTTCTGTGAAGATAGAAGGGACCAAGTCGCATGACGTAACGGTCTTAGTCATGATTGGGGTGCATGGCCTAAAAGAGAGAAATATTGCCAGTTTAAGATTATGCTGTTAAGCCGGCCAATTGATTCAGAAATAAAGTGCTATAAAAGGCCAGTATGTTAAGCCGGAAGATAGCGTTGAGTTATGCAGCTATATCTATTTGCGGCTTAAAAGGGGACTAATGGTACATGATGGGGTAATGTTTATCAGTTAAGCCGCCCAAACAGTTGTCATATTCAGACTATAAGTGAGGGATTGCTAAGTGTTGAACAAACATGTTTTAGAGATTGGTGTTGTAATTTTGGATCTGCAGCAGTTTAGAAAATGAAAAAAAATTTAAACTTAAGGTGGTGGCAGCAGAAAAGTTCGTGTGCTCAGATGAGATCTTCTATGGAGGGGAGGTATTCTGATATTAAAAACGAGTGCTAAATTGCTACCGCACAAGTTTGGTACCATATTCAGATCAAAAGCTACTCGATCTAGAGGACAAAATGAAGAATGGCGTAGAACACCGACGAACAAGTGAAAACCCTAACTACCGATCTGTTCTGGGGTGAAGTCAAACTTACTAATGCTGATGGACAGTGGAGGTGAACCGCGGAGCTCTGGTCTGTTCAGGGTGATGTAGTGGCCGGAGTTGATGCAGCGGAAGAAGGTCGACGGCGGCGGCGGAGCTCTGGTCGCAGTAGCGTCGAGAGGAAGGAGAAGAAGAGGCAGCAGCAGAGGGTAAAAGTGAAAACAGGGCCCCCTGTCCCTTTTTATAAGGAGGTGGATAAATGGCATGTGCGGGAATCGAGGAGGTTCAAAAAATGATTATGTGGCTGCACGAGCGCCTCGAATCTCGAAAAGTCCATTAAAGATAAAGATATGTTCAGATGTTCTCGGCTTCGTGTGAAGTTAATGCAAGATGATGTCATGGCGGGTTAACGAGATTCTATGAGCTGACATTGATACGTCTCCAACGTATCTATAATTTTTTATTGTTCCATGATGTTATATTATCAATCTTGGATGTTTTATAATCATTTTATAGTCATTTTATATCATTTTTTGGTACTAACCTATTGACATAGTGCCAAGTGGCAGTTGTTGTTTTTTCCATGTTTTTTACATCGCATAAAATCAATACCAGACGGAGTCCAAATGCCAGGAAACTCCACGAAGAATTTTTATGGGACAAAAGGAACACAATGGGCCCTGGCTGCGCCTGGGGGTGCCCCCAGGGGGACACAACACACCAAGGCGTGCCAGGAGTCCTAGGCGTGCCCTGGTGGGTTGTGCCCACCTCGGGTGCCCCCAGACCGCCTCTTTGCTCTATAAATACCCAAATATTCCAGAAACCCTAGGAGATTCGACAGCATATTCATCCAGCCGCTGTAGAGTCCAGAACCACCAGATCCAACCTAGACACCATCTCAGATGGGGTTCACCACCTCCATTGGTGCCTCTCCAATCATGCGTGAGTAGTTCTTTGTAGACCTTCGGGTCCGTAGTTAGTAGCTAAATGGCTTTCTCTCTCTCACTGAATTCTCAATACAATGGTCTCTTGGAGATCCATATGATGTAACTCTTTTGCGATGTGTTTGTTGGGATCGATGAACTTTGAGTTTATGATCAGATCTATCTTCTTATATGCATGAAAGTATTTGAGTTTATTTGATCTCTTTTATGCATGATCTCTTATAGCCTCGTATATCTTCTCCAATATTTGGATTTTGTTTGGCCAACTTGATCTATTTATCTCGCAATGGGAAGAGGTGCTTTGTAGTGGGTTCGATCTTACAGTGCTTGATCCCAGTGACAGAAAGGGAAATGACACGTATGTATCGTTTCTACTAAGGATAAAACAATGGGGTCTATCTCTACATAGATAGATCTTGTCTACATCATGTCATCATTCTTATTGCATTACTCCATTTCTCCATGAACTTAATACACTAGATGCATGTTGGATAGCGGTCAATGTGTGGAGTAATAGTAGTAGATGCAGGCCGGAGTCGGTCTACTAATCTTGGACGTGATGCCTATATAATGATCATTGCTTGGATATCGTCGTAATTATTTGAAGTTCTATCAATTGCCCAACATTAATTTGTTCACCCACCGTTCGCTATTTTTCTCGAGAGAAACCACTAGTGAAACCTACGGCCCCCGGGTCTTTCTTTTCATATATTTGCCTTTGCGATCTACTTTTCTCTTGCATTTATTTTCAGATATATTAAACCAAAAATACAAAATTACCTTCTGCGTTTTATTTGTATTTATTTTATTTGTGATCTATCTATCAATTTACTACAAAATTATCTCATGTCTAGTTTGCCTATCTTGAGGCGCCGTACCCCGAAAGGGATTGACAACCCCTTTTACACATCGGGTTGTGAGGATTTGTTATCTGTGTGCAGGGGCTGTTAACGTTGTGTTGCTTGGTTCTCCTACTGGTTAGATAACCTTGGTTTCATTTCTGAAGGAAATACCTACCGCCACTATGTTGCATCATCCCTTCCTCTTTGGGGAAATACCGACGTAGCTTCAAGTGACATCAAAAGGAATTCCTAGCGCCGTTGCCGGGGAGGATCTTCAACATATACCAGGTTCCTAATCACAAATCTCATCTCCTTGCAATTTACATTATTTGCCACTAGCAAAAATGCATGTGCGTTGCAATGGGTGAAAACAGCCCAGACGCCCTTACCCACTGAGCATAACTAAAAATCTCATCCTCATGCCCCTAATATAATAAACATGACGAATACATCATCCTCAGTTCCACATCTTCCATTTCAATATGACATGAGACACATGTTTCCGCTTGTCCTCTCTGCGTCCTCGTCGCCGGTGGTCGTAGTACCTGTTGTCACTAACCAAGGTTGGCGAGGTACAATAAATGGATCGTTGAGCCTCCTTCGTGTCCAATGAGATCTAGAGCATTAAGCAAAGATATTTTTTATCATACGGCTAATATAATAGGGAAAAGCATTGCACATAATATATGTCTATGTTTTTTTTACCATGAAGACTGCAGGGCTTGCACCCCACAGCATTTTATTAATAAAACCAAAGAAAAGTACAGGAAATCCTCAAGGCGAGGATGAAGAAAGAAAAAAACTCCCTAAGAAAGGCTATACAATGAAAGGAAAAGCTATACCTAGTAGTTACAAAGAAAGAAAAGCTACTCCCCTCAAGGAGGAAGAAAGTCAATCCACTTCAGAAGAGCGTCTCTATACTTCCGTTTGATCCGATGAGAAAGCATAGTAAGGTCGTGAATGAAACCATTCCTCCATGCCCTGAAAGTCGGTTGGATGTTCCTGAAAGCTCTATCATTCCTGACCTTCCAAATATTCCACCAGGCCGTGAAAACCACCTCCCCAAAGAAAGGTTTGTTGAAGTCCTTCTGAGCATGAAGAGCAATACTCACCATATCATTTCCATCAATCCATTCCATTTGCAGATAATTCCACACACGAGCGATATAATTGCACTGAAAGAAAAGATGATTTCTGTCTTCCAGGATTCCAGTGGGACAAAGAACACATTCCGACCCATCATTAATCCTCCAGTGTCTCCTCTGAATCATGTCCTTGGTGTTAACCCTGTCCATAATTACCAGCCAAGCAAACATCTTAATCGACATAGTGCAACAACTTTGCCATATCCACCCCATAATGGGATTTGACACCATTGGCTGATAGACAAAATCATAAAACTTCTTTGCAGTATAATCTGACTTCTTGCCATGCCTCCATCTCCAGCTGTCATGAGATGTATTATCCAAATGAAAAGTCCCCATTAAAGAGGAAAGTTGTTGTAATTCCTGAAAGGCTTGCTCAGTAAGAGGCAAGTAGAAAAAATCCTGAAAGCTACTAGCCTCAAAGACTTCCTTGACTGAGAGATTTTTGTGGAGACAAAAGGAATAGAGCCTAGGAAATCTCTCCTACAGTGGGACAGAACTGCCACCAATTTGCCACTTCACAAAAATTTGTCGTTTTATTCGCCCCTCTTTTTCCATTCGCAATTTTCTTGCCGGATCTGCTTTTGAGTGCAATCTTGTTGTGTGGTCATCATGACTCAAGAGAACACCAAGTTATGTGATTTCTCAAATACCAACAACAATGATTTTATTGGCACTCCGCTTGCTCCTCCCGCCACTAGTGCAGAGACTTGTGATATTAATACTGCTTTGCTGAATCTTGTTATGAAAGATCAATTTTCCGGTACTCCTAATGACGATGCAGCGTCCCATCTTAATACCTTCGTGGAATTATGCGATGTGAAAAAAAAAATATGTGGACAATGATGTGGTTAAGATGAAATTATTTCAATTTTCTTTGCGTGATTCTGCAAAAAATTGGTTCTCTTCCTTGCCTCGCAATATTATCGATTCTTGGAATAAGTGCAAAGATGCTTTTATCACTAAGTATTTTCCTCCAACAAAACTTATTTCCCTTAGAACCCAGATCATGAATTTCAAGCAACTTGAACATGACCATGTTGCACAATCTTGGTAAAGGATGAAAATGATGCTAAGGAATTGCCCAACTCATGGGTTAAATCTTTGGATGATCATACAAAAAATTTATGCGGGATTGAATTTTGTTTCTCATAATCTTTTAGATTCCACCACGGGTGGTACTTTTATAAAAATTACTTTGGGATAATCCACCAAATTGCTTGATAATATCATGGCAAATTATTCACAATGGCATACCGAAGGGGCTCCTACTAGTAATAATTCGGTTGAAGAAATTTCTTCTTTGAGTGAAAAAGTTGATTATCTTATGAAATTGGTTGCTAGTAAAAGTGCTCCTATTCATTTTAATGATATGCCTTTGTCTACTTTAATTGAGCAAAATAGTGATGCCATAGATGTGAATTGTATTTCTCGTAACAATTTCAATAACAATGCTTATAGAGGTAATTTTAATCCTAGACCTTTTCCTAGTAATTCCTCTAATAATTATGGTAATTCCTATGGAAATCAAATCTTATAATAATAATAGGAACACCTCTGATCTTGAGAATAATATTAAAGAATTTATCAATACACAAAAAGTTTTCAACACTTCCATAGAAGAAAAGTTGAGTAAGATTGATGATTTGTCTAGAAGTGTTGATAGAATTGCTCATGATGTGGAAAATCTCAAGATGAAAATTTTTGTGCCTAAAGTAGATAAATCAATTAAAGCTCTTTATTTTTCTATGGATGAAAGTAAGAAAAGAACCGCTATGCTTAGAGCTAAAAGAGAATTTTTAGACAAAAGTGTTTTCTAGTGATTTCTTTCGTAAAGTGATGAAGATCTTAAAATGATTTTCGTTTCTTCTATTGATTCCTTGTTTAGTAAAGTTAAAATTGATAAAAAAGGGAATGGAGAAGAGTTAACTTTAGGTAGAAGGCATCCCAATATTTCGAAGGGTGAAAATCTTGTTGAGAAAATTGATGAAAGTGGGTTTGGACAGGTCAAAACTTTAACTAATGATGTGCCCACTCCTTTGGATTAGAAAGACTTTAATTATGATAGTTGCTCTTTGATTGATTGTATTTCTTTGTTGCAATCCATGATAAATTCACCCCATGCTTATGAACAAAATAAAGCTTTTACTAAACATATTGTCGATGCTATGGTGAAAGCTTTTGAAGTAAAATTGGAATTAGAAGTATCAATTCCTAGAAAATTGCATGATGAATGGGAACCTACTATCAAAGTCAATTTTAAAAATTATGAGTGTTTTGCTTTGTGTGACTTGGGTGCTAGTGTTTCTACAATTCCGAAATCTCTATGCGATGTGCTTGGTCTTACTAATCTTGAAGAATGTTCTTTGAATTTGCACTTGGCGGATTCCACTATTAAAAAGCCTATGGGTAGAATTAATGATGTTCTTATTCTTGCAAATAGGAATTATGTGCCCATAGATTTTATTTTTATTGATATTGATTGCAATCCGTCTTGCCCAATTATTCTTGGTAGACTGTTTTTATGCACTATCGGTGTCCTGATTGATATGAAAGTGTCGGGGGAAACGACACCTACGGGATCACGGGGGGTCCCTTTTGCTACGGTTGGCGGGCGCGGGGATGTGGAAAGAGTGGGATTGAGAGATCAACGCGGGGGGATTGTCCAGGTTCGGACTGCGAGTGAGGCGTAATACCCTACTCTTGTTGGTTTCTGTTTATTTGGTGTTCTTGGACTAGCTACAAGGCATGCAGGGTCCAAAAGGTCCGAATCGAATCCTCTCCCAGTATGCCGTGGGCCTACTTTTATAGACAAAGGGGCTACCTCAGTGGCACACTGGAGGTGGAAAGCTATACAATGGTCGAGTCTATCCTGTGGCATCGTAGGAAAAACGCATTTAATGCGCTGCCGACACGCCCTTCTCGCTTTATGGGGGACGGCAAGGAAGCTCGTCCCAACTGTCGCCGCATCGCCTGGCTTCGACGCGCGTCCGGACTGACGATGCGGGTAGTGCCACGCTGGCTGGCTGGCTGCTGAGTTGGTGCGGTGGTAGAGCCTTCACGAAGATCTACATGCCACCACGCAGGTGCTTGCTGAGTTGGCCTAAAGGCCGCACGTCGCCACGCAGGTGTTCGCCTAGTTGGTTGGCTGGAAGCTGCATGGGAATGGCGGCGGAACTTTGGCAGATGTGGGCCTCGCTGCGGCCCTGAGGATGTCTTCAGCAAGAATCTTATCGGGGCCCTGGCAAGGGTCTTGTCGTGGCATCGTGGTCGTCCCCAGCAAGGGGCTTGCCGGGGGTCTCATGGGTATCCTTGGCAAGGATCTTGCCGAGGATCTTCTTCTTCTGTTTATTTATCTAGTCTTGTATGCTCTTGGTCTTCACAAAGATCTACATGCCACCATGGAGGCACATCCCGAGCTTTGGTCCCAATGTGGTTGAGGGTGTCGGAACTCTCAGGCTCGAGGGTAGCAGCCCTGCTGGTGTTGGGCAAGTTGCCCCGTCAAGGCTCTTGTCGGGGCTGTGGAGGCCGCCCCGGTAAGGGCCTTGCTAGGGGAGTCCACCTCGCCCTTCTGCTCTTTCTGTTTCCGGCTTGGCGTTGTTCTGGTCGTCTTGTGCCTTTGCTTCCCTTGCCCCGTCAAGCATGGCCAAGGGCGTGGGGTTGCGATTGCCCGTGCACAAGTAAAGGGGTGCAAAAAGGGACCCCTACTTTTGTACACCGACAGGAGGCCCCAGTCCTGGGCCACATATAAGCGCAGGGCGTTATTGGGCCAGGCCCAGAATGGTGCACGGGCGCGCGGGCGGCGGAGTTTTTACCGAAGTAACTCCCTCGCTCGTTGCGCTTCCCCACTGTCGTGGTTTTGTCACGGCAGATGTCCTAGCAAAAGGACTTAGTCGTGGAGCCATCGCGACAGGTTAAGTCGAAGGGGTTAAAGCGGACACAGGGACACAGAGGGTTTATACTAGTTCGGCCCCTTCGATGAAGGTAAAAGCCTACGTCTAGTTGTGATGGAATTGATGGGGTTTCGATGACTAGGGAGCAAACAAGCTTCGCCTAAGTCTCGAGTTGTGGTTGTCTGTCCTTGAACCGCTGTCGGGTCGTCCCCTTATATACACGGGTGACGCCCGTCGGTTCACAGAGCCCCAATCTCTGGTTCATACTCGTATCCGGGTTGGTCTCTCCTTATTCCTAACTTACAATACAAGTTTACATACAAAGCCGGTTTACGGCTACAAGTGTTGAACCGACTACGGCCTTGGGCCCTCATCTATCTTCTTGGGATTTAACGCTCTGGGACTACTGATGAAGTTAACCCGGCCCAGGTAGGCCGGTTTACGCCCGGTAGTAATATCCCCAACATTAGGCCCCAGATTGATTTGAACGAGTTCATGTCAATCCTTGGCAGAAATCTTCATCTTTAACATCTTCTTGTAATTGTTGAACCGTCTTGACATCATCTTCTCCAATTACTGTTAAACCAGGGTGACGTCATCTGTCATAAAGAAAGTATCTGTAGTACCTCATCATTTTAATAAGGCTGCGAAAATCAAGGCGACAGCTCCGTTCGGTGGCCCCTGGTTTGTCGCGCCTGAGACATGTATTTTTGTCTTATAAATAGGACCGAAGGTTCATTTCCTTTTTCCCCTTCCTGCCTTCTCATCTTCGTCTTCCTCGCGTCGTCAGCTTCAGAGCTTCGCCGCCGTCGTTGCCTTCAGCCTCGACCTTGGCCGCTGCATCGACCTGAACGCACCAGAAAACTGCGGTGACCTTCCGCACCCTCCTCATCTTTGGTACGCCCTCTTTCTTCTCAACCTAGATCTGTTCTAGGGTTCCTTGTTCTTGTGATGTTCATCGACTGCTCCTGTTCATGTATTAACCTCTGTATGGATCTATAAAACCTTGTACTGAATACCACTTAGCTTTTCGCATCCACCTATAGTCTCATATTAAAGTCTGTGGATCTCATCTGTATATCTCCCCATTGATTCACTTCTGCTCTGCTTTGAAGCCTTTGAATATTTTTTTCTGTTTTTCTGAAGTTGCCTCAGAACCATTGCTGCAACAGAACTTTTATGAAACCTGTTTCTGCATACTTAGCCATTTCACAACCTCCAGTGCTTTCAATATTTAGATTAGGCGGTTTAGCTTACCATAGGTAAAGTTAATAAACCGGTATATACCATTAGTCCCCTTATTGAACCGCCAGGATCCCTTAGCCATAGCCCATCGCTTCATGGAGCTTCGGTTTGAATATAGTTATCCTCGGTTTAATCCTGATCATATCAGTGTATATTTTGTACCCAGCACAATCTTGAACCGGAATCGCTTATTTTGTAGACTCCACCATGGCCAAACAAGTATATGAGTGCAACTGGGCTCCTTCTCGTGTTACAGAGACGCAGCTGAATAACTTAATATTGAATGGCGCTTTAAGTAGCAAGAATACCATCCACTGGAGGGTCCCAGGCAAAGAATGTCCTCCCACACCTCGAGAAGGAGAGGTTGTAGTTTTTGCGGATCACTTAGCCCGAGGTTTTAATCCGCCCGGTTCAAAATTCTACCGGGACGTCTTGGCCAACTTCCAACTTCGTCCGCAAGACACTGGCCCCAATTCTGTCACCAACATATGCCATTTCCAAGTGCTTTGTGAGGTGTTCTTTCAAGAGGAACCTACAGTCGAGTTATTCCGAGATTGTTTCCATCTAAACTGTCGCACAGAATTTACTGATGGTTCCAATATGGAATTGGGTGGCATGGCGATTCAGAAGCGGAAAGAGGTCACTTATCCTCACGCAAAACTGCACAGCCATCGCCAAGAATGGAATCAAACGTGGTTCTATTGCAAAGACACCTCCCCTGCTAATGAAAATCCCTTGCCTGGCTTTCATCCGGAGCGGCTTAGCAACATGCACCCCTTTCCATAGAGGTTGACTGCCAAAGAGAGGAGTAAATATGCCCCCCAACTGTCCAAGCTCAGAGCCTTTATGGCCAATGGTTTAACAGGGGTTGATCTCGCTCGTTGCTGGATATCCTGGAGCGTACTGCCTCTCAGCCAACGCTCCAGTTTGATCTGTGAATATACGGGCAGTGTTAACGACCCACTGCGGCACGTGAACATCCAGCTTACTGACGAAGAAGTCACAGAAGCTGTAAAGAAAATTTTGAAGGAACCGGAATACGTCTGCGCCCGAACCGGCCTGCTTCCTTTCTGCACCACCAACAAACCGCCAGCTGTAAGTCTGAATTTTCCCTTTCATTAACTCTGATAACATTACATATGCTTATTACTTGATACCAATATCTGTTGAAGCAGGATGATGATCCGTTTTGGAGCAAGAAGCTCTCGCATGAGAAAGCAGACAAGCCGGAAAGACCGACCCGGCCCAAGACAAAAGTCCTTAAGAAACCTGCTCATAAGAGGAAAACCACTGCATCCTCTGATCCGCCCGCTGATGATGATGTGGGTAATTCGGACCTTGAGGTAGAACTTGATTCATTTGGCCTGCTTTTTACACACCTTATTGATGATAATATTTTTTAGGATGATGCCGAAGCTAGCCATGCTGATGATGCAGAGGTAATTACTCTCTCTTCTGATTCGAACCCTTTGCCTTCCCTAAAAATCCGTCAGGCAAACCGGAAAGTTAAATTTTCTCATCCTCTTGCTTACTTGGATCCCAAATTTCTTATGAAGACCCAACAACATGAAGCGCGCCGCACAACTCGACACAGCGGCCAGGTAGTTACCTCCGCCGGTTTACCGAACGATCCGGCTCGGAGACGCCGTTCAAAGGTCTCTAATTTGCTTGTCAGTACTTGTCCTAAAGCGGGCTGTTTTCGTCAACCTCTTAACCCATCTGACCCCGATTATCAGGTTACCTCCCACTCATCCTCTGGCGAGTCAACGGGTACTCAGCTGCCACCGCTTAAAACCGTGCTTGGGTAAGCTTGCACTTATCATAATATTCCTGGCATGGTATCTTGCAACATATACTGTTTTTGATTTTGCTACTCCTTTCAGGGACAAATCTAGGCCGAGCAAGAAGGCTCGCCTGGATAAAGCGACCGAAGAAGAAACTGCCCCTGAACCGGGCAACACCCCAGATGTTGAAGCGGCCATCCGCGAAGACGTGCCCAATGACCCGCTAGTGCAGGATGAAGTTTTTATTGCTGAAGTGTCGGTGTACTAAAATAGGGGTACCTTAGTACCCCGAACTTGTGCACGGGCAGTCGTAGCACCCCGCGGCAAGGCCTGCCAGGTGATCGCCAAGACCCTCCACGGTCCCCTCTCGGGCCATTCAAGAACAAAGTATTCGAGCCAAGGCCCCGGCAGGAGGAGCTTGCCGGGAAGGCCACCCGAAGAGAGCGAGGCCCTGGCAAGAGGAGCTTGCCGGGACGACCGCTCGAAGCACAAGACCCCGGCAAGAGGAGCTTGCCGGGAAGGCCAATCACGGCACGACAAGGACCTTGCCACGGCGCGTCCCGCGCTCCGGCAAGGCCCGGTGAGCGACAAGCTCCCGGGCGCGACAAGGCATCCACCGCGGCAAGGCGCTTACCGCGGCAAGTTACCACCCTGTGCCTGCGCTCCAGCTCACCCACCAACGTGTCGCTCTGGGGGCATCCCAGGCGCACGGGGCAGGAGGCTGCGTAGCCAGGGGCATGCGGTGGCGAAGCAAAGCTGACAGAGTAGCCATCGTGGCAAACGGTGGCGCTCCTGACGGTCCTGTTCCGGCACCGTCTGGGCGACGCGGACGGGCATTTAATGCCCTTGTCCCCCGCCGCCAGAGTTAGGTATGATAGCACTGTACAGCCACTATGCAGGCAGCTGTACCCACTACAGCATTCTACCATTTTTGCCCCCACCTACGCTGCCACCTGTGGGTAACCCCTTGAGCATATAAAACGAGGCCCCATGCGCACGTAGAAGGGGAGGACACACATCGTCACGCTCGACCTCGCCAGCGGCTCGTGTGTACTGTAGCACCGCGCGCTCCCGAGCAAGAACACAATACAATCCACCAAGCAGCAGTAGGGTTTTACGCATCCTTGCGGCCCGAAGCTGGGTAAAATCCCTTGTGTGCACCGCCTCGATCTGCTCTTTGTGCAACCTCCGCCCCCCGCCGAACCAGCAAGGGGCTCGGTCCCCATAGGTGTTCGAGGAAGCCGATTCCCCCCGACATCTTTGGCGCGCCAGGTAGGGGGCGTCGAAGTTGTGCGAACCTAGTCCGGCGCCTGCACCAGCTAGATCTCCTTCGTCTCCATCGACATGCCACCGAAGAAGAACACTCCGGAGATGGTTGGTCCGCCCACGTCGAACCCACCGCCCTTGGAGCAAACGGGTGGAGGGGACGGCGCCGGCGGTGAAACGGGCATCGCCGAGCCAGATCATGACGCCGCGGCGTCCGAACATACGCCGACATCTTCGGCGCAAGTGAGCCCTGGTATGACCAGGCAACCTTTCGCTCTATTGCATAGAGCGGAGGCAGTTAGCCCCACGGATCTCGCATGCGGGCCGCCTCGAGTGTTCGCTCACGCTGAGCTCGAGCGAAGCAGCTGCGTCGAGATGATGCGCTGCTCCTCGAGGAGGACCGCCTTCAGGCCGCTGTGCGAGCTGCTCGCTACCAGCAAACCTTGCGCCGCTTTTATAGCCGCAAGGTTAGTGCCAAAAGTCTCGGGAAAGTGGGAAAGCCCTTACCGGGTGAAACGAGTCGATAGGCCTGGCGCTGTCCGCCTTGAGACCGAAGATACCGCTCCGGTGAGCAACTCCTGGAACGTTGGGCGTCTTCGTAAGTTTCGCCCGTAAGGCGTGGTTGTCGGACCCCGTCCGACAACCACCCTCCTGTACAAAGTCTTGCCGCTGTTGCATGTGATCCTTTGTACGGAGCCAGGCGCAGACCCTGTGCGCAGATTGAGTTCATGTGTTCCCCGCACCTTGTCGATCTCATGCTCTTTATTCTTTGCATGCATTATCTGACACCCCGTGCAGCACTGACCCCCGGTAAGCGACGGCGAGCCCCATGCCTCGCCCTGCCGGAAAGCGACCTTGCCGGGCAGCGAGCCACGGAAAAGCTAAGTTGCCATAGCTTGAGCAATTGGGTTTTTTAAATTTTTGAGGTTATCTTCCTCGAACGATCGTACTTTGTATGGAAAACCTGTGCGCGGAGGGACCGGCTCGTGGCTAGTTGCGCCCTTACTTCGTTTCGAGTCCGCTCAACGACTTAAGTGTGCTACAACCAGAGTGGCATCCTTACTTTGTTTCGAGCTCGCTCGGCAGCTTAGGTGTGCTGCGACTGCAGTCGCAACACTTACTTTGCTTTGAGCCTGCTCAACAATTTAAGTGAGCTGCAGCTAGCCGCGGCAAGGTTTCTTGCCGGTAGTGGCGCCGCTGGCGGGCTGCTGATGTCCCGCACTCAGAGCCTGCGGTAAGGCGGAGGCTTACGCCGACAAGTCCCCAAAAGCGTAGGGCCAAAAACATACAGAGCACGGAGTCAAGTAGAGGAAATAACAGTGCAGTCACTACCTAAGATAGAGTTATATTACAAAGGCAAGCTTGTCGCAGCCCTAATGAATCGCCTTCATGACTTGGCCAGCAGCGACAAGAAAAGGAAAGGGGAGGCGGCCTAATCCACACGGTCGCCCTCGATCCTCTTGATCCCGGCCACCTTCTCCACTATGGGCGCGACGAGGGCCCTGATCTCCTCAAGGTCGGCCTCTGCCGGCAGGGATTTGAGGATGTTGGTGAGCCTGATGCCGGGGTTGCGGAAGGCGACCTTCACCAACACCTTCTCGAGGGCTCCGGCGACGGCTTTGCGCGTCTCGCCGGCCAGCTGCTCTGGGATCGCATTCCGGAGATGCTTGAGGGCCGCCACCACGCCCTTGAAGAACGAAGTGATCTTGGCGCTGGGTGGGACGTTCTCGCCAGTGGGATACTCGTGGCCCTCCATCCCCAGCGGCGTCAGCTCCTTGTCGATGGAGGCGGTGATGTCCACGAGGCCCTCGGTCCACTACTCCACCGCCGCCCTGAATTCGTTCTGGGTGACCGCGGCACTCTCCAACAACGCCTCGTTGTCCGCAACCTCCTTCCGCAAGGCCACCTCTTGCTCCTTGGCGCTGTCCAGCGCCTTGGACAAGGTGTCCAGCTTCAACTCGAGGTCGGCGTTGGAGTCCTTGGCGGCGTCGAGCTCCTTGATCTTCTCGGCGAAGCGGCCCTGCAGCTCACCAAGGGTGTGGGCACCCTTCTCGCGCTCCTGCTTGAGCGCGGCGAGCTCCTCACCGCTCGCCTTGAGGTCGGTGTCGAGCTGCGCCACCCTCGCCTCCAGTGCCTCCTTGGCGGTCTAGGCGGCCGCGGCAGCATCTCGCGCCTCCTTGAGGGCTCCGCCGAGCGCTTGCTCGCGTGCGGCGACCTCCTCCTCGTGGCTGGCGAGGCTGGCTTTCTGCTGCACCAGCTCGCCCTCCCGCGCGGCCAGCCCCGTGGCGGCAAGCCTTTGCTGCTCTTCAGCTTCTGCCTTCTCGAGGATGAAGGCCGTCCGCGCCTCGTCGAGCTGCCTTCGCTCCTCCGCCAAGGAGCGGAGGGCCTCCTGGTTGAGCTCCCAGAGCTCCTCGGCGCGCTTCTCCATGTCCGCTCCCGCCTTCGCGACAAGCGCTTCCCAGCGTTCCACCTGGGCTTGTCGGGCGCGGTAGAGCGACACCAGCTTCCGGAGCAGCCGCTCCTCTTCAGGCTCGCCGCCGCTGCTACTTGGCGCGTCAACCAGCATCAGCCCGGCGGAGGCGAGCACCTCTCCATCCAAGGCCTCCCCCTCGACCGGCGCCCTGGAAGTCGACTCCCAGGGGAGCTTGATGAAGATACCGTCACCGGCCTTTAGGTAGGCGCCTGGCTGGGGCTCCTCGGGGCCCGACGCCGCTGCGGAGGCGGGATCGGCGGTCGGCGCAGCGCCTGGCGCTCCTGCGGCCTCAGGGCCGTCAGTACGATCACCGGCCCCCTCACCCGCGGCTGCCTCGGCGGCCTCTTCGCCGACCGGATCTTCAGCACCCTCCGCCTCCCCGGTGGCGGCCACGTCGTCGGTATGGCCGCGCGCGTCCTCCTCGACGACGACCTCGGTCTCCATCGGGTCCGTGGCGGGCGGGTCTGAAGGCCGAAGGAGGGGGAGAAGTCAAGCAACTATCCAAAGAAGAAGAACCCCAGGGGAGTTTCGAGGCAAGAAGGTTACCTGGGCCAGGGTCTGCCGTCGCGGTCTCCGTCGCCAAGGGGCCGTCGGCATCGTCCCTCGCCGGAGACGGCTCTCTTGCCTGGGACTGCTCCCTTGCCGGGGACGGCTCCCTCGCCGGGGAACTCCCCCTTGGCGGTGTAGTTGTAGCGGGTGGCTCATCGGGGGCGGTCTCCGGACGCTCCTGGTGGGGTTGCTCTGCTCCTACACAAATCGTCAGCCAGATGTCAGGAAAAGCGAAGGGTACCCGGGCGCCCCAACGGCGGGAAGCAACCCATATGCTTACGCTGGGGGCTGCGCTGGGGGCTGCTCTGAGGATTAGTTGGTGGGTCCGGCAAGGTCATCTCAGGCGCACCCCCTGCCGCCATGGAGGGCTCGTCGTCGAGGATGACCACTCGGACCTTGGCTCTCTTTGCCATCCTCTGAGCCAGAGTCCTGAAAAGGACCAAATTCGGAGGAAAGCAAATGAGATGCGAGGCACAACTACAAGAATTGAAGAGACACAAGGACATCGGGGATCTTACTCCTCTCCCTCTTCCTCGTCGGAGCTAAGCGCGGAGAAGTCGAAGACCGGCTTGCTCCTGGCGCGGGGAGGTGGGGGAGTAGGCTCCCGTGGCCGCTTGGCGGGAGCAGTAGACGACTCCGCTCTGGCTGCCGCCGCGGCGCGAGAAGCGGCAGGAGCAGAAGCCGCGGCCCGCGAAGACCCCGCTCCTGCTGCCTCAGAGGAGCACGTCACGCGGCACTGCGGTTGTGGGCTCGTCTGCCGCACCACCTCCCCAGCCTTGCGGAGGCGCCTCCGCGACGAGCTGCCCGCGGGACGGGAGGAAGAGGCGCCGACCTCCGGCGAGCCGCTCGTGTCCTGGGCAGGCTCGCCCTCGGCATCGTGCCAGGCAAGCTCTTCCTCGCTGGCAAACTCCGCTCGGTCGGCAAGGCTTTCCGCCTCCGCTGCGTCCGCCTCCGTCAATGTGAAGCCGAACTCGCCCGCGGCAGCGGCTACCGCGGCCTCCTCCATCCTGGAGGCGATGTACGCCAACTCCGCGTCGGTGGTGTCGCGGGTGAGGCCCTTCTGCTCATCGGCGTCGACTGGCCACTCCACCAGGTCATCGAAGAACGCCCGCACAATATCGTCGGCGGGCTCCTGCCAAGTGGAGTCGATCCCGTGCGAGTCGCACAGCGGCATCATTGCAAGGATGCGGCTGAGCGACGAATTGTTGCACAACGGGACGACGTCTCGCGGCAGCCGGAACCATTCGGGGTGGTCGGGGTCGTGCTTGAACAGCGCCCTGAGCGTCCCGTCAAGCTCGAAGACGGTGAAATTGAAGTTGAGGCCAGGGCGCAGCCTCATGATATCCGCCGCATTCTGGAACTCCCAGGCAGGCCTCCCCTTCTCCTGCAGGGGAGCGATGCGGCGGCGGAGGAAATCTGCGCCGACGGCGCCAACTGTGAACCCGGCACGCCTGAGCCGCAGGATCCGGGTGACGGCAATCCGTAGCCTGTCGTCGTCCGGAGCCACGTCGCTCCAATCCCTGCCGCGCACCACAGGGGTTTGGCGCACGGCAGTGAATGGCTGCGGGTTCTCCTCGACGATCAGGCACCAGTCTGCCCTCCATTCCTACCATTTGCTGCGGAGCTCTCCCTCCAGATAAGCATCCTTCTTGCCGGGCTTCAAGATCCAGGCGATCCCGCCGGAGAGGGGCTCTCCTCTCTCTACTTGAGGCGTGAAGTGGCGGAAGAGAGCTACGTTTGGAAAGACTCCGACAAAATTTTCGCAGAGATGTGCGAAAATTGCCATGGTCAAGACAGCATTGGGGGTGAAATCAAGAAGGTGGAACCCGTAGGTGTTCATGATGTCGCAGAAAAATTCAGAGAAGGGCGGGCAGAGCCCGCAATAGAAGAACAGAGCGAAGAAGGGATACCCGGTCGGATACTCCTTTTGGGCGACGCCGGGAAGAACCCTCGTGCGCGGATGCGCTCGCGTCCTCGCCGACCAGAAGAGGTAGTATTCCTCCCTCAGGACCAACACGTCGAGCTCAGGGGGGAAGACCGCCTGCTCCTTTCGCTGCGCCTCGAGCCGCTGCGCCTCGGCCGACTTCACGGCCTTCCCTTTCCCCTTGTCGCCCTTCGGGGCCATGGCGGAAAGAGGGAGGGAGGTCGACGGCGTCGGTAGCACTAGTGGCGGCGGAAGGGGGGCGGAGCGCTGCTTCTCTTGGGAAGTGGCGGAGGTTTTCAAGGAATCGCAACTGGCGGGTGGGCGTACTGCCCCTGTCTCCCCTGCTTATAAGGGGAGGAGGGGGGGCGTTTCGCCTTTCCGAATAAATAAATCGCCTGCGACGTGACGCGCGCCCGCGGGGCTCAGCCCCGCGCACGCCGCCCATGTCACGCACGCCTCTCCCCACGATGCCGCGTTCGACGCGTGCCGTTCGGGGAGGACGTGGTGGGCGCAGAAGCAGATGCAGCGTGACCCAGGCCGCGCGTGCCCGTGCACTGTTTTGGGCCTAGCCCAACAGCGCTCGACACCGTGTATGGCCCAGGCCCGGGGGCTCCTGTCGGTGTACTAAAATAGGGGTACCTTAGTACCCCGAACTTGTGCACGGGCAGTCGTAGCACCCCGCGGCAAGGCCTGCCAGGTGATCGGCAAGACCCTCCACGGTCCCCTCTTGGGTCATTCAAGAACAAAGTATTCGAGCCAAGGCCCCGGCAGGAGGAGCTTGCCGGGAAGGCCACCCGAAGAGAGCGAGGCCCTGGCAAGAGGAGCTTGCCGGGACGACCGCTCGAAGCACAAGACCCCGGCAAGAGGAGCATGCCGGGAAGGCCAATCACGGCACGACAAGGACCTTGCCACGGCGCGTCCCGCGCTCCCGCAAGGAACGGTGAGCGACAAGCTCCCGGGCGCGACAAGACATCCACCACGGCAAGGCGCTTGCCGCAGGAAGTTACCATCCCGTGCCTGCGTTCCATCTCACCCACCAACGTGTCGCTCTGGGGGCATCCCAGGCGCACGTGGCAGGAGGCTGCGTAGCCAGGGGCATGCGGTGGCGAAGCAAAGCTGACAGAGTAGCCATCGTGGCAAATGGTGGCACTCCTGACGGTCCTGTTCCTGCACCGTCTGGGTGACGCGGACGGGCATTTAATGCCCTTGTCCCCCGCCGTCAGAGTTAGGTATGATAGCACTGTACAGCCACTGTGCAGGCAGCTGTACCCACTACATCATTCTACCATTTTTGCCCCCACCTACGCTGCCACCTATGGGTAACCCCTTGAGCATATAAAAGGAGGCCCCATGCGCACGTAGAAGGGGAGGACACCCATCGTCATGCTCGACCTTGCCAGCGGCTCGTGTGTACTGTAGCACCGCGCGCTCCCGAGCTAGAACACAATACAATCCACCAAGCAGCAGTAGGGTTTTACGCATCCTTGCGGCCCGAAGCTGGGTAAAATCCCTTGTGTGCACCGCCTCCGTCTGCTCTTTGTGCAACCTCCGCCCCCCGCCGAACCAGCAAGGGGCTCGGTCCCCATAGGTGTTCGAGGAGGCCGATTCCCCCCGACATGAAGAAAGGCCTGTTGATGCCTCCAGTCCTGCTGACCAGCCTAGAAGTCCCGTCCGGAATGAAAAATCCACAAGTCCATCCAAGGCTACTGGTAAATCGATAGCCACAGTGCAAACCGGTGACGCCCAGGATGATGAAGTTGTCATCACTGGTGTTGGTCATACCGAACCCAGAAATCCTGTCGCTTTGTCCAAGCATACTGCCAAGGACAAATTTGCCACAATGGGCAAGGGCAAGTGGAATGTCGATTTGGCGACTTATGCTGCACTGAGTGCTCAAGATCTTCATTCTGGTTATCTAAACCGGCTATATACCAGTCACGATCATGAAGCTGGCCTAGTGAACATGATGAAAGAGAAATTTGAGGTAACCTGTATATCTTTTAGCCTTGCTGATTCTCCTAGCCCCCAAGGGCCGGTTTGTAATCTTCTTTCAAACCGGAACTTGTGAAATATAATACGGCATACTTCAGAATGTGCTGATGTAGCCCCCAAGGTTCGGTTCAACTAAATGTAGTTAAACCGGGACTTACTAGTATAAACCTGAATGCTTCGAATTTCACTGATGTAGCCCCCAAGTGCCGGTTTAATCTTAATGTAGTCAAACCGGGACTTTAAGTAATTGAATATAATAGCATCAGTACTTTTTTGAGCAAATAGCCATTAGCCCCCAAGTGCCAAGTTGAATACTTGTATTGAGCTTGGGACTTTGCAATCAGTTAACAGTTGTAGATCAAATAGGCATTAGCCCCCAAGTCCCAAGTGCATAACTCGTTATGTGGTTGGTACTTCAATTCTTATACCGTTTGTTAAACCATATAACTATCTGAATGCAGGCTGAGCTGAAGACCAAAGAAAATCAACTCGCCGATCTTCAAGAAAACTTAAAATCCCAACAAGCTGAAACCTCCAAAGCGAAAGAGGAGTTGACCAGCGCTTTATGCGTCATGGAACAGCTGAAGGAGGGCTTCAAGAAAGATCAGGCGGATTGGGCCATTGAGAAAGCCGCTTTGACCAAGAAGATTGAAACTGCTGAAGCTGCCCTTAAACCGGTAATAGATGAACTAACCAGCATAAAGCGACAAGTGCATGCAATGACTGCTGCCATCTTTGGTAAGCGTCCTTTGACTCCTGTGATAATTTTGACCTTCCTATGATAGGTCCGGTTTGTGAACTTTTCTATCATGTCGCAGGCGCCTACATTAGTCACTTGGGGTCAGATGTTCGGATGAAATTGAAAGCTACCTACACATTAATCGAACAGCTGTATACTGGAGCGCAGCGGATCATCTCGACTGCATCACATAACAATCCGGCACCCATGTTAATCCAAGATACTATTAAGAGATTGTCAATGCTTCCCGCCCGGATTGAAGAGCTGAAGAAATCTGCTGCTCGAACCGGTGCCATCAACGCTTTAATCCGAGCAAAGGCATGGGTGCCAAACTTCGATCCTGTTGAAGCAGCTCAGGGCTATCCCAGTTTGAAGGAAGACGGGTCAGAGTTCAATGAAGATGATCTGAGAGCAATAAAACGGGCGGTGCGCCCTCTGGCTTGTCAATTGGTAGAAGAGGGAGATTTGACGCATTATCAAGCCCAATATAATAATCAGAACAAACGAGTGGCTGCACCAGTTCCCGAAGCAGAAAATCTGATCCCGCCAATCCGTAAGCATACTTATGCTCCTGATATTGAACCGTCTTCACTGATCCATGATGAAGCTGTTTTTCAAGCTTTAATGGGAATCGACTGGACCACTGTTGACTTCCAGCCACTGGGTAGGGCAGAAGAAGCTGAAGCAGCGCAGGACGACCCACGACCATCAGACCAAGGCGGTGACCAAGCTTGAACCGGAGACCGGTTTAACAGGCTGCCTCATTATATTTTGCCAGAAAACAATGATCTTATTCGGGCACCATGTTGCCTTGTAATAGGATAGCCAACACTTTTGCTTCTGAGATGCCTTCGTGCATCTGAGCTGATACTTTTGGTTGAAAGATCAAAACTGCCAATCTATACCTCCTGCAATCATAAAATCTTAAACTACCAGGGCGGTTGTACCGCCAGCCGGTTTATGAACTTCATATATATGCAAGGAGATTGACATATATGATCAAATTTTGTGATACAAAATACCTGCCATCACTGGGCACGGAGTAGCCTTAGCCAATCTTAACACGGCGGTTTGATAAACCTGCACCGTTATGGGAGAAAATAGCTCCTGTATATACAATGCCGGTTTACTATGTAAACCGAGCTTGGTCATGATAAACATTTTGTTACTCCAAAAAAGGATGTTAACAGCAGAAATCAAACCGGGTAAATAATCTCCGGTTCAAAAATGGACCGTGTTCCGTCAAATTGGCAGCTTGAACCGGTGTAAAACATTGTCGGTTTAAAAACGCAACCAAGATAAAATAGCAGTTTATCAAGAAAAATATTGAAGCAAAGGCAATGATAAGACTGTTTGCAAAAAAAAGAGGCTTTACTGAGCCGATCAGATGGCGTTACCATGGTCGGACACGACCAAGCTCCCAATAGGTGTAGCTATGGTTCAAGTCAGCCAGGTCCCCAAATGAAACCGTGGCATTACGCCGATCAAGTGGCATGGCAATGGTTCGGGTTCGACCAAGCCCCCAAGTGATTCTATGGCCTTTAGGCCGATCAAGAGGCGTGACTAGTTCAGACTTGACCATGTCCCCTAAGTGATCTGGTGGCTTTCGCCTATCAAAAGGTGTTGCATCGATTTGGACACGACCGAGCCCCCAAGTGATCTGGTGGCTTTCGCCTATCAAAAGGTGTTGCATCGGTTCAGACATGACCGAGCCCCCTAGTGATATTTATAATTTTTGCAAGGGGTAAGCCGGAGGCCGCTTTAAGACAGAACAACTCCATGTAACCACGCATGATGTAAAAGAACATATACCCCGCTTTAGCTGAGGATCCGGTTTATTGTATCTATAATATATACATTGTCATAATATGTACATAAGCAGAGCCAATGGCTCAAGTATAGTAAGGCCGAAGATGAGCTATGTTCCACGGCCTGTTGGTCTCCTCTTCTGATTTGCGTGAGTCTTTTCGCTCCCGAACATCGATCAGACAGTATGACCTGTTGTGCAGATTCTTGCTGTCCATGAAAGGTCCCTCCCAAGGCGGGGATAACTTATGCATATCGGTTTGATCTTGAATGAGCGGAAGCACCAAATCTCCTTCTTGAAAGGTTCTGGTTCTGACTCGATGACTATGATAGCGACGAAGATCCTGTTGGTAAATCCCCGAGCGGGCAGATGTTATGTCTCGCTCTTCATCCAACCGGTCCAAAGCGTCTTGTAGAGCTGTCTCGTTGTCCGCTTCAACATAAGCCACCACACGAGGTGAATCGTGACGGATATCGCTAGGGAGAACCGCCTCTGCTCCATAGACCATGAAGAACGGCGTGTATCCTGTTGATCTGTTGGGTGTGGTATTAATGCTCCATAATACGGATGGCAGCTCTTCTACCCAACAACCCGGCGTCCTTTGCAAAGGAACCATAAGCCGCGGTTTGATGCCTCTCAAGATCTCCTGATTAGCTCTTTCTGCTTGACCATTGGACTGTGGGTGTGCCACTGATGAAATGTCGTGCTCCCGTTCGCAAAACTCCTTCATGGCACCTTTGGACAAATTGGTACCATTATCTGTGATGATATTGTGTGGAAAGCCAAACCGGGAAATCACTTTTTTGATGAACTGAACCGCCGTGGCTGCATCACACTTGCTAATAGGCTCCGCCTCCACCCACTTTGTAAATTTATCAACCGCCACCAGGAGGTGGGTCTTCTTATCCTTGGACCTTTTGAAAGGCCCAACCATATCTAGCCCCCAAGTTGCAAACGGCCAAGTGATTGGAATCATCCTCAACTCTTGAGCCGGTACATGAGCACGTCTTGAGAACTTTTGGCAACCATCACATCATCTGACCAGATCCTCCGCATCAGCATGGGCAGTTAACCAATAGAAACCATGGCGGAACGCTTTAGCCACCAAAGATTTTGAACCGGCGTGGTGACCGCAATCCCCTTCGTGGATCTCACGCAAAATTTCACAACCTTCCTCAGGAGATACACAGCGTTGAAACGCTCCTGATACACTGCAATGGTGCAACTCGCCATTGACGATTGTCATGGACTTGGACCGCCGTATTATTTGTCTGGCCAGAGTCTCATCCTCTGGTAACTCGCCTCGGTTCATGTATGCCAGGTAAGGAAGTGTCCAATCCGGAATAACGTGAAGAGCTGCCACCAATTGAGCCTCCGGGTCAGGAACAGCCAAATCCACTTCACCTGGGAGCTTGACCGACGGGTTGTGCAACACATCAAGAAAAACATTGGGCGGGACCGGTTTACGCTGGGAGCCCAACCGGCTCAAGGCGTCCGCCGCCTCATTCTTCCGACGGTCCACGTGGTCCACCTGATAGCCCTTGAAGTGACCTGCAACAATATCCACCTCACGACGATATGCAGCCATGAGTGGGTCTTTAGAATCCCAAGTGCCAGACACCTATTGAGACACTAGATCCGAGTCCCCGAAGCACTTAACCCGGCTTAGATTCATCTCTTTAGCCATCCGGAGGGTGGAGACCATGGAGCAAGGCTTCATACTTAGCTGCATTGTTAGTACAAGGGAACATTAAGCGGAGAACATAACAGAACTTGTCACCTCGTGGGGAAGTTAATACGACTCCAGCCCCCGAGCCCTCCAATTGCCGTGATCCGTCAAAATGGATGGTCCAATATGTGTGATCCGGCTTCTCTTCAGGGGCCTGCAGCTCCGTCCAATCATTGATGAAATCGACAAGTGCTTGGGATTTCACTGCCGTCCGAGGCACGTATTTTAAACCATGCGGCCCAAGCTCTATAGCCCACTTGGCAATCCGGCCCGTCGCTTCGCAGTTCTGGATGATATCACCCAAGGGGGCAGAACTGACCACTGTGATGGGATGCCCTTGGAAATACTGCTTCAGCTTCCGGCTTGCCATAAAAACTCCATATACCAGTTTCTGCCAATGTGGATACCTTTGTTTGGATTCAATAAGCACCTCGCTGATATAATAAACCGGACGTTGAACCGGATGCTCCTTGCCTGCCTCCTTCCGCTCCACCACAATAGCTATGCGGACCGCGCGAGCATTAGCAGCAACATACAGCAGCAATGGCTCCTTGTCAATGGGAGTGGCGAGCACGGGCGGATTGGCCAATTGCAGCTTTAAGTCCTCGAACGCCTGATCAGCAGCAGAACTCCAGACGAATTGATCCGTCTTTTTCAACATCTGATACAAGGGGATTGCTTTCTCACCAAGGCGGCTGATAAACCGGCTCAACGCGGCAATCCGGCCAGCCAATCGTTGAACGTCATTGATACACTTCGGTTTAGCCAAGGAGGTGATGGCCGTAATCTTCTCCGGATTAGCCTCAATTCCCCTGTTGGATACCAGAAAACCCAACAACTTGCCTGTTCGGATTGAGCATCATCTTATACGTCCTCAGGTTATCAAAGGTCTCCTTCAAATCATCAACAGAAGTCTCCTTCTTCCTTGACTTAACCACAATATCATCCACATAGGCATGTACATTGCGGCCAATCTGCTTGTGGAGACAATTTTGCACACACCGTTGATAGGTTGCCTGGGCACTCTTGAGCCCAAAAGGCATAGATACATAGCAAAAGGCTCCAAAGGGAGTTATGAACGTTGTCTTCTCCTGGTCCTTAATTGCCATTTTGATCTGATGATAGCCGGAATATGCATCCAAAAAACTTAAACGCTCGCAACCCGCCGTAGCATCAATAATTTCATCAATACGGGGGAGGGCAAAAGGATCTGCTGGACAAGCTTTATTAAGATCAGTGTAATCCACACACATGCGCCAGGTGCCGTTTTTCTTAAGGACCAGCACCGAATTAGCAAGCCACTCAGGGTGGAAAACCTCAATGATGAAGCCAGCTGCTAGGAGCCTGGCCACTTCTTCTCCAATAGCCTTGCGTCTTTCCTCGTTGAACCGGCGGAGGAACTGTTTCACCAGTTTGTATTTAGGATCCACATTAAGAGTGTGCTCAGTGAGTCGCCTCGGTACACCTGGCATGCCAGAGGGCTTCCATGCAAAGATGTCCCGATTCTCACGGATGAACTCGATGAGCGCGCTTTCCTATTTTGGATCCAAATTGGCACTGATGTTGAACTGCTTGGACGAATCGCCAGGTACAAAGTCAACAAGCTTAGTCTCAGCCGCCGGTGTGAACTTCAGGGCCGGATCATGCTCCGTGGTAGGTTTCTTCAAAGGAGTCATATCCGCTGGATCAACATTGTCCTTGTAATACTTCAGCTCCTCGGTGGCACAAACCGATTCTGCGTAAGCCGCATCTCCTTCTTCGCATTCCAAAGCGACCTTACGGCTTCCATGGACCGTTATAGTCCCTTTATGACCCGGCATCTTGAGCTGCAAGTACACATAACAGGGCCGTGCCATGAACTTGGCATAGGCCGGTCGACCAAACAGGGCGTGATACGGGCTTTGGATTTTTACCACCTCAAATGTCAGCGTCTCTGATCTGGAGTCATGATCATCTCCAAAGGCCACTTCTAGTGCTATCTTACCAACGGGGTATGCTGACTTGCCAGGTACCACACCATGGAAAACCGTATTCGACGGTCGGAGATCTTTATCTGTTAGCCCCATGCGACGGAAGGTCTCATAGTATAGGATGTTAATACTGCTACCCCCATCCATGAGTACCTTGGTGAACTTATAACCTCCCACCTGAGGCGCCACCACCAAAGCCAGTTGACCCGGATTGTCAACCCGGGGAGGGTGATCCTCTCTGCTCCATATGATTGGTTGCTCTGACCAACGTAGATATCGGGGCACAGCCGGTTCAATAGAATTAACCGCCCGCTTCTGGACCTTCCGGTCTTGCTTGTCCAAGCTAGTGGTGAATACGTGATATTGCCTACTATTCAATTGCTTCGGGTTGCTTTGGTAACCCGACTGCTGCTGTTGCTGATTGTAACCACCCTGGTTATTCTGATTATTCTGATTGTTATGTCCGCCCGGATTACCATTAAATCCTGAACCGGAATTTCCTCCACCGTAACCCGGCCCGGATCCACCGCCGGAGCTGGGATCATACCGGAAAGCATTAGAACTCTTGAACTCCTGCATAATTTAGCAATCCTTCCAAAGGTGGTTTGCTGGCACCTCCTTCGTCCCATGCTTTGGGCAGGGCTGGTTCAATAGATAATTCAGTCGGTCCGGATTAGGACTAGGTGCTCCACTACGGTTCTGCGATTTACCCCTACGTCGCTGGCCCTTGTCCTGCGCATTAGTATTAGCCACAAAGTCCATGTTGCCATCCGCTTTACGCTTGCCTCCGCCGCCATTGCCTGTTGAGTGATGTTGTTGACCTTTGGAGTTGTTGTTCTTCTTTCCCTTCCCTGTCTTTTCATCATCAGACTCGGGATCCTTGGTACTATCAGAATCAGCATACTTTACCAAAGCGGCCATGAGGGTTCCCATGTCAGTGCAATGGCGCTTCATTCACCCTAGCTTCAACTTTAGAGGTCCAAACCGGCAATTGCCTTCCAAGGTTATAACTGCGGTATCAGCGTTGATGCGGTCTGATGAATGCAGAACTTGTGATACCCGGCGCACCCAATGAGTAGTTGATTCTCCCTCCTCCTGGACACAGGCAGCTAAATCCACTATCGACATAGGCTGCTTACACGTGTCTTTGAAATTATTGATGAGCCGGGCTCGTAACTGGGCCCATGAATTGATAGAATTGGGCGGCAAGCTCTTCAACCAGGTACGGGCCGTCCCTTCAAGCATCATGGTGAAATACTTTGCACACGCCGCATCATCTACATCAAGCATCTCCATGGCCATCTCATAGCTCTCCACCCATGTCTCCGGAGGTTGATCCGCCGTGTAGTTTGGTACCTTGCGCGGGCCCTTGAAATCCTTAGGCAGGCGCACATTGCGTAAAGCGGGGACAAGGCAAGGCACCCCCACTGCGCTAGAAGTAAGCCCAGGCTCAACCGAAGTGGTCGGACGAACCGGCGTAAGCTGACGAGCTTGATGCTGTGCCGCTAACTCGGCCTCCCTGCGCGCTCGGGCCCGGTCCACCACCTCCTGGGCATTGTCGACACCACCGGCCGGATTGTTGCCACGGGGCGCTCCCCGCCGTGCATTACTTGACACAGCTGGTTCCTCCATATGCCTGCTATAACTCCGGCTTGGACGTGGGGTAGAATGAATCATGTCGCGGCTGTATGAATACGCTTCCTGTTGGACCAAAGCCGTCCTAAGGAGCTCCTTGACCCGGCGCGTCTCTATCGCCTGCAATGAATCACCTTCAACTGGAATAGCCTCCAACCGTGCCGCTGCTGCAACAAGGTTATCCAGCAGGTTGGAGTAATGACCCGGAGGTGTGGGCACAGCCTGTGGTACACCAGTATTATGACGGGGCAGATCTATTAAGCGAGGCTGGACCGGCTCGCCTGTCCAAGGTGCCTCCGCCCGGTTTACCACCGGCGGATTACTGGCTCCCGCTCCAGGGGTGTTGAAAAGGTCCCTTGCTTCGAAAACTGAAGGCAAACGAGATCGGTACTTCCTCCTCATGACTTCATGTGATGCGTTCTGATCCAACATGAGCTTATAAGCTTGCGCGTCCAAAGCGGCCCCCTCCGCAGTCATCCTGGCCTCTTCGGCTGCCAAATCCACTTTGGCCTGAGTGATCTGCTCCCTCAGCTTTGAAATTTCTGTGTTGTGAATGTCCTGATCCGCCGGGTTAGCCTCTGCCATGAGCGCAGCCAACGCATCGAACAGATCTGATAAAACTTAAGCCGGCGGGCGCACAGAGCCTCCTGCCCCGGCAGCCGTTGCCGCTGCTGAACCGGAAACCATCGCCGCGGTGGTCGATGAATGAAGCGCTGCTTGTGTACCGGCCATGAATATTCCAACCCAGTTGGGCAGATCGGTGGGGTCTGGAATACTGTCGCCATCGGAACAGCCCCCAATCCGACCATCTTGTAGCTGATACAAAGACTCAGTTTCTCCGGTTGACGACTCGTCGCCAGAGTAAACGACGGTTTCGCCGCCAGATCCCGATCCATCCTCATAACTTCCTCCATGGATGACTCCCACGAAGGCACGTTTCACGGCCGGCTTAACCCGAGCAGGTCGCGCACGCTGAGCTATCTCGACGAGGTCGGTGCAGGTGTCTAGCTCAGGGCCCGGTTCACCGATCTTGCCGATGAAAACGTGTATGCCACCAAAGGGGACCCGGTACCCGTACTCAATCGAGCCGGCCTCGGGGCCCCAGCCTGCATCGTCGATGTAGATCTTGCTGCGATGACTCTTGGTCATCTGGCCCACAGCGTATCCCTCGAGTCCTTCGAAGCGGCCCTTCAAGAACTTGAAACCATCGTGCGATAGCCCCACGGTGGGCGCCAAATGTCGTGGTTTTGTCACGGCAGATGTCCTAGCAAAAGGACTTAGTCATGGAGCCATCGCAACAGGTTAACTCGAAGGGGTTAAAGCGGACACAGGGACACAGAGGGTTTATACTAGTTCGGCCCCTTCGATGAAGGTAAAAGCCTACGTCTAGTTGTGATGGAATTGATGGGGTTTCGATGACTAGGGAGCAAACAAGCTTCGCCTAAGTCTCGAGTTGTGGTTGTCTGTCCTTGAACCGTTGTCGGGTCGTCCCCTTATATACACGGGTGATGCCCGTCGGTTCACACAGCCCCAATCTCCGGTTCATACTCGTATCCGGGTTGGTCTCTCCTTATTCCTAACTTACAATACAAGTTTACATACAAAGCCGGTTTATGGCTACAAGTGTTGAACCGACTACGGCCTTAGGCCTTCATCTATCTTCTTGGGCTTTAACGCTCTGGGACTACTGATGAAGTTAACCCGACCCAGGTAGGCCGGTTTACGCCCGGTAGTAATATCCCCAACACCCACGCCCCGCGTTGAATGCGCGATGTGGGGGTCGTGCATGACGTGGGGGTCATGCATGGGGCGGTTGCTGCCCTCATGCGTCACATCGTAGTAAAGAGGTGGCTCGCACCTTCCCCATAAAAAAGAGGAAAACGCAGGGGCGCGGCTCATTTACTAAGTGGACTCGAGTCGTGGCCTTCAAGGCGCCCATGCCCCACGATCACGGGGTGGAAAACGGTTGCCTCACTTGTCTCCTCGATTTCAGCTTGCTCACCATGTGTCCCCCATGCCTCGAAGATGGTAGGCGGTGGACGCGGGGGGCACGGGCCTTAAATGACGAGGCGGGGAACCGGGTCATCGCTGGTTGGAGCAGCGGGTCGGTCTCGATTCCCTGCGCCCCTGGTGGTTGGATTGGTTAAGTGGGGGGCTGAGCCCCGGCCCCGCCCCTTTATAAGAAGTGGAGGGAGATGGCACCCCCCCCCCAATCTTTCATCATTCATCTCCTTCTACCTTGGCTCCTTCCTTCTGCTATGGCGAGAGGGTGCGCCGGCACTCCGATGGCAGCGACGAGGGTCTCTGCTCGATAGCGCACCCCTCCTTCCCAAGAGCTCATGGCGGCGGAGCCGGCCGTGAGAGGAAGGGGGAGGGGGCGAGGCCGAGGTTGCCGTGGCGCTCAGGGAAGAGGAGGACGGGGCGTCGCACCCGCCTCGCCTCCGCCAGCGGCCCCTCCCCCAATGGAGGGCCACATCGAAGACCAACCCCGCGAGTTCGTCATCAGGCTGCACCGGCCAGTGCGCCGTCATATTTGTCTCCCTACTCCATTCACTCGGGAGATGGAGCTCGACCCGCCACAGGCTCTAAGGTTGCATATGAGCGGCTGCGGGAATGGCAGCATGCGGGTCGATGTGCCCCTCACGTCATGTATCTTCGTCGCGGATGGAAGACCTTCGCTCGTGCCAATAGCCTGTCGGAGGGGCTCGTTCTCCACTTCAAATTAATGCAGAACGGCCTCCTCTCCATCATGGTATTTGGGAACTTGGTAACTCGCCTAAGGTGTTGCGTGGAGAGCTCCTCCGATGATGAAGACTCCTCCTCAAGCGGGAGTGACGAGGAGGACAGCGACAGCGACAACGAGAGCGTCAAGCGAGAGGACGCTGACTCCGACTCCGACTAACCGCGTTGCCCTCCTCCCTCGGCCATGCACCCTGCCGAGGGCCTCCCTCATCAAGCTCTCCATCGGCGTGTTCCCCGTCGCCTCCTTTTTGCCTTCACCTTCCGCACCTGGAAGGAAACGGGCAAGAACGGGGATCACGGGGCACTTATCTTTTTTAGTTTTTAAGCCTGGGGGCACTTGTTGGATTTAAACCTTGTAATCCCCTTGCTCATGTTTGCATTCCGTACGAACTATACCTGTTTGGAATGTATTAATGAAAAAGGGTGTTTGCCGGGTTCTTTGTGCGTGAGCGAGGCCCATGCCATGGAATGAATCCTTGTTATTTTTAAGATAAACATTGTCGCCCAGCAACAGGCCTTGTTGTCCCCTTATGACCATACTCACGCCCTCGGCGGAGGCAGGGGCGAAGTAGGGTTAGGCCCTTCATTTGCATCCTTGTCACCACAACTACAACCAAGTTCCGGCCCAGGGAATAGTTCTTGGGCACAGGAAAGGGGGGCACGGTGGCCCAGGAATAAACGAGGCTACATACGCCCCAATTCCACACAGAAATGCATAACAAGGGATAAAGGACTTATCTGGATCTGCAGCCCCCGGCAACCTTGGCTTGCCGTGGTCGGGTGCTTGAATCTGCAGCCCTCGACAATGTCTTGCCGGGGTTGGGGATGTTGATCCGTCTTCCTACCCTTAAATGGCTTAGCAGAAACGCCTGTGCAGCCTGCGAACCAAAGAAAAGACTGGAAAGGACGGAAAGACACACACCCAGCCTCTATACTAGGGGTTAGTTGCCGCTGAGCACAATCAACCCTACCAGAGAGAGACTTAACCTAGCATACATGCTAAAACTTAGGCTGCCAACGCTTCATTTATTTATGCTCAGGGTCTGCACCTGGCTTTGTACAAAGGGTTACATGCCTTGTCGGCAAGGCTTGTACAAAAGGTGGCTTGCCGGGAGGCCCGGAAACCGTGCCTCATGGGTAAAACTTACGAAGATGTTCGATGTTCCAGGAATTGCTCACTGGGACACCATCTTCGGTCTCCAGGCGGACTGCGCCAGGCCTGGTTACTCGTATTACCCGATAAGGGCCTTCCCACTTTGGCGTTAACTTGTTGGAATTCTTGGCTGACTGAACGCAACGAAGAACAAGGTCGCCTTCCTCAAGACTTCGGGCATGAACCTTGCGGCTATGGTAGCGGCGCAAGGCCTGCTCGTAGCGCGCAGCTTGCACGGCCGCCTGAAGACGGTCTTCCTCAACGAGCGTCGCGTCATCTTGCCGCAACTGCTCTTGCTCAAGCTCATCATAAGCGAGCACTCGAGGTGACCCGTGTGTGAGTTCCGTGGGGACAACTGCTTCTGCCCCGTATATTAGGGAAAAGGGCATCTGGTCGGTGGCTCGTTTTGGCGTTGTTCTGATCGACCAAAGAACCATTGGTAACTCATCAATCCAGTGCCTTCCACACTTGTGCAGCCTATCAAAAGTCTTTGTCCTCAAACCTCGCAGTACTTCAGCATTTTCCCTCTCCGCCTGGACGTTGCTCCATGGGTGTGCCACCAAAGCGAAACAGACCTTGCTACCAAGGTCCTGGATGTATTGCATGAAGGTGCGGCTTGTGAACTGCGTGCCATTGTCGGTGATGACCCTGTTTGGCACACCAAAACGGCAAACTAGCCCCTTGAAGAACTTGACGGCTGACTGTGCTGTCACCTTCCTCACTGCCTCCACTTCGGGCCACTTTGTGAACTTGTCGATTGCGACGTACAAGTATTCAAAGCCCCCAACAGCACGGGGGAAGGGGCCCAGTATGTCGAGCCCCCAGACCGAAAATGGCCAGGAGAGAGGGATTGTTTGAAGGGCTTGAGCTGGTTGATGAAGCTTATTCGAATGGAACTAACATGCTTCACACTTGGTTACAAGCGCAGCTGCATTCTCGAGGGCTGTGGGCCAGAATAAACCTTGCCGGAAAGGGCCCTTGACCCTATGTGGGAGCCACACATACCTCCATGTATCTCTGCCAACAGCTCTAGTCCGTCCTCTCAGGGTGCTGACAAAATACACATTGCGTACTTCCATGCCAATTCATCTTAATAAGGTTACCTTTAGTAAGAATGACTCCGCGACGAAGATACCATGCAAAGATTTTATTCTTAAGAGGTATCTTCATCTTCCAGATCTTCTTGTTATTATCAACCGGCACATCAGACTGGAGTAAAGCTCTATACATAGACTCTACTGAGAAATTTCCATTCCCGTGTAGGTTCCAACGAAATACACCGGACCCATGTGACAAATGCACAGTGGACAACCGCTGGAGCAGGATGTTCCATGATTGGAGTCTGGTTCCAATTAAATCTCTTCTGAACGTCACATTTGGCGGAAATGATTCCAAAACCATGGCGATGGTATCACCCTTGTGGTGCACAATGTTGTATAGTGTCGGATATTGTTCCTGGTGTCTAGTATTATCTAGCAACTTATCCTCCCAGAATCTAATTTCCGAGCCATCCTTAATCAAGAAGGATCCATAGCAGAAGAAATATTTCTCCGTAGCCATTAGACCCGCCCAAAAATGAGAATCCCCAGGCTTCCAGTATACTTGGGATACCGCCTTGGAACCCACATATTTTCTCCTTAGAAGGGTTTGCCATACACCATCTTATGTGAGTAACCTAAACAACCATTTGACGAGGAGGGCCCTATTCTTAACCTGGCGGTGGATTCTATACTCCATCAATTGTGGAATTATGATTGGTCGCAACTTTATCAGATTCTGTTCTAACTTTTGAAGAATACCATCAATTCTTAATTTTTTTATGATTTTATAAGCAAATGAATGCTAAACCACCACTGCCATTTCAGTTCCAATGATTATCTTCATTGCCTGCTACCTACTGATGAGCTTCATGTTATTGTGTTATACCCTCCAACTAGACAATGTAACCCACCACTTTTTATCATAACCTCCTCATATTACACTCACCACCTGCGCTGCTGTAGGATCGAAAGTATGTCTAGAGGGGGGTGATTAGACTACTTGACCAAATAAAAATCTATCCTTCTACCAGTTTTAAGTCTTGGCAGATTTTAGCAACATAGCACAAGTCAAGCAATCAACCTACACATGCAAGTCTAAGAGTATAGCAGAGGAATGTAAAGCATTGCATATGAAGGTAAAGGGAGGAGTTTGGAGGGAGCAAACGCTGTGTAGACATAGAGATTTTTTTCCCGCGGTTCCGATAGGTAGTGCTATCATACATCCACGTTGATGGAGACTTCAACCCACGAAGGGTAATGGTTGCGCGAGTCCACGGAGAGCTCCACCCATGAAGGGTCCAGGAAGAAGCAACCTTGTCTATCCCACCATGGTCATCGCCCATGAAGGACTTTCCTCACTAGGGTAGATCTTCACGAAGTAGGCGATCTCCTTGCTCGTACAAACTCCTCGGTTCAACTCCACGATCTTGACGGAGGCTCCCAAGTGACACCTAACCAATTTAGGAGACACCACTCTCCAAAAGGTAATAGATGGTGTGTTGATGATGAACTCCTTGCTCTTGTGCTTCAAATGATAGTCTCCCCAACACTCCACTCTCTCTCACACAAATTTGGATTTGGTGGAAAGATGATTTGAGTGGAAAGCAACTTGGGGAAGGCTAGAGATCAAGATTCATATGCTAGGAATGGAATATATTGGTCTCAACACATGAGTAGGTGGTTCTCTCTCAGAAAATGTATGCTGGAAGTGTAGGCATGTTCTGATGGCTCTTGAGGGAGTCCTGGATTAGGGGTGTCTGGATAGCCGGACTATACCTTCAGCCGGACTCCTGGACTATGAAGATACAAGATTGAAGACTTCGTCCCGTGTCCGGAATGGACTTTCCTTGGCGTGGAAGGCAAGCTTGGCGATACGGATATGTAGATCTCCTACCATTGTAACCGACTCTGTGTAACCCTAACCCTCTCGGGTGTCTATATAAACCGAAGGGTTTTAGTCCGTAGGACAGGACAACAATCATACCATAGGCTAGCTTCTAGGGTTTAGCCTCCTCGATCTCGTGGTAGATCTACTCTTGTACTACCCATATCATCAATATTAATCAAGCAGGACGTAGGGTTTTACCTCCATGAAGAGGGCCCGAACCTGGGTAAAACATCGTGTCCCCTGCCTCCTGTTACCATCCACCTAGACGCACAGTTCGGGACCCCCTACCCGAGATCCGCCGGTTTTGACACCGACATTGGTACTTTCATTGAGAGTTCCTCTGCGTCGTCACTTTTAGGCCCGATGGCTCCTCCGATCATCAACAGCGATGTATTCTAGGGTGAGACCTTTCTCCCCGGACAGATCTTCATCTTCGGCGGCTTCACACTGCGGGCCAATTCGCTTGGCCATCTGGAGCAGATTGAAAGCTACACCCCTGGCCATCAGGTCAGATTTGGAAGCTTAAACTACACAGCTGACATCCGCGGGGACTTGATCTTCGACGGATTCGAGCCACTGCCGAGTGCGCCGCACTGTCACGATGGGCATGATCTAGCTCTGCCGCCGAACAGTGCCCTGGAGGCCGCACCTGTGTCCGCTCCGACCCTTAACTCGGAGCCGACCACACCAATCGAGGGCGGGTGGTTAGACACCGCCTCGGGGGCTGCAATCTCTACGGCGATCAAGCCGAACACCAGCCCTGCCCTCCGCGAGGCTCGTGACTCCAAGGAGCCGGACTCCTCTCCGGACTCCGAGCCCTCCACGCCCTTGCAGATCGAATCCGATTGGGCGCCGATCATGGAGTTCACCGCCGCGGACATCTTTCAGCACTCGCCCTTCGGCGATATTCTAAAATCACTAAAGTCTCTCTCTTTGTCAGGAGAGTCCTGGCCGGATTATGACCGGCAGGATTGGGATGCGGACAACGAAGCAATTCGAAGCCCACCCACCACCCACTTGGTAGCCACTGTCGATAGTCTAAATGACGTGCTCGACTTCGACTCCGAAGACATCGACGGTATGGACGACGATGTAGGAGACGGACATGAACAACGCCTATAGGGCACTGGACATCCACCTCATCTCATGATGTGTACATGGTGGACACACCCAAAGGAAGCGACGACGAGGAACACAGGGATGCAACGAGGGATCGTTCTCTCGAAAAGCAATCAAAGTGGCGACGTAAACGCCGCTCCAAGCCCCGCCTCGACAGAGACAACAGCCATACAGACGCAGCCATAGAGCAGGACAAGCCGGCGGACGATGAACAGGGTAACTCGAATAAACAAACCGAACAACCTGTCCGCAGCGAGAACAGCATTCCGGACGACCTTACGCCGGACAAGCTAATGGAGCAGAAGAACCTCCACCGAAGGCTCGTTGCCACTGCGCGTAGCCTAAAAAAGCAGAAGCGGAAGCTCAAAACTACGGAAGATGCACTCAGAATCAGATGGAGCATAGTACTCAACACTGCAGACAAATATGGTGGCAGTCGCCACATCAAAAGCTATCCAAAGCGAAAGCTACTGCCGGAATTTGACGAGGAGGCCTTAGAGCCCCCGTAATCAAAAAAATAAGAAAGCCACCCGATCGGATAGACGACCCCATGGCCAGCATAAAGCGGCAAGCGGCGCCACATACAAGCCGGCACGCGACCCACTCAAGGGTTCGCATCAAAAAGATGGCCCAGCTAGATCTATCTATGGGCCAAGAAAGCAAGCTCTCGTAAGCAGTGCAACACAACCAGTATCCGAACATCACGGCACACCCAAATACAGGGGTGCCGCACACCCCCTATGTTTCATCGATGAGGTTCTGGACCATGAATTTCCAGCGGGTTTCAAGCCCGTAAACATAGAGGCGTACGACGGGACAACAGACCCTGGAGTCTAGATTGAGGATTATATCCTCCACATACACATGGCAAGAGGAGATGACCTCCACGCCATAAAATACTTACCCCTCAAGCTCAAAGGGCCAGCTCGGCATTGGCTCAAAAGCCTTCCCGAAAACACCATTGGAAGTTGGGGAGAGCTCGAAGACGCTTTCCGGGAAAGTTTTCAAGGGACCTATGTCCGCCCTCCGGATGCAGACGATCTAAGTCACATAACTCAACAGCCCGGAGAGTCAGCCCGGAAATTCTGGAACAGATTCCTTACTAAAAAGAATCAGATAGTCGACTGTCCGGACGCTGAAGCCCTAGCAGCTTTTAGGCATAACGTTCGAGACGAATGGCTCGCCAAACACCTCGGCCAAGAAAAGCCAAGAACAATGGCCGCATTAACAAGCCTCATGACCCGCTTTTGCGCAGGAGAGGACAGCTGGTTGGCAAGATGTAGCACCAGTGACCCAAGTACATCCGAAACTAGGGATGGAAACGGAAAACCACGACGCAACAAGGACCGGCACCGGACTAAGGAAAGCAGTCCGAAGAGCACGACAGTCAATGCCGGATTCAAAAGCTCTCGGCAAAATCAGAAAAAGCCGCCCCTCAAGGATAACAGGGATGAGCTATCCAACTTAAACAAAATCTTAGACAAGATATGTCAAATACACAGTACTCCCGGGAAGCCTACAAACCATACCCACAGAGATTGTTGGGTTTTCAAGCAATCCGGAAAACTCAACGCCGAACACAAGGGGCTCGACACACCAAGTGAAGACGATGACGAACCCCAAAAGCAGAGCACCAGGAAACAAAAGAATTTTCCACAAGAAGTCAAAACAGTAAACTTACTTCACATAACAAAACAAGCGGCGCCCATAGAGGTACGCACCATACGGCCTATCCCAAAGGAGTCTCGCCACTGGTTGTTAAAACCGATCACCTTCAATCATCTGGATTACTCTGGAAGTATCCAGAACGCAGGCTGGACTGCCTTGGTATTAGATCCAATAATCGGCGGACTCCAATTTACAAATGTCCTGATGGATGGCGGCAGTGGTCTAAACCTAATATATCAGGAGCCATAAGCCGAGCTCCTCTTGAAAAGAGCCCTCGTTGCCATAAGCCGAGCTCCTCTTGAAAAGAGCCCTCGGGCCATGGAGCATCAGCATTCTTTCTTATAACGGCACCTCCGCACTCCGCGCGTCGTCCCTCGATCATCTTCGGCTCAACTTTGATGGTCTTGAGCCATAGTCCAAAGTGAGGAGTAACACGGAGGAAGGCTTCACACACGACGATGAATGAGGAAATGTGGAGGATGGACTCCGGAGCTAAGTCGTGAAATTCCAACCCATATTAAAACATGAGCCCCCTCACGAAGGGATCTGTCTGGAAGCCTAGCCCCCGACGGAAGTGAGACATGAACACCATGCTCTCACCAGTCTTGGGAGTGGGAATGGCCTGCCCTTGAGCAGCCAACCTATGTCAGATTTCGCCGGTCAAAAACCTGGCCTCTCTCAGCTTTAGCACGTCCTCCTCCATAACGGAGGTGGGCATCCATCGGCCTCGAAGTTCGGAACCGAACATTGTCGAAGATCCGAAGCGCCTGAAATCTGGAGCCTTGGGTGTTGGAACTCGAGGCGAAGGGCGAACTCGTTTGAGATTGAAAAGAAGGAGCAAGGCCTTGATCTCTTCATAAGAGGTTGAATACCAAGGGCCCTCCCCGTAACCATTTGGGACTCGCCTTTAATTGAGAAAACATGCCAACGGGCACGATTGGGTTACCCACGTCCGTATTGATGAGGATCCCGTAAATAAAGGGGACACGATCTCTGCTTTGACAAGACGTGCTAAGGAAACTGCCTCGCGAAATGCGCTGAGGTGGGGGAGTAAAAACGATTCGAATAAAGGCTTGGCCGTAGTGTGATGTCACGCTACGGAATACGTCAGCAGATTAGATTTGTGCAAATATTATTCTCTCTATGGCGATATGTGGAAACTTATTTTGCAGAGCTGGACACTATCCTTTGTGTTCAAAATCTTCTATGAAGTACTTGGAGGAGGAACCCGCCTTGCAATGCCGAAGACAATCTGCGCGCCAGACTCGTCGTCATTGAAGCCTGGTTCAGGGGCTACTGAGGGAGTCCTGGATTAGGGGGTGTCCGGATAGCCAGACTATACCTTCAGTCGGACTCCTGGACTATGAAGATACAAGATTGAAGACTTCGTCCCGTGTTCGGAAGGAACTTTCCTTGGCGTGGAAGGCAATCTTGGCGATACGGATATGTAGATCTCCTACCATTGTAACCGACTCTGTGTAAACCTAACCCTCTCCGGTGTCTATATAAACCGGAGGGTTTTAGTCCGTAGGACAGGATGACAATCATACCATAGGCTAGCTTCTAGGGTTTAGCCTCCTCGATCTCGTGGTAGATCTACTATTGTACTACCCATATCATCAATATTAATCAAGCAGGACGTAGGCTTTTACCTCCAGCAAGAGGGACCGAACCTGGGTAAAACATCGTGTCCCCTGCCTCCTGTTACCATCCGCCTAGACGCACAGTTCGGGACCCCCTACCCGAGATCCGCCGGTTTTGACACCGACAGCTCTCCTCACGAATGAAGAGTGGGTGGAGGGGTATATATAGCCTCCACACAAAACCTAACCGTTACACACAAATCACCAAACTCAGTGGGACCGAATCAGAAAACTCGGTCGGACCGATTTAGTTCAAAATGTGAACGTTAGGCTTTTCAGTGGGAACGACATGTCAACTCGGTAGGACTGATTTCATTAGGGTTAGGGCATAACGTAATCTCGGTGAGACCGATTACACAAACTCGGTGAGACCGACTTTGGTAATAAGCTAACCAAAGAGTTGGTCAGGCAAACTCGATGGGACAGAATCGCTCATTTCGGTGAGACTGAAACGTTACAAAAGGGAAACAGAGAGTTTGCATTGCGAACCTGGTGGGACCGATCGCTCATCTCGGTTGGACCGAAACGTTACGAAGGGAAACAGAGAGTTTGCAATCCCATCTTGGTGAGACCGAAATCCCTATCAGTGAGACCGAAGTGACTAGGGTTTGTGGCAGTGGCTATGTCAAGTGAACTCGGTGGCGCCGGATAGAATATTTTGGTGGGGCCGAGTTTGACTTTTTTGTTTGGGACATATGTGGATATGAGAAAGTGGTTGAGGGTTTTGGAGCATATCACTAAGCATTTTGAGCAAGAAAGCCATTAAGCAACACCTCATCCCCTTTTAATAGTATTGGCTTTTCCTATGGACTCAATGTGATCTTGGATCACTAAAAGTAAAATGTAGAGTCTTGAGCTTGAGCCAATATGTGTCCTTAGCATTTTGAGGGGTCCACATTCCTAATCCATGACATGCTAATCATTAAGCTTTGCTGAAATATTTATCTTGAAATAGCATTAGCTCAATGAGCTATATGTTGTTAATAATTACCAAAACCACCCAGGGATAGTTGCACTTTCAATCTCCCCCTTTTTGGTAATTGATGACAACATATAGATCAAAGCTTCGACAAATGATAATAAGATTGAGATACACCGTCGCTTTGAGAAGTATGTGATAAGCAAGAGCTCCCCCTAAATTTGTGCACTATTTAAGATTTGTTGTTGAATGCAAATGCACAATCGATTAGGATCATGGGTCACTCTTCCGTGTCACATACATCTTGGTGGAGCACTCAAAATGATATTAATTGAAACATGCACTCATCACCAAGCAAAGTGAATGATCATATATGGAAAATAAGAGATAATATCATCCAAGCAAGCATTAAAGTAGCATATGATCAAACACATGATCATACAAGTATCTCACACAGACATAGAGTATCGACCAAGCACACAAAAAGTTAAACCAAAAGCAAGAGAGACAACGAAGCAAAACACTCTCTCTCGAAGCCTATGATCTATACATTTCTCCCCCTTCGGCAACAAGTTACCAAAAAGTTCGAAAATGCATAGTGCTATGCGTCTCTCAAGCTTGGTCTTCGGGACGTGCTGTAGAGAGAACTCCAAGAACGAAGGCATCAGTTGATGTAGCTGGAGCTGGTGGTGTGGCTGCTGGAGGTGGAAATGAAACTATTGTTGCTGGTGCAGATGAAGTAGCTCTCGTATCTAGCACAGACACTGCAGCTGACCACTGACTCCTTGGCACTCGCTGAAATGCATCCGTAGTACCCTGTACTCTCTTCTCCACTGCTTCCTCCTAGAGCTGCTCAACTGATGTCTGAATCTCAATGACCTTCAGATCAAGATCATAAAACTTTGTTTCTATAATCCTCTCCAAGCTCTCCTGATTCTGAGTCAGGGTGGCCAAGCCCTTCCCAATCCTCAATGTAGCTTGAATCAGATATCCCAATTGATCTTGTTTGCTCTTCAGGAACACTGCAGGTGCCTCCTCAATGCTTGGCATCTTTGCAACTTTCTCTGCCTTTGCCTTACCTCTCTTCTCTTGTGCTTGTGCTGATGAAGGTTCATTATCATTCATTACAACTTCATTATCTTCAAATTCTGGGTACAAGGGTAAATGCTCCTTATCCAACAAGTAAGTACATGTGCCCATCTTTGAGTTGATGAGCACCTGAATGTGTGGAGCATACCCACAAGATCTGTTCTGGTCAGTAGTTGTCCTTTTGATTGTTTCCACAATAAGACTCATGACCCTGAATTTTTGAGGAACATCAAAGATTTGCAGTAAGTTGATGGAATGCCCCCTTATCATCTTGTGATCTCTAGATTTGGGTAACAATGTATGCCTCGGGATGGTGTTGATAGTAGGCAGACCAGACAACAGATAATGCACATATCCAAGCTTGTGTGTCTCCAAAGCTTTATCAGGGATCTCTTTGTACATATTTTCCATAGAGTTGTGGTCTTTCTTCTTCCTGGCATACACATCCAAATCATCCTCATGCTCTTCTGGGGCTTTGATCAACTTTGCCCATTCTTCAACAGTTGATTGGTACCTTGTACCTTCAAACATCCACACTATCCTCCCATCTGGATAGAAATGAGCAGTAGAGTAAAATTGCATGATTAGCTCATCATTCAATTTTGTGAGGTTCTGTCCAACAAACTTGTCAACACCACATGCTTTGAAGCTTTCATGTACACCTGGAAAGTGATCTTCATTCTCATCAATGAATTCCCAAATCCACCCACTTCATATCACAGACAATTGGCTTCTTGTCAAGCAGAATAGTCTTATAGAAGTCTTGTTGTTCTTTGGTGTGGAACCTATAGTAACTGCAGTCCTCCTCCTCACAGCATAGGGATCTGACTGTCTCCACAATCTCAGTCCTGCATCTTTCCTGATGCGCATGTCCTCTGCCACTGGATGAGTATCATTGTGGTCTGGAATCTTGGGTTTCAGTTTTCTTAGCACTAGGGCTTCATCATCCTCTTCTTCAACTTCAGGCACTAAGGCCTTGTTCTTCTCTTCTACAGGAATGTTTCGGGTGCTTCTCTTTGGCTTACTGGGATTCTGAGCTTGAGCTATTGCTTTGGGAGCAGTTTTGGGCTTTGATGGAACAGACCCTGACTTGATTGCATCTCCCATAAGCTGCTTAGACTTGGGAGCTGGAGCAGCATCCTCTACCTCTTCTTCTTCTTCATCTGATTTTCTCATAGAGGGGTATCCAAGCACATTTTCAGTTGTTGTCCTTGCTTTCTTCCTTTTTCTTCTGCCCTTCTCCAGCTGCCTCATCATCACTATGTTGTTCAATGGTGAACTTCATAGTTTCATTTGTAGGAACTTTCCTAGGCTTGGACATTGGAAACCTTCTGGCAGGTGCCATCTTGTTCAAGCTTGGCTTAGTTGCAGCAGTTGTGCCATACTCTTTCTTCAGCACCTTCTTCTTAGAGGTTACTTCTTCTTCAACAACCACATAATCCTCATCCTCAAAATCTGCGGTTTTCTTTTTCCTTGATCTGGTGGCTGCTTAGGGCAAGTTACATGGTGTGCTCCTGCTGCCCTCATCATAGCTGCTTGAGGGACTAGTGCCCTCACTCAATTGCACTTGCTCTTCAGATTTGTTTTGACTATCACTTTGGTCAGACATCTTGGCAATCACACTGACAGCAAACCCTGTGAATAGATATGGATGAGGTAGAATGGATGAGCATCACAAAGTGGAGAGTTTTTGCAAAACAGGTGAGTCAAAACTTAGTTTTAGTTCTCCACAGAAAGCATTTAGGAGCTACCGATTTGTTAAACTCAGTGATACCGAAGCAACTTTTGGAACCTAAACTAATGAACTCGGTCAGACCGAGTCACAGTTCGGTGGCACCAAGATTGCTAAGGTTTCACACAGAGTCGAACTTGGTCACACCGATTTGCAATTTTTGGTCAGACCAAAAAGCACATGTGCAATGGCCTAAGCCAAATCAGTGAGACCGATTTCTACAACTCGGTTGGTCCGAGATGAGTTCGGCGGAGACCTAACCCTAAATTTTTGAATCAAACCTAACCTAAAGGATGTTTTCTCTGGATAGATTGTTTTCATACGTGACAATGATCATGGCAAAGCAATGTGCTAGGAACCGCAGTAAGGAAATAGCAGAAAGTATCGAACCCATACCCTAGTTCGGCAGGAGTCCGCTACGGTGGCAACGGCGGAGCAGAATTCCGTTGACGGCGACGGAAACCAGCGGCGGGAGGTCGCTGGCGGCAAGGAGACAATCCGGAGACCCGAGGAGGCAGAGCAGGATACGCGCGGGCTGAGGGCTTTTGAAGAAATTTCCAAAATCTCACCCGTGGATATATATATATATATATATATATATATATATATATATATATACATATGTATATATATATATATAAATATCCCGACCCTGTCGGTGTGACCGAGTGGAACAACTCGGTGGCACCAAGATGCAGAATTGCAAGTGGTTACTGCAACTCGGTGTGACCAAAAGGTTCAAATTGGTTGCACCAAAGTGGAAAACCTAGATCAACTTAGTGAACTCTGTGTGACCGAAGTGGATGACTCGGTCAGAACGAAATGCACAAAGAGGTTTTTGAAGTTTAAGTCTATGATGAATCAAGGACTCCGAGTGCTCCTCACACAGAGTGGTTCGAATCTGACTTGATCAAACTTTGTGATGTAGCATGAATAGAGTTTGAGATGAGAAAAGCATAGATAGCTAGAGGGTGTTCTTAGGCATTCTAGTCCATCCATTTGGCAAAAGAGAAAAATCCAAACAATCAAAGCAACAAATGGATGTCCTCGAATGAGTAAAATATGCAATAAACATGCTCACACAATAAAATGGCAAATGAAATATGTGACAAAGCATGCACAAACACTCTAGCATCTATCAAGCAATTGGCGATGACTAGGTCATATATATATGAGTATATTGACTAAGGAGTCCAATGAGAACATTTGATCATAGGTCATACTCATTGTTTAAGCACAAGTGGGGTTACCACTTTTACACAAAGCATTGTTGTGTTCACACCATTAGAGTTGCTTTAGCTCAATTTATTAGAGTAAAGCTCCCCCTAGATGTGATATCCCCCCCTAAGAGGGATAAACTAACGTTGGGTTTTGTCGATGATGACTTCATGTAGAGAAGATGTGGATGCTCAATGTTGATGTAGATCATTTGGAGCAATCCATTGGAGTGAGTTGCACTTTCAATACCTACACGGGTTAGTCCCACAAGGAACAAACAAGGATATCCATAGACATAGAGTGAAGCTCACACAAGATGATGTCCATGAAAGCATTAGGTTACCTTGTCCCTTGTCTTACCAACAAGAGGGTTTGTGACTCCTTGAACTAGTGCAAGATGTGGAAGTTGTTTGCACTTGTCCTCGCCAAGATGATATTAGTGAAGTATGTTGGCGGACTCACCCTCAAGAACTCTCTAGTTCCTTTTCTTCGGGATCCACATCATCTTGGTGGGAATCCTTGGTGTTGTAGTCGTACTTGATGAAGTAGAACTTGATGTAGTCTTGGGAACCCACTTGACCAAGGCCTTAGGAGCTTCTTCAAATGCATCAATCTCCTCTTGAAGCTTGTCCTTGCCTTTTTGCTTGTGGTCTTGTGGTGGAATATCATCTTGAGCTTGTGTCCCTTGGAAAGAAGTAGGATCATACTTCTCTTGTTGAGCAACAAACTTCATCTTGGGGTATTGATCTTCTTCCCACTCAACTCCATTGGCATTGAACTTTCGTTCAAAACCAACACCTTGATTCTTCCGGTGTCTTCCTTGCTTGCGTACAATTTCCTCAAATTGCTTACTCCCGGCAAGGCTGTTGTAAACACCTTTCTCTATAATTCCCTTCAATAAGATATTTTCTTGCTCAAGTGTAACTTGGCTAAGAGAATCATTAGTGGAATCAAGAGAACTACTAGAAGCAACAACATTGGATTTAACATGATTGTTGTTACTACTAGAAGAAGAATCTTTCTTACTCTTGTTGCTAGATTTAACTTGTGGCATGTAAGTAGACAAGAGTAAATGCTTGGCAATGTAAGAAGAACTTTTCTTGTGAAGATCATCATTGCTTTTAAGAACCCATGCTCTTGCTCAAGGTTGAGCTTTTCAAAGTGTAACTTTTCATGAGTCTTTAAAAGTTCTCGATGATCTTCCAAGGTAGTTTCATGAGCTAACTTAAGAGTTTTTAGTTCTTTAGTTAGACGCTCAATCTCCTTCTTATCTCATCATTTGTTTTATCTTGAATATCATGATTAATAGCATGTTCATCATAGTTTTCATCACTAGAGTTGTCAACAAGTAAATCATCATCACCTAGCAAATCATCTTCATCACTATTGAAATCAACATACTCGGGGTGTGATACCTTTGGTCCTTTAGTCTTGAAGCATCTTCCAATTCCTTCATTTGGTGAGTCAAATATGTCGTAGGAGTTGGTTGACACAAGTGCTAGACCGGCAACACCTTCATCTTGAGTATATTCGGAGTCGGAGTGATAACTTCTCTTGGAGTGATTATCGGATTCGGAGTCGGATACCCATTCACCAACATGAGCTTGATGTCTTCGTTTTGTGTAGCTCTTTGATGATTTGTCCTTCCTTTCCGAATCTTTGCTTCTTCGTGATGTTCTTCGTTCATAACGGTCATCTCTACTCCTTCTCTCTCTAAATGGTGATTATTCTCTTCTACTTCTCCTCTTGTGTGAATCTTCTCTTCTTTTGTAGGGGGGCATACACTCATTGGAGTAGTGTCCGGGTCTTCCACAATTGTAGCAATTACGTTCACGACTCGAAGATCTTTTGTCATTGTAGGACCTTGACTTGGAACTTCTTTCCTTGCTTCTACTCTTGTAGAACTTGTTGAAATTCTTCACCATTAGGCTCAATTCCTTATTGAAGGTTTGTTTCTCACTTGAATATGTGGGAGCATCACATGAGGCTTTGTATGCACCACTTGACTTGTTGTGAAGCTCTTCCTTATCCTTGGGTGACATCTCATGAGCAACATTTCTTCCAATGACTTCCATAGGGTTGAGATCTTTGTAATTGGGCATCATTTGGATCAATGTGCACACCTATCATATTTTCCATACAAGGCTCTTAGGATCTTCTTTATGATTAATCTATCGGTCATCTCTCCACTTCCTAAGCCGGCAATCTCATTTGTGATGAGAGCAAGCCTAGAGTACATTTTAGCGACACCTTCACCATCCTTAATTTGAACTTGTCAAGTTGACTTTGAAGCACATCCAATTTGGATTCCTTGACGGAGTCAATACTTTCGTGCATATCAATTGAAGTATCCCAAATTTCCTTTGCATTCTCAAGACGGTTGATTTTGTTGAATTATTCGGGGCACAATCCATTGAAGAGAATATCACAAGCTTGAGCATTGTATTGCAGCATCTTCAACTCTTCCGCGGTAGCTTCACGGTTCGGTTCTCTCCCATCAAAGAATTCACCTTGCAAGCCAATACACACAATAGCCCAAATGGCGGGGTTATGTCCAAGAATATGCGTTTTCATCTTATGCTTCCAACTAGCAAAATTAGTACCATCAAAGTAAGGACCTCTAAGGTGGTAATTTCCCTCACTAGACGCCATACTCTCCTAGCTTGTGAAACCAAGGCTATGATCACCAAAAGCTATGGAAATCAAGGCAAATGGAGACCAAAGCTCTGATACCACTTGTAGGATCGAAAGTATGTCTAGAGGGGGGTGATTAGACTACTTTACCAAATAAAAATCTATCCTCTTCCCAATTTTAAGTCTTGGCAGATTTTAGCAACTTAGCACAAGTCAAGCAATCAACCTACACATGCAGGTCTAAGAGTATAGCAGCAGAATGTAAAGCATTGCATAAAAGGTAAAGGAGGAGTTTGAAGGGAGCAAACGCAATGTAGACACGGAGATTTTTTCCCGTGGTTCTGATAGGTGGTGCTATCGTACATCCACGTTGATGGAGACTTCAACCCACGAAGGGTAATGGTTGCGCGAGTCCATGGAGGGCTCCACCCATGAAGGGTCCACGAAGAGGCAACCTTGTCTATCCCACCATGGCCATCGCCCACGAAGGACTTGCTTCACCTGGGTAGATCTTCACGAAGTAGGCAATCTCCTTGCTCGTACAAACTCCTTGGTTCAACTCCACAATCTTGACGGAGGCTCCCAAGTGACACCTAACCAATCTAGGAGACACCACTCTCCAAAAGGTAATAGATGGTGTGTTGATGATGAACTCCTTGCTCTTGTGCTTCAAATGATAGTCTCGCCAACACTCAACTCTCTCTCACAAATTTGGATTTGGTGGAAAGATGATTTGAGTGGAAAGCAACTTGGGGAAGGCTAGAGATCAAGATTCATATGGTAGGAATGGAATATCTTGGTCTCAACACGTGAGTAGGTGGTTCTCTCTCAAAAAATGTATGCTGGAAGTGTAGGCATGTTCTGATGGCTCTTCTCACGAATGAAGAGTGGGTGGAGGGGTGTATATAGCCTCCACACAAAATCTAACCGTTACACACAAATCACCAAATTCTATGGGACCGAATCAGAAAACTCGGTCGGACTGACTTAGTTCAAAATGTGAACGTTAGGCTTTTTGGTGGGACCAACATGTCAACTCAGTAGGACCGATTTCATTAGGGTTAGGGCATAACGTTATCTCGGTGAGACTGATTACACAAACTCGGTGAGACCGACTTTGGTAATAAGCTAACCAGAGAGTTGGTCAGGCAAACTCGATGGGACCAAATCTCTCATTTCGGTGAGACCAAAACGTTACGAAAGGGAAACAGAGAGTTTGCATTGCGAACTCAGTGGACCGATCGCTCATCTCGGTTGGACCGAAACGTTACGAAGGGAAATAGATAGTTTGCAATACCATCTTGTTGAGACCGAAATCCCTATCGGTGAGACCGAAGTGACTAGGGTTTGTGGCAGTGGCTATGTCAAGTGAACTCGGTAGCGCCGGATAGAATATTTTAGTGGGGCCGAGTTTGACTTTTTGGTTTGGGACATATGTGGATATGAGAAAGTGGTTGAGGGTTTTGGAGCATATCACTAAGCATTTTGAGCAATAAATCCATTAAGCAACACATCATCCCCTTTTAATAGTATTGGCTTTTCCTATGGACTCAATGTGATCTTGGATCACTAAAAGTAAAATGTAGAGTCTTGAGCTTGAGCCAATATGTGTCCTTAGCATTTTTAGGGGTCCACATTCCTAATCCATGCCATGCCAATCAATGAGCTTTCCTGAAATATTTATCTTGAAATAGCATTAGCTCAATGAGCTATATGTTGTTAATAATTACCAAAACCACCCAGGGATAGTTGCACTTTCAGCTGCCCTTTCTATATGCTAGGTTTACTCAAGTTTTAAAACAAAAAACATTAACCAAATAACCAAACAACAAGCTCCTCTGCCTGGTAGCTATTACTGATCGTGCGTATAAAGCTTGATTCTGGAGTTGGAGGCTAGGGTGTGGTTTCTCGGGATAGAACAAGGGAAGCTATGTGTAGTTTTTTCTCGAATACGCTAAGCTCTACTAGGAAATAGCTTATAGATAGACGCTTACTAGTAGCGCACTATATTGACCCCCGCTACTGCTAATTACTAGTAGCGCGTTGTATTGTCCCCTTGCTACTAGTAAATCAGGTAGTACATGGCAAAAATAAGCACGCTATTAGTAATATCTCCTGTGGACAAGACGTAGTAGTAGCGCATGTAGTAAAACCTGCGCCATTAATAGATGAAAAGCTATAACGCAGGTGAGACATCCCACGCTACTGCTACCCCGATCCACTCCCACCCCACCAAACTCTCTCGTGAATCCCTCAAAAAAACTCTTGCGAACCTCATCCCCACCCCTTGGTCGACCTCCTCTCCCCCACGATCTCTTCCCCGCCGCCGCCACCCACGCCGGCCGGTTCCGCCGAGCTCCGGCCGTGCGCAACACGCCCCCAAGCTCCCGAAGCTCTGCCCCTCACTCCCCCTCGTCCAGATCCGTGCCTCAAGGCCTACATCCTTGCCCGCGGCTAGGGTTTCGGGCGCCACCTGTGTTCTTGCCGGAATCCACCACAATCGGCGATGGCGAGGCCAGCGCTTGCGGGATCAGTCACCGGCGTTTCCCAGGTAGGCCATTCCCCTCCTTCCTTGCTTAGATCCGCCATCTCCTCCTCACCTCACATTCTCCTCCTATCTGTCCCTTTGCTGCAGGTCACCATGGCACGGAGGAGGAGGAGGGGCACATCTAGCCGCCGGCCCTGCTATGCTCGAGGAGGAGGGGCTTGCTCCTAGGGCAACCATGAGGTCCTGCACGAGCTCAAGCATGGCCACAATGACCCACCATGGAAGGTAGCATCTCCATATCCCTCCACCTCTTCCACTACTCACTACAGCTGCTAAGTTGACGCCAAATGTCAATAAATATGCATCATGGGTCTGAGTCAATTCATTCTTCAATGAACCTATCATTCTTCTTTTAGTTCCATCGTAATGGTATTCTGTAATAACTGCAATTTGTTGAATCTCGTGAGATGCTAAATTCACCAAATCCTCGAGCAATGAGAGAAGGATGCAGTAGCATTGAAGCTTAGTGTTTTTCCAATGAAAAACCATTATATGGCTGCTTCACACCATCTTGAGTTGCATCAAGATATTTGTTAACTACATAAAAAGAGAAATGTTAATGTTTCCATTTAAATATATTTAGGGAAGACATATGTAAGTTATTTCAGGTGGATTTTGAAGGAAATATGCCCTAGAGGCAATAATAAAGTTATTATTTATTTCCTTACATATCATGATAAATGTTTATTATTCATGCTAGAATTGTATTAACTGGAAACATAATACATGTGTGAATACATAGGCAAACAGAGTGTCACTAGTATGCCTCTACTTGACTAGCTCATTAATCAAAGATGGTTATGTTTCCTAACCATGAACAAAGAGTTGTTATTTGATTAACGAGATCACATCATTAGTTGAATGATCTGATTGACATGACCCATTCCATTAGCATAGCACCCGATCGTTTAGTATGTTGCTATTGCTTTTATCCATGACTTATACATGTTCCTTTAACTATGAGAGTATGCAACTCCCGTTTACCGTAGGAACACTTTGTGTGCTACCAAACGTCACAACGTAACTGAGTGATTATAAAGGTGCTCTACAGGTGTCTCCGAAAGTATTTGTTGGGTTGGCGTATTTCGAGATTAGGATTTGTCACTCCGAATGTCGGAGAGGTATCTCAGGGCCTTCTCGGTAATGCACATCACATAAAGCCTTGCAAGCCTTGCAACCAATGAGTTAGTTGCGAGATGATGTATTACGAAACGAGTAAAGAGACTTGCCGGTAACGAGATTGAACTAGGTATTGGATACCGACGATCGAATCTCGGGCAAGTAACATACCGATGACAAAGGGAACAAACGTATGTTGTTATGTGGTCTGACCGATGAAGATCTTCGTAGAATATGTAGGAGCCAATATGGGCATCCAGGTCCCGCTATTGGTTATTGACCGGAGACGTGTCTCGGTCATGTCTACATTGTTCTCGAACCGTAGGGTCCGCACGCTTAACGTTACGATGACAATTATTATGAGTTTATGCATTTTGATGTACCGAAGGAGTTCGGAGTCCCGGATGTGATCACGGACATGACGAGGAGTCTCGAAATGGTCGAGACGTAAAGAATGATATATTGGAAGCCTATGTTTGGACATCGGATGTGTTCCAGGTGAAATCAGGATTTTACCGGAATACCGGGAGGGTTACCGGAACCCCCCGGGAGCATAATGGGCCAACATGGGCCTTGGTGGAGAGGAAAGAGGGCTGCCCTCATGGGCTGCGCGCCTCCCCCTTCCCCTAGCCCTATTAGGACTAGGAGAGGTGGCCGGCCCCCCCTCTCTCTCTCTCCCCCTTGGAGAATCCTAGTCCAACTAGGATTGGGGGGGGGGGAATCCTACTCCCAGAGGGAGTAGGACTCTCCTGGCGCGCCAGGCTTGGCCGGCCAGCCCCTCCCCCTTGGCTCCTTTATATACGGGGGCAGGGGCACCCCATAGACACACAATTGATCATTGAGATCTTTCCTTAGCCGTGTGCGGTGCCCCCTTCCACCAAATTCCACCTCGGTCATATCGTTGCAGTGCTTAGGCGAAGCCCTGCGCCGGTAACACATCAAGATCGTCACCACGCCGTCGTGCTGACGGAACTCTTCCCCAACGCTTTGCTGGATCGGAGCCCGGGGATCGTCATCGAGCTGAACGTGTGCCAAGAACTCGAAGGTGCCGGAGTAACGGTGCTGTGATCGGTTGGATCGCGAGGAGAACGTACGACTACTTCCTCTATGTTGCGTCAACGCTTCCGCTTCGGTCTACGAGGGTACGTAGACAACACTCTCCCCTCTTGTTGCTATGCATCACCATGATCTTGCGTGTGCGTAGGAAAATTTTGAAATTACTACGTTCCCCAACAGTGGTATCAGAGCCTAGGTTTTTATGGTTTGATGTTATTTGCACGAGTAGAACACAAGTGAGTTGTGGACGATACAAGTCATACTGCCTACCAGCATGTCATACTTTGGTTCAGCGGTATTGTTGGACGAGACGATCCGGACCAACCTTACGCGTACTCTTACGCGAGACCGGTTCCCTCGACGTGCTTTGCACATAGATGGCTTGCGGAAGACTGTCTCTCCAACTTTAGTTGAACTGAGTGTGGCTACGCCCGGTCCTTGAGAAGGTTAAAACGGAGTCTATTTGACAAACTATCGTTGTGGTTTTGATGCGTAGGTAAGATGAGTTCTTGCTTAAGCCCGTAGCAGCCACGTAAAACTTGCAACAACAAAGTAGAGGACGTCTAACTTGTTTTTGCAGGGCATGTTGTGATGTGATATGGTCAAGACATGATGCTAAATTTTATTGTATGAGATGATCATGTTTTGTAACCGAGTTATCGGCAACTGGCAGGAGCCATATGGTTGTCGCTTTATTGTATGCAATGCAATCGCGATGTAATGCTTTACTTTATTACTAAGCGGTAGTGATAGTCATGGAAGCATAAGATTGGCGAGACGACAACGATGCTACGATGGAGATCAAGGTGTCGCGCCGATGACGATGGTGATCATGACGGTGCTTCGAAGATGGAGATCACAAGCACGAGATGATGATGGCCATATCATATCACTTATATTGATTGCATGTGATGTTTATCTTTTATGCATCTTATCTTGCTTTGATTGACGGTAGCATTATAAGATGATCTCTCACTAATTATCAAGAAGTGTTCTCCCTGAGTATGCACCGTTGCGAAAGTTCTTCGTGCTGAGACACCACGTGATGATCGGGTGTGATAGGCTCTACGTTCAAATACAACGGGTGCAAAACAGTTGCACACGCGGAATACTCAGGTTTAACTTGACGAGCCTAGCATATAACAGATATGGCCTCGGAACACAGAGACCGAAAGGTCGAGCGTGAATCATATAGTAGATATGATCAACATAGTGATGTTCACCATTGAAACTACTCCATCTCACGTGATGATCGGACATGGTTTAGTTGATTTGGATCACGTGATCACTTAGAGGATTAGAGGGATGTCTATGTAAGTGGGAGTTCTTAAGTAATATGATTAATTGAACTTAAATTTATCATGAACTTAGTACCTGATAGTATCTTGCTTGTCTATGTTGTGTAGATAGATGGCTCGTGCTGTTGTTCCGTTGAATTTTAATGCGTTCCTTGAGAAAGCAAAGTTGAAAGATGATGGTAGCAATTACACGGACTGGGTCCGTAACTTGAGGATTATCCTCATTGCTGCACAGAAGAATTACGTCCTGGAAGCACCGCTAGGTGCCAGGCCTGGTGCAAGAGCTACGCCAGATGTTGTGAAAGTTTGGCAAAGCAAAGATGATGACTACTCTATAGTTCAGTGTGCCATGCTTTACGGCTTAGAACCGGGACTTCAACGACGTTTTGAACACCATGGAGCATATGAGATGTTCCAGGAGTTGAAGTTAATATTTCAAGCAAATGCCCGGATTGAGAGATATGAAGTCTCCAATAAGTTCTATAGCTGTAAGATGGAGGAGAACGGTTCTGTCAGTGAGCATATACTCAGAATGTCTGGGTATAACAATCACTTGATTCAACTGGGAGTTAATCTTCCGGATGATTGCGTCATTGACAGAATTCTCCAATCACTGCCACCAAGCTACAAGAGCTTCGTGATGAACTATAATATGCAAGGGATGACCAAAACTATGCCCGAGCTCTTCGCGATGCTGAAAGCCGCGGAGGTAGAAATCAAAAAGGAGCATCAAGTGTTGATGGTTAACAAAACCACTAGTTTCAAGAAAAAGGGCAAAGGGAAGAAAAAGGGGAACTTCAAAAAGAACAGCAAGCAAGTTGCTAATCAAGAGAAGAAACCCAAGTCTGGACCTAAGCCTGAAACTGAGTGCTTCTATTGCAAGCAGACTGGTCACTGGAAGCGGAACTGCCCCAAGTATTTGGCGGATAAGAAGGATAGCAAGGTTAACAAAGGTATATATGATATACATGTTATTGATGTATACCTTACTAATTCTCGCAGTAGCACCTGGGTATTTGATACTGGTTCTGTTGCTAATATTTGCAACTCAAAACAGGGGCTACGGATTAAGCGAAGATTGGCTAAGGACGAGGGGACGATGCGCGTGGGAAATGGTTCCAAAGTCGATGTGATCACGGTCGGCACGCTACCTCTACATCTACCTTCGGGATTAATATTAGATCTAAATAATTGTTATTTAGTACCAGCGTTGAGCATGAACATTATATCTGGATCTTGTTTGATGCGAGACGGTTATTCATTTAAATCAGAGAATAATGGTTGTTCTATTTATATGAGTAATATCTTTTATGGTCATGCACCATTAAAGAATGGTTTGTTCTTACTTAATCTCGATAGTAGTGATACACATATTCATAATGTCGAAACCAAAAGATGCAGAGTTGATAATGATAGTGCAACTTATTTGTGGCACTGCCGTTTAGGTCATATCGGTGTAAAACGCATGAAGAAACTCCATACTGATGGACTTTTGGAGTCACTTGATTATGAATCACTTGGCACTTGCGAACCGTGCCTTATGGGCAAGATGACTAAAACACCGTTCTCCGGTACTATGGAGAGAGCAACAGATTTATTGGAAATCATACATACTGATGTATGTGGTCCAATGAATGTTGAGGCTCGTGGCGGATATCGTTATTTTCTCACCTTCACTGGTGATTTAAGCAGATATGGGTATATCTACTTAATGAAACACAAGTCTGAAACATTTGAAAAGTTCAAAGAATTTCAGAGTGAAGTGGAAAATCATCGTAACAAGAAAATAAAGTTTCTACAATCTGATCGTGGAGGAGAATATTTGAGTTACGAGTTTGGTCTACATTTGAAACAATGCGGAATAGTTTCGCAACTCACGCCACCCGGAACACCACAACGTAATGGTGTGTCCGAACGTCGTAATCGTACTTTACTGGATATGGTGCGATCTATGATGTCTCTTACCGATTTACCGCTATCGTTTTGGGGTTATGCTTTAGAGACGGCCGCATTCACGTTAAATAGGGCACCATCAAAATCCGTTGAGACGACACCTTATGAACTGTGGTTTGGCAAGAAACCAAAGTTGTCGTTTCTTAAAGTTTGGGGCTGCGATGCTTATGTGAAAAAGCTTCAACCTGATAAGCTCGAACCCAAATCGGAAAAATGTGTTTTCATAGGATACCCAAAAGAGACTGTTGGGTACACCTTCTATCACAGATCCGAAGGCAAGATTTTTGTTGCTAAATTCGGAAACTTTCTAGAGAAGGAGTTTCTCTCGAAAGAAGTGAGTGGGAGGAAAGTAGAACTTGATGAGATAACTGTATCTACTCCCTTATTGAGAAGTAGTACGTCACAGAAATCAGTTTCTGTGACACCTACACCAAATAGGGAGGAAGCTAATGATAATGATCATGAAACTTCAGATCAAGATTCTACTGAACTTCGTAGATCAACCAGAGTAAGATCCGCACCAGAGTGGTACGGTAATCCTATTTTGGAAGTCATGTTACTAGACCATGATGAACCTACGAACTATGAAGAAGCGATGGTGAGCCCAGATTCCGCAAAGTGGCTTGAGGCCATGAAATCTGAGATGGGATCCATGTATGAGAACAAAGTGTGGACTTTGGTTGACTTGCCCGATGATCGGCAAGCAATTGAGAATAAATGGATTTTTAAGAAGAAGACTGACGCTGATGGTAATGTTACTGTCTATAAAGCTCGACTTGTTGCAAAAGGTTTTCGACAAGTTCAAGGGATTGACTATGATGAGACTTTCTCACCCGTAGCGATGCTTAAGTCTGTCCGAATCATGTTAGCAGTTGCCGCATTTTATGATTATGAAATTTGGCAAATGGATGTCAAAACTGCATTCCTGAATGGATTTCTGGAAGAAGAGTTGTATATGATGCAACCAGAAGGTTTTGTCGATCCAAAGGGAGCTAACAAAGTGTGCAAGCTCCAGCGATCCATTTATGGACTGGTGCAAGCCTCTCGGAGTTGGAATAAACGCTTTGATAGTGTGATCAAAGCATTTGGTTTTATACAGACTTTTGGAGAAGCCTGTATTTACAAGAAAGTGAGTGGGAGCTCTGTAGCATTTCTGATATTATATGTGGATGACATATTACTGATCGGAAATAATATAGAATTTCTGGATAGCATAAAGGGATACTTGAATAAGTGTTTTTCAATGAAAGACCTCGGTGAAGCTACTTACATATTGGGCATTAAGATCTATAGAGATAGATCAAGACGCTTAATAGGACTTTCACAAAGCACATACCTTGACAAAGTTTTGAAGAAGTTCAAAATGGATCAGGCAAAGAAAGGGTTCTTGCCTGTGTTACAAGGTGTGAAGTTGAGTAAGACTCAATGCCCGACCACCGCAGAAGATAGAGAGAAAATGAAAACTGTTCCCTATGCTTCAGCCATAGGCTCTATCATGTATGCAATGCTGTGTACCAGACCTGATGTGTGCCTTGCTGTAAGTTTAGCAGGAAGGTACCAAAGTAATCCAGGAGTGGATCACTGGACAGCGGTCAAGAACATCCTTAAGTACTTGAGAAGGACTAAGGATATGTTTCTCATTTATGGAGGTGACAAAGAGCTCGTCGTAAACGGTTACGTCGATGCAAGCTTTGACACTGATCTGGACGATTCTAAATCGCAAACCGGATACGTATTTACATTAAACGGTGGAGCTGTCAGTTGGTGCAGTTCTAAACAAAGCGTCGTGGCGGGATCTACATGTGAAGCTGAGTACATAGCCGCTTCAGAAGCAGCTAATGAAGGAGTCTGGATGAAGGAGTTCATATCCGATCTAGGTGTTGTACCTAGCGTATCGGGTCCAATGAAAATCTTTTGTGACAATACTGGTGCAATTGCCTTGGCAAAGGAATCCAGATTTCACAAAAGAACCAAACACATCAAAAGACGCTTCAACTCCATCCGGGATTTGGTCCAGGTGGGAGACATAGAGATATGCAAGATACATACGGATCTGAATGTTGCAGACCCGTTGACTAAGCCTCTTCCACGAGCAAAACATGATCAGCACCAAGACTCCATGGGTGTTAGAATCATTACTTTGTAATCTAGATTATTGACTCTAGTGCAAGTGGGAGACTGAAGGAAATATGCCCTAGAGGCAATAATAAAGTTATTATTTATTTCCTTACATATCATGATAAATGTTTATTATTCATGCTAGAATTGTATTAACTGGAAACATAATACATGTGTGAATACATAGGCAAACAGAGTGTCACTAGTATGCCTCTACTTGACTAGCTCATTAATCAAAGATGGTTATGTTTCCGAACCATGAACAAAGAGTTGTTATTTGATTAACGAGATCACATCATTAGTTGAATGATCTGATTGACATGACCCATTCCATTAGCATAACACCCGATCGTTTAGTATGTTGCTATTGCTTTTATCCATGACTTATACATGTTCCTTTAACTATGAGATTATGCAACTCCCGTTTACCGTAGGAACACTTTGTGTGCTACCAAATGTCAGAACGTAACTGAGTGATTATAAAGGTGCTCTACAGGTGTCTCCGAAAGTATTTGTTGGGTTGGCGTATTTCGAGATTAGGATTTGTCACTCCGAATGTCGGAGAGGTATCTCAGGGCCTTCTCGGTAATGCACATCACATAAAGCCTTGCAAGCATTGCAACCAATGAGTTAGTTGCGAGATGATGTATTACGGAACGAGTAAAGAGACTTGCCGGTAACGAGATTGAACTAGGTATTGGATACCGACGATCGAATCTCGGGCAAGTAACATACCGATGACAAAGGGAACAAACGTATGTTGTTATGCGGTCTGACCGATAAAGATCTTCGTAGAATATGTAGGAGCCAATATGGGCATCCAGGTCCCGCTATTGTTTATTGACCGGAGACGTGTCTCGGTCATGTCTACATTGTTCTCGAACCGTAGGGTCCGCACGCTTAACGTTACGATGACAGTTATTATGAGTTTATGCATTTTGATGTACCGAAGGAGTTCGGAGTCCCGGATGTGATCACGGACATGACGAGGAGTCTCGAAATGGTCGAGACGTAAAGAATGATATATTGGAAGCCTATGTTTGGACATCGGATGTGTTCCAGGTGAAATCAGGATTTTACCGGAATACCGGGAGGGTTACCGGAACCCCCCGGGAGCATAATGGGCCAACATGGGCCTTGGTGGAGAGGAGAGAGGGCTGCCCTCATGGGCTGCGCGCCTCCCCCTTCCCCTAGTCCTATTAGGACTAGGAGAGGTGGCCGTCCCCCTCTCTCTCTCTCTCCCCCTTGGAGAATCCTAGTCCAACTAGGATTGGGGGGGAATCCTACTCCCAGAGGGAGTAGGACTCTCCTGGCGCGCCAGGCTTGGCCGGCCAGCCCCTCCCCCTTGGCTCCTTTATATACGGGGGCAGGGGGCACCCCATAGACACACAATTGATCATTGAGATCTTTCCTTAGCCGTGTGCGGTGCCCCCTTCCACCAAATTCCACCTCGGTCATATCGTTGCAGTGCTTAGGCGAAGCCCTGCGCCGGTAACACATCAAGATCGTCACCACGCCGTCGTGCTGACGGAACTCTTCCCCGACGCTTTGCTGGATCGGAGCCCGGGGATCGTCATCGAGCTGAACGTGTGCCAAGAACTCGGAGGTGCCGGAGTAACGGTGCTGTGATCGGTTGGATCGCGAGGAGAACGTACGACTACTTCCTCTATGTTGCGTCAACGCTTCCGCTTCGGTCTACGAGGGTACGTAGACAACACTCTCCCCTCTTGTTGCTATGCATCACCATGATCTTGCGTGTGCGTAGGAAAATTTTGAAATTACTACGTTCCCCAACAGATTTTTCTTCTATTCTGGTTGTGGATAGCCTTGGTATCAATGTGAAGGTAACAACCCTCTCAAAGATTGGTTCAATTTCAGTACTTTGTACTATTGTTCTTGCATAGGCATATAAATGATGAGATAAATAATAACAGTAAAAATGGAGGGGAGTGAGTAGCAGAGTGTTCATTATAACAACAACCAAGAGTTGGACTGACTAAGGATGAATCCATATTCACTGTGGATTCCGCATGGTACTTCCGCAGTGCTTGTTTAGTAATTAGTAATCTTACTCTAAGCATAATAGTGGTCAATCTGCTCACCTTTTTATATTTACCTACTTGATCACTTTAGTTTACTCTATTTAGCCTGGCTACTATGCATGTTGTGTCCTACTGCCTAGCGAACTATCCTTCTTATAAAATTCGAACACAATCTAGCTTGGTGCAAACTAATTCTGTAGCTTGGTGCTACTTTATGAGGCATTTGGCAGTGATAAAATATCTTGCTTTTAGTGCCAAGTTTGCTTGCACCAATTATATGTGTAACAATTAGAGGGGAACTTTTGGAACTCACACATTCTATTTGAGTTAATGTTCGAAGCAACTTTCCTATGTGAATCTGATAATCTCACTCTGAAACCTGTGTCTCATTGCTCCAGCATGGTCAATAAAGATATGTTCACCCTGGAAATGTGGGTTTATCATAGGTTCTACTGTATACATTGATATATCAAATATGACATTTCCGTTTATATGCTATCACTTATTGCCTCTGTCCTTCACATTTGAGTATAGGCCTGCGAAATAATGATGTATTTGTGTGTTGATTCGTTTGTTTTCCTTCATGTTCTGGTTGTAAGGTACCAGGATAGACCCAGAGTTATTTGTAAAAAAAGTGCTTTCCAATGTACCAATATTTCGTATCCTTTCTAATGCTTAGAAAAAGAGGCGAATGATTCTTTTAGAATATGTAATATTCGACATGCGTAATGCATCTTAAGAGACTACTAAGTTAACCTGTGTAATTGGCACGCCCTACTTTTGTAGTAATAAATATATCATGTGCTGCTCCATACACGTGATACATTGCATTCACCATAGTATTTGATTACATATGATAACATAAAATCTGTTTTTTCCTTAGCGGTTCGGCACACTTAGTGCATAGAAACAATTTTTTTTGGAAAGCTTCATCATGACATCGATCTTGGTTTCGCCTTATTGCCACTCAGAGGTTGGATGGAGCATCGAGGATTTCAGGCTTGGGGTGGCCACGTGTTGCAGGATCGCAGGAAGAGTTGGGTGTGTTCTGCAGAGACCAGGTGATCAATGTCATTTCCGACAGGTACCTGAAGTACACACTTCTAAATTTGGTTGTTTATTTATCCTCAAAGCTGGTTCGCTTGATACTTTTTCTTAGAAACATGATCAAATATACAAAAAGTTTTACTTTTGAAGCAGAATTGGCAGTATAGTGTGCATGCCCTATTGACCTGTTCATGCCAGTGGCAGAAGTATCTGATTCATTCGACCCAATTCAAGTTAAATTGAGTGCAGTAGTAGATAAACATTCACTTACAAATTCTACTCCAAATGGATAGTCATAGTAGCACGCGGGCAGTGTAAAAATGTGTTTTTGTTAGTTCAGTGAAATTTAGAGATCAGCCTGATGGTACTTCATTTTTATTCTAATCTGCCAAATGCTATTAAGGAAATGAAGTTTCTTCCTCGATCAAGTTATCAGTCCTTGGATCATTCTTGCCCTTTGCACCATCGGCGCAACGGGTCATCTAGTAGATTGAAACGCTGACAGTGAAGCTGAGAATGGTTGATGTGGATCTAGCTTCTGGCCGGTGGAAAGCAAAGCTGTCTAAATCTCATTTCACTCATCGTCATGCCTAGCATTATATCCTTCTTAAGTTGGGTTTTCCCCAATTTCTAGGATTGGTCTGTTTGGTACTACTTATAATTCATATATATATATAGTATGTTGCTACTATATGCTTTTGTTTCTGCTATTGTTACTTAGTGATCTATAGGTTACTGTTATATTGTAATAATGCTACAGGTTCTTTGTGAGTTCCTAGCAGTGGTCTTGGTTCATTGTTTAATTCCAGGATTTGTGAGTTCTTAGTAGGGAACACATGGACATGAAGCTGCGGCGGCGACGAAGACGATATTGACATAAGGCTGCTGCGGCGACGATGACGACGGCATCAACATCGACATGGGGATGCGGCGACGACGACGACGCCATCAACACGGGCTTCTGGAGGCGCCGACGACCTATACGTGTGGTGTATACTGTATATATGTGTGTATGTATTAATTATCTATATCAGATATGTATGTTTGACTATATGCATAACATGTGCTTATTATGAAATGCATGTATATGAGTACGTGCTATAAAATGAAATAGGTAGATTTTTATTTTATTTTTAAATCCTAATTTGTTACTAGTAGCGTGGGTGTATCCTAGATGGGCTACTACTATTCCGTTAGTAGTAGCGTAGTTTGAAATAGTAGTAGCGTGGGGCACCAGCGCTACTAGTATGTCTGTTTATTAGTAGCGTGGGTTAAAACACACGCTACTGCTAAAAAAATAGTTGTAGCACCATAGCAGTAGCGTGGGAACCTACGCTACTGGTAGTCCAAAAATCAACGCTACTACTATGGTTTTTCCTAGTAGTGATAGGAGGGTTGAAGCAAGTACAGGAGGTCATAGTCTCACACACACGAATGGCGAGGCTATGATCCCTAGGGGAGCACAGAGCAGGGGGTTGCTCAACCCCCAAGAAATTACATGATCAGGTTACAAAGCTATTCGTATTGAACCCTCGAGCTCCTGCCGCGGCCCAGGAGCGAGCTTCGTCTTTGATTGCCGCGATCAGCGTACAGGAGGATGGGGCAATTCCGTTGAAGATGATTGCGTTCCGGTGTCACCAGAGTGACCAAGCCATGAGCGAGGCAATAGTGGTCAGGCCTCGACGCCGCGTAGCCCGGATGAGCAGGATGGCTCCTGAGAGCCAGGCAAAGTAGCTTGTAGATCCATCTGGAGTGGCAGTTGCTGGAGAGCACCACGATAGAATTTCGTGCCAAGTGATGCATGCGAAAACACAGCCCACGAGGATGTGGTGCAGTGTTTCGGGCTCCTGAGAGTAGAAGACGCACGCTGGTTCGTGTGGCAGGCCACGCCGGGTAAGGCGGTCAGCAGACCAACATCGGTTGAGGGAAGCGAGATAGGTGAAGAATTGAACCAAGGTGGGAGAGCTAGTTTGCCAGGCGAGGCGCCAGAACTCAGAGGCAGTGGAGCTAAGGAATAGTGCGTTGTAGCATGAGGAGGCGGAGTACACTCCATTGTCGGTCCAGCGCCAACATAGCAAGTCAGGGCGCGAGGATAGCACAACATGCCGAAGGCGGCGCCAGAGTCCCACATACTCCACCGAGGTGGCAGGTCCTAGAGCACCCTAGATGTCAGAAATCTAGCAGCAGTCCGAAAGCGCCTGGGAAACCGTGCGGGAACGCCCAAGCCGTCGAGAAACTAGGGCTGCCAGGGCAGGTGCGTTGTCAAGGAGGGATCGCCCGTCCAGCCACGGGTCCTCCCAGAAATGGCAGGTAGTGCCATCCCCAATGGTCCAAGACGTAGAAGCTCGGAAGAATTGGAGCACCTCGGGGTCGTGAGGGAGCTGAAGATGGGACCAAGGGCGCGAGGGATCAGTGGCCTTGAGCCATAACCACCGGACCCGGAGAGAGATGTCGGTACGGTGAAGGTCGCGGATGCCAAGACCACCCAGGTCGAGGGGGCGACAGACTCGCGCCCAACTGACTAGACAAGAGCCAGCGCGCGCCTTTCTATCCATGCCAGAGGAAGTCGCGGAGGATTTTGTTGGCCTGCTTGAGGATGGCGGGGGAGAGGGCCATGGCAAGGAGCAGGTGGACGGGCATGGCGCTCAGGACTTGCCAGACCAGAGCTAGTCGTTCGTCGCGGTTAAGAAGGGCGGTTTTCCAGGTGGCGAGTTTATGGGAGAGCTTCTCAATCAATGGTAGCGGGTGGGAGGTCGGCACTTTCCTGAGGGAGAGTGGAAGGACCAGGTATTGGATGGGGAAGGGCATCACCGGGCAAGCGAGAGCGGTGCTGACGGAACTAGCTGTGTCGTCGGGACACCGGATCGGAGCAGCAAGTCACTTGGCGAAGTTGGTGCGCAAGCCCAAAGCGGCTCTGAAGAGGTCTAACAGCGTGCTGGCCGTGGATAGCTCGGTCGCATAGGGGTGAAGAAAATGATCACATCGTCGACGAATAGCGAGACGCTCAAAGAAGCATGCCTGTGCGTCAGTCGCTTGAGGAGCCCGGACTGGAGGGTGAACTGGAGAAGGGTGTTAAGCGTGTCGATGACCAACATGAAGAGCATGGGGGACACCGAGTCGCCTTGACGGATGCCCTGGCCATGCGGGATGGGGGCCCGGCGTACCATTGATCAACACGCGCATCGAGGCCGTCGAGATCAAGATGGAAATCCACTCATGCCACCACGGGCCAAAACCCATATGTTGGAGCACCTGCAGCAGGAACGGCCAGGAGACTGAGTCGAATGCCCGCGCAATATCTAGCTTGAGGAGGACTCGAGGGTGTTTGAGTTGGTGCAGTTTTCATGCGGTTTGTTGGACAAGGAGGAAGTTGTCGTGGACGCTCCTTCCGGCAATGAAAGCACTCTGATTAAGGGAGACAAGTTCGCCGAGATGCGGTGCCAACCGGAGCGAGAAAACCTTCGTGAAGAGCTTCGTGACAAGGTGGATGAGGCTAATCGGCCGGTAGTCGGAGAGAGAGGCGATGTTCGGTCACTTGGGCACAGGGTGATGAGCGCCTCGTTGAGCCACTGGAAGGCTCGGCCATTCGGAGTGTATAGCTTGTCGAAGACCTCACACAGGTCGTCCTTGATGATGGGACAGCAAGAGCGTAGGAACTCGGCCATGAAACCATCCTGGTCGGGAGCCTTGCCGCAAGGGAGCCGCTTGATTGCTTCCCAGATTTCCTCCTGCGAAAACGGCTGGTCTAGAGCAGTGAGGTCGAAGGAGCGCTGGCCAATGGCAGCCAGGTCTAGGGTGATGTCGCGCTCCGCGGGCGCGCCTAGCACAAAGGAGAAGCATGCGAAGGCGACCTGAGCCATGTCTGCCTCGCCCAACACATGAGCCCCATCGGCGAGAAGGCCTAGGATGCGGTTCTTGTTGCTTCAATGGGAAGCGCGGATCTTGGAGATGGTCGTTGCCGCCTCGCCAGCCCGGAGCCAGTGCAGTCGGGCGCGCTGGCGTGTGATAGCGCTCAAGCGAAGCAAGCCCAAGGTACTTGCGTTTCAGCTCCCGACGAAGCCAGGTCTCGGAGGGGGACACGCGGCGGGTGTCTTGAGCCTCGTCAAGTCGAGTGATGAGCTCGCGGGCAACCCCCAGCTGGGTGGGGAGGTTGGATACGAAATGAGAGTTCCACCGTTGGAGGCAACGCGGGTGGCCCTGAGCCTGGCGAAGAAGCGCCGGAAGGGGTCTGGGTCTAGAGCAGTCGAGTGCCAATCAGACTGGACGGTGTGGTAAAACCCCTCAAGGGTGGGCCAATACTTCTGAAAGTGGAAGCGCCTGCCACCGGCCACCATGGTGGCGCAATTGAGGAGGAGAGGGGAGTGATCCGAAGCCGCGGAGGCTAGACAGCGCAAAAGACAGTGGGCATGGTCGAGCTCCTAGGCAGGGGTGCAAAGCACACGATCGTTGCGCACGAGGGTTGGGTTGTCTTGTTTGTTCGACCAAGTGTAGCGCCTTCCATGCAAGTAGATATCATGGAGACCATGGTCCGAGATGAAACGTCGGAATCGGTTCGTCAAGCTCTGTGTACTGCAGCTGGGTAACCGAAAAACCTGCACTGCCCGCTGCATGCCAAAGCAATTGCAGCCTTGATAACTCTTCAAGTCACCATCAATCTGGGAATGGCCAATGTGATTCTAGAAACTGATTTATTTAAAACAAAACAGAAGCTAGCCAACTCACCTCCACAAGGCTCCCCCGATTGCAGCTTCGTTGGCCGTTGGATCTGGTCATCTAGAGTGTCTGAGCCGTCGGATCTTTACCTGCTGTTAGACCCGATTTCACCTCGCGGTCGCTCTTGCTGTCCAATGACTGGTGGGCTCGCGTCGTGTGTTTATTGGCTGGGTTGATCGATCTCGGGTGGAAAAGGCTTTCGCCCAATCCCCGCGCGCGCTCACTCCCAATCCTGGTCGCGGGGTTGCTACGCCAGAGCCCACACCCGCACCAACCCTAGCCGCCACACACCTCCTCCCTCCCTCGACAGCGCCGCACCTCCTCCCTCCCTCCCTCGACTGCGCCTCACCTCCTCCCTCCTTCATGCTCGTCCGGATAGCCGTCGGCCGCCGCATCCTTCTCCCCCTTCCTCCTCCTTCCTCCTTCCCGCCGGTGCCGATGAGGGGGCCTCTTGCATGGACGGCCGGGTCTTCAAACCGGGGGTAGAGGAGCAGAGAGGGCCAAGAAGCCCGCGGTGGGGGTGGAGCAGCCAGGAGGGCCAAGAAGCTGGCGGTGGGGGTGGAGCAGCCAGGAGGGCCAAGAAGCTGGCGGTGGGGGTGGAGCAGCCAGGAGAGCGAAGAAGCTGGCGGTGGGGGTAGAGGAGCAGGGGAGGGCCAAGAAAGCCGGCCGGGAGCACATCACCGCAGGCGTCAAGGGAGCCGTGGACAAGCCGCCAGGAGGAGAAAGCTCCCAGTTTGAGGAGGAGACTATGGCACAGGTGTGTTTCTTCCTATTTTTCTTCCCCCTTTCCTCATCTTTCCATGACGGCCTACAAATTTTTTCAGGTGGTGTTTTGAAATCTATATTGATTTGGTACTGTATGTGGTGTGGTGTGCCCTTGCCAGGAATATCTAATATGTGTCATGGCACAATCAATTGTAGAGGTAAAGATTACTCTCTCTGGTTCAAAGAGCATTTAGATCTCTGGTTCAAAGAGCATTTAGATTTCATAAATTGATTGCTTATGTCATTGTCAGAAGCTGGAAAGCATGATGCTCGATTAGTGAACTGCCGCTTGAGAAGAAGCTTGGCATATGTCTCTTCGAGCCGCGGCGGCTAGGGGCCTTCGAAGAACACGGGATTTGACATAGCCATTGAGGAAGTGCAGGGTAATACTCTTATATGCAGTGTGGTAATTCTACGTGTGATGATGTTGCTCTGTTTTATGGGAGGATGAGGGTTTTGGAATTATCTATATGGGTGAGTTCTTTTTCTGTAAATGTACTTTATATGTTGCTGACTGTTTTTGTAATTGATTCTTGTTCTTTTATGAAACCGAGAAGAAAGAAAAGAACAACGAGAAATTGTTTAGCTAAATAGGCAAAGCCGCTGATGTTTACTTGTTGTTTGTTGTAGACCCTTGATGGGTCATGCTTTTGGCTGCCTTTTGCGTTCCTGGACATCCCTTATCTACATCACAAGAGGATGCCTCTGTACCTAATGCACACCATTAATTTGATATCTACTATATTAGTGCAATTACTTATACAGACCATTAACTGGTGTGCAGGGAGCCCTTCTAAGCGGTGCTCTATGTGTATTTTCTTTTCTTTTGCTGCAGAATAATAATTTAAGTGGATGGCCGATGCGCCTTGTTGTTTAGCGGTATGCTGGTGGTGGAAGTATGTTCTATATTGCAGGTGATGGGCTGCTGATGTTTATTGTGCACTTGTGCTGATTTTGACCAACTTCCGCTTAATTTGATATCTACTGTATAATTAATGGCACTAATACAATAGATATCAAATTAATGGATTTGCTAACAGAACGCCTCTTGTGATGTTGATTGATTTGCGGGCTTACTGGTTTTTGTTCCATTTGAAGGGTTGTCATCTTGGTTTCATTAGAATTATAGAATTTCTTTTTCAGTAGTATACTTTACGAGGAATTTTTTGGTGCTCCTCACCTGTAAATGGATTCAGAATCTGGTCAGTTTTGCAATGCATGGGAGTCAATTTTTCTGCATGCAAAGTTTTAATTTTTAGTCCTTTGATGAATTGAAAATTGAGTGCTTCTTGGTTGTTTCTGTTGTTTATCCAGGAGGTTCGTGGTGCTTGGTTTTTTGCTGCATGTGCAGTACTATACTATGCTAAGACATATAAATGACGAAGTATATTCTGTTATGCAGACGGGCAAAGCTTGCTGCATGTGTAGCACCGCTGGTTGCTCCCTACTTGGCATATTATCTTCACTTGGTATGAGATGGCTTTGTGCATCTGCCGTTTTTGCATATTAGTGTGCTGTAGCAGATTTAGTGACAAAAACATATGTAAGTGTTGGATCATCGATAGACTTACACTTTCTTTTCTTTTGCTCTTTTTTTCTTATGTGTTTTGTTCAAAGGAATTGCTTCTGTACTTGACATATTATGAGCTGGTGTTAGGTTCTACTGGATCAATTTTTATCTCTTGTTTGTTATGTTCTAAAAAAGTTAAGAGGAGTAATTACTAATTAGTTATCTTTGCTTTTCTGACGAGTGTGTGCGGATGCATATAGGCCGTAGACCCAGGTTAATTTATGGACCCATATTTTAATGTTTCTCTTGCAGGTGATGTGAAGGTTGGCTACTGTGATCAAGGAAATAGCATGTATCTGTGTGGTTTGTTCCTGCTGTTGATCGGCATTGCTGCGTTTAAGGTATGTTCTGCTCGGTCCTACTAAATGCTATATAAAACCTATAGCTATACAAAAAATGCCTTGATACATGCCAAACACTTTGCCGCCTAGGATAGCCTATATTTGTATTTCCTTCAGTTATCTCATATTTCGAGGAAGTTGGTGACAAATTAGTAGAACTGATGGAAATGTCGCTTTCATTAGACGCATGCATTTTTTCCTTGTCCCTGATGTTGTGTTGTAATTGGTGTAGCTGCCGGAGGGGAAAGAGCAGAGGATCCGAGAGGCGAAGCAACCGGATGAGCCGGAGAACACGACCCCTGTCCTATGTGCGGCCATATCCCCCACGGCTTCTACAAGGACCAGATGCAAGGTATGTCTCTGTCATTAGAGCTTGGAGAAGTGCAGGTGATGCAAGGGGTCTGGTCCTAATATCATCTTTGTTGGTTTGGATTATTTTGCAGGTTTCTTTTAGGAGCTTGGGCTATTAAGAAGAGGGTCAGTATTGTCCGGAACCGCAAGGTATTCTATACTGCGTTACAAGATATCTGGTAATTTATGTGTTTTCTGCCAGCATCTAACTTCTAATTTTGTGATATATATGTAGACAAGAACGTCTAAGCATTCCGATAGTTAGCATTACATATATTTCAGTTGCAACAAAACTGTACATGACTATTTTGGCCGTCAACCCATAGGGCACCCGCTGGGGGGCAGCCAAATATCAATTATGATAAATCCACCATGTACCATGATCATTTAAACCAGTGGCGGACCTAGGAATATTTTTTAGGTGTGGCAGAGTTTGTGAGGGAAAAAACAATGTAGTAACATATAACTATGTGACGTTCCTGCTTGCTGCCTCTCTTGACGGTGGTCGCTGCCATGCCCACCACGCTGACTAAAGATCGCGTGGTTGCTCTGTAATCGCTGCCTCTGTTGCATGCCTTAGGGGTTAGCCGACTAGGGGTCGGTCGGTCGGTCGGCAGTAGGAACAAATATCACAACAAGACATACATTGTCGTGAGTTTGGAGGAGTAGCCGTTGCTCCTAGTTGTATATTGTAATACCTCAGACGATTTGAGTCCGATTAGATCTAGTTTCTTCACTGGAGAGATGGAAAGCGGTGAGGCTCTGGGTTTCGCGGAGTTGGCACTGCTCATCACACAGTAGAGACAAGCTTGAGCGGCGGCTGCAAGGCGATTCCTGATCAACCGTGCTTGAACGAAACAGCTCGTGTATCTCCAATCAACTAGTACATTCTTTTTAGCATGTCCAATCAACTGGAGTACATGTGAATTGATTTGCAACAATGGTGTCCTCGTTTAGAACATGGGCTTGTGGGTCATGGGCTTATGTGATGCAAGTCACCTATTGCTTAATTCTCTCCTTCAGCGGCAGTTAGGCCTTTAATAAGGCAGAAACACGTAGGTAACAACGCAACTACCTGGCGAAATACATTCGAGGCCATGAGTTGCCTGCTCCCTGCGAGTATTCATCCTCCAAATTGATGAAACTGACCAAAAATCCATTGACTCAGCTCAAAGCTTCATGCATACAGTATATATATGCAATACTTTTGCCAAATTTTAGATATGGCGGCTGCCAAACCTCGCCATATAGCTGGATCCGCCCCTGATTTAAACAGTCTTGCTTAAGTTTATGTTAGCCCTGTATGCTAATTTGAGGAGATTGTTAACTTTAAGGTGTGGACATTTATAAAATGATAATTGTACTGATTTGTTGGGATTTTGTGATTCCTATGGAATTAAGAGGTCATCTATTGGCCTATCCCTATTTGTAATTTCAAATAGTTATTTTTTGGTGCACTTCTATTTTAGAAACGAATCACTGAGGGAGGTGGGGTTGATGGAGAAGAAAAGGAAGCAGAGGCGGGTGTTCTTGCGGTGCTCGGCTGGTTCCAAGACCGTGAGGGGAAGGATTCATGGTGCGTGCGTGCTTTGCCTTCGAACCAAATCGAACCCAATAGAAAAACACACGCACATGCATCTTTTCCTTGTCCCTGATGTTGTGTTGTGATTGGTGTAGCCTCTGGAGGGGAAAGAGCGGAGGATTCGGGAGAAAAAGCAATCAGAGGAGCCGGAGAACATGGCCCCTTTCCTGTATATTGGCCACATCCCCCATGCTTCTATGAGTACCAGATGCAAGGTATGTCTCTATCAGTAGAGCTTGGAGAAGTGCAGGTGATGCAAGGGGTCTGTTCCTAATGTCATTTTTGTTGGTTTGGATGGGTTTGCAGGTTTCACAGTAACTTGGGGCTATTAAGAAGAGGGTCAGTTGGTCAGTATTTCCCGGAACTGCAAGATATCCTATACTGCATTATTACAAGTTATCTGGCGATTTGTGTGTGTTTTCTGCAAGCCTCTAACTTGCTGTTTGGTGATACATATGTAGACAGGAAAATCTAAGCATTCAGATAGTTATAAGTACATATATTTCGGTTGCAACTAAACTGTACATGACATCCATTGGCAACCTTGTGCTTTGGTTGTCAGATTGCCGCTGTTTGTGATCTGGTAATAGTTTTCCTTGGTGTTACTTAATTAGCCCCTGGTTATATTCTGTTGTTTCCATACATGTTAATCAGGACAACATATACAAAGGTTGTGTAGCTCCCTCGCAAAAAAAGGCTATGTAGCTAATGGTCACAACAGATTTTAGTTGCATGATCTTACTTAGATGTAGACTTGATGATAGATAGCTTGACACTATCCCTCATGTGGGTCCCTGCTTCCTTTTGTTTTGCAGGTCCTGTTGCGGTTGCCTTCACTTGCTTTGTCATCTACTGATATGTTAGCTCGTCGTTTCTCCGACCTGCTGTCAAGGTTCGTGTTATGTGCCTCAATTTTCTGTTTTCTTTCCTTTTGTTTTTCTATATTACTTATTGTTTATCCTGCTACCTGACCGGGTGTTGCGTGCGTGCTTTATTTGTCTGTTTCGGTTTCTTATGCTGCTTATTTCATTTGTACTGCTTCATGTGCTCAGGATGTGCTTTGCTATGTCTTTTGTGATCCCAATTTTGGAGACTCTGGTGCCGCAGTTTTCTTTGCCTGCTCTTTCATACGTGTGTGAGATTATTGACAATGGGATTGTGCTCACTGGGGTGGAGCTTGAGCTACAAATGAATAGTGTGCCCCTGCCGCTAGATAGGAGGTTCTTCTGGGCAACTGGTGGCACGGGGGCACTGTCCGCGTATGAATAGGCTGCTTTGCAGGCTATAAAATTCATACAGGGACAATGTAAATCATGTTGCTGTTGATTAGGACGATTAATATACAACTTGGATCTATATTTCTACTAGCCTGATTAGGGGAGAGAGAGGGAGGCAGAGAGGTGCCTAGAATACTTAATTTGTACAGCTACCTGAATTCTGTCATTTAGGTGGCACACTATTAATGCCACCCTTTGCTAATTTATCTTTGGTTGTTCAATGCATGATAACAATTGTTGAATTTGCAACATATGATATCTTCATCTTTCGAATTGGAAGCCATTGGGCAAAAAAATTCTGATCCGATGTATGTTCAGTTTTGCCAGGTTAAACATGTACACTTCATGGTATAGCATAATAATAGCAGGTGATATACTATCGTTGTCATATTGTTGAACTTGATGTCCTGTTTAAACTAGACGAATAATTTTTACAATATTTTATCCAGGCGTAAACATGCTGTCATAGTGTCAACATAATAATGGAAAAATCTTTTCAAAATTCAACATGATAGAATATAGAGCTAGACAAAGTTATCTCCTTGAAATGATCACATTTCCCTATGCTCGCCATGGTGGCTGTTTGAAGTTCTAATCTCATGTTGAACCCACGGTTCTCAACTTTTCTTCTCCTTTTTCTTAAAAATTTAAACAGTGGCACTCTTCGTTGTAATTTAAAAATGCTTGAAAGGTCGGAAATTTCTGTTTTGAGGAATACGGCACCAAATTCTGAGTGATACTATTTGTTGTAGGCTTACCATCAAATATCGTATTAGATTTTTGTTTTATCTTGGAACCATTGACATGTAGTGGAGGCTGCATTTGATTTGCTGGTGTGTTAGACACATAGATAATTGTTTTTTTCCTTTTTCACAAACCAAGCTGAGGCACATAACTAACTTTAGTGTATATCCCTCAATACACATGGGTCACTCTATCCTTTTTAGTGCGGATAGGTATGGCAACAATACTTGAGATTGTGTTTGTGCTGCAGATATGCCCATTGCCATTGAGCCTTTCTATCTATATGCTTCTACAGAGTATTTGGCTTATGTATTATATGCTTGATGAAATGATTTCCTTATAAGCTTTGTAGTTGGTATATGTACTAAAAGCTCAATAATTTTTTGGTTCATCTCATTTGTGGTTATTTTTTCGGTTTTTGTATTTCTGTAGCATGTTATTATTACTCATTAGCATATAAAACCTCTTATGTTTCTTGTTTCCAACAATTATTCTTTTGCAAGAAGACTCTATGATAACACTAAGATTATCAGGAAAGGATTCGGAGCTTTTGCTGAATCCAAGTTGCCACATACAACCAGGACTTTCAAATATGGATGACGGTGCTTATTATGTGCTAGAAATCAAATATGAAAAGGAGAAGATAATGTTTCCGAAGGTGTTTGTATACTGAACAAGCATCCTGATTGATCTGTTTTTATGTTGTTCCATGATGTGCCCTCATGCAGTTGTGTCTATATATATATTGATTGATATACTTATTGTTGTGCCAGTTGCAAGAGAGGGTTGGGATTCGGGGTGAACTTTGCTTAATTTGTTGCAGAAAATGCTCGATAGATCTCATGGATGGATGAGGTTGTGGCAGTAATTCTCAGGTGCAGTATCTATGTTGATAAAGCGATTGATCAGGGCGTATTAGAGACAGAAGGGCGTCTGTGGCGTTGAACATTCAGTCTTTATGTACTGTGTACATGCACGACCAGTTCAGTAACTAGATGGCCTTTTCTACTGTAATGGTGTTGTTACTTTTCACATGCTACATGCATGGCCAGTTCAGTAACTAGATGGCCTTTTCTATTGTACTGGTGCTGCTACTTTTCACATGCTAGCTTCTTTGAAAAGTGCCAACAGTGTGTGCCACATGTAAACAGTCCATGTTGAAAGAACAGAAGGAGAACTGTGGAGATGATGTATTAATGATAAGTCAGGGAATTCAGTCTCCATGAGCTTAACTAATGACATGTGTGAGCTGAGCCAGAGGTCATTTTCAAGGTCACGGAAGTATGTTGTCCTTTTCATGTCATTGGTCGACGGAACTTACATGCTTTATCAGATTATCAAAGGCCAGCAATCATATACACGTTATAAACAAATAAAATACTATTATGATGCATGAAGTAGACAATTAACTACTGATAAATGGATTTTTTTTCCAAAGCACAAATGGTGTTTAGTGGGTCTCTACGCCATTTGGCCCAACAAGAGATTACTCAAAAATTAAAATGTGTAGTGTAGGTATTAAATGGGATTCTATACCACCAAATTAAAATGTGTAGTTACATCTCATTTTAGCCAACAATTTTCTATTCTTTTTTTATTAAAGGGGGTTAAGTTTGTTACCTTGTGTTTGTCTAACTAAAATATGGATGATTTTTTCATTGTGGACATGGATTAAGTGGGTCTCTGCCCAGACATATATATATATTTTAAAATGAGACTCTACTATGTGTATATTCATCTTATTTTACACAACAATCCATCATGTTTTCTATTAGAAAAGATTAAACCATGGAATTTTCTTTCATCGCGAACATGGCTTTAGTGTGCCTCTGCGCCATTTGGCGTAACGACTAATTTGACGAGATTGTTAACTTTAAGGTGCAAACATTTATAAAACGATAATTGTACCGATTTTTTGGGATTTTGCGATTCCTATGGAATTAAGAGGTCATCTATTGGCCTATCCCTGTTTGTAATTTCAAATAGTTATTTTTTGGTGCACTTCTATTTTAGAAACGAATCACTGAGGAAGATGGGGTTAGCAGACCACAACTAAACCGACTATATATACATGGCATGTCCTTAGTAAAGGAAACTACTTTCATCGCGAACATGGCTTTAGTTGAAGGTTCTTGCAGCATGAAACTATTTTCATCCACAACATGTTTTCAGTAGGTCTCTGCGCCATTTGGCGCAACAGGTCAACTAGTAAACATATAAGAAGGCTAGCCGACCCGCCCATCTGAGGGCTCCCTCGATTTCGCGCCGTTCTGCCCATTCGATCGTCTATGATCTGGTCAACACACTCGTCTGGTCCGTTCGATTTTAACTGCTTGTTTTGACCCAGTCATTCTACGTGGAATCCAATGACTGGTGGGCTCGCCCAGTTCTTTCGTTGGCTAGGTTAAAAAAATCTGGGGCGACCACTCCTTGCGCATTGGGTGCATCGTCGGTGCTGACCGTGACGTCCGTGCGTGGGGGCAGCAGAGGGGTTGCCCGACGCATGCATACCCGTTTTTGTGTGCCTTTCTTGCGATGACAGGTGGGCCGTTCTGCTGCTGGTCCCGCTCGTCAGTGGATGGGCTTGCTTGTTTCCTGTGTGTGTGGTGTTGCGTCTCGTGGCGGGGCGGCCGACGCATGTGCGCGTGGGGCCCTAGCTGACCAATGCATCGTGCACGTCGTGCGTGCCTCACCTCCCGTCTGCGGTTGGAGAGAGGAGGTGAACTGGCAAAATATCTGGCGAGCAGTGTGCGTGGGGAAGCCTGGGAGGTCAAAAAAACATCCACAGAAGATGGAGAGAATTCCTTATTTGGCCATTTCTTAAAATCTGGTTCCCTATTTGGCCCTAGAAAATTTATTTTTTTCTTTTTGACACCACAAATTCATTTTATTTCTTCCATGACACTTCTGTCACTTATTAACACCGTCAAATGTAACTTGAAAAGTCTTATTTACCCCTGCTTTAGCACGCTGAAAAATAATATTTTGACCGAACCGTAGACATCCTCTGCCGATTCACTGCTCCCGATTCCCCTTCCTTCTATCCGAGCTCTAACCCTACCGCACGACGCGAGGCACACAGCAGCGGCGCGAGGCATGGAGGAGGGCACGGCGGACGCTGCTACGGATGGCGCGATGGAGGGCGGCCATGGTGTGGAGGCCGAGGGCGCCAAGCAGCGAAGGACGGGCGAGGCGGCGCTGTGCAGGGCAAGTCGCAGCGCCCAAGGTCCGTTGGTGGCAGGGGCATAGCGGTGACCAGGAGCGGCTGTTGCTGGCCTTCTCCAGCTGCCGGCTGGACGACCACGTCGTGCGCGCCCGCCTTGCCGAACCAGCTTCCCCCGGCCGTGGTGCCCTGCCCAAGTGGTGCTTGACCAGCTTCCCACATGACGCGCGTTGTGTGCAAAGAGAGAAATTGGATGAATCTTTTCTGTGTGCTGTGCGTGAAGAGGGTAACCGCCAGATTGTTGTGCATGTGTACTGCTCATACATGTTTGTGCACTGGTTCTTAGTAATACGAGTTTCTCTGTACTGTTACAACTCCACTGCGGCATTCTGTCCACGTGCTACTGTCACCATTACTTTTGACTTCCGGATCATAATTTTGGTCACTAAATAGGTTAGGGGTAAAATGGACTTTTCATGTTGTATTTAACGGTGTCAGTTGTCAAAACTGACGAAAATGTCATAGAGGGAATAAAATAAAGTTTGAGTGTCAAAATAGGAAGAATTTTTTTACTAAGGCCAAAAAGGGAACCAAATTTTAAAAAAGGATCAAATAAGGAATTCTCTCCGGAAGATGAGCCGGGCCAAATGACATGCGGATCAACCTTTATGGGCCCCGTCTGGCAGTAAAGGAGCAGGCGAACAAAACGGTAAGAAAAGGATCCCACCCGGCGCTTAGCCCTCCCTCCAATCGCGCGCGCAGATGCATGGGAAGTCAAAAAAACATGCACAGGCATGCGTGCATCGTCTGCCGTTCTTAAGAGATGGATTGACCCATGCAGACATGTTGCTACCTTTTTACACTAGGACTGGTGGGCCGAATTGGCCGCTTGTCCCATGGGTCTGTGCCTTGCCATTGTTCTCGTTAGAGCATCTCCAGCCGTTCGGCCCCCCAGGAAGCCGAAAAAGAGCTGCCTGGGGCCAAACCGACGTTAGCTTGCCGCCTGGGGGCGATTGCGTTCCCAGTCGACGCCCCCAGGTCGCCGCTAAAATCACGCGAACTCGGCGATATTTCATAGAAATTTAAACAGACTCGGCGATCTGGCACAAACTCGGCGATATTTCATAGAAATTTGTACAAAAACAGATAAACATGCAAACTACGCCTAGATTACGCCTAGCCCTGCTACGCCGCGGCCGCCGCCCGCCATCTACATGCCGAGGAGCCTACAGAAACGGTGTAGTCATTGTAGTCGTCGTCACGCGCCCTGCCGGAGACGTCGCCGTCCCTACTGCACCCCTGGCCAGGGTCGCCGACGCGTGGTGGGGGGTTGGACGGCCCGGCCTCGCCCTCCTCGTCACTGTAGAGGATGATGATGCTGTCATCCTTGCGTCCGCGGTGCCGGGCCTGGAGCTCCGCGTATCCCCGACGCTGGCGGAGCACCTGCTCGCGGACGTAGTCCTCCCTCGCCCACTTGAGGGCGGCCTCGTCGTCGGGGGCCACCATGTCTGCGTGCTCCGGCTTCTTTGGAAGCAGCCTCGGCTCGGGCTTCGGCCGGACCAGGCGGAGGGAGCACGGGGAGGGGCGGGCGCCCTCGTTGATGACGAGGGGCGCCGCTGCTGGTGCAGTGTCGAAGCGGCATCTCCTCTGGCTCTGGCTTGATGGGGCGGAGCGCTGGCGAGCCGGAGGAGAGGGAGTCGGAGCTCGACGAGGAGGATGTCACCGGCTCTATTCGCCGCGACGTCCAGGAGCTGCCACGGCGGCGAGAGAACGGCGGGCGCGGCGGGTACTCGAGGTGCGGCGTGTTGCCGGTCTCGATGTGGTCGAGGACGGCCTTGAGGGTGCGGCCAGGCACGCCCCACCACTCGCGCTGCCCATCGCAGTTGAGGCGTCCGCGGGGGATGGTGCCATTGGCCGAGGCGATCTGGTCTTCGCGATGGCGCTCGAAGTACATCGTCCACAACGTGTGGCTGTCAGCGGCATACCTCGGCTCGTTCTGCTGCGCCTCCGTCAGCGACGAGCGGATGCGGGCGATCTCGGCCCGCCGTGCAGCCCCTTAGGGCACCGGTGGCACCGGGACGTCGTCGGCGCTCAACTTCCACGACCCCGGCAGACGCATGTCCGGGGGCTCCAGATAGTCGTCCTCGTAGAGGAGGCGCGCCTCCTCCTCGTGGAGATGGCGGCGACCGAAGCCGTTCGCCGCCACGGCGTTGCCAGGGTACCTCTCAGCCATTGCTCGTCGGCGGGAAGAGGGGGGAGTGTTGCTTTGTGTGGCGATACGAGGCGAGGTGGGGCGACTGTGGCGTTCATCGGCGGGGAGATCGGCTTTTATAGCCGAAGCGGGGCAGTGAGAGCCTGCATGCCGGGCGACACGTGGCGGAAGCGGGCGGGACGCGCGTTGGTGGCGCCTTTACTGTGCCGCCCGTGAGGCATCAATGGAGGCTGACCGGCACGGCAGCGCGGCAGCCTTGGCATTGATTCCCGCGGGAACCGAGGCGATGAGGACGACGCGGCGTCTCGCTGACTCAGCGGGCCCATCCCCGTTCGTGCCAAAAAACGCGTCCCCGGCGCCCCAGGCGCCCCACAGCGCGCCGGGTTCGGCCTAAGTCCGTCGACGCCAGTTTTTGCCCAAACCGGCGAAACACGGGCTCCTGGGGCGTGACTGGGCCATTTTTTTGCGCCGGCGGAAAAAAAAGCCTGGGAGGGCCTATTGGGGGCGCGGTTGGAGATGCTCTTAGTGTGAGAGGTGTATGGAGTTGTGCCCCGCCTGTGGTTGGATAGAGTAGAGAGAAGAGGTGGACTGACGCTGACATACCCGCATGACGCACCATGAAAGATGGGCCGTGTTGAATGCTGGTCCCACACATCGGTGGGTGGGCTTGGTTTTTTTTGACCGCAGGTGGGTGGGCTTGTTTTTTTGACCACAACGATAGTTTGTCAAATAGACTCCGTTTTAACCTTCTCAAGGACCGGGCGTAGTCACACTCGGTTCAACTAAAGTTGGAGAGACAGTCTTCCGCAAGCCATCTATGTGCAAAGCACGTCGAGGGAACCGGTCTCGCGTAAGAGTACGCGTAAGGTTGGTCCGGATCGTCTCGTCCAACAATACCGCCGAACCAAAGTATGACATGCTGATAGGCAGTATGACTTATATCGCCCACAACTCACTTGTGTTCTACTCGTGCAAATAACATCAAACCATAAAACCTAGGCTCTGATGCCACTGTTGGGGAACGTAGTAATTTCAAAATTTTCCTACGCACACGCAAGATTATGGTGATGCATAGCAACGAGAGGGGAGATTGTTGTCTACGTACCCTCGTAGACCGAAGCGGAAGTGTTGACGCAACATAGAGGAAGTAGTCGTACGTTCTCCTCGATCCGACCGATCCAAGTACCGTTACTCCGGCACCTCCGAGTTCTTGGCACACGTTCAGCTCGATGACGATCCCCGGGCTCCGATCCAGCAAAGCGTCGGGGAAGAGTTCCGTCAGCACGACGGCGTGGTGACGATCTTGATGTGTTACCAGCGCAGGGCTTCGCCTAAGCACTGCAACGATATGACCGGGGTGGAATTTGGTGGAAGGGGGCACCGCACACGGCTAAGGAACGATCCGTAGATCAACTTGTGTGTTCAAGGGTGCTCCCCTGCCCCCGTATATAAAGGAGCCAAGGGGGAGGGGCTGGCCGGCCAAGCCTGGCGCGCCAGGAGAGTCCTACTCCCTCCGGGAGTAGGATTCCCCCCCCCCAATCCTAGTTGGAATAGGATTCCTCATGGGGGGGAAAGAGAGAGGGGGGGCCGGCCACCTTCTCCTAGTCCTAATAGGACTAGGGAAGGGGGGAGGCGTGCGGCCAGCCCTAGGGCAGCCCCTTTCTCCTTTCCACTAAGGCCCAATATGGCCCATATGTTTCCCGGGGGGTTCCGGTAACCTCCTGGTACTTCGGTGAAATCCCGATTTCACCCGGAACACTTCCGATATCCAAATGTAGGCTTCCAATATATCAATCTTTACGTCTAGACCATTTCGAGACTCCTCGTCATGTCCGTGATCACATCCGGGACTCCGAACAACCTTCGGTACATCAAAACTCATAAACTCATAATATAACTGTCATCGAAACCTTAAGCGTGCGGACCCTACGGTTCGAGAACAATGTAGACATGACCGAGACACATCTCCGGTCAATAACCAATAGCGGGACCTGGATGCCCATATTGGCTCCTACATATTCTACGAAGATCTTTATCGGTCAGACCGCATAACAACATACGTTGTTCCCTTTGTCATCGGTATGTTTACTTGCCCGAGATTCGATCGTCAGTATCCAATACTTAGTTCAATCTCGTTACCGGCAAGTCTCTTTACTCGTTCCGTAATACATCATCCCGCAACTAATTCATTAGTTGCAATGCTTGCAAGGCTTAAGTGATGTGCATTACCGAGAGGGCCCAGAGATACCTCTCCGACGATCGGAGTGACAAATCCTAATCTCGAAATATGCCAACCCAACATCTACCATTGGAGACACCTGTAATACTCCTTTATAATCACCCAGTTACGTTGTGACGTTTGGTAGTACCCAAAGTGTTCCTCCGGCAAACGGGAGTTGCATAATCTCATAGTCATAGGAACATGTATAAGTCATGGATAAAGCAATAGCAACATACTAAACGATCGGGTGCTAAGCTAATATAATGGGTCATGTCAATCAGATCATTCAACTAATGATGTGACCTCGTTAATCAAATAACAACTCTTTGTTCATGGTTAGGAAACATAACCATCTTTGATTAATGAGCTAGTCAAGTAGAGGCATACTAGTGACACTCTGTTTGTCTATGTATTCACACATGTATTATGTTTCCCGTTAATACAATTCTAGCATGAATAATAAACATTTATCATGAATTAAGGAAATAAATAATAACTTTATTATTGCCTCTAGGGCATATTTCCTTCAGTCTCCCACTTGCACTAGAGTCAATAATCTAGTTCACATCGCCATGTGATTTACCAGCAATAGTTCACATCACCATGTGATTAACACCCATAGTTCACATCGATATGTGACCAACACCCAAAGGGTTTACTAGAGTCAGTAATCTAGTTCACATCGCTATGTGATTAACACCCAAAGAGTACTAAGGTGTGATCATGTTTTGCTTGTGAGATAATTTTAGTCAACGGGTCTGTCACATACAGATCCGTAAGTATTTTGCGAATTCTATGTCTACAATACTCCGCACAGAGCTACTCTAGCTAATTGCTCCCACTTTCAATATGTATCTAGATCGAGACTTAGAGTCATCCAGATCGGTGTCAAAACTTGTATCGACGTAACCCTTTACGACGAACCTTTTGTCACCTCCATAATCGAGAAACATATCCTTATTCCACTAAGGATAATTTTGACCGCTGTCCAGTGATCTACTCCTAGATCACTATTGTACTCCCTTGCCAAACTCAGTGGTAGGGTATGCAATAGATCTGGTACACAACATGGCATACTTTATAGAACCTATGGCTGAGGCATAGGGAATGACTTTCATTCTCTTTCTATCTTCTGCCGTGGTCGGGCTTTGAGTCTTACTCAATTTCACACCTTGTAACACATGCAAGAACTCTTTCTTTGACTGTTCCATTTTGAACTACTTCAAAATCTTGTCAAGGTATGTACTCATTGAAAAAACTTATCAAGCGTCTTGATCTATCTCTATAGATTTTGATGCTCAATATGTAAGCAGCTTCATCGAGGTCTTTCTTTGAAAAACTCCTTTCAAACACTCCTTTATGCTTTGCAGAATAATTCTACATTATTTCCGATAAACAATATGTCATTCACATATACTTATCAGAAATGTTGTAGTGCTCCCACTCACTTTCTTGTAAATACAGGCTTCACCGCAAGTCTGTATAAAACTATATGCTTTGATCAACTTATCAAAGTGTATATTCCAACTCCGAGATGCTTGGACCAGTCCATAGATGGATCGCTGGAGCTTGCATATTTTGTTAGCACCTTTAGGATTGACAAAACCTTCTGGTTGCATCATATACAACTCTTCTTTAATAAATCTATTAAGGAATGCAGTTTTGTTTATCCATTTGCCAGATTTCATAAAATGCGGCAATTGCTAATATGATTCGGACAGACTTAAGCATAGATACGAGTGAGAAACTCTCATCGTAGTCAACACTTTGAATCTTGTCGAAAACCTTTTGTGACAATTCTAGCTTTGTAGATAGTAACACTACTATCAGCGTCCGTCTTCCTCTTGAAGATCCATTTATATTCTATGGCTTGCCGATCACCGGGCAAATCCATCAAAGTCCATACTTTTGTTCTCATACATGGATCATATCTCAAATTTCATGGCCTCAAACCATTTCGCGGAATCTGGGCTCATCATCGCTTCCTCATAGTTCGCAAGTTCATCATGGTCTAGTAACATGACTTCCAGAACAGGATTACCGTACCACTCTGGTGCGGATCTCACTCTGGTTTACTTACGAGATTCAGTAGTAACTTGATCTTGAAGTTACATGATCATTATCATTAGCTTCCTTACTAATTGGTGTAGTAGTCACAAGAATAGATTTTTGTGATGAACTACTTTCCAATAAGGGAGAAGGTACAATTACTTCATCAAGTTTTCTACTTTCCTCCCACTCACTTCTTTCGAGAGAAACTCCTTCTCTGGAAAGGATCCATTCTCAGCAACGAATATCTTGCCTTCGGATCTGTGATAGAAGGTGTACCCAACTGTCTTCTTTGGGTATCCTATGAAGACATATTTCTCCGATTTGGGTTTGAGCTTATCAGGATGAAACTTTTTCATATAAGCATCACAACCCCAAACTTTAAGACACGACAACTTTGGTTTATTGCTAAACCACAGTTCAGATTGTGTCGTCTCAACTGACTTAGATGGTGCCCTTTTAAACGTGAATGCAGCTGTCTCTAATGCATGATCCCAAAACGATATTGGTAAATCGGTAAGAAACATCATAGATTGTACTATATCCAATAAAGTACGGTTATGACGTTCGGACACACCATTATGCTGTGGTGTTCCAGGTGGCATGAGTTTGTGAAACTATTCCACATTGCTTTAACTGAAGACCAAACTCGTAACTCAAATACTCTTCTCCATGATCAGATCGTAGAAATTTTATTTTCTTGTTACGATGATTTTCCACTTCACTCTAAAATTATATGAACTTTTCAAATGTTTCAGACTTCTTATTTCATTAAGCAGATATACTCATATCTGCTCAAATCATCTGTGAAGGTTAGAAAATAATGATACTTGCCGCAAGCCTTAATATTCATTGGACCACATACATCAGTATGTATGATTTCCAACAAATCTGTTGCTTGCTTCATTGTTCCGGAGAACGGCGTTTTAGTCATCTTGCCCAAGAGGCATGGTTCGCAAGGATCAAGTGATTCTAAAATCCCATCAGCATGGAGTTCCTTCTTGCGCTTTACACCAATATGACTTAAACGGCAGTGCCACAGATAAGTTGCACTATCATTATTAACTTCGCATCTTTTTGGCTTCAATATTATGAATATGTGTATCACTATGATCGAGATCCAACAAACCATTTTGTTGGTGTGTATGACCATAGAAGGTTTTATTCATGTAAACAGAACAACAATTTATTCTCTTACTTAAATGAATAACCGTATTGCAATAAACATGATCAAATCATATTCATGCTCAACACCAAATAACACTTATTTAGGTTCCACACTAATCCCGAAAGTATAGGGAGTGTACGATGATGATCATATCAATCTTGGAACCACTTCCAACACACATCGTCACTTCACCCTCAACTAGTCTCTGTTTATTCTGCAAATCCCGTTTCGAGTTACTAATCTTAGCAACTGAACTAGTATCAAATACTGAGGGGTTGCTATAAACACTAGTAAAGTCCACATCAATAACATGTATAAAATACACTTATGTTCACTTTGCCATCCTTCTTATCCGCCAATCACTTGGGGTAATTCCGCTTCCAGTGACCAGTCCCTTTGCAGTAGAAGCACTTAGTCTCAGGCTTAGGACCAGACTTGGGCTTCTTCACTTGAGCAGCAACTTGCTTGCCATTCTTCTTGAAGTTCCCTTCTGTCCCTTTGCCCTTTTCTTGAAACTAGTGGTCTTGTTAACCATCAACACTTGATGTTTTTCTAGATTTCTACCTTCGTCGATTTCAGCATCACGAAGAGCTTTGGGAATTAATTTCGTCATCCCTTGCATATTATAGTTCATCACAAAGTTCTACTAACTTGGTGATGGTGACTAGAGAATTCTGTCAGTCACTATTTTATCTGGAAGATTAACTCCCACTTGATTCAAGCGATTGTAGTACTCAGACTATCTGAGCACATGCTCACTAGTTGAGCGATTCTCCTCCATCTTTTAGCTATAGAACTTGTTGGAGACTTCATATCTCTCAACTCGGGTATTTGCTTGAAATATTAACTTCAACTCCTGGAACATCTTGTATGGTCCATGACGTTCAAAACGTCTTTGAAGTCCCGATTCTAAGCCGTTAAGCATGGTGCACTAAACTATTAAGTAGCCATCATATTGAGCTTAGCAAAACGTTCATAACGTCTGCATCTGCTCCTGCAAAAGGTCCGTCACCTAGCGGTGCATCAAGGACATAATTCTTCTGTGCAGCAATGAGGATAAACCTCAGATTACGGATCCAATCCGCATCATTGCTACTAACATTTTTCAACACAATTTTCTCTAGGAACATATCAAAATAAACACAGGGAAGCAACAATGCGAGCTATTGATCTACAACATAGATATGCTAATACTACCAGGACTAAGTTCATGATAAATTAAAGTTCAATTAATCATATTACTTAAGTACTCCCACTCAGATAGACATCCCTCTAATCTTCTAAGTGATCACGTGATCCAAATCAACTAAACCATATCCGATCATCACGTGAGATGGAGTAGTTTCAATGGTGAACATCATTATGTTGATCATATCTACTATATGATTCACGCTCGACCTTTCGGTCTCCGTGTTCCGAGGTCATATCTTATATGCATAGCTCGTCAAGTATAACCTGAGTATTCCGCGTGTGCAACTGTTTTGCACCCGTTGTATTTGAATGTAGAACCTATCACACCCGATCATCACGTGGTGTCTCAGCACGAAGAACTTTTGCAACGGTGCATACTCAGGGAGAACACTTCTTGATAATTTAGTGAGAGATCATCTTATAATGCTACCGTCAATCAGAGCAAGATAAGATGCATAAAAAGATAAACATCACATGCAATCAATATAAGTGATATGATATGGTCATCATCATCTTGTGCTTGTGATCTCCATCTCCGAAGCACCGTCATGATCACCATCGTCACCGGCGCGACACCTTGATCTCCATCGTAGCATCGTTGTCGTCTCGCCAATCTTATGCTTCCACGACTATCACTACCGCTTAGTAATAAAGTAAAGCATTACATCGCGATTGCATTGCATACAATAAAGCGACAACCATATGGCTCCTGCCAGTTGCCGATAACTCGGTTACAAAACATGATCATCTCATACAATAAAATTTAGCATCATGTCTTGACCATATCACATCACAACATGCCCTGCAAAAACAAGTTAGACGTCCTCTACTTTGTTGTTGCAAGTTTTACGTGGCTGCTACGGGCTTAAGCAAGAACTCATCTTCCCTAAGCATCAAAACCACAACGATAGTTTGTCAAATAGACTCCGTTTTAACCTTCTCAAGGACCGGGCGTAGTCACACTCGGTTCAACTAAAGTTGGAGAGACAGTCTTCCGCAAGCCATCTATGTGCAAAGCACGTCGAGGGAACCGGTCTCGCGTAAGAGTACGCGTAAGGTTGGTCCGGATCGTCTCGTCCAACAATACCGCCGAACCAAAGTATGACATGCTGGTAGGCAGTATGACTTATATCGCCCACAACTCACTTGTGTTCTACTCGTGCAAATAACATCAAACCATAAAACCTAGGCTCTGATGCCACTGTTGGGGAACGTAGTAATTTCAAAATTTTCCTACGCACACGCAAGATCATGGTGATGCATAGCAACGAGAGGGGAGAGTGTTGTCTACGTACCTTCGTAGACCGAAGCGGAAGTGTTGACGCAACGTAGAGGAAGTAGTCGTACGTTCTCCTCGATCCGACCGATCCAAGTACCGTTACTCCGGCACCTCCGAGTTCTTGGCACACGTTCAGCTCGATGACGATCCCCGGGCTCCGATCCAGCAAGGCGTCGGGGAAGAGTTCCGTCAGCACGACGGCGTGGTGACGATCTTGATGTGTTACCAGCGCAGGGCTTCGCCTAAGCACTGCAACGATATGACCGGGGTGGAATTTGGTGGAAGGGGGCACCGCACACGGCTAAGGAACGATCCGTAGATCAACTTGTGTGTTCAAGGGTGCTCCCCTGCCCCCGTATATAAAGGAGCCAAGGGGGAGGGGCTGGCCGGCCAAGCCTGGCGCGCCAGGAGAGTCCTACTCCCTCCGGGAGTAGGATTCCCCCCCCCCCAATCCTAGTTGGAATAGGATTCCTCATGGGGGGGAAAGAGAGAGGGGGGGCCGGCCACCTTCTCCTAGTCCTAATAGGACTAGGGAAGGGGGGAGGCGTGCGGCCAGCCCTAGGGCAGCCCCTTTATCCTTTCCACTAAGGCCCAATATGGCCCATATGTTTCCCGGGGGGTTCCGGTAACCTCCTGGTACTTCGGTGAAATCCCGATTTCACCCGGAACACTTCCGATATCCAAATGTAGGCTTCCAATATATCAATCTTTACGTCTAGACCATTTCGAGACTCCTCGTCATGTCCGTGATCACATCCGGGACTCCGAACAACCTTCGGTACATCAAAACTCATAAACTCATAATATAACTGTCATCGAAACCTTAAGCGTGCGGACCCTACGGTTCGAGAACAATGTAGACATGACCGAGACACATCTCCGGTCAATAACCAATAGCGGGACCTGGATGCCCATATTGGCTCCTACATATTCTACGAAGATCTTTATCGGTCAGACCGCATAACAACATACGTTGTTCCCTTTGTCATCGGTATGTTTACTTGCCCGAGATTCGATCGTCAGTATCCAATACTTAGTTCAATCTCGTTACCGGCAAGTCTCTTTACTCGTTCCGTAATACATCATCCCGCAACTAATTCATTAGTTGCAATGCTTGCAAGGCTTAAGTGATGTGCATTACCGAGAGGGCCCAGAGATACCTCTCCGACGATCGGAGTGACAAATCCTAATCTCGAAATATGCCAACCCAACATCTACCATTGGAGACACCTGTAATACTCCTTTATAATCACCCAGTTACGTTGTGACGTTTGGTAGTACCCAAAGTGTTCCTCCGGCAAACGGGAGTTGCATAATCTCATAGTCATAGGAACATGTATAAGTCATGGATAAAGCAATAGCAACATACTAAACGATCGGGTGCTAAGCTAATATAATGGGTCATGTCAATCAGATCATTCAACTAATGATGTGACCTCGTTAATCAAATAACAACTCTTTGTTCATGGTTAGGAAACATAACCATCTTTGATTAATGAGCTAGTCAAGTAGAGGCATACTAGTGACACTCTGTTTGTCTATGTATTCACACATGTATTATGTTTCCCGTTAATACAATTCTAGCATGAATAATAAACATTTATCATGAATTAAGGAAATAAATAATAACTTTATTATTGCCTCTAGGGCATATTTCCTTCAGGTACGGGTACCCGCGGATACCGTACCTGCATGGACAGGGTATGGGCACAATCTATCCCTTAATTCATGGGTAGGGCACGGGTATAGCCTTTTACCCATATATATATCGATACCCTACCCGTTTATATTGACATGTGAACCTTACCCGTGATTCACAAGTGTACCTATGTTAAAGTTGTGTTGTGAGCTTGTGAACCTATGTTAAAGTTGTTACCAATTTTCAATTTGAATTGAGATAATTATTATGTACCCGTCTATCTGTTATTGAGTTGAGATCAATGTTTTTTTATCAAATATGCTATAGATGAATGTAAAACTATGAATAACTTGTGTACTATTTGATCTACCCGAGGTACCCAATGGGTATGGGTACCCATCGGATATGGATAAGGGTTAAGTTTCATACCCATGGGTACGGGTGGATTTTTGTACCAATTGACTATACATGTATGGATATGGTATTGCTCTACCCGCCCCTTATCCTACCTATTGCCATCGTTAATCTCGTCTTGCGCTTCTACACAATGAACGGTAGGCTAAGTTGGACGCTTGTCCCACACGTCAGTGGGTTGGATTGTCTCTGTTCGTGCCGTTAAGTTTCGTCTAGGGTCGTGCGCCATGCCGCGTGATGTTGCTGGGGCCTGGGTGTGGGCGCTCGCTGCAGCGCAGAACGTGTAGCGCAGCCAGTGTTCACGAGCCCCGCACCCCCTCCTTCCCTCCTCCTCCTCCTTTCTCCTCGTCAGCCAATCCACCTTCTTGCTGCTTCGTCTCCTCCACCGCCTTGTCTCCGGCCGCCGGCCTCCCAGGCGCCCCACCTCACAACGATGTTTCCCGAGGAGCAACGCGAGTGAGGCTAGTGGATGGAAGGAGCGGATCGAGGCCTCGCACGCTGGCTCCGCCATCTACTTCGGCACGTTCTAGATTTGCGCCGCCACGTGCAATGGTTCTAGATCAGCGCAGATTGCTATCGCGGGATATCAGGGGGCGGCGGGTTCTTCACATCGGCTGCTGGCGAGCAGGGGAGGGTCAGGAGGCTGACAAGGCGTGCTTGTTAAATTGTGATCCAAATTCTACCGTATTGGACTAGACGTAGTACATATGGTGTGAGTTTTTGCGTTGGTACCAACGCGTACGAGTACAACTCCTTTACTTGTCCTCCAAGGACTCTCGTGTATTGCCCCTCATATATACCCCATGTAGTCGGACCTTAGACGGCATGTCGTCTCGTGCTTGTAATACTCCTCCTCATAGTGATCGCGCCTTCGTGCGTCCGTGGTTTTCTCCGCAAGGGTTTCCACGTAAAAATCCGTGTCTCTCTGTCTTGTTTATTCTCGTTATTATCTAACAAGTGGTATACAGAGCCAAGTTTAAGATACGAGATTTGAGACGAGAGAAATTAGGGTTCTGCCCGTGCGCCGCGGCACACGTCCGTCGATCGGTCGGATCGATTTCTAGCCGAGACCGTCAGGACATCGCAGATTGATTCTGCTTCAAAAGTTGTTGTGCGCCCGCTACAGTCCTCCGATCCGCGGAGCCGCCGCTGCTGTTGCACGTACGGGCACTACCCTACCTGTGAGCTGTCAAATCGTTGGGTTCAAGCCCCGAAGAGGAACCAATCCGCCGAGCTGCTAGCCTACTATGCGATTTTTCAATCAATCGCTACTCTGTTGCTTCTACTAGTACTAGTAGATCAGCCAACTAGTACTACTTGCTTCACGTGAAGCCAAGATCAGATTCTGCTCCCGATTGCTACGTGCTCACACGAGACCATCAGGTGCTATTTACTCTGTTCTTTTGTCCGCATATTAAATTCTATCAAGAATTATTCTACTTCGACTTGTACTACTTTGTGCATAGTTTATCAACTCATGGCATCCATGAAGTACGATTTTCCGCTGCTGGACCGTGACACAAGGTTTACCCTATGGCAAGTCAAAATGCGGGTGTTGTTGGCACAGGCCGACTATGATATAGCACTGGATAGTTTTGGAAAGAACCGAATTGAGGATTGGACTGCTGAGGAGAAAAGAATTGATTGTAAGGTTTTGTCACAAATTCAACTCCATTTGCATAATAATATTTTGCAGGAAGTTTTGAGTGAGAAAACTGCCGCCGCTCTATGGTTAAAGCTGGAAGGGATTTGCATGACTAAAGATCTCACCAGCAAGATGCATCTGAAGCAAAAATTATTCCTTCGCAGGTTACCCGAGGGAGGTAATGTTTTGAATCATATTTCAGAACTTAAAGAGATCATATCTAATCTAGCTGCAATGGAGGTTAAGTATGAAGAGGAAGATACTGCTTTAATGTTACTTTGTTCACTGCCAAGTTCTTATAACAATTTTAGAGACACCATATTATATAGTCGTGATACTCTCACGCTTAATGAAGTTTATGAAGCTTTGAACTCTAAGGAGAAGATGAAATTAATGGTGCCTCATGATGGTTCAAGTTCATCCCAAGCAGAGGGATTATCTGTTTGTGGCAGGACAAAGGAGAAGAACTCCAATAATGGAAACAGAGGCAAAAGTAAAAACGGCTACAGGGGCCGGTCATAATCCAGAGATAAAAAATATTGCAGATATTGCAAGAGAGACGGGCATGACATCTTTGAGTGTTTCAAGTTGCAGAACAAGGAAAAGAGGAAAGGTAACAAACAAGGTGAAAATTCTGCTAACGTTGCTCGTGATGATAGTTCCGATGATGCTCTTGTCGTTATTGTTGGATGTGCTGAGACCAATGATGAGTGAGTACTTAACACTGCATGCACTTTTCATATGTGCCCGCATAGAGATTGGTTTAATAATTTTGATTCCACTACTTCTGCTGGTTCCGTTTTGGGTTTTGATAATTCACCATGCAAGATTGAAGGCATAGGTTCTATTCTCATCAAGATGTTTGATGGCATAATCAGAACTTTGACAGAGGTTCGGTATATTCCGAAGATGAAGAGAAATCTTATCTCTGTTAGTGCCCTTGATGCCAAGGGGTACAAGTATTCAGGTGGAGATAGTGTTTTGAAGGTCACCAAAGGCTCCCTTGTTGTGATGAAAGATGACTTAAGTTCGACCAATGGTCTTTATTACCTTCAAGGTTCTACCGTTTCAGGTAACGCTACTCCAGTTATTTCAAAGAATTCTGATTGTGATGCTACTAACCTTTGGCATATCCGTCTTGGACATATGAGTGAACTTGGTTTGGCAGAGTTAAATAAGAGAGGTCTTCTTGATGGATATGAACCTGGTAAATTGAAATTTTGTGAGCATTGTATCTTTGGCAAGCACAAGAGGGTGAAGTTCAACACTTCGACTCATACAACCGAAGGTATTCTTGATTATGTGCATTCTGATTTATGGGGACCATCTCGCAAGAAGTCACTAGGTGGTGCAAGTTACATGTTGACTATTGTTGATGATTATTCGAGAAAAGTTTGGCCTTATTTCTTGAAGCATAAATATGAAGCATTCTCAGCTTTTAAGGAGTGGAAGATTATGATTGAAAGACAACCTGAAAAGAAGGTACAGATACTTCGCACTAATAATGGTATGGAATTTTGTTCTAAGCAATTTAAGAATTATTGCAAGTCTGAAGGCATTGTCAGACACTACATCGTTCCTTATATTCCTCAACAAAACGGTGTTGCTGAGCGTATGAGCAGGACCATTATTTCCAGAGCCCGTTGCATGTTGTCCAATGCAGGTTTGCATAGGCGTTTTTGGGCTGAGGCCGCTTCCACTGCTTGTTATCTCATTAACCGTTCACCATCTATTGCTCTTAATAAGAAAACTCCAATTGAGGTATGGTCTGGTTCACCTGCTGATTATTCACAATTGAGAGTTTTTGGTTGCACTGCTTATGCTCATGTTGATAATGGAAAGTTGGAGCCTAGGGCTGTTAAGTGCATCTTCCTTGGTTATAAGTCTGGTGTTAAAGGTTTTAAATTGTGGAATCCTGAAACCCAGAAGGTTTTTATTAGCAGAAATGTTATCTTTAATGAATCTGCTATGTTACATGATGTTTCATCTACTAATGTTCCCGTTGAGAGTGAACAGCAGCCTATTGTTCAGGAGCCTACTATTTAGGTGGAGCATGTTATTGATTCAGGTGATACATCCGGTAATGAAATTGTTGATGCACATGATGAACCCATCGTTAATGATGATAATGTCACTCCCACTCCAAATCAGCCTATTGTTCCACCCAGTTGAAATCTCGCACGTGACAGAGTCAGGCGGGGTATTAATAAGCCTGACAAGTTAGTTGAAGAGTGCAATATTGTTTCTTTTGCTTTATCTGTTGCAAAAGAAATTGAAGGTAATGCTGAACCTTCTTCATATTCTGAGGCTATTATTTCTGGTGATAGTAATAAGTGGATGACTACTATGCATGATGAGATGGAATCACTTGAAAAGAATGGCACTTGGGATTTAGTAAGATTACCTAGAGAGAAGAAACCTATTCGTTGCAAGTGGGTTTTCAAGAGGAAAAAAGGTGTTTCTCCTAATGATGAGACAAGATATAAAGCAAGGTTAGTTGCTAAAGGTTACAGTCAGATTCCAGGTATTAACTATAATGAAGTCTTTTCTCCTGTTGTGAAGCATAGCTCTATTCACACTTTACTCAGTATTGTTGCCATGCATGATCTTGACCTTGAACAATTGGATGTTAAAACTGCATTTTTACATGGAGAATTAGAAGATGATATTTATATGGAACAACCTGAAGGTTTTGTTATTCCTGGAAAAGAAAAACTTGTCTGCAAGTTAAAGAAATCTCTTTATGGATTGAAGCAATCCCCTAGACAGTGGTACAAGAGATTTGACACCTTTATGCTCTCTCAAGGTTTCAAAAGGTCTAATTATGATAGTTGTGTTTATTTGAAAACTGTCAAAGGTTCAACTATTTATTTGCTCCTTTATGTTGATGATATGCTAATTGCTGCAAAGAGTATGTCGGAGATTAATGAACTAAAGAAGCAATTGAATAATGAATTTGAGATGAAGGATTTGGGTGCAGCAAAGAAAATACTTGGCATGGAAATATCCAGAGATAGACCATCTGGAAAAGTATATCTAAGTCAGAAGGGATATATTGATAAAGTTCTTCGTCGTTTTAATATGCATAATGCCAAGCCAATAAGTACTCCATTAGCTACACACTTCAAGCTATCATCAGCCTTATGTCCTAAGTCAGATGTAGATATTGAGTACATGTCTAGAGTTCCCTATTCAAGTGCAGTTGGTTCACTTATGTATGCCATGGTTTGTTCTCGTCCGTGTTTATCATATGCGTTGAGTGTTGTCAGTAGATACATGGTTAATCCTGGAAAAGAGCATTGGAGAGCAGTTCAGTGGATTTTCAGGTACCTGCGAGGTACTTCTAATGCTTATTTACAGTTTGCGAAAACTAGAGATGGACTTCTTGGTTTTGTTGATTCTGATGTTGCTGGTGATTTGGATAAGAGAAGATCACTCACAGGTTATGTTTTCACCATTGGTGGTTGTGCTGTGAGTTGGAGAGCAACTTTGCAGTCTATTGTGGCTTGTTCCACTACTGATGCCGAGTATATGGCTATTTTTGAGGCATGCAAAGAAGCTATCTGGCTGAGAGGTTTGTACACTGAGCTTTGTGGAGACTCATCTTGCCCTACCGTATTTAGTGACAGTTAAAGTGCTATATATCTTACAAAGAATCCAATATATCATGAGAGGACAAAGCACATTGATGCCAGATTTCATTATATTTGAGATGTTGTTGCTGAAGGTGATTTGAAGGTATGCAAGATAAGTACTCATGATAATCCTGCTGATATGATGACAAAGCCAGTTCCGACCAATAAGTTTGAGCTTTGCTCAGGCTTAGTTGGTATTTCTCACTAGTCCTATGGACTTTGACGCACAAGGTGTTTACGCTGATTTGGATGGAGTTATTTACTTTCTTCGACTACTGGAGGGAATTTGGCTCAAGGTGGACATTGTTAAATTGTGATCCAAATTCTACCATATTGGACTAGATGTAGTACATACGGTGTGGGTTTTTGCGTTGGTACCGACGCGTACGAGTACAACTCGTTTACTTGTCCTCCAAGGACTCTCATGTATTGCCTATCATATATACCCCATGTAGTCGCACCTTAGACGGTCTGTCGTCTCGTGCTTGTAATACTCCTCCTCATAATGATCGCGCCTTCATGCGTCCGTGGTTTTCTCCCGCAAAGGTTTTCACGTAAAAATCCGTGTCTCTCTGTCAACGAGCAGCAAGGTTGGCGGTGGGGAAGCGGCTGCCCGGAGCTCCAAGCTGCGCACACCTCGCGGGGTCTGGTCTCACTAGGCACTCGATGCGGCGGCATCCTGAGGTGACACAACGACGGTCGTGCTCGACACCCTCTTTCGCGACTCGGCGACGGTCTAGCGCCATAGGCGGCTCGTACGGCGGTCCAGCAGAAGGTGGCCTCAGCGTGTGGGTGACGACGACCGCAGCTGGTGCACGAGCTCGCACTCAACCCGTCCATACTCAACTCGTCTCCGTATGAGCCCCTTGCAGCCAGTTTGAAGTTTTCTCTTTTCCCCTTCTCTGTTTGTTTGACCTGGTTCTGTTCGGGTGGATGTAGGTGCGGACTGAAAGTTGGACGCTCTGTGCCAGCATATGGAAGTGCTGCGACCACTGTTGTTCCGTCTGTGAGGTATAGTGCTAATTGGGCTTGTGAATTTATCGTGTCTTGGAATGGATTGCCTAATTGTTGGGGTTTTCTCAGTATGTAATTTCTTTACTCATTTTTTATTGTTAATTCAGTGGTCCTTGATTGCAACTGGTGTCATCCTGTTCTTACTCGCAAGTTACAGTAGTGTTATGTAAAATATACCCACGCTCTTGTTTCTTAAAATTATCCAACTATTAACTCGAAATGAATAGTTGCTCTTGCAAGTGAATTTTCATTACGTGATTTGAGGAGGATGCGCGGTCTTCAGACTCTGAGATTTCTGGTTTTTTCATTTGATCATTTCTGCAGAGGTTGTCTTTCTGTGCATTATTTGGTAACCATCTACTACAGATCAGCTACTGCCCTGCTGTGCCCTTATGGTGAATGATTGATGGTGCATGTTTTCTTGTTAGTTCTCTGTATGCCAACTTCTCAATTTTATCATTTTGCATTTCTCCAAGCCTTTCATTCTCACTGTGATTCCCTGAGATGCACTATCCATAGGCAATGCACTTTCTAGTAAAATATGGCGGTGAACTTGAAAAGAGTGATTTATCTAGCTACACCAACCTATTGTTTATATTCCTTGCTTTTGCAAATACTCCCTCCGTCCCATAACGTAAGATGCTTTTCAACTCTACACTAGTGTCAAAAAACGTCTTACATTATAGGACGGAGGGAGTAGTTTATGGTTGACACTTTAGTGTATATCTGTCATGCACTCATCTGGACTATAAATAGGACCCTTCACCACTACATCATACAACAACAGACACTATGGATCTACTTCTGCTACTCATCTCGCTTCTTACGGTAAGTGCAAAAATCATGTTCTAATCGGATAGTTTCTTTCCATGTAGCGGATATGCGCACAAACTGCTTACATGTGTAGTTAGTTAGTTAGTTAGTTAATTAGCTTGGGTGTGCGTGTGTATTTGCCACGAATTGCTTACCCATTATGCTCGTTCTGATGCACACAGGTCACTGGAGGAGAGCGAATCTCACTTGAATTTTGCCGATGCGGCCACGAGGGTGATGCTTAACTCTGTGGAGATACCAAAGGTCTACTGGTAGGTGGTGCTTCCTGGAACCCCAATGCCTCGACCTTGATACCTACAGATTCTTTATAATGACTCTTAGTTTGCAATCCGTTACGAAACATAAATGAAGATAATAGATGGAGACTTTTTACGGTGCATCGTACTACTCGTTATAATGGGTAGTATTAAGTTAATCCAATGATCAACATGAGTCCGTCAGATTTTCTATTAGGGATAGAGTTGTCCATTCCCAGGTTCAACAATAACGATTCATCTAATTAATTAAAATATGTTTCATCTAATTAATCACAGCCGATGCCTCTGCAGGCCACCGTCCCCAATATCAGCCAGCCCAATGCCGGCCATAATCACCGGACGCAGCCTGCAGTCGCCAACCCTGGATCTCAGCCTTCTTAACTGTGCCTGTAGGCCGCCGCCTTCGAGAGCTCCGCCATCCCGCCGTCGCTTGCAATCCTCCCGGTGCCCCGCCATCTCGATGCCGCTACAGCTGCCGCCGCCGCAGCCGCCGCTGCCGCTGCCATTTCGATGTAGCAACTTAATTAGCTATCGTTTTCAGAAAAGAAGACACATGCCATGATGTCAAGACGAGAGTTCAATGGAGTTCTAGCCACTATATATTCCAGTATTAGCGAGTCATGCCTGGGACGGTTTGAACAAGGTCCTCCGTCCTCGTCATGGCCTCATGGGCATGGTCAGTTTTCAGCTGATGGCCTGAACTCGTTGCTCTTTCACTACTGCTAATAAAGCTTTTTCACTAGGGTGGAGCGGGCAAGTACCTTCCAGGAACTCGTCGAGGTCGGCGCCGGGGAGGGCCGTGATGGCGACGGGGCATGCGGCCGGGGCGACGACTCACCCTCGAGTCTCAGCTGGTTACCAGCTCCAGATCCGGCAGGCAAGAAATGAAAAAGAAATGCAGGGCATCTTACCGCCGATGACGGCCGGCTAGGCAAGGACGGGGGCGCCACCGCGCCAACGCAGGGCAGGTTGGATGGGGCGACCAGCGATGGCGACGGGAATGTACAGTGCCGGATGAGTAAATTACCTGCTTGGGGATGGATAAATGTGAACTACCCAAAATGCCCCTGATTACTTAATATACTACCAGATATCTCGTGTAGTATTGGCTCATCTCAGCCGTACAACGAGCAGAAATAAACGATCCATATTAAGTTGATGCACCGTAAAATGTCTCAATAGATGTGGATCTTTTGTTCTAATGAATAATAAATGTTAGCTTAAAGGATAAACTAACCTTTTCTCTACCACGTGAACTTTGAACTTACCGAGGCTAATTTGATAAAAAGCATAGTACCTGTATCATGTTGAAAATGATCCTTCTGTATTCCATTTTCAGGGATAATCCTGTTGTCCTCTGTTTTTATATGATCTAGAACTATATGGATCTTGTGCAGTTTAGATGTTCTCGAATGAGTACGAATTTTACTATATCTGAACTTGAAATTAGTACGAGTCTGACAGCCTTGCAACTAAAACCAAAACTAAAACTACAGGGATCTTGTGCAGTTCAAAGCTAGCTGTCATTTGTTGGAATATCAGTTATCTTGTTTGCGCATGATAACCTGCTTATCATGAAAAAGTAGAATATTTTAGGACCAAGCTGATGGAAGCATATTGAAAATAAATCTCTATCATTGTTTTATCTGCCAGATTGATTCTTCGGATGGTGAGGTCAAATTAATCGAGATTAGCTTCTAAAAGTTTGCCCCAATGTAATTAGCAGGCTAGCAAATTTGAATAATGAAATTTTGAGTGACATATATATTAGTGATCTGTAGACTGAATATGTGTAATTTGCATGAAATATATCAGGGTTTTGATTTGTGGGCTCAAATAAATTTGGTCCGTTTATATTAAATCCCACATTGTGCATAGCAGAACAATTGCTTGGTTTGGTGTGTGTCATTTTTTGTTTATCTATTTCAGCTAGATCAAATCAACCACAACATCCTTATTAACTCTCTTTTATTTGTTTGCAGGAGGCTTAGCAGGTCCGACTTAAGTTCTAAGTTGATGGTGTTTAGCATTATTGGTTCGATCCATGCGGAGGTCCTCGGCGTCGTTGCAGCGGCGGGACAAGCGATGAGCTGCAGATGCGCACATGCGTTGTCGCCGAAGGCCGGTGTCTGGGGAAAGTGAAGAGGAGCGTTGGGTCTGCTCGCCTGCCTCCTCGCAGCGATCGGTTGGTCAATGCTTTGGTTTTGTTTTCATTTTGCCTAAGGTTGGACTGACATGTGTTGAGTTTCATGTTGGAACAATATTGCCACTGTCAAATGTCACATGCATGATTATTTAGCATTGGAACCCCATTTCATGTGGTAAACACGCGTGCAGCACTTCTCGTCATTTTCTGTTTGGAGTAAAGCATCCCTTAGGTTGATGATGTGATAACCTGGTTTGCAAGTTTATATTTTTCTTCCTGTTCAAACAAGAAAATTTGTGTTATCCTATTTTTATTTGGCTTGCGGTGACTCCTTTTGTCTGAAGTGAACAATTGTCAATTGCTTCTTTCATAGCAGTGATGCGACCGTCAGTACAATGTTTTGAACTAACTTCTGGACACAGCATATTTATTTTCATTGTGTGTTGATGAGTTCTATTCTTTATTGAATGGCTATGATGATTTTTGCCCCTTGGTGTTAGAAATCTTTCACCATATACTGAGATGTACTCCCTTCGTCCCAAAATTCTTGTCTTAAATTTGTCTAGATACGGATATATGATACATCCGGTATCTAGACAAATTTAAGATAAGAATTTTGAGATGGAGGGTGTATATTTTTTTACATCTCGCAGGTTGGTTCCACTTCCATCCAACTTTGCTCAGCTAGAACTTGCCGGTGGAGAGCTTCGATGGCAGCATCAACTGGATCTGGTTGGCCCACGTCCACGCTCCTCCTTCGTCCCTGCACTCCTTGTAGTGTGTACGGCGATAGTTCTTTATGTCCGTCGTGTGATGAGAAATACCATGCTTTAGTAAATTATCACATGGGTTCTCAATTACTAAAAAGTAACTTCCTGATGTATATGATGTATGATACGATGCATATGATGTTTTTCATGTATTAGACTTCAGGATTTTTGGATGGGTGATAAGCTTCCCATGTTTGGTTTTTGTTCTCTTTTTTTTTTGCAAAATCGGCCAATGCTTGTGAGAATAGCACCCCCGTCGACACTTCTATTTGGTCATCCTAAATCCTAAAAAGTGGCCGCGTGCTCCCTTATCTTACAGAGCACACGCGCTCGCTCGCCGTCCGATCCCCATCTTGCGGCCGCACGCGTTTCAGGTGGAAACCGCCGATCTAATCGATGTGGGCGCCAGGTGTCCCCTGGTCGTGGCGTCGTGGTCGAGTCCCGTTGGTTTCTCAGTGTGGTCGCTTCTCCTGTTCCTCTCCACTACGTCTCCCATTCGAAACTGCCCCTCCCAGCGGAGCGGATCTCGTTCCAATCCCCCCCAACTCCTCCCCCAAATCCAGCGCGAGAGCAGCCGGCGGCGTGTCGGCGATTCGGCGGTTGTCTTCTGCCGGAGCGAGGGCGGGACAGCGGGCGCGGCGTGAAGGAAGGCGGTGCAGCGGCGGAGACGCGACCGAGGAGAGACGACGCGCTGCAGGCCGCGTCAGAAGGAGCAGCACCGGAGACTCGGCAGAGGAGGAACGGTGTGCGCGGCCGTTGTTCTATTGGCGCAGAAGGGCAAAATCGCGGTGAATCCCTGGTATGCCTGTCGATCTCTTCCGGTCATCCGCGTTTAGGAACACCAAATCGATGCGCTCTGCCGCTCCGCCACGGACAGAGGAGGAACGGCGCGCGTCGACGGGTCTCCGCGGTGCCGAATCGCGACGGGTCGACGCGCCCTCCACTAAGTTGATGAAATCAAGTAGCAGATGGTAGAAATTGTTTGGAGCACTTGTTAATTTGGAGATGGACGACGACACGGGGCATTTCGTGTTCCTAGGCTACTGGTGTTGTAGAAATCGAGTAGAAATTGCTCGTAGGTTTCGAAGGCAAGCCTTGGGTCTGTAGATTTCTGGTGTCGTAGATGTCGAGTTCGATCCTGATTAGCGACTGACTTGCCTGAATATGGTTCATGTGTTGCCTGCGCAAGTGTTTCGACAGTGTTTTTGATTTAGTGTACGAGAATAATGCTTCTCTCATGGCAATGTTGCCTTTGTTTTGTGAGTGACTTGCCTGATATGGTTGATATGTTGCCTGCGCAGGTGTTTTTGACAGTGTGTTTTCATTTAGCGTAGGACAGTAATGCTTCTCTCATGTCAATGTTGCCCCTTATTGTGAGTGACTTGCGTGGCATGGTTCACGTTTCCCCTATGAAGGTGTTTTGAAAGTGTGTTTTTGGTTTATTGTAGGACAGCAATGCCTCTCTCATGTTAATGTTGCCCTTGTTTTTGCGAGTGACTTGCCTGATATATGACCGTGTGTTGCCTACGAAGGTGGGTTTGACGGTGTGTTTTGATTTTCAGTGCAGGAAAGTAATGATTTAGCAATGGAAAATGCACATGTGACGTGTGTGTGAGGTAGGAAGTAATTCAGTAGAGGGAGGTTAATAGGGCTATTTGTAGGACAGTTTTAAGCATTTCACGAGGATTCATTCTGTGATTTTCTGTTCTATGTGCCTTTATTTGTTTCAGATTTTGTAGGACATGTAGAGGTAGGGTAATAGGGCCAATTATAGGATAGTTGTAATATAGTGAAAATCAGATAGTTTACAACCCTTTTCACTGCCCACTTTTTGTAAGTTGATGTTTGTTAAGTTCAGTAAGAATTTAGTCAAACGAAATTCATTGGATGATATAGAGTTCTTTCAGAATCATTTTCTAATGTGTTTTTTATGATGAATCTCACTGTTTTGTCTTTTAAATATGCAGCAGAAAATAGATGGCTGGGACAAGTCATAAGTCTAAACAGGATGGACCTGCTGGATCAAGTCATGACGACCTTGCATCTCATGGGAATGAAGAGCATCAAGCACAGGTGTGCACATGCTCAGAAAGTTTTATGTTCTTCCTGTACATAACAGAGTTTTTTTTTTCATTTTTTATTGATTTATGTGGTTTCCATCTCCCAGCCACGGAGCAGTGCACCAATAACTGGGTACAAGCGTATGAGAACTAAGGCAGTTGTTTCACGGGGAAGCGCCCTGATGATATCATTAGTAATGAGAATAGCAGTGAGAGCCAAGCTGCAGATGCTGGGAATAAAAATGTTGAAGGTGCAGACGTCGAGCAGCCTCCAAAAGCAAAACGCCAGAAGACGGGAGGAACTGAGGTATTTTGCATAGTTGCCTCAGTTTCACTGAGCAGTTGCCCAGCAATGCTGCCTAAGTTGCCTATGTTGTGATGAACCTTTTTTCTTTTTTGCTAATCCCCTGTTTCTGTTTTTCCTTATGCGCAATAGGGTCGTAGGAACAGGGCATCCCCTGCAAGGCTCTTCAAGTTGAACAAGGACTTGGTTCCTGACCAAAAGGGTGTCATCATCGGAAAAGAATTTGGTGGCATTCTGGATCTTGCAGCGAGTAGCATGCCCGTAGATCTCAGCCAGTGGATAATGAAGCATTACGACCCGGAGATTTCGCAGATAGTCATTCCAGAAAGGGGGAAGATTCATGTAGATGCCGCAAGTGTCCGTAGGATATGGGGTTTGCCCAACAGGGGCAGGAAGGTGTGCTTCGAGAATCGGCCTGAAATCACAAAGGCAATGTATAGTATTTACAACATCACATCCAAGAACTCCCCAACCCTCACAGAATGGTGCAAGATGATCGTTGACATGGGAGGATCTCATGATGATGACTTTGTCCGTGCTTGGCTAGCTCTTGTTTTTTCATGCTTCCTTGCCCCTTCATCTAGTTTGAGTATTTCCCCAAAGAGCTTCCCGGCGGTCATGGATGTCAATGGAATAACGAAAACCAATATAAGCCAGTTTGTTGTTGATCAATTAAAGCTTGCGTTCACTTCGGGGCGTGCCAACAAGAAGGCTGTTTGTTGTTGTGTTTTCCACCTTGTTGTAAGTGCTTCAAGCTGTTTTGTTTTTTCAAGCATCCTTTTGTTTACCTACCTTTCTCTTTTCTTTTTGCAATCATTAGCTAACTTAAACTTTTTGATCTTTTCTCCGTGTCTGTATGCAGCTGTTGTACCTAGACTCTCTGGATGTTGATGAGCCAATTCCGAACTTGGTACCATGGGTTTCAGTTTGGAATTCAGATTTAATCTCCAGAGTTATCAAGAAGGACAGGAAGGCTCCAGGAGAATATGGCCAATTGCGGGTAACTAAATTTTTCTGTTTTAGTATACATATCATTGTCATATTGTTTTTAGGAAACACTACCATTTTTTTAGAGTAGGCAATTCACTTTCAAAGAGCAAGCAAGTTAATGTATCTTTTTGGGCAAGTGACATACATATTTTTTTCAAGTATGCCCAAGTAGTTATCAGACTTAATCGAACCTTCTCTCGTTTGCCATGCACACAGTTGTATAATGTTCACACGAAGGATTTGTTTTGTTCTTGTATTTAATAGTAGCTTGTGTAGTACATTTATTAGCTCTTTTTTCTGTCTGAGCAATTTACATGTTGAAAAGTAGCAAATTTCCACAACAACACAAGCAACTTATGTTCTGGAAACTAGCAACTTGCATACTAGTTCTTCATTTTTTGTTGATTACAGTATCAACTAATAGTAGGCAACAAGGGGGAAGTGGCATAATGGTTGCAGGAATTTTCAGACTATTAGTAGTACTATTTTCCTTCATTCTTCTCAGGTCTTTTTTGGTATGGGAGTGCCAGAATTGTTGTCACTCATAGTTTTTTAATCTTCTTTAGCTATAAAACCACCACCTCAAGACGGAGTTTTCCTGGTGTGCGGATGATAGCTTGTTTGGCAGTATGGACCACATCACCAAATTTGTTGCTGCAAGATTGCCCGAGTCATATGACAAATCAGTAAGTTATCTAGCACTTGTTTTTTCCTCTCACTGTTGTTCCCCTTTTTATCGCCATTTGTACATTCAACCATTTTTTCAGAATCTTCAATAGAAGATATGTACTTATCATGTTCTCTACCATCCACTTTTATGTTTTACAGAAGCAAAAGAAGCTCACAGGGTTGGTGCACAACATGTGTTCTGTAATTTCACATGCAGTTGGGAAGCTTGTGACCGGGGTTGGGAAGATAGATGATGATGAATGGGGGACAAAGGAGGCAGATCCTACTACTGCGGAGACAAGCAGGCGGCAGTCTAACAGAAGGGGCAAGCGAGTACCAGCCGGAAGAGACAGCCTACCAAGTGAGGAGGCGTCGTTTAATTCTGACAGCGACGACAACGAGGCAGCCGACAGTGAAAGTGAGGGTGATGGTAGGGATAAAGGTAATGATGAAAGCGACACTGATGGCAGTTCAGACAGTGATGACAGTCATGATGGATCAAGTGGAGTTCAGGGGAAACCAAGTAGCCAGGGAGCACGACAAACGGTTGATCACCACCAGGGGGCAAGTGCTGAGATGGGAGGTAAAGACATAACTGAGGGGAACGAGGACAATGATGATAAAGAAGAAGAAGAGGACGACAAAAAAGAAGATGCCGAAGGAAAGGAGGACGATGACGATGAAGAAGGCGATGGGGATGACAAAGACAAGGAAGATGATGGGCAGGGGAAGCAGGATGAAGATGATGAGGATGACAGCGGAGGTGGCAACGGTGGTTCAGGTAGCAATGGTGGCTCTGATCGGGACGGGGATCCTGCAGCTGAAAATGCAAGCAGCGATGATGATGAACAATGCATGCTGGAATTTCTGATTGAAAAGAAGAGGGACAGAAAGGCAAAAGGATTGGATGAGGCAGATAGGATATCTATCAGAGACCTTGTGATGACAGAATTCAAAACTGTTGTTTCCCCAAAACCACGCTTCCCTGTTTTTGAAGTGAAAGAAATGTTGGATATTGATGACATATCCATGGCAACCGAAGCGAGGAGGATGTTCAAAGAGTTGTTGAGGGGGGAAGATTTGGATATGGTCTTCACATTCAACTGTTGGAAATATGCCCTAGAGGCAATAATAAAAGCATTATTATTATATTTCCTTGTTCATGATAATTGTCTTTATTCGTGCTATAATTGTGTTATCCGGAAATCGTAATACATGTGTGAATAATAGACAACAACGTGTCCCTAGTAAGCCTCTAGTTGACTAGCTCGTTGATCAACAGATAGTCATGGTTTCCTGACTATGGGCATTGGATGTCAATGATAACGAGATCACATCATTAGGAGAATGATGTGATGGACAAGACCCAATCCTAAACATAGCATAAGATCGCTTAGTTCGTTTGCTAGAGTTTTCCAATGTCAAGTATCCTTTCCTCAAACCATGAGATCGTGTAACTCCCGGATACCGTAGGAGTGCTTTGGGTGTGCCAAACGTCACAACGTAACTGGGTGACTATAAAGGTATACTACGGGTATCTCTGAAAGTGTCTGTTGGGTTGACATGGATCGAGACTGGGATTTGTCACTCCGCTTGACGGAGAGGTATCACCGGGCCCTCTCGGTAATGCATCATCATAATGAGCTCAATGTGATCAAAGTGTTTGATCACGGGATCATGCATTACGGTACGAGAAAAGTGACTTGCCGGTAACGAGATTGAACGAGGTATTGGGATACCGATGATCGAATCTCGGGCAAGTAAAATACCGATTGACAAAGGGAATCGTATACGGGATTAATTGAATCCTCGACATCGTGGTTCATCCGATGAGATCATCGTGGAGCATGTGGGAGCCAACATGGGTATCCAGATCCCGCTGTTGGTTATTGCCCGAGAGCCGTCTCGGTCATGTCTGCATGTCTCCCGAACCCGTAGGGTCTACACACTTAAGGTTCGGTGACGCTAGGGTTGTGAAGATATGTATATGCAGTAACCCGAATGTTGTTCGGAGTCCCAGATGAGATCCCGGACGTCACGAGGAGTTTCGGAATGGTCCGGAGGTAAAGATTTATATATGGGAAGTCGTCATACGGACACCGGGAAGTTTTGGGGGCATATCGGTATTGTACCGGGGCCACCGAAGGGGGTTCTGGGGTCCACCGGGAGGGGCCACCTCTCCCGGAGGGCCTCATGGGCTGTATGAGGAAGGGAACCAGCCCAAAGTGGGCTGGTGCGCCTCCCCCCCAAGGGCCCATGCGCCTAGGGTTGGGGGGGAACCCTAAAGGGGGCGCCCCCCTTGCTTGGGGGGCAAGTTCCCCCTCCCTGGCCGCCGCCCCCCCTAGGAGATTCCATCTCCTAGGGCCGGCGCCCCCCCAAGGGGCTATATAAAGGGGGGAGGGGAGGGGGGCTGCGCACCCTTGCTCCTGGCACCTCCCTCTCCCTCTCCAACACCTCCTCCTCCTCCGTAGAGCTCGGCGAAGCCCTGTCGGAGTACTGCGGCTCCACCATCACCACGCCGTCGTGCTGCTGCTGGAGTCTTCTTCCCCAACCTCTCCTTTGCCTTGCTGGATCAAGAAGAAGGAGACGTTACGCTGACCGTACGTGTGTTGAACATGGAGGTGCCGTGCTTTCGGTGCTAGGATCTCCGGTGATTTGGATCACGTCGTGTACGACTACCTCATCCCCGTTCGTTGAACGCTTTCGCTCGTGATCTACAAAGTGGTATGTAGATGCAATCTCTCTCCCATGACTCGTTGCTTAGATGAACTCATAGATGGATCTTGGTGAAACCGTAGGAAAATTTTTAATTTTCTGCAACGTTCCCCAACAGTGGCATCATGAGCTAGGTCTATGCGTAGTTCTCTATTGCACGAGTAGAACACAATTTGTTGTGGGCGTAGATGTTGTCAACTTTCTTGCCGCTACTAGTCTTATCTTGCTTCAGCGGTATTGTGGGATGAAGCGGCCCGGACCAACCTTACACGTACTCTTACGTGAGACCGGTTCCACCGACTAACATGCACTAGTTGCATAAGGTGGCTGGCGGGTGTCTGTCTCTCCCACTTTAGTTGGAGCGGATTCGATGAAAAGGGTCCTTATGAAGGGTAAATAGAAGTTGACAAATCACGTTGTGGCTTTTACGTAGGTAAGAAAACGTTCTTGCTAGAACCCTAATTCAGCCACGTAAAACTTGCAACAATAATTAGAGGACGTCTAACTTGTTTTTGCAGCAAGTGCTTTGTGATATGATATGGCCAAAGTTGTGATGAATGATGAATGATCTATATGTGATGTATGAGATGTTCATGCTATTGTAATAGGAATCACGACTTGCATGTCGATGAGTATGACAACCGGCAGGAGCCATATGAGTTGTCTTTATTTTTGTATGACCTGCGTGTCATTGAGAAACGCCATGTAAATTACTTTACTTTATTGCTAAATGCGTTAGCCATAGTAGTAGAAGTAATAGTTGGCGAGCAACTTCATGGAGACACGATGATGGAGATCATGATGATGGAGATCATGGTGTCAAGCCGGTGACAAGATGATCATGGAGTCCCAAGATGGAGATCAAAAGGAGCTATGTGATATTGGCCATATCATGTCACGTTTATTACTTGATTGCATGTGATGTTTATCATGTTTTGCATCTTGTTTACTTAGAACGACGGTAGTAAATAAGATGATCCCTCATAATAATTTCAAGAAGTGTTCCCCCTAACTGTGCACCGTTGCGACAGTTCGTTGTTTCGAAGCACCACGCGATGATCGGGTGTGATAGATTCTAACGTTCACATACAACGGGTGTAAGACAGATTTACACATGCAAACACTTAGGTTGACTTGACGAGCCTAGCATGTACAGACATGGCCTCGGAACACAGAAGACCGAAAGGTCGAGCATGAGTCGTATAGAAGATACGATCAACATGAAGATGTTCACCGATGTTGACTAGTCCGTCTCACGTGATGATCGGACACGGCCTAGTTGACTCGGATCATGTAATACTTAGATGACTAGATGAGGGATGTCTATCTAAGTGGGAGTTCATTAAATAATTTGATTAAATGAACTTTATTATCATGAACTTAGTCTAAAATATTTACAATGTGTCTTGTAGATCAAATGGCCAACGTAGTCCTCAACTTCAACGCGTTCCTAGAGAAAACCAAGCTGAAAGACGATGGCAGCAACTATACGGACTGGGTCCGAAACCTGAGGATCATCCTCATAGCTACCAAGAAAGATTATGTCCTACGAGCACCGCTGGGTGACGCACCTGTCCTCCCTGCAGAACAAGAAGGGACCCACAGCGCTAGTAAGCACAGGAAACCACGGCAGAACACAACCACTAGGTGACTTAAATGGTCAAGTGCCTCCTCTGTCTCGGGGAAATGTGATGCAGTCAGCCAATGGTATCCAGAGGGCCAAGGTGCAAGACTTCAACGCATCACCCAAGGCTGCGCCATTAAATCATGCAGGACAGAAAAAGGAGAAAGAGAACATCCCTCCGGTGTCATGTACGGAGATGAATAGGATACAAGACCTGCCGGAAGCTGTAACCATGGGAAAAAGTCCGGAACAAAAGTTGCTAAGAGCCCTAGGGAAATTGCCTGTCTGCTCAACTGTACTTGCCCAACCTGAGGCCACAAGTGTTCCAGAAGCAGTAGAAACAACTGGCCAGGGGAACACTTCCCATTTCTCTCATGTGGAGGAGAGGTACCATGAATTCATGCGTGTTAGTGGGAAGACAACCAATGCACTAGAAATCAATGTTCTAGATGTGAGTGAGCTGTTTGCAAGGTGTGTTGATCCAAACAGCAAGAATGCCCAATCCAACTCCACAAATCACAGCTCAGCGAATAAAGATAAACAACATTTTGAGCAAAGGGACACCGAAAGATCAAATGACTTTTTCAGAGAGTACTGCCCAGCACCAAGTTTCGATCTAGGCATAGATGATTTGCACACAAGATCTGCAGACAACACAACACATCAACATGTTGGGTCAAGCACATTTACAGAGCATGAGTTCAAGGAACTCCCAGTACATAACCATCCAATCATCGATATAACCGATGATGATTATCTGTTGGACGTTGAAGGCATGGACGAACCGTGTATTCAAGCAGAAGGAAATGCGTACCAAACACCTGAAAAAAGTTCCAACCAAGGAGAAGTGGGGTCAGGCATCAAGGTTTACAGCAGTAGTAGTTCAGGAGAGATGCATCCACATCAATTCGAGAGAAGGATTATCAAGCCACCTCCTTGCAAGAGGTCACCTTTCATTGACTATAATGAGAAGAAAGTCTACATGTCCAAACCCGAAGCAAATAGATTGTATGCATCAGTTATTTTGCATGGAAGAATTAATGAAGAAGAATCACCAGATGTGGATACCAGGTATGACAGTATATCACACTTTCCCCCAGGCAAGGTCTATCATGTTATCCAGGCAATTCAAACTGTGTTTACAAGCAAGCCTTTTATAGAATCAGGCAACTTGGCTTAGTGTGAAATTCTTATTTTTTTTGAAGTAGTTTATCCTTTGATATGCCCATGCCCCTATGTGTTTTCCCTGAGTTGAAATGGTGGTAGGCAATTCATGGAATGATTTTGTGAGCTGAATGCCTCTTTTTTCTTCCCATGCAGCGTAAGGGTAATTGAATATGGCAAATACTTTGTCACGGTCAGGGAGCTCGCAAACTCAATGAAGAAGGAAGGTTTTGTCTTGAGCCATGTAATGTAAGTTGGTATACAGAATATAATGATGAACTTGCCACCAGACTCAAAGAAGCTCGTGATGCCCATCAGGTTCTCGGTAAGAAAACGCGAAGCAACTAATAGTGTAGTTTTGTGTTTTTTTATTTTTCTTTTTTTCATAAAAGGTCATGTTCATGTCTGTATTTTTTTTACATCAGGTTCAGATGCTAAACATGGAATTGAACGGCAAGGAGCTCATTTCCCGTTTCAAGAAGTCGAATCGCTTGGACCGTAAAGACATGGTAAGTTAATGGTTCCTTTACTTTTTACCAATGCATTTTTTATATATGACTTTTTATGCTAAAACTTTTGCTCACACAAATGTAAATATTTCTTAGGGGGGGGTGGGGGTGGGTTGTGTGGTGGGCAAGTTGACGACACTCATGAAAATTGCTTCTATGTGCCAAGTTGCTTACATTTTTTGCACAACTTGCCTGTGCATTTTTGGCTGGTTGCTTACACAAGTAGATAAGTTGCCTATGCATCTTCTGTTTTTGGCAAATTACTCACACTAGTACAAAATTGGCATGTGCATTTTTGCTTCTTCAGTCCATTTTCTTAATTGCTTTTATGTGGCAAGTTGCTTACATTTTTTGCACAACTTGCCTGTGCATTTTTGGCTGGTTGCTTACACAAGCAGATAATGCATTTTTTGTTTTTGTCAAGTTACTCACACTAGCACAAAACTGGCATGTGAATTTTTTGCTTCTTCAGTCCTGTTTCTAGTATTGTATTTTTTTTACTAACCCAATTTTTGTTTTTTTTAACAGATTATGTTCCCAGTGTTAGAGAACATCGACAAGGCAAAACCTAAAACAGGCAATCATTACTGGATTTTTAACGTGAACATAAGGGATCGACGTTTTGAAACTCTTGATTCTTGGAGGACGCTCAAAAACAAGTCTTTAGATGTTTGCGCAAGGAAGATGGTTGCAAGTTTTCGGTCTCTATGGGAAGAGCATTACGCCAGTTCCCGCGTCTCACTGGATGAGTTTGGGCTTACCAACATCGACGTTCCAAAACAAAAAAAATGAGTAAGCATCCACTTCTTTTTCACATATTAACTATGGTTTTGTTCAGTTTTTTACAAGCGACACAATACTACATAGAGTAAGCATCCAGTTCTTTTTTCAATTTTTTGTTTAGGTTCGACTGTGGTGTTTTTGCTCTGACGATAGCAAACGGTTGGGAGGCAAGGGTTGTTCCAAATTTCACAGCTGAGGATATTCCAAGCATCAGGAAACAATTAACTAACACGTGGGTTGACAACGCCAACAACAATGCTCCATGGAAAACCATACTCAAGTTAGCATAGGTCAGTTTTTTCTCCCCCCACGCGCGGTACATCCATGTAAAATGCACGTGTTGTTTCTTTTCGCTCTTTTGTGAATTTTGGAGTGCCGGGGGAGGAGTTGCCTGTATAACAACTTGGACCAGGCAATTCTATTGCATAAACAGGCAATTTAAGCTTTATTTTGAGGCAAGTTATTCAGAAGAACCCATAAAAGACAAATGAAAGACAAATAGTATGATCATTACATAACCAGGGAATTGTTGCATTTTATAGCATTGCAGAATCTTATGTATGTAAGTTTTCGACTATTATGGGGAGGGCAAAGGTGTTTGCGGGGCAATTCAAAGCACACAACAGGCAACTCAAAACTTATAACCAGGCAAGTCAGCCACAAGAAACCGTAAACCATAAATAATAGTTTAGGACGTTCAAACATACAGACCCACAAATAGTTTAACTCGTCAATGCCATTCGACACATCTTTTTCAGCCATCTGGTCACTATGTGACCATTACACCAATCTGGTCGGGCAGCTTGCACCATTGTGGTTAAAAGAACCACAGTAGCTGCACTTGTTCTTTCTCTTCGGATGCAGCTCAAGTGCTGATTGAATTCTTTTTGACTTTGCCATCCCTTTTGTTGTTGATTTTGGAGGGTCTCTAGGAATTGCAGGGCCAAGTGTGGTAGCAGGTCTTCCAAACTATGGTCCAACCATCATAGTACCTTGTGCGGCTGCAACAGCTGCATGTAGAGATGCCATACTGAGCGGCTGGTGCGCATATCCACCAGGAGCTTGCGCAGTAGGAGATGAAATTGCATTGGCATTTTCTTCTTGTGTTGTTGAAGACTCTGGATGCTGCCCAATCCAGCCATCCAGTGTTGCTGTTGATGCAGGCAATGGTGCCAGTCCAGGACCAGCCACATAGGTTGTGTTTGTTGCATTAGGCCCCCGCGATGGTTGTATAGCCCCCATAGTTTGTGGTGCAGGCCAAAATGCTGGTCTAGGACCCATAGTTTGTGGTCGCGCAGGCCCTCTTGCTAGTGTCGTATCCATCAGAAGTTGTGGCGCAGCTCCTCTTAGCGCTTGCACAGGCCTTGTCATTGTTGAGCCCCTTGAAAGGTGCGGCGCTGCTCCACTGTTCAGTGGCACATACCCTGACAGTTGTTGTACAGGCCAGCAGCCTTGTGTGGGAGGGCTCATGGGTAGTGGTACAACCATTTTTTGCATCGCTGCACCCCCGAATGCTGTCTGTTGGTGTCCATCCTCACTCATAGAGTTACCAGTTAGGTTTGGTGCGTTTTTTCTCCGGTTGCAGAAGTAGGTCGCTGTTGCCTAGGTCCAGAAGAGGTTTGTGCATGTTCATCAGGACGCACCGCAGGGCCACTAGTTGCCTGAGTGTTTCTTGGTGGTGGCACAGAAGCAGGTCTCTGCTGCCCAGGTCCAGAAGGGGCTTGTGAAGGCCCTCCGGGACGCACCGCAGGGCCACCAGTTGCCTGAGAGTTACTCGGTTGTGGTGCAGAACCATCAGCTGATGGTGGAGGACCACCAGAGGGCCCACATGTTGGTGCTGCCGGTTTCTTCTTCTTTGATATGTTGAGATTTTTGATTTCATGACGCGCACCACGCATATGTTTCTTTACAATATCCGTCGCAGCATCTGACGCACTAGCAACCCGGGCAAGACTACCAAAATCCATCATCAAATTTGCATGCCTGAGTTCCTTTTTCGATTGTGGTGGCATCTCATCAGGTTGTTCTTCGACAGTAGGGGGTGCGTTGGGAATTGCCATAGGTGTCCACCTTCTAAGTATGTACTGCGCTGGGATTTCATCAACACCAAGTTGGTTGAAAACTTTCAAGATATGGCAGCAAAGCATGTCGTCCCTCTCAATCTTGCAACAGTCACATCTGTAGTCTCCAGCACTAGCTTCCACCGTGACAAAATAGCCCCTAGAACCATATTTGGCAACCCACTCTTGATTGGGGTAAACCTCATACAAGTTTTCACCATGTGGTCGCACATTGTACCTTGTAGTCAACTGAAACTCATCACGAAACTTCTCGTACAAGTCCCTAGTATACGAACCGTACGCCTGCTTCTCTATTGGGTAAGATGACCACATTTCAGTCTGTAAATGTCCTGTCCTGTAGTCTTTTGAACCCTCCCGGACTAGTATGTGTGTTTGGATTTTCTGATATTGCTTCACAAAGTTCAAAATGGACTTGTGTGGGTTGACATATCGCTTAAGGACAGCGTTGAACCCCTCGCTGCGTTGAGTTGACTGCAAGAAAGGGAAGAATTGATGCTTGAAGTAGCAGGGCACCCATGTCTCTCTGTACGTGTATAGATTCTCGAAGTGGGAGTCAGTCACAGCCTCATACTTCATCATCAGCTCACACCACCTTGCCTCAAATTCTTCCGGCGTCAAGCTGAAGTCAACACACTTGTTGAAATCTTTGGACAAGCCAGGGTTTCGCCCCAACAATGCTCCAAGCTTTTCTTGTGCTTTTTTCATAATATGCTAGCGGCAACAGCGGTGCACACTTGTAGGAAAGATCTTTTTAATTGACTGTGCCATTGCGATATCTTGGTCGGTTATGATATTGATGGGTGCTACATTATGCATTGCCTCAATGAAGGTCTGGAATAGCCAATCAAAGCTCGATGCCAACTCTTGCCTAACAAAGCCACAGCCCAACATGAACGACTGCCCATGCCTGTTAATCCCAATGAATGGTGCAAAGGGCATGTTGTACATGTTAGTCATATACGTTGTGTCAAAGGAGATACAATCATGATAAGATTCCACGTACGCCCTCCTTGCTGCACCATCGACCCAGAAAATGTTCTCAACCCTGTCTTCCTCATCATATTTTATCTTGTAAAAAAAATCTGGATCCTCTATCTGCTGATCTTTAAAGTAAGCAACTGTCTCTATCATATCCCCTTCTTTTGTATCATCCTTGTTCAAGAGCGTCTTGAGGTATGTAATGTGTTTAGTGCCATAAGGTACAATGAGTTCTGTCCCATAGAAATCTGACATGATGTGCATCATACGACCTGTTGACATGAAGTCACAATGGTGGTCAATACTTCTTCTACACAAAAACAGTGCCAAAAATAGTTTCTTTTCTGTTTTCAGCAAGGCAACTCAAATGCAAAGTTTGGGCAATTCACGAAGCTATACAAGCAACTACAACCATATGCCCCAGGCAACACATGAGCAAAATACACAAAACAAACCAGGGGGGTAACTATGCATTTAGCGAGCAATACAAATTTCAATCATAGGCAAGTTGACCCTATCCAGAAACAAGTACTATTGTACATTTTAGCTACAAAGATACTAACCATAGGCAAGTTCACATTCAACACCAAATTTGTTTTATAAAAAAACTAGGCAAGCAGGAAACTTTGCATTGAGCAACAAACAGGTAAACATTAGGCAACTCCAGCATCCAGAAACAAATCAGGCAATTTATTTCTTTTTTCTACTGTTGTAAGCAATTTAGTGGCACTATCAAGCAACTAAGGCATTTGTTTGAAGCAAATCAGTGACATGGTTCAAGCAAAAACAGGTACTTGTTGATAGGCTAAGAAACACACAACCAGTAGGCATGTGCAGGTTCTTAAAGTTAGAAGATAGGGGGAAGGTGGGTGTGGTTCAATACCTGTAGTTAAATTGCAGTTATGAAGATGAGTAAGGAAGGCCCTTTCTTCCGGCGGGATCCCTTGGTGTGATCGCAAATACTTAGTCAAACATGGCTTGTCAACCAACGGATGGTTGTGCTCGCTAACAAAGTAGATCACTTCCCATCTGCCATCTATTACCTTCACAATCATCTTAGCTTTGCAACCAGTTTGCACAATTTTATCTCTTTTTCGTTTCTTGCTCCTCTTTTTTCCTTTACTTTCATCATCAAGAAAGACAATAGCCTCATCTTCATTATCATCTTTTTCTTGCTCAACAATGTCATCTAGCACGGGAATCTTTTTTGCCCCTCCGTCATCAACATCAGGCTTCCGAAACTTGTTGCAAACAAACTGTTGTTTTATCAACTCCCCTGTTTTGAGATCCTTCCTTGAACTATTCATTTTGATTGAAAACCCCATTTGCAAGGAATATGCATTGTAATGCACCTTGGCATCTTCCAAAGTGTCGAACCTCATGCCCACGTAAGGCTCCTTGGGCTGTGACCAAGCTTCATCACGATTTTCAGCACCCAAACCATTACCAACAGTGCCACCGGTATCACCTGCAGCACCTGTGCCATCAAGGGTATGAGCATCACTCCCAGTTGCTATAGCTGCAGGTACTTGTGTACTGCCCGGAGCACGCCCCCCATGACTTGACTGCCCATCTGTCTCCATTGCTTCTGTAGCAGCACCATCGACTCTTTGGATGATAGGGGGATTAGGTGATTCCGCCACAAATTCTGCATTTCCAGCACCATGTTGTGTACAGTACAATGGATCATCATTATTTTCAGCTGGTTCTTCATTCAAATCAATCATTGTCAACCTGTTTTATTTATTGAGAATATGGGAAAAAGTAAAGCAAGTCAGCAGAGGGATGGAAGCAAGTAGCACAGTAAATACAGGCAAGCCAATAGCTCACCCACCCACCAAAGCAATTTTTACGTTGTTGAGGTAAGCTAGTACCACACTAAACTCAGGCAAGCAAACAACACAGCAACGCAAGCACACCAGATTCACAAGATAGCAGAACATAACCAGGCAATTCAAAGTGCACTATCAGGCAACCCAAAGCATATAATCAGGCAAGTCAAACTATATATGTCAGGCAATATATATTTTCAGGATATGCACGGAGCTTGCCTGAATGAATCATGTTTGTACATATAAACATAACATAGGCTTTTTGCTTTTTGTGTTTCATAATATATTTTCTTATTTTGTTCTTCTTTAAACGCATGCAACATTTGATTTTGGGGAAGCAAGCATACTGCCATAGAAGTGCTACTTTGAAGTGTCTTCAGAATGGAATTCACTCCCAATTCAGAGAGATTAAAGCATGTTTAGTGTTAGGAAAAACTTAAGTTAGAATTATGGGCATGATTGCTCTTTTATATTCAGACTATTTCTGCTTTCAGTACTTACGTTTGTGTGTTAGAAAGAACTTAAGTTGATATTTTTAGGTTTCATCCTTCACAGCAGCAAGTTTGTGTGTCTTTGGATATGCTCAGTATGTTTTGAAGTAATGTTTCGCAGCTGAGATAGTTGTTGGTATATGGATTTTTTTGTTGCCTTTTTCCTTCTTTTGCAGGATGAAATACTAATAATTTTGCAACTATATCCTGGCAACTTTCCAACTTTTCTTGGATCATGGTGAAGGATATGATACACCAAAGGTAAATTGTACTACGCAACTGTATCTTGTTTTTTAGTTGCAATTTCAGTTACATTTATTTCTTCTAGTGTGTTTTCACTATTGCAACCAAGGAATAATGGAAACAAATGTCCAAGAGGAATCTTTTTCTAGTTTCTTCAAGAGTTGCCTTGACATCATTATGCTGTTTTGCTTAATCCTATATTTGTAAATTGCCCCAATAAGCCATATTGATGTCAGTATTCATTGTCTTATAAGTTTCAAAAGTGTTCATGTTTTGCCATGGCATAAGTTTTCAAAGTTTTGTGCAGACATATACTTAGTTGCCTCATTATAGCACTGTTTTTGCTCAAACAGAATGTTTATTTTTTGCATTGTTTTAAGCAATTAATAGAACCGGAACACGTCAGAAAGATCATGATCTGTTTGTTTCTCATTCTCTTATAAGTGCTCAGTTGTTTTTCTTGCCCAAGGCATTATATTTTCCTTTTTTTTGTCAGCATTTACTATCAGCACTTGCCTACAGATTTATAAATGTGTTCATATGCAACAGATTTGCAAATAGATTTTGAAAACTAGGAAGAAATATGATGCTTAACAGCAGACTAAATTTGCCCAAATCAGGGGGCTGAAACTTGCCCAAACAGCAGACTAAACATGCTTAACATCACATCTTTTTTACACAATGTTTTGCACATCTGAAGCCTTTGCACAAATCGTGGGGAAAGAGGAGGGGGATCTGGAAGATGAGCCAGATCTGACCTTTTTGCCTTGTTTTTTTTGCCTTTTTGCAAGGCAATCAGGAACCAGGCGCCTAGAGAAGAAACATCAATGGAGCCGCCATTGGAGGGCTGTGAAGGTTTTCTTTGGATCTGGAAGTGGTGAGGGGAAGGGGCGTGCTGTTGTTCTTTGCTTGGGAGAGAAGAAGATGAGGCTGGAGGTTAGGTGAGGAGAAAGGAGGAAGGAGAAAAGAAGATGCGCAGGGGTGGGGGAGGGTTCGGGCAAAGGGAAGGACCAGGTGTTTCGCCCGCTCGATGGGTGGTTGCGGGAATCGGGAGCGGGGGACAGGTACTTTCCTATCCTGTACAGGGGGGACAGAAAATTACCTTTTCTGGGTGGCTGCCAGGAAACGCTAGGGAGCACCCGGCTGCTCCCTAGACGCGTCCTTTGGTCATATATGTAATGTTCCCATTTATTTTGTTCGTTTTTGGTTTTTAAAATTAAGATCTATACTTGCAACAGTCCGATAGAGGCGGCGCTGACTGCATGCATGGAGGGAATCGACCTGACCTATGAGTGGAGTACGAGGCCTTTCATCATCGAAACTGATTCCGAAGTGGCTGCCAATATGATCCAGCAACTGGAGGTTGATCGGTCCCCGACGCCATCTATTATTGGCGAGATTAAAAGTCTTCTTTGCGCAAGATAGACTGTACACCATTCGAACAGTTCGCCTTGCTGGAAACAGTGTTGCTCATCGTCTAGCTCAAATAGGTCACCATGACATACGAACAGTTTGGTTGAGGTCTGGTCCTGATGAGATTGATTTGCTGTGCCGTAACAATTGTAATCCCCAAGGTTAAGCAATGAAATCTCTTTTAACCCCAAAAAAATCTATACTTAGACATATGTTTAATCTGATGTCGTTCATGCATATGATATCGCTTCAATTTTAGGTCTTTCACAACATTGGTAAATAAGTGGTTGCCAAAACCTAGTTTTACCAACACTTAGGTTTCACATGGTCTCTATGCTTCCTCGAACATAAAATTAACAAAAAATGCAAAAAAAAATCGTGCACATGGTTTCAAATGGGTCTTTTCATACTCCCTCCGTTCCAAAATAGATGACTCAACTTTGGTGCAAAGTTGAGTCATCTATTTTGGAACGGAGGGAGTATCATAGAGGACTAAACCATGCAATTTTTTTCATCGCAAACATGGCTTTAACGTGCCTCTACGCCATTTGGCGCAATGGGTCCACTAGTAACTGGAAAAAGAAAAAAGAAGTAGGGAAGCTGGGTGCTATGGCATGTCGCCCCAGTTTGCATGTCACCCCAATGTGTACTCATCGAGGATCGTAAGTTCTTAGGAGTCAGTTTCTGAATTTAGAAATCCCGTATTGTCCTAGGATGACAGGCAATCCTAGTCTGCAGTGTAACGCGCTATGCCTATTGTAATGTCATAGTGGAGAGCAATTTAGCTTGCAAGGTTTTGCATTTCCACAAAAAATCTTCTCCAACACGTTTTCTTTTCCAAGTAGCACGGAACTACAGAAAAAGCACATCCTTCAGAGTTCAGACTAAACCCATGGAGACAAAACAGAGTAGGAATTCGTAGGGCATGAGTTCTGCTAGGTGATCCAACATGATTATTATACACATTTTAAAGTAGGCAAAGGTTTACAATGTACACTACAATTTCCACCGCCAAGAATTTACATCATGTGGTGAATCCTTAAGTAAATGCAGATACTGACCTCATAAAGCTTCCAAGCAACAGCTTCTATGAGCCATGGTTGCACTACTTAGAATGCAATGTCATGCTGGATGTGTCGGAGCAATACGGGGGTGACAATGTCTGGTGAGCTAAGCTGGGGGAGATGGCCCTCAGAGGGCATCACCTCAACGATGGAGTCGCCACCAAGATGCTTGTGCAAGTACTCTGACACCACAACTGGCACTGCGAGGTCCTTGGTGCTCTGAACGATATGGCATGGGACCGAGACGAGCGGTAGGAGGGTGCGCACATCACTCTGGAAGATCGTCTGGGCAACGCTCAGGGCTATGTCTGGGCGAATGTTGAAGAGAGTTCGGCTGAACTCCTGAACTGACACAGATTCCAGGTCCCCTCCAACACAGAGTGGTGCAAAACCTGAGCACCAGGCCTTATAGTTTGATCTCATCGCTTCAAAGAGCTCATCAAGCTCCTCCTGCTCAAATCCCCCATAGTAATCCACATCATTGAGGTACCTGTTTGGTCAATACAAAATTGGATATGTGAAATAGAAATCAAAAAACGAAACAGAGCAACCAGAAATGAATTAGTAGAGAAGGTCCGAAAGGAAGGATGTAAACCCTTTTGAAACATCAGAATTGGATAGGATGTCCAGAGATACTCAACATACCAAACAAATAGCGTGTACTTGTGAGATACAATTGCATTTGCTACAGAATAACAACTGAGTGATTCATATAATGTCTGATCTATAATTTTAATCATCCTCTCATCCAACGAGGGGTATGTGGGAGCACAAAAGAAACAATTAGGTTGTTAAGAAGTTGGGGTCGTCAGAAAGATGACGAAAAAGCCATGGACAGATGCTTGCAAAGGGACATTTCCCACTTAGCACTGTAATCTTCCAAACTAGCTCGGTATCCTATATCTTATATACATAAGAAGTTCATCCCCACATTTATCTAAACATGCATCCTGTCCACATCACCATCTAGCCACATTAGCAACTCTCGGCATGCATTCGCTCTATTTTCAGTGTACACCAGCAATCAACAAATGCTATTTTCCTGCCATCTTAACATTCCACGTCACCTCAATTTATGTCATGTGTCGTAGAAACATATGTGACTGATTGCATCCATCTAACTACCGCATTATTTACTAGAAGTCCATATCTCTTCCCCTACCATTACGTTGTCTCTTCTCTCCTTGAGTACTCACTTTACCCTGGTCTTGCATCCTCCAGTTCACTTTCTCTTTCCCCACTCTTTTCCTAATTGGTTATTCCTTTGTTTCCCGACAGGCATGGAGAAGATATGGCTTCCTTGGTTTCTACTCCCTCCGTCCCAAAATAAGTGTCTCAAGCTTAGTACAACTTTGTACTAACGTTAGTACAAAGTTGAGACACTTATTTTAGGACGGAGAGAGTATTTCTTAAGCCTATTTGTTGCGTCCATTGGTAGGAGGTATTTTGCATAGTTGCTGACCGTTGTCTTCTGTTGCGCCGCTCGATTCACCCCGGCCTCTTATTAGCCTGTGCGGCCACCATTATCAACTGTGGCGCGTTGTCCGCTTAATCAGAACAAAAGTACATATGGTAGTCATGAACATGCATTCGTGCCGGCCACCTTGGCACTCCAGTTTCTCTCTCGATAAAAATCTTCATGCGCCAGCCACGCTGCTACGGTAAGGTGTTTGATATGTCTCCATCATATTTGCCCTTTTCATTTGTTTTCTTTTCCACATATATTTTGCTAGTTTAGGGTTCAAACCATGTATAGTCAATAGGATGTCGGCTGTTTATTTCTTGTAAATTTTGCCTTGGAATAGAGCTTAGCTCCACCTACCTCCCCTCATGGGAACAAGACCTCCATTGTGGAGATGGCTCCTTGTGGATAATAAGGCCTCCCGAGGGAGAAGACTCTGAGGAGTACAAAGCCACCTCCGGGTGAAGATTCCTCCATGGAATTCAAGTGCTCTTTGTCTTACGACTTGGGGAAGAACCATATCCTGCTCCCTCTCTCTTGTGGATGATTGGTACCAAGGATTTATCCATGTGTGTCTTGTGTTGCCACTTGTGTTGATTTGTGCTTGTTTCCCCTGTGTTCTTCCGCTCTTCTCTCGTGCTCTTCGCGTTCTTCCTCAAATTCACCTCCAATTCGTGAAGATAGGGCCACCCCTATGTTTTGCCCCGTATCATAATAGATTTTGCTTCAGCAGTAAGAGCTCCAATATGTCGCTTGCACAGAGATCTACCTCAAATAGGTACTGCATACTAGAACATTTATTGTAAATGCGACCTCATCCAGGATAGTTTTGGTGGGTTTAGGGTTTAGGGCTGGCCTGCTCCCAGCTGTAGTCCATTGCTCGTCTCGCGCCCGTGGTTGCAGGACCGAGCTCGTCTCGCGCCCGGCTGCAGGACCGAGCTCGTCGTGTTCCCGGCAGCAGGACCGAGCCCGTCTCGCACCCGGTGCAGCAGGACGGGTCAATGGAGGTCAATTTTGGCCGGCCTTTTGGGTCTCGGTGCCGGGGGCCGCCCAGGGGTGTGAAAGGCGAGGCCTTTCCACTCGTCTCTTTGGTTGGGGTAGCGACGTGTCTCGGGTGAGGTGGTGTCAAGGTCTTGGATGCCGAGGCGGCGGCCCTGGTGGTGGTAGCGCAGTGCTCATGGGCAGAGCCTGTGGCTTGGTGCTGCCCGGTGACCATGGCCGTGTGGGCGGCATGGTGGCCGGGGTGTGGCACTCGATGGCGGTGAGTGTTGCTGGGGTGAAAACCTGTTCTATCTTTGGACGGACCGGCGACGGCGTAGCGCGTCCCCTTCTTGAAGGCGTCGTCGCGGCTCTCATCGGTATTCGTGTTGCTCTAGGAAAAACTCTGACCCCCGGGTCGGGCGGTTGCGGCGCGTTGGCGTCGTAACCTTCTTGGAGGCGCCGCCTTGGAGCACACGGTTCATCATATGCGACTTCATCTCTTCACGGTGACGTGTTCACGGTGGAGGACCCCGATTGCTCTTGTAGTGTTAGGGGTGGTGTTGCTGCGCTCAGCGCCTATGTATCCCGCCCTGGGTGTGTGCGTGTGTTATCGTGGGGTGCGTTCGTACTTGGGCCATGATTGATCTTTGCTTTATATTTAAAGCGGGGCGAAAGCCTTTTTTGGTATAGTTTTGGTGGGAAGCTTGGTGTCAAATCCTGGAGCTCACCAAGATTTGTATGTGGGCTGGTTTGTGGTGGTCTGGTGGATCTTTTTACTATGTAATCTTTCGACTTTTGTGTTTACTCCATGAAATCTCGAGAACTACATCTATCCCGAAGCCCAAACCAAGCCAGATTTACTCGCTCCTGTAGGCAGCATTAACCACTAGGTTTTAGAAACCCTCAGAGAACATTTGTCCAAGATAGAACTCATATTCCGTTCCAACAGAAATCATGATACCATTTTCAGTCAAGCTGATTAAGATCAGTCTCATAGTTATGGTGGGGGACTAGGGTACCACGTCGTCCAACCATTTACAAAAGGCAAGCACATACCTCGAAGAAGAAAAAATAACTAACCCATCCAACAGCAACCTAGAATACCACCTTGCAGGTAGTTTTGAGTCTACTATCCTGGTTTCTTCTCAAGTCACCTAATTAATCTAAGATCCAACGGTCAACACTGAACACCCCTCTAGAATCCAAGTAAATTAGACAGTGGTTATTGACAACATCTAGATCACCACCACTAATAATGTTTTTGGAATAAAACCATAAGAGCTAATCCTTTGAGGCAGGACCGAAAAATGTCTCCATCCTAATGAAGATACATCAGATTAGTGACGTTGTAAGAAGGTATGAGGTGTGTAAAAAAGTTGTAGGCCTATGTCCCTAGCGAGTCTTAATTTCTGCCTGTCGTCATGCCACAATCTGCCCCCAAATCCTAAAACATCCTTCGTGAGTAGAGCAAATCAATGTATTATCCCAAATCAATCAAAATGACCATGTTATGACCGGCCGGGCCTACAGCCGTAGGAGGCCCACCGGGCAGGCTTAGGCCGCAAGTTATCTTAGTTTTATTTTCAGATTGTGGTTATATATACAAATTGTAAGACTATTTTCAGATTTAAGCAATAAGACTATTCTGTTGCCCGGCTCCCAGAGGAGCCGGAACCCTAAAACCCTAGCCGCCTCCTGCTTGCGCCGCCGCCGCCAAACCGCAAGGACGGCGCCTCGCCGCCGGCCGCCGCGCTCCAGCCCTCGCCCACCTCCCTCTTTTCCCTACATCCTACGCCCTAGGCAGGGCAAAACCCTAGTTCCTATCACCTTGGTATCATCCAGCTCGGGTTCGACCATGTCATCACCACCACCATCGCCGTCGCTGCCCCTTACCACCACCGCCGCTGCCGCGTCATCGCCGATCGCCACGGGCCCGCTGGCACTTCCATCAGCGCCGCTGGACCTCATCTCCGGCGCGTCCACCGGCCTGCTGCCGCCCCCCGTCACCGCTACGCCGCCATCTCCATCGACCCTGCCGGCCCAATACTCCCCGGAGGCCATGGCCGGTGTCCTCAACGACCTGGTCGTCACGGTCCAGGGCATCCGGTTTTACCTGGCCAGCCCGTACGGGCCGCCACCGCCGCTCCCGCCGCCCGTGCCCTCCGGACCGCCGGCTCTTCCGTGGTACTCGGTGCCCGCGGCCCTCGTCGGAGGCTACCCGGCGCTACAGTCGTCGGCCGCTCCAGCGCCGGCCTGGCCGCAGTGGCCCGCGCCAGCGCCCGCGGCGCCACCCGCGACCGCCCAGCCCCGTGGCCGGCCTGGCCCGCGCCGGTCCACACACCATCGCCGCTACCCAGCGCCGTCCTGAGTCAGGCCACTCCAGGAGGGCTCCCGATCCAGCAGGTGTGGTTTCCACCGTCGCCTTCTCCGATTCTGGCCTGGCTCACCGGGACATCGCCACCGCCAGTTTACATGGAGGCCGGGGACCCGTCGGTGCCCACGCTACAGTCCGGGGCACCACCATCCGCTCTCCGCATCGCCGAGCCGGTCGGCACTGGCGCGCCGACCCCGACGTCACCCCGGTTCGACTTCGCCACCTATGACGGCTCAGAGGACCCTCTTAACTGGTTAAACCAGTGTGAACAGTTTTTCAGGGGGCAGAGCACGCCTGCGTCGGAGCGCACTTGGCTCGCTTCCTACCACCTCCGGGGTGCAGCCCAGACATGGTACTATGCCCTCGAGCAGGACGAGGGCGGCATGCCTCCCTAGGAGCGTAGCTGTGCCTCCTTCGTTTCGGGCCCCCACTGCGCGGCAGCCGCCTGTCCGAGTTGCGCCGTCTACCCTTCACCTCCACGGTCCAGGATTTCGCCGACCGTTTCGAAGCTCTGGCGTGTCACGCACCGGGGGTGACGGCACTACAGCGGGCTGAACTCTTCGTCGGCAGCCTTCCCGACCACATCCGCGTGGACGTCGAGATGAAGGGGCCCCAAGACCTGCAGACGGCCATGTACTATGCTCGGGCGTTCGAGCGGCGCGCCCAGGCCTTGACACGGCCAGCCGCGCCTCGTGGGAGCCGACTTCCTCCACGGCCACCGCCGCCAGCGCCAGCACCTTCAGCTGCATCACCAGCGGCCACCCCGGCCGCGATGCGGCCTTTCCGGCGCCTTTCGCAGGCATAGCAGCTCGAGCGCCGCCGCCTGGGGCTCTGCTTTAACTGTGACGCGCCCTACGCCCCGGGTCATGTTTGCTCGCGCCTCTTCTACTTGGAGAAGACCGACGAGACCGAGGACGAGGACACCGATGCTGGACTCGGCGACCCGACTGCCGCGGAGGTCGCGCCGGCTACGACCCTCGTCGTCTCACTTCACGCGTTGGCCGGCATCCGTAATGAGCGGACGATGCTTGTACCGGTCACGATCCATGGCGAGACTCTGGTGGCCCTCTTGGACACGGGTTCTGCACATAACTTCCTACCTGAGGCTACTATGCGGCGCCTCGCGCTACAGCCGACAGGCGAGGAGCAGCTGCGGGTCACCGTCGCTAATGGCGACCGCCTCCGCTGCCATGGGCTCGCTCGAGACGTGCCCATTACTATCGGCAACGAGCACTTCGCCATCACTTGCGCCGGCATTGATTTGGGCTGCTTCGACTTCATCCTCGGCGTCGACTTTTTGCGGACTCTCGGTCCCATCCTTTGGGACTTCGACGCCCTGACGATGACCTTCTGGCGTCTCGGCCGACACATCCGGTGGGAGGGCGTTGGAGGCACCCCGGCGACGACTCCGCTCCAGCTGGCCGCGGCTACCACTGAGGCCGAGCATCCGCTGTTAGATAACCTCCTGCAGCAACACAATGATCTCTTTGCGGAACCACAGGGCCTTCCGCCGGCCCGGGTCTACGACCACCGTATTCACCTCCTGCCAGGCTCGACACCGGTGGCAGTACGGCCCTACCGGTACCCTCAGCTGCAGAAGGACGAGTTGGAGCGGCAGTGTGCACTCATGCTTGCCGCGGGCATTATCCGGATCTCCACATCACCATTCACGGCGCCGGTCCTCCTCGTTCGCAAGTCGGACGGCACGTGGCGCTTCTGCATCGACTACCGCGCCCTTAATGCTCTCACACTTAAGGATAAGTTCCCTATCCCGGTGGTCGATGAACTCCTGGATGAACTACATGGGGCGCGCTTCTTCACGAAGCTGGATCTCCGGTCGGGTACCATCAGGTGCGCATGCATCCAGACGACATCGCCAAGACAGCGTTTCAGACTCATCACGACCACTTCGAGTTCTTGGTGAGGCCTCTCCAACGCCCCGGCGACGTTTCAGGCCTTGATGAACGATGTCCTCCGGCCCTACTTACGTCGGTTTGTGCTCGTTTTCTTTGATGACATTCTTATCTACAACGCCTCTTGGGCAGAGCACCTCCAGCATGTGGCCATCGTCTTCAACGAGCTTCGGGCGCATCATCTTCATCTTAAGCGCTCGAAGTGCTCGTTCGGGACACCTTCGGTCGCTTACCTCGGCCACATCATCTCGGCCGAGGGAGTGGCAAGGGACACCGACAAGGTGGCGGCCGTCGCCGCCTGGCCGATTCTGCAGTCGCCCCGGGCTCTCCGCGGCTTTTTGGGCCTGGCGGGATACTACCGGAAATTCATCCGGGAGTTTGGTGTCATCGCGGCCCCGCTCACGCGCCTTCTCCGTCGCAACGCCTTTTCTTGGGATGCGGAGGCCACCACCGCGTTCGAGGCCCTTAAGGGGGCCCTCACGACGGGTCCAGTCCTGCAGATGCCTGATTTCGACCTACCGTTCATCGTTGACTGCGACGCCTCGGGTGCGGGTTTCGGTGCGGTCCTTCATCAGGGCGATGGACCCCTAGCGTTCTTCAGCCGGCCCTTTGCCGGCCGCCATCTTAAGCTGGCGGCCTATGAGCGTGAGCTCATTGGCTTGGTGCAGGCGGTGCGTCATTGGCAGCCCTACCTTTGGGGTCGCTCTTTCCGGATCCGGACGGACCACTACAGCCTCAAGTTCATGCTGGATCAGAGGCTCTCGACCGTGCCGCAGCACCAGTGAATCAGTAAGCTCTTCGGGTTTGACTTCACTGTCGAATACCGTCCGGGTCGCCTTAACACGGTCGCCGACGCCCTATCTCGGCGTGACGCCGACACTGACGATGGGTCGGTTGAGGGAGCGGCCTTCTGCATCATCACCGGGCCCTCCTTCGCGCTCTTCGCCAATATCCGGCGGGCGACGGCCACGGCGGCCGACGCGCTTCTCCTGCAGCAGCAGCTCGCTGCGGGGGAGCTGGATGCGCCGTGGCGCCTCGCCGACGGCTTGCTGCTACATGGGCACCGGGTTTTCATCCCGGCACATGATGATCTTCGTCACCAGGTGCTGCGGCTCGCTCACTCGGCGGCCCATGAGGGTGTACAAAAGACGCTCCATCGTCTCCACGCCGACTTCTACATTCCAGGTGATCGTGCCCTGGTCCGTGACTGGGTGCGGTCGTGTGTGACCTGCCAGCGCAACAAGACGGAGACGCTACGGCCGGCTGGTTTGCTCCAGCCTTTGGAGGTGTCGTCCCAGGTCTGGGCGGACATTTCCATGGACTTCATCGAGGGCCTTCCCAAAGTGGGCGGCAAGTCCGTCCTTCTCACGGTGGTCGATCGCTTCTCCAAGTATGCCCACTTCATCGCGCTTGGGCATCCCTACACGGCGGCATCTGTTGCTCGGGCCTTCCTCGACGGTATTGTCCGTCTCCACGGGTTTCCATCCTCGATCGTCAGTGACCGGGATCCCGTGTTCACTGGACATGTATGGCGCGACCTCTTCCGGCTGGCAGGCGTTAAGCTCCGCCTGAGCACAGCCTTCCATCCTCAGACCGACGGCCAGTTTGAGGTCGTTAACAAGGTGATTGCCATGTATTTGCGTTGTGTCACAGGTGATCGCCCTCGCGCATGGGTGGACTGGCTATCGTGGGCGGAGTACTGCTACAACACCTCTTATCACTCCGCCCTCCGTGCGACGCCGTTTGAGGTGGTGTATGGCCGGCCACCACCGCCGGTTCTTCCGGCCCTGGCGCGGACCGAGGCGGCCAGGGTTCTTCTGCGAAACCGTGACGAGATGATGGCAGAAGTCCGGCAACGCCTCCTCCAGGCCCAGCAGTTGGCCAAACACTACTACGACGGCAACCACGAGGCGGAGTTCGCGGTGGGTGATTGGGTCTGGCTGCGTCTACTTCATCGCTCTACGCAGTCCCTGGACCCCCGTGCGAAGAGGAAGCTGGGTCCTCGCTATGCCGGTCCCTTTGCTATCCTGGAACGCATTGGGAAGGTGGCTTACCGTCTTCAGCTTCCGGCGGGTGCACGGATCCATGATGTCTTCCATGTGGGTTTGCTCAAGCCCTTTCGTGGAGAGCCACCTGCGGTTTCCCCCACTCTACCGCCGGTTGCTGACGATCACCTACTTCCGGAGCCGGTGAAGGCGTTGAAGGCTCAGTTGCGTCGTGGCTCCTGGTACGTGTTGATCCAGTGGGGTGGACTTTCTGAAGAGGATGCGACTTGGGAGCAGCGCGAGGAGTTCCACCAACACTATCCAGATTTTCAGCTCGAGGACGAGCTGTTTGCGCAGGTGGGGAGAGATGTTATGACCGGCCGGGCCTACAGCCATAGGAGGCCCACCAGGCAGGCTTAGGCCGCAAGTTATCTTAGTTTTATTTTCAGATCGTGGTTATATATACAAGTTGTAAGACTATTTTCAGATTTAAGCAGTAAGACTATTCTGTTGCCTGGCTCCCAGAGGAGCCGGAACCCTAAAACCCTAGCCGCCTCCTGCTTGCGCCGCCGCCGCCAAACCGCAAGGACGGTGCCTCGCCGCCGGCTGCCGCGCTCCAGCCCTCGCCCACCTCCCTCTTTTCCCTACAGCCTACGCCCTAGGCAGGGCAAAACCCTAGTTCCTATCAGACCGCATACGTGTAAATCAAACGACTAACAACCGATGCTCCCAACATCAAATTCCCCAATCGATATGACTAGAAGGGTTGAGTGCTTTGCTGTGCCATTGTTGTTGCTGGGATTTAGATGACATGGCAATGGCTTATAGCCAGCAGTTGGCTATATTATTAACCATGCTCTCATGTTACTCCCACTGTGGGTAGTCCTAGGACCATCAAACAAACAAATAAATAGTTCCAGTGGAAATCGAAGACATCTATCCATTTATAATCCGGATTAAGGGATCCTCCAGTTGGAAATGATAACAGAAACGCATATTAAGTCATTAGAAGGAATAAGAATCTTGTGCCGACCTTCTGTAATAGTCTACCTAGTGGGAATTAAACGAATTAAACAGCTACTTAGAAAGTGAGGCAACGTTGCTGCGTACCTGGGAGAAGCGGAGAGGAGTACGAGCTTGGAGAAGAGGTCGGGACGGGAGATGGAGGCGAGCACGCCGATTACGGCAGAGACGGAGTGGCCGACGTAGATGCAGGAGGCCATCCCGAGCTCCTCCAGGATGGCGAGCAGATCGAGCGCATATCCCTCGAGCGTGGCGTAGCGGGAAAAATCGAAGTAGTCTGGGTTGGTCGGCCCGGCGCCCATGGTGTCGAAGAGGACGACGCGGTAGTCGGCGACGAGGTGCGGCACCAGGTGCTTCCACACCGACTGGTCCGTGCCGAAGCCGTGCGCAAGAACGATCACTCCGCGCTTCCCCTCCCCGATAACCCGCAGGTTGTGTGCCTCCTCCACGATCCCCATGGATTTGATTGACTTCGCTTTCTCGTCTCCACTTCTTTGACGGGATGAGAGGGAGGGGAGTGGGCGGCAGCTGGAGATGGACGAGTGGCGGGGGTTCCAAGGCTAAAGGCGGGCGTCGGGCTGGACCGCACTCCGCTAGTCTCCATCTCCATCTCCACTATCTCCACTATTATTAAACAATTAAACAAAAACTTCTCTAAACGTGCCCCATAAACGGATCTATTACAACGGCATGATTAGGCCTACTAAACTTAATCTGACCGCTAACCTTGATCTAATTTGTTTTTGTGTGCATTTAGCAATTTATATTAACTGGCCGTACTCCATCACCGCAGAGGAATAAACTACCCTAGAAAACTACAATCATAATATCCCTAAAAAAAGGAAACTATAATCATGCAAACTAATCACGGCTAGGTCGCAGCCCGCCTCTCCTAAAATACAGGCCATCCCGTGGCCTAGATGGCAACTCACTGCCGTGTATCATGTACGACGAAGCCGATGTCGAAGGCGGCTGCGCCGTGCGCCCGTGTACCATGTGCTGCCGGAGGGAGGGACCGCATCGTCTGCGGACGGCCCATCCATCCGCCTCCCCTGTGCCGCACGCCGTCTGCTGCGCGCTTTGCCGTCCTGCTCGGTTGCCCCGGTACGCGCCTTCCCCCACGCTCCTCCTCTTGCACCTCTCGCTGGCCACCGCCGCGCTCATCCCACCTCCCAGCAGTCGCGCGCCTTCTCCTCCCCCTCCTCATCTGCGCCTCTCGCAAGCCACCGCCACCGGCCTCCTCTGTGGCGCGAGATGCCCGCCCGCCCGACGCTGGTGAGGGGATGCCATCCACGCCCTCCACCTGCTGGCCACGTCCGTCGCCTGTACAGCACCACCCTCTTGCCGTCCTCAACGATCCAGCGCTCCCAACCCTGATGCGTAGCACTTATGTAGCCTGTACAGCGGGTGGCGAGCCAGCGACTGAAGACGATCAAGTGATAGATGTGACAATTTTTTAAATCAAATGTTATTTTGCTAATTTTTTGTATTTGTTTTCACAAGTATTTCCAATGGTAAGGATAGTGGATAGTGCCAATTTTAGGTGTGGTATACTGAAAATTTCGCTGTATCTTTTTTCACAAGTATTTGCAACGGTAAGGATAGTGGATAGTGCCAATTTTAGGTTCTGGTATACTCAAGATGAATTGGTTCTCTTAGGAGAAAAATAAGCAAGTCAGAGTTTTGTGTTCTCATTTATAAGCTTGATTCTTTTCCTAACTCAACAATATTATTTGTTCGTCTTAAATTGCATTGCTGCAAGCAATCACAAAATGAACCAAACCTTTGGGGCATCTGAATCCATGTATATCAGAATGAGAATATTCTTATTCAGAAGGGACTTCCTGATTTTATTCAGTAAGTTAATGATGGATCTGACATCCATTATGTGATATTTGATATGATGATTGATAGTGAAAGTGGATATGCTTATTCTATCTTCAACTTACTTAATTGTCAATAGGTACATATAGATTCCTAGACAACACACCGTTTATTTTATCACTCATGAATTCTGACATGCAGTTGCATTAGTACCTCCTAGCTGGCGATTTTGCTATTTTTTTTATTGTGCATCTTCTCTTATTCTTCGACACAATTTAAGTTATACCATGTCACCATCTTTAGGATCTATTGGATTCTTTTGGTTGTCAGTAAGTAGGAACCCCATCTTCCTATGATGGAGCCAGGAACCCCATCTTGTTGTATGAGCAAGTTTACAAAGCATATATAACCTCTTGCCATCACCGCAACATCCAAGTTTCACAACGCGAGCCACGGCCACTGTGGACACAGGAATCACCCTGGGTGCCATGTCGGGTACACCGAGTTGCTGCCGGTTCTGAGGTTGCTTCAAATTGGCACATGAATAACTAAAAGGTGCATGACATTAGGCATTTTCCTTCATTTCTTAGCCTTTGAAGTTACTTATGTATGTTTTCATATATTGTTGATTCGCTCATACTGTTAGAAGAGTCAATCACTGAGTAGGCCGATATTTTATTTTGCAGTGTACAAAAAATACTACCCTCCTGCTTTGCTTTGAAGGACGAGGTTTGGAGATTAGAAAAGGTTGGCAAGGCTGGTGCATTTCCCAAGAACTTAAATGGAAGCGGAATCTATACAGTTGAAGATTTTCTTCGCTTCTTGTTAGGGATCAAAGAGATTACTAAGTGTATGTTTATTCTGCCTGTTATTAGACTCTTATTTATGCAGTTTGATTTATGTTCTAACTCTCTTGTCTCTATAGATTCTTGGTACTGGCATGTCAGATAAGGTCTGGGAAAGCCTTGTTGAGCATGCAAAGACTTGTGTCTTAGTGGAAAGCATTATATTTGTTATGTTGGTCCGATATTCAATGACATATATGAGTTCACTGGCTCGATTGCTGATGATCAGTTAATTTTGGCTGAAAATCTCACGGACAACCAGAAGGTTTGCATTTTTTTATGTGTTTTCGAACAATAAGTCCAGTTACATGTCTGGGTTTGTTAAATATTTATAAAATTCATTTGTATTGTAAGGTTCAGATTTGGTACAGCGGAGCAAGTTGTTACATGAGACTGCAAACTTGTGTTCTGCTGTACGATACCAGTGTATCACTCATATGCATATTCATTGATTAATCACAAAGGCACACCACACTGTTGTTAGAAAATGATATATTGATTCATGTGCACTATCTATAATTAATGGTTCATTTCACTAACCTGATTTTGTCGCAGTGTATAAACAGGATAAAACTGAAGAGCATCCATGTATAAACTGGTTAAATTTAAGATTCATGGTTTTATTTACGTACCTAGGATGAATAAATTTAAGGATCCATGTACTGGTTTGTCTTGGTGTATATTTTGGATTCCTGGTTTTATTTCCACTTCTCGGCTTGAGATTTTTGGAATTTAGAGATATTCAAAGCTTAAGCATGCCAGAGCATTTTAAGATTCCTGGTTATTTTACTTACCACGAATAAATTTAAGCAACCATGTACTGAGTTTTCTCAGTGTACATTTGGATTCCTGGTTTTATTTTAGCTAGCACTTTTGGGCTTGAGATTTTATCTTATCTATCACTCTGGAACCCTGAACTGGGTTTTCTCAGTGTATATTTGGATTCCTGGTTTTATTTTAGCTAGCACTTCCGGGTTTGAGATTTTATCTTATCTAGCACTTCTGATGTATACATCTTTGGACTCCTGTTGTTGCTCATGTATGTGCAACAGTTCTTATAACTAAGAAACTTATTGATAGATGGAAAAAAGCATATGTAGATTGATGATAACTGTACAAACCGGAAGTGCATGGCTTTTGTTTTCCAGTACGGCTAAAGGAAAGCAGCGTCTACTTTCTTTAGTCAAGGAGAAAATTTCGTAGCCATTTGTATTAACACAATTGATCATCGCGCAAATAAAGTACTGATGTTCATTTCTGTATGCTATAATACTGAACTATGTTGTGTTAGACATAGCATGACATATGTTTTTTTAGATAAACGATCATTTGGTTGTTACCTTTATGTGAAGCTTTAACTCATGTAATAATGCATCTGATTAATGAATAAATGTTTTCCTCAATTCTCTTTCGTCACTATTGGCTAATGTTGCAACTTCTGCATTAAGTGTCGGCGCTTTACTTTTCCCCCTTAACTTCTATATATCATGGTATTAGTTATTTAGTTTCGCTTTCCTAAGAGAAACGCCGATTGGGGAAAACAAACGGGCCTCTACTCTTTGTGATTTTTTTAAATATATTGTGCTTACGGTGCAGATGCAAGTTCATTGCGCTATGGTTCTTCTAAGTTATGTAATGGCATCTACCTGCTGTGACTAATGAAGATGCATAAGAGCTCATGCATTGTGTGAGAATGTTCGAGATTTCTATGGGCACTTACAAGTGAGCAGCATTTTGCCTATTTTCGTCCTGATTGGCATCTTCCTAATGACATTAGTTTTTACAAGGGTTAGCTTCTATTGGTTCCTCTCTGTTCACTTCTTTTTTTCAAGGAGAGGTTCTGCATGTTCCCTCAAAGACGCCTTACGCTCTCCTCAAAGAAGCCTTATGTCCAAGAATTAATTACTCACGTTTGAGTGGAAGCAATGTACATAATTTGAAATTGTTCATTTGTATTTTTTTCCTCGGACGAGAATTGGGTGGTTGGTATTCAGCTATTTTTTATATGCCTACAATGTTTTTTCTGCATATCTTTTTTTCATATGATTAACTCTCTGTTTATATAAAGAAAGAAGTTTGTGATTCTCTGTTATTCGCGAATAAAAAGTTTATGATTCTCGGAGCCAGCTTTGAAGCATTTCTTTCCTTGGCACCACTTTGTAAAGAATAGTTTTCCTTGTACAACTCACCAGTATGCGTGCAGAATAGCACCACAACACGAAATTGCCATCTTTCAGCTTTAAAATAGAAACGAATACAATGCATGTTTTTGTTGCCTCCATTATATTATTAAATTATCGAATTGGGTTCCTTCTGGATTCAAATAATTGCTTCTTAGAATAAACTAAAAATGGTATTGTTATACGTGCGTTGCACGTGCATGATTACTAGTAGAAGGAAGGAATGGGAATGGGACCGACGCTGCTGCACAACAGAGGCTAGCAATTTGGACTAGCCGGCGTAAAAGGCGCATTAGTTGTTGAACGTGACATATTTATATTAATTTTTTTATAATCTCTAGCCTTGTACAGTTTTTTGACTCATAAAGATACTATAGGATTAGTGTCCTTGTCACGTAAGACATCTCGTGTATATATTGTGACCAACTCCGTGGAATAAAATTGAGTTGCACCCCATATCTTTTCTACATGGTATCGGTTTTCATCGCGATCTCCCTCCCTTTCGCTACACGCAGCCGCCACTGCCACCCTTCCCAAACCCTAGCGCTGCCGCCGCTACTTCCTCTATAGCCGCCGCCGCCTCCTCCTTCCAAACCCTACGCCGTCGCCGCTACTCCTTCCCTCCCGTAGCCATCGTCGCCTCCCCCAAACCCTACATCACTGCCGCTGCTCCCTCCCCTACCCTCGGTCGCCAACCTCTTCCCAGCCACCACCTAAACCCTAAAACCCGCCGCTACCCCCTCCTTCTCCTCGCCACCATGTCCCGCTCCAAGGCCGATCCATCCGACGCCGGTTCCTTCGTTGGCGCCATGTTCACCATCGACCGCCTCAACGAGCTCCATATCAAAGACCACGTACCTGCCGTCCTCGACCTCGACTCGCCATCCTACAATGCATGGCGCACCTACTTCATGCTCTTGTTCCGCTCCTACCATCTCATCGAGCATGTTGACAGGAGTGTCAACTTCCGCGACATGAAGGACGACGACGAGTGGCTTGCCGTGGACGTCTGCATCGTCAAGTGGATTTTTCTCACCATCCCTGAGGGTCTCTTCAACATGGTGAACTCCCGTGACCCATCGGCATACGCTATGTGGACACAGTTGTGCGACCTCTTCCTCGACAATCAACTCCAACACCATGTTTTCCTTCAAGGGGAGTTCTTCACTATGCAGCAAAACGATCTCTCGATCGATGAGTACTGCACGCGGCTGAAGGTTCTCGCCGACGAGCTGCGCGGCGTCGACATGACCATCGATGATTCCGTCCTCCTCACCAACCTCCTTCGGGGCCTCCACCCCAACCTCGGCCAGTCCGCCGCCAACCTCTCCCTCGTCACGCCGACATACGCCAAGGCCGTCACGTATCTTCGCATGGAGGAGAAGCGCCTTCGCCACTCTGCTCGGCAGGCGACCCGCGCCGTACTCCACGCCGGCCTCGCTGCCGGCCACGGTGCGCCTCCAGCCCCGCCCGCGCCTCGTCCTCCTGCTTCGACCCCTCTGGTGGTCGTAAGCAGAAGGGTCGTGGGGGTCGGCCCCGCAACTCCAACAGGGCGCATGTAACACCCCGGATGTAACTTGCCATATTTGTAACTCCAACTCTTGTCATTTTCGGCAATGTGATATGATATTCCCTCCGTGGTTGGGTTTTCCTTCTTTAGCTTTTTGTTCATGCCATGCATTTCGTATCGTGTCATCATGTGTATCGCATTCGCATACGTGTTCGTTTCATGAATCCGAGTATTTTCCCCGTTGTCCGTTTTGCAATCCGGCGCTCCTATGTTCCCCGACGTCCCCTTTTACCTATTTTCATGTGTGAGTGCTAAACGGTCTCGGAATGGACGGAGGTTTGCCAAGCGGCCTTGGTATAGCACCGGTAGACCGCTTGTCAAGTTTCGGGTCATTTGGAGGTTGTTTGATACTCCAACGGTTAACTGGGTAACCGCGAAGGCCTCTTGTGGGTTGCAGCCCAAAACCTCTCAAAAACAGCCCAATAACCCATCTAAGTCACTCCCATCGTCTAAGTCGCTCGATCACAATCGCGTGGCCGAAAACCGTGCTCAATTTGGAGCCTCCTAGCCCCTCCTACCTATAAATACACCCCTCTCCCGAAAATTTCGGATCAATTCCACCCTAACCCTAATCTTCTTACCCCCCGCGCCGCCGGACACGTCCGGTCCGGCCGGACAAAAATCCCGCCACCGCCGCCGCCCAATCGGGGCGCGCCACGTCGCCACCCGGTCCGCCCCGCCACCGCGCCTCCACCGCGGGCCCGCCTGGCCCGTGGCCGGCCCTCCCCGCCGCCGTCCGGGCCGAGGACGCGCCCCGGCCGCGCCTCGCCTCCCCGCCTCCCGCGTTCGGCCGCCGCCCGCGCCGGCGCCGGCCGCCGCGCCGCCGCTTGCCCGCGCCGTCACCGTTCCTCGCCGTCCGCGCCCGGATCCGGCGGGATCCGGCCGGATCCGCTTCGGACCCCTCGCCGGCCCTCCTTCCTCCTCTCCGGCGCCAACTCCGGCGGGCTCTCCGGCCATCCTCTTTTTCCGCGCCATCCCGATCTAGATCTGGACCGAAGGTTGACCCCGATTTCGTCCAAGTCATTTTTCTGCAGATATTTTGTTGCATGTTCATCGCATCATAACTTGCTGCATACTGCTCCGTTTCGTGCGTGTAATATGTAGAATTGTTCGCCTCGATGAGTACATCATTTCATCTCATTGCGTCATTTTCGTTTGAGCTCATCTGCATGCCCGAAATGCTGTTGGAAGAGGGCTATGTGATGTTAGTTCTAGATTATTATCAGAACATGCACTTTTGTCATTTTTGCCATGATTGATGTGTGCACCCTATGAACTTGAGTCCTACATGTGTTTTGTAATACGCCATATCGTCTTTACAGGGGTGTATGCCTTGTATTTTTGTGATCTTTGTGGTGACTAGCACAAGCATGCAAACTAGGGATCATATTGTTGCTGATTTCAGGGACTTAGTAATTTCACTAAGTCATGTCCTGCTGTTATTTTTATGCTATGTGTTCATGTTGTTACAGATAGATCTATGCCCTTTTTGAGCATGATCAGTAAGGGTGTTTTGAACATATGGATGTGCTCTATCCATCCATGCCTTTGTTTGTAATTATGGAGTGCCATAGCTTGAGTCAATCGAGCTCTACTTTTGCTATAAAATGTTACTGGCAGATTGTTTACGTGTTATTCGATTTTGCCAAGCTTGTTGTAGTTGATCCTTGCGTGCTATGATGTTGTTCTTGCCATGATTAGCTTCTATGCCATGTCTTGTTGGTGGTTGTATGCTTAGTTTATCATGACATGCTCTGTAGTGAGTGCATCGAGCTTGTAAACATGCCTACTTGCTATCTGTTTTTGACATGTCCAGTTTTCTGCTAAGTCTGAAAACTGTAACGAAACTTGCTTAATTGACATGGGTGCTATTATATTTTCTGGTCCTTTTGGCTCATGGTCAGTAATGGATTTTTGTTCAATGCTTTGAGTAGATTCATTCCATGCCATATTTTGCTATGTCCTGTTCCTGTAGAATGTTGTTTCCTTGCTCTAAACATGTCATCCTTATGTTAATTTCTGGCATGAAAGTATTTTCACTAAGTCTGTGAACCTGTTATCTTTTGTACTTTGGCCATGCTTGTTTGAACCTGCTATTGTGTGATTTAGACGTAGCTCAGTGTTCATCTTTTGTCAAGCATCTTGAGTAGATCACTGCCATATGCTTTGCTGATGTGTTTGGACGCAGTAGCTTAATTTCTTGTTGCATGCTAAGTGGCATCATGCTGTTAAACGCAGAAATATGTCATTCTTGTTTTGCTTGTCATTTGCAAACCGTGCATCCGATTCCGGTGTTCTTTATATCGATTTCAACCAAAATCACCTCACCTTTCCAGTGGCATACTTGGTTTGCCAAGATTATGCCTTGTTCATCTTTTTCCTTCCGGAGCACGCATATGCATTGCATACTACATCTCGCATATCATGCCGTGTTTTGCATCATGTTGCTTGCGCATTGCATCGTGATTGATGTTTTTCCCCTTTGCTTGTGTTCTTGCCTTGGGTAGAGCCGGGAGACGAGTACGTGAACGAGGAACCTGTTGAGAACACTTACGAGGATCAAGCCTTCGACAACCCTGAGAACTTTGCAGGCAAGATGACCATACCCTCGAAATCACTTCTATCTTTGCTTGCTAGATGCTCGCTCTTTTGCTATGCCTATGCTGCGATACCTACCACTTGCTATATCATGCCACCCATATTGCCATGTCAAACCTCTAACCATCATTTCCTAGCAAACCGTTGATTGGCTACGTTACCGCTTTGCTCAGCCCCTCTTATAGCGTTGCTAGTTGCAGGTGAAAATGAAGTTTGCTCCATGTTGGAACATGATTATGTTGGGATATCACAATATCTCTTATTTAATTAATGTATCTATATACTTGGTAAAGGGTGGAAGGCTCGGCCTTATGCCTGGTGTTTTGTTCCACTCTTGCCACCCTAGTTTCCGTCATACCGGTGTTATGTTCCTTGATTTTGCGTTCCTTACACGGTTGGGTGATTTATGGGACCCCCTTGACAGTTCGCTCTGAATAAGACTCCTCCAGCAAGGCCCAACTTTGGTTTTACCATTTGCCACCTAAGCCTTTTCCCCCGGGTTTTCGCGAGCCCGAGGGTCATCTTTATTTAACCCCCGGGCCAATGCTCCGCTGAGTGTTGGTCCAAACTAGAGCCACTTGCGGTGCCGCCCTGAGGCAACTTGGGGTAACTTCGGTTGCCGTACGTAGTGTTCATCCGGATGTGACCTGAGAACGAGATATGTGCAGCTCCTATCGGGATTTGTCGGCATATTCGGGCGGCTTTGCTGGTCTTGTTTTACCATTGTCGAAAAGTCTTGTAGTCCGGGATTCCGAGACTGATCGGGTCTTCCCGGTAGAAGGAATATCCTTCATTGACCGTGAGAGCTTATAATGGGCTAAGTTGGGACACCCCTGCAGGGTATTATCTTTCGAAAGCCGTGCCCGTGGTTATGAGGCAGATGGGAATTTGTTGATGTCCGGTTGTAGAAAACCCGAAGTTGACCTTAATTAAAACACATCAACCGCGTGTGTAACCGTGATGGTCTCTTCTCGGCGGAGTCCGGGAAGTGAACACGGTGTTGGAGTTATGTTTGACGTAGGTTGTTCTAGGATCACTTCTTGATCACTTCTAGCTTCACGACCGTGCTTTGCTTCTCTTCTCGCTCTCTTTTGCGTTGTTAGCCACCATATATGCTAGTCGCTTGCTGCAGCTCCACCTCACAACCCTATCCTACCTTTAAGCTTAAATAGTCTTGATCTCGCGGGTGTGAGATTGCTGAGTCCCCGTGACTCACAGATTCTACCAAAACAGTTGCAGGTGCCAACGATGCCAGTGCAGATGACGCATCCGAGCTCAACTGGGAGTTCGACGAGGAACATGGTTGTTACTATGTGTCTTTTCCTGATAATCAGTAGTGGAGCCAGTTGGGACGATCAGGGATCTGTGTAGCATTTGGGGTAGTCTTCTTTCATTTTGGTTTCGTAGTCGGACCTTGAGTGTAATCTGGATGATGGATGTTAATTTATGTATTGTGTAAAGTGGCGATTGTAAGCCAACTATGTATCTCTTTCCCTTATGTATTACATGGGTTGTGTGAAGATTACCTCACTTGCGACATTGCTTTCAATGCGGTTATGCCTCTAAGTCGTGCTCCGACACGTGGGAGATATAGCCGCATCGAGGGCGTTACAAGTTGGTAATCAGAGCCTTCCCCGACCTTAGGAGCCCCCACTGATTGATCGTTTTTAGCGGCCGAGTTGTGTCTAGATAAATGTTTTGAGTCATTTAGGAATTATGTATCGGAGAGTTTAGGAATTCTTTTTACTTCCCAGTCTCCTCATCGCTCTGGTAAGGCATCCTGACGTAGAGTTTTGACTCTCCTCTTCTCAAATTTCACAAAAAAAAAATTTAGGATCACGCGGGTATCTTAGAATCGTTCCGATGGTTTTGTGATGAGAACATTGTCTTGGTGCCTCCTGTCAGGGGTTTAGTGGAAGTGTCCCGGGGAGTTGAGCTCTGAGGTGTTGTCTTCATAATTTTATCGTTGCAGTTCTGGAATACCTGAGTTTAGTACGCCGACATCGAAAATCTCTTTCTACAGTTGTTGGTGAGATAACCCTGATAGCCCAGTACTGAGGCGAGTGCGGGATTATTGCCTTAACTCGTATAACGAATGCTTTTCGAAGGTTGAGGTAAATGATTTCCGAAGGTTTCTTGGTTATGTGTTGAAGGATGGATACAGCTGGATCTAGGTATTGTTAGTTTGGGTGATATATTTTGTGTCCCCTATATCTGCAACGCCTGATTGCATAACCAGAAAGTTTCGGGAGTTTATAAGTGGGAATTCTAATAGCTTATAGGATATCTTTCCGACAGATGTATGATTTGAGATTGCGGCCTAACGTGCTAGTGGTCCGCCTATTCACGGCCGATTTACAGTGGTCGCGAGGCGTCTTAAAGAATCCTTGGCTATGCTAATTCGGGGACGTCTTGTTTGTCATTCGTGACGTCCGCTGTACGTCGTGCCCGTGTGGGCCCCACCACGAATACTTTGGGTGAAATCTCTATCATGTGTTTGTTCTGGCTTATTCTACAAGCCAATCCTTTGTTTTGTTTTCAGTTGTGACATTCGAGTTGTTTCGAAGGCAGATGGTGATTCCATACCTTTATCTAAATGGCTTCTCAGCTTATGGAAGTGTGATGCTTTACTTTGGAATTCATTCGTTCATTCTTGTTCGAATGTTTATTGTGAAGACTATATGTTGCAATTTCGATCCTTTGATTCAGCTTGAATATTTGTCTTTCAAGATGCTAATGGATGTCACCCTCTTCAGGATGGCTCCGCCAACGCGTCAGAATCCGGAATGCAATGAAGGAAGTCAGGCTAACCCTCCACCACCACCTCCGCCTCCGGAGGCATGGCAAGCCTTGATGACAGCCACCAATGCCAACGCTCAGATTCTGATTCAGCTCTTGCAAGATCGCAACCAAGGGCAAGGTAATCAAGGAAATCAAGGCCAAGGCAACAATCAGCCGCATTTTGCTACCCTCAATCAGTTCCTTGCAAATCAGCCAAAGACTTTCAGCTACTGTGTCAAGGCCACAGATGCCGATGATTGGCTCGTGGACATCAACAAGCACTTTGAATGTAGCAATGTCAGACCTGAGGACTTTGTCAAGTTTGCCTCTTTTCAACTCAAGGATCAAGCTGCTGAGTGGTATCAACAATACAAAGATTCCAGAGGAGGTCGTGTGATTACCTGGGATGATTTCCGCCGTGACTTCAAAGCTCGTCACATTCCAGAAAGTGTTGTTGAGAGTAAGCGTGAGGAGTTCCACAATCTCAAGCAAGGCAACATGTCTGTGTATCAATACAACACTCAGTTCCAGAAGCTCTCTTGTTTTGCGAAGCAAGACATCCCCGATGAGAAGAGCATGATTTACCAATTCAGGCGTGGCCTCAGAGAAGATTTGCAACTAGCTCTCGTGCTTTTTGAGCCGATAAAGTATGATGAATTCTACAACATGGCACTGAAACAAGAGGCTGCCCAGCTGAAGTGTGAGGCTTCTAAAAAGAGAGTCAGGGACGCAGTCCAGTCCTCTTCTTCCTCACTAGTGGCGGCCAAGCAACAGAAGTTCTGGTTGCCTCCTCCTCCTCTGTTCCGTCAGCCTTACCAGCAGAAGAACTCAGGTGGTCGTGGATCTTCCCACCCACCCAACCCTGGCTATCAGAACAAGTCTCAGAATCAAGCTCCAAGGCCAAATGCTCCTTATCATCGTCCGCTCTCAGAGGTGACTTGCAACAAATGTCAGCAAAAGGGTCACTATGCGAACAAGTGCTTCAACCAAAGGCGCCTTCCGCCTCCTCCTCCTGTGAGATCTTCCAGCAATGCAGTGGTCAAGCATAATCCTAAGCATGCTAAGGTCAACATGTTGAATGCAGCTCAAGCGGAGGATTCTTCAGAAGTGATCATGGGTAACCTTCCTGTTAATGATATTCCTGCAAAAGTCTTATTTGATACTGGTGCATCGCTTTCTTTCATTTCGAGACCTTTTGTTGCCAAGCATGAGTTTGTGTCCGAGAAGATTCCTTTTCCGTTGAAGATTGTGTCCCCGGGCAAGCAAATGACATCTAATATTTGCGTCCCGGATGTCTCTATCAAGATGGGCGACTATAGATTTCTGGCTAAACCAATTGTTCTTGGTGACTATGATATTGATCTTATTATCGGGATGGACTGGCTTTCTAAGCACAAGGCTCAGCTTGATTGTGCTACCAGGGAAATTCAATTGACTCACTCTTCTGACGATGTGATCATCTATGCCGCTCATGATGAAACCATTCGGTTGTTTTCTCTCAGTGAGAAGGGCGAATTGGATGCTATCTCTCAGATTCCAGTCGTTTGTGAGTACCAAGATGTCTTTCCAGAAGAGCTTCCGGGTATGCCTCCTCACCGACCAGTCGAATTCGTTATTGATCTTGAGCCTGACACGGAACCCGTTTGCAAGCGCCCATACAAGCTTGGGCCAAAAGAGTTGAAGGAATTGAAGAAACAACTCGATGAACAAGAGCGTCTGGGTCTGATCAGACCGAGTTCATCTCCTTGGGGTTGTGGTGTTCTTTTTGTCCAGAAGAAGGATGGCACGGACCGACTTTGCGTCGATTACCGTCCATTGAACAAGAAGACAAACAAGAACAAGTACCCACTTCCCAACATCAATGAGCTATTCGAGCAACTTAAAGGTGCTAAAGTGTTCTCCAAGCTTGACCTTCGTATGGGTTATCATCAGATTCGCATTCGTGAAGAAGATATTCCCAAGACAGCATTCAGAACAAGCTTTGGTTCTTATGAATATACTGTCATGTCTTTCGGCCTTGTCAATGCTCCTCCAACTTTCTCTTGCATGATGAACTTCATCTTCAACCCCTACACCAACGAATTCGTCTTGGTCTATCTCGATGATATATTGGTCTTCTCCAAGAATAAGAAGGATCATGCCAAGCATTTGCGATTGGTGCTCGACAAGCTCAGAGAGTATCAATTCTATGCGAAGTTCTCCAAATGTGAATTTTGGCTTGATGAAGTTCTTTATCTTGGTCATATCATCTCTGCCAAGGGCATTGCTATTAATCCCGAGAGGGTGTCTGCAGTTTTGAATTGGGAACCTCCTCAGAATGTCAAGCAGCTTCGTAGTTTTCTTGGACTTGCAAGCTATTGCCGAAGATTCGTTGAGAATTTCTCAAAGATTGCAAAGCCTCTTTCCAACCTCCTCCAGAAGCACGTGAAGTATGTCTAGTCTCCTGAGTGTGACGTTGCTTTCAACACTATCAAAGAGAAACTCGTCACTGCTCCAGTTTTGACTCCTCCTGATGAATCCAAGCCTTATGAAGTTTTCTGTGATGCTTCTCTTCAAGGTCTCGGTGCTGTGTTAATGCAAGAGAAGAAGGTTGTGGCCTATACCTCTCGTCAGTTGAAGCCCAACGAAAAGAACTACCCCACTCACGACCTTGAGTTGGCGGCAGTTGTCCACGCTCTAATAACATGGAGACATCTCTTGTTGGGAAGGAAAGTGGACATTTTCACCGATCACAAGAGTCTCAAGTACATCTTCACTCAGCCCAACCTCAACCTCAGGAAAACTCGATGGGTCGAAATGATTCAAGAGTATAATCCGAGTATTGAATATACTCCAGGCAAGGCTAATGTGATTGCAGATGCATTGAGCAGGAAGGCTTATTGCAACAGCTTAATCCTCAAGCCCTTTCAACCGGATCTTTGTGAAGCTTTCCGCAAGTTGAATCTCCAAGTTGTTCCTCAAGGTTTTCTTGCCAACCTCATAGTCTCTCCTACTTTGGAAGATCAAATTCATGAGGCACAACTGCTGGATACCATGATGAAGAAGGTGAAACGTGGTATTGACAAGGGCATTTCCAAATACAAGTGCTATCGCGTTGATGACAGAGATACTCTTTTCTTCGAGGACCGGATTGTGGTTCCAAAGGGTGATCTATGGAAAGTCATTATGAACGAGGCGCACAATTCACTCCTATCCATTCATCCTGGAAGTACAAAGATGTACCATGACCTCAAGCAGTCGTATTGGTGGACTCGAATGAAGCGAGAAATTGCTCAATTCGTGAATGAATGTGATGTCTGCAGAAGGGTGAAAGCAGAACACCAATGACCAGCTGGTCTACTCCAACCTCTTGCTATTCCAAAATGGAAGTTTGATCATATCGAAATGGACTTCGTGACTGGTTTTCCTAAGTCCAAGCGTGGAAATGATGCCATCTTCGTCATCATCAACAAGCTCACTAAAGTGGCTCATTTTCTTCCTATCAAAGAGTCTATCACAGCAGCGCAGCTGGCAGAGCTTTACACCTCCAGAATTGTCTCCTTGCATGGCATTCCACAATTGATTTCTTCAGACCGTGGCAGCATCTTTACATCCAAGTTTTGGGATTCTTTTCAGAAGGCCATGGGCACAAATATTCGCTTCAGCACAACTTTCCATCCTCAAACTAGTGGACAAGTCGAGCGTGTCAACCAAATTCTTGAAGATATGCTCAGGGCTTGTGTTATCTCTTTCGGCATGAAGTGGGAGGATTGTCTTCCATATGCTAAGTTCTCTTACAACAACAGCTTTCAAGCGAGCTCGGGCAAAGCCCCATTCGAGATTCTCTATGGCAGAAAGTGTCGTACTCCTCTCAATTGGTCAGAGACGGGCGAACGCCAACTTCTTGGCAACGATTTGATCACAGAGGCTGAAGATATGTGTAAAGTCATTCGTGAGAATCTCAAAGCCGCTCAATCACGCCAGAAGAGCTATTACGATAGCAAACACCGTGATTTGGCTTTCGAGATTGGAGACCATGTCTACCTCCGCGTCTCTCCTATGAAAGGCACTCGTCGCTTCGGTATCAAAGGAAAACTTGCCCCTAGATACGTTGGTCCTTTCAAGATTGTCGGCAAAATAGGCGATCTCGCCTATCAACTTGAGCTTCCCCCCAACTTTGCAAATGTGCACGATGTGTTCCACGTGTCACAGCTTCGCAAGTGCTTCAAGACGCCTGAGCGCACCATCAACTTCGAAGAGATTGATCTTCAAGAAGATTTGTCTTATCATGAGCATCCCATTGCTATTCTTGAAGAAACTGAGCGCAAGACTCGCAACAAGTCCATCATATTCCTGAAAGTGAAGTGGTCACACCATTCAGACCGAGAAGCCACCTGGGAGCGCGAGGACCACCTCCCTTCCGAATATCCGGAGTTCTTTCAGTCCTAGATCTCGGGACGAGATCCTCTCGTAGTGGTGGAGTGTTGTAACACCCCGGATGTAACTTGCCATATTTGTAACTCCAACTCTTGTCATTTTCGGCAATGTGATATGATATTCCCTCTGTGGTTGGGTTTTCCTTCTTTTGCTTTTTGTTCATGCCATGCATTTCGTATCGTGTCAACATGTGCATCGCATTCGCATACGTGTTCGTTTCATGAATCCGAGCATTTTCCCCGTTGTCCGTTTTGCAATCCGGCGCTCCTATGTTCCCCGGCGTCCCCTTTTACCTATTTTCATGCGCGAGTGCTAAACGGTCTCGGAATGGACCGAGGTTTGCCAAGCGGCCTTGGTATAGCACCGGTAGACCGCTTGTCAAGTTTCGGGTCATTTGGAGGTCGTTTGATACTCCAACGGTTAACCCGGTAACCGCGAAGGCCTCTTGTGAGTTGCAGCCCAAAACCCCTCCAAAACAGCCCAATAACCCATCTAAGTCACTCCCATCGTCTAAGTCGTTCGATCACGATCGCGTGGCTGAAAACCATGCTCAATTTGGAGCCTCCTAGCCCCTCCTACCTATAAATACACCCCTCTCCCGAAAATTTCGGATCAATTCCACCCTAACCCTAGTCTTCTTCCTCCCCGCGCCGCCGGACACGTCTGGTCCGGCCGGACAAAAATCCCGCCGCCACCGCCGCCCAATCGGGTGGCGCCACGTCGCCACCCGGGCCGCCCCGCCACCGCGCCTCCACCGCGGGCCCGCCTGGCCCATGGCCGGCCCTTCCCGCCGCCGTCCGGGCCGAGGCCGCGCCCCGGCCGCGCCTCGCCTCCCCGCCTCCCGCGTCCGGCCGCCGCCCACGCCCGCGCCCGCCGCCGTCCCGCGCCGGCGCCGGCCGCCGCGCCGCCGTCCCGCGTCGCCCGCGCCGCCGCCTGCCCGCGCCGTCGCCGTTCCTCGCCGTCCGCAGTTCGGACCCCTCGCCGTCCCTCCTTCCTCCTCTCCGGCGCCAACTCCGGCGGGCTCTCCGGCCATCCTCGTTTTCCGCGCCATCCCGATCTAGATCTGGACCGAAGGTTGACCCCGATTTCGTCCAAGTCATTTTTCTGCAGATATTTTGTTGCATGTTCATCACATCATAACTTGCTGCATACTGCTTCGTTTCGTGCGTGTGATATGTGAAATTGTTTGCCTCGATGAGTACATCATTTCATCTCATTGCATCATTTTCGTTTGAGCTCATCTGCATGCCCGAAATGTTGTTGGAAGAGGGCTATGTGATGTTAGTTCCAGATTATTATCAGAATATGCACTTTTGTCATTTTTGCCATGATTGATGTGTGCACCCTATGAACTTGAGTCCTATATGTGTTTTGTAATATACCAGGTCATATTTACAGGGGTGTATGCCATGTATTTTTGTGATCTTTGTGGTGACTAGCACAAGCATGCAAACTAGGGACCATATTGTTGCTGATTTCAGGGACTTAGTAATTTCACTAAGTCATGTCCTGTTGTTATTTTTATGCTATGTGTTCATGTTCTTACAGAGAGATCTATGCCCTTTTTGAGCATGGTCAGTAAGGGTGTTTTGAACATATGGATGTGCTCTATCCATCCATTCCTTTGTTTGTAATTATGGAGTGCCATAACTTGAGTCAATCGAGCTCTACTTTTGCTATAAAATGTTACTGGCAGATTGTTTACGTGTTATTCGATTTTGCCAAGCTTGTTGTAGTTGATCCTTGCATGCTATGATGTTGTTCTTGCCATGATTAGCTTCTATGCCATGTCTTCTTGGTGTTTGTATGCTTAGTTTATCATGAAATGCTCTGTAGTGTGTGCATCGAGCTCGTAAACATGCCTACTTGCTATCTGTTTTTGACATGTCCAGTTTTCTGCAAAGTCTGAAAACTGTAGCGAAACTTGCTTAATTGACATGGGTGCTATTATATTTTCTGGTCCTTTTGGCTCATGGTCAGTAATGGATTTTTGTTCAATTCTTTGGGTAGATTCATTCCATGCCATATTTTGCTATGTCCTGTTCCTGTAGAATGTTGTTTCCTTGCTCTAAACATGTCATCCTGATGTTAATTTCTGGCATGATAGTATTTTCACTAAGTCTGTGAACCTGTTATCTTTTGTACTTTGGCCATGCTTGTTTGAACCTGCTATTATGGGATTTAGCCGTAGCTCAGTGTTCATCTTTTGTCAAGCATCTTGAGTAGATCACCGCCATGTGCTTTGCTGATTTGTTTGGATGCAGTAGCTTAATTTCTTGTTGCATGCTAAGTGGCATCATGCTGTTAAACGCAGAAATATGTCATTCTTGTTTTGCTTGTCATTTGCAAACCGTGCATCCGATTTCGGTGATCTTTATATCGATTTCAACCAAAATCACCTCACCTTTCCAGTGGCATACTTGGTTTGCCAAGATTATGCCTTGTTCATCTTTTTCCTTCCGGAGCACGCATATGCATTGCATACTACATCTCGCATATCATGCCGTGTTTTGCATCATGTTGCTTGCGCATTGCGTCGTGATTGATGTTTGTCCCCTTTGCTTGTGTTCTTGCCTTGGGTAGAGCCGGGAGACGAGTACGTGAACGAGGAACCTGTTGAGAACACTTACGAGCATCAAGCCTTCGACAACCCTGAGAACTTTGCAGGCAAGATGACCATACCCTCGAAATCACTTCTATCTTTGCTTGTTAGATGCTCGCTCTTTTGCTATGCCTATGCTGCGATACCTACCACTTGCTATATCATGCCACCCATATTGCCATGTCAAACCTCTAACCATCATTTCCTAGCAAACCGTTGATTGGCTACGTTACCGCTTTGCTCAGCCCCTCTTATAGCGTTGCTAGTTGCAGGTAAAAATGAAGTTTGCTCCATGTTGGAACATGATTATGTTGGTATATCACAATATCTCTTATTTAATTAATGCATATATATACTTGGTAAAGGGTGGAAGGCTCGGCCTTATGCCTGGTGTTTTGTTCCACTCTTGCCACCCTAGTTTCCGTCATACCGGTGTTATGTTCCTTGATTTTGCGTTCCTTACACGGTTGGTTGATTTATGGGACCCCCTTGACAGTTCGCTTTAAATAAGACTCCTCCATCAAGGCCCAACTTTGGTTTTACCATTTGCCACCTAAGCCTTTTCCCCCGGGTTTTCGCGAGCCCAAGGGTCATCTTTATTTAACCCCCGGGCCAATGCTCCTCTGAGTGTTGGTCCAAACTAGAGCCACTTGCGGTGCCGCCCTGAGGCAACTTGGCGTAACTTCGGTTGCCGTACGTAGTGTTCATCCGGATGTGCCCTGAGAACGAGATATGTGCAGCTCCTATCGGGATTTGTCGGCACATTCGGGCGGCTTTGCTGGTCTTGTTTTACCATTGTCGAAAAGTCTTGTAGTCCGGGATTCCGAGACTGATCGGGTCTTCCCGGTAGAAGGAATATCCTTCATTGACCGTGAGAGCTTATAATGGGCTAAGTTGGGACACCCCTGCAGGGTATTATCTTTCGAAAGCCGTGCCCGCAGTTATGAGGTAGATGGGAATTTGTTGATGTCCGGTTGTAGAAAACCCGAAGTTGACCTTAATTAAAACACATCAACCGCGTGTGTAACCGTGATGGTCTCTTCTCGGCGGAGTCCGGGAAGTGAATACGGTGTTGGAGTTATGTTTGACGTAGGTTGTTCTAGGATCACTTCTTGATCACTTCTAGCTTCACGACCGTGCTTTGCTTCTCTTCTCGCTCTCTTTTGCGTTGTTAGCCACCATATATGCTAGTCGCTTGCCGCAACTCCACCTCACAACCCTATCCTACCTTTAAGCTTAAATAGTCTTGATCTCGCGGGTGTGAGATTGCTGAGTCCCCGTGACTCACAGATTCTACCAAAACAGTTGCAGGTGCCAACGATGCCAGTGCAGATGACGCATCCGAGCTCAAGTGGGAGTTCGACGAGGAACGTGGTCGTTACTATGTGTCTTTTCCTGATGATCAGTAGTGGAGCCCAGTTGGGACGATCGGGGATCTGTGTAGCATTTGGGGTAGTCTTCTTTTATTTTGGTTCCGTAGTCGGACCTTGAGTGTAATCTAGATGATGGATGTTAATTTATGTATTGTGTGAAGTGGCGATTGTAAGCCAACTATGTATCTCTTTCCCTTATGTATTACATGGGTTGTGTGAAGATTACCTCACTTGCGACATTGCTTTCAATGCGGTTATGCCTCTAAGTCGTGCTCCGACACGTGGGAGATATAGCCGCATCGAGGGCGTTACAGCACAGCGCCCCCCCCCCGCGAACACCAGGCAGTCCCTACTCCACCTTGACTATCGGGGTACAACCCCTGGATATGCATCGTGCATGCTTATTCCATGCCCGTCCCTCGCCCCCTGCTCCGAGCATCCTTGGTGCACGGTCGGCCTCTCATCAGACGCTGCTGACCACGCCTGCCCTTGGTCCTGCGGCATATGGCGGTGCCGCAGCCTATGGTGGCCCTTCGGCCTACGACGCGTATGGCGGGACACCCGACGGTGTTTGGGACCCCGCACTTCTCTCCGCCCTTCACGCTGCACCCTCGCCGAGCAACTACAATGGAGGTGGCGATTGGTACATGGACACCGGCGCCGCCGCTCACGTGGCTTCTAACCCCGGTATCCTCTCCCGTGACTCCCCCTATCCCTTCAACTCTTGCATCGTGGTTGGTGATGGCACCTCTCTTCCCATCACTCATCACGGTTCGTCCTCCCTTCCGTTTCCCTCATCATCTTTAACTCTTAATAATGTGCTTGTCTCACCATCCTTAATCAAAAACCTATTTTATGTTCGTACTCTTACTCGTGAACATCCTGTCACTGTTGAGTTTGACGCTCTTGGTTACTCTGTCAAGGATGCTCGCTCTCGGAGGGTTCTGCACTGATGTGATTCCCCCGACGATCTCTACCCATGCGGTCCTACTTCGGGTGGCGGTCCGGTTGCTCTCCATGCCGATGTCTCACTTTGGCACGCTCGACTTGGTTATCCCGGCGCTGACGCTCTTCACAAAATTTTGAGCACCTTCTCCTTTTCATGTAATAAATCAGTGGCTCATACTTGTCATGCTTGCCGTATCGGAAAACACGTTCATTTGCCGTTTTCTTCATCTACATCAATTGCCACTTTTCCATTTGATGTTATCCATTGTGATGTTTGGACATCTCCAGTGTTGGGGAACGTAGTAATTTCAACAATTTCCTATGCACACGCAAGATCATGGTGATGCATAGCAATGAGAGGGGAGAGTGTTGTCCACGTACCCTCGTAGACCGAAAGCGGAAGCGTTAGCACAACGCGGTTGATGTAGTCGTACGTTTTCACGATCCGCCCGATCAAGTACCGAACGCACGGCACCTCCGAGTTCAGCACACGTTCATCCCGATGACGTCCCTCGAACTCCGATCCAACCGAGTGTTGAGGGAGAGTTTCGTCAGCACGACGGCGTGGTGACGATGATGATGTTCTACCGACGCAGGGCTTCGCACAAGCACCGCTACAGTATTATCAAGGTGGACTATGGTGGAGGGGGGCATCACACACGGCTAAAAGATCAAACGATCAATTGTTGTGTCTATGGGGTGCCCCATGCCCCCGTATATAAAGGAGTAAAGGAGGGGGAGGGCCGGCCCTCTCTATGGCGTGCCCTAGGGGAGTCCTACTCCCACCGGGAGTAGGATTCCCTCTTTCCTAGTAAAACTAGGAGCCCTTCCAAGTAATAGGAGTAGGAGGGAAGGAAAGGGAAGGGAAAAGGAGAAGGAAGGAAGGGGGCGCCCCCCCTCCCTAGTCCAATTCGGACCAGCCCATGGGCAGGGGTGCGGACACCCTTTGAGGCCTTTCTCTCCTTTCCCGTATGGCCCATTAAGGCCCAATACGAATTCCCGTAACTCCCCGGTACTCCCGAAAATACCCGAATCATTTGGAACCTTTCCGATCTCCGAATATAGTCGTCCAATATATCGATCTTTACGTCTCGACCATTTCGAGACTCCTCGTCATGTCCCCGATCTCATCCGGGACTCCGAACTCCTTCGGTACATCAAAACACATAAACTCATAATATAACTATCATCGAAACGTTAAGCGTGCGGACCATACGGGTTCGAGAATTATGTAGACATGACCGAGACATGTCTCCGGTCAATAACCAATAGCGGAACCTGGATGCTCATATTGGCTCCCACATATTCTATGAAGATCTTTATCGGTCAAACCGCATGACAACATACGTTGTTCCCTTTGTCATCGGTATGTTACTTGCCCGAGATTCGATCATCGGTATCTCAATACCTAGTTCAATCTCGTTACCGGCAAGTCTCTTTACTCGTTCCATTTGCCGGATTTCATAAAATGCGGCAATTTCTAACATGATTCGTACAGACTTAAGCATCGCTACGAGTGAGAAAATTTCATCGTAGTCAACACCTTGAACTTTATCAAAAACCTTTTTCGACAAGTATAGCTTTGTAGATAGTAACACTACTATCAGCGTCCGTCTTCCTCTTGATCATCGGGCAACTCAACCAAAGTCTACACTTTGTTCTCATACATGGATCCCATCTCAGATTTCATGGCCTCAAGCCATTTTGCGGAATCTGGGGTCATCATCGCTTCCTCATAGTTCGTAGGTTCGTCATGGTCAAGTAACATGACCTCTAGAACAGGACTACCTTACCACTCTGGTGCCAATCTTACTCTGGTTGACCTACGAGCTTCGGTAGTAACTTGATCTGAAGTTTCATGATCATCATCATTAGCTCCCTTACTAATTGGTGTAGGAGTCACATGAACAGATTTCTGTGATGAACTACTTTCCAATAAGGGAGCAGGTACAGTTACCTCATCAAGTTCTACTTTCCTCCCACTCACTTCTTTCGAGAGAAACTCCTTCTCTATAAAGGATCCATTCTTAGCAACGAATGTCTTGCCTTCGGATCTGTGATAGAAGGTGTACCCAACTGTCTTCTTTGGGTATCCTATGAAGATACATTTCTCCGATTTGGGTTTGAGCTTATCAGGATGAAACTTTTTCACATAAGTATCGCAACCCCAAACAATAAGAAACGACAACTTTGGTTTCTTGCCAAACCACAGTTCATATGGTGTCGTCTCAACGGATTTAGATGGTGCCCTATTTAACATGAATGCAGCTGTCTCTAATGCATAACCCCAAAATGATAGCAGTAAATCAGTAAGAGACATCATAGATAGCAGCATATCTAGTAAAGTACGATTACGACGTTCGGACACACCATTACGCTGTGGTGTTCCAGGTGGCGTGAGTAGTGACACTATTTCACATTGTTTTAACTGAAGGCTAAACTCGTTAACTCAAATATTTTATTTCTGCGATCATATCGTAGAAACTTTTATTTTCTTGTTACAATGATTCTCCACTTCACTCTAAACTTCTTTGAACTTTTCAAATGTTTCAGACTTGTATTTCATCAAGTAGATATACCCATATCTGCTCAAATCATATGTGAAGGTGAGAAAATAACGATATCCGCCACGAGCCTCAACATTCATCGGACCACATACATCTGTATGTATGATTTCCAACAAATCTGTTGCTCTCTCCATAGTACCGGAGAACGGCGTTTTAGCCATCTTGCCCATGAGGCACGGTTCGCAAGTACCAAGTGATTCATAATCAAGTGGTTCCAAAAGTCCATCAGTATGTGGTTTCTTCATGCGCTTTACACCGATATGACCTAAACGGCAGTGCACAAATAAGTTGCACTATCATTATCAACTCTGCATCTTTTGGCTTCAACATTATGAATATGTGTATCACTACTATCGAGATTCATAAAAAAAAATCGTTGGTGTGTATGACCATAGAAGGTTTTATTCATGTAAACAGAACAACAATTGTTCTCTAACTTCAATGAATTACCGTATTGCAATAAACATGATCAAATCATATTCATGCTCAACGCAAACAACAAATAACACTTATTTAGGTTCAACACAAATCCCGAAAGTATAGGGAGTGTGCGATGATGATCATATCAATCTTGGAACCACTTCCAACACACATCGTCACTTCGCCCTTAACTAGTCTCTGTTTATTCTGCAACTCCCGTTTCGAGTTACTAATGTTAGCAACTGAACTAGTATCAAATACTGAGGGGTTGCTATAAACACTAGTAAAGTACACATCAATAACATGTATATCAAATATACCTTTGTTCACTTTGCCATCCTTCTTATCCGCCAAATACTTGGGGCAGTTCCGCTTCCAGTGACCAGTCCCTTTGCAGTAGAAGCACTTAGTCTCAGGCTTAGGTACAGACTTGGGCTTCTTCACTTGAGCAGCAACTTGCTTGCCGTTCTTCTTGAAGTCCCCCTTCTTCCCTTTGCCCTTTCTCTTGAAACTAGTGGTCTTGTGAACCATCAACACTTGATGTTTTTCTTGATTTCTACCTTCGTCGACTTCAGCATCACGAAGATCTTGGGAATCATTTTCGTCATCCCTTGCATACTATAGTTCATCACAAAGTTCTACTAACTTGGTGATGGTGACTAGAGAATTCCGTCAATCACTATTTTATCTGGAAGATTAACTCCCACTTGATTCAAGCGATTGTAGTACTCAAACAATCTGAGCACATGCGCAATGCTTGAGCTATTCTCCTCCATCTTTTAGCTATATAACTTGTTGGAGACTTCACATCTCTCAACTCGGGTATTTGCTTGAAATATTAACTTCAACTCCTGGAACATCTCATATGGTCCATGACGTTCAAAATGTCTTTCAAGTCTCGATTCTAAACCGTTAAGCATGGTGCACTAAAGTATCAAGTAGTCATCACATTGAGCTAGCCAAACGTTCATAACGTCTGCATCTGCTCCTGCAATAGGTCTGTCACCTAGTGGTGCATCAAGGACATAATTCTTCTGTGCAGCAATGAGGATAAACCTCATATCACGGATCCAATCCGCATCATTGCTACTGACATCTTTCAACTTATTTTTCTCTAGGAACATATCAAAAATAAAACAGAGGAGCTAAACGCGAGCTATTGATCTACAACATAGATATGCTAATACTACCAGGACTAAGTTCATGATAAATTAAAGTTCAATTAATCATATTACTTAAGAACTCCCACTTAGATAGACATCCCTCTAATCATCTAAGTGATCACGTGATCCAAATCAACTAAACCATAACCTATCATCACGTGAAATGGAGTAGTTTTCAATGGTGAACATCACTATGTTGATCATATCTACTATATGATTCACGCTCGACCTTTCGGTCTCAGTGTTCCAAGGCCATATCTGCATATGCTAGGCTCGTCAAGTTTAACCTGAGTATTCTGCGTGTGCAAAACTGGCTTGGCCCCGTTGTAGATGGACGTAGAGCTTATCACACCCGATCATCACGTGGTGTCTGGGCACGACTAACTTTGGCAACGGTGCATACTCAGGGAGAACACTTTTATCTTGAAATTTAGTGAGAGATCATCTTTTAAAGCTACCATCGAACTAAGCAAAATAAGATGTATAAAAGATAAACATCACATGCAATCAAAATATGTGACATGATATGGCCATGATCATCTTGTGCCTTTGATCTCCACCTCCAAAGTACCGTCATGATCTCTATCGTCACCCGCATGACACCATGATCTCCATCATCTTGATCTATATCAATGTGTCGTCACGTGGTCGTCTCGCCAACTATTGCTATTGCATAGCGATAATGTAAAGCACTTATTTGGCGCTTGCATCTTATGCAATAGAGAGACAACCATAAGGCCTTTGCTAGTTGCCGATAACTTCAACAAAACATAATCATCTCATACAACAACTTATATCTCATCACGTCTTGACCATATCACATCACAACATGCCCTGCAAAAACAAGTTAGACGTCCTCTACTTTGTTGTTGCAAGTTTTACGTGGCTGCTATGGGCTGAGAAAAACCCTTCTTACCTACGCATCAAAACCACAATGATAGTTCGTCAAGTTAGTGCTGTTTTAACCTTCTCAAGGACCGGGCATAGCCACACTCGGTTCAACTAAAGTTGGAGAAACTGACACCCGCTAGTCACCTGTGTGCATAGCACGGCGGTAAAACCAGTCTCGCGTAAGCGTACGCGTAATGTCGGCCCGGGCCGCTTCATCCAACAATACCACTGAACCAAAGTATGACATGGTGGTAAGCAGTATGACTTGTATCGCCCACAACTCACTTGTGTTCTACTCGTGCATATAACATCAACGCATAAAACCTGGCTCTGATGCCACTGTTGGGGAACGTAGTAATTTCAAAAATTTCCTACGCACACGCAAGATCATGGTGATGCATAGCAACGAGAGGGGAGAGTGTTGTCCACGTACTCTCGTAGACCGAAAGCGAAAGCGTTAGCACAACGCGGTTGATGTAGTCGTACATCTTCACGATCCGACCGATCAAGTACCAAACGCACGACAACTCCGAGTTCAGCACACGTTCAGCCCGATGACGTCCCTCGAACTCCGATCCAGCCGAGTGTTGAGGGAGAGTTTCGTCAGCATGACGGCATGGTGACGATGATGATGTTCTACCGATGCAGGGCTTCGCCTAAGCACCGCTATAGTATTATCGAGGTGGACTATGGTGGAGGGGGGCATCGCACACGGCTAAAAGATCAAACGATCAATTGTTGTGTCTATGGGGTGCCCCCTGCCCCCTTATATAAAGGAGTGGAGGAGGGAGAGGGCCGACCCTCTCTATGGCGCGCCCTAGGGGAGTCCTACTCCCATCGGGAGTAGGATTCCCTCTTTCCTTGTAGAACTAGGAGCCCTTCCAAGTAGTAGGAGTAGGAGGGAAGGAAAGGGAAGGGAAAAGGAGAAGAAAGGAAGGGGCGCCCCCTCCCTAGTCCAATTCGGACCAGCCCATGGGGAGGGGTGCGGCCACCCTTTGAGGTCTTTCTCTCCTTTCCCGTATGGCCCATTAAGGCCCAATACGAATTCCCGTAACTCCCCGGTACTCCCGAAAATACCCGAATCACTCAGGACCTTTCTGATCTACGAATATAGTCGTCCAACATATCAATCTTGATGTCTCGACCATTCCGAGACTCCTCGTCATGTCCCCGATATCATCCGGGACTCCCAACTCCTTCGGTACAATAAAACACATAAACTCATAATATAACTGTCGTCGAAACGTTAAGCGTGCGAACCATACGGGTTCGAGAACAATGTAGACATGACCGAGACATGTCTCCGGTCAATAACCAATAGCGGAACCTGGATGCTCATATGGCTCCCACATATTCTATGAAGATCTTTACCGGTCAGACCGTATAACAGCATACGTTGTTCCCTTTGTCATCGGTATGTTACTTGCCCGAGATTCGATCGTCGGTATTGAAGGAAATATGCCCTAGAGGCAATAATAAAGTTATTATTTATTTCCTTATTTCATGATAAATGTTTATTATTCATGTTACAATTGTATTAGCCGGAAACATAATACTTGTGTGAATACATAGACAAACAGAGTGTCACTAGTATGCCTCTACTTGACTAGCTCGTTGATCAAAGATGGTTATGTTTCCTAACCATAGACATGCGTTGTCATTTGATTAACAGGATCACATCATTAGGAGAATGATGTGATTGACATGACCCATTCCATTAGCTTAGCACCCGATCATTTAGTATGTTGCTATTGCTTTCTTCATGACTTATACATGTTCCTATGACTACGAGATTATGCAACTCCCATTTGTAGGAGGAACACTTTGTGTGCTACCAAACGTCACAATGTAACTGGGTGATTATAAAGGAGCTCTACAGGTGTCTCCGAAGGTACATGTTGGGTTGGCGTATTTCGAGATTAGGATTTTTCACTCCGATTGTCGGAGAGGTATCTCTGGGCCCTCTCCGTAATGCACATCACATAAGCCTTGCAAGCATTGCAACTAATGAGTTAGTTGTGAGATGATGTATTACGGAATGAGTAAAGAGACTTGCCGGTAACAAGATTGAACTAGGTATTAAGATATCGACGATCGAATCTCGGGCAAGTAACATACCGATGACAAAGGGAACAACGTATGTTGTTATGCGGTCGGACCGATAAAGATCTTCGTAGAATATGTAGGAGCCAATATGAGCATCCAGGTTCCGCTATTGGTTATTGACCGGAGACGTGTCTCGGTCATGTCTACATTGTTCTCGAACCCGTAGGGTCCGCACGCTTAACTTTACGATGACAGTTTCATTATGAGTTTATATGTTTTGATGTACCGAAGGTTGTTCGGAGTCCCGGATGTGATCACGGACATAACGAGGAGTTTTGAAATGGTCGAGACATGAAGATTGATATATTGGACGACTATATTCGGACACCGAAGTGTTCTGGAGAAGTATCGGGTTAAACCGGAGTGCCGGAGGGTTATCGGTAACCCCGGGGGAACTAATGGGCCTTGTTGGGCCTTAGTGGAGAGAGAGAGGGGCGGCCAAGGCTGGCCGCACGCCCCCTCCCACTTTGTTGGAATTGGACTAGGAGAGGGGGGCGGCGCCCCCCTTTCCTTCTCCCTCTCCCTCTTGTTCCTTCCCCCTCTCTCCCTTTAGGTGGAAACCTACTAGGACTTGGAGTCCTAGTAGGATTCTCCTCTTGGGGGCACACCATAGAGGGACGACCGGCCTCCCCCTTTCTCCTTTATATACGGGGGCAGGGGGCACCCTAGAGACACAACAATTGATCATTGATCTCTTAGCCGTGTGCGGTGCCCCCTCCACCATAATCCTCGATAATATTGTAGCGGTGCTTAGGCGAAGCCGTGCGACGGTAGAACATCAAGATCGTCACCACGCCGTTGTGCTGACGAACCCCAACATTCTGCTGGATCAAAGTCTGGGGATCGTCATCGAGCTTAACATGTGCTAGAACTCGGAGGTGCCGTAGTTTCGGTGCTTGATTGGTCGGGCCGTGAAGACGTACGACTACATCAACCACGTTGTTATAACGCTTCCGCTTTCGGTCTACGAGGGTACGTGGACAACACTCTCCCCTCTCGTTGCTATGCATCACCATGATCTTGCGCGTGCGTAGGAAAATTGTTGAAATTACTACGTTCCCCAACAGGCATCTCAATACCTAGTTCAATATCGTTACCGGCAAGTCTCTTTACTCGTTCCGTAATACATCATCCCGCAACTAACTCATTAGTTGCAATGCTTGCAAGGCTTAAGTGATGTGCATTACCGAGAGGGCCTAGAGATACCTCTCCGACAATCGGAGTGACAAATTCTAATCTTGAAATACGCCAACCCAACAAGTACCTTTGGAGACACCTGTAGAGCACCTTTATAATCACCCAGTTACGTTGTAATGTTTGGTAGCACACAAAGTGTTCCTCCGGTAAACGGGAGTTGCATAATCTCATAGTCATAGGAACATGTATAAGTCATGAAGAAAGCAATAGCAACATACTAAACGATCAAGTGCTAAGCGAACGGAATGTGTCAAGTCAATCACATCATTCTCTTAATGATGTGATCCCGTTAATCAAATGACAACTCATGTCTATGGTTAGGAAACATAACCATCTTTGATCAATGAGCTAGTCAAGTAGAGGCATACTAGTGACACTCTGTTTGTCTATGTATTCACACATGTATTATGTTTCCGGTTAATACAATTCTATCATGAATAATAAACATTTATCATGAAATAAGGAAATAAATAATAACTTTATTATTGCCTCTAGGGCATATTTCCTTCAGTCTCCCGCTTGCACTAGAGTCAATAATCTAGTTCACATCACCATGTGATTTAACACCAATAGTTCACATCGTCATGTGACCCACACCCAAAGGGTTTACTAGAGTCAATAATCTAGTTCACATCGCTATGTGATTAACACCCGAAGAGTACTACGGTGTGATCATGTTTTTCTTGTGAGAGAAGTTTAGTTAACGGGTCTGCCACATTCAGATCCGCATGTATTTTGCAAATTTCTATGTCAACAATGCTCTACATGGAGCTACTCTAGCTAATTGCTCCCACTATCAATATGTATCCAGATTGAGATTTAGAGTCATTTGGATCAGTGTCAAAACTTGCATCGACGTAACCCTTTACGACGAACCTTTTGCCACCTCCATAATCGAGAAACACATCCTTATTCCAGTACGGATAATTTTGACCGCTGCCCATTGATCTACTCCTAGATCACTATTGTACTCCCTTGCTTAACACAGTGTAGGGTATACAATAGATCTGGTACACAACATGAAATACTTTATAGAACCTATGGCTGAGGCATAGGGAATGACTTTCATTCTCTTTCTATCTTCTGCTGGGGTCGAGCTTTGATTCTTATTCAACTTCACACCTTGTAACACAGGCAAGAACTCTTTCTTTGACTGTTCCATTTTGAACTACTTCAAAATCTTGTCAAGGTATGTAGTTATTGAAAAAACTTATCAAGCGTCTTGATCTATCTATATAGATCTTGATGCTCAATATGTAAGCAGATTCACCGAGGTATTTCTTTGAAAAACTCCTTTCAAACACTCCTTTATGCTTTGCAGAATAATTCTACATTATTTACGATAAACAATATATCATTCACATATACTTATCAGAAATGCTGTAGTGCTCCCACTCACTTTCTTGTAAATACAGGCTTCACCGCAAGTCTGTATAAAACTATATGCTTTGATCAACTTCTCAAAGCGTATATTCCAACTCCGAGATGCTTGCACCAGTCCATAGATGGATCGCTGGAGCTTGCATATTTTGTTATCACCTTTAGGATTGACAAAACTTTCTGGTTGCATCATATACAACTCTTATTTCATAAATCCATTAAGGAACGTAGTTTTGTTTATCCATTTGCCAGATTTCATAAAATGCGACAATTGCTAATATGATTCGGACAGACTAAAGCATCGCTACGAGTGAGAAAATTTCATCGTAGTCAACACCTTAAACTTTGTCAAAAACCTTTTTCGACAAGTCTAGCTTTGTAGATAGTAACACTACTATTAGCGTCCGTCTTCCTTTTGAAGATCCATTTATTTTCTATGGCTTGTCGATCATCGGGCAAGTCAACCAAAGTCTACACTTTGTTCTCATACATGGATCCCATCTCAGATTTCATGGCCTCAAGCCATTTTGCGGAATCTCGGGTCATCATTGCTTCCTCATAGTTCGTAGGTTCGTCATGGTCAAGTAACATGACTTCCAAAACAGGACTACTGTACCACTCTGGTGCGAATCTTACTCTGGTTGACCTACGAGCTTCGGTAGTAACTTGATATGAAGTTTCATGATCATGATCATTAGCTTCCTTACTAATTGGTGTAGGAGTCACAGGAACATATTTCTGTGATGAACTACTTTCCAATAAGGGAGCAGGTACAGTTACCTCATCAAGTTCAACTTTCCTCCCACTCACTTCTTTCGAGAGAAACTCCTTCTCTATAAAGGATCCATTCTTAGCAACGAATGTCTTGCCTTCGGATCTGTGATAGAAGGTGTACCCAACTGTCTTCTTTGGGTATCCTATGAAGATACATTTCTCCGATTTGGGTTTGAGCTTATGAGGATGAAACTTTTTCACATAAGTATCGCAACCCCAAACTTTAAGAAACGACAACTTTGGTTTCTTGCCAAACCACAGTTCATATGGTGTCATCTCAACGGATTTAGATGGTGCCCTATTTAACGTGAATGCAGCTATCTCTAATGCAAAACCCCAAAATGATAGCGGTAAATCAATAAGAGACATCATAGACAGCACCATATCTAGTAAAGTACGATTACGACGTTCGAACACACCATTACACTTTGGTGTTCCAGGTGGCGTGAGTAGTGACACTATTTCAACACTGTTTTAACTGAAGGCCAAACTCGTTAACTCAAATATTTTATTTCTCCGATCATATCGTAGAAACTTTTATTTTCTTGTTACGATGATTCTCCACTTCACTCTAAAATTCTTTGAACTTTTCAAATGTTTCAGACTTGTATTTCATCAAGTAGATATACCCATATCTGCTCAAATCATCTGTGAAGGTGAGAAAATAGCGATATCCGCCACAAGCCTCAACATTCATCGGACCACATACATATGTATGTATGATTTCCAACAAATCTGTTGCTCTCTCCATAGTACCGGAGAACGGCGTTTTAGTCATCTTGCCCATGAGGCACGGTTCGCAAGTACCAAGTGTTTCATAATCAAGTGGTTCTAAAAGTCCATCAGTATGTGGTTTCTTCATGCGCTTTACACCGATATGACCTAAACAACAGTGCCACAAATAAGTTGCGCTATCATTATCAACTCTACATCTTTTGGCTTCAACATTACGAATATGTGTATCACTACTATCGAGATTCATCAAAAAAATTCGTTGATGTGTATGACCATAGAAGGTTTTATTCATGTAAACAGAACAACAATTGTTCTCTAACTTAAATGAATAACCGTGTTGCAATAAACATGATCAAATCATATTCATGCTCAACACAAACACCAAATAACACTTATTGAGATTCAACACAAATCCCGAAAGTAAAGGGAGTGTGCGATGATGATCATATCAATCTTGGAACCACTTCCAACACACATCATCACCTCACCCTTAACTAGTCTCTGTTTATTCTGCAACTCCCGTTTCGAGTTACTAATCTTAGCAACTGAACTAGTATCAAATACTGAGTGGTTGCTATAAACACTAGTAAAGTACACATCAATAACATGTATATCAAATATACCTTTGTTCACTTCGCCATCCTTCTTATCCGCCAAATACTTGGGGCAGTTCCATTTCCAGTGACCAGTCCCTTTGCAGTAGAAGCACTCAGTCTCAAGCTTAGGTACAGACTTGGGCTTCTTCACTTGAGCAGCAGCTTGCTCGCCGTTCTTCTTGAAGTTCCCCTTCTTCCCTTTTCCCTTTCTCTTGAAACTAGTGGTCTTGTCAACCATGAACACTTGATGTTTTTCTTGATTTATACCTTCATCGATTTCAGCATCACGAAGAGCTTGAGAATCGTTTTCGTCATCCCTTGCATAATATAGTTCATCACGAAGTTCTGCTAACTTGGTGATGGTGACAAGAGAATTCTGTCAATCACTATTTTATCTGGAAGATTAACTCCCACTTGATTCAAGCGATTGTAGTACTCACACAATCTGAGCACATCCTCAATGCTTGAGCTATTCTCCTCCATCTTATAGCTATAGAACTTGTTGGAGACTTCATATCTCTCAACTCGGGTATTTACTTGAAATATTAACTTTAACTCCTGGAACATCTCATATGGTCCATGACGTTCAAAACGTCTTTAAAGTCTCGATTCTAAGCCGTTAAGCATGGTGCACTAAACTATCAAGTAGTCATCACATTGAGCAAGCCAAACGTTCATAACGTCTGCATCTGATCCTGCAATAGGTCTGTCACCTAGTGGTGCATCAAGGACATAATTCTTCTGTGCAGCAATGAGGATAAACCTCAGATCACGGATCCAATCCGCATCATTGCTACTAACATCGTTCAACTTATTTTCTCTAGAAACATATCAAAAATAAAAAAGGGGAGCTAAACGCGAGCTATTGATCTACAACATAGATATGCTAATACTACCAGGACTAAGTTAATGATAAATTAAAGTTCAATTAATCATATTACTTAAGAACTCCCACTTAGATATACATCCCTCTAATCATCTAAGTGATCACGTGATCCAAATCAACTAAACCATAACCGATCATCACGTGAAATGGAGTAGTTTTCAATGGTGAACATCACTATGTTGATCATATCTACTATATGATTCACGCTCGACCTTTCGGTCTCAGTGTTCCGAGGCCATATCTACATATGCTAGGCTCGTCAAGTTTAACCTGAGTATTCTGCGTGTGCAAAACTAGCTTGCACCCGTTGTAGATGGACGTAGAGCTTATCACACCCGATCATCACGTGGTGTCTGGGCACGACGAACTTTGGCAACGGTGCATACTCAGGGAGAACACTTTTATCTTGAAATTTAGTGAGAGATCATCTTATAAAGCTACCGTCGAACTAAGCAAAATAAGATGTATAAAAGATAAACATCACATGCAATCAAAATATGTGACATGATATGGCCATGATCATCTTGTGCCTTTGATCTCCATCTCCAAAGTACCGTCATGATCTCTATCGTCACCCGCATGACACCATGATCTCCATCATCTTGATCTATATCAACGTGTTGTCACGTGGTCGTCTGACCAACTATTGCTCTTGCAACTATTGCTATCGCATAGCGATAATGTAAAGCAATTATTTGGCGCTTGCATCTTATGCAATAGAGAGACAACCATAAGGCTTTTGCCAGTTGCCGATAACTTCAACAAAACATGATCATCTCATACAACAACTTATATCTCATCACGTCTTGATCATATCACATCACAACATGCCTTTCAAAAACAAGTTAGACGTCCTCTACTTTGTTGTTGCAAGTTTTGCGTGGCTGCTATGGGCTGAGCAAAAACCCTTCTTACCTACGCATCAAAACCGCAACGATAGTTCGTCAAGTTAGTGCTGTTTTAACCTTCTCAAGGACCAGGCGTAGCCACATTCGGTTCAACTAAAGTTGGAAAAACTGACACCCGCTAGTCACCTGTGTGCATAGCACAGCGGTAAAACCATTCTCGCGTAAGCGTACGCGTAATGTTGGTCCGGGCCGCTTCATCCAACAATACCGTCGAACCAAAGTATGACATGCTGGTAAGTAGTATGACTTGTATCGCCCACAACTCACTTGTGTTCTACTCGTGCATATAACATCAACGCATAAAACCTGGCTCTGATGCCACTGTTGGGGAACGTAGTAATTTCAAAAATTTCCTACGCACACGCAAGATCATGGTGATGCATAGCAACGAGAGGGGAGAGTGTTGCCCACGTACCCTCGTAGACCGAAAGCGGAAGCGTTAGCACAACGCGGTTGATGTAGTTGTACGTCTTCACGATCCGACCGATCAAGTACCGAACGCACGGCACCTCCGAGTTCATCACACGTTCAGCCCGATGACGTCCCTCGAACTCCGATGCAGCTGAGTGTTGAGGGAGAGTTTCGTCAGCACGACGGCGTGGTGATGATAATGATGTTCTACCGACGCAGGGCTTCGCCTAAGCACCGCTACAGTATTATCGAGGTGGACTATGGTGGAGGGGGGCATCGCACACGGCTAAAAGATCAAACGATCAATTGTTGTGTCTATGGGGTGCCCCCTGCCCCCGTATATAAAGGAGTGGAGGAGGGGGATGGCCGACCCTCTCTATGGCACGCCCTAGGGGAGTCCTACTCCCACCGGGAGTAGGATTCCCTCTTTCCTAGTAGAACGAGGAGCCCTTCCAAATAGTAGGAGTAGGAGGGAAGGAAAGGGAAGGGAAAAGGAGAAGAAGGAAGGGGGCGCCCCCTCCCTAGTCCAATTCGGACCAGCCCATGGGGAGGGGTGCGGCCACCCTTTGAGGCCTTTCTCTCCTTTCTCGTATGGCCCATTAAGGCCCAATACGAATTCCTGTAACTCCCCGGTACTCTTGAAAATACCCGAATCACTCGGAACCTTTCCGATCTCCGAATATAGTCGTCCAATATATGGATCTTTACGCCTCGACCATTTCGAGACTCCTCGGCATGTCCCCGATCTCATCCGGGACCCCGAACTCCTTCGGTACATCAAAACACATAAACTCATAATATAACTATCATCGAAACGTTAAGCGTGCGGACCCTACGGGTTCGAGAACTATGTAGACATGACCGAGACATGTCTCTGGTCAATAACCAATAGCGGAACCTGGATGCTCATATTGGCTCCCACATATTCTACGAAGATCTTTATCAGTCAGACCGCATAACAACATACGTTGTTCCCTTTGTCATCGGTATGTTACTTGCCCGAGATTCGATCGTCGCTATCTCAATACCTAGTTCAATCTCGTTACCGGCAAGTCTCTTTACTCGTTCCATAATACATCATCCCTTAACTAACTCATTAGTTGCAATGCTTGCAAGGCTTAAGTGATGTGCATTACCGAGAGGGCCCAGAGATACCTCTCCGACAATCGGAGTGACAAATTCTAATCTCGAAATATGCCAACGCAACAAGTACCTTTGGAGACACCTGTAGAGCACCTTTATAATCACCCAGTTACGTTGTGATGTTTGGTAGCACAAAAAGTGTTCCTCCGTTAAACGGGAGTTGCATAATCTCATAGTCATAGGAACATGTATAAGCCATGAAGAAAGCAATAGCAACATACTAAACGATCAAGTGCTAAGCTAACGGAATGGGTCAAGTCAATCACATCATTCTCTTAATGATGTGATCCCGTTAATCAAATGACAACTCATGTCTATGGTTAGGAAACATAACCATCTTTGATCAACGAGCTAGTCAAGTAGAGGCATACTAGTGACACTCTGTTTGTCTATGTATTCACACATGTATTATGTTTCCGGTTAATACAATTCTAGCATGAATAATAAACATTTATCATGAAATAAGGAAATAAATAATAACTTTATTATTGCCTCTAGGGCATATTTCCTTCATCCAGTGCCTACCAATTCGGGCTTATCATTTTATCTTGTGATTTTAGATGATTTTTCTCACTTCACTTGGACTTTTCTGCTACGTCGTAAATCCGATGTCGCCTCCACCCTTCACTCCTTTTATGCTTACGCCCACACCCACTTTCATCGCACCATTTCTCACCTTCAAACGATAACGGAAAAGAATTTGATAATCTCGCCATTCGACATCCTCTATCCACCCATGTCACCATCTTTCGTCTCACTTGTCCATATACATCCCAACAAAACGGTCGTGTTGAACGTGTCCTCCGCACTCTCAATGAGAGTGTGCATGCGTTGCTTTTCCATGCACACATGCCCGCACGGTTCTGGCTAGATGCCCTCGCTACTGCCACGCTTCTCCTTTACATCCAGCCTTGCAAACCACGATGGAGCTATACACCTCATCATCTCTTGTTCGGGTCTCCTCCATCCTATGACGATCTTCACATCTTCGGTTGCTTATGCTACCCTAACATTACCGCCACCGCTCCACACAAACTTGCACCTCAGTCTCTCGCTTGTGTGTTTCTTGGCTACCAACCCAACACAAAAGGCTTTCGCTGCTACGACCCCGTCTCTTGTCGTGTGTTCGTCTCGCGACACGTTTACTTTGATGAGGTTGTCTTCCCTTTTGAGCAGGTCACTTCGACAGCGGCATCATCTTCGGAGACCGCCCCCCGTTGGTCACGTGGCCCCTTGCGCTTCCTGCGCCGCGACCGCCTGCTCCTTCGGCGGCCCGTTCGGTTCCCTCGATCGCACCTCCCTTGCCGGCTGTGGTGCAACCGACCTCGACTCCACCGGCTCAGGAGGAGCCGACCCCGTCTCCGCTGGCTTTGGCTCCAACCCATGCAGGTGCGTCGACCTCCTCATCTCCGTCCCCGGCCAGGCCCTCGGCCGTCTCCTCCGCCGTGACATTGCCCCCTGTCGTGCCTCAGGCACCCTCTACGCCGGCTCCTCGTCACTCTCCGCGGTCTCGCCCGCGGACCCGTCTTCACTACCCGTGGCTCCGTTGGCGGTCTCATCGTCGCCGCCCTCTGCGGCTTCGCCCGTGGTCTCGACCGCCGTCTCATCGCCTGCGGTCTCCTTCGCAGCCTCGTCCTTGTCGTCTTCTACACCCGCGGCTGTGGCTCCACCTCGACGACGGCCCTCGCCCCCGTCTCCGCCACCTCATCACTCCATGGTGACACGTGCTAAAGACGAGATTCATCAGCCGAACCCCCGCTACCACAACCTCAGTGTCACGGCCATCTCTTCGGTACCACGCTCGGTGCACTCTACATTGAGCGACCCGCACTAGCTCACGGCCATGCACGCTGAGTATGATGCTCTTATCGCCAACAGGACCTGGACGTTGGTCCCTCGCCCTCTCGGTGCCAACATCATTAATGGCAAATGGGTATTTCGGCATAAACTTCTTTTAGACGGCTCTCTTGACAGGTACAAGGCTCGTTGGATCGTTCGCCGGATTTGCACAACGTGCCGGTGTTGACTTCTCGAAGACCTTCTCCCCAGTTGTTAAACCCTCCACGATTCGTGTTGTTCTTCAGCTCGCCGCATCTCGTCACTAGCATGTTCATCATCTTGACATCAACAACGCCTTCCTCTACCGTCACCTTTAGGAGCGTGTTCTTTGTCAGCAGCTAGCTGGTTTTGTTGATCCCACTCGGCCTAATGATGTTTGCTTGCTACCACGGTCTCTCCATGGCTTGAAAACAGGCGCCTCGTGCGTGGTATCAATGCATTGCAGCATTCCTCACTGCTCTCGGGTTTCGCAGCACCACCTCCGACATGTCACTATTTGTGCTTCATTGAGCTGATCATGTCTCCATGCTTCTTCTGTATGTTTATGATATCGTCATCACCGCCTCTCACGCGGATTTACTTCGCGACATCATTAGCCGCCTTGGTTTAGAGTTTCCGCTCAAGGGTGGGCACGTTGCACTTCTTCCTTAGCATTAATGTGCGACGTGATGCCTCCGGATTTTTTCTTCCTCAAGGACAGTATGCTCTTGATCTATTGGATCGTGCTAGCATGACCTGCTGAAAACCTGCTACTACTCCTGCCGAGGCCAAGCCGAAGCTCTCTGCCACTACTGGACAGCCTGCCACTGACGCCGCTCTCTACCGCAGTATTGTTGGTGCTCTTTAGTACCTCACGCTCACCAGACCATACATTCAATTTATCGTGCAGCAAGTTTGCTTGCACATGCACTCGCCTCGTGATGTTCAATGGTCTCTGGTCAAGTGCATTCTCCTGTACATTCGTGGCACACCGACCTTCGGCCTTCGTCTTCGTGCCTTTGCCTCCACCGAGCTTTTTTCCTACATTGGTGCGGATTGGGCCGGCTGTCCTGACACTCGACGATCTACATAGGGATAGTGTGTCTTCTTTGGTGACTCCCTCATCTCATGGTCTTCTATGCGGCAGCCCATCGTTTCCCGCTCGAGTGCTGAGGTCGAGTACCATGCTGTCGCCAACGTTGTTGCCCAGACAAGTTGGCTACGTCAACTACTTGGCGAACTTTGGGTCACAATCCCGAAAGCTATGGTGGTTTTCTGTGATAATGTTTAGGCCACCTACCTCGCGGCCAATCCAGTGCAACATAAGTGCACCAAGCACATTGAACTTGATGTTCACTTCGTCCGCGAGAAGGTCCAGTTGGGTCAGCTCTGTGTTCTTCATGTACCGACCACCCAATAGTTTGCCGACATTATGAGCAAAGGGCTTCCAACCGCTGCATTCCAGGAGTTCCGTTCAAGTCTTTGCATTGCCGACACCGACGCTTCCACTGTGGGGGGGGGTGTTGAACGTGACATATTTGTATTAATCTTTCTATAATCTCTAGCCTTATATAGTTGACTCCTAGAGATATGGTAGGATTAGTTTCCTTGTCACGCAAGACATCTCGTGTATATATTGTGACCAACTCCGAGGAATACATTTGAGTTGCATCCCATATCTTTTCTACACTAGTGAAGGACTAGATAGAGGGAATCAAGGAAATACTCCTACTCCCTCACTGCATTAGGCACTTAACAAAAAATATTGAAATATCTGTCTCCTCACGCTCGTTGAGAATGAGGAGGGCCTAATCCAAGTCCGTTCTGCGGTGACATGCAACGGGGGCCTTCTAGGGCCTTGCGCGTCGTCCAATCTGTTTGCACGACACGTGTCCAAACGATCGTCTGGTCGATGCATGATGGGTGGACCGCGGGCTCACGCGGGGCCATCAACATGGGGCGGTTTCGGCAAGAGTATTCTTATGCGCTACCTCGCACCCGATGGGTAGACCGGACTTGCTTATTGGCGTCTTTTTTTCTCGAATATGGAAAAGTGTGCGTATCATTCATTAAATAAAAAGGGGGAGACTCCCCAAGGTTCCATAGTTACAAAATATTTACATGCAGGGTTTATCCGACATCACCCAAAATTCTAACCCGAACTACTCATGTTCTACCCAGGTTCTGTTCGCCCCCTTGAATCCTTGTATGTTTCCTTGATGAGGCCCTCTTTAATCTGGAGTGCTCCCCCCTCCTTGATGCATTGCATTATCTGCGGTATTGATGGCGTCGCTCCATTGAAAACGATATCATTCCGATGCTTCCATATCATCGACATACCCAGAAGGTAAAGAGTGCGCATAGCCCTACGATGCTCGGCACTATGATCTTGCCGGATGCACCATTCAGTCAAAGTCTCACTAGGTCATGGTTCAAATGCTCGTCTACGGGTAGTTGTACCAAACCAATGCAAGACTTGTCTCGCAAAGACACATGTGATTAGAAGGTGTTGCATTGTTTCTTCATGTGTATTGCATAGCAGGCAGGTGTCTTGATGTGGTAGCCCTCGTCGAGCTAGCCGATCCAAAGTTGAAAGCATCTAGAATAGCGTCTAGAGGGGGGTGATTAGACCCTTAACAAACAAAAGTGGCAGTTTTTAATTTCTTCAAGTTAAGGTTGAGTTTAGCACATGTTAAAGCACTCACAATACATTTAAGCAAGCATGACAAAAGTATACACAGCGGAAAAAGTAAAGCAGGCAATTTGCGAGAAAGTAAAGGGATGGGATTGGAGTGTGCAAACGCAATGGAGACGCAGAGAATGTTTGGCGTGGTTCTGGTAGGTGGTGCTGTTGTACGTCCATGTTGATGGAGACTTCAACCCACGAAGGGTAACGGTTGCGCGAGTCCAGGGAGGGCTTCACCCACGAAGGGTCCACGAAGAAGCAACCTAGTCTATCCGACCTTGGCCATCTCCCAGAAGGACTTGCCTCACTTGGGTAGATCTTCACGATGGTTGTATGTTGGTTGTTCTTATGTATTAGATTTTGTTATTCATTGTGTAATCGTATATGTGCGTTGTGTCCTCTATTTCGCAAGGTTGTGAAGAGTTAGCACATTCACCATGCACGCCAGCCGACCAGGCCATAGCTTATACAGACCTTAAAATGTCCTTAAGTTGCCCCACTACATTGTACGCTTGATGTTATTCATTTATTCATCGAAAGTGGCCCGCAGATGTTGTGGTGCCCAAAGAGCGTCGCTGCCGCATTTTTTGCTCCATGGCAGCGGCTTTGACATGCAATTCCATGACCTGAGGTACTGCTGCAATGGCAACATTTCACTCCAGGTGGTCGATGTCATCGATTGTCGCTACGAGGAGTCCCGGTGGGTCCACTTGAGCCTCGGCGAGGTTCGCCACCTCACCTTGCTGCTCCCAATCGCGATGCTCCTTGTGGCATTCACTGTTCTAATTCTTGTGCCTGTAGCAGTATCGGCAAGTGCCTTGCGGCCCTGGTTGGAGGCACCTTTGTTGCCGGTGACGTTGGCCTTGTCGCCACCTTGTAGAATGGGCTTCTTTTGCTCCTTTGTGCTTTTTGTGTCGGACGCCAATCCTTGTTCGCGTTGGCACTGCCGGTCACTCCATTCCTCCTGAGTTGGAAATCGAGCGAACCGAGCTGATGATCCAAAGGCCAGGGATGGTTGTGATCAGTGAGCACGTGCACCAGGCATGCCAGCCAGCTAGACCACAATGTGCAAAGGTCGGGTAGGCATTCCAAAACACGACATCCGACATTAGCCAGACATGTTGTGGGGTATACAAAACTTAAAAGCTAATCGGCCATTGATGGCTGCTACCTCTTGAGCACTGCATTGGTTTTCCCTTGAAGAGGAAAGGGTGATGCAGTAAAGTAGCGTAAGTATTTCCCTCAGTTTTTGAGAACCAAGGTATCAATCCAGTAGGAGATCACGCAGGAGTCCCACGCACCTACACAAACAAATAAGAACCTCGCAACCAACGCGATAAAGGGGTTGTCAACCCCTCAACGGTCACTTACGAGAGTGAGATCTGATAGATATAATAAGATAATATTTTTGGTATTTTTATGATAAAGAGAAATAAAGATGCAAAGTAAAATAAAAGGCAATAGAAATAACTAAGTATTGAAAAATTAATATAATGGAAAATAGACCCCGGGGCCACGGGTTTCACTAGTGGCTTCTCTCAAGATAGCATAAATATTACAGTGGGTAAACGAATTACTGTCGAGCAATTGATAGAATTGAGCATAGTTATGAGAATATCTAGGTATGATCATGTATATAGGCTTCACGTCCGTGACAAGTAGACCGAAACGATTTTGCATCTACTACTATTACTCCACACATCGACCGCTATCCAACATGCATCTAGAGTATTAAGTTCATAAGAACAGAGAATGCTTTAAGTAAGATGACATGATGTAGAGGGATAAACTCATGCAATATGATATAAACCACATCTTTTTATCCTCGATGGCAACAATACAATACGTGTCGTTTCCCTTTCTGTCACTGGGATCGAGCACCACAAGATTGAACCCAAAGCTAAGCACTTCTCCCATTGCAAGAGAGATCAATCTAGTAGGCCAAACCAAACTGATAATTCGAAGAGACTTGCAAAGATAACCAATCATACATAAAAGAATTCAGAGGAGATTCAGATATTCTTCATAGATAATCTTGATCATAAACCCACAATTCATCGGATCTTGACAAACACACCGCAAAAGAAGATTACATCGAATAGATCTCCAAGAAGATTGAGGAGAACTTTGTATTGAGATCCAAATAGAGAGAAGAAGCCATCTAGCAAATAACTATGGACCCAAAGGTCTGAGGTAAACTACTCACACATCATCGGAGAGGCTATGCTGTTGATGTAGAAGCCCTCCGTGACCAATGCCCCCTCCGGTGGAGCGCCGGAAAAGGCCTCAAGATGGGATCTCACGGGTACAAAAGGTTGCGGCGGTGGAAATAGGTTTTTGGCTCCGTATCTGATAGTTTGGGGGTACGTAGGTGAAGGAAATATGCCTTAGAGGCAATGATAAAGTTATTATTTATTTCCTTATTTCATGATAAATGTTTATTATTCATGCTAGAATTGTATTAACCGGAAACATAATACATGTGTGAAACATAGACAAACAGAGTGTCACTAGTATGCCTCTTCTTGACTAGCTCATTGATAAAAAAATGGTTATGTTTCCTAACCATAGACATGAGTTGTCATTTGATTAACGGGATCACATCATTAAGAGAATGATGTGATTGACTTGACCCATTCTGTTAGCTTAGCACTTGATTGTTTAGTATGTTGCTATTGCTTTCTTCATGACTTATACATGTTCCTATGACTATGAGATTATGCAACTCCCGTTTACCGGAGGAACACTTTGTGTGCTACCAAACGTCACAACATAACTGGGTGATTATAAAGGTGCTCTACAGGTGTCTCCAAAGGTACTTGTTGGGTTGGCGTATTTCTAGATTAGAATTTGTCACTCCGATTATCGGACAGGTATCTATAGGCCCTCTCGGTAATGAACATCACTTAAGCCTTGCAAGCAATGCAGCTAATGAGTTAGTTGCGGGATGATGTATTACGGAACGAGTAAAGAGACTTGCCGGTAATGAGATTGAACTAGGTATTGAGATACCGACGATCGAATCTCGGGCAAGTAACATACCGATGACAAAGGGAACAACATATGTTGTTATGCGGTCTGACCGATAAAGATCTTCGTAGAATATGTGGGAGCCAATATGAGCATCCAGGTTCCGCTATTGGTTATTGACCGGAGACATGTCTCGGTCATGTCTACATAGTTCTCGATCCCGTAGGGTCCGCACGCTTAACGTTTCGATGACAGTTATATTATGAGTTTATGTGTTTTGATGTACCGAAGGAGTTCGGAGTCCAGGATGAGATCGGGGACAAGACGAGGAATGTCAAAATGGTCGAGACGTAAAGATATATATATATTGGACGACTATATTCGGAGATCAGAAAGGGTCCGAGTGATTCTGGTATTTTTGGGAGTACCGGGGAGTTACGGGAATTCGTATTGGGCCTTAATGGGCTATACGAGAAAGGAGAGAAAGGCCTCAAAGGGTGGCCGCACCCCTCCCCATGGGCTGGTCTGAATTGGACTAGGGAGGGGGGCGCCCATATCATGTCACATATTATGATTGCATGTGATGTTTATCTTTTATACATCTTATTTTGCTTAGTTCGACGGTAGCTTTATAAGATGATCTCTCACTAAATTTCAAGGTATAAGTGTTCTCCCTGAGTATGCACTGTTGCCAAAGTTCATCGTGCCCAGACACCACGTGATGATCAGGTGTGATAAGCTCTACGTCCATCTACAACGGGTGCAAGCCAGTTTTGCACACGCAGAATACTCAGGTTAAACTTGATGAGCCTAGCATATGCAGATATGGCCTCGGAACACTGAGACCAAAATGTCGAGCGTGAATCATTTAGTAGATATGATCAACATAGTGATGTTCACCATTGAAAGCTACTCCATTTCACGTGATGATCAGACATGGTTTAGTTGATATGGATCATGTGATCACTTAGAAGATTAGAGGGATGTCTATCTAAGTGGGAGTTCTTAAGTAATATGATTAATTGAACTTAAATTTATCATGAACTTAGTCTTGGTAGTCTTAGCATATCTATGTTGTAGATCAATAGCTCACGTTTAGCTCCCCTATTTTATTTTTTATATTTTCCTAGAGAAAACTAAGTTGAAAAATGTTAGTAGCAATGATGTGGATTGGATCCGTGATCTGAGGTTTATCCTCATTGCTGCACAGAAGAATTATGTCCTTGATGCACCGCTAGGAGACAGACCTATTGCAGGAGCAGATGCAGACGCTATGAACGTTTGGCTAGCTCAATATGATGACTACTTGATAGTTTTAGTGCACCATGCTTAACGGCTTAGAATCGGGACTTCAAAGACGTTTTGAACGTCATGCACCACATGAGATGTTCCAGGAGTTGAAGTTAATATTTCAAGCAAATACCCGAGTTGAGATATATGAAGTCTCCAACACGTTCTATAGCTAAAAGATGGAGGAGAATAGCTCAAGCAGTGAGCATGTGCACATATTGTCTGGGTACTACAATCGCTTGAATCAAGTGGGAGTTAATCTTCCAGATAAGATAGTGATTGACAGAATTCTCTAGTCACCATCACCTAGTTAGTAGAACTTTGTGATGAACTATAATATGCAAGGTATTCGTTGCTAAGAATGGATCCTTTCTAGCGAAGGAGTTTCTCTCGAAAGAAGTGAGTGGGAGGAAAGTAGAACTTGATGAGGTAATTGTACCTTCTCCCGAATTGGAAAGTAGTTCATCACAGAAATTTGTTCCTGTGACTTCTACACCAATTAGAGAGGAAGATAATGATGATGATCATATAACTTCAGATCAAGTTACTACCGAACCTCATAGGTAAACCAGAGTGAGTTCCGCACCATAGTGGTACGGCAATCCTGTTCTGGAGGTCATATTACTTGACCATGACGAACCTACGAACTACGAGGAAGCGATGATGAGCCCATATTCCGCAAAATGGTTTAAGGCCATGAAATCTGAGATGGGATCCATGTATGAGAACAAAGTATGGACTTTGATTGACTTGCCCAATGATCGGCAAGCCATTGAGAATAAATGGATCTACAAGAGGAAGAAAAACGCTGATAGTAGTGTTACTATCTACAAAGCTAGACTGGTCGAAAATGGTTTTGAAGAAGTTCAAGGTATTGACTACGATGAGATTTTCTCACCCGTTGCGATGCTTAAAAGTCTGTCCGAATCATGTTAGCAATTGCCACATTTTATGAAATCTGGCAAATGGATAACCAAAACTGCATTCCTTAATGGATTTATTAAAGAAGAGTTGTATATGATGCAACCAGAAGGTTTTGTCAATCCTAAAGGTGCTAACAAAATATGCAAGCTCCAGTGATCCATCTATGGAATGGTGCAAGCATCTTGGAGTTGGAATATACACTTTGATAAGTTGATCAAAGCATATAGTTTTATACAGACTTGTGGTGAAGCCTGTATTTACAAGAAAGTGAGTGGGAGCACTACAACATTTGTGATAAGTATATGTGAATGACATATTGTTGATCGAAAATAATGTAGAATTATTCTGCAAAGCATAAAGGAGTGTTTGAAAGGAGTTTTTCAAAGAAAGACCTCGGTGAAGCTGCTTACATATTGAGCATCAAGATCTATAGAGATAGATCAAGACGCTTGATAAGTTTTTTCAATGAGTACATACCTTGAGAAGATTTTGAAGTAGTTCAAAATGGAACAGTCAAAGAAAGAGTTCTTGCCTGTGTTACAAGGTGCGAATTTGAGTAAGACTCAATGCCCGACCCCGACAGAAGATAGAAAGAGAATGAAAGTCATTCCCTATGCCTCAGCCATAGGTTCTATAAAGTATGCCATGCCGTGTACCAGATCTATTGTATACCCTACACTGAGTTAAGCAAGGGAGTACAATAGTGATCTAGGAGTAGATCAATGGACAGCGGTCAAAATTATCCTTTCTGGAATAAGGATGTGTTTCTCGATTACGGAGGTGACAAAAGGTTCGTCGTAAAGGGTTACGTCGATGCAATTTTTGACACTGATCCAGATGACTCTAAGTCTCAATCTGGATACATATTGAAAGTGGGAGCAATTAGCTAGAGTAGATACATGCAGAGCATTGTTGACATAGAAATATGCAAAATACATGCGGATCTGAATGTGGCAGACCCGTTGACTAAACTTCTCTCACAAGCAAAACATGATCACACCATAGTACTCTTCGGGTGTTAATCACATAGCGATGTGAACTAGATTATTGACTCTAGTAAACCCTTTGGGTGTTGGTCACATGACGATGTGAACTATTGGTGTTAAATCACATGGTGATGTGAACTAGATTATTGACTCTAGTGCAAGTGGGAGACTGAAGGAAATATGCCCTAGAGGCAATAATAAAGTTCTTATTTATTTCCTTATTTCATGATAAATGTTTATTATTCATGCTAGAATTGTATGAACTGGAAACATAATACATGTGTGAATACATAGACAAACAGAGTGTCACTAGTAGGCCTTTAGTTGACTAGCTCGTTGATCAAAGATGGTTATGTTTCCTAACCATAGACATGAGTTGTCATTTGATTAATGGGATCACATCATTAAGAGAATGATGTGATTGACTTGACCCATTCCGTTAGCTTAGCACTTGATCGTTTAGTATGTTGCTATTGCTTTCTTCAAGACTTATACATGTTCCTATGACTATGAGATTATGCAACTCCCGTTTACCGGGGGAACACTTTGTGTGCTACCAAACATCACAATGTAACTGGGTGATTATAAAGGTGCTCTACAGGTGTCTGCAAAGGTAGTGTTGGGTTGGCGTATTTCGAGATTAGAATTTGTCACTTCGATTGTCGGAGAGGTATCCCTGGGCCCTCTCGGTAATGCACATCACTTAAGCCTTGCAAGCATTGCAACTAATGAGTTAGTTGCGGGATGATGTATTACGGAACAAGTAAAGAGACTTGCCGGTAACGAGATTGAACTAGGTATTGAGATACCGACGATCGAATCTCGGGCAAGTAACATACCGATGACAAAGGGAACAACGTATGTTGTTATGCGGTCTGACCGATAAAGATCTTCGTAGAATATGTGGGAGACAATATGAGCATCCAGGTTCCGCTATAGGTTATTGACCGGAGACATGTCTCGGTTATGTCTACATAGTTCTCGAACCCGTAGGGTCCGCACGCTTAACGTTTCGATGACAGTTATATTATGAGTTTATGTGTTTTGATGTACCGAAGGAGTTCAGAGTCCCGAATGAGATCGGGGACATGACGAGGAGTCTCGAAATGGTCGAGACCTATAGATCGATATATTGGATGACTATATTCGGAGATCGGAAAGGTTCCGAGTGATTCGGGTATTTTCGGGAGTACCGGGGAGTTACGGGAATTCGTATTGGGCCTTAATGGGCCATACGGGAAAGGAGAGAAAGGCCTCAAAGGGTGGCCGCACACCTCCCCATGGGCTGGTCCGAATTGGACTAGGGAGGGGGGCGCCCCCTTCCTTCCTTCTCCTTTTCCCTTCCCTTTCCTTCCCTCCTACTCCTACTACTTGGAAGGGCTCCTAGTTCTACTAGGAAAGAGGGAATCCTACTCCCGTTGGGAGTAGGACTCCCCTAGGGCGCGCCATAAAGAGGGCCGGCCCTCCCCTCCTCCACTCCTTTATATACGGGGGCAGGGGGCACCCCATAGACAACAATTGATCTGTTTGATCTTTTAGCCGTGTGCGGTGCCCCCCTCCATCATAGTCCACCTCGATAATAGTTTAGCGGTTGTTAGGCGAAGCCCTGCGTCGGTAGAACATCAACATCGTCACCACGCCGTCGTGCTGACGAAACTCCTCCTTAACACTCGGCTGGATCGGAGTTCGAGGGACGTCATCGGGTTGAACGTGTGCTGAACTCGGAGGTGCCGTGCGTTCGGTACTTGATCGGTCGGATCGTGAAGACGTACGACTACATCAACCGCGTTGTGCTATCGCTTCCGCTTTCAGTCTATGAGGGTACGTGGACAACACTCTCCCCTCTCGTTGCTATGCATCACCATGATCTTGCGGGTGTGTAGGATTTTTTTTGAAATTACTACGTTCCCCAACAGAAGGTATATATAGGAGGAAGAAGTACGTCGGTGGAGCAACATGGGCCCCACGAGGGTGGAGGGCGCGCCTGGGGGGTAGGCGCGCCCACTTCCTAGTTCTCTCCTCGTTGATTACTTTCCGTAGACTCCAAGTCCTCTGGATCACGTTCGTTCCGAAAATCACGTTCCCGATGGTTTCATTCCGTTTGGACTCCGTTTGATATTATTTTTCTGCGAAACACTGAAATAAGCAAAAACAGCAATTCGGGCTGGGCCTCCGGTTAATAAGTTAGTCCCAAAAATAATATAAAAATGTATAATAAAGCCCGTTAAAGATCCAAAACAGAATATAATATAGCATGGAACAATAAAAAATTATAGATACGTTGGAGACGTATCAAGCATCCCCAAGCTTAATTGCTGCTCGTCCTCGAGTAGGTAAATGATAAAAACAGAATTTTTGGTGTGGAATGTTACTTAGCATAATTTTCAATGTAATTCTCTTAATTGTGGTATGAATATTCAGATCCGAAAGATTCAAGATAAAAGTTTAATATTGACATAAAAATAATAATACTTCAAGCATATTAACTAAGCAATTATGTCTTCTCAAAATAACGTGGCCAAAGAAAGTTATCCCTACAAAATCACATAGTCTGGCTATGCTCTATCTTCACCACACAAAGTATTTAAATCATGCACAACCCCTATGACAAGCCAAGCAATTGTTTCATACTTTTGGTGTTCTCAAACTTTTTCAATCTTCACACAATACATGAGCGTGAGCCATGGATATAGCACTATATGTGGAATAGAATGGTGGTTGTGGAGAAGACAAAAAGGAGAAGATAGTCTCACATCAACTAGGCGTATCAATGGGCTATGGAGATGCCCATCAATAGATATCAATGTGAGTGAGTAGGGATTGCCATGCAACGGATACACTAGAGCTATAAGTATATGAAAGCTCAACAAATGAAACTAAGTGGGTGTGCATCCAACTCGCTTGCTCACATCAAAAATAAAAAATTGTATAATGAAAAATTCCCACTAGTATATGAAAGTGATATCATAGGAGACTCTCTATCATGAAGATCATGGTGCTACTTTGAAGCACAAGTGTGGTAAAAAGGATAGTAACATTGTCCCTTCTCTCTTTTTCTCTCATTTTTTATTTGGGCCTTTTCTCTTTTTTTATGGCCTCTTTTTTCTTTTTTTTAATTTTTCATCCGGAGTCTCATCCCGACTTGTGGGAGAATCATAGTCTCCATAATCCTTTCCTCACTTGGGACAATGCTCTAATAAGGATGATCATCACACTTTTATTTACTTACAACTCAAGAATTACAACTCAATACTTAGAACAAAATATGACTCTATGTTAATGCCTCCGACGGTGTACCGGGATATGCAATGAATCAAGAGTGACATGTATGAAAGAATTATGAACGGTGGCTTTGCCACAAATACGATGTCAACTACATGATCATGCGAAGCAATATGACAATGATGGAGTGTGTCATAGTAAACGGAACAGTGGTAAGTTGCATGGCAATATATCTCGGAATAGCTATGGAAAAGCCGTAATAGGTAGGTATGGTGGCTGTTTTGAGGAAGGTATATGGTGGGTGTATGATACCGGCGAAAAGTGCGCGGTATTAGAGTGGCTAGCAATGATGGAAGGGTGAGAGTGCGTATAATCCATGGACTCATCATTAGTCATAAAGAACTCATATACTTATTGCAAAAATGTACAGGTTATCAAAGCAAAGTATTAAGCGCATGCTCCTAGGGGGATACATTGGTAGGAAAAGACCATCGCTCGTCTCCGACCGCCACTCATAAGGAAGACAATCAATAAATAAATCATGCTTCGACTTCATCACATAGCAGTTCACCATACGTGCATGCTACGGGAATCACAAACTTTAACACAAGTTGTCGGGGCGGACGGGCGTCCCCCCGCGAGCACCTATGGGGCCGGAGCCCCTTTCGTTGTCCGGCGAGGGGGGCGGAGGGAGCGCGGAGAGCAGATCGAAGCGGGCACACGGGCGGTTTACCCAGGTTCGGGCCGCGATGGACGCGTAAAACCCTACTCCTGCTTAGTTGTATTGAACTGGGGAGCTCGGGAGCTTGGGGAGCTAGCTGCACCGAGCGTATGGCCGTCTGGATGCCGAATCTCTGAACCCCGGAACCCTTGCGGAACCCCCTCTACGTTGCACACGGGCCTCCTTTTATAGCGCAAAGGGGTCACCGACAGGTGTCAACGTAAGAGAAAGGGGTAAAAGTGTAAAAGGGGTGGTAGCTGTAATAGTGCGGGAACGGTGGCGCTGCAGTGCGGCACAGTGTTATCATACCTACTTCTGACGGTAGGGGACAAGGGCATTAAATGCCCGTCACGGTCGCCCGGACAGCACCGAGGCGGACCGTTAGGTGCGCCACCGTTCGCCACGATGGCGGCTGCATGCCACCGCATGCCCCAGGCTGCGCGGTGCCTCGCCACGTGCCCTCGGGGGAAGCCCCGGAGCGACGCGTGGCGGGCGAGCTGGAGCGCAGTCTTGAGGTGGCGATCTTGCCGCGGCAAGTGGCTTGCCGCGGGGGTCGTCTTCCTGTGCCTGATAGCGTGCCAGCTATCAGGCCTTGCCGGGGCGCTTGGCGCGCCACGGCTGGCTTCTCTTGTGGTGCCTGGGTTCGGCCTTCCCGACAAGCTCCTCTTGTCGGGGGCTCGATCTTCTGTCTCGTTATACTTTGTTCTTGGATGGCCTTACATGGGCTCAGTCGTCCCGGCAAGCTCCTCTTGCCGGGGTCTTGTCTTCTTGGCCCGGCAAGCTCCTCTTGCCGGGGGCCTTGTCTTCTTGGCCCGGCAAGCTCCTCTTGCCGGGGGCCTTGTCTTGAATGCTTGGTCTTCTCTTGGCGCTTCCGGGGCGGGCCTTGCCGCAGGGTGCTACGACTGCCCGTGCACAAGTCTAGGGTACTAAGGTACCCCTACTTTAGTACACCGACAGGAGCCCCCGGGCCTGGGCCACACATGGTGCCGAGCGTTGTTGGGCCAGGCCCTAACGGTGCACGGGCACGCATGGCCTTGGTCGCGCTGCTCCTTAACTCCGCATCCGCCGCGCCTTCCCCAGGCGGCGCGCGCTTACCGCGGCGTCGTGGGGGCGAGGCGTGCGGGGTAAGCGTGACGTGGGTGGCGTGCGCGGGGCTGAACCGCACAGGCGCGCGTCACGTCGCGCACGATTTCTCGATGGCGAGAATGGAGTGTCCGCCCCTTCCCCATATAAGGCAGAGGAAGCGGGAGCGGTTCCCCTCCTTCGCCCTTACTGCGTCCTCTCCCTTCTCCAGAGATCCCATCTGCGCTCCGCCTCCATTTTTCCTCCGCCGCTCGCGCGCACTCGCGGAGCTACCGGATTCTTCGTCTCCCTTCCCTCGCCGCCCCCGCCATGGCCCCGAAGACTGAGAAGGCGAGGGCGGAGAAAACCAAGAAGGAGAAATCGGAGCACGCGGCGATGCTCACCTTGCTGCGGAAGCAGAACCTCGTCTTCGCGCCGAAGCTCGGCGCGCGGGAGCTCTGGAACAAGTACTACTTGTTCTGGGCCGAGGAGACCAAGGCGCATCCCCGCACCCGAGTCTATCCGGCCGCCGCCAAGGGCAACTACCCCGGCGGGTATTATTTCTTCGCAGCCTTCTTCCACTGCGGTCTTTGCCCTCCTTTTTCTGATTTCTTCTGCGACATAATGAACACCTTCGGCCTCCATCTTCTTGACTTCACTCCCAACGCCGTCCTCACGATGGCGGTTTTCGCGCATATGTGCGAAAACTATATTGGGGTGTATCCAAACGTCGCGCTCTTTAGGCACTTCTTCATCCCTAGAGTAGAGGCCGGCGCCCCCCTCGCTGGAGGGATATCTTGGGTCTTCCGCCTGAACAAGAAGGATTCCTACTTGCCGGGGGAGCTCCGCGGCAAATGGGAGGAGTGGCGCGCCGACTGGTGCTGGGTCGTCGAGGACCAGCCGCAATCTTTCACCGCGCCGCGCACAACACCTGTCATGCGCGGCAAGGAATGGAGCGAGCTGGATTCGGACGACGGCAAGCTCAACGCCGCCCTCATCAGGATTCTCCGTCTTCGGACGGCGAGGCTGTCCGTCGGAGAGGTGGGCGCAGACTTCCTCCGCCGCCGCATCGCCCCTCTTCAAGATAGGAAGAGGCCAGCCTGGGAGTATAGCAACGCGGCGGACGTAATGAGGCTGCGCCCCGGGCTCAACTTCAACTTCACGTCGGTGGAGCTGAAGGGGATGGTCCGGGAGCTATTCAAGCATGACCCGGCCCACCCAGAGTGGTTCAGGGAGCCCCGGGGAGTTGTGCCTCTTTGCAACAGCTCGGCCCGGGATTCCCTTCGCGCCATGATGCCCGCGTGCGACTCGCACGACGTCGACCGCACGTGGATTCCGCCCAGGCCAGACGTCATCTTGAACTTCTTCGACAACCTGGCGGAGGTGGCGAAGAAGAAGGACGAGGCCCAGGGGCTGACGCGGGGCACCACCGCGCGAGAGGCAGCCTGCATAGCTTCTTGGGCTGAAGAGGCCACCGCAGCCGCAGCGGCCGGGGAGTTCGGCTTCTCGCCCGAAGAGGCGGAGGCCGCGGAGGCGTCCCGCCAAGCGGAGGTGGCGGAGATCTGCGAACTGCTGAAGCTGCCCCCCGACGAGCTCGCCGGGGTTCCCTCTCTGAGGCACTCCGGGATCCAGGGGATCTTGATTGAGGCCGCGGCGAGGGCCACCACCGCTGGAGGACAAGGAGCCACAGCGCAGGACGCTGGGTCCAGCGGGCTCGCCGGGGTGGAAGAGGAGGACGGCGGTGACGACGACTCCGACGGATCCTTGGAGCTCTACGCCGATGACCTTCCCTCGGCGTCGGAGACCTCTTCGTCCCGTGTAAGCCCCCGGCGCTCTCCAGCGAAGCGTCTCCGCAGGACGGCGATGGGGGCAAAGGCGCCGGCCTCCCGGCAACAACCACCCCGCCAAGCGGCACGAGCCTCCAGGGGGAGCCAGGTTGCGACGAGGCCGCCCGGCGCGTCAGCTACGTCAGGGGCGCCCCGTGAGGCAGCGCCGCATGGAAAGGAGCCCTTGGAGGGTGGAGCGGCGGCTCCGCCCGCTCCCCGGGCCCCGGCAACCGTCGGGACCGCCAAGCGCCCGAGGGAGACCCCGCCGCCCGCTCCCCGCGTGGCCGCGCGTCAGGTGGAGTTTGATTTCTCCGCCCTGAGTGACGACGACGACGAGGACGAACGGGAGTAAGAGCTTTTGAGGCTTCGCATCTTCATGGACTTGGCCTTGACTGTCGCAGGCTCTGATCTTGTTTCTTGTCTTAACTTCAGGACCTTGGCGGAGCGAGCGGCGAAGAAAGCCAAGGCGCCCGCGACCGAGGTTGCGGGCGACTCGCCCACCGCGGCAACTGGGGGCGTGTCGGAGCCCAGCCCGCCGGATCCGAGCGCTGCTCCGAGGGGCGGCCCTCTGCGTAGCCCCCAGCGCGGCCCCCAGCGTAAGTCTGGGTTCCGTACTTTCGCCTGTCGGGCGCGTTTGAGGGATCGTCCCCGCGCTGGTATCTTGATAATACTGTCTCGTGCAGAGGTGGAGCCGCAGCCGCAGGAGCGGCCAGAAGCCGCCCCCGAGGAGCCACGGGCCCCGCCGTCCCCGCCAAGGCCGAGTTCTCCGGTAAAGGGGAGCACCCCGCCAAGGGCGAGCACTCCGCCGAGGGCGAGTACCCCGCCAGGGGGGGGGGTAGCCCGGCGAGGGTGGTGACCCCGCCAAGGCAGAGCTCCCCGGCGAGGGAACCCGCCGCTGATGACGTCTGCCAAGGTAAGCTCTGTGACTTAGTCATCTTGGGTTCGTCTTTTCCCTTTGGATGTTTGCTTGAATTTCTTTCGCTCTCTGTTCTCCTTCTTCTAGATTCCCCTCCCCCCGAGCAGATGGAGACGGAGGTCATCATCATCGAGGAGGAGGAGGGCGCGCGCGGCGGCAGCGGCGACACCCCCGTCGCCGAGGACGCGGCGGAAGCTGCCGAGTCATCCGCGCGGGAGACCGCCCCAGCGTCGGCCGCAACGGCCGGGGAGGGGGACGGCGGTCGCACTGCCGACCCGGAGGCAGCAGGAGCATCAGGTGCTGCGCCGGCCGCCGACCCCTCCGCCGAAAAGGAGCGGGCGGGCCATTACCTTGAAGCCCCCAATGGCATCTTCATCCAGGTGCCATGGGGCTCTTCTGTGCGGGCCCCCGCGGAGGGCGAGGCCCTTGATGGGGAGGTCCTCGCCTCCGCGGGCCTGAAGATTGTCGAGGCGCCCGGCGGGGCCGAAGAGCCCGAGGAGGAGAAGCTGCTTCGCCGGCTCCTGGCCCTTTACCGGGCTCGGCAGGCGAAGCTTGCTTCCCGGGAGGCCCTCGCTGCGGAGGCCGCCGTCGAGATGGAGAAGCGTGCGACGGAGCTCTGCGCCGCCAACCAAGCTGCCCTCCGCGGCGTGGCGGAGGAGCGCGAGAGGCTCGCCGGGGAGTACCAGGAGTGGGTGCTGCAGAAGGCCGACGCCGAAGAGCAGCAGCGGCTCGCCGGGGAGGAGCTGTCCCGGCGAGAGGGAGCGCTTGCCCAGCTGCAGGCCAATCTCAACTCCCACGAGGAGGAACTTGCCGCTCGGGAGCGGGCCCTTGGCGAGGAGCTGGAAGGGGCGAAAGCCGCCGCGGCTGCCGCGGAGGCCGCCAGGGAGGAGCTTGCCGCCAAGGTCACGCAGCTGGAGGAGTCGCTGAAGGCGAGCGCGGAGAGGGTCGGCGCGCTCAATGCGGAGCGGGAGAAGGACGCCCACGCCAACTCCGAACTCCAGGCGCGTCTCTCCAAGCAGGGCGACGAGCTGAAGGCCGCCAAGGACTCCGTCGAGGCCCTGGAGCTGAAAGTCTCCGCGCTGGAGGAGGGGCTCCGCAAGGAGCGAAGCTTGGCGGAGAGCGCCAATACTGCGGCCGAAGACTTCCGTCGGACCGTCGTGGTGTGGACCGAGGACCTGGTGTCTTCTGCATCCAACATCGACCAGGAGTTGCTGGCGTTGAAGTTGGAACACCTCATCTACTCTCCGGACCCGGACCTCCCTCACAGCGCCAAGCTCGGCCTCTTCTTCAGAGGGGTCGCGCCGGCTCTCGCGGATCTTCGGAAGAAGATCCCCGCGCAACTGGCCGAGGAGACGCGCCGGGCCTGCGCGGGAACCTTGGAGCGTGTGCTGACGAAGATTGTATACCGCAACCCCGGTATAAATCTCATCAACGTTCTTCGCAGCCTGCCGGCCGACGCTGACATGGAGGCGCTGAAGGAGCAGGTCGCCGACATCATCGCCCGAGTGGGCAAGATTTCCAGGATCGAGGGCGACCGCGTAGACTAGGCCCCCTTTATCTTATCTCTTTTTGTAGCTGCACACGGCGTTATGAGCTCATTAGTCACTGTGACAAGTTGCGTAAGGTTTCTACCTTAGCTGAACCAATCAGTGCGTTGTTATCTTCCTTGTCCTGGCCCTTTACTTTGTACGTTTTTCGCCCTACGCTCCCGGGGAGCTTCCCGGCAAGGAGCCCTTGGGCTTATAGCAGCCTGCTGGCCAAGGCCTCACCGGGAAGCAACCTCGCCGCAGCCAGTCGCAATCGCGCTCCGCTTGTTGAGTGAGCTCGGAAACGAAACAAGGGCGCGACGCTCATCGCAGCTCGCTTGAATCGTTGAGCGTACTCGAAACAAGGTGAGGGTGCGGCTAGCCGCGGGTAGGTTCCTCCGCGCACAGGTTTTCCATACAAAGTGCGGCTGTCCAAGGAAGACAACCGAAAATTAAGAATCTGAACTGCTCAAATTCTAATGACTTAGCTTATGCATAACGCTCGTCCCTCGACGAGGCTTCTTTTTCTCAGACAGCACTTGGTTCCAGCACTTGGTTCCTCTCCCATCTCCTTCCCCCGTCAAACTTTGTGCGCGAGGAACGCTCCCTCTGCCTAAGAGGCGAGGAAAACAAAGAGGGAAGCAAGCACATGGCCTTTCGGCGTGCTGATGCTCACTGGACATGCGTGTTACGCAGGATGCCAAATAATACATGCAAATAACGAAGAGGAGCATGTAGAAGGCAAAAAGCGCAAAGCATAGGAGCTTTCACTGATGTGCGGGGTCTGCGCCCGCCCCCCGCGCCAAGGATCACATGCAACTGCGGCAAGACTTGGGCAGGGGAGGTTGGTTGATGGAACGGGTTCCGGCAACCGCGCTGGCGAAACTCCTCCCACGGTCGGCGTCGACTCGTTTGGATCTTGGCGGACGAAGCGCGCCGAAGAACGAGGTCGCCTTTTTCGCGGCCTCCGGCGCTAACCGCTGCGGCTACAGGAGCGGCGCAGGGTTCGCTGGAAGCGATCGGTTCGCCCAGCGGCCGGAAGGCGGTCCTCCTCAAGGAGCAGCTGCTTCTTGCCCGAACTCTGCGTGAGTGGGTACTCGAGGAGGGCCGTGCACGATTCCGTAGGGAGGAATGCCTCCGCCCCGCGGAGCGGGGCGGAAAGGTACCTGTTCATACCTGAGCTTACCAGTGTTCGCCTGAATCAGATCCGCACAACCTCGACGCACCCCCTACCTGGCGCGCCAAAGATGTCGGGGCGGACGGGCGTCCCCCCGCGAGCACCTATGGGGCCGGAGCCCCTTTCGTTGTCCAGCGAGGGGGGCGGAGGGAGCGCGGAGAGCAGATCGAAGCGGGCACACGGGCGGTTTACCCAGGTTCGGGCCGCGATGGACGCGTAAAACCCTACTCCTGCTTAGTTGTATTGAACTGGGGAGCTCGGGAGCTTGGGGAGCTAGCTGCACCGAGCGTATGGCCGTCTGGATGCCGAATCTCCGAACCCCGGAACCCTTGCGGAACCCCCTCTACGTTGCACACGGGCCTCCTTTTATAGCGCAAAGGGGTCACCGACAGGTGTCAACGTAAGAGAAAGGGGTAAAAGTGTAAAAGGGGTGGTAGCTGTAATAGTGCGGGAACGGTGGCGCTACAGTGCGGCACAGTGTTATCATACCTACTTCTGACGGTAGGGGACAAGGGCATTAAATGCCCGTCACGGTCGCCCGGACAGCACCGAGGCGGACCGTTAGGTGCGCCACCGTTCGCCACGATGGCGGCTGCATGCCACCGCATGCCCCAGGCTGCGCGGTGCCTCGCCACGTGCCCTCGGGGGAAGCCCCGGAGCGACGCGTGGCGGGCGAGCTGGAGCGCAGTCTTGAGGTGGCGATCTTGCCGCGGCAAGTGGCTTGCCGCGGGGGTCGTCTTCCTGTGCCTGATAGCGTGCCAGCTATCAGGCCTTGCCGGGGTGCTTGGCGCGCCACGGCTGGCTTCTCTTGTGGTGCCTGGGTTCGGCCTTCCCGACAAGCTCCTCTTGTCGGGGGCTCGATCTTCTGTCTCGTTATACTTTGTTCTTGGATGGCCTTACATGGGCTCAGTCGTCCCGGCAAGCTCCTCTTGCCGGGGTCTTGTCTTCTTGGCCCGGCAAGCTCCTCTTGCCGGGGGCCTTGTCTTCTTGGCCCGGCAAGCTCCTCTTGCCGGGGGCCTTGTCTTGAATGCTTGGTCTTCTCTTGGCGCTTCCGGGGCGGGCCTTGCCGCAGGGTGCTACGACTGCCCGTGCACAAGTCTGGGGTACTAAGGTACCCCTACTTTAGTACACCGACACAAGTATTCCTCAAATCCAAAACTACTCAACTATCATAACTCTAATATCACCATCTTCATATCTCAAAACAATTATCAAGCATCAAATTTCTCATAGGATTCAACACACTCATAAGATTTTTTTTTACTAATCTCGGATGCCTATCACTTTAGGACTAATTTCTCAATTTAAGCAAATTACCATGCTGTTTTGTAGGACTCTCAAAATAATCTAAGTGAAGAATGAGAGAACAATAGTTTCTATAGAACAAATCCACCACTGTGCTCTAAAAGATATAAGTGAAGCACTAGAGCAAAAACTATATAGCTCAAAAGATATAAGTGAAGCACATAGAGTATTCTAATAATTTTCGAATCATGTGTGTCTCTCTCAAAAGGTGTGTACAGCAAGGATGATTGTGGTAAACTAGAAAACAAAGACTCAAATCACACAAGACGCTCCAAGCAAAACACATATCATGTGGTGAATAAAAATATAGCTCCAAGTAAAGTTATCGATGGAAGTAGACGAAAGAGGGGATGCCTTCCGGGGCATCCCCAAGCTTTGGCTTTTTGGTATCCTTGGATTATCTTGGGGTGCCATGGACATCCCCAAGCTTAGGCTCTTGCCACTCCTTGTTCCATAATCCATCAAATATTTTACCCAAAACCTGAAAACTTCACAACACAAAACTTAACAGAAAATCTCGTGAGTTTCGTTAGTGAAAGAAAACAAAACACCACTTCAAGGTACTGTAATGAACTCATTATTTATTTATATGGGTGTTAAACCTATTGTATTCCAACTTATCTATGGTTTATAAACTATTTTATTAGACATAGATTCATCAAAATAAGCAAACAACACACGAAAAACAGAATCTCTCAAAAACAGAACAGTCTGTAGTAATCTGTAACTAACGCAAACTTCTAGAACTCAGAAAAATCTACAAAAATAGGAAGACCTAGACAATTTTTTTATTGATCGTCCTCAATTGGAATAATTATTTTATCACGTTCTGGTGATTTTTAACAATTGTTTTCGTGAACACAAAGTTTCTCGAATTTTCAGCAAGATCAAATAACTATCATCCAAGAAGATCCTATAGGTTTAACTTGGCACAAACACAAATTAAAACATAAAAACAAATCTAACCAGAGGCTAGATCAAATATTTATTCCTAAAAATAAGAAAAAAGCAAAAAACTAAAATAAAATTGGGTTGCCTCCCAACAAGCACTATCGTTTAACGCCCCTAGCTAGGCATAAAAGCAAGGATAGATCTAGGTATTGCCATCTTTGGTAGGCAATCCATAAGTGGCTCTCATAATAGATTCAGAAGGTAGTTTTATTTTCTTTCTAGGTAAGTGTTCCATGCCTTTCCTTAACAGAAATTGGAATCTAATATTCCCTTCCTTTATATCAATGATTGCACCAATCGTTCTAAGGAAAGGTCTATCAAGAATAATAGGACATGAAGGATTGCAATCTATATCAAGAACAATGAAATCTACGGGAACATAGTTCCTATTTGAAACAATAAGAACATCATCAATTATTCCCATAGGTTTCTTAATAGTGCAATCCGCAAGGTGCAAGTTTAAAGAGCAATCATCAAATTCACGGAAACCTAGCAAATCACACAAAGTTTTTGGAATCGTGGAAACACTAGCACCCAAATCACACAAAGCATAGCATTCTTGATCTTTAATTTTAATTTTAATAGTAGGTTCCCACTCATCATAAAGTTTTCTAGGGATAGAAACTTCCAACTCAAGTTTTTCTTCATAAGATTGCATCAAAGCATCGACGATATGTTTAGTAAAAGCTTTATTTTGGCTATAAGCATGAGGAAAATTTAGCACGGACTACAACAAGGAAATACAATCTATCAAAGAGCAATTATCATAATTAAATTCCTTGAAATCCAAAATAGTGGGTTCATTAATATCTAGAGTTTTGATCTCTTCAATCTCACTTTTACCAATTTTTGCATCAAGTTCTAAAGACTACGAATTTTTGGAACGCCTTCTAGGTAAATGTGGCTCATATTTAGTCCCATCATTATCAAGATTCATATTGCAAAACAAAGATTTAATAGGAGACACATCAATAACTTTTAGATCTTCATCTTTTCATAGAATTAGAAGAACACGCTTTCACAAAGCAATCTTTCTTAGCACGCATCCTAGCGATTCTTTATTTGCACTCATCAATGGAAATTCTCATGGCTTTGAGAGACTCATTGATATCATGCTTAGGTGGAATAGATCTAAGTTTCAAAGAATCAACATCAAGAGAAATTCTATCAACGTTCCTAGCCAATTCATCAACCTTGAGCAATTTTTCTTCAAGCAAAGCATTGAAATTATTTTGTGAATTCATAAACTCCTTAACACTAGTCTCAAATTCAGAGGGCATCTTATTAAAATTTCCATAAGAATTGTTGTAGGAATTACCATAATTATTAGAGGAATTACTAGGGTACGGCCTAGGATTAAAGTTTCCTCTATACGCGTTGTTACCAAAATTATTCCTACCAACAAAATTCACATCCATAGATTCTTTATTATTCTCAATCAAAGTAGACAAAGGTATATCATTAGGATCAGAAGAAACACTTTTAGTAGCAAATAATTTCATAAGTTCATCCATCTTTCCACTCAAAACATTATTTTTTTTCTATTGCATGCTATTTTTTATTAGTAGATCTTTCGGTGTGCCATTGAGAATAATTAACCATAATATTGTCTATGAGTTTAGTAGCTTCTCCTAAAGTGATTTCCATAAAAGTGCCTCCCGCGGCCGAATCGAAAAGATTTCTAGAAGCAAAATTCAATCCGGCATAATTTTTTTGTATAATCATCCAAAGGTTCAAACCATGTGTAGGGCAATTACGTATCATTAATTTCATCCTCTCCCAAGCTTGTGCAACATGTTCATGATCAAGTTGCTTAAAATTCATAATATCGTTTCTAAGAGAGATGATTTTAGCGGGAGGAAAATATTTAGAGATAAAAGCATCTTTGCACTTATTCCAAGAATCAATACTATTTTTAGGCAAAGACGAAAACCAAACTTTAGCACGATCTCTAAGCGAAAAAGGAAATAGCTTCAATTTAACAATATCATTGTCCACATCATTCTTCTTTTGTATATTACACAAATCAAAGAAGCTATTTAGATGGGTAGCGGCATCTTCACTAGGAAGGCCGGCGAATTGATCTTTCATGACAAGGTTCAACAAAGCAGCATTAATTTCACAAGATTCAGCATCGGTACGAGGAGCAATCAGAGTGCTAAGAAAATCATTATTGTTGGTATTGGTGAAGTCACACAATTTAGTATTGTCTTGAGCCATCGTGGCTAGCAAGCAATCCAACACACGAGCAAACAAGAGGCAAGCGAGAAAGAGGCGAACGGAAAAGAGAGGGCGAATAAAACGGCAAGGGTGAAGTGGAGGAGAGGAAAACAAGAGGCAAATGGCAAATAATGTAATGCGAGGGATAAGGGTTTGTGATGGGTACTTGGTATGTATTGACTTGACTTGACTTGGCGCGAATCTCCCCGGCAACGGCGCCAGAAATCCTTCTTGCTACCTCTTAAGAGGAAAGGGTGATGCAGTAAAGTAGCGTAAGTATTTCCCTCAGTTTTTGAGAACCAAGGTATCAATCCAGTAGGAGATCACGCACGAGTCCCACGCACCTACACAAACAAATAAGAACCTCGCAACCAACGTGATAAAGGGGTTGTCAATCCCTCAACGGTCACTTACAAGAGTGAGATTTGATAGATATGATAAGATAATATTTTTGGTATTTTTATGATAAATAGAAATAAAGATGCAAAGTAAAATAAAAGGCAATAGAAATAACTAAGTATTGAAGATTAATATAATGGAAAATAGACCCGGGGGCCATAGGTTTCACTAGTGGCTTCTCTCAAGATAACATAAATATTACGGTGGGTAAACGAATTACTGTCGAGCAATTGATAGAATTGAGCATAGTTATGAGAATACTTTCTTTTGAGTGCGTTGAATACTAAGAAAAGATTGAAGCTTGATAATTGTTTTGAGATATGAAGATGGTGAAATTAGAGTCATGCTAGTTGAGTAGTTGTGAATTTAAAGAATACTTGTGTTAAAGTTTGTGATTCCCGTAGCATGCACGTATGGTGAACCGTTATGTGATGAAGTCGGAGCATGATTTATTTATTGATTGTCTTCCTTATGAGTGGCGGTCGGGGACGAGCGATGGTCTTTTCCTACCAATCTATCCCCCTAGGAGCATGCACGTAATACTTTGCTTTGATAACTTCTAGATTTTTGCAATAAGTATATGAGTTCTTTATGACTAATGTTGAGTCCATGGATTATACGCACTTTTCCCTTCCTTCCACCATTCCTAGCCTCTCTAATACCGCACACTTTTTGCCGGTATCATACACCCACCATATATCTTCCTCAAAACAACCACCATACCTACCTATCATGGCATTTCCATAGCCATTCCGAGATATATTGCCATGCAACTTTCCACCGTTCCGTTTATTATGACATGCTCCATCATTGTCATATTGCTAGAATGATCATGTAGTTGACATCGTATTTGTGGCCAAGCCACCGTTCATAATTCTTTCATACATGTCACTCTTGATTCATTGCACATCCCGGTACACCGCCGGAGGCATTCATATAGAGTCATACTTTGTTCTAAGAATCGAGTTGTAATTGTTGAGTTGTAAGAAAAATAAAAGTGTGATGATCATCATTTTTTAGAGCATTTCCAAAGTGAGGAAATGATGATGGAGACTATGATTCCCCCACAAGTCGGGATGAGACTCCGGACGAAAAATAAAAAAATAAAAATAAAAGAGGCCATAAAAAAAGAGAAAAGGCCCAAATAAAAAAAATGAGAGAAAAAGAGAGAAGGGACAATGTTACTATCCTTTTACCACACTTATGCTTCAAAGTAGCACCATGATCTTCATGATAGAGAGTCTCCTATGATACCACTTTCATATACTAGTGGGAATTTTTCATTATAGAACTTGGCTTGTATATTCCAATGATGGGCTTCCTCAAATGCCCTAGGTCTTCGTGAGCAAGTGAGTTGGATGCACACCCACTTAGTTTCTTTTGTTGAGCTTTCATATACTTATAGCTCTAGTGCATGTGTCGGTGTACTAGAGTAGGGGTACCCTAGTATCCCGAACTTGTGCACGGGCAGTCGCAGCACCCCGCGGCAAGGCTTGCCGGGTGACCGCCAAGGTCCTCCGTGGTTCCTTTGGAGCCATTCAAGAACAAAGTATTCAAGCCAAGGAGACAAGGCCCCGGCAAGAGGAGCTTGCCGGGAAGGCCACTCAAGGCACAAGACCCCGGCAAGAGGAGCTTCCCAGGAAGGCCAACCAAGGCATCTCAAGGAACTTGCCGCGACACGCCACGCGTCCCGGCAAGGTCCGGTGAGCGGCAAAGCTCCCGGACGCAACAAGACAATGACCGCGGCAAGGTGTTTGCCGCGGCAAGCTACCACTCCGTACCCACGCTCCAGCACATCCACCAACGTGTCGCTCTGGGACCCTTCCAAGCGTACGTGGCGGGAGGCTGTGCAGCCAGCGGTACGCGGTGGCAAGCGGCGCTGACAAGATTGCCATCGTGGCGAATGGTGGCGTCCCTGACGGTCCCTTTTTTGCACTGTTTGGGCGACGCAGATGGGCATTTAATGCCCTTGTCCCCTGCCGTCAGGGTTAGGTATGATACACTGTACAGGTAGCTGTACCAACCGCAACACCTTTCCATTTTTACCCCTGTCTACGTTGCCACCTGTCGGTGACCCCTTGAGCATATAAAAGGAGGCCCATGCACAATGTAGAGGGGAGGGGGGGACAGAAAAACACTCACGCTCGGTCTCGTTAGCTGCGGGTGTGTACTATAGCACTCGGCGCTCCCGAGCAAGAACTCAATACAAACCACAAAGCAGGAGTAGGGTTTTACGCATCCGTGCGGCCCGAACTTGGGTAAACTGCTCGTGTGCTTCGCCTCGATCTGCTCTTCGTGCGGTCTCCGCCCCCGCCGAACCGAAAGGGGCTCGGTCCGCTGGTCCCCATAGGTGCTCGTGGATCAGTTTCCCCGACATCTTTGGCGCTCCAGGCAGGGGGCGTCGAGGTTGTGTGAACCTGATCTGGCGTTCACGCGAGCTAGATCTTCATCATCTTCATCGACATGCCGCCGAAGAAGAAGGCTTCGGAGGCGGCTGCTCCGTCCGCGACAAACCCACCACCGCCGGAGCAAACGGCTGGTGGGGTAGACGCCGGCGGAAGAACGGGCGTCGGCGAGGGAGCTCATTGTGCCGCCAGGTCCAAGGACAAGGCTGTGCTGCCCATCGGCGGCGTAGCCGGCTCCCACAACGACCGGACGCACTCCAAGACCTCGGCGTCCGTACATGCATCGCGCTCATCTCAGGAGGCGCGGGACCGGCAGCGTCATGGTACTCACGGTACCATACGCTTGCTGGACCCAGATCGAGCTGGTGGATCTCGGAATGCTCAAGACCAGCATGCGCGCCAACATGCTGGCGCGAGCGAGGCACGGTCGCCTGGACGGGATACTGCTCCTTCTAACATAGTTAGAAGTCCGAGCATATCCCGCTCCTCACACCATTCGCCACCGCTACCCGCCACTCCAGCAGAAGCTTTGGCGCGAGCTCAACTGCTCCAAGATTACCCTCCAACGGCAGACAAGATCGACGACTGGAGGGCCACCATTCAGAGTCTCATCGGCTTTGCCAACGGCGACGCTCCACGGCAGCCAAGTACATCGCAGCCGCGGCAAGTCAGCCAGGCACGAGCCGGTGGCGACATGACCGGTGGGGGTGCAACCACCGTGCACTCCCCGCCGCGAAGGCCAAGATTGCCGCCTCGCCGGATCCACCTCAACAGCGACTCCACCGCGTCATCGGATCCACGAGCTCATCGCGATCAACGCCAAGTTCTTCACGAATGACAGCAAGAAGACGCTCGAACTCGCATCGAGCGCCGAAGAGAAGCGCGGCACCAATCGGACCAGCGCGCTGGGCCCTCTGTCGACATGCATGCGCCAGGGGAACCAGGCGACTTGCCGTACGCGGTAGGTTGCCCTGCGTTTACCCGTGAGCTGCGGCAAGTCCAGTGGCCCAGCACAAAGAATTTCAAGCCAGACGTACCAGAGAAGTACGACGGCAAGTCGCATCCGTCGGAGTTCCTCAACATCTACACCATCGCGGTGCAAGCTGCTGGGGGGCGGGACGACAGGATCCTTGCCAACTACTTGCCGCTGGTGCTCAAGCCCAACGTTATGTCCTGGCTCATGCACTTGCCGGACAACTCCATATCCTCCTGGGCAGACTTATGCCATCAGTTTGTCGGCGCCTTTACAGGCGGCCACAAACCTCATGGCCAAGAGAGTGACCTTCATCTGCTCGCCCAGAAGGAAGGAGAGCCCCTGCGCAAGTACATTCAGAGATTTAGCCGTGTACATCACAACATCCCAGATGTCCACCCTGCCGCGGTTATCAGCGCGTTCCATCAGAACGTGCGTAACCGCAGGATGCGGGCGGAGATGGCGATGTGCAAGATCAGAGACGTCAGTGAGCTGTATGCCCTGGCCGACAAGTGTGCACGTGCTGAGGAAGGGAGGAAACTCCCTGGAGAGAATACAGGAGCAGGAGGATCTGACAGCGAGGATGCTGCCCCGGCAAAGAAAAACCAGCGGCGGAACAACAGGAAGAGGAAAGGCAAAGATGTGCTAGTTGTTGAGCAGTCCGGCAACGAAGGTGGCGCCAAGAAAGCCAAAGCTGGTAGCTCCGGCAAGGAGGTTGCCGCATGCACCAACTACCAGGTTGTGGCGGTCGCCGACAAGCAGGACGGCACCAACAAACAGTACTGCAAGATCCACCGCACCAAGGGCCATGACCTCCAGAGCTGCAAGAAGGTCGAGCAGCTTGTCGAGCTGCAAAAGGCCGAATACGAGCGACGCGACAAGGAGAAAGCCCAAGGAGGTGCTGGAGGATCCGGCATGAAGCGCCCCGGCCAGGGAGGATGCCGCGGCAAGGCCAAGCAGCGACAAGGAGACAGACCTCCCCGCGGCCGCGACAAGGATGAAGATGGTGACGACGACGAAGACATGGATGATGTCGAGACCAGTGAGCAGGAGTTCCAGAAAGCCACAGAGGTCTTGTGCGTTGACGGCGGTGCTTCTCTGCATACTTCACACCGCCAACTCAAGCAGTGGGTGCGGGAAGTCAATGCGGCAGAACCACCCGTCGAGTCACGCATGCTTCTGAAATGGTCCAGCACGCCTATCATCTTTGATATTGAGGACCACCCTGATCGCACAACTACGGTCGGGTGCTTGCCGATGTTGGTTTCACCAACTATCCGCAACCTCAAGGTCACTAAGATGCTAGTTGACGGCGGGGCCGACTTGAACCTAATCTCCTCCGCTGTGCTCCAGAAACTCCAGGTCCCTGACAGCGAGCTCGAAGAGACCGACACATTCCAGGGAATCAACCCGGGAAGGAGCAAGCCGAAGGGGAAGATCACGTTGCCGGTGACATTTGGCAGCGAGTTGAACTTCAGAACTGAGAGGGTCACTTTTGACGTTGCCGAATTTCCATTGCCTTACAATGGGATTCTCGGCCGTCCAGCGCTCGCCAAATTCATGGCGGCCTCTCACTATGCGTATAACATGCTGAAGATGCCAGGCCCGATAAGTGTCATCTCTGTCCCTGGCGACAAGAAGGATGCTCTTATCTGTGCCGACAAGATTTACCGGGAAGCGGCAGTAGCAAGGGATCACAAGGCACTTGCCGTTGAAGCTCCCGGGGGGAAGAAGAAGACCAAGTCCGGCAAGAGATTTGATGCCCACTCCGGCAAGCGCACCTCTTCGGAGTGCTGCGCTACTGTCGAGGACGCACCATCGAGCTCCACCGGCAAGTGTAAGAAGACAATGGCAGCTCTGCCAGAGACCAAGAAGGTGTCCGCCAAGGAGGACGGCACTGGTGGTACCTTCACCATCAGTGCCACTCTCGACCCTAAATAGGAAAGCACGCACATTGCTTTCCAGCGGGCGAACGTCGATGTGTTTGCGTGGCAACCGTCTGACATCCCCGGTGTTCCCAAGAAAGTAATTGAGCACCACCTTGACGTCTGTCCTCATGCGCGGCCCGTCAAGCAGAAAGTCAGGAAGCAAGCAGTGGAGCGCCAAGAATTCATCGCAGAAGAGATCAAGAAGTTGGAAGCGGCAGGCCTTGTCAGGGGAGTGCTCCATCCTACGTGGTTGGCCAATCCTGTAGTCATGCGCAAGGCAAACGGGAAATGGAGGCTTTGTATCGACTTTACCGATGTTAACAAAGCTTGTCCCAAAGACCCATTTCCCTTGCCGCGCATTGACCAGATTGTTGACTCCACGGCCAGATGTGACTTGCTTTCATTTCTTGACGCATACTCAGGATACCATCAGATCTTCATGGCAGAAGAGGATGAGGAGAAGACCGCATTCATCACTCCATGTGGCACGTACTGTTTCATACGAATGCCTTTCGGTTTAAATAATGCTGGTTCAACATTCGCAAGGGTAGTCCATGCCGCTTTTGAGCCACAAATACACAGAAATGTGGAAGCCTACATGGATGACATAGTGGTCAAGAGCAAGGACAAGGCAACTCTGATTCAAGATTTAGACGAGACTTTTGCAAATCTGCGCAAGATCAGCCTCAAGCTCAAACCCGAGAAGTGTGTGTTTGGAGTCCCTTTCGGCAAGCTTCTCGGGTTCTTCGTGTCTCAGCGAGGAATTGAAGCCAATCCCGACAAGATCAAGGCCATTGAGCATATTGAAGCACCAAAGCGCGTCAAGGATGTACGAAGACTTGCCGGTTGCGTGGCAGCTCTCAGCAGGTTTATCTCTAAGTCTGCTGAGCGCGCCTTGCCGTTTTTCAAAATATTGAAAAAGGCAGGTCCAATGAAATGGACTCCGGAAGCGGATGCTGCGCTGCAAGACTTGAAGAGATACCTGTCCTCCACTCCAATACTTGTCGCACCTAAGCCACAAGAGAAGTTGCTGCTGTATCTGGCGGCAACCAATCAAGTGGTTAGTGATGCGTTAGTAGCGGAGAGGGAGGCAGATGATGAGCCAGCAACCACGGCAGGCGCATCCAGCGACAAGCAGGGGGCTTCCCCGTCAAGCTCTGGTCCCGACAAAGATGGATCCGCGCAGGCGCGCGAGGAGATACAGAAGAGAACGGTGCAGCGCCCAGTTTACTTTGTCAGTTCCCTTCTGCAGGGGGCTAGGTCAAGGCACTCTGGTGTGCAGAAATTGTTTTTCGGCCTTCTCATGGCCTCGAGAAAGCTGCGCCATTACTTCCAAGCACATGAGATCACAGTTGTCACTCGTTTTCCGCTGAAGAGGATACTGCAGAATCTAGAAGCAACAGGCAGGATTGTTGAGTGGGCACTGGAACTGTCAAGATTTGGCCTCAAGTTTGAGAGCACTTCAACTATCCAAAGTAGAGCATTGGCAGAATTCATAGCAGAGTGGACGCCAACACCAGATGAAGAAATTCCAGAAACGAGCATCCCCGTCAAGGAAGCAAGCAAAGAGTGGCTGATGTACTTTGATGGTGCCTTCTCGCTGCAAGGCGCCGGTGCTGGCGTGCTGCTTGTCGCACCCACCGGAGAGCACCTCAAGTACATAGTCCAGATGCACTTTCCCATGGAGCAAGCAACAAACAATACTGCAGAGTATGAAGGTTTGCTTGCCGGTCTCAGGATCACGGCAGACCTTGGGATCAAGAAGCTCATTGTCAGGGGTGACTCGCAGCTTGTCGTCCGCCAAGTGAATAAGAGTTATCAGAGTCCGTTGATGGAAGCCTACGTTGATGAAGTGAGAAAGCTAGAAGAGCACTTTGACGGCCTACAGATGGAACATGTTCCAAGAGCTCAGAACGACATTGTCAATGGCCTGTCAAAGTGCGCAACACTTAAGTTACCTGTGGAACTAGGGATCCTTGTGCTCAAGCTGACTCAACCGTCTGTAACGCCATCAACTGGACAGAGCAAGAAGAGGAAGTTGATTTCTGGTGACTATTTTCCGGCAGAGCTTCCCGAAGCCGCCGCCAAGAAGGTCCCCAAGATCAACACCAAGATTGCTGGGGAGCAGTCTGCTCCGGCAAGCCCCAGGGTTTGTTCCGTTGAAGCAGACGCTCCCGACAAGTTTTGCTCCGGCAAGCTTGCCGGGGAACGTCAAGCTCCGGCTGAGCCGCAGGTTCTCGCCGTAGAAGCGGATGTTCCCGCAGCAGCAGATGTGCCTTTAGTCCTTGTTGTCGAGCCGCAAGCTCCAGCATGGGCACAGCAAATTGTTCGTTTCCTTCAGACAGGAGAACTTCCCGAAGAGCAAGAAGAAGCGGAAAGAGTAGCCCGACAGTCAATTCTGTACCAGTTTGTCGACAACACACTGTACAGAAGAAGACCTCAACGGTGTGAAATTGAAGTGTATTCACTGGGAAGACGGACAAAAGCTGTTGGCAGAGATACATGGAGGCATATGTGGTCACCACATTGGCGCAAGAGCACTTGCCGGCAAAGCATTCCGGCAAGGTTTCTTTTGGACGACAGCCCTCCAGGATGCAACTGCACAAGTAACCAAGTGTGAAGCGTGCCAGTTCCATTCCAAGCAGATACACCAGCCAGCTCAAGCTCTCCAGACGATCCCTTTATCCTGGCCATTTTTGGTCTGGGGGCTCGACATCCTCGGCCCCTTCCCCCGTGCAATCGGGGGCTTTGAGTACTTGTACGTTGCAATCGACAAGTTCACAAAGTGGCCGGAAGTGGAAGCAGTAAGGAAGGTGACAGCACAGTCAGCAGTCAAGTTCTTCAGGTCGATTGTTTGCCGCTTCGGGATCCCTAATAGGATCATCACCGACAACGGTACGCAATTCACGAGCCGCACCTTCATGCAGTACGTCCAAGATCTTGGCGCCAAGGTCTGCTTCTCTTCTGTTGCTCACCCCAGAAGCAACGGTCAAGCGGAGAGGGCAAATGCTGAAGTGCTGCGTGGGCTCAAGATCAGGACTTTTGACAGTCTGCATGAGTGCGGAAGAAACTGGATTGAGGAGCTGCCGGTGGTTCTTTGGTCGATCAGGACGACACCAAATCGAGCCACTGGCCAGACACCTTTCGCTCTAGTCTATGGAGCAGAGGCAGTTCTCCCCATGGAACTCGTATACGGGTCACCTCGAGTACTCGCTTATGATGAGCTTGAGCAAGAGCAGGTGCGACAAGATGACGCGCTGCTCCTTGAGGAAGACCGTCTTCAGGCTGCTGTATGAGCTGCTCGCTACCAGCAAGCTTTGCGCCGCTACCATAGCCGCAAAGTTAACGCCAGAAGTCTCGAGGAAGGCGACCTTGTTCTTCGGCGCGTTCAGTCCGCCAAGAATTCCAACAAGTTGACGCCGAAGTGGGAAGGCCCTTACCGGGTGAAACGAGTCACTAGGCCTGGCGCTGTCCGCCTTGAGACCGAAGATGGCATTCCGGTGAGCAACTCCTGGAACATTGAGCATCTTCGTAAGTTTTACCCGTAAGGCGCGGTTGCCGGACCCTGTTCCGGCAACCACCTTTTGTACAAGTCTTGCCGCTGTTGCATGTAATCCTTTGTACAAAGCCAGGCGCAGACCCTGTGCATAAATAAAGCTCATGTGCTCCACACATCTTGTCAATTTCATGCTTTTTATTTTTTGCATGAGTTATCTGACACTTTGTGCAGCGCCAACCCCCAGTAAGCAATTACGAGCCATAAGGCTCCATATTTTTTTTTCTCTTCTTTCTTTTTTCTCAAGGAAAGGAAGGTTCCCTCGCCCACAAGTTTGCCGGGGGGGGGGGGGGGAGGAGAAGATAATGGTATGGACTAGGCGTCGTTCAAGAAAGTTTCGCCTTGCCGGAAAGCAAACAACAGAAAAGCTAAGTTGCCAAAGTTTGAGCAATCAGATTTTTTAGATTTTTAAGTTATCTTCCTTGAACGACCATGCTTTGTATGGAAAACCTGTGCGTGAAGGAACCAGCTCGTGGCTAGTTGCGCCCTTACTTTGTTTTGAGTCCGCTCAACAACTTAAGTGTGCTGCGACTAGAGTTGCGCCCTTACTTTGTTTCGAGTCTGCTCAACAACTTAAGTGAGCTGCGACTAGTTGCGACAAGGTTTCTTGTCGGTAACGGCACCGCCAGCAGGCTGCTGACGTCCCGCACTCAGCACTCGCGGCTAAGGTGCCTGCGCCGGCAAGTTCCCTAAAAGCGTAGGGCAAAAACATACAAAGGAAGGAATCAAGTAAAGGAAAGAACATTGCAATCACTACCCAAAATAGAGTTATATTGCAAGATAGCTTGTCGCGGCTCTAATAGATTGTTTTCATAACATGACCAGCAGCGGCAAGAAAATAAGAAAACGGGCGGCCTAGTCTACACGATCGCCCTCAACCCTCTTGATCCCGCTCACCTTGTCCACAATGGGTGCGACAAGGGCCTTGAGCGCCTCCAGATCAGCATCCGGCGGCAGGGTCTTGAGGACGTTGGTGAGGTTGAGGCCCGGGTTGCGGAAGGCCACCTTCACCAACAACTTTTGAAGACCTCCCGCGCAGATCTGGCACGACTCGTCGGCCAGCTGCTTTGGGATCCTCTCCTGGAGTCGCTGGAGGGCCGTCGCCAGGCCTTTGAAGAACAAGTTGAGCTTGGCGCTGGATTGGAGGTTCTCATCGGAGGGATACCCGAGATCCTCCATCCCCAGCTGCGCCAGCTCCCTGTCAATGTCTGCGGCAGCATTCACAAGACCCTCCGTCCAGTGCTCCACAGTCTCCCTAAAAGTGTTCTGGGCGGCAGCAGCACTCTCCAGCAGCGCCTTGTCGGCCTTGATCTCCTCCTTCAAGGCCACCTCCTGCTCCCTGGCGCCGTCCAGCGTCTTGGTCAAAGTGGTCAGCTTCAACTCAAGATCTGCGTTGGAGTCCTTGGCGGCGCTGAGCTCCTTGCCCTTCTCGGCAAGACGGGCCTGCAGCTCTGAGTGGCTGTAGGCGTCCTTCTCCCGCTCACGCTTGAGCGCGGCAAGCTCCTCGCCGCTCGCCTTGAGATCGGCCTCCAGCTGCGCCACCTTCGTCTCCAGCTCCTTCTTGGCGGCCTCAGCAGCTGCGGCAGCGTCGTCTGCTTGCTTGAGAGCTCCGCTGAATGTTTGCTCGCGCGCGGCAAGCTCCTCCTCGTGCCTATCGAGGTTGATCTTCCGCTGCGCCAGCTCGCCCTCTTGCGCAGACAGCTTCTCAGTGGCAAGCCGCTCCTGCTCTTTGACGTCAGCCTTCTCGAGGAGGAAGGCCTTCTGCTCCTCAGCGAGCTACTCCCGCTCCTCCGCCAGGGACCGGAGAGCTGCCTGGTTGAGACCTCGGAGCTCCTCCGCGCGCTTCTCAATGTCTGCTCCCGCCTTCGCGACAAGCGCCTTGCGGGATTCCAGCTTGGCTTGCCGAGCGCGGTAGAGCGACAACAGCTTCCGTAGCAGCCGCTCCTCCTCAGGCTCGCCGCTGCTGCTGCTTGGCACGTCAACTAGCATCAGCCCAGCGGAGGCGAGCACCTCTCCGTCGAAGCTTTCTCCTTCGACCGGCGCCCTGGACATTGACGCCCAGGGGAGGTTGATGAAGACGCCATCGCCGACCTTCAAGTAGACGCCTGGCTGGGGCTCTTCGGAGCCTGGCGCTGCGGCAGCGGAGGAAGGGTCGGCGGTCGGCGTAGTGCCTGGCGCTCCTGCGGCCTCAGGGCCGTCAGGGCGATCGCCAGACCCCTCGCCAGCTGCTGCTGCGGCAGCCTTGGCGGCCTCTTCGCCGGCGGGATCATCAGCGCCGGCCGCTTCTTCGGTGGCAGCGGCGTCGTCGACAGCAACCTCGGTCTCCATCGACTCCGCAGCAGATGGGTCTGACGGCCGGAAAAGGAAGAAAAGTCAAGCAAATATCCAAAAAGAAGATTAAACGAAGAAGAACCCAAGGGAAGTTTCGAAGCAAGAGGTTTACCTGTACCGGGCTCTGCAGTTGTGGTCTCCGCCGCCGGGGGGCCGCTGGTGCTGTCCCTTGCCGTAGACTTCTCCCTTGCCGGAGAACTCCCCCTTGCCGGAGAGCTCTCCCTTGTCGGAGGATTCTCCCTTGCCGGAGAACTCTCCCTTGGCGGTGTAGTCGAAGCAGATGGCATGTCAGGGGCGGTCTCCGGGCGCTCCTGGTGGGGCTGCTCTGCTCCTACACAAACCAGCAGTCAGATATCAGCAAACAAAGAGTATCCATGCGCGCCTAACAGCGGGAAGCAAACCATATACTTACGCTAGGGGCTGCTCTGAAGAACAGTTGCCGGGTCCGGCAAGGTTGTCTCGGACGCACCCCCTGCTGTCACGGTGGGTTCGTCCTCGATGATAATCAACAGGACCTTGGCTCTCTTTGCCGCTCTCTGGCTAGAGTCCTAAAAAGGAATAAGTTCAGAGTAAAGCAAATGAGATACAAGACAAAGCAGCAAGAATTAAAGAAATACAAGTACAACAAGAATCTTACTCTTCTTCTTCCTCGTCGGAGCTCAGCGCAGATAAGTCAAAGCCTGGCTCACCTCTGGCGCGAGGAGGCGGAGGAGTAGGTTCCCTTGGCCGCTTGGCGGGAGCAGTGACGGTGGTCTGAGAAGACCCCGCTCCAGTTGCCGCAGCAGCGGGAGGTGCTTCCGCGGCAACAGAACTTGCCGCGGTGGAGCATGTCGCGCGGCGCGACAGCTGTCGACTCGTTTGCCACTCCGCTACGTCCCCGGCCTTGCGGAGACGCCTTCTTGGTGGAGACGGGGGCTCTGCTTGCGGCAAGCTGCCCGAAGATGAGGAGGAAGAGGAGTCGATCTCCAACGAGCCACTCGTATCCTCGGCGGGCTCACCCGACTCGACGTCATGCCCGGCAGGCTCTTCCTCGCCGGCAAGCCCCTCTCGCTCGGCAAGGCTTGCAACCTCCGCTGCCTCTACCTCCTCCACGGTGAACCCAAACTCGCCCGCGGCTGCGGCTGCCGCCGCCTCTTCCAGCCTAGTGGCGATGCGCTTCACCTCCTCATCGGTGGTGGCGCGAGTGAGGCCCTTCTGTTTGTCGGAGCGGATCGACATTTCTACCAAGCCATCGAAGAACACCTGCACGACGTCGTCTGTAGGCTCTTGCCAAGTTGGGTCAATTCCATGCGAGTCGCACAGCGACATCATTGCACGGATGCGGCTGAGCGAGGAATTGTTGCACAATGGAACGACACCCTTCGGCAACCTGAACACTTCGGGATGTTGAGGGTCGTATTTGAACAGCTCCTGGAGCATCGCGTTAAGCTCCAGAACAGTGAAATTGGAGTTGAGGCCCGGACACAGCCTCATGATATCCGCCACATTCTTGAACTCCCAGGCGGGTCTCCTCCTCTCCTGCAGGAGGGCAATGCGGCGGCGAAGGAAATCTGCGCCAACAGCGCCTACAGTGAGCCCGGCAAGCCTGAGGCGTTGGATCCGGGCGACGGCAATCTTCATCCTGTCTTCTTCTGGGGCCACGTTGCTCCAATCGCTGCCGCGCACTACTGGAGTTTGGCGCCGGGCGGTAAATGGCTGCGGGTCCTCCTCGACAATCCAGCACCAGTCTGCTCTCCATTCCTCCCACTTGCTGCGGAGCTCTCCCTCCAGATAAGCTTCCTTCTTGCCGGCTTTTGAGATCCAGGCGATTTCGCCGGATAAAGGCTCTCCTTTCTCAACTCGGGGCATAAAGAAGTGGCAAAAAAGGGCTACATTTGGATGGACTCCGACAAAGTTTTCGCAGAGATGTGCGAAAACTGCCATGGTCAGGACAGTATTGGGGGTGAAGTCAAGGAGGCGGAACCCGTAGGTGTTCATAATATCACAGAAGAACTCAGAGAAAGGCGGGCAGAGCCCGCAGTAGAAGAACAAGGCGAAAAAGGGGTATCCAGTTGGAGCCATTTTCCAAGCAACGGCTGGAAGTACCTTCGTGCGCGGGTGCGCCCGCGTCTCCGTCGACCAGAAGAGGTAGTAGTACTCCCTCAGATCCCTCGCGGCAAGCTTGGGGGGGAAGATTGCCCGCTCCTTTCGCAGCGCCGCGAGCCGCTGCGCCTCGGCCGACTTCACGACCTTCCCCTTTTCGGCTTTCGGAGGCATGGCGGAAGTGGTGAGGGAGGTCGACGGCGTTGGTGGTGCTGGTGGCGATGGGGGGCGGAGCGTGCTCTCTTTCGGCTTTGGGAAGAAGGGGAGTGGCGGAGATTTTCAAGGTTGGAATAGCAACTGGCGGATGGGCGAACTGACCCTGTTTCCCTTGCTTATAAGGAGGGAGGGGGCGGACGTTCCGCCTTTCCGAATAAAGAAACCACCCACGATCTCTCCCACGACGCCGCAATCAACGTGTGTCGTTCGGGGAGGGCACGGTGGATACGGAGAAAGATACGGCGTAACCCAGGCCGCGCGTGCCCGTGCCCTGTTTTGGGCCTGGCCCAACAGCACTCAGCACCGTGTATGGCCCATGCCCGGGGGCTCCTGTCGGTGTACTAGAGTAGGGGTACCCTAGTATCCCGAACTTGTGCACGGGCAGTCGCAGCACCCCGCGGCAAGGCTTGCCGGGTGACCGCCAAGGTCCTCCATGGTTCCTTTGGAGCCATTCAAGAACAAAGTATTCAAGCCAAGGAGACAAGGCCCCGGCAGGAGGAGCTTGCCGGGAAGGCCACTCAAGGAACAAGACCCCGGCAAGAGGAGCTTGCCGGGAAGGCCAACCAAGGCATCTCAAGGAACTTGCCGCGACGCGCCACGCGTCCCGGCAAGGCCCGGTGAGCGGCAAAGCTCCCGTACGCGACAAGGCAACGACCGCAGCAAGGCGTTTGCCGTGGCAAGCTACCACTCCGTACCCACGCTCCAGCACATCCACCAACGTGTCGCTCTGGGACCCTTCCAGGCGTACGTGGCGGGAGGCTGTGTAGCCAGCAGTACGCGGTGGCAAGCGGCGCTGACAAGATTGCCATCGTGGCGAACGGTGGCGTCCCTGACGGTCCGTTTTTGCACTGTTTGGGCGACGCAGATGGGCATTTAATGCCCTTGTCCCCTGCCGTCAGGGTTAGGTATGATACACTGTATAGGTAGTTGTACCAACCGCAACACCTTTCCATTTTTACCCCTGTCTACGTTGCCACCTATCTGTGACCCCTTGAGCATATAAAAGGAGGCCCATGTGAACGTAGAGGGGAGGGGGGGAGACAGAAAAACACTCACGCTCGGTCTCGTTAGCTGCGGGTGAGTACTATAGCACTCGGCACTCCCGAGCAAGAACTCAATACAAACCACAAAGCAGGAGTAGGGTTTTACGCATCCGTGCGGCCTGAACCTGGGTAAACTGCTCGTGTGCTTCGCGTCGATCTGCTCTTCGTGCGGTCTCCGCCCCCGCCGAACCGAACGGGGCTCGGTCCGCCGTTCCCCATAGGTGCTCGTGGATCAGTTTCCCCAACAGCATCTGTTGCATGGCAATCCCTACTCACTCACATTGATATCTATTAATGGGCATCTCCATAGCCCGTTGATACGCCTAGTTGATGTGAGACTATCTTCCCCTCTTTTTGTCTTCTCCACAACCACCATTCTATTGCACATATAGTGCTATATCCATGGCTCACGCTCATGTATTGCGTGAAGATTGAAAAAGTTTTGAAAATGTTAAAGTATGAAACAATTGCTTGGCTTGTCACCGGGGTTGTGCATGATTTAAATACTTTGTGTGGTGAAGATAGAGCATAGCCACACTATATGATTTTGTAGGGATAACTTTCTTTGGCCATGTTATTTTGAGAAGACTTAATTGCTTTGTTAGTATGCTTGAAGTATTATTATTTTTATGACAATACTAACTTTTGTCTTGAATCTTTTGAATATGAATATTCATACCACAATTAAGAAGATTTGCATTGAAATTATGCCAAGTAGCACTCCACATCAAGAATTCTTTTTTATCATTTACCCACTCGAGGATGAGCAGGAATTAAGCTTGGGGATGCCTGGTACGTCTCCAACGTATCTATAATTTTTGATTGCTCCATGCTATATTGTCTACTGTTTTGGACTATATTGGGCTTTATTTTTTATATTATTTTTGGGACTAACCTATTACCGGAGGCCCAGCCCAGAATTGCTGTTTTTTGCCTATTTTAGAGTTTTGGACAAACAGAATATCAAACGGAGTCCAAACAGAATGAAACCTTCGGGAACCTGATTTTCTCACCGAACGTGATCCAGGAGACTTGGACCCTACTCCAAGGAACATCAGAGGCGGTCACGAGGGTGGGGGGCGCGCCCCCTGCCTCGTGGGCCCCCTGTTGCTCCACCGACGTACTCCTTCCTCCTATATATACCTACGTACCCCCAAACAATCAGATATGGAGACAAAAACCTAATTCCACCCCCGCAACCTTCTGTACCCGCGAGATCCCATCTTGGGGCCTGTTCCGGAGCTCCGCCGGAGAGGGCCGTCATCACGGAGGGCTTCCACATCATCCTAGCCTGTCCGATGAAGTGTGAGTAGTTCACCTCAGACCTACGGGTCAATAGTTATTATCTAGATGGCTTCTTCTCTCTTTTTGGATCTCAATACAATGTTCTCCCCCTCTCTCGTGGAGATCTATTCAATGTAATCTTCTTTTTGCGGTGTGTTTGTTGAGACCAATGAATTGTGGGTTTATGATCAAGTCTATCTATGAATAATATTTGAATCTTTTCTGAATTCTTTTATGTATGATTGGTTATGTTTGCAAGTCTCTTTGAATTATCAGTTTGGTTTGGCCTACTAGATTGGTTTTTCTTGCCATGGGAGAAGTGCTTAGCTTTGGGTTCAATCTTGCGGTGTCCTTTCCCAGTGCCAGAAGGGGCAGCAAGGCACGTATTGTATTTTTGCCATCAAGGATAACAAGATGGGGTTTTTATCATATTGCATGAAACTATCCCTCTACATCATGTCATCTTGCTTAAGGCGTTACTATGTTTTTAACTTAATACTCTAGATGCATGCTGGATAGCGGTCGATGAGTGGAGTAATTGTAGTAGATGCAGGCAGGAGTCAGTCTACTTGTCTCGGATGTGATGCCTATATACATGATCATACCTAGATATTCTCATAACTATGCTCAATTCTGTCAATTGCTCAACAGTAATTTGTTCACCCACCGTAGAATAGTTATGCTCTTGAGAGAAGCCACTAGTGATACCTATGGCCCCCGGGTCTATTCTCATCATATCAATCTCCGTCACTTTAATCTTGCTTTGCTTATTTTACTTTGCCTTTTACTTTTCACTTTGCATCTCTATACCAAAAATACCAAAAATATTATCTATCATCTCTATCAGATCTCACTCTCGTAAGTGACCGTGAAGGGATTGACAACCCCTAATCGCGTTGGTTGCAAGGAGATATTGTTTTGTGCAGGTACGAGGGACTTGCGCGTAGCCTCCTACTGGATTGATACCTTGGTTCTCAAAAACTGAGGGAAATACTTACGCTACTTTGCTGCATCCTCCTCTCCCCTTAGGGGAAATCTAATGCAGTGCTGAAGAGGTAGCAGTCACTGGGATCGAGCACCACAAGATTGAACCCAAAGCTAAGCACTTCTCCCATTGCAAGAAAGATCAATCTAGTAGGCCAAACCAAACTGATAATTCGAAGAGACTTGCAAAGATAACCAATCATACATAAAAGAATTCAGAGGAGATTCAAATATTTCTCATAGATAATCTTGATCATAAACCCACAATTCATCGGATCTCGACAAACACACCGCAAAAGAAGATTACATCGAATAGATCTCCAAGAAGATCGAGGAGAACTTTGTATTGAGATCCAAAGAGAGAGAGAATAAGCCATCTAGCTAATAACTATGGACCCGAAGGTCTGAGGTAAACTACTCACACATCATCAGAGAGGCTATGGTGTTGATGTATAAGCCCTCCGTGATCAATGCCCCCTCCGGTGGAGCACCGGAAAAGGCCCCAAGATGGGCTCTCACAGGTACAGAAGGTTGCGGCGGTGGAAATAGGTTTTTGGTTTCGTATCTGATAGTTTGGGGGTATGTAGGTATATATAGGAGGAAGAAGTACGTCGGTGGAACCCCACAAGGATGGAGGGTGCGCCTGGGGGGTAGGCGCACCCCCCTGCCTCGTTCTCTCCTCTTTGATTACTTTGCGTAGACTCCAAGTCCTCTGGATCACGTTCGTTCCAAAAATCATGTTCCCGAAGGTTTCATTCCGTTTGGACTCCGTTTGATATTCTTTTTCTGCAAAACACTGAAATAGGCAAAAAACAACAATTCGGGTTGGCCCTCCAGTTAATAGGTTAGTCCCAAAAATAATATAAAAATGTATAATAAAGCCCGTTAAACATCCAAAATAGAATATAATATAGCATGCAACAATAAAAAAATATAGATACGTTGGAGACGTATCAATTGCCTACAAGTGCACATGGTTTGGTTGTAGCCTTTTTGAAGTAAGAGTATCGATCCCATAGGGAGCACATGAATCAAACTTTTGCCTCTTATAGAGAATTATGTATTTTTGTTCCTACAAATAATTGTAGACTCAAAGCAGAGTGAGGGCGGATATAATTGATTATTGAGTAGCGTTGTAACTTGTAACATAATAACATGGAAGTGAATGAAGTGCGAGGATTATGATGACTAGTGAAACAATAGAATAAAAATGCGTTCTCAGGGAGTCTGAAATCCCCATTGGTATGTTTCTAGTGCACATATGCATAAGCATAGTATAGACCAGATACTTGAGCCACTGTTGACGATTATGCTGAGTGGAGCCGGCTACGGTACACGTTCTACCCGTGGTAGACTTGAAGGAAATATGCCCTAGAGGCAATAATAAAGTTGTCATTTTATATTTCCTTATTCATGATAAAGGTTTATTATTCATGCTAGAATTGTATTGATCGAAAACTTAAATACATGTGTGAATACATAAAAAAATACTGTGTCCCTAGTAAGCCTCTACTAGACTAGCTCGTTGATCAAAGATAGTTAAGGTTTCCTAACCATTGACATGAGTTGTCATTTGATAAAGGGATCACATCATTAGGAGAATGATGTGATGGATAAGACCCGTCCATTAGCTTAGCATAATGATCGTTCAGTTTTATTGCTATTGCTTTCTTCATGTCAAATACATATTCCTTCGATTATGAGATTATGCAACTCCCTTATACCGGAGGAATGCCTTGTGTACTATCAAACATCACAACCTAACTGGGTGGTTATAAAGATGCTCTACATGTATCTCTGAAGGTGTTTGTTGAGTTAGCATAGATCGAGATTAGGATTTGACACTCCGAGTACCGGAGAGGTATCTCTGGGCCCTCTCGGTAATACTCATCATAAGCGTGCAAGCAAATGACTATGGAGTTAGTCACGAGGTGATGTATTACGGAATGAGTAAAGAGAATTGCCGGTAACGATATTGAACTAGGTATAGAGATATCGACGATCGAATCTCGAGCAAGTAACATACTGATGGACAAAGGGAATTACATATGTTGTCATAACGGTTTGGCCGTTAAATATCTTCATAGAATATGTTGGAGCCAATATGGGCACCCAGGTTTTGCTATTGGTTATTAACTAGAGAGGTGTCTCGGTCATGTCTACATAGTTCTCGAACCCATAGGGTCCGCACGCTTAACGTTCGTTGACGATATAGTGTTATATGAGTTATATGTTTTGTTGACTGAATGTTGTTCGGAGTCCCGGATGAGATCAAGAACATGACGAGGAGTCTCAAAATGGTAGACAGGTAAAGATTGATATATAGGATGATGATATTTGGACATCGAAAGTGTTTCGGGACTTACCAGGAAGGAATGGGTCACCGGAAGGGGTTATGCGCACCCACCGGCAAGATATGGGCCTTATGGGCCAAAGGAGGGGACATAACAGCCCACAAGGGGGCTGGTGTGCCCCTCCCTTGTTTGTCCAGCCCTAAGGAAGGAAAAGGGGTAGGGCTAGCCCCTCCTGCCTTTCCCTCTCATGGGAGAAAGGAAAGGGGGGCACCCTCCCCTGCAGGGCCAGCCCTGAGGGGGGGGGGGGCAGAGGGGGCGGCCGCCCCGATCCCCCAATTTCCAGGGGCCCCCTCTTAGGGTATGTACGCAAGTAGCCCAGGCTTCTGAAAAAAAGCTCATGTTCCAGCAAGGCTTCAGGCCTTTTGCGTGTACACACAAATAATCTGTTTTGGCCCAAGTGGGTTGCTGGACTATGTAAGACGTGATGTACGCATGATCTCCCTCGGAAAGAAAAGCGCATGCAGCATGGCTGATCGATCAGTTCAGATCAGATCCGATCAAGGATCATGTATCACGCAGGATGCTGCAGGCCGATGGATGAATTTCGCCTCATGTCGAGCACCCTTGCCATCGCATGATCGTCGTCTAGCTTCGCGACTTCGACTCGCCTTATCACCTGCATGTGCAGCAGCAACCAGAAACAAGCGACGGACGAAAAATCTATCAATTGATTTTTCAAATCCATGTTCTACAGTTCGATGGTAACCTTTCTGGTAGTCCCTAGTTCCTAATATTGTTGCTTCTTTACTGAAGTCGATGCTGAGAGTTGTTTATCATAATTCAATCATTGGATGGGATTAGTGTTTTAGAAACCACACTATTTGCTTAATTTTGAGATGACACAAAAATCAAATTTGTAATGTTCATGGATTGCATTCCCACCTAACCCAATTTGCTCAGTTCGGATTAATGTTTGTTGAGTTACTATTAGGACAGTGTTGTTGTACAGGAACTTTCAAAGTCTAGTAGATTTTTTTTGCAAATTTTAGCAGATTTCTATTACGTAAGAACTAGTCTATTTGCAAGCATAACCACTTTTTGGTTACAACATGAAACAGGTAGACAACTTTCTGTTGAACATCCTGATTTGCTTGTTTTCTTGATTTGGTAGAGTGGATCAAGATTTATGGTCTAGAAATTTGTATACAAGTGCTTTGGTGTTCACATTAAAATGAGAATCCAAGTTATACTTGTTAATTTACCTGAACATACATATATTTTCAGATATCCAAGAACCAAGGACAAAACATTTTTTGTGTGTTTATATGAAAAGGCCCCAGGTTTTACTTTCGCCCCGGGCCCCCAAAACGTCAGGACCGGCCCTGCTCCCCTGCCTTTCCCCGCACTCCAAGTAAGGAAAGGAGGGGGCGCGGCTTGGGAGGGACCCGAAGTAGGATTCCTCTTACTTGGGAACCTCCTCCCTCCCTCCCACCTATATATATGTGGGACGGAGGCACAAGCACACAACAGATAGTTGCCTAGCCGTGTGCGGCGCCCCATCCACCGTTTAAACCCTTGGTCATATTTTCGTAGTGCTTAGGCGAAGCCCTGCGGATATCACTTCACCATCACCGTCACCATGCAGTCGTGCTGACGGAACTCATCTACTACCTCGACGTCTTGTTGGATCAAGAAGGTGAGGGACGTCACCGAGCTGAACATGTGCAGAACGCGGAGGTGCCGTGCATTTGGTACTTGATCGGTTGAAGCGCGAAGAAGTTCGACTACATCAACCGCGTTGTGAAACGCTTCTTCTTACGGTCTATGAGGGTACATAGACACACTCTCTCCCTCGTTGATATGCATCTTCTTGGATAGATCATTGTGTGTGTGCAATTTTTTTTTGTTTTCCATGCAACGATTCCCAACAGTGGCATCATGAGTCAGGCCTATACATAGATGATATGCACGAGTAGAACACAAAGAGTTGTGGGCGGTGATGAAGCTATGTACCTAGGGTAGGGGCATGGAACTGTCCTAAGTGCCCTACCCAAGGACATCCCTAGAAGAAGTCACCTTTCAATCGACTTGGTGGTATCCCACTCGACGGATTCAAGACACTCGACCTCGGAGCTATCACTCAACCATGAAGCCAACCACTCGACTGATAGGAGATCTAAAGTCACTCCGCTCACAAACGGTCGGTCATTAAATAGCTCTTATGGTCATCATAGCACTTTATTAGGGGCGTTACCAGTAACGCCCAGCCTTAATGTACTTTAAACCCTGCATTACTGAGGGCTGGAGAGGCCTGGCGAACTCTATATAAGCCACCCCCCTCCTCAGTGTCAAGGGTTCGCACCCCTGTTACTTATACGCACATAATTCAATCGACCGCCTCCGGGCATCGAGACGTAGGGATGTTACTTCCTCCGAGAAGGGCCTGAACTCGTAAACCACGTGTGCTTACAACTCCTCCATTGCTAAGATCTAGCCTCTCCATTCATACCCCCCTACATTACTGTCGGAGTTAGAACCACGATAGTTGGCGCCCACCATGGGGCAGGAGTCTTAGCGCATAGTTGGAGAAGTTGCGGTTTTTCCGATCTCTTCGATCATGGTTTCGGACGGAGTTTTGGTTGAGGGCCGCGAGATCTGTCTCGGCGCGCTCACGTTCATCGTCGACGACTCCGCTTGGCTCCAGGAGGCTCCGCTCGATGTCGACGCGCTCCCCGTCTGCGGGGCGACGCACTTTCGCGCATGTGTCCGCGGCGTCCTCCCGCGGCAGCCGTCGACCTAGTATCGGTCGGCTCCTGTGGCATCCTCCCGCTCTGTCTCTCGCCAACGCTCTGGTCGGTCGAGGCTTCAGAGGTGGGTGAGGCATGCGGTGGCCCGCCAGTCGGCCACACCACAAGTCGTGGCGATCGAGCCCGACGAATCGCTCTACGGCCTGTTCGACCTGTCGGCTGGCTCTGCAGAGACTGCGTCCGAATGCGACAGCAGTGACCCAGCGGCGGAGGTTTTGGTAATCAATGGACCACACAGTCCTCCCAGTTTTCCCCGCACCGACGGAGGCGCGGGTGGAGGCGACCCGTCACATCCCCATGAGGAGTATCTTCCCGAGCCTCTCACGTCGCTGCAGAGGGAGGAACTTCGTCGCCGGAACATGGACGCACTTCACACTCCTATAGTTGGAGAAACCCTTGAGGCCCGTGCCTTGGAGGACGCGCGCTTAGCTAACTTGGCTGAGCGCACTCGACTGGAGAACCTCCAGCAAGCACTCGACGAGCGGGCGCGTCAACGGGTTCCAGAATCCAGTCGATGTCAGCTCTTTTCGCCCCCGCAGGTATATCGAACTCCGATTCAGAATTTGGCAGCCACAGCCCGTATAGCAGAGTCAATTCAGCCCTCCCAGTCAGAAGCTGGCAGAGGCTTGTTGCAGATCAGAGCATTGCTCCGGGCAGCAGGAGACCAGAATTCCGTCGTTTCCCAGTCGCGAAACAGGATCCATAGCCGATCCGTTGCAGCAGACACAGTCCAATCGGCTCACAGCCCAAGATCGCCCCCGAGGCGTGAGGGACGTGGAGAACGGCGTGATCAGCATAGAAGGAATGAGCAGTATGATCACTGATTCGATCGTGACGATCAACGTCGAGTGCCCACCCCTCCCCCGAGGAGTGGATCGTATGTGCCTCGGCAGCAAGATGATAGACGCCCTCATAGTGTTGGGCGGAGGATTCCAGTCGACCCCAGAGAACCAGGCTTTGATGCGAGATCTATTCTCGTTCATGGTTTGGTCGAAAGGAATAGGGCTCACCGAGAAGGTCACGACAGGGATGCACCTACCAGTAGCAGAGTACATGTCTCAGGGCCAGAGTGTTTCAGTCGAGCCATCAGAGCCGCTGTGATTCCTCCCAACTTCAGGTTGGCGACTGGGGTTGGTAAGTTCACTGGTGAGTCCAAGCCCGATACTTGGCTCGAAGACTACCGAGTGGCTGTCCAGATTGGTGGTGGCAATGATGAGGTGGCCATGAATCACCTACCTCTCATGTTAGAGGGCTCGACCAGAGCGTGGCTGAACCAGTTAGCGCCCAGCAACATTTACACTTGGGAGGATCTCTCCCGAGTGTTTGTCACAACATTTGAGGGAACATGCAAGCGGCCTGCTGGTCTCATGGAACTATGGTCTTGCGTGCAGAAACCGAATGAAACTCTGCGGGATTACATCCAGAGGTGGATCACATTGCATCACACCGTTGAAAATGTGCCGGATCATCAAGCAGTCTGTGCCTTTAAAGAAGGCATTAAGTACAGAGAATTGAATCTGAAGTTCGGTCGAACCGGAGAAATGTCTCTGAATCGGATGATGGAGATTGCCACCAAATACGCTAATGGTGAAGATGAGGATCGACTCCGAAGTGGCAAGCATAAGTCAGTCGCCCAGGAAACTGGAGGAAATTCCAGTCGGAAACAGAAGCTGAAAGCCGAGCCAGCTGCTCCTGGGGAGGCCCTGGCCGTAACCCAAGGAAAGTTTAAGGGAAAACCTAAAGGACCTTGGAACCCCAAGAAAGTTAAATACCAAGATGGAAATGATGTTTTGGATCTGCCGTGTCACATCCACACTAAGAAAGATGAAGAGGTAATCTCATTTACCCAAAGCATACCACTCGACAGTGTCGGCTCCTGATCCAGCAATTCCAGGGCAAGCAGTCCAAAGATAAAGAGAAGGAGTCAGATAAAGTTGAGGACAAGGAAGATAGTGATGGATACCCCCAGGTCAATTCCACCTTGATGATTTTTGCTGATGTCGAAAGCAAAAGTCGACTGAAAGTTATCAACCGTGAAGTGAATATGGTTGCTCCGGCGACACCCAATTATCTGAAGTGGTCTCAGACTGCCATCACATTCGACCAGTCTGATCACCCTACGCATATTGCCACCCTTGGGAGGCAAGCTTGGTGGTCGACCCAGTTGTCGAAGGCACTCGACTGACCAAAGTCCTGATGGATGGTGGTAGTGGTTTGAACATACTGTATGTGGAGACATTGAAAGGGATGGGCATTCCGATGTCCAGACTCAGTACCAGCAACATGAGTTTCCATGGGGTCATCCCTGGGAAGAAAGCTGAGTCACTCGGCCAAATTGCTCTTGATGTGGTTTTCGGTGATTCCAAGAATTACCGCAAGGAAAAGTTAACATTCGAAGTTGTGGAATTCCAGAGTGCTTATCACGCTATTCTAGGCAGGCTAGCTTATGCATGCTTCATGGCTCGACCATGTTATGTATATCTCAAATTGAAGATGCCCGGTCCCAAAGGTGTGATCACTATTATGGTTAATCGGAAGAAGGTAGAAGAGTGTTTTCAGAAAGGCTCAAAGATCGCTGATGCTCAGATGGAGGTGGTCGAGCTGCAAGAGTATCAGAAGACTGCAGATCCGAGTGAGTTGCTACGAGCCAAGAAGCCTGCTTCAGAATCAGCTTTTCAGTCGTCTGGTGAAACGAAGCCAGTTCACATTCACCCGACCGATCCCAATGCTGCTCCGACTCATATTTCAATGACACTCGACTCCAAATAGGAAGAAGCGCTCATCCAGTTCCTCCGTGAGAACTGGGACATCTTTGCATGGAAGCCTTCTGACATGCCTGGAGTTCCCAGGGGGCTGGCTGAGCACCGTCTATGATTCGACCCAAAGGTTAAACCTGTTAAAGAACATCTTCAATGGTCCGCCGTCCAGAAGAGAAAATCCATTGGCGAGGAGGTGGCTCGACTCCTTGCAGCGGAGTTTATCCGAGAGATTTACCACTCCGAGTGGCTTGCCAATGTTGTCATGGTCCCCAAGAAGGACAAGTCACTTCGCATGTGCATTGACTTTAAGCATATCAACCGGGCCTGCCCGAAAGATCATTTTCCTCTACCCTGCATCGACCAGATAGTCGACTCGACTGTGGGATGTGAGCATTTGTCTTTTCTAGACGCCTATTCCGGGTACCATCAGATCCGTCTATACGGGCCCGACGAGATCAAAACAGCTTTCATCCTCCATTCGGGTGCTTCTGTTATGTCACCATGCCATTCAGCCTCAAGAATGCCGGAGCCACGTTCATGAGGATGATTCAGAAGTGTTTGCTCACTCAAATCAGTCGGAATGTGTAAGCTACTTGGATGATATTATGGTCAAATCACGGAAGGGTTCTGACCTGCTGACTGACCTTGCTGAAACCTTTGCCAACCTTAGGAGGTATGATATCAAGCTCAACCCATCAAAGTGCACATTCGGGGTCCTAGGTGGAAAGTTACTCGGTTTTCTCGTTTCTGAACGAGGAATCGACGCCAATCCAGAAAAGGTTGGAACTATACTCCGGATGAAGCGTCCTGTGCGTGTGCACGACGTCCAGAAGCTTACAGGGTGCTTGGGCACTTTAAGTCGATTCATCTCTCGTCTCGGTGAAAAGGCATTGCGTCTTTACCGACTGATGAAGAACTCAGACAAGTTCGAGTGGATTCCAGAAGCTGATGCAGCGTTTGCAAAGCTCAAAGCCCTGCTCTCCACCTAGTCGGTGCTTGCTGCCCCAATCAGCAAAGAGCCTTTACTGCTTTACATTGCAGCCACAGGACAAGTTGTCAGTACAGTACTTACGGTCGAGCGGGAAGAAGAAGGAAAGGCCTTCAAAGTTCAGCGCCCAGTATATTATGTTTCTGAAGTTTTGACTCCATCAAAGCAAAGATATCCTCATTACCAGAAGCTTGTATATGGGATTTATATGACCGCAAAGAAGGTTGCACATTACTTCTCTGATCATTCCATTACAGTCGTCAACGACGCTCCACTGTCAGAGATTTTGCACAACAGAGATGCAACTGGTCGAGTGGCAAAATGGGCGATTGAACTTCTTCCCCTAGATATTAAGTTTGAGGCAAAGAAAGCTATCAAGTCCCAAGAAATTGCAGATTTCGTCGCCGAGTGGATTGAACAGCAACTTCTGACTCAAGTTCACTCGGAGCACTGGACCATGTTCTTCGATGGATCTAAGATGCTGAATGGTTCCGGTGCTGGGGTGGTATTGGTTTCCCCCCGAGGAGATAAGCTCAGATATGTTCTCCAGATTCACTTTGATTCCTCCAATAACGATGCAGAATATGAAGCACTTTTATACGGGTTGCGCATGGCCATTTCACTCGGCGTCCGTCGCCTCATGGTCTATGGCGACTCAGATTTGGTGGTGAATCAGGTGATGAAGGAATGGGACGTCAGAAGCCCAACTATGACTGGTTATTGCAATGCAGTGAGAAAGTTATAGAAGAAATTCGAGGGGTTAGAGCTTCATCACATACCCCGACTGAAAAATCAAGCAGCTGATGATTTGGCGAAGATAGGTTCCAAGAGAGAAGCTATTCCTAGCAATGTGTTTCTGGAACACATCCACTCGCCTTCAGTCCAGGAGGATCCTTTTACAGATGAAGCCCCGCAGCCAAAGAGTGCCACGGATCCGACTGAAGTCGAAATTCCAGCAGTGGTCGACCTAATCATGGAAGTCTTGGCAATCACTCCTGAATGGACGATACCGTACATTGTGTATATCCTGAGGAAAGAACTCCCGGAAGACGAGGAAGAGGCTCGACAAATCGTCCGTCGATCCAGAGCCTTTACAGTCATAAAGGGACAGTTATATAGAGAAATCGCTACTAGGGTTAGCCAGAAGTGTGTAACACCAGAAGAGGGTCAGATAATCCTTGATGATATCCACTCGGGGACCTGTGGTCACGATGCGTCCTCTCGGACTATTGTGGATAAAGCATACTGAGCGGGATTTTACTGGCCAAGAGAAAACGAAATGGCAAGAGAGATAGTTGACAAGTGTGAGGGGTGCCAATTCTACTCCAATATGTCGCACAAACCCGCATTGGCCCTGAAGACCATTCCACTCGTCTAGCCCTTCGCTGTTTGGGGACTGGATATGGTTAGTCCATTGAGAACAGGCAGGAGCGGTTTCACACATGTGCTTGTGGAAGTCGACAAGTTTACCAAATGGATTGAAGCTAAGCCTATTAAGACACTGCTATCAGTTTTATCAGGGAGTTAACATTCAGATATGGAGTCCCACATAGCATCATCACTGATAATGGGTCGAACTTTGATTCAGACAAGTTCAGAGCTTTTTGCGCCTCGCAAGGCACACGAGTTGACTACGCGTCGGTCGCTCACCCCCAGTCGAATGGACAAGCAGAAAGGGCAAACGGTCTGATTCTCAAAGGGCTGAAACCTCGGCTGATGCGCAATCTCAAGCATGCAGCAGGCGCATGGGTGGACGAGCTTCCATCAGTTCTTTGGGGATTGAGGACCACCCCGAATCGGTCGACTGGAAGAACCCCGTTCTTTCTGGTCTACGGAGCGGAAGCAGTCTTGCCGAGTGATCTGCTTCACAATGCACCCCGAGTCGAGCTCTACTCCAAAGATGAAGCAGAACAAGCCCGGCAAGACGCAGTCGACCTCCTGGAGGAAGAAAGAGAAATGGCTATGATCCGATCGACCATTTACCAACAAGACTTGCGTCAATTCCACGCCAGAAATGTGAAGAGTCGAGCCTTCCAAGAAGGAGATTTGGCCCTCCGAGTGGATCAACAGAAACCACACAAGCTTGCTCCTACTTGGGAAGGCCCTTTCATCGTCACCAGAGTCCTCCACAATGGAGCGTATCACCTTTACAATGTCGATCGCCAGATTGATGAGCCATGAGCTTGGAATGCGGAACTGCTCCTCCCCTTTTACACTTGAATTCTCACTCGGATGAGATGTAATAAGAGAAACTTCTGTAGTCTATTTATCAAAGACAAGAGTGTTACAATTTTCCAGTAATTGTTGTTGCTTTTGTTTGCGTGTGAAATCCCCCAGTGGGTGGCTCAGCTGCGAATCCGTTTCGCCTAAGTCTATATGAAAAAATCCTACCGAGTGGAGAGCCAGCCTCCCACTCGGGGGCTTAGCTGCGAACCCGTTTCGCCTAAGTGTTTAAAAATCCTACCGAGTGGAGAGCCAGCCTCCCACTCGGGGGCTTAGCTGCAAACCCGTTTCGCCTAAGTGTTTAAAAATCCTACCGAGTGGAGAGCAAACCTCCCACTCGGGGGCTTAGCTGCAGTCCAGTACTCGCCTAAGTTTGAAAAAATCCTACCGAGTGGAGAGCAAATCTCCCACTCGGGGGCTTAGCTGCAGTCCAGTACTCGCCTAAGTTTGAAAAAGTCCTACCGAGTGGAGAGCAAACCTCCCACTCGGGGGCTTAGCTGCAGTCCAGTACTCGCCTAAGTTTGAAAAAATCCTCCCGAGTGGTGAGCAAACCTCCCACTCGGGGGCTTAGCTGCAGTCCAGTACTCGCCTAAGTTTGAAAAAATCCTCCCGAGTGGTGAGCAAACCTCCCACTCGGGGGCTTAGCTGCAGTCCAGTACTCGCTTAAGTGTTTAAAAATCCTACTGAGTGGAGAGCCAGCCTCCCACTCGGGGGCTTAGCTGCAGTCCAGTACTCGCCTAAGTGTTTGAAATCCTACCGAGTGGAGAGCCAACCTCCCACTCGGGGGCTTAGCTGCAGTCCAGTACTCGCCTAAGTTTGAAAAAATCCTACCGAGTGGAGAGCAAACCTCCCACTCGGGGTCTTAGCTGCAGTCCAGTACTCGCTTAAGTTTGAAAAAATCCTCCCGAGTGGTGAGCAAACCTCCCACTCGGGGGCTTAGCTGCAGTCCAGTACTCGCCTAAGTTTGAAAAAATCCTCCCGAGTGGTGAGCAAACCTCCCACTCGGGGGCTTAGCTGCAGTCCGGTACTAGCCTAAGTGTTTGAAATCCTACCGAGTGGTGAGCAAACCTCCTACTCGGGGGCTTAGCTGCAGTCCAGTACTCGCCTAAATTTGAAAAAACGTACCGAGTAGTGAGCAAACCTCCCACTCGGGGGCTTAGCTGCAGTCCAGTACTTGCCTCAGTGTTCGAAATCCTACCGAGTAGTGAGCAAACCTCCCACTCGGGGGCTTAGCTGCAGTCCAGTACTCGCCTATGTTTGAAAAAATCCTACCGAGTGGAGAGCAAACCTCCCACTCGGAGGCTTAGCTACAGTCCAGTACTCGCCCAAGTGTTTGAAATCCTACTGAGTAGTGAGCAAACCTCCCACTCAGAGGCTTAGCTGTAGTCCAGTACTCGCCTAAGTGTTTGAAATCCTACCGAGTGGTGAGAAAACCTCCCACTCGGGGGCTTAGCTACAGTCCAGTACTCGCCTAAGTGTTTGAAAATCCTACCGAGTGCTGAGAAAACCTCCCACTCGGGGGCTTAGCCGCAGTCCAGTACTCGCCTAAGCATTTAAAATCCTATTGAGTGGAGAGCAAACCTCCCACTCGGAGGCTTAGCCACAGTCTAGTACTCGCCTAAGTATGTAACAAATCCTAATTCGCAAGGACGACGAGATGCAAGTCGACTGCTACCTTCTCCTTCGGAGCTGCACCACTCGACAGATAATCCATGAAGATATTCAACGAAAAATCAATTTCGGATAAGACCCAAAGGTCCCAGACCTCAGATCAAAGTACTCGAGCCTTCAGCTCGATAGAGTTTAACGGTTACAAAATCCACTCGGCATTCCAAGGCAAATTTAAAGTGAAGCATAAAAGTCTTATTCCTTAGGCGGAGGACTGGAAGGGGCGACGAACTCGTCCAAATCGATCCCGTCTGCAATGCGAGTGGCAGCAGCAATGAAAGTCTCCATGAAGTCTTGAAAGTTGTGCTTCCTGGAATTGGCAACTTGGATAGCAGCCAACTTTTCCTCTTGCGCCTCCTTGCAGTGGACGCGGACCAGGGATAGAGCGATGTCAGCGCCACACCTAGCAGAAGATTTCTTCCATTCCGTCACTCGACCAGGAACATCATTCAGTCGAGTCATCAGAGACTCGAGGTCATTTGGAAGCGTCGTCCTGGGACAGAGCAACGTGTCGATCCGCGACACCGCAACCTTTAGTCGGGCCAGATAATCAACCACGCCCGCAACATGAGACTCCAGTCGGAGCACGTTCATAGAAGCTTCGTCGTTCACGGGAGAGTTAAATGGGTCCAAGCTTCTCTCCACTCGACTGGTCTCCTCCTCGAAGTTCTGGCAGAATTCTGTAAACACAAGTCAAAGATAAGATGGTGACGACAAGTCAATCAGGTAAAAGTGGTTACCCTCAAGCATGACGAACAGCTTCTTGGTGAGTCCATCGAGATAAGCCTCCAGATCTTTCCTCTTCCCTACCAATTCACTTGCCTTGTCACCCAGAGCTATCTTGTCATTCTTCCGATGGCTGACCTCTTGGTTAGCCGCGTCGAGAGCAGTTTTCAGTCTGGAACTTTCCTTTTCAAGGGTTCCGACTAAAGCCAGTTTTTCTTCAGCAAGCTTCGTTTTGTTCAAGGCTTCCTTCTGCGCTTTGGCAAGGTCATGGTCCTTCTTCTTCAGAGCCTCCTCCATTTTATCTGTGGAACGACAAGTGAGATCAACTTCGAGAATGGCTAGAAAGAAAGGACAGTTGTCAAAAGCTCACCAGCCATACCTTTCGCTTCGTCTCTCGCCTTCTGCAAGTTCTCTTGAGTAAGCTTCAAGTCAAGGTTGAGCTAGATCTGTTTGTTTTCCAACTCAGTGTAGCGAGCCACAAGCTCGCAGGATTTCTGCGAATAATCAGTCGACAGATATCAAGGATAGGTTACTTCCAAGTAACTAAGACGAAATGGTGGTGTTTCTAAGACTACAGCCGAATCAAAAATATTCGACAGTAGTCTCGGGGACTACACCCAGTGGGTGCACTCAGCGTGCCCCCACTGGTTCGACCAAAAAAAATCGACTGCCCGTAGTCGACCATGTACAGTGGGTGCTCTCAGCGTACCCCCACTAGATACAAGATTCCATTCGACATGGCCTGACCAGACCGAGTGAAGAAGTTCGAATAAAACACACAATGTAAAGACTACAGTCGACTACCAGCAGTCCACCGTAGTCTCGGGGACTACACCCAGTGGGTGCACTCAGCATGCCCCCACTAGTCCAAATATTCAATTGACACACCCAGTGGGTGTACAGATACAAAGATCTTCAGAAAAGAGAGTCTTTATATTTGCATATCCTAACGGAACAAGCAGCGATCGACTGACCTGGACATTGCTCTAAAGAGCTGAACTTGCGTCATATGCCGCTTGGCTAGCTTCCTGGACCACCTTGACTTGCTCCATCATGATTCCCGCCTGGCGTATGGCCTCTTTAGCGGCACCCACCTGATCCTCAGGGACGTGGTGTATGGCAAAAAGCGAAGGTTGATCTGCAATCGACGATGAAGGCCGGACACTTGTCAGAGGCACAACGAAGGTCACGGAAGTCCGAGTGGCATTACCACCCTCCCGAACTACGGCCTCAGGCGCCGAGGTAGTTTGTGGGGTCTTGCCAGCTGGTGCCTTCCTGTTCCTTCTTGCCCTCAGAGGCACTTCATCGTCATCATCAGGGAGGTCAATGACATGAGGAGGAGCTACAAGAAAAATCCAAAGTTAAAGACAAAAATTCCAATCGACCAGAGCTATAAGAAATCGTCAGTCGACTAAAAGCAGAGCATCAGAAATCATACTGGGGTTGGAGGTAACAGCATCTTCCATCTCTTGATCATCATCCTTGGCCGAAATCTCAGAGGTAGCAGCACTGCAAATTTCAAAAATCAGTCGGTTCATTCGATGAGTCGACCAAGAGTCCGTCACGATCAACAAAGGAAAACAAGTTCTATTATTACCCGGAAATGGTGGGAACAGTCATCTTCATCTTAGGCAGAGCCTTGGGCGGCTTGGACGGCGTCGCTCGTGGGTGCTTGGGAGCTTTTTCTGTCGGCGCTGGAGAAGAGGTCCGAGGGCGCTTCGACGACTGCCCGACAGGGACGGTCGCCTTACCACGGTCCCGCACAGGGTCGTGAGTAAGCTTGGATCACCTTTCCGAGCGGGGAGGTTCGACTTATTCCTCCTCCTCTTCACTGGAGTCGTCATCGTCATCCCCCTCTCCTTCGCCGTCAGATTCCCACTCCTCTCCACTTTCGCCTCCACTCGCCTCCCCCTCCTCGGCCTGCTCCTGCGCTCCATTGGGCATCGAGTACATCTCAAAAATAGCCTGGAGGACAGCAAACGAGACAAAAGTCAAGCGACTGATTCAATGTGAACAAATCAAAAAGCAAGATTACAGTCGGAAATGCAAGGTCAGACCTTGTCCACTTCGCATGATTGGTCGAGTGGAGGAATCCTCCAGGCTCTTCGGGGGTTGTCCTTGTTCCCTGTGATACTCGACAGCCACCCTTCCAGCATCTCGTCAGTGGCCTCCTCCGGATAAATTCGAGTGGTGTCATCGAGACCCGAGTACATCCACATCGGGTGGTCACGAGCCTGAAGCGGTTGGATGCGCCTCCGAAGGAAGACCTCCAACAAATCCATGCCAGTCATGCCCTCGCGAACAAGCTGAACCACTCGACCGACCAGCACCTTGACTTGCGCCCTTTCTTCTGGCGTCACTTTCAGAGAGGTAGGTTTTTCCGCTTGGTTCAAGGAGAAAGGGGGGAGCCCAGTCACCTGGTCTTTACAGTAAAACCAGGTCGACTGCCACCCGCGAACCGACTCAGGAAAGGTAATGGACGAAAAAGAGCTTTTTCCCCTCATTTGGATCGCCAGACCCCCGCACAACTGGATCACCTGCGTCCTCTCATCACTCGACTTGGCTTTCTTAACCGACTGAGAACGACAAGTGAAGATGTGCTTGAAGAGCCCCCAATGGGGGCGGCAACCCAAGAAGTTCTCACACAAGGAAACAAAGGCAGCAAGGTAGACTATGGAATTGGGAGTAAAATGATGGAGCTGTGCTCCAAAGAAGTTCAGGAAACTCCGGAAAAAAGGATGAGGAGGAAGAGAAAATCCACGATCAATATGGGTGGTGAGGAGGACGCACTCACCCTCAAGAGGCTGGGGTTTGATTTCTTTCCCTGGGAGACGCGCAGATTCGTGGGGAATGAATCCCCCCTCAACCAGATCATCGAGATCATCTTGTCGAATCGCCGACGGCACCCAATCGCCCTGGATCCAGTCCCTGGGCAGAGCAGACCTCGAAGAAGATCTGCCCCGACCAGACTTCTTCGCCTTCCCTTGCACCGCCGCCTTCTTCGCGCTCTACAGAGCCGACGTCTTCTCCTTCACCATCGTCGTCGACGAAGTTCGAACAGGCCGCTGCACCGAGGCGAGAGCGGAGATGGTGGAGGATTTTGTGAAAGAAGGGCAAAAAGTGAAGGCACACTGTTCAGAAGCCCTGGGCCGACAGCTTATAAAGGGTCGCTTCCGAGTGGCTGACCGGTAGGCCCAGGCAATCCTGCCGGATCCCGCAATAGGCGCTCGCGCTATACGTGGCGAAAAAGGTGGCACGGAGATCGAGGAGGCTCCATTCTATCCCATCTGATTACTGCAGCCGCCCCCGTCTCGCGCGCTTCCCGAAATTCAAATCCCGCAAAATCCACGGGCTGCAGAACAACTCGTCGGGCGAAAGATCTCCTTCACACCATCACTCAGAATTCTTCAAGTAAAGAAACTCACTCGACAAGAAACCAAGAATGGATCAAGGCGACTGAAAGAAGTTGATGACATCATCCATGACAATTGATCCAGAACAAGGCGTTCATATAATATGAAGAACCGGTCGGAAGGATCCCCAACTCCTTCCCCACTCAAACCTCGATCCATTCGGGGGCTAATGACGAAGCTATGTACCTAGGGTAGGGGCATGGACCTGTCCTAAGTGCCCTACCCAAGGACATCCCTAGAAGAAGTCACCTTTCAATCGACTTGGAGGTATCCCACTCGACAGATTCAAGACACTCGACCACGGATCTATCACTCGACCATGAAGCCAACCACTCGACTGATAGGAGATCTAAAGTCACTCCGCTCACAAACGGTCGGTCATTAAATAGCTCTTATGGTCATCATATCACTTTATTAGGGGCGTTACCAGTAACGCCCAGCCTTAATGTACTTTAAACCCTGCATTACTAAGGGCTGGAGAGGCCTGGCGAACTCTATATAAGCCACCCCCTCCTCAGTGTCAAGGGTTCGCACCCCTGTTACTTATACGCACATAATTCAATCGACCGCCTCCGGGCATCGAGACGTAGGGCTGTTACTTCCTCCGAGAAGGGCCTGAACTCGTAAACCACGTGTGCTTACAACTCCTCCATACCTAAGATCTAGCCTCTCCATTCATACCCCCTACATTACTGTCGGAGTTAGAACCACGACAGGCGGTGATAGTCATACTACTTATCACCAACGTCTTATTTTGAATCAGCGGTATTATGGGATGAAGCGGCCTGGACCAACCTTACATGTCCACGCACATGAGACCGGTTCCACCGACTGACATGCAACTAGTTTTGCATAAAGGTGGCTGGCGGGTATCTGTTTCTCATACTTTAGATGAATGGAATTTGACTACGGCCGGTCCTTGAAGAAGGTTAAAACAGCAAACTTGACAAATCACCATTGTGGTTTTTGCCATAGGTAAGAATGGTTCTTGCTAGAAACCCATAGCATCCACATAAAACTTGCAACAATAAAGTAGATGATGTCTAACTTGTTTTTGCAGGGTATGTTGTTATGTGATATGGTCAAGACATGATGTGATATACGTTGTTGTATGAGATGATCATGTTTTGTAGTTATCGACAACCAGTAGGAGCCTTATGGTTGTCTCTTTATTGTATGAAATGCAATCGCCATGTAATTGCTTTACTTTATTGCTATGCATTGGCAATAGTTTTTTTTGTGAGAAAATTTCCGATCTATTCATCTTCAAACATGGCAGTACAACGAATATCAAAAATAATAGAAATTACAACCAGATCCGTAGACCACCTAGCGATGACTACAAGTACTGAAACGAGCCAAAGGCGCGCCGCCATCATCGCCCCTCCATCACCGGAATCAGGCATAACTTGTTGCAGTAGACAGTCGGGAAGTCATCGTGCTAAGGCCCCATAGGACCAACGCACCAGAACAACAACCTCCAGAGATGAAGAATAACGTAGATCGGAGGATCCAATCTGAAGACACATGAGCGTAGACGAACAAGGACGAGATCCGAGCAAATCCACCAAATATAGATTCGCCGGACACACACCTCCGCACGCCCACCAATGGTGCTAGACGCACCGCTGGAACAGGGGCTAGGTGGGGAGACCTTTATTCCATCTTCAGGGAGCCGCCGCCATCTCGTCTTCCTGAGCAGGACACAAACCCTAGAAAAACTGAAAGAAACGACTAAAAACGGAGCCCTCCCACCGGCCCTTGCCGAGATCCAACGTGTTCCCATGGCCCTAGGGCCACCAGAGAGGAGGTGGACCTTCGGCAGCGCCGACGGGAGGTAGAAACCCTAGCTTTTTGTGGAGGAGGAGGAGGTGGCGGCTAGGCTTTTGACTTCGGTCCTGTATCTTGTATTCGAGTGCGTTAGCAATAGTTGTAGAAGCAATAGTTGGCGAGACGACTGATAACCCACAAGTATAGTGTATCAATTGATAAGTAAGAGTGTCGAACCCAACAAGAAGCTAAAGGTAGAACAAATATTCCCTCAAGTTCTATCGACCACCGATACAACTCTACACACGCTTAACGTTCGCTTTACCTAGAACAAGTATGGAACTAGAAGTACTTTGTAGGTGTTTTTGGATAGGTTCACAAGAATATAAAGAGCACATAAATAAAAACTAGGGGCTGTTTAGGTAAAGAAGCAATAAAGTAAATATAGCGAGTGTGGGAAAGTGGTGGTAGGAGTTGCGAAATTGTCCCTAGGCAATTGACTACTTTACTAGACCGATAGCAAGTTTTATGTGGGAGAGGCCACTGCTAGCATGTCACCCCTGACTTCGAATTCTATGCACTTATGATTGGAACTATTAGCAAGCATCCACAACTACTAACGTTCATTAAGGTAAAACCCAACCATAGCATTAAGTTATATTGGCCCCCCTTCAATCCTCTATGCATCAATTTCTATGCTAGGTAGAAGCTTCTATCACTCTTGCCCTCCAATACATAGTCCTGTCAATATACAACTAACTCTATGGTGTGATCCACGCGCACGCTCATATGATGGGCACCAAAGGACAACAACATAACCACAAGCAAATTAAATCAATCAAAGCAATTCATCAACCACCAAGAGGACAACGAAGATCTACTCATACATCATAGGAGGGCAACACATCATTGGATAATAATATGAAGCATAAAGCACCATGTTCAAGTAGAGGGTTGATACGTCTCCAACGTATCTATAATTTTTGATTGCTCCATGCTATATTATCTACTGTTTTGGACTATATTGGGCTTTATTTTCCACTTTTATATTATTTTTGGGACTAACCTATTACCGGAGGCCCAACCCAGAATTGCTGCTTTTTGCCTATTTTAGAGTTTCGGAGAAACATAATATCAAACGTAGTCCAAACGGAATGAAACCTTCGGGAACGTGATTTTCTCACCGAACGTGATCTAGGAGACTTGGACCCTACTCCAAGGAGCCAATGAGGCGGTCACGAGGGTGGGGTGCGCGCCCACCCCCTAGGGCGCGCCCCCTGCCTGGTGGGCCCCCTGTTGCTCCACCGATGTACTCCTTCCTCCTATATATACCTACGTACCCCCAAACGATCAGATACAGAGCCAATAACCTAATTCCACCCCCGCAACCTTCTGTACCCGCGAGATCCCATCTTGGGGCCTGTTCCGGAGCTCCGTCGGAGAGGGCCGTCATCACGGAGGGCTTCCACATCATCCTAGCCTCTCCGATGAAGTGTGAGTAGTTCACCTCAGACCTACGGGTCCATAGTTATTAGCTAGATGGCTTCTTCTCTCTTTTTGGATCTCAATACAATGTTCTCCCCCTCTCTCGTGGAGATCTATTCAATGTAATCTTCTTTTTGCGGTGTGTTTGTTGAGACCGATGAATTGTGGGTTTATGATCAAGTCTATCTATGAATAATATTTGAATCTTTTCTGAATTCTTTTATGTATGATTGGTTATCTTTGCAAGTCTGTTTGAATTATCAGTTTGGTTTGGCCTACTAGATTGGTTTTTCTTGCCATGGGAGAAGTGCTTAGCTTTGGGTTCAATCTTGCGGTGTCCTTTCCCAGTGCCAGAAGGGGTAGCAAGGCACGTATTGTATTTTTGCCATCAAGGATAACAAGATGGGGTTTTTATCATATTTCATGAAACTATCCCTCTACATCATGTCATCTTGCTTAAGGCGTTACTATGTTTTTAACTTAATACTCTAGATGCATGATGGATAGTGGTCGATGAGTGGAGTAATAGTAGTAGATGCAGGCAGGAGTTGGTCTACTTGTCTCGGATGTGATGCCTATATACATGATCATACCTAGATATTCTCATAACTATGCTCAATTCTGTCAATTGCTCAACAGTAATTTGTTCACCCACCGTAGAATACTTATGCTCTTGAGAGAAGCCACTAGTGAAACCTATGGCCCCCGGGTCTATTCTCATCATATCAATCTCCATCACTCTAATCTTGCTTTGCTTTTTTTACTTTGCCTTTTACTTTTCACTTTGCATCCCTATACCAGAAATACTAAAAATATTATCTATCATCTCTATCGGATCTCACTCTCGTAAGTGGCCGTGAAGGGATTGACAACCCCTAATCGCGTTGGTTGCGAGGAGCTATTGTTTTGTGCAGGTATGAGGGACTTGCGCGTAGCCTCCTACTGGATTGGTACCTTGGTTCTCAAAAACCGAGGGAAATACTTATGCTACTTTGCTGCATCATCCTCTCCTCTTCGGGGAAATCCAACGCAGTGCTCAAGAGGTAGCAAGAAGAATTTCCGGCGCCGTTGCCGGGGAGGCTTACGCAAGAGCAAGTCAAGATTTGGACTCCTAACAACGATCCACTTCTAGCGCCTTTGTCTATGCAAAAAGTCAACATACCAAGTACCCATCACAATCCCTATCTCCCGCATTACATTAGTTGCCATTTGCCTCTCGTTTTCCTCTCCCCCACTTCACCCTTGCCGTTTTATTCGCCCTCTCTTTACCAATCTCCTCCTCCTTTTTCCCGTTTGTCTTCTTCTTGTCTTCCCGTTGCCGTGGCCGAGTAAAAAAGAATGAAGGGTCCTTTCCAGGGTCTTAGTACCTTGGATGGCCCCTCTATCCTCTCTAAGCTCATAAATAATGATGCTATGGAAAGTCCCACCGGGGTTACCAATGAGAGTTTAAATAATTTTGATGAAGATGACTCTGTCATTTTTTGTTATTTACTTGATGAGTCTTTAAAAGATGCTTGGGATAGGTTATTGAGGATTCAGGCAAGCTATGTTCCACAATATCAAATTGAGGTTTACTTAAAAAGTTTCTATGTTGGATTTCCCGCTTCTTTCAAGCAAGTGCTAGATTCTATTTTTGAAGAAGGTTTTCTTGAAGGGGATGCTATAGATACCTATGAAAGGATGAAAATTATATTTGGTCACCCCATGAATGATAAGGTTGAATCTACCAACCTCTTATGCTTCTATCAAAACGAAATTATCAAAGAGATGAAATCTAGTTTAGATGCAAATTTCCGTAATGTGCTTAATCTCACTTACTCCATTAATGTCCATGTGATTTCCCAAAATAGGAGGATAAATGCCATTTAAAGGAAATTTTCTCTTTTCTTTCCTAGTACCAAAGATGGCAATACCTAGATCTATTCTCGCTTTTATGCCTAGCTAGGGGCGTTAAACGATAGCGCTTGTTGGGAGGCAACCCAATTTTATTTTAGTTTTTTCTTCTGTTTAGGAATAAATAATCCATCTACCTTCTGTTTAGATGTGGTTTTGTATTTTAATTAGTGTTTGTGCCAAGTTAGACCTATAGGATATTCTTGGATGATAGTTATTTGATCTTGCTGTAATTTCCAGAATCTTTCTGTTCACGAAAACAATTGTTAAAAATCACCAGAACTTGATAAAATACTGATTCCAATTGATGCTGATCATTAAAAAAATTGTCTAGGTATTCCTATTTTGGTAGATTTTTTGGAGTTCGAGAAGTTTGCGTTAGTTACAGATTACTACAGACTGTTCTGTTTTTGGCAGATTCTGTTTTTCGTGTGTTGTTTGCTTATTTTGATGATTCTATGGCTAGTAAAATAGTTTATAATCCATATAGAAGTTGGAATACAGTAGGTTCAACACCAATATAAATAAAGAATGATTTCATTACAGTACCTTTAAGTAGTCTTTTGTTTTCTTTCTCTAACGGAGCTCACGAGATTTCTGTTGAGTTTTGTGTTGTGAAGTTTTCAAGTTTTGGGTAAATTCTTTTGATGGATTATGGAACAAGGAGTGGCAAGAGCCTAAGCTTGGGGATGCCCATGGCACCCCCAAGATAATCCAAGGACACCAAAAATTCAAAGCTTGGGGATGCCCCGGAAGGCATCCCCTCTTTCGTCTACTTCCATCGGTAATTTTACTTGGAGCTATATTTTTATTCACCACATGATATGTGTTTTGCTTGGAGCGTCTTGTATTATTTGTGTCTTTTTTTGTTAGTGTGCCACAATCATGCTTGCTGTACACACCTTTTGAGAGAGCCATATATGAATTGGAATTTGATAGAATACTCTATGTGCTTCACTTATATCTTTTGAGCTTGATAGTTTTGCTCTATGTGCTTCACTTATATCTCTTGAGCCTTATAATTTTTGCTCTAGAGCTTTACTTAGGTCTTTTAGAGCACGGTGGTGGATTTGTTTTAATGAAACTATTGATCTCTCATGCTTCACTTAGATAATTTTGAGAGTCGTTAATAGCATGGTAATTTGCTTAATATTAATATGCTTGGTATTCAAGATATGTGAAACTTTCTTTTGAGTGCGTTGAATACTAAGAAAAGATTGAAGCTTGATAATTGTTATGAGATTTGAAGATGGTGATATTAGAGTAATGCTAGTTGAGTAGTTGTGAATTTAAAGAATACTTGCGTTAAAGTTTGTGATTCCATAGCATGCATGTATGGTGAACCGTTATGTGATGAAGTCGGAGCATGATTTATTTATTGATTGTCTTCCTTATGAGTGGCGGTCGGGGACAAGCGATGGTCTTTTCCTACCAATCTACACCCCTAGGAGCATGCGCATAATACTTTGCTTTGATAACTTCTAGATTTTTGCAATAAGTATATGAGTTCTTTATGACTAATGTTGAGTCCATGAATTATACGCACTTTTCCCTTCCTTCCATCATTGCCAGCCTATCTAATACCGCACACTTTTTGCCGGTATCATACAGCCACCATATATCTTCCTCAAAACAGACACCATACCTACCTATCATGGCATTTCCATAGCCATTCCGAGATATATTGCCATGCAACTTTCCACCGTTCCGTTTATTATGACATGCTCCATCATTGTCATATTGCTAGCATGATCATGTAGTTGACATCGTATTTGTGGCAAAGCCACCATTCATAATTCTCTCATACATGTCACTCTTGATTCATTGCACATCCTGGTACACCACCGGAGGCATTCATATAGAGTCATACTTTGTTCTAAGAATCGAGTTGTAATTGTTGAGTTGTAAGAAAAATAAAAATGTGATGATCATCATTTTTTAGAGCATTGTCCCAAGTGAAGAAAGGATGATGGAGACTATGATTCCCCCACAAGTCGGGATGAGACTCCAGACAAAAAAATAAAATAAAATAAAAGAGGCCATAAAAAAGAGAAAAAGCCCAAATAAAAAAATGAGAGAAAAAGAGAGAAGGGACAATGTTACTATCCTTTTACCACACTTGTGCTTCAAAGTAGCACCATGATCTTGATGATAGAGAGTCTCCTATGATATCACTTTCATATACTAGTGGGAATTTTTCATTATAGAACTTGGCTTGTATATTCCAATGATGGGCTTCCTCAAATGCCCTAGGTCTTCGTGAGCAAGCGAGTTGGATGCACACCCACTTAGTTTCTTTTGTTGAGCTTTCATATACTTATAGCTCTAGTGCATCCGTTGCATGGCAATCCCTACTCAGTCACATTGATATCTATTAATGGGCATCTCCATAGCCAGTTGATACGCCTAGTTGATGTGAGACTATGTTCCCCTCTTTTTTTCTTCTCCACAACCACCATTCATTCCACATATAGTGCTATATCCATGGCTCACGCTCATGTATTGCGTGAAGATTGAAAAGTTTTGAAAATGTTAAAGTATGAAACAATTGCTTGGCTTGTCATCGGGGTTGTGCATGATTTAAATACTTTGTGTGGTGAAGATAGAGCATAGCCAGACTATATGATTTTGTAGGGATAACTTTCTTTGGCCATGTTATTTTGAGAAGACATAATTGCTTTGTTAGTAGGCTTGAAGTATTATTATTTTTATGACAATATGAACTTTTGTCTTGAATCTTTAGAATCTGAATATTCATACCACAATTAAGAATATTTGCATTGAAATTATGCCAAGTAGCACTCCGCATGAAAAATTCTCTTTTTATCATTTACCTACTCGAGGACGAGCATGAATTAAGCTTGGGGATGCCTGATACGTCTCCAATGTATCTATAATTTTTGATTGATCCATGCTATATTATCTACTGTTTTGGACTATATTGAGCTTTATTTTTTATATTATTTTGGGGACTAACCTATTAACCGGAGGCCCAGCCCATAATTGCTGTGCTTTTTGCCTATCTCAGAGTTTTGGACAAACATAATATCAAACGGAATCCAAACGGAATGAAACCTTCGGGAACCTGATTTTCTCACCGAACGTGATCCAGGAGACTTGGACCCTACTCCAAGGAACAACAGAGGCGGTCATGAGGGTGGGGGGCGCGCCCCTTGCCTCGTGGGCCCCCTGTTGCTCCACCGACGTACTCCTTCCTCCTATATATACCTACATACCCCCAAACGATCAGATACAGAGCCAAAAACCTAATTCCACCCCCGCAACCTTCTGTACCCACAAGATCCCATCTTGGGGCCTATTCCGGAGCTCCGCCGGAGAGGGACGTCATCACGGAGGGCTTCTACATCATCCTAGCCTCTTCGATGAAGTGCGAGTAGTTCACCTCAGACCTACGGGTCCATAGTTATTAGCTAGATGGCTTCTTCTCTCTTTTTGGATCTCAATACAATGTTCTCCCCCTCTTTCGTGGAGATCTATTTGATGTAATCTTCTTTTTGCGGTGTGTTTGTTGAGACCGATGAATTATGGGTTTATGATCAAGTCTATCTATGAATAATATTTGAATCTTCTCTGAATTCTTTTATGTATGATTGGTTACCTTTGCAAGTCTCTTCGATTTATCATTTTGGTTTGGCCTACTAGATTGGTTTTTCTTGCCATGGGAGAAGTGCTTAGCTTTGGGTTCAATCTTGCGGTGTCCTTTCCTAGTGACAGAAGGGGCAGCAAGGCACATATTGTATTGTTGCCATCGAGGATAACAAGATGGTTTTTTATCATATTGCATGAAACTATCCCTCTACATTATGTCATCTTGCTTAAGGCGTTACTCTATTTTGAACTTTATAGTCTAGATGCATGCTGGATAGCGGTCGATGAGTGGAGTAATAGTAGTAGATGCAGGCAGGAGTCGGTCTACTTGTCTCGGACGTGATGCCTATATACATGATCATACCTAGATATTCTCATAACTACCCTCAATTCTATCAATTGCTCAACAGTAATTTGTTCACCCGCCGTAGAATACTTATGCTCTTGAGAGAAGCCACTAGTGAAACCTATGGCCCCCGGGTCTATTCTCATCATATTAATCTCCATCACTTTAATCTCGCTTTGCTTTTTTACTTTGCCTTTTACTTTTCACTTTGCATATCTATACCAAAAATACCAGAAATATTATCCATCATCTCTATCAGATCTCACTCTCGTAAGTGACCGTGAAGGGATTGACAACCCCTAATTGTGTTGGTTGCGAGGAGATATTGTTTTTGCAGGTACAAGGGACTTGCGCATAGCCTCCTACTGGATTGATACCTTGGTTCTCAAAAACTGAGGGAAATACTTACGCTACTTTGCTGCACCATCCTCTCCTCTTCGGGGAAATCCAACGCAGTGCTCATTTGGTAGCACGGGTACAACGGATTGTGGGAGCGTGGTCCGCTGTAGATAGAGGGGGGAAGGTGATGGAGATGTTGGTGAAGATGCGGAGGTGTTGGTGAAGATCGTGGTGATGATGATGATGGCCACGGCAGTGTTCCGGCTCCACCGGAAGAGAGGGGGAGAGGGGCCCCCTTCTTCTTCTTCTTCCTTGACCTCCTCCCTAGATGGGAGAAGGGTTTCCCCTCTGGTCATTGGCCTCCATGGCATGGGAGGGGCGAGAGCCCCTCCGAGATTGGATTTGTCTCTCTGTCTCTCTCTGTTTCTGCGCTCTGTTATTCTGCCCTTTCACTGTTTCTTATATATTTGGATATCCGTAACTCCGATTGGATTGAAATCTTCGCCCAGATTTTTCTTCGAAAATTAGCTTTCTCTCGGCAAAAGAATAGCAGCAACTGCCTTACGTGGAGCCCACGAGGGTCAGGGGCGTACCCAGGGGGTAGGCGCGCCCCCGTGCCTCGTGGCCACCTCGGCACCGTCTCGCGTTGATTCTTCCTCCCATATTTTCCAAATATTCCAAAAATATTCTCCGTCCGTTTTTATCCCGTTTGGACTCCGTTTGATATGGGGTTTCTGTGAAACATAAAACATGCAACAAACAGGAACTGGCACTGGGCACTCGATCAATATGTTAGTCCCAAAGATAATATAAAAAGTTGCCAAAAGTATATGAAAGTTGCATAATATTGGCATGGAACAATAAAAAATTATAGATATGGCGGAGACGTATCAGCATCCCCAAGCTTAATTCCTGCTCGTCCTCGAGTAGGTAAATGATAAAAAAGGATAATTTTTGGATGTGGAATGCTACCTAGTATAATCTTGATCATGTAATCTAATCATGGCATGAATATTAAGACACGAGTGATTCAAGGCAATAGTCTATCATTTGACATAAAAACAATAATACTTCAAGCCTACTAAGAAAGCAATCATGTCTTTTCAAAATAATATGGCCAAAGAAAGTTATCCCTACAAAATCATATAGTCTGGCTATGCTCCATCTTCATCACACAAAGCATTCAAATCATGCACAACCCCGATGACAAGCCAGGCAATTGGTTCATACTTTTTAACGCGCTTCAGCTTTTTCAACCCTCACGCAATACATGAGCGCAAGCCATGGACATAGCACTATAGGTGGAATAGAATAATATGATGGGGGTTATGTGGAGAAGACAAAAAAGGAGAAAGTCTCACATCAACGCGGCTAATCAACGGGCTATGTAGATGCCCATCAATTGATGTCAATGTGAGGAGTAGGGATTGCCATGCAACAGATGCACTAGAGCTATAAGTATATGAAAGCTCAAACTGAAAACTAAGTGGGTGTGCATCCAACTTGCTTGCTCATGAAGACCTCGGGCATTTGAGGAAGCCCATCATCGGAATATACAAGCCAAGTTCTATAATGAAAATTCCCACTAGTATATGAAAGTGATAGCTCAAGAGACTTTCTATATAAACAACACCGTGCTACTTTGAAGCACAAGTGTGGTAAACGGATAGTAACATTGCCCCTTTTTCTCTCTTTTTTGAATCGGCTTCTTTGGCCCCCTTTTTTATTTAGGCTTCTTTGGCCTATCTTTTCTTGGGGCAATGCTCTAATAATGATGATCATCACACTTTTATTTACTTACAATTCGATATTACAACTCGATACTAGAACAAAGATATGACTCTATATGAATGCCTCCAGCGGTGTATCGGGATGTGTAATTATCTAGCGTAGCAATGATATAAAAAATGGACAAGCCATGAAAACATCATGCTAGCTATCATACGATCATGCAAAGCAATATGACAATAAATGCTCAAGTCATGTATATGATGATGATGATGGAAGTTTCATGGCAATATATCTCGGAATGGCTATGGAAATGCCATGATAGGTAGGTATAGTGGCTGTTTTGTGGAAGATATAATGAGGCTTATGTGTGATAGAGCATATCGTATCACGGGGTTTGGATGCACCGGCGAAGTTTGCACCAACTCTCGAGGTGAGAAAGGGTAATGCACGGTACCGAAGAGGCTAGCAGTGATGGAAGGGTGAGAGTGCGTGTCAGTGTACTAAAGTAGGGGTACCTTAGTACCCCGAACTCGTGCACGGGCAGTCGTAGCACCCCTCGGCACGGCTTGCCAGGTGATCGCCAAGACCTTCCATGGTCCCCTTTTGGGCCATTCAAGAACAAAGTATTTGAGCCAAGGCCCCGGCAGGAGGAGCTTGCCGGGAAGGCCACCCGAAGAGAGCGAGGCCCCGGCAAGAGGAGCTTGCGGGGACTGCCGCTCGAAGCACATGACCCCGGCAAGAGGAGCTTGCCGGGAAGGCCAACCACGGCACGACAGGAGCCTTGCCGCGACGCGCCGCGCGTCCCGGCAAGGACCGGTGAGCGACGAGCTCCCGGGCGCGACAAGACATCCACCGCGGCAAGGCGCTTGCCGCAGCAAGTTACCACCCCGTGCCTGCGCTCCAGCTCATCCACCAACGTGTCGCTCTGGGGGCATTCCAGGCGCACGTGGCGGGAGGCTGTGTATCCAGGGGCATGCGGTGGCGAAGCGAAGCTGACAGAGTAGCCATCGTGGCAAACGGTGGCGCTCCTGACGGTCCTTTTCCTGCGCCGTCTGGGCGATGCGGACGGGCATTTAATGCCCTTGTCCCCCGCCGTCAGAGTTAGGTATGATAGCACTGTACAGCCACTATGCAGGCAGCTGTACCCACTACAGCATTCTCCCATTTTTTCCCCCACCTACGCTGCCACCTGTGGGTAACCCCTTGAGCATATAAAAGGAGGCCCCGTGCGCACGTAGGAGGAAGAGGCCACTCACGCTCGGTCTCGCCAGCAGCTCACGTGTACTGTAGCACCACACGCTCCCGAGCAAGAACACAATACAAACCACAAAGCAGCAGTAGGGTTTTACGCATCCTTGCGGCCCGAAGCTGGGTAAAATCCCTTGTGTGCATCACCTCGATCTGCTCTTCGTGCGACCTCTGCCCCCCGCCGAACCAGTAAGGGGCTCGGTCCCCATAGGTGTTCGAGGAAGCCGATTCCCCCCGACATCTTTGGCGCGCCAGGTAGAGGGCGTTGAAGTTGTGCGAACCTGATCTGGCGTCTGCAAGGGCTAGATCTCCGTCATCTTCATCGATATGCCACCGAAGAAGAAGGCTCCGGAGGTGGCTGGTCCGTCCGCGTCGAACCCACCGTCCTTGGAGCAAACGGGTGGTGGGGGCGGCACCGGCGGCGGAATGGGCGTCGTCGAGCCAGCTCATGGCGCCGTGGCGTCCGAGCATGCACCAAGCTCATGGTGCCACGGCGTCCGAACGTACGCCGACACCTCTCGGCGCAGGTAAGCCCTGTTATGACCAGGCAACCTTTCTCTCTATTCCATGGAGCGGAGGCAGTCAGCCCCACGGATCTCGCATACGGGCCACCTCGAGTGTTCGCTCACGCTGAGCTCGAGCAAGAGAAGCTGCGACATCTTTGCCGCGCCGCTCCTCGAGGAGGACCGTCTTCAGGCCGCTGTGCGAGCTGCTCGCTACCAGCAAGCTTTGCGCCGCTTTTATAGCCGCAAAGTTAGCGCCAGAAGTTTCAAGGAAGTGGGAAGGCCCTTACCGGGTGAAACAAGTCGCTAGGCCTGGCGCTGTCCGCCTTGAGACTGAAGATACCACTCCGGTGAGAAACTCCTGGAACGTGGGGCATCTTCGTAAGTTTCGCCCGTAAGGCGCGGTTGTCGGACCCCGTCCGGAAACCACCCCTTTGTCCAAGTCTTGCCGCTGTTGCATGTAATCCTTGGTACAAAGCCGGGCGCAGATCCCGCGCATAGCTCATGTGCCTTGCACATCTTGTCGATCTCATGTTCTTTATTCTTTGCATGCATTATCTGACACTCTGTGCAGCACTGACCCCCGGTAAGCGATGGCGAGCCCCATGTTCCGCCTTGCCGGAAAGCGACCTTGCCGGGCAGCGAGCCACGGAAAAGCTAAGTTGCCAAAGTTTGAGCAATTAAGTTTTTAAATTCTGAGGTTATCTCCCTTGAACGACCGCACTTTGTATGCAAAACCTGTGTGCGGAAGGGCCGGCCCATGGCTAGTTGCGCCCTTACTTCGTTTCGAGTCCGCTCAACGACTTAAGTGTGCTACAACCCGAGTGGCATCCTTACTTTGTTTCGAGCTCGCTCGGCAGCTTAAGTGTGCTGCGACTGCAGTCGCAACACTTACTTTGTTTTGAGCCTGCTCAACAATTTAAGTGAGCTGCAGCTAGCCGCGGCAAGGTTTCTTGCCGGTAATGGCGCCGCTGGCAGGCTGCTGATGTCCCGCACTCAGCGCCTGCGGCAAGGCGGAGGCCTACGCCGACAAGTCCCCAGAGAGCGTAGGGCGAAAGCATACAAAGCGTGGAATCAAGTAGAGGGGATAACAGTGCAATCACTACCTAAGATAAAGTTATATTACAAGATAATTTGTCGCGGCCCTAATGAATCGCTTTCATAACCTGGCCAGCAGCGACAAGAAAAGAAAAGGGGAGGCGGCCTAATCCACACGGTCGCCCTCGATCCTCTTGATCCCGGCCACCTTCTCCACAATGGGCGCCACGAGGGCCCTGATCTCCTCGAGGTCAGCATCCGCCGGCAGGGATTTGAGGACGTTGGTGAGCCTGATGCCGGGGTTGCGGAAGGCGATCTTCACCAACTCCTTCTCGAGGGCTCCGGCGATGGCATCACGCGTATCGCCGGCCAGCTGCTCTGGAATCGCGTTCCGGAGATGCTGAAGGGCCGCCACGACGCCTTTGAAGAATGAAGTGAGCTTGGCGCTGGGTGGGACGTTTTCGCCAGAGGGATACTCGTGACCCTCCATCCCCAGCAGTGTCAGCTCCTTGCCGATGGCGGCGGCGATGTCCACGAGACCCTCAGTCCACTGCTCCACCGTCGCCCTGAAGTTGTTCTGGGTAACAGTGGCGCTTTTCAGCAGCGCCTCGTTGTCCGCGACCTCCTTCCGCAAGGTCGTCTCCCGCTCCTTGGCGCTCTCCAGCGCCTTGGTCAAGGTGTCCAGCTTCAGCCCGAGATCCGCGCTGGAGTCCTTGGCGGCATCAAGCTCCTTGATCTTCTCGGCGAAGCGGCCCTGCAGCTCGCCGAGGGTGTGGGCACCCTTCTCGCGCTCCTGTTTGAGCACGGCAAGCTCCTCACCGCTCGCCTTGAGATCAGTGTCGAGGTGCGCCACCTTCACCTCCAGCGCCTTCTTGGCGGTCTCGGCAGCTGCGGCAGCGTCCTGCGCTTCCTTGAGGGCTGCGCTGAGCACTTGCTCGCGCGCGGCAACCTCCTCCTCGTGGCTAGCGAGGCTGGCTCTCTGCTGCACCAGCTCACCTTCCCGCGTAGATAGCCCCGCGGCGGCAAGCCTTTGCTGCTCTTCGGCTTCTGCCTTCTCGAGGATGAAGGCCGTCCGCGCCTCGTCGAGCTGCCTTCGCTCCTCCGCCAAGGATCGGAGGGCCTCCTTGTTGAGCTCCCGGAGCTCCTCGGCGCGCTTCTCCATGTCCACTCCCGCCTTCGCGACGAGCGCTTCCCGGTGTTCCACCTGGGCTTGTCGGGCGCGGTAGAGTGACACCAGCTTCCGGAGCAACCGCTCCTCCTCAGGCTTGCCGCCGCTGCTGCCTGGCACGTCAACCAGCATCAGCCCGACGGAGGGGAGCACCTCTTCGTCCAAGGTCTCCCCCTCGACCGGCGCCCTGGAAGTCGACTCCCAGGGAAGCTTGATGAAGATATCATCGCCGGCCTTCAGGTAGACGCCTGGCTGGGGCTCCTCGGGGCCCGACGCTGCTGCGGAGGCGGGATTGGCGGTCGGTGCAGCGCCTGGCGCTCCTGCGGCCCCAGGGCCGTCAGTACGATCGCCGGCCCCCTCGCCCGCGGCCGCTGCGGCAGCCCTGGCGGCCTCTTCGCCAGCCGGATCTTCAGCACCCTCCGTCTCTCCGGTGGCGGCCACGTCGTCGGTATGGCTGCGTGCCTCCTCCTCGACGACGACTTCGGTCTCCATCGGGTCCGTGGCGGACGGGTCTGAAGGCCGAAAGAAGGAGAGAAGTCAAGCAACTATCCAAAGAAGAAGAACCCCAGGGGAGTTTTGAGGCAAGGAAGTTACCTGCGCCAGGGTCTGCAGTCACGATCTCCGTCGCCGAGGGGTCGCCAGTGCTGTCCCTCGCCGGAGACTGCTCCCTCGCCGGAGGCTGCTCCCTTGCCGGGGACTGCTCCCTTGTCGGGGATTCCTCCCTTGCCGGGGGACTCCCCCTTGGCGGTGTAGTTGTAGCAGGTGACACATCGGGGGCGGTCTCCGGACGCTCCTGGTGGGGTTGCTCTGCTCCTACGCAAATCGTCAGCCAGATGTCAAGGAAAGCGAAGAGTACCCGGGCGCGCCCAACGGCAGAAAGCGAATCATATGCTTACGCTGGGGGCTGCGCTGGGGGCTGCTCCGATGATCAGTTGGCGGGTTCGACAAGGTCGCCTCAGGCGCGCCTCCTGCCGTCACGGTGGGCTCGTCGTCCAGGATGACCACCGGGACCCTGGCTCTCTTTGCCGCCCTCTGAGCCAGACTCCTGAAAAGGAGCAAATTTAGAGGAAAGCAAATGAGATGCAAGACACAACTGCAAGAATTGAAGAAACACAAGTACAGCGGGGGTCTTACTCCTCTCCCTCTTCCTTGTCGGAGCTAAGCGCAGAGAAGTCGAAGACTGGCCCGCTCCTGGCGCGAGGAGGCGGAGGAGTAGGCCCCCTCGGCCGCTTGGCAGAGGCAGTGGTGGCGCTGGCCTGAGATGGCCTTGCCCCGGCCGCCGCCGTGGCGCGAGGGGCGGAAGGAGCAGAGGCCGCGGCCCGCGAAGACCCCGTTTCTGCTGCCACAGAAGAGCGTGTCATGCGGCGCTGCGGTTGTTGGCTCGCTTGCCGTACCACCTCCCCAGCCTTGCGGAGGCGCCTCCGTGGTTGAGCCGGGGGCTCCGCCCGCGACGAGCTGCCCGAAGGTCGGGAGGAAGAGGCGCCAGCCTCTGGCAAGCCGCTCGATCCCTCGGCGGACTCGTCCGCCTCGACGCCGTGCCCAGCAAGCTCTTCCTCGCCGACAAACTCCGCTCGGTCGGCAAGGCTTTCCGCCTCCGCTGCGTCCGCCTCCGCCAATGTGAAGCCAAATTGGCCTGCGGCCGCGGCTGCCGCCGCCTCTTCCATCCTGGAGGCGATGCACCCCAACTCCAAGTCGGTGGTGTCCCGGGTGAGGCCCTTCTGCTCGTCGGGGTCGACCGGCACCTCCACCAAGTCGTCGAAGAACGCCCGCACGACATCGCCGGCGGGCTCCTGCCAAGTGGGGTCGATCCCGTGCGAATCGCACAGCGGCATCATCGCAAGGATGCGGCTGAGCGACGAGTTGTTGCACAACGGGACGACGCCTCGCGGCAGCCTGAACCATTCGGGGTGGTCGGGGTCGTGCTTGAACAGCTCCCTGAGCGTCCCGTCAAGCTCCAAGACGGTGAAATTGAAGTTGAGGCCGGGGCGCAGCCTCATGATGTCCGCCGCGTTCTGGAACACCCAGGCAGGTCTCCCCTTCTCCTGCAGGGGAGCAATGCGGCGGTGGAGGAAATTTGCGCCAACGGCGCCAACTGTGAGCCCAGCGCGCCTAAGCCGCAGGATCCGGGTAACGGCAATCTGCAGCTTGTCGTCGTCCGGGGCCACGTCGCTCCAATCCCTGCCGCGCACCACAGGAGTTCGGCGCATGACAGTGTATGGCTGCGGGTTCTACTCGACGATCAGGCACCCGTCTGCTCTCCATTCCTCCCATTTTCTATGGAGCTCTCCCTCCAGATAGGCATCCTTCTTGCCGGGCTTCGAGATCCAGACAATTCCGCCGGAGAGAGGCTCCCCCCTCTCTACTCGAGGCGTGAAGTGGCGGAAGAGGGCTACGTTTGGAAAGACTCTGACAAAGTTTTCGCAAAGATGTGCGAAAATTGCCATGGTCAGAACAGCATTGGGGGTGAAATCAAGGAGGTGGAACCCGTAGGTGTTCATGATGTCGCAGAAGAATTCAGAAAAGGGCGGGCAGAGCCTGCAATAGAAGAACAGAGGAAAGAAGGGGTACCCGGTCGGATACTCCTTCTGGGCGGCGGCGGGAGGAACCCTCGTGCGCGGATGCGCTCGCGTCCCCGTCGACCGGAAGAGGTAAAATTCCTCCCTCAGGTCCAGCGCCTCGAGCTCAGGGGGGAAGGTTGCTTGCTCCTTTCGCTGCGCCTCAAGTCGCTGTGCCTCGGCCGACTTCACGGCCTTCCCCTTTCCCTTGTCGCCCTTCGGGGCCATGGCGGAAGCGGGGAGGGAGGTCGGTGGCGTCGGTAGCACTGGTGGCGACGGAAGGGGCGGAGCGCTGCTTCTCTTGGGAAGTGGCGGAGATTTCCGAGGAATCGCAACTGGCGGGTGGACGGACTGCCCCTGTTTCCCCTGCTTATAAGGGGGGAAGGGGGCGTTTCGCCTTTCCGAATAAACAAATCACCTGCAACGTGACGCGTGCCTGCGGGGCTCAGCCCCGCGCACGCCGCCCACGTCACGCACGCCTCTCCCCACGATGCCGCGTTCGACGCGTGCCGTTCGGGGAGGACGTGGTGGACGCAGAAGCAGATGCAGCGTGACCCAGGCCGCGCGTGCCCGTGCACTGTTTTGGGCCTGGCCCAACAGCGCTCGGCCCCGTGTATGGCCCAGGCCCGGGGGCTCCTGTCGGTGTACTAAAGTAGGGGTACCTTAGTACCCCGAACTCGTGCACGGGCAGTCGTAGCACCCCTCGGCAAGGCTTGCCAGGTGATCGCCATGACCTTCCATGGTCCCCTTTTGGGCCATTCAAGAACAAAGTATTTGAGCCAAGGCCCCGGCAGGAGGAGCTTGCCGGGAAGGCCACCCGAAGAGAGCGAGGCCCCGGCAAGAGGAGCTTGCCGGGACTGCCGCTCGAAGCACAAGACCCCGGCAAGAGGAGCTTGCCGGGAAGGCCAACCACGGCACGACAGGAGTCTTGCCGCGACGCGCCACGCGTCCCGCCAAGGACCGGTGAGCGACGAGCTCCCGGGCGCGACAAGACATCCACCGCGGCAAGGCGCTTGCCGCGGCAAGTTACCACCCCGTGCCTGCGCTCCAGCTCATCCACCAACGTGCGCTCTGGGGGCATTCCAGGCGCACGTGGCGGGAGGCTGTGTAGCGAGGGGCATGCGGTGGCGAAGCGAAGCTGACAGAGTAGCCATCGTGGCAAACGGTGGCGCTCCTGACGGTCCTTTTCCTGCGCCGTCTGGGCGATGCGGACGGGCATTTAATGCCCTTGTCCCCCGCCGTCAGAGTTAGGTATGATAGCACTGTACAGCCACTGTGCAGGCAGCTGTACCCACTACAGCATTCTCCCATTTTTGCCCCCACCTACGCTGCCACCTGTGGGTAACCCCTTGAGCATATAAAAGGAGGCCTCGTGCACACGTAGGAGGAAGAGGCCACTCACGCTCGGTCTCGCCAGCAGCTCGCGTGTACTGTAGCACCACACGCTCCCGAGCAAGAACACAATACAAACCACAAAGCAGCAGTAGGGTTTTACGCATCCTTGCGGCCCGAAGCTGGGTAAAATCCCTTGTGTGCATCGCCTCGATCTGCTCTTCGTGCGACCTCCGCCCCCCGCCGAACCAGTAAGGGGCTCGGTCCCCATAGGTGTTCGAGGAAGCCGATTCCCCCCGACAGTGCGTATAATCCATGGACTCACATTAGTCATAAAGAACTCATATACTTATTGCAAAAGTTTATTAACCCTCGAAGCAAGGTACTACTACGCATGCCCCTAGGGGGATAGATTGGTAGGAAAAGACCATCGCTCGTCCCCGTCCGCCACTCATAAGGAAGACTATCAATAAATACCTCACGCTCCAACTTCGTTACATAACGATTCACCACACATGCATGCTACGGAAATCACAAACTTCTACACAAGTATTTCCACAATCCACAACTACCCACTAGCATGACTCGAATATCACCATCTTTATATCGCGTTTGCAAGGAATCAACATATCATATTCAGTGATCTACAAATTTTATGTAGGATTTTATGACTAACCATGTGAATGACCAGTTCCTGTCATCTCTCTAAATAGATGTAAGTGAAGCAAGAGAGTTTAATTCTTTATACAAAAGATATGACCACGCTCTAACAAATATAAGTGAAGCAAAAGAGCAATCTACAAATGGTGGTTTTCTATGTGAAGAGAAACAGGCAATCCAAACTTCAAATGATATAAGTGAAGCACATGAAGCATTCTATAAAGCCATACTCAAAAGATATAGGGGAAGTGCAAAGAGCATTCTATAAATCAACCAAGGACTATCTCATACCAGCATGGTGCAAAAAAGAAAAGTGAAAACTAAATGCAAAAGATGCTCCAAGATTTACACATATCACATGAACGAAACGAATCCGGAAACATATCGATACTTGTTGAAGAAAGAGGGGATGCCTTCCGGGGCATCCCCAAGCTTAGAAACTTGAGTCTCCTTGAATATTTACTTGGGGTGCCTTGGGCATCCCCAAGATTGAGCTCTTTCCTCTCCTTCTTCTCCTCACATCGAGACATCCTCGATCCTCAAACACTTCATCCACACAAAACTCAACAGAAAACTCGGTAAGATTCGTTAGTATAATAAAGCAAATCACTACTCTAAGTACTATTGCAGACCAATTCATATTTTGTTTTTGCATTTTATCTACTGTAATATAAATTTTCCATGGCTTAGTCCACTGATAGAAATTGACAGTTTCATCAAAACAAGCAAACTATGCATCAAAAACAGAATCTGTCTAAAACAGAACAGTCTGAAATAATCTGAACATTCACCATACCTCTGTTACTCCAACAATTCTACCAAAATTAGGAAAAATAAAAAATTTGCGTAGAAAGACAGTGCAAAAAGAATCAGAACCGTTTTACATTCCAGTAAAAAATGTAAAATCATGCACTATAGCCAAAGTTTCTGTCCTGCACCGCACAAACCAACAAGCATTGTAAACATCCTAAAGGCAAACCTTGGCACATTATTTTTATAATACAATGGAATTGTACAAGGGGATAATTATTTTGGTTGAAAAGTTTCTGTAATCAAGATTCCAAAAGTTTCCGTGAGCATGAACAAAGTTCAAGGAGCTCCCCCACTTCAACAATGCTTGTCTTTCTCACTTTCACTTTCCTTTTTGAAAAGTTTTGGGTTCCCCTATTTATTTTTTTGTTTTTAAACTTTATAAAAGCACTCAACAGAAATAAATGACTCTCTAAAACTTCCCGGTTGTCTCCCTGGCAGCGCTTTCTTTAAAGCCATTAAGCTAGGTGTAAAGTGCTCAAGTAATGGATCCACCCGGATCCCAAGGTATATCAAAGCCAATTTTAATTAACAATGATTTGTAATTTAGTAGTGAGCACAAAGTAACATAAATCATGCAGCAACGAAGTATAACTCTCTTCCTATGCATCGGCATGTCATAAAAGAACAATTCATGCACACAAAGTAAAGACCAATGCATAGTATAAACAATTTCTTGCAATTTTTTCATGTTGGAAATATAAAGAGGCGGAGATATAGTTCCTCTCTCATAATAATTGCAAGTAGGTGTAGCAAGCACATGCATATTATATTCATCAAAATCATCATGTGCAACGGTAAAAGGCAACCCATCAATATAATCCTTAATAAGGGCAAACTTCTCCGATATAGTGTAGTCGGGATAATTCAAAAAGATAATAGGACTATCATGCGTGGATGCAATAGCAAAAAATTCATGTTTAACATAAGGAACTATAGCAAGTTCATCTCCATAAGAATAATTCATATTGGCATCTTGTCCACAAGCATAGCAAGCATCATCAAAAAGGGATATTTGAAAAGATTCAACGGGATCATAAAAATTATCATAGCATTCATCCTTTGGGAAGCACGAAGGGGAATTAAACAATGTATGAGTTGAAGAGTTACTCTCATTAGAAGGTGGGCACGGGTGATCGATACACTCTTCCTCCTTTTGTTCTTCGCTCTCCTCCTCATCTTTTTCATACAATGAGCTCAGAGTTTCATCAATTTCTTCTTCCATAGGTTCCTGCAAAATATTAGTATCTTCTTGGACAGCGGAGACTTTCTCAGTAAATTCATTAATATCGGAATTGAATTCATAATTCTTATAGCAGTATTTAAGGATAGCTAAATTTTTAGGTCTATAAACAGCATCATGAAGATTTTCACACTCTTTGAACAAAGATTCAATTTCATAAGCACCTATAAAAGCAACAAATTCTTCTATTTTTTCCACGTCATAGTAATCATATATACCATTAGCATAAGAAGCCAAGGTTTTATTATCATTAAATTTGCATAAAAAGGGAAGGTGTGGAGCCTTCATCCTAGAGCAACAAGTATAATCATAACTCAAGCATACTTGCCGAGCATACCACTTCAACATATAAATTTGATCCCATAATAGTTTCCCTTTTTGAGTCAAGCGATAATCCCTAAAGTATTTACGTTGATCCAACGTGTCTCCCATTACCAGATTGAATGGGGTTTTCTTAGGATTATCAAAGTAGTACATAATATCTATCACATAACGAGCATCGAGGGTTTTAGGAGGTTCCCCATCTCCATGAGTAGCAAGTACAACTATTTTTTTTTGGTATTTTGTGTTCCATATCCATAACTAAAGATAGAGAATAACTTAGAACAGCAAATAAAAAAATATTTAGTGATAAAGCAAACAAGCACACACGAGAATATTCACCGTACGCTATGACTCCCCGGCAACGGCGCCAGAAAAAGGTCTTGATAACCCACAAATATAGGGGATCAATTGTAGCCTCTTTCGATAAGTAAGAGTGTCTAACCCAACGAGGAGCTAAGGTAGAACAAATATTCCCTCAAGTTCTATCGACCACCGATACAACTCTACGCAAGCTTAACATTCGCTTTACCTAGAACAAGTATGAAACTAGAAGTACTTTGTAGGTGTTTTTGGATAGGTTCGCAAGAATATAAAGAACACATAAATAAAAACTAGGGGCTGTTTAGGTAAAGAAGCAATAAAGTAAATATAGCGAGTGTGGGAAAGTGGTGGTAGGAGTTTCGAAATTGTCCCTAAGCAATTGTCTACTTTACTAGACCGATAGCAAGTTTTATGTGGGAAAGGCCACTCCTAGCATGTCATCCCTGAGTTGGAATTCTATGCACTTATGATTGGAACTATTAGCAAGCATCCGCAACTACTAACGTTCATTAAGGTAAAACCCAACCATAGCATTAAGTTATATTGTACCCCCTTCAATCCCGTATGCATCAATTTCTATGCTAGGTAGAAGCTTCTGTCTCTCTTGCCCTGCAATACATAGTCCTATCAACATACAACTAACCCTATGGTGTGACCCACGCGCACGCTCATATGATGGGCACCAAAGGATAGCAACATAACCACAAGCAAATTAAATTAATCAAAGCAATTCATCAACCACTGATAGGACAATGAAAATCTACTCAGACATCATTGGAGGGCAACACATCATTGGGTAATAATATGAATCATAAAGCACCATGTTCAAGTAGAGGGTACAGCGGGTTGCGGGAGCATGGACCGCTGTAGATAGAGGGGGGAAGGTGATGGAGATGTTGGTGAAGATGGCGGAGGTGTTGGTGAAGATCGCAGTGATGATGATGATGGCCACGACAGTGTTCCGGTGCCACCGGAAGAGATGCGGAGAGGGGCCCCCCTTCTTCTTCTTCTTCCTTGACCTCCTCCCTAGATGGGAGAAGGGTTTCCCCTCTGGTCCTTGGCCTCCATGGCATGGGAGGCGCGAGATCCCCTCTGAGATTGGATCTGTCTCTCTCTGTTTTTGCGCTCTATTATTATGCCCTTTCACCGTTTCTTATATATCCGGAGATCCGTAACTCCGACTGGATTGAAACCTTCGCCCAGATTTTTCTCTAAAAATTAGCTTTCTTGCGGCAAAAGAATAGCAGCAACCGCCTTACGAGGGGCCCATGAGGGTCAGGGGCGCGCCCAGGGGGGCAGGCATGCCCCCTGCCTCATGGCCACCTCGGGCACCGTCTCGCGTTGATTCTTCCTCCCATATTTTCCAAATATTCCAAAAATATTCTCTGTCCGTTTTATCCCATTTGGACTCCGTTTGGTATGGGGTTTCTGCAAAACATAAAGCATGCAACAAACAGGAACTGGCACTGGGCGGATCAATATGTTAGTCCCAGAAATAATATAAAAAGTTGCCAAAAGTATATGAATATTGCATAATATTGGCATGGAACAATAGAAAATTATAGATACGACGGAGACGTATCAACGACCACGAAGCATCGATGGAGATCAAGGTGTCGAGCCGGTGACGATGGATATTATGACGATGCTTTGGAGATGGAGATCAAAAGCACGAGATGATAATGGCCATATCATGTCACACATTTTGATTGCATGTGATGTTTATCTTTTATGCATCTTATTTTTCTTAGAACGACAGTAGCATTATAAGATGATCCATTCACTAAATTTCAAGGTAAAAGTGTTCTCCCTGAGTATGCACCGTTGCTACAGTTCTCATTTCGAGACACCACGTGATGATCGTGTGTGATAGACTCTACGTTGACATACAATGGGTGCAAGACAGTTTTGCACATGCGGAATACTTGGGTTAAAATTGACGAGCCTAGCATGTACAGACATGGCCTGGGAACACTGGAGACCGAGGGCGAACGTGAATCATATAGTAGATATGATCAATATAGAGATGTTCACCATTGATGACTACCCCATCTCACGTGATGATCGGACATGGGTTAGTTGATTTGGATCACATATCACTTAGATGACTTGAGGGATGTCTATTTAAGTAGGAGTTCTTTAGTAATATGATTAATTGAACTTAATTTGTCATGAACTTAGTCTTATACTTTTGCATATCTATGTTGTAGATCAATAGCTCGTGATATAGCTCCTACTTTTTTGATATGTTCCTAGAGAAAACTAAGTTGAAAGATGATAGTAGCAATGATGCGGACTGGGTCCATGGATTATCCTCATTGCTGCATAGAAGAATTATGCCCTTGATGCACCGCTAGGTGACAGACCTATTGCAGGAGCAGATGCAGACATTTTGAATGTTTTGCAAGCTCGATATGATGAGTACTTGATAGTTTAGTGTGCCATGCTTTACAGCTTAGAACCGGGACTTCAAAAATGTTTCGAATGCCATGGAGCATATGAGATGTTCCAAGAACTGAAATTAGTATTTCAGGCTCATGCCTAATAGCTCCGTCAATGAGCAGATGCTCAAAATGTCTAGGTACTACAATCGCTTGAATCAAGTGGGAGTTAATCTTCTAGATAAGTTAGTGATTGACAAAGTTCTCTATTCACTATCACCAAGATACTAGAACTTCGTGATGAACTATAATATGCAAGGGATGACAAAAACGATTCCCAAGCTCTTCGCGATGCTAAAATCGGCGAAGGTAGAAATCAAGAAAGAGCATCAAGTGTTGATGGTTAACAAGACCACTAGTTTCAAGAAAAAGGGCAAGGTAATGAAAGGGAACTTCAAGAAGAATAGCAAGAAAGTTGCCACTCCCGTGAAGAAGCCCAAAGCTTGACCCAAGCCTGAAACTGAGTGCTTCTACTGCAAAGGAAATGATCACTGGAATGGAACTGCCCCAAATACTTGGCAGATAAGAAGGATGACAAAGTGAACAAAGGTATATTTGATATACATGTTATTGATGTGTATCTTACTAGTGTTCATAGTAACCCCTAGGTATTTGATACCGGTTCAGTTGCTAAGATTAGTAACTCAAAACAGGAGTTGCAGAGACTAGTTAAAAGCGAGGTGATGTTGTGTGTTGGAAATGATTCCGAGATTGATCTGATCACCAACGCACACTCCATATACCTTCGGGATTAGTGTTTAACCTAAATAAATGTTATTTGGTGTTTGCGTTGAGCATGAATATGATTAGATCATGTTTATTTCAATACGATTATTCATTTAAGTTAAGAGAATAATTGTTATTCTGTTTACATGAATAAAACCTTCTATGGTCATACACCCAATGTGAATGGTTTATTGAATCTCTATCGTTGTGATACACATATTCATAATATTGATGCCAATAGATGCAAAGTTGATAATGATAGTGCAACATACTTGTGGCACTGCCATTTAGGTCATATTGGTGTAAATCGCGTGAAGAAACTCCATGCAAATGGACTTTTGGAGTCACATGATTATGAATCATTTGATACTTGCGAACCATCCATCATGGGAAAGACGACAAAAACTCCGTTCTCTGGAACAATGGAGCGAGCTAATGACTTACTAGAAATAATACGTACCGATGTATGCGGTCCGATGAGTGTTGAAGCACGCGGCGAGTATCATTTTTTCTGACATTCACAGATGTTTTGAGTAGGTATGGGTATATCTACTTAATGAAACAAAAGTCTGAAACATTTGAAAAGTTCAAAGAATTTAAGAGTGAAGTGAAGAATCGCCGTAACAAGAAAATAAAGTTTCTACGATCTGACCGCGGAGGCGAATGTTTGAGTTACGAGTTTGGCCTTCATTTAAAACAATGAGGAATTGTTTCCCAACTCACGCCAGCTGAAACGCCATAGTGTAATGGTGTGTCTAAACGTCGTAACCATACTTTATTGGATATGGTGCATTCTATGATGTCTCTTACCGATTTACCACTATCATTTTGGGGTTATGCATTAGAGACAGTTGCATTCACATTAAATAGGGCACCGTCTAAATCTGTGGAGACAACACCGTATGAACTGTGGTTTGGCAAGAAACCTAAGCCGTTGTTTCTTAAAGTTTGGGGATGCGATGCTTATGTCAAAAGGCTTCAGGCTAATAAGCTCGGACCCAAATCGGAGAAGTGCATCTTCATAGGATACCCTAAGGAAACAATTGGGTACACCTTCTACCACAGATCCGAAGGCATGATCTTTGTTGCTAAGAATTGATCTTTTCTAGAGAAGGAGTTTCTCTCGAAATAAGTGAGTGGGAGGAAAGTATAACTTGATGAGGTAGTTGTACCTTCTCTTGAATTGGAAAGTAGTACATCAGAGAAAACTGTTCCCGGGATGCCTACACCAACTAGAGAGGAAGATAATGATGAGAATCATGAAACTTCATATCAAGTTACTACTGAACTTGGTAGGTCAACTAGAGAACGATCCGCACCAGAATGGTACGGTAATCCTATCCTGGAAGTCATGTTACTAGACCAAGGCGAACCTACAACCTATAAAGAAGCTATGGCGAGCCCAGATTCCGACAGATGGCTTGGGCCCATGAAATCTGATATATGATCCATGTATGAGAACAAAGTGTGGACTTTGGTGGACTTGCCCGATGATCGGCAAGCCATAGAGAATAAATGGATCTTCAAGAAGATTAACACTGATGGTAGTGTTACTGTCTAGACTTGTCGCAAAAGGTATTCGACAAGTTCAAGGAGTTGACGATGATGAGACTTTCTCATCCGTAGCGATGCTTAAGTCTGTCAGAATAATGTTAGCAATTGCCATATTTTATGATTATGAAATCTGGCAAACGGACGTCAAAACTACATTTCTTAATGGATTTCTTGAAGAAGAGTTGTATATGATGCAACCAGAAGGTTTTGTCAATCCTAAAGGTGCTGACAAAGTGTGCAAACTCCAGCGATCCATCTATGGACTGGTGCAAGCATCTCGGAGTTGGAATATAAGCTTTGATGAGGTGATCAAAGCATATGGTTTGATAGATACAAACTTATGGTGAAGCCTATATTTACAAGAAAGTGAGTGGGAGCTCTGTAGCATTTCTAATATTATATTGTTGATTGGAAATTATATAGAATTTCTGAATAGCATAAAAGGATACTTGAATAATAATTTCTTCAATGAAAAAGACCTCAGTGAAGCTACTTATGTATTAGGCATCAAGATCTATAGAGATATCGAGACGCTTAATAGGACTTTCACAAAGCACATACCTTGACAAAGTTTTGAAGAAGTTCAAAATGGATCAGTCAAAGAAAGGGCTCTTACCTGTGTTACAAGGTACGAAGTTGAGTAAGACTCAAAACCCGACCACAACAAAAGTTAGAGAGAGAATGAAAGTCATTCCCTATGCCTCAGCCAAAGTCATTCCCTATGCCTCAGCCATAGGTTCTATAAAGTACGCCATGCTGTGTACCAAACCTATTGTGTACCTTGCCATGAGTTTAGCAAGGGGGTACAATAGTGATCCAGGAGTAGATATTGAACATCGGTCAAAATTACCGTTAGTTATCTAAGAGGACTAAGGAAATGTTTCCCGGTTATGGAGGTGATAAAGAGTTTGTCGTAAAGGGTTGCATCAATGCAAGCTTTGACGCTGATTCGGATGACTCTGAGTCTCAATCTGGATACATATTGGAAGTGGGAGCAATTAGCTAGAGTAGCTCCATACAGAGCTTTGTAGACATAGAAATTTGCAAAAATACATGCGAATCTGAACGTGACAGACCCGTTGACTAAACTTCTCTCACAAGCAAAACATGATCACTCCTTAATACTCTTTGGGTGCTAATCACATGGCGATGTGAATTAGATTATTGACTCTAGTAAACTCTTTGGGTTTTGGTCACATGGCGATGTTAACTATGGGTGTTAATCACATGGTGATCTGAACTAGATTATTGACTCTAGTGCAAGTGGGAGACTGAAGGAAATATGCCCTAGAGACAATAATAAAGTTGTTATTTTATATTTCCTTATTCATGATAAATGTTATTATTCATCCTAGAATTGTATTGGTCGGAAACTTAAATACATGTGTGAATACATAAACAAATACCGTGTCCCTAGTAAGCCTCTATTAGACGAGCTCGTTGACCAAAGATGGTTAAGGTTTCTTAAGCATTGACATGAGTTGTCATTTGATAACGGGATCACATCATTAGGAGAATGATGTCACGCCCAAGATGCGACCCTATCCTAAAGGAACTCGAAGGTCCCACCAAGGATAGAAGCGCATCTTGAAGAAGCTTTTGCAAGGTGGATATCATTACATCAACATTACATAATGGTGGGGATACATACAAGGCATACAAATGTCGCAAGGATACATCATTACATCATATACAAGATCAACATCCAACTACGGATGAAACATAAACAGAAACTCAAACAATATCCACCCTGCTAGCCAAGGCTGCCGAACTGGAACCTATCCCCTGATCGAAGAAGCAGAAGAAGAACTCCAAAACAAGTTAACATCACTCTCGTGTCATGATCATCGCAAAGCCTGTACCTGCAACTGTTGGTGTAGTAATCTGTGAGACACGAGGACTCAGCAATCCCATTACCATGGGCATCAAGACTAGCAAAGCTTAATGGGTAAGGAAAGCGGGTAAAGTGGTGAGGTTGCAGCAACGACTAAGCAAGTATGGTGGCTAACTTACGCAAATAAGAGTGAGAAGAGAAGCAAAGCAAACGGTCATCATCTAGTAATGATCAATAAGTGATCCTGAACTCCTACTTACGTCAAACATAACCCAGAAACCGTGTTCTCCTCTCGAACAACCCCGAAAAGAGACACTCACGGTTACGCACACGGTTGGTGTATTTTAGAAGAGTTTACTTTAATTTTACTACAACCGGATATTAACAAATTCCCATCTCCCACATAACTGCGGGCACGGCTTTCGATAGTTCAAACCCTACAGGGGTGTCCCAACTTAGCCCATTATAAGCTCTCACAATCAACGAAGGATATTCCTTCTCCCGGAAAGACCCGATCAACCTCGGAATCCCGGTTACAAGACATTCCAACAATGGTAAAACAAAACCAGCAAAGCCGCCCGATGTGCCCACAAATCCCGATAGGAGTCGCACGTACCTCGTTCTCAGGGCACACCGGATAAGTCAAGCCACGAGTGAAACCAGGCCTCGAGTTTCCCCGTGGCGGCTCCGCAGGCTGCTCGGTTCGGACCAACACTCGGAGGAGCACTGGACCAAGGGGGCGCTAAAATAAAGATGACCCTTGGGCTCTGGAAACCCAAGGGAAAAAGGCTTAGGTGAGGCAAATGGTAAAACCAAGGTTGGGCCTTGCTGGAGGAGTTTTATTCAAAGTGAACTGTCAAGGGGGTCCCATAAATCACCCAACTGCGTTAGGCACGCAAAATCCGGGAACATAATACCGATATGACGGCAACTAGGGCAGCAAGAGTGGAACAGAACACCAGGCATAAGGCCGAGCCTTCCACCCTTTACCAAGTATATAGATGCATTAATAATATAAGAGATATTGTGATGTCCCAACATAAACATAATCCAACATGGAGCAATCTTCATCTTCACCTGCAACTAGCAGCGCTATAAGAGGGGCTAAGCAAAAGCGGTAACATAGCCAAACAACGGTTTGCTCGGAAGGGTGACAAAGGTTAGGGTTCATGGCAATTTGGGAGGCTTGATGAGCAAGTGGTAGGTAACGCAGCATAGCGATAGAACGAAGAAAATAGCATAGCAATGATAGTAATGAGATCCAAGGTGACGGTCATCTTGCCTGAAATTCTGCAAGGAAGAAGAACGAGTCCATGAAGAAGATGAAGCCACGAAGACGAACCAAGCGTAGACGAACGAATCCTCACGATCGCAACGAAACAGGAACTATCGAGAAGAAGCACACAACATGGTAAACACACCACACATGAACAAGGCATGCTGCTTAACCAAGTATGATGCATGGCAAGGCTACATGAAGCTACGCATGGCAAGAGATGATGCATACAAGAGCAACACATCAAAGCAAGTTTAAATGAGGCCGAGAACAACATATAACAATTCCGGTAAGTCCTCATATGCAAATTTCGAAATTGGTCCAGATCTGAATAAACCTTATGTTCAAGTTGTTAAACATCAAATTAAGATGCACCACGATGATCTACACGAAATTCTAGTCAAGTTACATATAAAGTTCATTAGGTTCGGAGCTACGGCCTAGAAGATATGAGCAAAACAAGTCAAACATGACATTGATGTAAAATGCATACAAACATCAAGCAAACACACTCTAAACATGGATGCAACAAGGTAATATGAAACTACATGCAAAACTAAGCAATTTCCATATAGAGCACACTCAAAACGGAGCAACGGATCAACACATACACACCATACAAGTTTAAAGGACAAGCTGTCCAAAACAGCAACTAGGCATCGTACAAGTATGAAAACAACATGCTACAGGAACTCAACGTGAAAATAAAAGGCATGGGCATGATGTGCAGGTAAAGCAGAACCAAATATTAACACTGAGCTATATCCATAAATCACTAGAACATGATCAAAAGGACATGACAAAATTGCAAATAATAACACGTTCACAGACTTGGCAGAAATCACCGGACATGACAGAAATAACATCAGGTTGTAATGTTTAGAGCTATCAAACAACATGATACTAGAACTTAACATAGCAAACAAAGGCATGGAATGAATCTACTAATTTCATATAACAAAAGTCCCTTAGTGACCATGGGCCAAAAAGTAACAAGAGATATGATGGAACCCATGTAAACATAGCAAGTTTCATATATAGATTCAAACAGTGAAAATAACAGCACATGGCAGGAACACCGATAAGTAGGCATATTGGTGAGCTTGAATCACTCATCACATGCCATTTCATGACAATACAAGCATACCTACAGCAATATAACATGTTCCTGAAGCTAAGAATGGCAAGAACAAGTTCATAGCATGCTTGGATCACTAACGACAACCATGGCAAAATTGATTAACATGTAAACAATCTTCCTGGAACATTTTATAGAAAAAGTAGAGCAAGATTAAGACATGCTAGAGTACGATATAAATGCAAACAGGGGCATATATGGATAGAGCATAACCATATGAACAAAACATCCTTACTGAATATGCTCAAAAGAGTCATGGATCTCACTGTAGCAACATGAATACATGGCATGAAAATAACAGCAGAACAAAGACTAAAATTCAGTCACTGAAATCAGCAACATTACGGAGGCTACTTTGCAAGCCTGAAACAAACAACACATAGCATATCATGAAGAGTGTATTGCACCACAACAAATATGACATGTTGTAGCTCATAACACATGTAGACTTCATGCTCAAAAGAAAATCAAACAAAAAGATACAAAAATGACAAATGAGCATGTTCTGATAAACTACAGCAGACACCATTATATAGCACTCTTGCAATGATGATTAGGGCATCAAGATGGACTCAAATGAACATGGCACATTTGAACAAAATGAAGAGCACATCCTGATGAACATTTTGGTATATCATGCATGCAAAACGGAGCTACGGATGGGGAGTTATGGCATGATGAACAGGGAAATAAAATGCAAAAATAAAAAGACTTGGAGGAAAATTCGGGGTCAACCCTAGGGTTTCCAGATTCAGATCTGGCGCGCGGATGACGAGGTTCGCCGGAGCTTCGCCAGAGTTGGAGGAAGGGCGGTGGAGCTCACCGGAGGGCAGGGCAAGCCGGATTTGGCCGGATCTCGCCGGATCCGGGCGCGGACGACGAGGGCGGCGGCGAGCGGCGAGGTGGCGGCGAGCGGCGAAGGCGGGGCGGCGGCCGGCGGCGAGGGAGCGAGGCGGCGGCTACGACGCGCGGTGAGGTGCGGGCGCAGGCAGCGCGGGTGCGGGCGGTGGAGGCGGAGGACGGGCGGGGGCTCGCGGGGGCCGGCCCCGAGCCGAGCGGTCCGACGCGGTGGGAGGTGGCGGCAGCCACGTGGCGCGCCCCGATTGGCTGGGCGCGGCGGCGGGATTCGTCCGGCAGCGGCCAGACATGTCCGGTGGCGGCGGGGGTGATTTTTAGGGTTTCGGGACCCGGGATTTGGACGGGGGAGGTGTTTTTATAGGTAGAGGGAGCTAGGAGGCTCCAAATGGAGTGCGGTTTTCCGCCACGCGATCGTGATCGGACGACCGAGAGGATGGAGTTTGGCTGGGTTATTGGGCCACTTTAGAGGGGTGTTGGGCTGCACACACACGAGGCCTTTACGGTTCCCCGGTTAACCGTTGGAGTACCAAACGGACTCCAAATGGCACAAAACTTGACAGGCGGTCTACCGGTGGTGTACCAAGTCCGCTTGGCAAACTTCGGGCCATTCCGAGAAAGTTTAACTCCCGCACATGAAAAGAGGCAAAAGGGGGTGCCGGGTGACATAGGAGTGTCGGATTGCAAAACGGACAACGGGGAAAATGCTCGGGTGCATGAAACGAACACGTAAGCAAAATGAGATGCACATGATGACATGACAAAATGTAACACGCAAGCAAATGACATGGAAATGACGGCGAATAACTGGCAGACACCTGGCGCATCGAATCCGGGGCGTTACTACTCTCCTCTACTAACAAGAGATCTCGTCCTGAGATCTTAGGACCGAGACGGAAGGGAAAAGGGATGAGGTGAAATAAGAACAAAAGAGAGAGGATGAACAAAGTCGAGAACACTCAAGTAGGAAGAACAAGAAATGACGAATATGACGAGAATCAATGCTCCGAAACAGAATGGATTCAAAACCACTCCGGTTAGAACAAGATAGAAGCGGAATAAGAATGAACGAATTGTGATAGGATCCCAGTCGAACATAGAATGGAATAGAACTTGAACTTAACAAGATGGTATGACACTTGACGAGAGGAACAACACAATGCCTCTGGAAGAATTGAAATAGTGGAATGACAAGAACGGATAAGAAAATGCCAACTCCTTTGGCGAATGAATTTGAAAAGCATCCTTGCGAAGAAAAGATTGAACGAAGTTGTTGAGAAAATCAACAACAAATAATTGCTTGTTGTGGACTTATGGATAACATCTCAAAATTTTGAGTTGATAACCAGCCACAAACGGAAAAAAGATTGAATAGCTGAGAGAGAACGAAGAAATGCAAAACTCCACTTCAAAAGAATACTCAGAATTAATTGCACCTCGCGAAGCAAGAAGAAGAATACTTGAGCTCCTTCAACAAGAATCTTGATGAACACTAGAAGAATGAATTAAATACTGACAAACCACCGTAAAGAACTCCGGTAACAAATGGATGATGAGATAGAAATATAAGATGAAAGGAATAAGGTTAAAGCCTTGCGATGATTCGGATGGAGCTTCGTGACGAGACAGGCGAGAAGACTTGGAACTCCGGAAAATAAAAAGATGAAAATACTTTGAACCGAGAATGTGAAAAGATGAACAAACTCCAAAAGAAGATATTAATCCACATGAAGAAAGAAGAATAAGAATTATGTTATGCTTATTCTCCACCAATTAAATTGATGCGAAACAATGGATTTTCATACTACTTATTCGCGTTGGAAAAGATTAAGGGGGGAATATAGCATGAAATTTGAGAAAGTCTTCGTGAACCACCGGTAGGACTGGAAAGAATGAATGAATTTATATGATGAGAACGGAAAAGGAATCTTCAAGGAACCACCGTTAGAAATGAAAATGAACGAAGAAAAGAGAAAGAATCACCGGGAAGAATTAGAAAATGAACGAAGATACTTGAGGGAATTCAGAAGCAATTGAACGAAGAGATCGCGAGCTGATTGAAGAATACTTGAACGAAGCACCGGAAGGATATTGAGACGAACGAAGGGGTACGGATGTAGAATAATTGGAGAACAAATTTGAAAAACTTAGAACAAAGAGATATTCTGAAATGGAGGCCTCCGGATAATCGAGACGGAAAGCAACACCTGAAATACTCCGGATGATTTAAAAGAATTGCACGACTGGAAACAATTTGATAGGGTAACATCGAGCTAGCACCACGAATCTTCAGAAGAATGGGCAAGATTTACGAGAAACTCTACTTCGGTCTTCAAAAGATGAGAATGACGACGAGAACCAACGCCAAAATTTGTTGAGACACTCTGGGGAAACGAAAAACGAAGAGGTTGAGCCAACAATGAAAATGGTTTGAACTCGATCTTGGAGAAAATATCTGACTGATGAAATTCATACTTACGTCAAATTTCAAAAGAACTCGAGAATAACTCCGAAATAGTTAGAAGAGTCAGGTAAGATCCTAGGAAAAGACCTGTGGGTTAGGGCCCACTGAAAAAGAAAAACACCGTTGACAACGATCGGTTGAGAGAGAAATGATGCACTGGAACGATTGAAAGACTCGAATGAGGTGACAACCTCAGAATAATTGAATGCAACCGCGAATCTTCTGAGATATCTCCAGCACTCCGGAATGATCAAATGGTGAGAGGCGAACGATCAGAGGGAAATATTTGAGTTGAGGGAAAGAATATGATCGACAACGAAAAACTTGAATTTGGATCCACTGGAAAGAAAATGCGACGAGCAATGTTGAACTAGACGAGACTTCACCGGTTGAGACAATTGAGGAAAAACTGAAGATACTCCTCATGAATGAAATTGATTGCTCGAATAAAGGCTTAGACTCCTGGAATAAAAGGGGTGGGAGGGCGGGAAAAACACAGGCAACTGGAACGATGAATAATTGAATAGAGAAGCACCGGTTAAAATGATTGAGGAGAGACTGCAAGGCTTCGCACGTGTAGGATGGATACTCGATTACAGACTCCGGTTCCGAGAAAAAGAAGGGGTGGGCGGGTGGGAAAAAGAAAGACAACTTTGGATGGGGAAAACAACGTCGATTGAAAACAGTTGAGGATTGATCTCCCGAAAGACAAACAGGTTTGAGTCGACTTGACAAGAGATGCACCGGATAAAAGAGGGTGGGCAACGAACGAAAACTAACCGCATAATTCTAAGGAAAAATTTGAAGGGGAAGAGGAGTAGTTCAAAACACCTATGTCAAGATTTCTCACCAGAGCAACGAAGGGACATAGGAGTAAAAAGAAATCCTACTCTCTGATATAACTAGACTCCGCAAAAGCTTTCTTCTAGACTCGACATCGGACAAACTACACGATCAAACAAGGGGGCTCCTAGGGTTGGTCAAGGCTCTGATACCAACTTGTCACGCCCAAGATGCGACCCTATCCTAAAGGAACTCGAAGGTCCCACCAAGGATAGAAGCGCATCTTGAAGATGCTTTTGCTAGGTGGATATCATTAGATCAACATTACATAATGGTGGGGATACATACAAGGCATACAAATGCTGCAAGGATACATCATTACATCATATACATGATCGACATCCAACTACGGATGGAACATAAACAGAAACAGAAACAATATCCACCCTCCTAGCCCAGGCTGCCGACCTGGAACCTATCCCTTGATCGAAGAAGCAGAAGAAGAACTCCAAGACAAGTAAACATCGCTCTCGCGTCATGATCATCGCAAAGCCTGTACCCGCAACTGTTGGTGTAGTAATCTTTGAGCCACGAGGACTCAGCAATCCCATTACCATGGGTATCAAGACTAGCAAAGCTTAATGGGTAAGGAAAGCGGGTAAAGTGGTGAGGTTGCAGCAGCGACTAAGCAAGTATGGTGGCTAACTTACACAAATAGGAGCGAGAAGAGAAGCAAAGCAAACGATCGTCTTCTAGTAATGATCAATAAGTGATCCTGAACTCCTACTTACGTCAAACATAACCCAGAAACCGTGCTCTCCTCTCGAACAACCCTGAAAAGAGACACTCACGGTTACGCACACGGTTGGTGTATTTTAGAAGAGTTTACTTTAATTTTACTACAACCGGATATTAACAAATTCCCATCTCCCACATAACCGCAGGCACGGCTTTCGAAAGTTCAAACCCTGTAGGGGTGTCCCAACTTAGCCCATTATAAGCTCTTACGATCAATGAAGGATATTCCTTCTCCCGGGAAGACCCGATCAGCCTCGGAATCCCGGTTACAAGACATTACGACAATGGTAAAACAAAACCAACAAAGCCGCCCGATGTGCCGACAAATCCCGATAGGAGTCGCACGTACCTCGTTCTCAGGGCACACCGGATAAGTCAAGCTACGAGTAAAACCAGGCCACGAGTTTCCCCGTGGTGGCTCCGCAGGCTGCTCGGTTCGGACGAACACTCGGAGGAGCACTGGCCCAAGGGGGGGGGGGCTAAAATAAAGATGACCCTTAGGCTCCGGAAACCCAAGGGGAAAAGGCTTAGGTGAGGCAAATGGTAAAACCAAGGTTGGGCCTTGTTGGAGGAGTTTTATTCAAAGCGAACTGTCAAGGGGGTCCCATAAATCACCGAACCGCGTTAGGGACGCAAAATCCGGGAACATAATACCGATATGACGGAAAGTAGGGCGGCAACAGTGGAACAGAATACCAGGCATAAGGCCGAGCCTTCCACCCTTTACCAAGTATATAGATGCATTAATAATATAAGAGATATTGTGATGTCCCAACATAAACATAATCCAACATGGAGCAATCTTCATCTTCACCTTCAACTAGCAGCGCTATAAGAGGGGCTAAGCAAAAGCGGTAACATAGCCAAACAACGTTTTTCTAGGAAGGGTGACAAAGGTTAGGGTTCATGGCAATTTGGGAGGCTTGATGAGCAAGTGGTAGGTAACGCAGCATAGCGATAGAACAAAGCAAATAGCATAGCAATGATAGTAATGAGATCCAAGGTGACGGTCATTGAGGGAGTCCTGGATTAGGGGGTGTTCGGATAGCTGAACTATACCTTCAGCCGGACTCCAGGACTACGAAGATACAAAGTTGAAGATTTCGTCCCGTGTCCGGAAGGATCTTTTCTTGGCGTGGAAGGCAAGCTAGGTGTGTGGATATTCGAGATCTCCTACCATTGTAACCGACTCTGTGTAACCCTAACCCTATCCGGTATCTATATAAACCGGAGGGTTGTAGTCCGTAGGACAACCATCATCATACACCATCATACCATAGGCTAGCTTCTAGGGTTTAGCCTCCTTGATCTCGTGGTAGATCCACTCTTGTACTACCCCTATCATCAATATTAATCTAGCAGGAGTAGGGTTTTACCTCCATCGAGAGGGCCCGAACCTGGGTAAAATAAAGTGTCCCTTGTCTCCTCTTACCATCCGACCTTGACGCACAGTTCGGGACCCCCTACCCGAGATCCGCCGGTTTTGACACCGACATTGGTGCTTTCATTGAGAGTTCCTGTGTGTTGTCGCTTTTAGGCCCGATGGCTCCTTTGATCATCAACAATGATGAGGTCCAGGGTGAGACTTTCCTCCCCGGACAAATCTTTGTCTTCGGCAGCTTCGCTCTGTGGGCCAATTCACTTGGTCATCTGGAGCAGATCGAAAGCTACGCCCCTGGCCATCAAGTCAGGTTTGGAAGCTTAAACAACACGGCTGATATCTGCGGAGACTTGATCTTCGACGGGTTCGAGCCACAGCCAAGCGCGCCGCGCTATTTCGAGGGGCATGATATAGCTCTGCCTCCGAATAGCACCCTGGAGGCCGCACACGCTCCGGCCCCGATCTTTGACTCGGAGCCCCCTGCGTTCTCTGAGGATGAACGGTTGGACGTCACCTCGGGGTCTGCGATCTCAAAGGCGATCGAGCCGAACGCCAGCCCGGTACTCCGCACGGCACAGGAGTCCAAGGAGCCGGACTCTTCTCCGAACTCCGAGCCTTCCGCGCCCCCGCCGATCGAATCTGATTGGGCGCCTGTAATGGAGTTCACCGCCGCAGACATGTTTCAGTGCTCACCTTTCGGTGATATCCTGAATTCTCTCAAGTCTCTCTCTTTGTCAGGAGAGCCCAGGCCGGATTATGGTCTGCGAGGTTGGGATTCAGGCGACGAAGAAATTCAAAGCCCACCCACCACCCACTTAATAGCCACTGTCGACGATTTAACCGACATGCTCAACTTCGGATCCGAAGACTTCGACGGTATGGACGACGAAGATGGAGACGAACAGGAACCAGCACCTATAAGGCGCTGGGTCACCACCACACCCAATGATGTATTCATGGTGGATACCCCTAAGGGAAACGACAACGAGGAAAAAGGGGATGAAAAAAGGGACAAACCCTCCGAAAAGCAATTCAAGCGGTGACAAAAACGCCGAGCCAAGCCCCGCCTCGATCAAGACCCAGCCATAGAGCAGGATGAACCGGTAGACGACGAGCGCGCCTCAGAGAAACCGTCCGAACATGGCAACTCGGATAGAGAGGACAGACAGCCCTCCCCCGGCCATAACAGAACTCCAGACGATCTCACACCGGATAAAACCACGGAGCAGAAGAATCTCCACAGAAGGCTCATTGCTATAACACGCAGCCTGAAAAAGCAGAAGCAGAAGCTAAAGACGGCGGAAGATGCACTCAGAATAAGATGGAGCAAGGTAATCAAGACCGCAGACAAATACAGCGGCAGCCGCCGCACTAAAAGCTATCCGAATAGAAAACTACTGCCCGAATTCGATCAAGAGGCCCTAGAGCCCTCGCATTCGAAAAATAAAAAAGCCATACGGTCGGATAGACGACCACACGGCCGCCATAAAACGGCAAGTGGCGCCGCATTCAATACGGCATGCGACCCAATTAAAGACTCGCATCATGGCCAAGCCAGGTCCATTTACGGGCCAAGAAAGCAACCTCTCCCAAGCAATGCAAAAAAGCTATCATCAGAATCCGGCACACCCAAATACAGGGGCGCCGCACACCCCCTATGTTTCACCGATGAGGTCCTGGAATATGAATTTCCAGAGGGATTCAAACCCGTCAACATAGAGGCGTACGATGGAACAACAGACCCCGGAGTCTGGATCGAGAATTATATCCTCCACATACATATGGCTAGAGGAGATGATCTCCACGCCATCAAATATTTACCCCTTAAACTTAAAGGGCCAGCCCGGCACTGGCTTAAAAGCCTTCCCGAAAACACAATTGGAAGTTGGGAAGAGCTCGAGGACGCTTTCCGAGCAAATTTCCAAGGGACCTACGTCCGCCCTCCGGACGTAGACGATCTCAGTCACATAACCCAACAGCCCGGAGAATCAGCGCGACAGTTTTGGAACAGATTCCTTACTAAAAAGAATCAGATAGTGGATTGTCCGGACGCCGAGGCCTTAGCAGCTTTCAGGCATAATGTCCGAGTCGAATGGCTCTCCAGACACCTCGGCCAGGAAAAGCCAAGAACAATGGCCGCACTCACAAGCCTCATGACCCGCTTTTGCGCAGGAGAGGACAGCTGGTTGGCACGGCGCAGCCCCAGCGACCCAAGTACATCCGAAATCAGGGATGGAAACGGGAAACCGCGACAAAATAAGGACCGTCGCCGAATCAAAGGAAAAAGGCCGAAGAGCGCGGCAGTCAATGCCGGATTCAAAAGCTCGCGACAAAATCAAACAAAACCACCCCCTCAGGATAACAGGGATGATCCGTCCAGCTTAAATAGAATCCTGGGCAGAATATGTCAGATACATAGTACTCCTGGGAAGCCTGCCAATCACACCCACAGAGACTGTTGGGTTTTTAAACAATCCAGACAGCTTAACGCCGAACACAAGGGGCTCGACACACCAAGTGAAGAAGAGGACGAACCCCAAAGGCAGAATACCAAGAAACAAAAGAACTTCCCGCAAGAAGTCAAAACAGTGAACTTACTTCATGTCACAAAACGTATGGCACCCATAAAAGTACGTACAATCAAACTTTCCCCTCAGGAGTCTCGCCGCTGGTCACTAAAGCCAATCATTTTTTATCAGCTAGATTATTCTAGAAATATCAAAAACGCAGGCGGGACTGCCCTGATACTGGATCCAATAATCGATGGATTCCAGTTTACCAATGTCCTTATGGACGGCGGCAGTGGACTAAACCTGATATATCAGGATACAATCCACCGCATGGGCATAAACCCAGCAAGAATCCGCCACAGCAAAACCTCCTTTCAAGGGGTAGCACCAGGCCCGGACACCCATTGTATGGGTTTTCTCCAGCTTGTGGTCATATTTGGCTCTCCCAATAATTTTCGTCGCGAAAAGCTGACCTTCCATGTAGTCCCGTTTTCAAGTCGCTATCAAGCGCTAATGGGACGCGGAGCTTTCGCTCTCTTTAACGCAATACCGCATTATGCATCTCTCACACTTAAGATGTCCGGTCCACGAGGCATCATCTCTTTAAAGGGAGCGCACTAAAATACGCCTCCTCTAAACGGAGGATTGCGCGGCCGCTTAAACAGCTGCACAGTAAAGTGGCCTCGCCAGCCAAAAGACTTTTTTATATAAGTCATCAAAGGCCACGGACCCGGACTCAATGAGTTCGGCACAAGTCCATCATCAACGCAGGCTCATAATGCCATATACCCCCGTACCGGGGGCTATAGGCAGAGACAATAAAGCTCAACTTTATATATTTTTTACTTTATATTTTGTTTATTATCTTTTTTACCCCGCACAACCCATTTTCAATCCAGTTCTTCTCTTTTACAGATGAACGTCGTGCAACGCCCGTCTAGGACACGGCACAACGGAGACACAGGTGCAGACGTGCAGTAGGGACCCGTCCTAAGGTTTCTTTTTAGATTAAGACCCTGCGTAAACCTTTTTTACTGTCTCTTGCTGCTATACATCCCTTGGTTTTTTCTACTATAACCAAGGAGGAGGCTGGCGTTTCGGCATGTGGCCACGCCAGAAATTTTTGCTCGTACTTGGACACTAGGGGCTCTTTTTGTTAAGGGTGTTGTCTCACCCGTACTGATAAAGACCGAACACCTTAGGGAGTGTCCGGCGTCGCGAGTTTTGGCACTATATGCATCAGCTCCGAATCATGATTTTGGTCATATGTTGGGTTGCCCGGCTCCTGAGTTCGGCCACCTTACGTTCCGCTCTATCGGCTAAGGTAGCACCAGGAGAACTACTGCGATTGTGCCCCGGTTCGGCCGGGTGAGCACCTCAGTAGAGAAAGCCGAAAACCGAGTGTCATGATGTAGCGCGAGACTAGTCGCCACTCGATGACTCATAGGGATTTTTCGAATCCCTCCGCTTTGACGAAGGGTCGTTTCCCAGTCAGGCACGTACACGCACCGAACTCGGGCAAAGCGCATTCGCCACTAAAGGGCTACCTAAAGAGTCCCACTGTCAAGCTCCTATGGCTAAGTGAAAGTGTTAAAGCATTATAGTCCGGTTGCCTAGCCCGCTGCGCTATCACCTCCTTTGTAGGACCAAGACGTTGGGTTAAGTGTGAAACTGCGTCTTCTGCGCGCACCCCCGCACTATGTGCGTGGGGGCCGAAGCCAACGACTGCAACCTTTCAGAATTTATATATATTAAAACGGCCGCACAGGAGGTGTTCTTAATACTTGAAGGCACAAGTCTAAAAATGCCACTACAATTTATCAAAATACTGTTTTATGATTACATATGCTATCATAATATAGCATCCTTCGAGCACTGCGTCTCTATTACGCTAGCGCATTCGAGGACTTCCTCAAAATAGTGCTCGGCAGGTGTTCGGCTTTTGTCTGAATCCCGGGACACAACAGTGGTGGGCTCCATATCTGCCCAGTATGTCTTGACACGAGCAAGAGCCAGCCGAGCGCCCTCTACGCACGCTGACCTCTTCATAGCATCAACACGTGGCACCACGTCTAGCAATTGCTGCACCAAGCTTAAATAGCTCTTTGGCTTCGATCTCCCCGGACACAGACGATCGATGACGTACTTCATGGTGAGTCCGGACAACCTATTCAGCTCGGCCCATTGGGCCAGGCGATCGTCCACTGCCAGCGGACGCTCTGGATTGATGAATTGCGACCAAAAGAGCTTCTCCACTTCATGATCCTTTTTATCTTGAAAGTGTTCGGTCGCATTAGTGGCACTAGCCGCCAAATCCAGATAGGTTTCCTCTATACTCCACATCCGGTTTAATGGGGCAAACTTCGGATCACAAAATTTTCTCCGCAGCGAGAAGGGCTTTCCATCCGCAATCTGTCCGGCTTGACGCAGTTCTTCCTTCGCCGCTCTCATTATAGAGCGGGCGTCCTTGGCGTCAGCAACAGCCTTCTCTAAGCTCATTTGCTTCACCCGATCTTCTTCTTGAGGGAGCTTGCAACGGTCAGTAGCGCTCTTTAACTTTACGGCCATATCAGCCATTTCGTCCTTGCTTCGGCAATGGGCAGCCTGTTCGGCTTTCAGCTCTTCAAGGGCTTTCACGGCAGCCGCATCGCTTTTTCTGGCTTGATCCTTCGCTCGGGCAAGTTCGGCCCTAAGACCTTCCACAGCGGCCGCACCATCTGCGTCAAGCACACACACGGTAAGATATTGACATACAGCTCATCTTACTAACAATCGCCTAATGATTTCAATACCTTGAGCACCATCAAGCCGCTTGTTAACAAGCACGATGTCGGCTTCTGCCTCATCCAGTTGTCGCTTTAGTTCGGCATATTCACAAGTCTGGCTTGACTCCGGACAATCAGCCACCTACATATAAAGGTGCCACTTAAAGGACCTGGGATTAAGATCCTCTACACGCCGTACATCTTTACGACGCACAGAGTCTCAGGGGCTACTATCTACACAGGGCACACTTTATTTATGCGCAATTAATACAAATATACGTTATTTAAAACGTACCTCAAGGCCTGCCACTAAACTCTTGACGGCCTTGTGCAGTCCGCTTTCTGCGGATGAAATCTTTTCAATCACCGTGCTCATTAACGCACGGTGCTCCTCTGAGACAGAGGCTCGCCCCAGCTGATTCTTTAGCTCCTCCGACCGAACACCAGACGGTGTCGGACTCGTCCCATGGCCTTCCTCAAAGGCCGGACACGGAGAACCTTGGGGGGTAGCACCATCCGCCCTTAGCGGATCCGGAGAAAGCCACCGCGATGACACTTCAGCGTCGCCCACCTTGCTAGGCGATACAGAAGGAGGAGGCGTTCCGCTCTCCTTCATCTCCGGAAGAAGATACCCGAGGACGAGTTCTGCTGAGAAGGGCTGAGATCCGAACTAGAAAGTAAGGTTTCGGTTAAAACTTCTCAGATATAAATCAAGGATTTCTCTTAAAAGAAAAACTCTTCCTCTACTTACGGCTCGCTGGAGAGCTGGTCCCTTTTAGGGTTTAGTTCGGCCGAGGGACTCCCCGGCGTTTGGTCCTCTGACGAGGATTCTTTCCCCCGCTTCGAGGCTACGGTCTCCGGGTCATCAGAGGCGGCCCTTTTCTTTCCATTAGGAGAGGAATTATCGATTCCCCCCTTCGGAAGGGCCTCTTTCGAAGAGGCCACGGTTTCCTTGTCCTCCCCCTTATTTCCTTCCAAAGGCAGTTCCTCCAGCATCCTGACTAGCACGGGATCCAGCCTGGTTTCTTGAAGGGGAGTTGGACACCTGATCAGCTTCGCCTTCTCTATCCACTCCTGCTTAAAAGGAGAAGCGTTGTTAAAAGCAAGTTAATTATGCGGATAGAAGGTCCGGTCGCAAGGTCACCTACTTGAGTATCCGGGCGATTGCGGGTTAAACCCGCATCCTCGGTCAAATCCGGACTGACTTCTTGTGATCCGAAGAACAGTTCATACATCTCCACAGGAATCACGCCCATAAAATTCTGAGAGCTTGTGGTCCCTCCGGATTGAACTCCCACAAGCGAAGGGGGCGACGTTGGCCGGGCAGTGTCCGGCAAATCAGCATGACTTGTGTCACCTTGACCAGGTCGAAGTCTCCCTTCAAGAGATCCTTAATGCGGCCCTGCAGCAGAGGAACGTCTTTGGGCAAGCCCCGATCTAACCCCGTGTTAATCCACGATGCTAACCATGGTGGGGGACCCGAGCGAAAGGCCGGAGGCGCCACCCACGCGGTGCCCCGAGGAGCGGTGATGTAGAACCACTCCTGTTGCCATAAGCCAAGCTCCTCTTGAAAAGCGCCCTCGGGCCATGGAGCGTCGGCATTTCTTTTTATAGCAGTGCCTCCGCACTCTGCGTGACACCCTTCGATTATCTTCGGTTCTACTTTGAAGGTCTTGAGCCACAGTCCGAAGTGAGGGGTAACACGGAGGAACGCTTCGCACACAACTATTAACGAGGAGATATGGAGGATGGACTCCGGAGCTAAGTCGTGGAATTCCAGCCCATAATAAAACATCATCCCCCTTACAAAAGGATCCACGGGGAAGCCTAATCCGCGAAGGAAGTGGGATATGAATGCCACACTCTCGTCGGGCTAAGGGCTAGGGATCACCTTTCCTTGAACAGGCAGCCTGTGTGGAATCTCCCTGGTCAGGAATCTAGCTTCCCTCAATCTTGATACGTCCTCCTCCGTAACAGAGGAGGGCATCCATCGGCCTTGGAGGTCGGAGCCGGACATTATCGAAGATCCAGTGCGCTCGGAATCTGGAAGCCTAGGGTGCTGGAACTCGAAGCGACGGGCCAGCTTGTTTTGAGAGTAGAAGCGGGGAACAGGGCCTTGGTCTCTTTATAAGAGGCAGAATATCAAGCGCCCTCCCCGTAACCGTCTTGGACTAGCCTTTAATTAAGGCAAGACGTGCTAACATGCACGATTGGGTTACCCACGTCCGTATTAATGAGAATCCCGTCAAAGGGGTCACACGATCTCTGCTTCGACAAGACGTGCCAAGGAAACCGCCTCGCTAAACGAGCTGAGGTGGAACAATGAAAACAATTTATATAGAAGGCTTGGTCGCAGTGTTATGACGCACTGCGGGATACGTCAGCAGATTTGATTGGTGTTAATATTATTCTTTGGATGGCAATATGTGGAAACTTATTTTGCAGAGCCGGACACTATTCTGTGGTGTTTACAATCTTCTTGAAGAACTTGGAGGAGGAACCCGCCTTGCAATGCCGAAGACAATCTGCGCGCCGGACTCGTCGTCATTGAAGCCTGGTTCAGGGGCTACTGAGGGAGTCATGGATTAGGGGGTGTTCGGATAGCCGAACTATACCTTCAGCCGGACTCCAGGACTATGAAGATACAAAGTTGAAGACTTCGTCCCGTGTCCGGAAGGATCTTTTCTTGGCGTGGAAGGCAAGCTAGGTGTGCGGGTATTCGAGATCTCCTACCATTGTAACCGACTCTGTGTAACCCTAACCCTATCCGGTGTCTATATAAACCGGAGGGTTGTAGTCCGTAGGACAACCATCATCATGCACCATCATACCATAGGCTAGCTTCTAGGGTTTAGCCTCCTTGATCTCGTGGTAGATCCACTCTTGTACTACCCATATCATCAATATTAATCTAGCAGGAGTAGGGTTTTACCTCCATCGAGAGGGCCCGAACCTGGGTAAAATAAAATGTCCCTTGTCTCCTGTTACCATCCGACCTTGACGCACAGTTCGGGCCCCCCTACCCGAGATCCACCGGTTTTGACACCGACAGTCATCTTGCCTGAAATCCCGCAAGGAAGAAGAACGAGTCCATGAAGAAGATGAAGCCACGAAGACGAACCAAGCGTAGACGAACGAATCCTCACGATCGCAACGAAAGAGGAACGATCGAGAAGAAGCACACAACATGGTAAACACACCACACATGAACAAGGCATGCTGCTCAACCAAGTATGATGCATGACAAGGCTACATGAAGCTGCACATGGCAAGAGATGATGCATACAAGAGCAACACATCAAAGCAAGTTTAAATGAGGCCGGGAACAACATATAACAATTCCGGTAAGTCCTCATATGCAAATTTCGAAATTGGTCCAGATATAAATAAACATTATGTTCAAGTTGTTAAACGGAAAATTAAGATGCACCACGATGATCTACACGAAATTCTAGTCAGGTTACATATAAAGTTCATTAGGTTCGGAGCTACGGCCTAGAAGATATGAGCAAAACAAGTCAAACATGACATTGATGCAAAATGCATACAAACATCAAGCAAACACACTCTAAATATTGATGCAACAAGGTAATATGAAACTACATGAAAAACTAAGCAATTTCCATATAGAGCACACTCAAAACGGAGCAACGGATCAACACATACACACCATACAAGTTTAAAGGACGAGCTGTCCAAAACAGCAACTAGGCATCTTACAAGCATCAAAAGAACATCCTACAGGAACTCAACATGAAAATAGAAGGCATGTGCATGATGTGCAGGTAAAGCATAACGAAATATTAACACTGAGCTTTCTCCATAAATCACTAGAACATGCTCAAAAGGACATGACAAAATTGCAAATAATAACAGGTTCACAGACTTAGCAGAAATCAGCGGACATGACAGAAATAACATCAGGTTGCAATGTTTAGAACTATCAAACAACATGCTACAAGAACTTATCATAGCAAAAAAAGGCTTGGCATGAATCTAATAATTGCATATAACAAAAGGTCCTTACTGACAACGGGCCAAAAAGGATCAGGAGATATGATGGCACCCATGTAAACATAGCAAGTTTCATATACAGATACAGATAGTGAAAATAACAGCACATGGCAGGAACAACGATAAGTAGGCATATTGGTGAGCTTGAATAACTCACCAAAAGGCATTTCATGACAAGATAAGCATACCTATAGCATGATAACATGTTCATGAAGCTAAGCATGGCAAGAACAAGTTCATATCATGCTTGGATCACTAACGACAACCATGGCAAAATTGATTAACATGTAAACAGTCTGCCAGGAACATTTTATAGCAAAAGTAGAGCAAGATTAAAACATTCTAGAGCACTACATAAATGCAACCAGAGGCATATATGGATAGAGCATAACCATATGATCAAAACATCCTTACTGAAGATGCTCAAAAGAGTGATGGATCTCACTATAGCAACATGAATACTTGGCATGCAAATAACAGCAGAACAAAGACTAAAATTCTAAGTCACTGAAATCAGCAACATCATGGAGGCTACTTTGCAAGCTTGAAACAAACAACACATATCATATCATGAAGATTGGATTGCACCACAGCAAATATGACATGTTGCATCTCATAACACATGTAGACTTCATGCTCAAAAGAAAATCGCACAAAAAGATACAGAAATGACAAATGAGCATGTTCTGATAAACTACAGCAGACATCATTATATAGCAATCTTCCAACGATGATTAGGGCCTCAAGATGGACTCAAATGAACATGGAACAATGGAACAAAATGAATAGCACGTCCTGTTGAACATTTCAGTATATCGTGCGTGCACAACGGAGCTGCGGATGATGAGTTATGGCATGATGAACAGGGCAATAAAATGCAAAAATAAATAGATTTGGAGGAAAATTCGGGGTCAACCCAAGGGTTTCCAGATCTAGATCTGGCGCGCGGATGACTAGGTTCGCCGGAGCTTCGCCGGAGTTGGAGGAAGGCGCGGTGGAGCTCGCCGGAGGGCAGGGCAAGCCGGATCCGGCCGGATCTCGCCGGATCCAGACGCGGACGACGAGGGCGGCGCTGAGCGGAGAGGTGGCGGCGAGCGGCGAAGGCGGGGTGGCGGCCGACGGCGAGGGAGCGAGGCGGCGGCGACGGCGCGCGGTGAGGTGCGGGCGGCGGGCGCGGGCGGCGCTGGCGCGGGCGTTGGAGGCAGAGGACGGGCGCGGGCTCATGGGGCCGGCCCCGGGCCGAGCGGGCCGATGCGGTGGGAGGTGGCGGCGGCCACGTGGCGCGCCCTGATTGGCTGGGCGCGGCGGCGGGATTCATCCGGCGGCGGCCGGACATGTCCGGTGGCGGCGGGGGCGGTTTTTAGGGTTTCGGGACCCGAGATTTGGACGGGGGAGGTGTTTTTATAGGTAGAAGGAGCTAGAAGGCTCCAAATGGAGTGCGGTTTTCGGCCACACGATCGTGATCGAATGGCCGAGAGGATGGAGGGGGTTTGGCTGGGTTATTGGGCCACTTTAGAGGGGTGTTGGGCTGCACACACACGAGGCCTTTATGGTTCCCCGGTTAACCGTTGGAGTATCAAACGGACTCCAAATGGCACAAAACTTGACCGGCGGTCTACCGGTGGTGTACCAAGGCCGCTTGGAAAACTTCGGGCCATTCCGAGAAAGTTTAACACCCGCACATGAAAAGAGGCAAAAGGGGCCGCCGGGTGACATAGGAGTGTCGGATTGCAAAACGGTTAACGGGGAAAATGCTCGGGTGCATGAAACGAACACGTAAGCAAAATGAGATGCACATGATGACACGGCAAAATGCAACACGCAAGCAAATGACATGGCTACGACGGCGAATAACTGGCAGACACCTGGCGCATCGAATCCGGGGTGTTACAAATGATGTGATGGAAAAGACCCATTCGTTAGCTTAGCATAATGATCGTTCAGTTTTATTCCTATTGCTTTCTTCATGTCAAATACATATTCCTTTGACTATGAGATTACGCAACTCCCGAATACCAGAGGAATGCCTTGTGTGCTATCAAATGTCACAACGTAACTGGGTGATTATAAGGATGCTCTACAGGTATCTCAGAAGGTGTTTGTTGAGTTGGCATAGATCAAGATTGGGATTTGTCACTCTGAGTATCAGAGAGATATCTCTGGGCCCTCTCGGTAATACATATCATACGCTTGCAAGCGAACGACTAAAAAATTAGTCACGAGGTGATGTATTATGGGACGAGTAAAGAGACTTGCCAGTAATGAGATTGAACTAGGTATAGAGATACCGACGATCAAATCTCGGGCAAGTAATATACCGATGGACAAAGGGAATTACGTATGTTGTCATAACGGTTCGACCGATAAAGATCTTAGAATATGTAGGAGCCAATATGGGAATCCAGGTTCCGCTATTGGTTATTGAACATAGAGGTGTCTTGGTCATGTCTACATAGTTCTCGAACCCATAGGGTCCACACGCTTAACATTCGTTCATGACATACTGTTATATGAGTTATATGTTTTGGTGACTGAATGTTGTTCGGGGTCCTGGATGAGATCACGGACTTGACAAGGAGTCTTGAAATAGTCGACAGGTAAAGATTGATATATAGGACGATGGTATTTGGACACCGGAAGTGTTTCTGGACTTACCGGGAAGGAATCGGGTCACCGGAAGGGGTTCCGGGCACCCCACGGCAAGATATGTTTCCTTCCCTTATGCAACGATTCCCAACAAGACTTCGTGCCACACACGCCACCATCATTTTCTCCCCCTAGAGGGTTACAACTCATGATAATTAAGAGTTTCCCCATGGATGCGGCCTATATAAGGATTCTCTGTAATTCTCCGGACAATTACAAAGACTAGGAGCAGTAGGCTTTTACTGTCACCTTGAATTACCTTCGCGTCCTAAACCTTTGTAACAATAGTGATATACTTCGTGTCTGTAAGGCGCAAATGCTGAGTGGGGCCCATTCACAACATTCACGAAGTTATTAAACTAAGCATTCAACCAGGGGTCTCATATCCACATTAACGTTTCAGATCCTACACATACCAAGGTTCGTCCATATCCCGGAGAACTAGGGGTCTACTCACACATGAGGACGACAAACATCATAGCAACGGTGATGGAATACATGGATGAATGATTCAAATCATACACCGAAGGATCCACTAGGGTTGTTGATGTTGCAGATGATAAGGATGTGGTTGATGATGATGAAGTAGATCATGATGACGGTGGTGATCACGTTGTCCCCTTCCGTGGTGAGAAGGATTCCCTCCTTCTCGTTGTTAATCCCCCTTCAGATGAACTACGGAGGCTAGGGTTCTGTCTTATGGATGAGTTTCTGGTGTCTCTAGGCGTCTCCTCCATAATCCGACTCGACGAGGTGGAAATAGTTGATCTGGCGGTAGCAGCTGCGTGCCATACGACTGCTCATACAAGCGCTCGCGGTCGTATGGAACACCGTCTTTGGCTCCAGAAGCGTGACAATGCCTGTTCCTTTGGCCTCCTTGCTTGATTCTTTTATGCAAAGTGATTATCACATTAAATACGTGATTCCACTACCATTTTTGAGATTTTCTCCTTTAAATGATAATTGATCTAAAAGACGTCACCTGAGGGATTATCAACAAAAAGAGGTGCATGAATGCAGTAAAATTCCACAAAGCCTACCAAGTAGGCACAAAATTCATACCAAAACTATCACATAAATTGGACTCATTAAGTCCCCCAAGCTTAAGTCTTGCTCGTCCCCGAGCAAGTACCATGGCTTCTAAAAACAAGTCCAACCTTGTGTTTATGAGATACATATATGCAAAAGGCATGAGTCCATCATGATTTTAGATGAATTGTTTAAGATAAAAGATTAGTAACAAATGATAACTCATATTCACTAAGGTAATGATCTTGCAGGCATCCACACTCTGTCACTCAATTTTGTTGTGGAAAGGTAAAAACTTCATATCCTAGTTCATCGCTGTTTCAACCGGGCTAGCATTTATTCTTTTGCTCTTATTCTTTTTGAGTCTGTCATGCGTATGACCATCTATGGGATCATGGCAATCCCATTGCGGTTTGACTGGTGGGATCGACGCGCACAAAGAGTAGAAATAGTAGAAAACGCACGAGGTTTACCTTGGTTTGGGCCGCTGTGTGATGACCCACAAGTATAGGGGATCAATTGTAGCTCTTTTCGATAAGTAAGAGTGTCGAACCCAACGAGGAGCGGAAGGAAATGACAAGTGGTTTTTAGCGAGGTAATGTCGGCAAGTGCTAAAATTGTAAGTAGCGGAGCAGTTTGATAGCACGATAATTTGTAACGAGCAAGTAACCATAGTAGTAACAAAAGTGCAGCAAGGTAGCCCAATCCTTTTGAGGCAAAGGACAGGCCAAAACGGTCTCTTATGATAAGCAAAGCGTTCTTGAGGGTACACGGGAATTTCATCTAGGCACTTTCACCATGTTGGTTCGATTTGTGTTCGCTACTTTGATAATTTGATATGTGGATGGACCGGTGCTTAGGTGCTATTCTTACTTGAAAAAACCTCCTACTAATGATTAACCCCCCCGCAAGCACCCGCAACTATGATAAAATTATTAAGAATACATTCTAACCATAGCATTAAACATTTGGATCCAATCGGTCCCTTACGGAATAGCCCATAAACTGGGGTTTAAGCTTCTGTCACTCTCGCAACCCATCATCTAATTGCTACTCCACAATGCATTCCCTTAGGCCCAAATATGATGAAGTGTCATTTAGTCGACGTTCACATGACACCACTAAGGGAATCACAACATACATACTATCAAAATATCGAACACATATCAAATTCACATGATTATTTGCAACATGATTTCTCCTGTGACCTCAAGAACAAAAGTAACTACTCACAAATGATAACCATGCTCAAGATCAGAGGGGTATTAAATAGCATATTGGATCTGAACATATAATCTTCCACTAAATAAACCATATAGTAATCAACTACAAGTTGTAATCAACACTGCTAGTCACCCACAAGCACCAATCTCTAGTTCTGGTAACAAGATTGAACACAAGATATGAACTAGGGTTTGAGATGAGATGGTGTTGTTGAAGATGTTGATGGAGATTGCCCTCCCCAAGATGGGAGAGTTGCTGGTGATGATGATGACAATGATTTCCCCCTTCGGGAGGGAAATTCCCCCGGCAGAATCACTCCACCGGAGGGCAAAAGTGCTCCTACCCAAGTTCCGCCTCGAGACGGAGGCGCTCTGTCCCGAAAGTCCTCCCCTTATTTTTTCTAGGTCAAAATGACCTATATACCAGAAGATGGGCATAGAAGGTGGGCCCTGGTGAGCACAACCCACCATGCACGCTTGGGCTGCCTGGCGCGCCCAGGTGGGTTGTGCCCACTTGGTGGGCCCCCTCTGGTAGTTATTTGCTCCAATATTCTTCAAATATTCTATAAAAATCTTCGTGAAGTTTCAGCTTGTTTGGAGTTGTGCAGAATAGGTGGCCTGACATAGCTTTTCCAGGTCCAGATTTGCAGCTACCGGAATTCTCCCTCTTTGTGTGTACCTTGCATATTATGAGAGAAAAGGCATTAGAATTACTCCAAAAAGCCTTATTATGGATAAAAACATCATAAATAATAGTAGGAAAACATGATGCAAAATGGACATATCAACTCCCCCAAGCTTAGACCTCGCTTGTCCTCAAGCGAAAACCGAAATCGAGAAACATGTCCACATGCTTTGAGAGAGAGGTGTCGATAAAAAGAAAATATGGACATAGAAGCATCATGTTCATTACTATAACAACAACAAAATTAAACATAAGGCTTTTATCATAGAACTTTTATCATATACTTTTCATGAATAAGTAACAGTTCATCACACAGTCGAAGTATAAAGCAAAAAATCTATTAAAAACCAACAAACTATTTTCTTAGTCAACTTTACAACTACAATTCATCATCTTTTCAGGAAGTGTCGGGGATATACCCCGCGGTATGACCCGGCTGGATGTATAACCCATCCGGACTTGGCGACTCACTAATGACCCGCCCTGACTGGACGACACACTAAGTGACCCGCCCGATCCTGGCGACTTATGGGTGACCTGGCAAGCGGATCAGAGGAGCGACAAGACCCGGGGGCCCAGGAGGCTCAAGGCCCAGAAGGCCGGCGTACGTTATGGTAGGCCGGCTTAAGAGGAAAGGCGTGAGGAATATCTCCCTTACAAGGAATCAAGAACCAGACTTGTATCCGGCTTGTAGTAGAAGATAGGCTAGTCCTAATCCTATTTGGACTCCACATGTAACTTGCCCCTCTAACTTATATAAGGAGGGGCAGGGCTCCCTAAAGGAGGAGAGACAACAAGCAACAAGAAACAATACCAAGAGCTAGACACAAAGGGGGAGCCGGCTTATGCGGCGACTCTCTCATGAGCATAATGAGATCTAGCCACAAATAGCATGTAGGGTTATTACCGGATGATGTTTCCCGGGGCTCGAAGATGTCTAAATCCTCGTCTTGTGTGTTGCGTCTCTCAATTCCGCTCAACCCCTTCAAGCTACCACATAGATGCGTTGGCCTCGCGACTAAGTCCGTTCACTAGGACACCTGTCGTGACCATTCCACGACAGGAAGGGTCACGTATCAGAGCCTTTAGGCAAGTCCACATACTCAACCATCATATAGTGTTCTATGATTTCGAACACTCACCGCATACACATGAGCAAAGCGTTTCAACCGGACACATAGAAAGATAGGGGCTTATAGTTTCGCCTCCCAACATATTCACCTCAAGGGTGATGTCAACAATAATAACTCTTGCCACCCATATTCAAATGGACATATGTGCCTAGACCTTTCCTCACCACATGATGCTTACCAAAGGAGAAAATAAAAAGGAATAGAGAGAAAACTTTGACTCTTTACATAAAAGTATATACATAAAAGTAAAAGATAGGCGCTTCGCAGAGGGAACACTACAAAAAAAGACACTTCTGTGATGATACGTGTTTGTCACAGTAGGTCACGTTTTCAGTCATGCATGTACATCCATGACAAATTTATGACGGAATCAAGATAGTCATACATGTGCTGTCGTAGAAGTGTTCCATGACATTACCAAAATTATCATCACGGAAGTGTCCACTTCCATAACGATAAATCGCGCGTCATGGAAGTGCTTTCGTCAAGGGTGACCGACACGTGGCATCCACCATAACGGAACGCCGTTAAGCTATCGGGTCCGGTTTTGGATCCGTTAACCCGCTAACAGCTCGGACCAATGAGGACTTTCCACGTGTAAAATTCTCATTGGCCGGAGGAAACACGTGTTGGCTCACCGTTGGGACAGATGTCATCCATTCATTGGACAGGAGGCGCTTATGATACGTTGACACATGGCACGACCCAACAGAGGCCCATTCCGGTGAAAAGGCCGGCCCATTTGACTTGGTCAAAAGGTAACAGGCCGGCCCGCGGAAAGCCTGTTAATGGTTTGTTCGTATATAGCCCATTTACGGCCCGCTAACTCAAGACCCGTTATGGCCTATCCGAATTAAGCCCAGTAGCTTCATCTGGGCCTTCCAATATGATTCCATGCCGTTGTAACTTCCAACCCATGTATGGCCCATGATGTCTTTCGGCCCATACGAGACCATTTGTAACTCTTGGCCCATTAACGACTCGTGGTGAATCTGGCCCGCAATGAACAGTGTACCCTTTATACCCATTAACGACCCATTATTCCATTGGGCCATTTCCATCCCGTGTTATCTTTTGGCCTTCTCAGGGCCCATTTATTCTTGGTCTCATTTCCAGCATTCGGTTACTTATGTCCCGTCATTGGCCTTTTCTGCCTGTGGGCCAAATTCAGTCCGCGGTTACAATCAGCCCGTTACTCCGTTTGGCCATTTTCATAACGTCATCAAATACGACCGATTAACGATGGCATGTCATTGTTGGCCCATGAAGGGACGATTCCAAATCTAGCCAGTTTACAGCCCATAATGTGGTTTGTTATTGGCTCATGTTTGGCCTATCGATCATACGGCACGTAGAAGGCCCATTGATGCTACGGCCCGTAGAAGGCCCATTCTTTCTACGACCCTAAGATGGCCCATTGTTCCTACGGCCCGTAGGAGGCCCATGGTAACTACAGTAAATATGTAGCCCATGGTTATTGTGGCCTATTTAAAAAAATAGGTTATTGCGACCACTAGCAAACTGCGGAAAAAGAACAGCACTGACTACAAGCAAACAAATAAACAAGACAACAAGGAAATAAATAATCAAGCAACTTACGCTAGGCTATCACGGCTATTACACATATTACATCCACTGGGCATCAAAGTTCGCCACCAGTGCAAATATCGGGAACAAAGCAGCATATCATACACACTGGTTGTCAAAGTTGGCAACCAGTGCAAATAAACACCGCAGCAAAACAAGTCCAGAACTGAAACCACTTTAGAAGATCTCAAGAAATAATATCCTGGGTACCATAATGCTGGGAAAATGCTTAGCAAGCTTATTAACTTTCTCTTGTTTGGCGCTTAAATCCTCCAGCGCTTGCTGTTGCACCAGAAAGTATGCATCTGAATTCTGCAGGGACTTCCTCAATCCTTCAGCTTCCTGTCGCAGCACATCTGATCAATGTCTTTCAACTTGAAGTTGAGACTCAAGAAGACGAACTGATTCAGGCAGCGAGTTCGAAGAGCTTGTGCCAGCAGTAGTGGCCAGTAACTCGAACACTACATCAAGACATGACTTTTGGGTTCTTTCACTGTCGTCAAGGTAGTTTTTATCACCTTTCCTGGAGACCAACAGGGATGTCTCACTATCTTGAACCTTATCTGCATTACTTTACCATTGCATAACGGGGTACTGTTCTCCAATATTTTGTCCGCATTCTAAAAGAGAAACAAGCAGACACATCACATATTTACCATGTTGTATATGAAACTCATTTTGATAAATTAGTTCAGTAGTAAAGTGCACATGATAACAACATGAAACAAACATATATCTATGTAGCATGGTCACTTTATGGTCTATATCATTCTAGTTTTTTGCCAAATCGAGATAGAGACACAGTTCAAATAATATTTGTTCAAGACAAAGCAGAATAGACAAAATATAAGTGTGGGAAACTATAGATCAATAACAACACTTGTAATGTGCATGACATGAGAACATAACTATTTTTTCAATTGAAACTGAAATCAACATAGAGCAAGTTACAACAGCAAACCAGTTAAAGAAACAGGTTTAAAACATACTTGTTGCGCCATTGGAGTTTCAATTCCATCCTTCAAATTTGAAAATAGTTGGTCTGAGTAAATACAGTGATGCAAGAGTAAAGGAGTATGACCCATAGCTACAAAACCTGACCTGAGAACAATTCTTCTTCTCCTTTAAGCGTTGAGTTGGGATTCAGAGTGGTGGTCCTCGTGCTTTGGGCACTACAGTTCCCTTATTAACTGCTCGTGTTTGGGTGCTCTGTGGTGGAGACGGTGCCGTGTCAACTGGAACTGGGTTACTATCTGCTGGGGTTGGGGTTAGAAGGGGTGTAGCTGGTTCTCTGTCCAACTGGGTAGGGGTACAGTCTGCAAGAGTTTGGGTTATGTGTGGTGGGGCTTGTTCTTGGGCAAGTACAACCGTGGTTCTATCTGCATCAACTGGTAGCACTATCTTTTCTGAAGACCGTGTTGTTACTCCCTTAGATACTACCATCACCCTCTCCAATTCAAATGGCTGATAAACAAGAAAAGTAATTGATTACAGACATTTTATGATAGACAGGTGCAATGGATAGTGGGGAATAAAAGAGGGCATGAAATAATTCACATTTATGTTTTCTAACCAAACAGGATATCATGACACAATTTCAAATATATGATGGCTAACTAAACAGGATAGCATGACACGAATTCACATTATGATGGCTAACTAAAAAAGATGGAAAGACATAGTTCAAAACATGATGACTATGTAAACAGGATGACATGATTATAACTATATAATGTGTTTATGAAATAGGTTGGCATGCCATAATTCACATACATGCCGCCTATGGAAACATGATAGCATGATATAATTCCTGGATAGAATGACATAATTCAAAATACGATGATTGTAAACACTAAACAGGATGGGATGATATAACTATATGATGTCTTTATTAAATGGGTTACCATGCCATAATTCAGATAGATGCTGTGTATGTAAACATGATGGCATGATATAATTCAAATATATGATTTGTATAGTAAGCAAGTAAGCAGATGGCAATCCATATATGATGTAAAAACTAAGCAATGCAAGACAACATGCATGACATGCGTAATATAACCCTGCCAAGTTTGAGCATTGACCTGAGGGGGGAAATAGCACTGGTCATCAGTCTCTGAATCCTTCTTTGAGGAGCTCTCTGTATCCAGCAAGATGTCTGCTTCAGCAGGTAGCATTGTCTACTATGAATACCTTGTTTTCACTCCAGATACTTCCATCACCGCTTCAAATGGCTGATGCACAGGAAGAGTAGTTGAATATACAAACGTTGTCGACAAATGGAACACGTAATACAAAAAAATGATAGCATGCAATAACTCACATACGTGATTATTGGCTCAACAACATGGCATTGCATAATTCACATATATAATGCCTTTGCAACAAGATAACATTGCATAATTCACATATATAATGTCTTGCAACAAGATGGCAATGCATAATTCACATATATGATAATTAGACACTAAACAGGTGGCATTCACACAAAGCATGTCTAAACTAATCAAATGACATAGCAATGCAAGACACCCTATGCATGATATGAGCAACATAACCTTGACAAGTTAGAGCATACACCTCGGGGGGGGGGGGGGTAGGACTGGTCATCTATCTCTGAATCCTCCTCTGAGGAGCTATGCGTAACCAGCGAGATATGCGCTTCGTCAGATAGCATAGTCTGCTTTCGACGAGGTGTTGGCAAGGTCTGAGGCGCTCCAGAAGAGAGAACCCGAGCCCTGCTCGAGGAGGGCGCCGGACGCGCCTTCCTATGCGATGGAGGGAGGCGCCCCTGGAGCGGGCGCTGATCCTGATGAGGTTCCAGCTATGATGCCACCCTCCTAAGGTCCTGCACGGCGCAACTGCTTCTTCTTCTTGGGGATGACATCAGGAGGGCCCTCGCCCTTGCTGTCGGGGTCGTCGATTGCTGCATCTTGGAAGGCGTGCTCGAGGGAGCACACCGTGTCTCTTTCTTCGCACGAGACTGTGATGATTCCCCCGCTTCCCGGCATCTTGAGGACATTGTAGCCGTGATGGGTCACCACAATGAACTTGGCCAGGGCTGTATACCCGAGGATGGCGTTATATGGCAGACGGATGTGCACGACATCGAAGTCGATGAGTTCGGTGCGGTAGTTCTTGCGTTCTCCGAAGGTGACAGGGAGGCAGACCTGCCCTATCAGTGCGATAGACGCGTCGGTCACTCCTGAGAAAGGCTTGGTAGGCTGAAGCTGGTCATATGGCACTTGGAGGTTGTCGAACGTGTCGACGGACAGGACGTTGAGCCCTGCACCGCCGTTGATGAGGGTCTTGGTAACTTGCACGTTGCTGATGACTGGGAGCAAAGCATCGGGAGGGCGCCAGCGGTAGCTGCGCACTTGAGCTGATCTGCCGAGTTGAACGTGATGGGGCACTGGGACCATTTGAGCGGGCGTGTGGCCTCAAGCCTGGGGAGGACCGCATTCACTTCACGAGCAAACTGTTTGAAGATGCGCTGTGAGGCTGGGGCATGGGCTTTGCCCAAGATGCAGGCGATAGCATGCGGCTCTTGGAAGCCCCCACCACCTCATCTTGATGGTGTTCGTCGTTCCTTCTTGGCAGTGGCGGCAGCGGAGGGAGTAGAGAGTTGCCTTGAGGACGATCCTCACGAGGCTGATCCTGCCAGGGGTCCTCACGAGGCCGGTCGTGCCACTGCTGGCACAGGCCACGGTCGTCCCAGTGTCCGCCACCACGTCCTCCTCCTCGACCATAGCTCCGGTCGCCGCGCTCGGGGCGTCGACCAAAGCGTCCTTCGCAAATAGCTCTGAGCTCTTGGCAGTCGCTGGTGTTGTGGGTGTTCAGGTTGTGGAAGGCGCAGAACAGACGACTGCTCTTGGATGACTCAGGCTAGTCTCTGCCATGCTTGGTGTCTGGTTCCGCTGCGAGCATGGCTGCTCCCTTGCACTTCACGTCCTTGGCCTTGGCTTTCTTCTCCTCCAGGTGTGCGGTTGGGAGCTCGAGGAGGGAGAGGCACCCTTCCTCAGCTCTAGCGCACTTGGTCGCCAGGTTGAACAACTCCAGGGATGTGCACAACTCCTCGTGGATAGCGAGCTCTTCCTTCATCTTGACGTCACAGATGCCATCAGAGAACGTAGAGATGATGGCCTCGTTCGTCACCTTGGGGATCTTGAGGCAGACGTTGTTGAAGCACTGGATGTATTTCTGGAGGGTCTCTCCTGGTTGCTGCTTGACGTGGCGCAGGTCACCCGCGGCAGGCGGGCGGTCGTGAGTGCCCTGGAAGTTGGCGACGAAGTGGTTGCGCATCTCATCCCAGGAGGAGATCGAGCCCGGTGGCAGGCTCAGGAGCCAGGAGCGGGCGCCATCCTTGAGAGCCATGGGAAACCAGTTCGCCATGACTTTCTCGTCACCGTTGGCCACTTCGATTCTCAGCTCGTAGAGCTGCAGGAACTCCGCGGGGTCGGGGGTGCCGTCGTAGCGAGGATGCAGATCTAGCTTGAACTTGCCCGGCCAGGCGACGCTACGCAGCTCGGGCGTGAAAGCGCGGCAGCCGGCTGTGGTCACCGGGGCCCGCCTTGGAGGTGGAGCTTGGTCTTGATGGGGTCCACGCCCTGCTGCTACAGGTGGCGCGCGGTCTTGCCGCAACAGCCGGTCCTGGCACGATGGTGCGAGGAGCGGCGAAGCATTTTCTTGCGGCGGAGGGACTTCTTGATAGCTTCTTTCATCACGCGTGGGCGCCGGACGCGGTGGGTCTCGCCGTGGAGCCGCGCGCCTTTACGCCAGGGCGCCGTATTGGGGCAGAGGTGGTGGAGGTGCTCCATGAGCCACGTCGCCCGTGGCTGGCGGAGGGCGAGGCAGAGAGAGGGATGGCGTGGGGGAGCCCCCTGCGGCGCGGACGAGCTCAGCGATGCGGTCGAGCCAGTCCTCGTAGAGGTCGTCGACCAGGTGGTAGCGTAGGAGCTCGTGCACCATGAGGAGCACAGCCCGCACGTCCATGGGAGCACGACATGCATGGGACGAAGAACCGGCCGGGGTCAGCGATGGAGTGGCGGTGCGGCCGTCCCGCCGCACCGAGGGTGCAGCGAGGAGGCTTGCTGCTCGTTCCCCGCTAGGCCGGTGGCGGCGTTGGCGGCAGGCGACGGGGAATGACGGGGTGGCCCGCCGACGGGAGCCGTCTGAGCGACGCGGGCGGCGAGGGCAGCCCGGCGCTCAGCAGGAGCGCGGAGAGCGTCCGCCATGGAGACAACGGAGCAACGGGGCACGAAGCGACGGAAGGAAGTTTCAGCGCACCCCTACCTGGCGCGCCAAATGTCAGATCACGGGTTTCGGCAAAACCCTTAAGGTTCGAACACTGGGGTGCACGCGAAGATTTCCTCCCTACCGATCCACGCCCTAGCTCGCTAAGATCTCGCAGACAAACTCGACGAACTCACAACACAAAGACATAAGATTTATACTGGTTCGGGCCACTGTCGTGGTGTAATACCCTACTCCAGTGTGGTGGTGGTGGATTGCCTCTTGGGCTGATGAAGAACAATACAAGTGGAAGAACTACCTCCTGAGGTCGAGGTGTTCTTGAGCTCGGTGTATGGCTAAGGGCAGGCTCTAGATCGGGTTCCCTTGCCCTCTACTGTGGTGGCTAGTTCTACTTATATAGGCCCTGGTCCTCTCCCCAAATATTGAGCGGGAAGGGAGCCAACAAAGGCCAAGTTGAAAGGGGACATCTAGTACAGCTTATCCTAACAAAAGTGGTCTTAGCCTGCAAAAGGCTCTGGTGGTGACGCTGCCTTGGGCTCCATGATGACCTCCGTCTTGCCGTCCTTCGGGTCCTGGTCTCGTTGCACCAATACGGAAACTTTTGCTTGATGCCTCGGTACCCCGCGCCTGCGCCTGCCTCCTTAGCACCAAAGAGGAAACAAGGACGCTGCGCCCGCTGGCGCCCGCCTAGTGTCGATCGTCAGGGCTCACGTCACGAGAACCTCACGAGGTTTGCCTTGCCTTGATCTCTCCGCCCCTCGTGAGCCTGCCTAGCGAGGCCACTCCCGAGGTGGTCTTGCGTCGTCCGCCTCGCGAGGCTTGGCCCCTCACGAGGGTCTTGAATGCCTTGTTGATGAAGATGGGCCGTACGGGCCTGCTAGCAAAGCCACGCCGTGGGCCGCAGGCAGGCAAGTCTGGGGAGCCCCGTTCCCAGAACGCCTAAAATTTGGTACAGATCTTCTTCTTGTGAGTTGTTTGAATTCCGCGTCATGAGAGGTAAGTACTAGCCTTCTTTCACATGATTGTGCAGTGTGCTTTCATATGTTGTGCTACTTGTACGCTAATGTTGCTTGATTTTAGGGAACTACACCAATGGAGATAAGACTTCCAATCTTTATGTCCACCGTAATATCCCATTGAGGTAAGATAAGGATATTTCACAACTGTTGGCATGTATTTTGCCACTTTCATCTGAAAATTAACATCGTTGTTTAGTGCTATACTTGTGCTCTCTAATTTTGTGGGGACCCTGACTCATAAGTCGTGATCACCGAATGCACGTGTACAGTGATCCCAGAGATCAATGCTCACTGAACACACAGAAGCTGAATAACAAGAGTCTTACATCCATACATACCGTATTACACAAGTAGGACCATTATGGTCAAGTCTTGAGTATAACATTGCAGCGGAAATCTTCGTTGATAACTTGGACCCATGCCATCTGCCTTAACCCTACAGGCATTCTGACTGGGAAGCGTCCTAGCTCGCATGTTCGTCACCATAGTATTCTTCTTCATATCATGTTCTTTCATGCCTGGCCAATAAAATAACCAGTGGCAATTCAATGAGTACTTTGAATGTACTCGCAAGCAACCCATGTTTTGGTTCGAGGTACAACAATGGATGATATAAGTAAATTTTTGCGGAAAGCTAGTTTTGAGTGCAATGACATGTTCAACAACTTGAAGACATGCATGAGGAGAATTCAAGTAACCATGAGGACAGGTTACAGATATCAACATAAACAGAGTGGGCATCAACCCAACTCAATCATGTCAAGTCCTTGACTTGACCCAAGTAGTTCTTCCCATTTATCCAAACACACACACTAGTTTTTAAACATGTGGACGTAGTTTAAGCAGCACCGCCCAACTGTCCTTGACCGTGGACACTGCTATTCGAATAGTTTTACACTCTGCAGAGGTTGCACACTTTACCTACAAGATCCAGGGAACTTCCGTGTCATCCACGACCCGCGGTACCTCAAGTACCCGGGGTAAGCACCCGATCACTATCTTTCCCTAGACAACACTAACAAGGAGTCCACTCATTGTTCCGTATCCTCACGATGTACATCATACGAGACTCACTCGAGATCGTAACATCTGAGAGGGGACACAACGGTGTATCCGGTGCCCTGTGAAAACAGTCATGGCCGCCCTACCTGGCACGACCCCGTCCCGAGAGAGCGCACCAACAACTCTCCCATCACTAGTAATGCGGGCTCCAAGCTAGTATCGGCCTAGGTAATCAATAATGCCCTTTCCCATATAAGGGTAGAGTGATTGCGCATGTAAGGTTGGGACAGTCGACAAATCTTAAATCTAATCCATTTTCGAAAAACAACACACACACTTGCCTTGGTACACCACTTCGTCATCAAGTGGTTACCCATCTCATTGTCTCCCTCGGGCATAAGTGGCACCCGACGGGGTTTTCGAAAAGTCTTTGAAAACACTTTGACTCCATCACCATGCATATACCCGTCCCTTTTTGCGTAGCAACTACTTTGGCATCCTATCTACTCCCACCGGCATAACCCTCATAAGAAGGTAGGGTCATGCATAATGCAGGTACCAACGAGGAAGTAACGAAGGCAACCCACCAAAGTGGTTACCATCACATCATGATTTCGAGGCAACACTAATAAAGTGCTATATGGCATGCATAAAAAAGGGTGTCATAGACATGGTCAAAGGGTTGCTTGCCTGTTTTAACAAAGTCTTCGAGGTCTTCTGGTATCTCTGGTCCAACTCCGAGCATTTCATCTACTTCGTCAACTATCGTCGAAAGCAACCACAATAAGCAACACAACAAGGTAGAAAATAAAAGTGCTCTAAAAATATTGATTTGACTTTTCTAGGACATCTCTGGTTATATGAAAATTAACCAGAGTGGTTTCATTGGAATTGGGTCAGTGGATATTTCTAAACGTTTTGATATGACGGAATCAAGGGGTTTATGGATTTTTAAGAAGTGTACAGAAACATATTTTTGAAAAATGAGCAAAGGCACCCATTTAACAAAGGATGATTTTAGAAGCATCTAGGAATTGGTTTCACTGGATTTGGAGTTCAAATGAATTTCCTATGAATTTGCAAAGTTGATAAATATGAAGAAATGTCTCAATAGTTCATGTGGTACAGAAAGTATTAATAAAAATGTTCATAAACTAAGTTATGAACTTAGGAACACCTAGGAATTTGAATCATGGAATTTGGATCAAATTTGAGCTCTCTGGGATTTTCTAAATTTCATCACAGAAATAGGAAAAACAAGATTTGATAAATGTTTGTGAAGAAAAAGCTCCTGGAAAAATAGGGAAGTTGCACCATGAGATAGATTATGATTTTATGAGCTACTAGAAATTTGAATCATAAAATTTGGAGTCCATCTGAATTTTCTAGAGGATTTACAATATTTATAAAAAGAAAAAGGAAGAAAGGGAGTCAACCTTATAAAGCGCACTGGGTGAAGCCCAGCTAAGCAGCGCCTACTCGGCTCGGCCCAGTGGCTCAGCTGCGCGAGGGAGGAGGTGACGCCGAAGGCGTACTCAGGTAGTACGTCTTCGCCTCGGGAAGACGGCTTCCTCTGAAACCGTTTCCACTTAAACTTGCAGGCCCAGTCCACAGGGTCGCCGACACGCGGGTCCCACGCCATCTCTCTCTCTCTCTCTCTCTCTCTCTCTCTCTCTCTCTCTCTTCCCGCCTCCTCCTTCTTCCTCCAGACGGGCAGAGGTAGGGGCGGACGCCGCGCTCGCCGATGATGGTTCCGGCCGCTCCCCTGCACCCGGGGCCAGGCCGGTGGTTTGGGAGAATGCCCCGCTCCACTCCGCGCCCAAAGATGGTCGCGCTGGACGAGGGGAGCGGCAAAGTCGGGCGGAGCATCGGCCATGGAGGAGACCAGCGATGGCGGAGATGGGCACGACGACACGGCGAGAATGGGAAGGAAGGGATCCCGGGGTGGGTCGGAGGTGGTTATAGCAGGGCGCTGGAGGGTCTAGGGGTGAGAAAGAGGAGCTGAGGCGGCCGAATCTAGGCGGAGGCCGGCGGCAGTGCTCCGTCCATGGAGGTGGACAGAGGGCACGAGGGGGAAAGAGGCTTGGTCCAGGAGGTAGCTAGGAGGGAGTGAGTGTGGATGGAGGCGAGAGAGAGGCCTGGGGAGGGGTGTATGTAGGAGGGCGACGAGGTGGAGCTTCTACCCACTTGGGAGCTCTCGAGCATGCTTAATGTGGAGGAGAGGAGGGCGAGGGAGGAGGGGCCTGGCAGTGTTGCGTGCCGTGGACGCTGAGGCGGTCTAGGGGGACACGATTCCGGCGCCCAAGGTCGACGGGAGGCCTTGGAATGGGCGTGCTACAGTGCCGGAGAGCACTGTAGCGTGCTCCAGAGCGCGAGCTCTGCACGCCATGGCATTGTTTATGTGCCAGGGGCGTGTCCACTAGTGTCTGGGGCTTTGTGGGGTGAGTAAACAAAGGGGTGGTGGCCTTGGATGCCCTGGTGAGCCAGTAGGAGAGGAGAGATGTAGAAGAAGAGGGAGAGAGGGGCTGTCCAGGGAGGTAAATTGGGGTATTTTACCCCTCAATCATTGAGCAATGGCCAGGGAGGAGTTACTGGAGGTAGGAGAAGACCAGGAGGAGCTATGGTAAAAAGTTGAGATCAAGGAGATTAGTGGAAGGGGTCAAAATGGTGTTTTTGGAAAAATGACAGAAGGTGTTTGCTGATGGTTTGGGCAAGAAAATTAATTCCACTTGCCATGAGAATTAACCGGATGGAATGTCACATAGAAGTAGGGTGTTCCACCAAGTTTGAGCTCATTTGGACAAGGTAGCCAATGTAACTTTGGTAAACCCTAGAAATTAGCAGAAATGGGTTTACCAAGATTTAGTCATGCAAATATATTCTCCTTGATGCACCACTTGGTGTAGTGTCATCATTTGAGGATTTGAACATGCTTACAAAAGTTGGGGTCAAGGAGAGGAAGTTGGTTACTACAAACTTGTTCAAATTTGAATCTGGTCAGAGAGGGTTTTGGGGCACTTTGATCAAGATAACATTCTCTCCAACTTGTGCCATTTGGTCTAGATGCATTATTACACCAGTTGAGCATGTCCACCAAGTTTGAGATCATTTGGACATGTTTGACAGTGCAAACATGTTCAAACTTGAAAAAGGACAAAAGTGGTTTTGAGAGGGTTTGATGGGGTTATACTATTCTCCATGACATGGTACTTGGCAAGATCATGAAAAATGTCATATGTGACATGTTAGAATTTTCCTGGATTTATCTGAAAATATTTCTTATAGAAATATTCCAAATCCTTGAAATGAGCAGAAATGGTTTTGGGAGGTTTTATCCAATATTTTGATCATGACCATGTGTTGAAACTCATATATATGGAAAATATATTTCCATTGAGTCTCCCTAATTTTTCTCAAATATTTTTAAAGCTTTAAAATAATTTTAACCTATTAAAGACCATTTCTGGCCTTAAGAAAAATCCTTTAAATAAAATAGGAAAATAACTTTTAAAATTATATTTTTGTGGTTTCTGGGTAACCTATGTCAAATAGGAGTCAAAAATATTTTTGTAAAGATTTTTACTGCCCTTAATTAAGTACTTGCAGTGCAAACCTCAATCAAGGGGTTTTTGGAAAACTAATTTTTGAAAATATTATTTGGCCAAATTATTTTTGTAAGAAATTATTTTTATGTCCTATACACATGGCATGATCATTGGTTCAAGAGTTTGGAGAAAGGAGATGAAGTATAGGAGTTGGAGGATTTATTTGATTTTTAGAGCACTTGCAAACAACAGACAAAATCCAATCAAGGCAAGGTCGAAAACACTGAAAAGTTTTTGTCAAACCACATTTTATCATGATTTATTAGCTTAAGTGTTGTGGCATGAAAATCAGGGGGGGACAGACCTACCCCCCTTACAAGAATCTCGTCCCCGAGATTCCCAGACTAGGCGCGGAAAGGAATACGGAAACTTGGATTTGGGGTAGTCTTCACGTCCTCATACTGCTTCTGCTTCTGTTTGGTGCTCCATTGAACCTTGAAGTACTCGATGGCGTGGCTTCGTGTTTGTCGTCCGCTTGATCCATATTGGAATTGGGGCTCTCGCGTAAGTCATATTGGGCTGGAGGTCGATGGCTCGGTGACCGATGTCCTTGTAGAGGTTGGACTAGTTAGGAAGTTGGAAACGTTTCCGGAGTGGTGTCGTGTGGAAAAACGTTGTGCACAGTGGGTGACTCAGGGATAACTCTAGCTGGTAGCCGTCTATTCTTCGTCTTGCGGTGATCTTGGAGAGGGCCGATAAATCTTGGTGTGATCTTCCCTTTGACATGGAAATGCTTGGTTCCTTCGAGAGAAGTGGTTTGTAGATATGCCTGGTCTTTGATGCGGAGGTATGCTTCTTGAAGATGGTGGTTGGCATAGTTCTTCCTCCTAGACATGACGATCTTCAGATGTTCTTTGACCAGCTCAACGATTCTTCTTCCGTCTTCGGGTAGACAAGTATGTCATCAAAGAAAGATGACAACTAACTTGTCCAAGCACTCCATGAAGTCTATGGGGTACGTAAAGTGGGCTGAGGCAATGGGGATGGTCACGGTTGAGCATTGGCCAAGGTCTTATTGATCTAGAGCCAAAGCCCAAGGTCAGGATCTGACCATGTTGTGGCTTGGTAGGGCGTAAGGGTTTCAAGGATTCTTGTGTGCGAGTGAATGTTTCTCATCCCATCCTTGAGCACAGTTTCTGAGATGCCAACTGTTCTACCTAGTCCTCTAAACAGATCACCTTATACCGCTGAAAGCATCATTTCGTATAGGTCAACTTCAACTATTACTCATGCTATTCAGATCCTCATGACTCTCGAGGGGAGGTCTAACAAAATCATGTATGTCTACAATCCCCAAACTCATATGTGTGGCTACCCCTAAAAATCCATGGGTAGAGCATATAAGCTGCCAGGCTTGAATTTAATCACCACAATCCTAGTGCTCATTCTATTGATCCAAGGTCCATAATAAAGCATCTTTATCCTAAGGAAACACGTCGTAAGCCACTCCAAGATCTTGTTTCCTTCCTATGAATCAACTCCAATAGCCCATTAACTTCCATCAATCACTACATAATCCATTTAATTCTACAAATCCGATGTTTATGATGTTCCACATGATCTCCTAAAGTCCATATAATCCTCATATACTTGAAAAGGTTTATCTTACTATAGTCAGTCCGCCAATTTCCACTATCATGGTCAAGTAACTCCAAGGTCAGGCGTGTATAGATCCCTAAATCAACTCCGACAATTAATCCAATCTCTTAGTTTATCGTCCTCCAAGAAACATGGTATCTTAATCGAGACCATAAGTCTAAATCCAATTTACTCCGAACCATGTAGACTTACTCACCACCTATACTCAACTAGGATCACCTATGTATCCAAATCTCATGCCCAACGAGAATTCCTACATGCTTCCAAGAATTCAGCTTACGATCTTAATTGCCCCACTAAATCCAATTTATCCGGGGGTAAATGAAAGCTATGCTAATCTATAATCATGATCCCACCAAGTTCATCCACCAACATCAAAGCCCCATAATCCACCAAATAGTCTCATATAATTCCTCAAGGTCTCTGATATAAACTCATCAAGTCATTTGTCCTCCGTTCATATATCCTCAAATTGGTCTTCCCTATGGCATCGTCAGTTTTGGTGCTATCTTAGGATGATAATGTGCTTGTTCACTATGTCCACTAGTTCCATAATGAACCCAGTGTTGTGCAAGGTTTATAGAGGCTTAACTGGTTCTCTTGCAATCTATGGGTTAAGCACATGGTTAAGAACTCGAGCTGGGGTATCTCGTGAAGTCTCGAAGGGTCTAGGAATGGGTTTCTAGTCTGGGGGGGTTAAACATAACTCTACGGGGTTTTACTTGGTCGAGGAGGTTGTAGAAAAGTTCTTCAGTGCTAATTGGTTGCCGAGGCAGAATCCTTGGTGTAGCTTGTCTTGCCAGTCTTCGGTTGAGGCGAGAGATGAGAGGGGGAAGTAGCATAGAGTAGGGGAATGCCTAAAGGGGGTTCTATAGTGCAAGTGCAAACAAACAAGTGCCAAAAAGGGTCAAACAAAAGAAGCAAGGTAAGGAAGGTGATATAGTCGCGTACTTGTTGCCTAGGGCAAAAGTGCGACCTATATCAGAAAACAAACAAATAAAAACAAGCAACACACAATCATGGTTCTATTCCAATCATCATACGGTCTCAACTGCACATAGGGGGTACACGACTCATCCTACCCTAGGGGTTCTCGGACTCAGTAATCGTGCCTTGAGCCTCGTGCAGTCTTCTGAGTTTTCCTCAGGTGTTGCTACGTCTCTTGTAGTTGTTCGATGAAACGGTCCAAGTTGAGCCTGAAGATTCTTCAACAACTTCTTGTCTGTTGAAGTGATGGGGTGAAGGTGGCTCCTTGTAGCTGGTATTGACTCGGTCTTCTGTTGTCTTCTTAATCCTGACGATCCCGTTTTGTCTTCTAAGCCGTCGATGGTACCAGGTAGGCAATCCTTTATGCAGTGATATCATCAAGGCATAGTAGAGGTCCAATCTATCGGACACATTGTTGACAATATCGAAACCAAGAGCGGGGGATGAAGAGAACCGTTTTCCTGCTCACTATAGTAAGGCGGACCAAATGGCGAGGTTCTTATCCACCGGTGGTTGCCGATACAACAACGGTAAGGACTTGATTGCTCTATTAGCGATGTCTATCATGGTCTTGCATATCTTACACCCTGATCCTCATAGGACAAGGTTGCATCATCCTGGGGCAAATTCAAAGGTGTCACCATCCTCTGGGTCTTCATCTCCTCATTCTTCAAAGGCGTATCTTCTGTTGGCATCGTCTTGTTGTGGTGTCGCCAATCTTGGGTTCATAAGAGGTGGGTGAGTGTTTGGCAAGGTGTACTCCTTCTAGTCTATCCACGAGGATTACAAGGAATACCGTGGTCAGGGGCTTGAGGGTGCTAGCGACCGTTTGCAATAGTTTTGAAGGGAAGAGATCGATGGGGAAAGTATACCTTAGTTTTTTTTGAAAAACTGAGAAGGGAAGAGAAGTATAGATAGTTTTGAAAACTAGTAGTAGTTTTGGAAATAGTTTTACCCTAACTAACGACCATGCTAACTAAGGCTTCCTACAGTCAGGATGGCTCAGATACCAGCTCTATGGGGACCCCGACTCATAAGTCATGATCACCGAATGCACGTGTACAGTGATCCCAGAGATCAATGCTCACTGAACAGACAGAAGCTGAATAACAAGAGTCTTACATCCATACATACCGTATTACACAAGTAGGACAATTATGGTCAAGTCTTGAGTATAACATTGCAGCGGAAATCTTCGTTGATAACTTGGACCCATGCCATCTGCCTTAACCCTACAGGCATTCTGACTGGGAAGCGTCCTAGATCGCATGTTCGTCACCACCGTATTCTTCTTCATATCATGTTATTTCATGCCTGGCCAATAAAATAACCAGTGGCAAGCCAATGAGTACTTTGAATGTACTCGCAAGCAACCCATGTTTTGGTTCGAGGTACAACATGCATTATATAGGTAAATTTTTGCGGAAAGCTAGTTTTGATTGCAATGACATGTTCAACAACTTGAAGACATGCATGAGGAGAATTCAAGTAACCATGAGGACAGGTTACAGATATCAACATAAATAGAGTGGGCATCAACCCAACTCAATCATGTCAAGTCCTTGACTTGACCCAAGTAGTTCTTCCCATTTATCCAAACACACACACTGGTTTGTAAACATGTGGACGTAGTTTAAGCAGCACCGCCCAACTGTCCTTGACCGTGGACACGGCTATTCGAATAGTTTTACACTCTACAGAGGTTGCACACTTTACCCACAAGATCCGGGGAACTTCCGTGTCATCCACGACCCGCGGTTCCTCAAGTACCCGGGGTAAGCACCCGATCACTATCTTTCCCTAGACGACACTAACAAGGAGTCCACTCGTTGTTCTGTATCCTCACGATGTACATCATACAATCTCACTCGAGATCGTAACATCCGAGAGGGGACACAACAGTGTATCCGGTGCCCTGTAAAAACAGTCATGGCCGCCCTACCTGGCACGACCCCATCCCGAGAGAGCGCACCAACAACTCTCCCGTCACTAGTAATGCGGGCTCCAAGCTAGTATCGGCCTAGGTAATCAATAATGCCCTTTCCCATATAAGGGTAGAGTGGTTGCGCATGTAAGGTTGGGACAGTCGACAAATCTTAAATCTAATCCGTTTTCGAAAAACAACACACACACTTACCTTGGTACACCACTTCGTCATCAAGTGGTTACCCATCTCATTGTCTCCCTCGGGCATAAGTGGCACCCGATGTGTTTTCGAAAAGTCTTTGAAAACACTTTGTCTCCATCACCATGCATATACCCGTCCCTTTTTGCGTAGCAACTACTTTGGCATCATATCTACTCCCACCGGCATAACCCTCATAAGAAGGTAGGGTCATGCATAGTGCTGGTACCAATGAGGAAGTAACGAAGGCAACCCACCAAAGTGGTTACCATCACATCATGATTTCGAAGCAACACTAATAAAGTGCTATATGGCATGCATAAAAAAGGGTGTCATAGACATGGTCAAAGGGATGCTTGCCTATTTTAACAAAGTCTTCGAGGTCTTCTAGTATCTCTGGTCCAACTCCGAGCATTTCGTCTACTTCGTCAACTATCGTCGAAAGCAACCACAATAAGCAACACAACAAGGTAGAAAATAAAAGTGCTCTAAAAATATTGATTTGACTTTTCTAGGACATCTCTGGTTATATGAAAATTAACCAGAGTGGTTTCATTGGAATTGGGTCAGTGGATATTTCTAAACGTTTTGATATGACGGAATCAAGGGGTTTATGGATTTGCAAGAAGTGTACAGAAACATATTTTTTAAAAATGAGCAAAGGCACCCATTTAACAAAGGATGATTTTAGAGGCATCTAGGAATTGGTTTCACTGGATTTGGAGTTCAAATGAATTTCCTATGAATTTGCAAAGTTGATAAATATGAAGAAATGTATCAATAGTTCATGTGGTACAGAAAGTGTTAATAAAAATGTTCATAAACTAAGTTATGAACTTAGGAACACCTAGGAATTTGAATCATGGAATTTGGATCAAATTTGAGCTCTCTGGGATTTTCTAAAGTTCATCACAGAAATAGGAAAAACAAGATTTGATAAATGTTTGTGAAGAAAAAGCTCCTGGAAAAATGTGCAAGTTGCACCATGAGATAGATTATGATTTTATGAGCTACTAGAAATTTGAATCATCAAATTTGGAGTCCATCTGAATTTTCTAGAGGTTTTACAATATTTATAAAAAGAAAAAGGAAGAAAGGGAATCAACCTTATAAAGCGCACTGGGCGAAGCCCAGCTAAACATCGCCTACTGGGCTCGGCCCAGTGGCTCAGCTGCGCGAGGGAGGAGGTGACGCCGAAGGCGTACTCAGGTAGTACGTCTTCGCCTCGGGAAGACGGCTTCCTATGAAACCGTTTCCACTTAAACTTGCGGGCCCAGTCCACAGGGTCGCCGACAAGCGGGTCCCACGCCATCTCTCTCTCTCTTCCCGCCTCCTCCTTCTTCCTCCAAACGGGCAGAGGTAGGGGCGGACGCCGCGCTCACCGGTGATGGTTCCGGCCGCTCCCCTGCACCCGGGGCCAGGCCGGTGGTCTGGGATAATGCCCCGCTCTAGTCTGCGCCCAAAGATGGTCGCGCTGGACGAGGGGAGCGGCAAAGTCGGGCGGAGCATCGGCCATGGAGGAGACCGACGATGGCGGAGATGGGCACGATGACACGGCGAGAATGGGAAGGAAGGGATCCCGGGGTGGGTCGGAGGTGGTTATAGCAGGGCGCTGGAGGGTCTAGGGGTGAGAAAGACGAGCCGAGGCGGCCGAATCTAGGCGGAGGCCGGCGGCAGTGCTCCATCCATGGAGGTGGACAGAGGGCACGAGGGGGAGAGAGGCTTGGTCCAGGAGGTAGCTAGGAGGGAGTGAGTGTGGATGGAGGCGAGAGAGAGGCCTGGGGAGGGGTGTATGTAGGAGGGCGACGAGGTGGAGCTTCTGCCCACTTGGGAGCTCTCGGGCATGCTTAATGGGGAGGAGAGGAGGGCGAGGGAAGAGGGGCCCGGCGGTGTTGCGTGCCGTGGACGCCGAGGCGGTCTCGGGGGACACGATTCCGGCGCCCAAGGTCGACGGGAGGCCTTGGAATGGGCGTGCTACAGTGCCGGAGAGCACTATAGCGTGCTCCAGAGCGCGAGCTCTGCACGCCATGGCATTGTTTATGTGCCAGGGGCGTGTCCACTAGTGTCTGGGGCTTTGTGGGGTGAGTAAACAAAGGGGTGGTGGCCTTGGATGCCCTGGTGAGCCAGTAGGAGAGGAGAGATGTAGAAGAAGAGGGAGAGAGGGGCTGTCCAGGGAGGTAAATTGGGGTATTTTACCCCTCAATCATTGAGCAATGGCCAGGGAGGAGTTACTGGAGGTAGGAGAAGACCAGGAGGAGCTATGGTAAAAAGTTGAGCTCAAGGAGATTAGTGGAAGGGGTCAAAATGGTGTTTTTGGAAAAATGGTAGAATGTGTTTGATGATGGTTTGGGCAAGAAAATTAATTCCACTTGCCATGAGAATTAACAGGATGGAATGTCACATAGAAGTAGGGTGTTCCACCAAGTTTGAGCTCATTTGGACAAGGTAGCCAATGTAACTTTGGTAAACCCTAGAAATCAGCAGAAATGGCTTTGCCAAGATTTAGTCATGCAAATCTATTCTCCTTGATGCACCACTTGGTGTAGTGTCATCATTTGAGGATTTGAACATGCTCACAAAATTTGGGGTCAAGGAGAGGAAGTTGGTTAGTACAAACTTGTTCAAATTTGATTCTGGTCAGAGAGGGTTTTGGGGCACTTTGATCAAGATAACATTCTCTCCAACTTGTGCCATTTGGTCTACATGCATTATTACACCATTTGAGCATGTGCAACAAGTTTGAGATCATTTGGACATGTTTGACAGTGCAAACATGTTCAAACTTGAAAAAGGACAAAAGTGGTTTTGAGAGGGTTTGATGGGGTTATACTATTATCCATGACATGGTACTTGGCAAGATCATAAAAAATGTCATATGTGACATGTTAGAATTTTCCTGGATTTATTTGAAAATATTTCTTATAGAAATATTTCAAATCCTTGAAATGAGCAGAAATTGTTTTGGGAGGTTTTATCCAATATTTTGTTCATGACCATGTGTTGAAACTCATATATATGGAAAATATATGTCCATTGAGTCTCCCTAATTTTTCTCAAATATTTTTAAATCTTTAAAATAATTTTAACCTATTAAAGACCATTTCTGGCCTTAAGAAAAATCCTTTAAATAAAATAGGAAAATAACTTTTAAAATTATGTTTTTGTGGTTTCTGGGTAACCTATATCAAATTGGAGTCAAAAATATTTTTGGAAAGATTTTTACTACCCTTAATTAAGTACTTGCAGTGCAAACCTCAATCAAGGGGTTTTTGGAAAACTAATTTTTGAAAATATTATTTGGCCAAATTATTTTTGTAAGAAATTATTTTTATGTCCTATACACATGGCATGATCATTGTTTCAAGAGTTTGGAGCAAGGAGATGAAGTATAGGAGTTGGAGGATTTATTTGATTTTTAGAGCACTTGCAAACAACAGACAAAATCCAATCAAGGCAAGGTCCAAAACACTCAAAAGTTTTTGTCAAACCACATTTTATCATGATTTATTAGCTTAAGTGTTGTGGCATGAAAATCAGGGTGTGACAAATTTACATGCCAAATCTTACATTGAAGGCGATGCTTGTCTGTTATTGAACCAAGTGATGAAGGGGAAGAACAAGCGGAAGAAAAACAAAAATCAACTCCCGGTGCTGTAATGAAGCACTGGAACTGTGATGACACAAGTAATGATATAGTTTTGCATCTTAATTTATTGCTATGGCTGGAACGAGCAATTGTTTTGCCACTGATTTGATGCCACTCTTAATGTAATATGCAATTATCTCTACTTGTGCAAACAGGGATCTTCTTTGAAGATACCATATATCTTAGTGGAACTGCACAAGAAGATGTTGGAAACATTAAACTAATCGAGGAGTATATAGTAAGCATGGCAACCACAGTAGATAACAACAGATGGTTCCGGAGAAGTGCTTGATCTGTATGCTCCACACAATATGCCTCCTGACAAAGGTTGGTACTCGCCCACAGATTTCATCCATATGATTGAGCTTTCTCATCTCTATTGGTGTTGTGCTACTGTTTAGATACTATCATGAGAAAGTGGTATTGTCCTTGAGAAGTGCTTCATCTGTGTTGTTTTAAATATTTCCTTTCCTTTTTTTCGAGCAAATAGGGATGTTAGCATTTAGTTGTCCTCTTGACTTTGCACAATAGGATCATCCTCCTCTGAAGAAGAATATGGAGTACGTTAAGTGCCTAGTTCCGATTATGCCAGGATAAAGAAGCCCAGCCTCTCTTCTTAAGAAAGGAGCAGTTGAAGGATGGTTACATTATTTCCCACAAGAACAATCTAACTTCAGCTCAGAAGGACTCACGGATCTGCATCTTTGTTGCTGTGATGGCCAGTGCAATGTTGTTTTACGATTCCTTCAGGTGAGTTCCATTTTTTAAAATGTGTGCTCTACATGGATCATGTAGGTTGACTATTTAAACTGTCAATTCATAGTACAATTTGCGTTATACTAATAATTTTTTTTATTTACGCAAACAGGGGTGCTCAGCTTGATTTCAATGGGAACTGCACAAAATGTTCACGAATACATCGAATATTCTCGAATCATTCATTTCCACCACAAGAAAGGAGGTGCCGATATGTTCAAGGCGTTGCAACATATAAAGGCGAAATCATACAAGCTATGCACGAATTTGGTTGATTTTGGTGGAACTGCACAAAAAGAACAGCTGGTTTATTTAGCACGAGGTGCCATGTCAATGTCCGGACTGATGGCAAATCCTGCCCATTCCACAATCATAGGCATTTGATATTTTGTAATGGGAAAACCTTGTCAAAGTTTGCTCATTGATGTACGCAAAACAACATGCATTTGACATTTTGGAATGGGACAACCTTGTCAAATTTTGCTCATTGATGTTAGCAAGAAGACATGCGTTTGATATTTTTGAATGGGATGCCCGTTGCAGTTAGCAGCATCTATCAGTTTTTCTTTATTCTTTAGTTGTGAAGTAAATATTGGCTCTGACATGTGAATCGCTGAGATGCATAATCATCGATTGTTTTCAATGTTCTCTATGAATTTCCAGGCCTGTGTGTTGATTGCAATGTACAGGAACGCTAATTTTGTACTCCCTCTGTTCCTTTTCACTTAGCATATTAGATTTCTTTCAAGTCAGTTGATTTTACATTGTGAATGTTGATACTTTTTTCTATAAGATTGGTCAAAGTAGAGATACTTTGACTTCAGATAAAACTTATATGCAGACTAAAAAGGACCGGAGGGAGTACATGTGAAACTGTTGCAAACTAGGTGATCACGTTGGGAATAATGCTAGTACATATTGTTTTGCATGTTCATCCAATGCCAGTGATACAAGAGTTCAAACAAATCGAACTAAATTCGTTCATACACTGCCAGATTTCATATAAACATGCCTGATTTCATTACATTTCATACATTCTTCAACTAAAAAGGGGTGCGCTGGAGGTATAATTAATTAACCGTAGCCTGTGTCCGGCTGAGCCAAACAGAAGCTTCTTCTCCAGCGGACTAAGGTTCAGTGACATAACAGCAGGTGTAGTTGCGTCACTTAAATGTGGGCCAGATGCCTCTTGGGCCCACATGCCAGTGACCCAACTGCACCTGCAGTTAAGTAACTGAAGCAGCGTCCTTCTCCAACATAGCTCGTCGACTTCACGTTGCCACCAAGAAGCTAATCGACCATCAATGGTCAACCCGCCTAGCTTGGCTTCAACTGGAGGGTAGCAGTGGTGGCCTTACTTGGACCCGAGCAGCGGCGACCTACCGTGTTCTACTCTTCCTTGTTTTCTGTGTGGCGCGGCCTTGTTCGCAGCGGGGCAGGGCCTCGACGGAGCTGGCGATGTCCTCTATCTCGTTGCGGGCGGGGCGACGCCTTGGTGGAGCGGGGGAAATCCTCCCCCTCGTTGCCGGCAGGGTGGGTGCTACCTCTTGAGCTTGCGTTGGTTTTTCCCTTGAAGAGGAAAGGGTGATGCAGCAAAGTAGCGTAAGTATTTCCCTCAGTTTTTGAGAACCAAGGTATCAATCCAGTAGGAGACTACACACAAGTTGCTTCGTACCAACACAGACAAATAAGAACCTTGCAACCAACGCGATAAAGGGGTTGTCAATCCCTTCATGGCCACTTGCAAAAGTGAGATCTGATAGAGATCATAAGATAAATATTTTTGGTATTTTTATGATATGGATTGAATGTAAAGATTGCAAAGTAAAAATAGATTGGAAACTTATATGATGGGAAATAGACCTGGGGGCCATAGGTTTCACTAGTGGCTTCTCTCAAGATAGCATAAGTATTACGGTGGGTGAACAAATGACTGTCGAGAAATTGATAGAAAAGTGCATAGTTATGAGAATATCTAGGCATGATCATGTATATAGGCATCACGTCCGCGGCAAGTAGACCGAAACGATTCTGCATCTACTACTATTACTCCACACATCGACCGCTATCCAGCATGCATCAGTATTAAGTTCATAAGAACAGAGTAACGCATTAGGCAAGATGACATGATGTAGAGGGATAAACTCAAGCAATATGATAGAAACCCCATATTTTTATCATCGATGGCAACAATACAATACGTGCCTTGCTGCCCCTACTATCACTGGGAAAGGACACCACAAGATTGAACCCAAAGCTAAGCACTTCTCCCATTGCAAGAAAGATCAATCTAGTAGGCCAAACCAAACTTATAATTCGAAGAGACTTGCAAAGATAACAAATCATACATAAAACAATTCAGAGAAGATTCAAATATTGGTCATAGATAATCTTGATCATAAACCCACAATTCATCGGATCTCGACAAACACACCGCAAAAAGAATTACATCAAATAGATCTCCAAGAAGATCCAGGAGAACTTTGTATTGAGATCCAAAGAGAGAGAAGAAGCCATCTAGCTAATAACTATGGACCCGAAGGTCTATGGTAAACTAATCACACATCACCGGAGAGGCTATGTTGTTGATGTAGAAGTCCTCCATGATCGATTCCCCTTCCGGCGGAGCACCGGAAAAGGCCCCAAGATGGGATCTCACGGGTACAGAAGGTTGCGGCGGTGGAAATAGGGTTTCGTGGTGCTCCTGGATGTTTTCGGGTTATATGGGTATATATAGGAGGAACAAGTAGGTCGGTGGAGCTGCAAGGGGCCCACGAGGGTGGGGGCGCGCCCAGGGGGTAGGCACGCCTCCCTGCCTCGTGGCCTCCTCGCTTCTTTCTTGACGTCCACTCCAAGTTTCCTGGATCACGTTTGTTCCAAAAATCACCCTCCCGAAGGTTTCATTCCGTTTGGATTCCGTTTGATATTCCTTTTCTGCGAAACATTGAAATAGGCAAAAATGACAATTTGCACTGGGCCTTTGGTTAATAGGTTAGTCCCAAAAATAATATAAAAGTGTATAATAAAGCCCATTAAACATCCAAAACAGATAATATAATAGCATGGAATAATCAAAAAGTATAGATAAGTTGGAGACGTATCAAGCATCCCCAAGCTTAATTCCTTCTCGTCCTCGAGTAGATAAATGATAAAAACATAATTTTTGATGTGGAATGCTACCTAACATAATTTTCTAAGTAATTCTCTTTATTGTGGCATGAATGTTCAGATCTGAGAGATTCAATATAAAAGTTTAATATTGACATGAAAATAATAATACTTCAAGCATACTAACTAAGCAATTATGTCTTCTCAAAATAACATGGCCAAAGAAAGTTCATCCCTACAAAACCATATAGTTTGGTCATGCTCCATTTTCGGCACACAAGAATGCTCTCATCATGCACAACCCCGATGACAAGCCAAGCAATTGTTTCATACTTTAGTAATCTCAAACTTTTTCAACTTTCACGCAATACATGAGCGTGAGCCATGGATATAGCACTATGGGTGGAATAGAGTATGATGATTGGGGTTATGTGGAGAAGACAAAAAAGGAGAAAGTGTCACATTGACACGGGTAATCAACGGGCTAGGGAGATGCCCATCAATTGATGTCAATGCAAGGAGTAGGGATTGCCATGCAACAGATGCACTAGAGCTATAAATATATGAAAGCTCAACAAAAGAAACTAAGTGGGTGTGCATCCAACTTGCTTGCTCATGAAGACCTAGGGTATTTGAGGAAGCCCATTGTTGGAATATACAAGCCAAGTTCTATAATTAAAAATTCCCACTAGTATATGAAAGTGACAAAACAAGAGACTCTCTATCATAAAGATCATCGTGCTACTTTGAAGCACAAGTGTGAAAAAAAAAGGATAGTAGCATTGTCCCTTTTTATTTCTTTTTTGGGCCTTTCTCTTTTTTTCATTTGGCCTTTCTTATTTTTTTTGGGACAATGCTCTATTAATGATGATCACCACACTTCTATTTATTTACAACTCAATGATTACAACTCGATACTAGAACAAAATATGACTCTATCTAAATGCCTTCGGCAGTGTAACAGGATGGGAAATGAATCAAGAGTGACATGTATGATAAATTATGCATGGTGGCTTTGCCACAAATACGATGTCAACTACATGATCATGCAAGGCAATATGACAATGATGAAGTGTGTCATAATAAATGAAACGGTGCAAAGTTGCATGGCAATATATGTCGGAATGGCTATGGAAATGCCATAATAGGTAGGTATATTGGTTGTTTTGAGGAAGATATAAGGAGGTTTATGTGTGATAGAGCGTATCATTGTCGGGGCGGACGGCGTCCCCCCGCGAGCACCTATGGGGCCGGAGCCCCTTTCGTTGTCCGGTGAGGGGGGCGGAGGGAGCACAGAGAGCAGATCGAGGCGGGCACACGGGCGGTTTACCCAGGTTCGGGCCGCGATGGACGCGTAAAACCCTACTCCTGCTTAGTTGTATTGAACTGGGGAGCTCGGGAGCTTGGAGAGCTAGCTGCACCGAACGTATGGCTGTCTGGATGCCGAATCTCCGAACCCCGGAACCCCCTCTACGTTGCGCACGGGCCTCCTTTTATAGCGCAAAGGGGTCACCGACAGGTGTCAACGTAAGAGAAAGGGGTAAAAGTGTAAAAGGGGTGGTAGTTGTAATAGTGCGGGAACGGTGGCGCTACAGTGCGGCACAGCGTTATCATACCTACTTCTGACGGTAGGGGACAAGGGCATTAAATGCCCGTCACGGTCGCCCGGACAGCACCGAGGCGGACCGTTAGGTGCGCCACCGTTCGCCACGACGGCGGCTGCATGCCGCCGCATGCCCCAGGCTGCGCGGTGCCTCGCCACGTGCCCTCGGGGGAAGCCCCGGAGCGACGCGTGGGCGGGCGAGCTGGAGCGCAGTCTTGAGGTGGCGATCTTGCCGCGGCAAGTGGCTTGCCGCGGGGGTCGTCTTCCTGTGCCTGATAGCGTGCCAGCTATCAGGCCTTGCCGGGGCGCTTGGCGCGCTACGGCGGGCTTCTCTTGTGGTGCCTGGGTTCGGCCTTCCCGACAAGCTCCTCTTGTCGGGGTCTCGATCTTCTGTCTCGTATACTTTGTTCTTGGATGGCCCTACATGGGCTCAGTCGTCCCGGCAAGCTCCTCTTGCCGGGGGCCTTGTCTTCTTGGCCCGGCAAGCTCCTCTTGCCGGGGGCCTTGTCTTCTTGGCCCGGCAAGCTCCTCTTGCCGGGGGCCTTGTCTTGAATGCTTGGTCTTCTCTTGGCGCTTCCGGGGCGGGCCTTGCCGCAGGGTGCTACGACTGCCCGTGCACAAGTCTGGGGTACTAAGGTACCCCTACTTTAGTACACCGACAGGAGCCCCCGGGCCTGGGCCACACACGGTGCCGAGCGTCGTTGGGCCAGGCCCTAACGGTGCACGGGCACGCATGGCCTTGGTCGCGCTGCTCCTTAACTCCGCATCCGCCGCGCCTTCCCCAGGCGGCGCGCGCTTACCGCGGCGTCGTGGGGGCGGGGCGTGCGGGGTGAGCGTGACGTGGGTGGCGTGCGCGGGGCTGAACCGCGCAGGCGCGCGCCACGTCGCGCACGATCTCTTGATTCGGAGAGGCGAAGCGTCCCCCCCCCCACCTCTTCCTCTTATAGCGGAGGAAAGTAGGGGCGGTTCGCCTTTCCCTCGGTTACCACCTCTCTAAAACCTCTGCCACCTCCTTCTCCCAGAGGCAGCAGCGATCTGTCCTTGGAGCGCCCGTCGTCGTCGAGGAGGGCGCGCGTGGCGATGCCGACGACGTTGCCGGCGCTCAGGAGGCGGACGATGTTGATATCCCTGTGGGCGACGGGGAGGCCGAGGAGCAGCAGAGGCTTGCCGCCGCGGAGTTATCCGCGCGGGAAGGCGAGCTGGTGCTGAAAACGGCCAGCCTCGCCGACCACGAGGAGGAGGCTGCCGCGCGCGAGCGGGCGCTCAGCGGAGACCTGAAGAAGGCGCGGGACGCTGCCGCAACCGCTGAGATCACCAAGAAGGGGCTGGAGGCGAGGGTGGCGCAGCTCGATTCCGACCTCAAGGCGAAGGGCGAGGAGCTCGCCGCGCTCCGGCAGGAGCGCGAGAAGGGTGCGCTCACCCTTGGTGAGCTTCAGGGTCGCTTCGCCGAGAAGATCCGGGAGCTTGACGCCGCCAAGAACTCCAACTCCACTCTGGAACTGAAATTGGAGGCGCTCGTCAAGGCGCTGGACAGCGCTAAGGAGCAGGAGGCGGCTTTACGGAAGGAGGTCGACGGCAACGAGGAGCTGCTGAGGCGCGCCGCCGTTTCCCAGAACACCTTCAGGGATACAGTGGAGCGGTGGACCGAGGGCCTCGTCGACATCGCCGCCACCATCGACAAGGAGCTGACGCTGCTGGGGATCGAGGGCCACCAGTCCCTCACCGACGAGGACGTCGCGCCCAGCGCCAAGCTCACTTCCTTCTTCCAGGGGGTGGTGCAGGCGCTCCAGCACCTCCGAACGTCGCTCCCGAAGGAGCGGGCCGACGAGACGCGGGAGGCCATCTCCGGGGCCCTCGAGAGGGTGCTGGTGAAGATCGTTTTCCGCAATCCCGACATCAGGCTTACCAACGTCCTCAGGCCTTTGCCGGAGAACGCGGACCTGACGGGGATCCAGGCCCTCATCGCCCCTATCGTCAAGAAGGCGGCCGGGGTCAAGAGGATCGAGCGCGACCGCGTAGATTAGGCCGCCTGCCCCTTTCTTTTATCTCCCTTTCCCTGCCGCTGTTAAATATGCCACGGAAACGGCTGGTTAGGGCAGCAGTAAGGCATTTTGTAATATAACTTTTCATCTTAGGCTATGCATCGCACTGTTATCCCCTCTACTTGACCGGCGCCTTGTTTGTTTCCGCCCTACGCTTTCGGGGACTTGCCGGCGTAGGCCTCCGCCTTGCCACGGGCGCCGAGTGCGGGACGTCAGCGACCCGCTGGCGGGGCTGCCACCGGCAAGAAACCTCGCCGCGGCTGGTTGCCGCTCACTCAGATTGTTGAGCAGGCTCGAGGCAAAGTAAACGGTGCGACTGCGGTCGCAGCACGCTTAGGGTGCCGGGCGAGCTCGAAGCAAAGTGAGGACGCTACTCGGGGTGTAGCACACTCAAGTCGTTGAGCGGACTCGAAACGAAACGAGGGCGCAACCAGTCTCGTGCCGGTCCTTCCGCGCTCAGGCCTCTCAACCAAGGCTCGGTCGTTCGAGGGAGATAACTCTTAAAAATTAATGGAGCAAATGCTCGAGCTCCGGCAACTTATCTTTTCTTATCGCTTGCCGCCCGGTGGGGTAAAACCTCTTTGGGCAGCATCCAGCCCATCCTGGGGGTAGGTGAGGGCGCAGGGCCTCACGACCCTCCGGAGCTAGGCGTAGCTATGCTTGGGGATCCGCGCCCCTCTCTGCGCCAAGGATCACATGCGACCGCGGCAAGACTTGGGCAGAGAGGATGGTTGGCGGAAACAGGTTCCGGCTACCGCGCTGGAAAGACTCCTCCCACGGTCGGCGTCAACTCGTTCGGCACCCCGGCGGGCGAGGCGCACCGGGGAACGAGGTCGCCTTTCTCGTGACAACTGGCACTAACTTCTGCGGCCGCGAGAGCGGCGCAGAGTTCGCTGGAGGCGAATCGTTCGCCCAGCGGCCAGAAGGCGGGCCTCCTCAAGGAGCAGCTGCTTCTTGCCCAGTCTCTGCGCGAGTGGATACTCGAGGAGGGCCGCGCACGAGCCCGTGGGAAGGAATGCCAAAGCTTGTCGGGAACCCCCGCTTCAACTGGACAGATCCTCGGATCCGCAGGAGCGGACTGTTCCTCGGCGTTCAGACTGCTGGTCTGCTCGCCGGAGCAAGGCTTACCGGGCACACCTGCTTCGACTGGACGGATCCTGGGATCCACAGGAGCGGGCTGTCCCTCGGCGTAGTCCCCCTACCTGGCGCGCCAAAGATGTCGGGGCGGACGGCGTCCCCCCGCGAGCACCTATGGGGCCGGAGCCCCTTTCGTTGTCCGGTGAGGGGGGCGGAGGGAGCACAGAGAGCAGATCGAGGCGGGCACACGGGCGGTTTACCCAGGTTCGGGCCGCGATGGACGCGTAAAACCCTACTCCTGCTTAGTTGAATTGAACTGGGGAGCTCGGGAGCTTGGAGAGCTAGCTGCACCGAGCGTATGGCTGTCTGGATGCCGAATCTCCGAACCCCGGAACCCCCTCTACGTTGCGCACGGGCCTCCTTTTATAGCGCAAAGGGGTCACCGACAGGTGTCAACGTAAGAGAAAGGGGTAAAAGTGTAAAAGGGGTGGTAGTTGTAATAGTGCGGGAACGGTGGCGCTACAGTGCGGCACAGCGTTATCATACCTACTTCTGACGGTAGGGGACAAGGGCATTAAATGCCCGTCACGGTCGCCCGGACAGCACCGAGGCGGACCGTTAGGTGCGCCACCGTTCGCCACGACGGCGGCTGCATGCCGCCGCATGCCCCAGGCTGCGCGGTGCCTCGCCACGTGCCCTCGGGGGAAGCCCCGGAGCGACGCGTGGGCGGGCGAGCTGGAGCGCAGTCTTGAGGTGGCGATCTTGCCGCGGCAAGTGGCTTGCCGCGGGGGTCGTCTTCCTGTGCCTGATAGCGTGCCAGCTATCAGGCCTTGCCGGGGCGCTTGGCGCGCTACGGCGGGCTTCTCTTGTGGTGCCTGGGTTCGGCCTTCCCGACAAGCTCCTCTTGTCGGGGTCTCGATCTTCTATCTCGTATACTTTGTTCTTGGATGGCCCTACATGGGCTCAGTCGTCCCGGCAAGCTCCTCTTGCCGGGGGCCTTGTCTTCTTGGCCCGGCAAGCTCCTCTTGCCGGGGGCCTTGTCTTCTTGGCCCGGCAAGCTCCTCTTGCCGGGGGCCTTGTCTTTAATGCTTGGTCTTCTCTTGGCGCTTCCGGGGCGGGCCTTGCCGCAGGGTGCTACGACTGCCCGTGCACAAGTCTGGGGTACTAAGGTACCCCTACTTTAGTACACCGACAATCATATCACGGGGTTTGGATGCACCGGTGAAGTTTTCACCAACTCTCAAGGTGAGAAAGGGCAATGCACGGTACCGAAGAGGCTAGCAATGATGGAAAGGTGAGAGTGCGTATAATCCATGGACTCAACATTAGTCATAAAGAGCTCACATACTTATTGAAAAAATCTACAAGTCATAAAAAACCGAGCATTAAGTGCATGCTCCTAGGGGGATAGATTGGTGGGAAAGACCATCGTTCGTCCCCGACCGCCACTCATAAGGATGACAATCAAAGAACATCTCATGCTTCAAATTTGTTACTCAACATTTTCCATACATGCATGCTGCGGGACTTGCAAACTTCAACACAAGTATTTCTCAGATTCACAACTACTCAACTAGCACGACTCTAATATTACCATCTTCATATCTCAAAACAATCATCAAGTATCAAACTTCTCATAGTATTCAATGCACTTTTATGAAAGTTTTTATTATACCCACCTTGGATGCCTATCATATTAGGACTAATTTTATAGCCAAAGTAAATTACCATGCCGTTCTAAAGGACTCTCAAAATGATATAAGTGAAGCATGAGAGATCAATAATTTCTATAAAATAAAACCACCACCGTGCTCTAAAAGATATAAGTGAAGCACTAGAGCAAAATTATCTAGCTCAAAAGATATAAGTGAAGCACATAGAGTATTCTAATAAATTCAGATTCATGTGTGTCTCACCCAAAATGTGTGTACAACAAAGATGATTGTGGTGAACTAAAAAGAAAAGACTGAAACCATACAAGACGCTCCAAGCAAAACACATACCATGTGGCGAATAAAAATACAGCCTCAAGTAAAGTTCCCGATAGACGAAGACGAAACAGGGGATGCCTTCCGGGGCATCCCCAAGCTTAGGATTTTGGTTGTCCTTGAATTTTACCTTGGGGTGCCTTGGGCATCCCCAAGCTTAGGCTCTTGCCACTCCTTATTCCATAATCCATCAAATCTTTACCCAAAACTTGAAAACTTCACAACACAAAACTCAACGAAAAAAATCTCATGAGCTCCGTTAGAGAAAGAAAACAAAACACCACTTCAAGGTACTGTAATGAACTCATTCTTTATTTATATTGGTGTCAAACCTACTGTATTACAACTTCTCCATGGTTTATACCCTCCGATACAAGCCATAGATTCATTAAAATAAGCAAACAACACACGAAAAACAGAATCTGTCAAAAATAGAACAGTTTGTAGTAATCTGTATCAAACGTATACTTCTGGAACTCCAAAAATTCTAACATAAATTGCTGTACGTGAGGAATTTGTCTATTAATCATCTGCAAAAATACTCAACCTAAAATCACTCTCCATTAAAAAAGGCAGCTAATCTTGTGAGCGCTAAAGTTTCTGTTTTTTACAGCAAGATCATGAAGACTTCACCCACGTCTTCCCAAAGGTTCTACTTGGCACAAACACTAATTAAAACATGAAAACACATATAAACAGAGTCTAGATGAGTTATTTATTTCTAAACAGAACCAAAAATCAAGACACAAAAATAAAATTGGGTTTCCTCCCAACAAGCGCTATCGTTTAACGCCCCTAGCTAGGCAAAAAGGCAAGCATAGATCTAGGTATTACCATCTTTGGTATGCAGTCCATAAGTGGCTCTCATAATAGATTCATAAGGTAATTTTATTTTCTTTCTAGGAAAGTGTTCCATGCCTTTCCTTAATCTAACATTTCCTTCTTTCATATCAATAATTGCACCAATCGTTCTAAGAAAGGTCTACCAAGAATAATAGGACATGTAGGATTGCAATCTACATCAAGAACAATGAAATCTATGGGCACATAATTCCTATTTGCAACAATAAGAACATAATTAATTCTCCCCATAGGTTTCTTAATGGTGGAATCCGAAGGTGCAATTTTAAAGAACAATCATCAAATTGACGGAAACCTAATACATCACACAAAGTTTTTGGAATCGTGGAAACACTAGCACCCAAATCACATAAAGCATAGCATTCATGATCTTTAATTTTAATTTTAATAGCAGGTTACCACTCATCATAAAGTTTTCTAGGGATAGAAACTTCTAATTGAAGCTTTTCTTCATAAGATTGCATTAAAGTATCAACGATATGTTTGGTAAAAGCTTTATTTTGACTATAAGCATGAGGAGAATTTAACACGGATTGCAGAAAGGAAATAAAATCTATTAAAGAACAATTCATAATTAAATTTCTTGAAATCCAAAATAGTGGGTTCATTGCTATGTAAAGTTTGGACCTCTTCAATCCCACTTTTACCAATTTTTGCATCAAGATCTAAAAACTCCGAATCATTGGGACGCCTTTTAACTAAAGTTGACTCATCTCCAATCCCATCATTATCAAGATTCATATTGCAAAACAAAGATTTAATAGGGGACACGTCAATCACTTTTAGATCTTCATCCCTATTATCATGAAAACTAGAAGAACATGCTTTTACAAAGCAATCTTTCTTAGCACGCATCCTAGCGGTTCTTTCTTTGCACTCATCAATAGAAATTCTCATGGCTTTGAGAGACTCATTGATATCATGCTTAGGAGGAATAGATCTAAGTTTCAAAGAATAAATATCAAGAGAAATTCTAGCCATGTTCCTAGCCAACTCATCAATCTTAGGCAATTTTTCTTCAAGCACAACATTGAAATTCTTTTGAGAAATCATAAATTCTTTAACACTAGTCTCAAAATTAGAGGGCATCTTATTAAAATTTCCATAAGAGTTGTTGTAAGAATTACCATAATTATTAGAGGAATTACTAGGATACAGCCTAGGATTAAAGTTTCCTCTATAAGCGTTGTTACCAAAATTGTTCCTACCAACAAAATCCACATCCATAGATTCATTATTATTCTAAATCAAAGTAGACAAAGGCATATAATTAGGATCAATAGGAGCACTCTTATTAGCAAACAACTTCATAAGTTCATCCATCTTTCCACTCAAAACATTAATCTCTTCTATCGCATGAACCTTTTTACTAGTAGATCTTTCGGTGTGCACTAATGGAAAAACGGCTATAGCTAATATGGACATTAATGGAGCACCATGTATGTGGTGCGCCACTGCTATATAGGAGTGGCGCACCAGATATAGGTACACCATTATTGTCCATATTACTAATGGCGCACCTGGTGTGTGGCGCGCCATTACTAGTTTTGTCCTGGCCCCACACCCCTCCCTAGACTTAGCAGTGGTGCACCAGGGAATAGTGTGCCATTACTAGTTCTAACTAGTAATGGCGCACCACACACCAGGTGCGCCATTAGTAACCGTGGTGCTAAATGCACCCCCCTGTGGACCGCCTTTTCAGTTTAAAATAAATAAAAGAAAATGATGGAAATGTCAAAAAAAATAAAAGAAAATAAGTTTCCCATGTGATATGTGGTCTACTTGTTGGAAAAATTTACAAGAATTTCGACTTTATTTGCAAAATCTCTCTAGAATTTAGTAAAATGGGCATAACTTTTGCATACGAACTCGGATTAAAAAGTTTTTTATATGAAAAATCATCTACTCGAAAAGTTACATCCGAATTTGGGAACCCCATGGAAGATTTTTAGAATCCCCAAAAACCTAACAGAATAAAAGATACGGGGCTTTTAAGATCTAGAGGGGGAAAAATGGAAAAAATTTCAAACTTAGTAGTGGCGCACCATTTGCTAGGTGCGCCACTAGTAACAGAAAAAATTGGTTTCGATTTTTTTTGGAAAAAATGTTCAAAATATCATACGTAATATGACAGGGAAATTTGAAATATTTTTTCAAAATTTCATCACACTCATAAACATGAACAGAGTCCTAGACATCAACAAGGTTTAATAGGATTGATATGATACATATATCAACAAGTGCCTGTTAAGTGAGCTGGTGCTGGGTTGGATAGAACTGAGAAGTTAAGTGTGCTCGGGCTAGAGTAGTGTGAGGATGGGTGACCTTCCGGGAAGTTTGGAGTAGTGTGAGGATGGGTGACCTTCCGGGAAGTTTGACCACGGAGTGCGATTTGACTTGACATTAAGCATATTGACCCGAGGTTAAGCCATAGTGACCCGACATTAAGAAAAAAAACGAAAAAAAAATTGAAAAAAAAAATTCTGAATTTTTTTTTCAAAAAAATTGTTAGTAATGGCGCACTTCTATGTGGTGTGCCAATGCTAAGTCAGATAGTAATGGCGCACTTCTAGGCATAGTAGTGGCGCACTATGTGGTGCGCCACTATTATCTGGGATACTAATGGCGCACCAGAGGTGGGCCATTACTATTTGTTACTAGTGGCGTGTTAATAGTGGCGCACCTATAGTGCGCCATTAATAGCAAAAACGGGTGCGCCACTAACAGCCTTTTTTCTAGTAGTGGTGCCATTGAGAATAATTAACCATAATATTATCTAGGAGTTTAGTAGCTTCTCCTAAAGTGATTTCTATAAAAGTGCCTCCCGCGGCCGAATCTAAAAGATTTCTAGAAGCAAAATTCAATCCGGCATAATTTTTTTGTATAATCATCCATATATTTAAATCATGTGTAGGGCAATTACGTTTCATCAATTTCATCCTCTCCCAAGATTGTGCAACATGCTCATGATCAAGTTGCTTAAAATTCATAATATTGTTTCTAAGAGAGATGATCTTAGCGGGAGGAAAATACTTAGAGATAAAAGCATCTTTGCACTTATTCCAAGAATCAATACTATTTTTAGGCAGAGACTAAAACCAAGTTTTAGCACGATCTCTAAGCGAAAACGGAAATAGCTTCAATTTAACAATATCATTATCCACATCTTTCTTCTTTTGCATGTCACACAAATTAACAAAGTTGTTTAGATGTGTAGCGACATCTTCACTAGGAAGGCCAGATAATTGATCTTTCATGATAAGATTCAGCAAGGCAGCATTAATTTCACAAGATTCAGCATCGGTAAGAGGAGCAATCGGAGTGCTAAGAAAATCATTGTTGTTGGTATTGTAATAGTCACACAATTTAGTATTGTCTTGAGCCATCGTGACAAATGATCCAACACACAAGCACACAAGAAGCAAGCGAAAAGAGACGAACGGAAAAAAGAGAGCGAATAAAACGGCAAGGGTGAAGTGGGGGAGAGGAAACCGAGAGGCAAATGGCAAATATTGTAATATGAGGGATAAGATTTGTGATGGGTACTTGGTATGTCTTGACTTGGCGTAGATCTCCCCGGTAACGGCGCCAGAAATCCTTCTTGATGCATCTTAAGCTTGCGTTGGGTTTTCCCTTGAAGAGGAAAGGGTGATGCAGCAAATTAGCGTAAGTATTTCCCTCAGTTTTTGAGAACCAATGTATCAATCCAGTAGGAGACTACACACAAGTCGCCTTGTACCTACACAAACAAATAAGAACCTTGGAACAAGCGTGATAAAGGGGTTGCCAATCCCTTCACGGCCACTTGCAAAAGTGAGATCTGATAGAGATAATAAGATAACTATTTTTGGTATTTTTATGATATAGATTGGAAGTAAAGATTGCAAAGTAAAAATAGATTGGAAACTTATATGATGGAAAATAGACCCGGGGGCCATAGGTTTCACTATTGGCTCCTGTCAAGATAACATAAGTATTACGGTGGGTGAACAAATTACTGTCGAGCAATTTATAGAAAAGTGCATAGTTATGAGAATATCTAGGCATGATCATGTATATAGGCATCACATCCGCGACAAGTAGACCAAAACGATTCTGCATCTACAACTATTACTCCACACATCGACCGCTATCCAGCATGCATCTAGAGTATTAAGTTCATAAGAACAGAGTAACACATCAGGCAAGATGACATGATGTAGAGGGATAAACTCAAGCAATATGATATAAAACCCATCTTTTTATCCTCGATGGAAACAATACAATACGTGCCTTGCTGCCCCTGCTGTCACTGGGAGAGGATACCGCAAGATTTAACCCAAAGCTAAGCACTTCTCCCATTGCAAGAAAGATCAATCTAGTGGGCCAAACCAAACTGATAATTAGAAGAGACATGTAAAGATAAAAAATCATACATAAAAGAACTTAGAGAAGATTTAAATATTGTTCATTGAAATTTTGATCATAAACCCACAATTCATCGGATCTCGACAAACACAACACAAAAAGAATTACGTCGAATAGATCTCCAAGAAGATCAAGGAGAACTTTTTATTGAGATCCAAAGAGAGAGAAGAAGCCATCTAGCTAATAACTATAGACCCGAAGGTCTGTGGTAAACTACTCACACATCATCGGAGAGGCTATGATGTTGATGTAGAAGTCCTCCATGATCGATTCTCCCTCCGGCGAAGCGCTGGAAAAGTCCCCAAGATGGGATCTCATGGGTACAAAAGGTTGCGGCGGTGGAAATAGGGTTTCGTGGTGCTCCTGGATGTTTTTGGGGTATATGGGTATATATAGGAGGAAGAAGTAGGTCGGTGGAGCTGCGAGGGGCCCATGAGGGTGGGGGCACGCCCAGGGGTGGCAGGCGGGCGTCCCTGCCTTGTGGCCTCCTCGCTTCTTTCTTGACGTCCACTCCAAGTCTCCTGGATCATTTTTTTTCCAAAAATCACTCTCCCGAAGGTTTCATTCCGTTTGGATTCCGTTTGATATTCCTTTTCTGTGAAACACCGAAATTGGCAAAAATAGCAATTTGCACTTTGCCTTCGATTAATAGGTTAGTCCCAAAAAAATTATAAAAGTGTATAATAAAGCCCATTAAACATCCAAAACAGGTAATATAATAGCATGGAACAATAAAAAATTATAGATACGTTGGAGACGTATCAGTAGGGCCTCAGCTGAGCCGGTGATGTCCTCTGCCTCGTTGTTGGGGGGGCGGGGCCTTGGCGGAGCCGGTTGTGTCCTCTGCCTCGTTGTTGGCGCCGCGGGGCCTCGGTGGAGCCGGCGGTGTCCTCTGCCTCGTTGTTGGCGCCGCGGGGCCTCGGCAGAACCGACAGTCTCCTCTGCCTCGTTGTTGGCGCCACGGGGCCTGGGCGGAGCAGGGCCTCGTCGACGCCAGCGGAGTGGGGACTCGTCTGAGCTGGCATTGTCCTCTGCCTCATCCTTGGTCTCGCCAAATAGTGCCTCGCCCGCTTCATCGCCCTCTTTGTAGGCGGCCGCAGCCTCCGCCACACGCGTGCGGTACCTCCAGCGCTCGAGGCGGCCCTCGCGGGCGGAGCGGTACGAGTCGAGCAGCGCCTCCTTCTCCGCCCGCTCCGTGGCAATCTGCTCCTTCGCCTGCAGGTGCTCTTGGAGGAGATGGTGGTTGTAGGCGGCGTCGGCCTGCGCCTCCCAAAGCTGCTCCTGACGCTTCTTCCTCGTCGTGTCCATGTATTGGGCACGGGTCTCGTCGATGGTCATGGTGCAATGCACCAGTGAGGATGGCACGCGGGAGGGGGTTGGCGCCGGATCATGGAATACCATGTTCTCCATTGGGACGTTGTCATCCTCCGGCTGCCTGCCGGCCAGCCAGTCGGCAGCAATGGCTGCCATCTCCTTGTGGTCCATCGTCCGCCCATCCTGAAGAGCGATGGAGCGCGAGGAAGCCATGGTGGGAGTAGTGGTGTGGACAGGAGAAAGGGAATGGAGGCGGTTGACTGCGGCTATGGCCGGTGCAGCATTTTATATAGCAATGGTGGGTGGCAGAGGGACGGACGTGTGGTGCCAGAGTAGCCGCCTCGGCAACCGTGTATCATTCATGTGGGCGGTCGACGGACAGACGACATTTGCGTCGTTTGAAGGTGGAGCAATCGCCTGCACCGGGAAGAGGGGCGGGCGGCGCTGACCGTTTCGGGCGGAAAGCACGCGCGGGCGAGGGAAGCGGTCTGGGTGGGCCAGTGCAGTCAAAATCGTGCTTGGCAGAGGGTCGGTACAGCAGCCGGGACATGCTGGCTTGCCAGCGAGCTCGCTGAGCTGAGCGACAACAATCAGGCGATGGACGGAGCTTCCGACCAAGAGCCGGCGCCATTGTCCAAGCCGGTTCATGCCGTGTTCACCATAGAGCAGGTGCGACCCACTTCGACGCCCTAATGACGGAAGAGCTACCAGCGGAGGAGGACCTATGTTGCAACCTCCGTCTCCTCAACCAGCACCGGTGACCAAGCGAACGACAATGCCGTCATGGACATGTGGCCCAATGAGCAGTAGGTGCATTATCAGACCATCCGTAGGGCCCGCGAGGCCCTCTCCGTCGTCCTTCGAGTTGTTGCGCTCGCCGTGGCGCCGCCGTCTCGTGTTGTCAACATGGTCAGCGACATGAGGAATGAGGAGTTGACTTTACTTGGAGAGGATGACAGTGGGGACCCACCAAGGCCATAGCCGCACGTACGCAAGTGCCTCATTATTATATACAACTGTAATATTTTTTGCTTACTCCTGGTTTCCTAACATGACGGTCCCACACCATTGTCAACATATGTAGTCAATAAACGAGAGAATTGCACAAGAAGCGGCCGACAACTGGGACCAAGCAGCTCGAGCAGTATTTGTCTTTTTGAGGTGTGAGCACTGAAGAGTTTTTCTTGAGCGATGTTTTCGTTGTTGTTCAGAAGAGAGCAGGGTATTAATTGGGCGGGCTCTGGCCCGTCTAGCCCAGGCCCGATATCCAGGCCAGATATTAATTTTTTTCAAGCTGAAAATGGCTAGCCCAGCTATACTTTTTTTGAGGAATACCCAGGCAAGGTCAACTTGTTATTCTCCGCCCCACTGGGCTACAAATCTTTCCTAGGAGGGATGCATTAGGCTTAACAAGAAAATGGGCTTTAAGAAATAATAAATGGGATGTAATTATCAAAACTGGGCAGTAACTATAAAAAAATGCACCAAACACGTAATTAGTTTATAAAATAATATTTCCGGATTTTGAAAATTTTAATTTCATTAATTGTTGCGCGCGCAATGTTTCATTGGATTTTCTAGTAATATAAATTTATATTGAAATTGTATTTAATCTGACTAGAAATTTTGGGATAAAAATATTTCAGATCCCATCAAAATGTGGGAAATTTTATTTAATTCTGTTTTGAACGGTTGGTTGAAATTATTAATCGTTGTCCTAGCTAGAAAATGGGTTGTACTTTTAACAAACTGTAAATGGGCTGTAGTAAATTCCATTCAAATTCAAAAATGGGCTGAATATTCTTACAAATCACAAATGGGCTATAGGTTCTCTTCCACACACTTGTGGGCCTACTAAGTTGACGCGTATGAAAGGCTTTCTCAACTTATAGTCAACACACGGCTCTAGCAGCAGTGTCCGTTGGATGTCCATCCAATGGATGTCGTGTTTCTTCTTCAATTTCAGATATTCTAGCTTCAGCCGCCCAAAAAATGATTCCTCCCTGTCGGTGTCAAAACCGGCGGATGTCGGGTAGGGGGTCCCGAACTGTGCGTCAAGGTCGGATGGTAACAGGAGACAAGGGACACTTTGTTTTACCCAGGTTCGGGCCCTCTCGATGGAGGTAAAACCCTACTCCTGCTGGATTAATATTGATGATATGGGTAGTACAAGAGTGGATCTACCACGAGATCAAGGAGGCTAAACCCTAGAAGCTAGCCTATGGTATGATTGTGTATGATGATGGTTGTCCTACGGACTACAACCCTCCGGTTTATATAGACACCGGATAGGGTTAGGGTGACACAGAGTCGGTTACAAAGGTAGGAGATCTCGAATATCCGCACACCTAGCTTGCCTTCCACGCCAAGAAAAGATCCTTCCGGACACGGGACGAAGTCTTCAACTTTGTATCTTCATAGTCCTGGAGTTCGGCTGAGGGTATAGTTCGGCTATCGGAACACCCCCTAATCCAGGACTCCCTCAGTAGCCCCTGAACCAGGCTTCAATGACGACGAGTCCGTCGCGCAGATTGTCTTCGGCATTGCAAGGCGGGTTCCTCCTCCAAGTTCTTCAAGAAGATTATAAACACCATAGAATAGTGTCCGGCTCTGCAAAATAAGTTTCCACATATTGCCACACAGAGAATAATATTAACACAAATCAAATCTGCTGACGTATCCCGCAGTGCGTCACAACACTGCGGCCAATCCTTCTATATAAATTGTTTTCATTGTTCCACCTCAGCTTGTTTAGCGAGGCGGTTTCCTTGGCACGTATTGTCGAAGCAGAGATCGTGTGCCCCCTTTAATGGGATTCTCATTAATACGGACGTGGGTAACCCAACCACGCCATTTACCACGGCGTTTGGGAGGCAAGCGAGTTTTATTAGGTAGGTGAGGACGCCTAACCGTACCTGCTTATATAAAGGGATAAGGATTCACCTTTTTAACCTACGCCTTCTTCCTCCTTTGCCAATCCATCTCTCGCGCACTCAAGCTCCAGCGCCCAAGTCCGCTCTTCCTTCCTCAACCTTCTCCAACAATGTCCGGAGCGGGAGGCAAGTGGATGGTCTCCTCCGTTACGGAGGCTCAAGTAAAAAGGTAAGGAAAGCCGGATATTTGTCCAAGGACATCCTGCATCGGCTTCCTGATAAGGGGCAGCTTATTCCTACCCCAAGGCCCCATGAGAGGGTAGTTTTTCTTCCCCACTTCCTCCGCGGACTGGGCTTTCCACTTCACCCATTTGTCCGGGGGCTCATGTTCTACTACGGCCTGGATTTCCACGATCTGGCCCTGAACTTCGTTCTCAACATCTCGGCGTTTATCATCGTGTGTGAGGCCTTTCTCCGCGTCCGCCCCCACTTCGGCCTCTGGCTCAAGACCTTCAACGTCAAGCCCAACGTGGTGTCCGGCACCCAGGCAGAGTGCGGAGACGCTATGGTTGGCAAGATGGCCAACGTCCTCTGGTTCGATGGCTCCCTCGTGGAGTCCCTAAAGGGGTGGCAGGCTGGGTGGTTTTACATCACCGAGCCCCGCGATCCGAAATGGGTCACGGCCCTGAGTTCAGATCCGGACCCCCCATGTGGCTCATGTCCTGGAAAGAGACAGGCCTGTTGTGGGGCAACGAGGAAGAAGTGAGCGGGTTGCAAACATGCATCCAGTCCGTGGTGAACAAGCCAATCCGGCTTGCCAACATAGTCCAGGTCATGCTCGTTCGCCTGATCCTCCCGTGCCAAGAAAGGGACTTTACTTTGTGGGAATTCGACCCGGCGCAGCACCAAACCCTCAGTAGGCTCTTTGACATGACGTATGAAGACGTCTGGAAGGTGCTGACCAAAGGCGCCGAGTCCCCCATATCCGCCTCCGAGGATCGCGGATACAGCTCGCAGCGTAACGCTGGCGAGGTAAGCTATCTATACCTTTGACAGCTTCGTTAATCTTTTCCTCATAGATTAACTCTATGCGGGATCCAAACTCCCTTTTACCTTTGACAGGCTTGGCAGGAGATATCCGGACCAATTAACTGTCCGGCTCCTCTGCCCGAAGACCCGGCCCATCTCTCTTGGTGAAGCTAATGGCTCCGGCACCTAACGTGGTGCCGGAGAGGAAGGCCAAGAAGAAGAAAACCACCGGGACTCGAAAAAGTTCCCGCAACATGGTGGTGTCGGACTCGTCATCCACGAGTCCGCAACGCCCTCCTCTCGTGAAAATGAGGAGGAGGAACAAGGAAGCTCTCTCCCTCCAGCGAGGGGAGCAAAGAAGAAGAAGGCCACCCCAACGGGGAGGCCGAGGGGTCAAGGAAAAGGAAGACCCCTCCGCCGGACTACTCCCACGACGCCGAAGAGGGCGGAGAGGAGTGGCCGGACAGAACCAAGCGTCCGGCGAAATCATAAGTATTTATATACCAGGGTGATTCATGATATCCTTTTAGTGTGCGGCTTTCCCTGATATCACACGTATTTTACGTATCCTGCCCCGGGCCGAACTCGACGACTCGTCGAGCGGCTCCCTGGATTCGTCGGACGTGAACTCTGTTCCGCCCGCAGTCTCCCTCCGCGGGGCGGATGACGCCGAAGTGGCGCCCCGCCAAGCTTCGGGGCAGGAGGAGATGGTCCTGGAGGAGCCACAAGGCAATCCTCCGGACCCCAGGAGTAAAGGGGATGAAACCCCCCAGGGCTCCAAGTCCGGCTTTGTGCCGGACACCGCGCCGGACTCGATAGTCCCGGTCCGCAGTGGGCGAACTCCTTCCAAGAGGAGTAAGCCATCTGAGCCGGCGGCCTCCGTCCAACCGGAGGCGCCGGACAATCTGCTGGAGGTGCTTAAGGGCGCCGTCATTGATGAGGAGCACCGTACTATTATGAGTACGGTGATCTAAAGGATTCAGTCCGCCAAGAGCGGACTGAATGAAGCTTGCGCTAGCCTTCTAACAGGCTTCGAGGTAAGTAAAAATATGTCAATTTATTTACCGCATAGACAGTAGCCTCTGATGCTCTGTTCGGTGTTCGGAAAGAAAAGCCGGATAGAGGATCTAGTAGTTTTCGCAGGAGTCTAACAAAAAAGGTCAAATATGCGTATGCAGGCTTCACTGCTGTCCACCGCCGCACTGACTGCGCAGGTGGATGTCCTAAAACAGGACCTCGGGCTGACCGAGCAAGAGCTCGGCCTTGCCAAACGGCAGCTCGAGGAGAAGGAAGGTAAGAAATACCTAAAAAAAGAAAAAGAAGAAAAAAGGTGCCTATAGAGAGGCTTGATTGCAGAAGGAAATAACAGGATTGTATTGCTTATTGTAGGGGCCACAACCAGGTGACAACCCTGAAGCAGGCGCTGGCTGAGGCCGAAAGGAAAACGGCCGAGGAGCGCGCCGAGCGCGAAAGGCTTGGGGTTCAGGTCAGCGAGGTGCAGCAAGGCTGCAAACTCTCATGAAAAAACATGAGGGTTTGGAGCTTGAGGTGAAGGCGCAAGCATCCAAGCTCGCGTCGGCCATCGAGACGACCAAGAGTGCCAAGGCCGAAGCCCAGAAGGCCCTCCAAGAGTTGGAGGAGGTGAGAAAGATAGCAACGGGTAAGGCATTCTCAATGCAGAGTAGGAATATAAAAGTAAACTACCTATTACTTACCCGAATCTGGAGTTCTCCAGGGGCGTTCGCCGATCTTCCCCGCAGCGTATCCGACGCCGGCGCGTTCTACCGAGCTGAAGAGGGCAGCTCGACGGAGAGTGTGTTCTGGTCTCAGTATTCTGAGGCCGGACACGCTGTGCCCTTAAGCGATCAGCTGAAACAGCTGGTCGAGCTCCACAAGGCGGCCGAACAGGCCATGAAGGGCTTACTAGTTCGGTTGTGGCCTGGAGAGGCCCTGCCTGGGAGCTATTTCGGGTTGGTGCGGCGGCTGGTGGAGGCCTGTCCACAGCTTGAGGTCATCAAGTGCTCCGTTTGCATTGAAGGCGCCCGGAGGGCCCTTGCCCGTGTAAGGGTACACTGGGGTAAGCTGGACGGAGAGAAGCTGGTGAAGGACGGGCCACCGCAGGGGAAGGAGCATCGCAAGCCCGAGAACTACTACAAGGACGTTCTTGTCGGAGCCCGCCTTGTCTCGGATGAATGTGCTAAAGATGTAATATTTGAGTGAACTCACTCGTTTGTATCCTGTGCGCTGAAAACTTGTTCATATGCGCAAAGCAATGCTTGTTTAATTTAAAATATTATTTTCTGTGCGGCCGTTTATCAAAAATTGAGAGATGGCGAGTCGTCGGCTTCTGCCCCCATGCCACTAGTGCTGGGGTGTTCGGGATAAACCTGAGGGCTCTTGTTCCCATAGTTGGGTCCTTCGAGGGAGGCGCTCAGCACAGCGAACCAGGCAATCGGACTATAATGCTTGAACACTCTCACTTAGCCATAGAACGTTATAATTTTAAATTTCGGCGAAGCCCCTAGTTCGGAAGGCCGAATTCGAGGCGCTATCCACGCCTTTGGCCGGACATAGCCAGCTCCTCGCTCGAAGCGGCATAAGCCTTTAAGGACTCGAAAAACCTCTTGAACAGTGACCGGTCTCGCACCTTATCATGACAGTCTATTTTAGCTTTCTCCACTGAGGTGCTCAACCCACCTGATCTGGGGCACGATCGCAGTGGTTCTCCTAGTGCTACCTTAGCCGATAGAGCGGCACGTAAGGTACCAAAGCATATTAGCCGGGCAAACCCAACATGTGTCCAAAATCATGACTCCGAGCTGATGCATATAGTGCTATAAGTTCGGGGTGCCGCACTTGTGAAAGTGTACGGACTTCTCACACCAGATAAAATGGTAATGAAGCCCCTGGCGTGGTTTGCCGTACCATGGTGTACGGGTGCGATCATGTTATGTAATAAACACATATATTCAGAGGGGACAATGCAAAAAATAGACAAAAAGCTAGGCATTGTTTTATAAAGAGGCTACTTATCAAAGCCGAACGATACAAGTAGTGCGATCAGCAAAAAAGATATTAGACTATTTAACATGTCCTGACCAGGCACAGGCCGCGGAATTTAGAAACAGATATATCGCTCGAAATAGAGACCACCTGAGAGTTCCGGAATGCGGCGTAGATTTGTCTGCTTTCCTGGATCTTGCATCGTCTGTGCGGCAACGCTGCCGAACAAGTTGTCCAGAGTATGGAGTCCTAAAATTAAAAAAGAAAAAATCCGGCAGCCCCTAGTACGTTTGACGCCGTGTTGTAGGCATGCCGTTAATGTGCCCCTCCCCCTGTGCCCATGGAATTTTAAGGGCGTAATTGTGTACTTGAGGTACTTGCTCCGCTATGTTGCGATGGCTGGGTCGGGGCCGTATTGCTACGCTTGCTCTGATCGTGCCAGGTGGTCTTGTTGTAGGTTACTCCGGGCGCGCTTTGCATTGTCCGGTTTTTTAACGGCCGGACTGGAGAGTTGCCTTGAAAGGCTGCTTTGTACTTCCGCTGCGAGGGCCGCCGTGTGCTCTTCCGTACGGATGGAGCATTCTGTGTTTCCACTAACCGTAATTACTCCTCGAGGGCCTGGCATCTTGAGCTTGAGATATGCGTAGTGCGGCACCGCATTGAATTTAGCGAATGCGGTTCGTCCGAGCAGGGCATGATAGCCACTACGGAAAGGCACTATATCGAAGATTAACTCTTCGCTTCGGAAGTTATCCGGAGATCCGAAGACCACATCAAGTGTTATCGAGCCTGTGCAATTGGCCTCTACACCTGGTATGACGCCTTTAAAGGTCGTCCTTGTGGGCTTGATCCTTGATGGATCTATGCCCATTTTCCGCACTGTATCCTGATAAAGCAGGTTCAGGCTACTGCCACCGTCCATGAGGACTCTTGTGAGATGAAATCCGTCCACGATTGGGTCGAGGACCAGTGCAGCAAAACCGCCGTGACGGATGCTAGTGGGGTGGTCCCTTCGATTGAAAGTGATCGGGCAGGAGGACCATGGGTTGAACTTTGGGGCGACTGGATCCATCGCGTATACGTCCCGTAGCGCATGCTTCCTCTCCCGCTTGGGAATGTGGGTCGCGTCTATCATGTTCACCGTCTGCACTTGTGGGGGAAACCTTTTCTGTCCATTGTTGTTCGGCGGCCTGGGCTCCTCCTCGTCGTCGCTGTTCAGCCCCTTGTCCTTGTGTTCGGCTCTTAACTTGCCTGCGTGCTTGAACACCCAACAATCCCTGCTGGTGTGATTGGCTGGTCTTTCGGGGGTGCCGTGAATCTGGCACGAGCGATCGAGTATCCGGTCCAAACTGGACGGGCCCTGGGTATTCTTTTTAGATGGCCTTTTCTGCTGACCAGATTTATAGCCTCTAAATCCGGCATTGACTGCCGTATCCTCATTGCTGTCACTGCTAACGCGGTGCTTTTGATTATTTCGACGTGACCTGCCACTTTTGTCCTTGGTATCCGAATTACCGGGCTTCTTCGATAAGTTGTTGCTACGAGCTAGCCAACTATCTTCGCCCGCGCAAAAGCGGGCCATGAGTGTCGTGAGGGCTGCCATGGTTTTCGGCTTTTCCTGTCCGAGGTGCCGGGCAAGCCACTCGTCACGGATGTTATGTTTGAAGGCTGCTAGGGCCTCTGCGTCCGGACAATCGACTATCTGATTTTTCTTTGTTAGGAACCGTGTCCAGAATTGCCTGGCCGATTCTTCTGGCTGCTGAATTATGTGGCTTAGATCGTCGGCATCCGGTGGCCGCACATAGGTCCCCTGAAAGTTGTCGAGGAATGCGGCTTCCAGGTCCTCCCAAGAACCGATTGAGTCCGCTGGTAGGCTGTTAAGCCAGTGGCGGGCTGGTCCTTTAAGCTTGAGGGGTAGGTATTTGATGGCGTGCAGATCATCGCCACGTGCCATGTGGATGTGAAGGAGATAGTCCTCAATCCATACTGCCAGATCTGTTGTGCCATCGTACGACTCGATATTGACGGGTTTAAAACCCTCTGGGATTTTATGTTCCATTACTTCGTCTGTGAAGCATAGTGGGTGTGCGGCGCCCCTGTACTGGGCTATGTCGCGACGCAGTTCAGAAGAGTTGTGCCTGCTGTGTTCGGCCCGGCCGGATTTATTGTGTCCGGAGTGACGATCATCACGTGTCATCGGGCGTCCGCGCGATCCATAAATGGACCTTGTTTGCTTTGCTTTATCCTCGAGTATGTCTCGCAGGTCTGGCTCGTTTTCCAGTGCCTTATTCGAGCGACACCGGGGCATGGCTTGCTTAAGGGCTCGACAGGCCTCTCTGTCGCGGCCACGGGGTGGCCGGTCTGCCATGTCATTTGCTTCCCCCTCTGATTGGGGTAGTGTCCTGCACTTAGGATTTTTGGAGGGGCGCCCGAGTTCACATTCTTCGGCCGCAAGGACTTCAGTCCATCTATCAGCTAGCAGATCTAGATCAGCTCTAAGCTGTTGCTACTTTTTCTTTAGGCTGTTGGCCATGGCTAGAAGCCTGCGTTGAAAACGCTCTTGTTCGGCGGGGTCTGATGGTACGACGAATTCGTCGTCGTCGAGGCTTGCCTCGTCTTCGGAGGGAGGCATGTAGTTATCATCCTCAACCTCTTGCTCTGCTGTGGGCTGGCTTTTCCATCTTCCTGTGCCGAATCTTGCTGGTTCTGGTGTTCTTCGGTGCTGTCCGGGGTAGTATTATCTCCCGTGCCGGAATCATCGTTTCTACTGTGGCGGGATTTAGAGCGGCGCCGTTGGCGCCGGCGTTTTTGCTGTTTTTTCGAGGTGTCGTCTTCCGCTGCTCCATCGCCATCCGCATACTTTGGAGCATCCACCATGTATATGTCATATGACAAGGTGGCGGTCCAGCGCCCTACAGGTGCTGGTTCTTGTTCGTCTCCTCCTTCGTCGTCCATACCGTCGAAGTCTTCGGAGCCGAAGTCAAGCATGTCGGTTAAATCGTCGACAGTGGTTATTAAGTGGGTGGTGGGTGGGCTTTGAATTTCTTCGTCGTCCGAATCCCAACCTCGTAGACCACAGTCCGGCCTAGGCTCTCCTGATAAAGAGAGAGATATGAGAGAATTCAGGATATCACCGAAAGGTGAGCACTGAAAGATGTCCGCGGCGGTGAACTCCATTACAGGCGCCCAATCAGATTCGATCGGCGGGGGCGCGGAAGGCTCGGAGTTCGGAGAAGAGTCCGGCTCCTTGGAGTCCTGGGCCGTGCGGAGTACGGGGCTGGCGTTCGGCTCAATCTCCTTTGAGATCGCAGCCCCCGAGGTTACGTCCAACCGTTCATCCTCGGAGAACGCAGCGGGCTCCGAGTCAAAGATCGGGGCCGGAGCGTGTGCGGCCTCCAGGGTGCTATTCGGAGGCAGAGCTATATCATGCCCCTAAAAATAGCGCGGCGCGCTTGGCTGTGGCTCGAACCCGTCGAAGATCAAGTCTCCACGGATATCAGCCGTGTAGTTTAAGCTTCCAAACCTGACTTGATGGCCAGGGGCGTAGCTTTCGATCTGCTCCAAATGACCAAGCGAATTGGCCCGCAGAGCGAAATCACCGAAGACGAAGATTTGTCCGGGGAGGAAAGTCTCACCCTGGACCACATCATTGTTGATAATCAAAGGAGCCATCAGGCCTAAAAGCGACGACACAGAGGAACTCTCAATGAAAGCTCCAATGTCGGTGTCAAAACCGGCGGATCTCGGGTAGGGGGTGCCGAACTGTGCGTCAAGGTCGGATGGTAACAGGAGACAAGGGACACTTTATTTTACCCAGGTTCGGGCCCTCTCGATGGAGGTAAAACCCTACTCCTGCTGGATTGATATTGATGGTATGGGTAGTACAAGAGTGGATCTACCACGAGATCAAGGAGGCTAAACCCTAGAAGCTAGCCTATGGTATGATTGTGTATGATGATGGTTGTCCTATGGACTACAACCCTCCGGTTTATATAGACACCGGATAGGGTTAGGGTTACACAGAGTTGGTTACAATGGTAGGAGATCTCGAATATCCACACACCTAGCTTGCCTTCCACGCCAAGAAAAGATCCTTCCGGACACGGGACGAAGTCTTCAACTTTGTATCTTCATAGTCCTGGAGTCCGGCTGAGGGTATAGTTCGGCTATCCGAACACCCCCTAAACCAGGACTCCCTCACTCCCCCTGACATCTGGGGCGCACCGTTTCGGAGGCTGACCTGTGGGCCTAATAAGTTGACGCGTACCAAGGGCTTTGTCAACTTAGTCAATATAAATGATTCTAGCTGAAGTGACCGTACGATGTCCATCCAACGACCGTTGTGATTCTTCAACCTATGGTCTTCTTGCTCCAGCCGCCCAAAGCAGCGCTGGTCGTGCCGCCTGCTCCTGCCTCCCGTGGCCCGCTGTACTGCCGCAGAGGCCTCACCTCCCCCAACCACTCCCACCGCTGGCCAGGCCCTGCGGCGACGACATCCTCACACCGCAGCCGAACCAGTGAACCCTCGTACTCCTCTCCGCGTAGGCATCCAATGCTGCGTCTTTCCTGGCTCCGCGTCGTCCCCTTCCTAGGCCTCGCCGTCGTCCATCGCCTTGGTTCTGTTGGCGCGGCGTGGTAAATGTGGTCAACGACCGACTTCCATCGGAAGAGTACCGTACGTGAAGAGGCTGACAACTGGGTCCATGGCCGCAGCAAGGAAGTGCCTCCTTATTACGCGGAAAATAATTATTCCTCCACCTGACAGCAGGGACCCACCGGACAGGCCACCGTATTTCGCGAAAAAAAAGTTTCCCCCCTGACTGCTGGGACCCATAAGCTACATCTTCGCATGCAAGGAAGTGCGTCCATATTACAGGCAAAAAATGATTCGCCCCCTGACTGCTGGGACCCACCAGCTACATGTTCGCACGCAAGGAAGTGTGTCCATATTACGAGAAAAACGATTCGCCCCTGATTGCTAGGACCCACCAGCTACATCTTCGCACGCAAGGAAGTGCCTGACAGTCAGGACCCAGCCGGTCGAAGCGTACGTAGCATTGTCATTCTGGTCGCGAACGTGTACGTACATACTGGTCGATCGGTCTATCTGCAGGCTGCAGGTATGAACCGTGGCCATGTAAGGAAGGGCACGTGTGGTAGTATAGCCGCGCACGTAGCATGTACACATATGTATAGAGGCCATGTTGCAAGAAAGTAAATACGGCCACGTACATACATAAGGGCGGGGTCTCGATCGACTACTCGCGCATATGTACGTCCAGGGCTCATGTACATGGCTGGGTCGAAACGGAGAAATTGCGTCGTCATCGTGTTCATGGTGAGGCAACGGATTGCGTCGTGTTCATCGGGAGGCAACGGAACGCGTGCTGTTAATCGGGAGCCAACCGGCTTGGACGAAACATGCAATGGAAACAAGGCCTGGCGTACCGCAGAATGGAGGAAACAGCCTTGTGATCAACCAGCCATGGTGGAAATGGGATCCTGTTCATCAGGAGGGGTCTGGCATCCCGCAAAACAGAGGAAATGGACCTCCTACGGTCGAAATGGGGTCCTATTGATCAGGAGGGGTCTGGCGTACCTCAAAACGGAGGAAACAGAATTGTGTTAGAGCGCTATGGTCGAAACGGGGTCCTGTTCATCGGGAGTGGTGTGGTGTACCACAAAACGGGACTCCACGGGATACTGTTCATCTCCGCCATCGACTGCCTCCACGGGCTACTGTTCATCCACCGTCGACCTCCTCCAGCCTCCACCTATGACTGTTCATCCACGGGCTCCTGTTCATCCAGCCTCCACCGCGCGCTCCTCCACCGGCTACTGTTCAACCAGCCCTCTCCACGGGGTCCTGTTCAACCACCCCTCCATGAGCTACTATTCACCCAGCCCTCCACCGGCTACTATTCAACCAGCCCACCACGGGGTCCTATTCATCCAGCCCTCCACGGGGTCCTGTTCATCCACCGGCTCGATCGATCGGGGTACTGTTCATCCAGCGGCAATGGCCTTGACTACCACGGGGTCCTATTCATCCAAGCCCCTGTCGGTGTCAAAACCGGCGGATCTCGGGTAGGGGGTCCCGAACTGTGCGTCTAAGGTTGATGGTAACAGGAGACGGGGGACACGATGTTTACCCAGGTTCGGGCCCTCTCTATGGAGGTAATACCCTACTTCCTGCTTGATTGATCTTGATGAATATGAGTATTACAAGAGTTAATCTACGTCGAGATCATAATGGCTAGAACCCTAAAAGTCTAGCCTATATGACTATGATTATTCCTGTCTCTACGGACTAAGCCCTTCGGTTTATATAGACACTGGAGGAGACTAGGGTTATACAAAGTTGGTTATAGAGAAAGGAATCTTCATATCCGAACGCCAAGCTTGCCTCCCACGCCAAGGAGAGTCACATTCGGATAAGGGTGAGAGTCTTCGGTCTTGTATCTTCACAGCCCATCAGTCCGGCCCATGTCCAACAGGCCAGACGCCCGAGGACCCCTTAGTCCAGGACTCCCTCAGTAGCCCATGAACCAGACTTCAATGACGAGGTATCCGGCGCGCAATTTTTCCTCGGCATTGCAAGGAGGGTTCCTCCTCCGAATACTCCAAAATTTCCTTCGAACACAGTGAACGTGTCCGGCTCTACAAAACAAGGACCACACACAACCACAGAGAGTATAATATTTCACGAGTCCAATCTGCTGACAACTTTTTGTAGCATGACACCACATTGCCACCCGGTCATTGTTTCAAACCATTTTTCGGCCTGTCGCTTCATATTTCAAGATGCGGTCTCACTGGCACATCTTGTCAAAGCAGAGATCGTGTCCCCTTATTGCGGGATTCTCATCAATACGGGTGTGGGTAATTCAACCGTGCCGTCTGCACAGCCCTTGGGAACAAGAGAGTTTTAAGGCGAGTGGGGAGGCGTTTCATATTCACTACCTTTATAAGGATATAAGGATTCCCTTCTTTCACCCACGCCTTCTCTCTCTCCGCCCTCCCATTCTCGAGCTCCAGTGCCCAAGTCCTCGTCTTTTTTGCCCCAAGAAAATGCTCGATCATGTCCGAATCTGGAGCGCAAGGCAAGTGGATGGCCTCCTCCGTCAAGCAGAAGGACATCACCCAGCTTCGGGAGGCCGGGTATCTGGCCAAGGAAATCTCCCACCGGCTTTCGGCCAAGGGGCAGATCGTCCCCACCCCGAAGCCCAAAGAGAGGGTGGTGTTCATCCCCAACTTCGTCCGCAGGCTAGGGTTTCTTCGCCACCCTTCCGTCCACGGACTCATGTTCTACTACGGGCTAGATTTCCATGATCTGGCCCCAAATTCTTTCCTCAACATCTCGGCATTTATTGTCGTGTGCGAGGCCTTCCTATGCATTCCACCTCACTACGGACTGTGGCTCAAGATCTTCAACGTGAAGCCGAAGGTGGTGGATGGCCAACACATAGAGTGCGGAGGTGGCATGGTGAGGAAGATGCCCAACGTCACATGGCCCAAATGTACCTTTATGGAGACCGTCAAAGGGTGGCAACAACTGTGGTTCTATGTCACAGATCCCCACGACACCACATGGGCCGCGGCTCCCGAATTCAAGTCCGCAGCCCCAATGCGGCTCACCTCCTGGCTAGAGAAGGGCCTGAATTGGTCTTCAACGGATGAGCTAAAAGCGCTGCAAACACGCATCCAGAGCATGGTGGACAAGAACATCAAGCTCGTCAACGTGATCCAGGTGATGCTAGTTCACCGGATCCTTCCATGCCAGAGCCGGACTTGCCATCTATGGGAATTCAATTCGGACAAACACCAGACCTTGCAACGGTTCTTCAGAACTATGCACGAAGATATCTGGAAGGTTCTCTTAAAGGGCAACGAGACGCCGCCGGAGACAACCGAGGACCATGGGCATGACCTGGCCCATATGTCGGGGGAAACAACATTTATGGGATCACTGGAATCCCGTCTACGATTGGCGGGCGCGGGGTTGTGCAAAGAGCAGGTCTACAAGCCAGCACAAAGATCGTTTACCCAGGTTCGGGCCGCGAGGATGCGTAATACCCTAGTCCTGCTTTTGGTGTATATTTGAGTGTTCTTGAGCTTTTTAACTAGCTACGATGCGTGCGTCGTCCAAAAGATCCGAATCCTCTCCTAGTATGATGCGGGCCTCCTTTTAGAGACAAAGGGGCTGCCACAGTGGCACACAGGAGGTGGAAAGTTATACAGTGCACAAGCTTATCGGTTGTGATTACATGACAAAGTGCATTAAGTGCGCTACCTAGGTGTCTGCTTGCTTTATCGGGGGTGGTAATGAGGTTCGTCCCGTCCATCGCCGATCCGCCTTGCTCCGGCACGTGTCCAGGCCAACGAGGCATGCAACGCCACATAGGCTGGCAGGCTGTTGAGTTAGCGAGGTGGTAGGGTCTTCATGAAGATCTTCATGCCACCACACAGGTGCTTGCTGAGTTGGCCTAGAGGCCACATGTCGCCACGCAGGTGTTCGCCTAGTTGATGGTCTAGCAGCTGCATGGGAACAGCCGCGGAGCTTTGGCAGATGTGGGCCTGGCTGCGGCCCCATGGATGTCTCCAGCAAGAGCCTTCCCGGGGCCCCGGCAAGGGTCTTGCCGTGGCATTATAGTCGTCCCCGGCAAGGGGCTTGCCGGGGTTCTCATGGGTATCCTCGGCAAGGAACTTGCCGAGGATCATCGTCTTCTGATCCTCATCTGATTTTGTATGCTTCTGGTCTCCACAAAGATCTGCATGCCACCATGGAGGCGCCTCCCGAGCTTTGGTTACAAAGTGGTTGAGGGCATAGGGACTCTCAGACTCGAGGGTGGCAGCCCTGCTGGTGCTGTGCAAGTTGCCCTGGCAAGGCTCTTGCCGGTGCTGTGGAGGCTGCCCCGGCAAGGGCCTTGCCGGGGGAGTCCACCTCGCCCTTCTGCTCTTTGTGTTTCCGTCTTGGCGTTGATCTAGTCATCTTGTGCCTTTGGTTCCTCTGCCCCGCCAAGCGTGGTCAGGGGCGTGGGGTTGTGACTACTGGCGCACAAGTAAAGGGGTGCATAAAAGGGACCCCTACTTTTGTACACCGACAAGAGCCCCCGGGCCTGGGCCACATATAAGCGCAGAGCGTTATTGAGCTAGGCCCAGAACGGTGCGCGGGCGCACGTGCGGTGGAGTTCTTAACACGGTAACTCCCTCGCTCGCTTGTGCTTCCCCACGACCCGTGTTGAATGTGTGACGTGGCGGTCGTGCATGATGTGGGGGTCATGCATGGGGCGGCTTCTACCCTGATGCGTCACATCGCAGTAAGTGGTAAAGAGATGGCCCGCACCTTCCCCAAAAAAAGGGGAAACTGCAGGCGCGCTGCTCATTTACCCTCCGTGTCTCTTCAATCTCGGAACCGCCATCCCTCTCTTTTTCCTCAAAGCAAAAACACTCTCTTGCCTATGCCCGCCGCCGCCGCCCCCATTGCTCTTGATCTTCGCCCTCCTCCAGCTGCCATGGCACCCAAAACCAGCAGGGGCAAGGGAGCGGCCAAGGATGCAGGGGAGAGGGAGGCGCTGAAGAGCGAGTTGGCGGCGCTTCGGACGTAGCATGCCTACTTCCCCTCTATGGTCGATGTCGTCCATCTCAGGGACTACTTCAAGCCTCTGTGGGGGGCGAAGATGACGGGTCATCTGGCCACGCACATCATCCCCGCCGGTTTTGCTGAGGCTAGCCCGAACCAGTATCCTTTCGTTTTTGACTACTTCTCCTGCGGTCTCTGCCCCCCTTCTCCGATTTCTTCAATGACGTCATGCACACCTAAGGCTTCCACCTTCTGGATTTCTCCCGAAATGCGGTGGGGTGCATGGCCATTTTCACCCATCTCTGTGAGGGCTTCACCGGAGTGCATCCCAGCACGGCACTCTTCCACCACTATTTTTACCCTTGTATCCAGAAAGGAGGCGGCATCTCTGGCTGTGTCGCCTCGATCCCAAGGAGCCAGGAGAAAGGTACGTACCCGGAGGGCGCCCAGAAGCAGAGGTGGGAAGAGTGGCGGGGCCGATGGTGCTGGATTAAAGAGGAAGATCTGCAGGAGTTCTGTCGGGTCCGTCAGGTGCTGCCGGTCCGTATAGATGACTGGGGCGACATCGACGCCAACGACAAGAAGCTCACGGTCGCCACCACCTGGATCCATCACCTAACCGTGGCCGGGCTCACCCTTGAAATGATCGGGGCCGATTTCATCCGCCACCAGATCGCCCCATTACATAACAAGGGGAGGCCGGCCTGGGATTACAGGAACGCGACTAACATCATGAGCTCCGCCCTGGCTTGAACCACAACTTCATGGTGATGGGGCACGCCCACTTTTGCCAGAGGCTCTTCTAGCTTGACGTGGACCGCTAGGGCAGGGCTGAGAGAACCGACAAGGTCGCGAAGGCCGTCAAGGCCGTCAAGGGGTCCTTGTTTGGGTTGACAGCGGGAGTGGTCCCGCTGAGCAACAATTTTCACCAGACTGACATCATTGTTATGATGCCGGACTTCAATGCACACGACCTTGAACGAGCTGGGTCAAGCCGGAAGCAGAGCAGGTGCAGGACTTTTTTGATAGCTTGTTAGAGAGGTACGTCCATGGTGAGCCAACGCTTATCCGGGATACCATCAAGGAGGAGCTAGATTATATTGCCGCCAGGGCGGCGGAGGTGGATCTTGCCCAGGAGGCCGGCAACGTTGGCACCATGGAGGACGAGGCCAGCGCGGCCGCGGAGGACAAGGAGCTACCAGGATAGGTGGAGTCTCCTGGGGAGGCCAGCAGTGCCAGCGCCGGGGATCCTCTTGTCGAAGATGTGGTGGAAGAGTCAAGCAAGGGGGAGGCCGAGGCCGACAACCCTCCGACCCCAGGGAGGAGACGCATCCTGTGCCGGGCTGGCTCCGGCGAACCACTTAGGCTCGGCAGGGCCATGCTGCGGTAACAGGTCCAAGAGCAGCCCGTGCGCTAGATGAGGGTCACGGCAGCGAAGAAGGCGGTGAAGGACACTGTGGAAAAGAAGAAAGTGACTGACTTTTCTTCATCCAAGAGTTGCCGGACTCCATCCTCTTCCCCTCCTCCCGCATATGTCGACACGGAGGTCGTCTTCGATTTTGGGTCTCGTAGCCCAAGGAGGAAGAGGAAGCCAGTGGAGGAGGAGGTGGAGGAAGAGTAAGTATCTCGCCCCCCACATTATCTCCTGACTTTACTCTTGTGTCATCTCTCTTTCATTTGATGTTGTCTTCTCAGGGACACGGAGACGCTGGCGTAGAGGGTGGCGAAGAGGGCCAAGGCCTCGATGGGCGACATGCCCCCAACGGGTACTTTGAGTACGCCGCTGGCAGTGGATAGCAGCCCAGACAGCAGCCCCCGACGCGGCCCCCGCTTCAGCCCCCAGCGTGAGTCCACCACTCACTCTTCCATTGATGAACTTTGGGGTGTGAATCCTTGATGCTGATCTTGTCGGGTTTGCAGGAGAAGAACGGCAGCAGGAGCTGCTGAGGGCCACCCCCAACACGCTGCCCCTCTCGACTATGCCGCCCCAAGGGGCGTCCCCGGCAAGGGCGTCCACCGCCGAGCCCACGCCTATGGAGGAGGAGGAGACGAACTTGGGTACCGGTGGATCCACCCCGGCAATGAACGTTGGCGGGGAGGGTGCCACTTCTTCCCAGCCAGGTGCAGGTAAGTTTCCCTGCTTCCCATACCTGTTCTTTCTTCTTCTTCTTTTGAACTCTTTTGAACTTTGATTTGGCTCTGCCTCATTCTCCTTCTTGGCATCTAGGCGCTTCCTCGACGGACCAGGAGAACATTGATACCATCATCGAGGAGGTCGCCAGGGACGCCGAGGCCGAGGCGGACAAGATCGCCGCTTCGGAGGCCGCCAAGACTGCCGCCGAAGAGGTCGCCAACGGGCTTGCCGGGGAGGCCGGCAGGGCCGCTGCCGAGGAGGCCGGCGCAGGGCCTGTCGGTGAGGGGGCGGTTGACGACCAACCTTCCTCCTCCGCTGCCTCTGGCCCGGGTAAGTACCTGAAGGTGAGTGACGACCTGTTCGTCCACCTCCCAGGGACGGCGAGCACCAGGGCGCCCACCAAGGGGGATGTGTTCGATGACGAGGTGCTCGCCGCCGCCGGGCTTGTGGTTCTTGACGAACCGAGCACCGGTGGCGGCGGTTACCAAGAGGAGCAGCTCCTTCGTGCCACGAGCGCCAACTTCTTGAAGCTCCAGATGCTTCACCGTGCTCGCCTGGACAAGGAAAAGTCGAGGATGGCGGTGGTGGACAAGGCGGAGGCGGACCTCGCGGGGCGCGTTGCCGAGACGCAGACCGGGTTCTGCCAGACCCACGAGGAACTGAAGGTTGCCCATGATCTGCTGGCTGAGCGCAGGCAGGAGCTTATCCTGCTGAAGGCCGATGTTAAAAAAGCCCAGGAGGCGGCGAAGGAACATGCCACCAAGGACGAGGCCGCTCGGCACCAGCACCAGTCCGAGCTGAACTCCCAGGAAGAGGACCTTGCCGCCTGTGAGGGGGCGCTCGCTGCCACCCTCCACGGCAAGGATGAGGAGGTCAATAAGCTTGCCGCGCAGCGGACCCAGGAGCTGGAGCAGAGGCACAAGGAGGCATTCAATGCTCAGGCCCAGGTCCATGCCGGCAGGGTGAAGGAGCTGGAGGTGGAGTGGGATGGGCTGAATGTCCTGGGACTGGCGAGGGAGAAAGACACGCTCAACGACGCCTTGATGGAGGTGCAGGAGGCAGTCCTCGGCAAGGCTGAGCAACTCTCCAAGGCCAACGACTCCGTCAAAGACCTGAAGCTGAAGCTAGAGGGTCTTGAGGGGACACATTTGGAGGTGAGGGCCGAGGAAGAGACCCTGACCAAGGCCCTTGAGGACGAGAGACGTCTGTAGAGGAATGATGCCGCCAACCACGAGGATCAAGTGAAGGGATAAAACTTCTGGATCAGCCACCTCGCCGACGTCACCGGCAGGAACACCACGAAGCTGGCGGCCATGGGGATGCCAAACGTGAGGTACGCCCCGGAGCCGAACATGAGTCCCAACGCCAAACTAACCTTGTTCTTCGAGGGCGTTCTTGGAGCCCTAGAGCAGTTTCGCTCTAACAGAGCGACTTCTCTGGCCAACGAGGCCCGAAAGCTTTGCCGGCGTGCCATGACCAAGGTTCTCACCAAGGTGGCGTACTGGAACCCCAACCTCGACTTCGACGCCACGCTGGAGTGCTTGCCGGAAGACGTGGACCTCGCGACGCTCGAGGAGCGTATCGAGCCCATCATAAGCTGTGTCGACGGAGTTCGGAGGATAGAGTGCCAGCGCCGGGACTAGGCACCCCGTTTCTCATCGCCGTTGCAGGTTCATGACCAAGACAATTTTTATCTTTAGTTAGAACAGTAGCAACAATTGATGTAATATAACTCTGTAGTACTTTGAAACGATGCATGTTATTTTCATGTTTGGTCTCTCTTTGTATGTCCACCCTACGTTAATTTGGTAGGCTTGCCGGCGCGCAAACCCAAGCCATGGCGCCTCGAGGACGGATCCCTGATAGCCTGCCAGGTGTGCTTGCTGCCAAGCAAACCACCTTTCCGCTCTCAACGTATCCGCTCGAACCGTCGAGCGGACTCGAGACAGAACGAGAGCGTTGCCAATAGCGGAAGGCCACCCCGCCGATCTCGACGCAGCCGTTTGAACTGTTGAGAGGACTCGAAACAGAACAAAGGCGTTGCCAATAGAGGAAGGGCCCCATTGCATATAGGTTTTCTGTACAAAGAGCGCGATCTCCGAGGAGAATAACCTTATACATAAAGGAATTATTCAATGTTTTCCATGACTTAGCTTTTCTGTCGCCATACGGGCGGTCGCTGTGTCTATAGATGGTGTCGCTCGCTTGTTCATTCTTCCTTGGAGCGACGACCACGACGAATCCGCCGCGCCAACTAGACCGTATTTTCACAACGGCGCCCCCTACTTGGCGCTCCAAAGATGTCGGTGGAAAACGACATCTATGGGATCACTAGAATCCCTTCTATGGTTGGCGGGCGCGGGGTTTTGCAAAGAGCGGGTCTAGAAGCTAGATCAAAGATCGTTTACCTAGGTTCGGGCCGCGAGGATGCGTAATACCCTAGTCCTGCTTTTGGTGTATATTTGAGTGCCCTTGAGCTTTTGAACTAGCTACGGTGCGTGCGTCGTCCAAAAGATCCGAATCCTCTCCCAGTATGCCGCGGGCCTCCTTTTATAGGCAAAGGGGCTGCCATAGTGGCACACATGAGGTGGTAAGTTATACACTGCACAAGCTTATCACCTGTCATTACAGGACAAAGTGCATTAAATGTCCTACTTAGGTGTCCACTTGCTTTATCGGGGGCGGTAACGAGGTCTATCCCGTCCATCGCCGCTCCACCTTGCTCCGGCATGTGTCCAGGCCAACGAGGCATGCAGCGCCACGTAGGCTGGCAGGCTGCTGAGTTGGTGTGGTGGTAGGGTCTTCATGAAGATCTGCATGCCCCCACGCAGGTGCTTGCTCAGTTGGCCTAGAAGCCGCACGTCGCCACGCAGGTGTTCGCCTAGTTGATGGGCTGGCAGCTGCATGGGAACGGCGGCGGAGCTTTGGCAGATGTGGGCCTGGCTGCGGCCCGGTGGATGTCTTCGGAAAGAGTCTTGCCAGGGCCTCGACAAGGATCTTGCCGGGGCGTTGTGGTCGTCCCCGGCGAGGGGCTTGCCGAGGGTCTCGTGGGTATCCTCGGCAAGGATCTTGCCGAGGATCGTTGTCTTCTGATCCTCATTAATTTTGTATGCTTTTAGTCTCCACAAAGATCTGCATGCCACCATGGAGGCGCTTCCCGAGCTTTGGTTCCAATGTGGTTGAGGGCATCAGGACTCTCAGGCTCGAGGGTGGCTGAGGGAGTCCTGGATTAGGGGGTGTCCGGATAGCCGGACTATAACCTTTGGTCGGACTGTTGGACTATGAAGATACAAGATTGAAGACTTCGTCCCGTGTCCGGATGGGACTTTCCTTGGCATGGAAGGCAAGCTTGGCAATACGGATATGTAGATCTCCTCCCATTGTAACCGACTCTGTGCAACCCTATCCCCCTCTAGTGTCTATATAAACCGGAGGGTTTAGTCCATAGGACACAACAACAATCATATCATAGGCTAGCTTCTAGGGTTTAGCCTCTCTGATCTCGTGGTAGATCTAGTCTTGTACTACCCATATCATCAATATTAATCAAGCAGGAGTAGGGTTTTACCTCCATCGAGAGGGCCCGAACCTGGGTAAAAACATTGTGTCTCTTGTCTCCTGTTACCATCCGCCTAGACGCACAGTTTGGTACCCCCTACCCGAGATCCGCCGGTTTTGACACCGACATTGGTGCTTTCATTGAGAGTTCCGTTGTGCCGTCGCCATCAGGAAGGATGCCTCGTCCTGTCTTTAAAGACGACACTATTGCTAAGGGAGCTTTGGCTATCGTCCAAGCTCTCCGGCTAGGTGGTTTTCTTATGATCGCCCGTTCGGACGCTGCGCCGACGATGACTTCTCGGGTCATCAAAAGCAATCTTCACATCAACTTGGAACTCGCTGAGCAGTTAGATCCAATGGAGCTCTCTTCCCTAAACGAGCTCTTGGATCGCATCGCCGCCCTGGGAGTCGCTACAGACTACGATCAGATTGGGCCTAAACCCGATCTGAGAGAGATTAACTCTCCCCAGGTCACCCATCACGTTGCAGTGGTGGAGGAATAATGCGGCGACCCTTCATCTATCTTAAGGACTAGCTATGTCCCGATTCCCGAGCCCTCCAAGACGGATACCCGCGGAGGGGAGGAAGTCACTCAAGCCCTGAACCTAGAGTCAGGCAGCGGGCCAGATTCATTGGGCAACATCCAAGAATCCAAACTTCTGAGTTAAGAAACTCCCTCGCCCCTGAGTCTCAGATTGGGTGAGGTTTCGGATTCAATTCCACCCACCCACCCAAACATAAGCGATCTATCCCAAATTAGGCAAGAACCCCAAGAAACGGTACATCATTACTGGGCCAGATGTAACGCCCCGAGACCGATGTGCTAGGTGTCCTCCGCTTAGTTGCTGTTGTTGCCTCGTCTTTTGCTTGCGTGTCATGCATTTCATATATTTGCATCATGTGCATTGCATCATGTCATAAATCTTTTGCTTCTCAACTAAATAAATTGCATGGATCTTCGGTCCATTTAAATTGAGGGAATTCACATGGTGAGTTCTCTTTATAAGATATCTTCCCGATATTAGTGGAGCTATATAAAATATTCCATTTTGGAATTCACCTTAACACACTTGCAAAATCCCAATGCCTTTGTTATCTCAATTCTTGGCCTCTAACCTTGCCCATAATTTCTTTCATCATTTTTCGGAGCTCTTCCTAAATGTTCAACATTTTTGGACCTTTCCAACCCTCACTTCCTTTTCAAACCATTTGAATTAAATTCAAATGAATTTGAATTTAAATCTTGCAATCATGCTCACTTCTATTTTCTTGGGACAAGCGCATTTTTGTGAGTCTGGGAAAATTGTCCGCGTGCCCAAATTCTTCCTCTAACATTCTCTTCTCTCTTTTCCTTTCTCTTTTTTCTCTGTTTTGTTTTTTTATTTTTCTTTAGAGAGAGAGAGAGAGAGAGTTGAGGCCCAGTAGCCATCCAGCCAGCAGGCCTCCTGGCCTTTTTTCCCTCTCCCCACCTTCCAAGGCCTAGGCCCAGCCGCCGGCCTCCCAAGGCCCAGCCAGCGCCCATCGACCGAACCCTAGCCTCCCCTGCCCGATCCCCATCTCCCTCCCGAGCGCCGTTTTTCTCCTCCTCGCTCGACCCTCTCTCCCTCGGTCCCCCACGCTCGCCTCCCTCTCCTCCCTCGCTCCGCCTGACGCCATGACCGTCGGCCTCCTCGAGCAACGGCCGCCCCCGCGCCCAACCTCCTTCTCGACGTCGGCCCCGCCACCGAGCACCGCCTCTCTGCGCGGCTCCTTCCCCGCGGCCTAAAGCCCCTCGCCGGAGCTGCACCCAAGTCCGCCGCCGCATGAAGCCACCAGGCGCCTCGTCCCCTGCTTGGCCCGCTCGTTCTCTGCACGCAGGAGGTGCAACGCCAGCGCTTCGTCTGCCTCCCCTGTTTCTGCCTCGTCCCCGCCGCCGGCAAGCAGCAGCAGCAACCAGGCCGTCCCGCCTCCTCTTCCCCGACGTTGCTGCCTCGCAGGAGCATCTCGAGCCGGAGCTCGTCCGCGAGCAGATCGAGACGCCTTCTCCCGCTCGTCATCGACCTCGCCCTGCCTCTGTCATTTCGCCAGATGCCGTCCCTGCTGCTGGGAACCTCGGATCCACCCGTTCCCCGTCTCCGGCGCCGTGCTAGGCCAACACCATCGCCGCCTGTTCTGCCTGTCCCTGCATCGGACCCCGACAAGCTGGCTGCCCCGTTGGCCTTGCAGCCTTTGTCGTGGCCAGGTCAACACAGACACCCGGAGTCCATCTTTGGTTGCACTCCAAGTCGGCCATGCCTTGCTGCCTCCTGCACACTGTTGGTCAACAGTTGATGCACGCCAAGTACCACGACATACGGCGCCCGAACGACCACCGAACCGGAAACGCCAAGTACCCCTACGCGCGAAGACGCCAAGTCCGTTTCAGGATTCATCAAGTACCGCCCGCGAGAACGTCTACTTCCACTGCCGTCGCGAGAACGACTACTTCCACTACTACCGTCGTGGAACAACTACTTCCACTACTTCCTTCGACGAACTTGTACCGTCCCGAATGCACGCTTCAAAGGTATAACCGCTGGAATGACCGCCGTGGATCGAATGCATATGTTTGATGAAATGCTCGCGATTGCACCGTGCCCGACGTGTTTCTTGCATGTCCCCCGTTGCCATGCCGTCGTCTCGTGGGAACCCAGTTACCGGGATCACCCCACCTTCTATCGCATGTCACGCTCTCGCCACGTTTCCTTTTGCATCGGTATCTCCATGAGTTACCGGAACCGATATGTTGCCGTGGCATCATTTTCGGGTTCGTTGCCGTGGCACCCCTTTCTTTCACCACGGTGACAAAAGCTTCATAATATGCTCATGTCAACATTTTCTTAAATATTGCATAAATTCCATATGTCATCCGCATCATGATAACAACATTTAAAATGCTTAAAATTGTTCTTTGCATTTATTTTGCTAAATGCCATGTTAAAATGATTTATTCCATAACTAAATAACCGTAGCTCGGATTTAAATAAATTATATATGTAAATGGGGTAGAAAAATGCATACATTAACATGATGCACTTTATTTTCCTGTTTAACAAATCTAAAATATGCTTTAGGACAGAACAGTACCAAATCTAATATATGCTCATGAGGCTTTTCCGGAACTGTTGTTTGTTATTTCCGGCCTCATTTAACCTTGCCTAGATAGCTAGTTTACTTATGCTTCACCCCTCACCATCTTAAAAAACATTTAATATTGATGGGTACCTAAACGAGAGAGAACTAAATAATTGCTGTGGTGTTTCATCAATATGCAACTCGTTGCATATTGAGCTCCACTTAACTTGTAGTGTTGTTTGTTGCACTTTGCCATGCCATGCCTCATTTAAACCGGACATGCATCATCCTTGATTGTGCATCATGCCATGTTTATGTGATGGTTGTTTACTATGTTGCTTGTTTCTTTCCGGGTTGCTTCTCTCGTTAGCTTCGGTTTTCGTTCCGGAGTTGCGAGGATTCGTTCGACTTCGTCCGTTTGTCTTCTTCATGGACTCGTTCTTCTTCCTTGCGGGATCTCAGGCAAGATGACCACACCCTCGAAATCACTTCTATCTTTGCTTGCTAGTTGCTCGCTCTTTTGCTATGCCTATGCTGCGATACCTACCACTTGCTTATCATGCCTCTCATATTGTCAAACCAAGCCTCTAACCCACCTTGTCCTAGCAAACCGTTGTTTGGCTATGTTACCGCTTTGCTCATCCCCTCTTATAGCGTTGTTAGTTGCAGGTGAAGATGAAGTTTGTTCCTTGTTGGAACATGGAGATGTTGTTCCTTGTTTGGAACATGTTTACTTGTTGGGATATCACAATATATCTTATTTAATTAATGCATCTATATACTTGGTAAAGGGTGGAGGGCTCGGCCTTATGCCTGGTGTTTTGTTCCACTCTTGTCGCCCTAGTTTCCATCATATCGGTATTATGTTCCCGGATTTTGCGTCCCTAACGCGGTCGGGTGATTTATGAGACCCCCTTGACAGTTCGCTTTGAATAAGACTTTTCCAGCGAGGCCCAACCTTGGTTTTACCATTTGCCTCACCACCACCTATTTTCCCTTGGGAGTAATTAACCCAAGGGTCATCTTTATTTAGCCCCCGGGCCAATGCTTGTCTAAGTGTTGGTCCAAACTAGAGCACCGTGCGGGACCGTCCCTTGGCAACTTGGGTTATGTTGGTACCGGTATGCTTAGCTTATCCGGTGTTGCCCTGAGAACGAGATATGTGCAGCTCCTATCAGGATGTCGGCGCGTCGGGCGGTTTTGCTGGACTTGTTTTATTACTGTCGAAATGTCTTGTAGCCGGGATTCCGAGACTGATCGGGTCTTCCCGGGAAGAAGGAATATCCTTCGTTGATCGCGAGAGCTTATCATGGGCTAAGTTGGGACACCCCTGCAGGGTTTGAACTTTCGAAAGCCGTGCCCGCGGTTATGTGGCAGATGGGAATTTGTTAATGTCCGGTTGTAGAAAACCCGAAGTTGATCTTAATTAAAATACACCAACCGCGTGTGTAACCGTGATGGTCTCTTCTCGGCGGGGTCCGGGAAGTGAACACGGTTGTTGGAGTTATGTTTGACGTAAGTAGTTCAGGATCACTTATTGATCATAGTTGTTCGACTGTGCTTTGCCTTCTCTTCTCGCTCTCATTTGCGTATGTTAGCCACCATATAAGCTAGTCGCTTGCTGCAGCTCCACCTCATACCTTTTACCCTACCTATAAGCTTAAATAGTCTTGATCTCGCGGGTGTGAGATTGCTGAGTCCTCGTGACTCACCAGATACTTCCAAAACCAGTTTGTAGGTGCCGATCAGACCAAGCAGGTGACACACCCGAGCTCAAGGAGGAGTTCGATGAAGACCTTGTTCTTTGTGTTGTTTCGTTTCAGTTGATCAGCAGTGGAGCCCAGTTGGGGTCGATCGTGGACCTTTGTCGCTTTTGGGGTTTCTTCTTTTCGTTTGGCTCCGTAGTCGGGCCCTGATTGTACTTGGTTGATGTAATGTTTTATTCATGTAATTGTGTGAAGTGGCGATTGTAAGCCAACTATGTATTCCTTTCCCTTATGTATTACATGGGTTGTGTGAAGATTACCTCACTTGCGACATTGCTTTCAATGCGGTTATGCCTCTAAGTCGTGCTTCGACACGTGGGAGATATAGCCGCATCGAGGGCGTTACAAGTTGGTAATCAGAGCCATCCCTGACCTTAGGAGCCCCACTGATTGATCGTTTTTAGCCGCCGAGTTGTGTCTAGAAAAATGTTTTGAGTCATTTAGGAATTATATATCGGAGAGTTTAGGAATTCTTTTTACTTCCCAGTCTCCTCATCGCTCTGGTAAGGCATCCTGACGTAGAGTTTTGACTCTTCTCTTCTCAAATTTCACTAAAAAAACTTTTTAGGATCACGCGGGTATCTTAGAATCGTTCATATGGTTTTATGATGACAACATTGTCTTGGTTGCCTCCCGTCAGCAGGGGTTTTAGTGGAGGTGTCCCGGGGAGTTGAGCTCCGAGGTGTTGTCGTCATAATTTTATCGTTGCAGTTCTGGAATACCTGAGTTTAGTACGCCGACATCGAAAATCTCTTTTGTATAGTTGTTGGTGAGATAACCCTGATAGCCCAGTACTGAGGCGAGTGCGGGAGTATTGCCATAACTCGTATAACGGATGCTTTTCGAAGGTTGAGGTAGACGATTTCCGAAGGTTTCGTGGTTATGTGTTGAAGGATGGATACAGCTGGATCTAGGTATTGTTAGTTTGGGTGATATATTTTGTGTCCCCTGTATCCCCAACACCTGATTGCGTAACCAGAATGTTTCGGGAGTTTATAGGTGGGAATTCAAGTATCACGTAGGAATTCTTTCCAACAGACACATGATACGATATGTGATCTATCATATGTTTGTTTCCGGCTTATTTCCTGAGTCAATCCTTTGTTTTTGTTTTATTTGTGGTATTCGAGTTGCTTCGATGTCAAATATTGATCCATACCTTCCCTAAACAGTGTTCTCATATTTCTATGTGGATGCTAGTCCTTCTTGTTCATCAAGGTTGTCATGCCAATTCTTGTCCAACCGGTGTGCTTCTCTTCAAGTGGATCCGATCATTTCAACATTCACAAGATCACCTCTCAGTTTTTCCCAATGGTGTTTGCTTCATCCGTTCCAAGTTGTCTTTGTTTTCCCACCCTCCCACCCTTTTTCTTCAAGGACTCTGATTTCTTGATCAAGCATCAATTTTATTGTTGTGAAGACTCTCCATTCTTTTCTTTCAATGTTCTTATCCGGTGGTTTCCCATGAGTATACTAACGGAGCTTCAAGTTTATTATTCTTCGTTCTCTTTGCTTCTCCGGTGGATTCAATTCAAGCTTTCGGTGTTGATCACATTCCTTTTCTCATTTCAAGACTTTCTTATGCCGGTGTATTTCTTAATCATTCACTTCTCGCTATTCAATTTGTTCTGAAGTGTTGAAGATATCTCAGAAGATTCAAGTTTCCATTCTCAATTCACTCAATTTCTTTTGAGGATGCTATCTCATTCAAGCCATTTAACTCAACCGGTGCAATCTTCCTTTCAAGCAATCGATCAACGTTGTTTCTTTTGAGTGGGCCCTAACCCACAGGTCTTTTCCCAGGATCTTACCTGACTCTTCTAATTTTTCCCGGAGTTATTCTCAAATGCTTTTCCAATTTTGATGTAAGAATGAATTAACATCAGTCAAATGTCCTTCTCCAAGATCGCTTTCAAATTCTTTTCATCGTTGGTTCAACCTTTCTAATTTTCATTCCGGAGTGCCTCAACAATTCATGGTGGTGTTTCTCATCATCATTCTCAACATTTGAAAACCGAAGAAGAGTTTCTCTTAAATCTTGCTCCAATCTCTTCAAGATTCATGGTTCTAGCTTGATGCCATCCTCTCATAATTGTTTTCGATTGCGAGAATTCTTTTCATACCCATCCGGAGCATTTCAGGAGTCTTTTTAGTTTGATTCTCCGGAGCCCATCATCTCAGAATTATTCATTCAAGCTTTCAGCTATCGTTCTCCAAATCTTACCGATGCATCGCTCAAGTATTCTATCAGCTCGGGATCTCTGCGTTCACTTGTATCTAAATTCTCTCAAGTATCTTCGTTCATTTTCTAATTCTTCCCGGTGTTTCTTTATCTTTTCTTCGTTCTTCTTCAATTTTTACGGTGGTTCGTTCAAGATTTCACTTCCTTCGTTATCATATTAATTCATTCATAGTTTCCAAATTCCACCGGTGGTTCCATCAATACCTTCCCAAGTTTGCGCCATATCTCTCTTGATCCTTTCTACGAGAATAAGTAGTATGCCAAATCCGTTGCTTGTCATCAATTTAAATTGGTGAAGGATACGCATAACATAATTCTTGTTCTTGTTTCATCCAAGTGATCTAGTTTCTTCTTTCCAGAGTTGTTCATCATGTCACATTTCTCAGTTCGAGATGCTTCATCTTTTTCATTTCCGGAGTTCCAAGTTTTCTGCATTATCTCGTCGCGAAGCTCCATCTAAATCATCGCAAGGCTTCACCTTGTGTTTTCAACTTCTCTTTCTTTCTATCATGTTTTTATTACCGGAGTTCTTCATGGAGGCTCTACATGATGGTTCATCAAGGACGTAATTCCTTCTCGAAGTGTTCATCGAGATTCTTTTCAGAGAAGTTCAAGTATTCTTCATCTTGCATTTTGAAGTGCAATTCTTTTTACCTTATGTTTTGATGTGGTGTTATGTCATTCTTGGCAATTTTTCTTCATGCTTCATGATTTACATGTTGTCAAGAACGAGGCATATTAAATCCATCAATCTCTTTGTTGTAGTTATCTTGGGTTATATTTCACCTAAAGCCTTCCTTAAGGATTGTTGCTATTTATGGTGCTCATAAGTGACCCAAGTTCTTCATTTGTCCTCCCGGTGAAATAAGTTTCTCGTCTCCTTGTTGATATCAATCCAATCAATGGTTTCCATTAGTGTCCGGTTGTCACCTCATCATTTTGAGATGTTTGCCATAAGCCCACTACAAGCTTATTCGTTTCGTTGTTGGTTTTCCAACAACTCCGTTCTAACCTTCTTGGAAGGGTACTTTCCAAGCTCACTTGTGGCAAAGTTGTCATTTTCTTCTCCGTCCCTTTATCCCAACGATCTAACTTCTATTCTTTCATTACGGAGGCATTGTGATGTTGCGCTCTTCACCCATCACCTCGTTTTGTGAGGATCGTGTTCTTTTCTTTCTTATCCATTTAACCGGAGTGTTGTATCATCTCTTCAATATCTTTTCATCTCATCAAGTTTTCTTCTCTTTTCTACCGGAGTGCCGTCCAAATTCGGTCATTCTTGTTCCTTGGCTATCTAATCATACCGAGGTGGTCATATTCTTTTCGTTCGTGAAGCTCTTATTTCCATGTCTTTCAACCTTCAAGTTCTCGTAATACTCCTTGTTCCTCTTTTCTACCGGATTGTTTCCAATCTCGCTCATCTCTCTTGCACTCTTCTTTAAATTGCTCAACCTCTCCAGGTTCGTTGGTTTCACTCTTTTGTCAAAGAAGCAACTTAGTTTTACCTCTTCTCTTCCTCTTCCGTGTCTCTCCGGTACCATCCTTGATCTCGGGACGAGATCATCTCGTAGTGGTGGAGTGTTGTAACGCCCCGAGACCGATGTGCCAGGTGTCCTCCGCTTAGTTGCTGTTGTTGCCTCGTCTTTTGCTTGCGTGTCATGCATTTCATATCTTTGCATCATGTGCATTGCATCATGTCATAAATCTTTTGCTTCTCAACTAAATAAATTGCATGGATCTTCGGTCCATTCAAATTGAGGGAATTCACATGGTGAGTTCTCTTTATAATATATCTTCCCGATATTAGTGTAGCTATATAAAATATTCCATTTTGGAATTCACCTTAACACACTTGCGAAATCCCAATGCCTTTGTTATCTCAATTCTTGGCCTCTAACCTTGCCCATAATTTCTTTCATCATTTTCCGAAGCTCTTCCTAAATGTTCAACATTTTTGGACCTTTCCAACCCTCACTTCCTTTTCAAACCATTTGAATTAAATTCAAATGAATTTGAATTTAAATCTTGCAATCATGCTCACTTCTATTTTCTTGGGACAAGCGCATTTTTGTGAGTCCGGGAAAATTGTCCGCGTGCCCAAATTCTTCCTCTAACCTTCTCTTCTCTCTTTTCCTTTCTCTTTTTTCTCTGTTTTGTTTTTTATTTTTCTTTAGAGAGAGAGAGAGAGAGAGTTGAGGCCCAGTAGCCATCCAGCCAGCAGGCCTCCTGGCCTTTTTTCCCTCTCCCCACCTTCCAAGGCCTAGGCCCAGCCGCCGGCCTCCCAAGGCCCAGCCGGCGCCCATCGACCGAACCCTAGCCTCCCCTGCCCGATCCCCATCTCCCTCCCGAGCGCCGTTTTTCTCCTCCTCGTTCGACCCTCTCTCCCTCGATCCCCCACGCTCGCCTCCCTCTCCTCCCTCGCTCCGCCTGACGCCATGACCGTCGGCCTCCTCGAGCACCGGCCGCCCCCGCGCCCAACCTCCTCCTCGACGTCGGCCCCGCCACCGAGCACTGCCTCTCTGCGCGGCTCCTTCCCCGCGGCCTAAAGCCCCTCGCCGGAGCTGCACCCAAGTCCGCCGCCGCATGAAGCCACCAGGCGCCTCGTCCCCTGCCTGGCCCGCTCGTTCTCTGCACGCAGGAGGTGCAACGCCAGCGCTTCGTCTGCCTCCCCTGCTTCTGCCTTGTCCCCACCGCCGGCAAGCAGCAGCAGCAACCAGGCCATCCCGCCTCCTCTTCCCCGACGTTGCTGCCTCGCAGGAGCATCTCGAGCCGGAGCTCGTCCGCGAGCAGATCGAGACGCCTTCTCCCGCTCGTCATTGACCTCGCCCTGCCTCCGTCGTTTCGCCAGATGCCGTCCCTGCTGCTGGGAACCTCGGATCCACCCGTTCCCCGTCTCCGGCGCCGTGCTAGGCCAACACCATCGCCGCCTGTACTTCCCGTCCCTGCATCGGACCACGACAAGCTGGCTGCCCCGTTGGCCTTGCTGCCTTTGTCGTGGCCAGGTCAACACAGACACCCGGAGTCCATCTTTGGTTGCACTCCAAGTCGGCCATGCCTTGCTGCCTCCTGCACACTGTTGGTCAACAGTTGTTGCACGCCAAGTACCACGACATACGGCGCCCGAACGACCACCGAACCGGAAACGCCAAGTACCCCTACGCGCGAAGACGCCAAGTCCGTTTCAGGATTCATCAAGTACCGCCCGCGAGAACGTCTACTTCCACTGCCGTCGCGAGAACGACTACTTCCACTACTAACGTCGTGGAACAACTACTTCCACTACTTCCTTCGAAGAACTTGTATCGTCCCGAATGCACGCTTCAAAGGTATAACCGCTGGAATGACCGCCGTGGATCGAATGCATATGTTTGATGAAATGCTCGCGATTGCACCGTGCCCGACGTGTTTCTTGCATGTCCCCCGTTGCCATGCCGTCGTCTCGTGGGAACCCAGTTACCGGGATCACCCCACCTTCTATCGCATGTCACGCTCTCGCCACGTTTCCTTTTGCATCGGTATCTCCATGAGTTACCGGAACCGATATGTTGCCGTGGCATCATTTTCGGGTTCGTTGCCGTGGCACCCCTTTCTTTCACCACGGTGACAAAAGCTTCATAATATGCTCATGTCAACATTTTCTTAAATATTGCATAAATTCCATATGTCATCCGCATCATGATAACAACATTTAAAATGCTTAAAATTGTTCTTTGCATTTATTTTGCTAAATGCCATGTTAAAATGATTTATTCCATAACTAAATAACCGTAGCTCGGATTTAAATAAATTATATATGTAAATGGGGTAGAAAAATGCATACATTAACATGATGCACTTTATTTTCCTGTTTAACAAATCTAAAGTATGCTTTAGGACAGAACAGTACCAAATCTAATATATGCTCATGAGGCTTTTCCGGAATTGTTGTTTGTTATTTCCGGCCTCATTTAACCTTGCCTAGATAGCTAGTTTACTTATGCTTCACCCCTCGCCATGTTAAAAAACATTTAATATTGATGGGTACCTAAACGAGAGAGAACGAAATAATTGTTGTGGTGTTTCATCAATATACAACTCGTTGCATATTGAGCTCCACTTAACTTGTAGTGTTGTTTGTTGCACTTTGCCATGCCATGCCTCATTTAAACCGGACATGCATCATCCTTGATTGTGCATCATGCCATGTTTATGTGATGGTTGTTTACTATGTTGCTTGTTTCTTTCCGGGTTGCTTCTCTCGTTAGCTTCGGTTTTCGTTCCGGAGTTGTGAGGATTCGTTCGACTTCGTCCGTTTGTCTTCTTCATGGACTCGTTCTTCTTCCTTGCGGGATCTCAGGCAAGATGACCACAACCTCGAGATCACTTCTATCTTTGCTTGCTAGTTGCTCGCTCTTTTGCTATGCCTATGCTGCGATACCTACCACTTGCTTATCATGCCTCTCATATTGTCAAACCAAGCCTCTAACCCACCTTGTCCTAGCAAACCGTTGTTTGGCTATGTTACCGCTTTGCTCAGCCCCTCTTATAGCGTTGTTAGTTGCAGGTGAAGATGAAGTTTGTTCCTTGTTGGAACATGGAGATGTTGTTCCTTGTTTGGAACATGTTTACTTGTTGGGATATCACAATATATCTTATTTAATTAATGCATCTATATACTTGGTAAAGGGTGGAAGGCTCGGCCTTATGCCTGGTGTTTTGTTCCACTCTTGCCGCCCTAGTTTCCGTCATATCTGTATTATGTTCCCGGATTTTGCGTCCCTAACACGGTCGGGTGATTTATGGGACCCCCTTGACAGTTCGCTTTGAATAAGACTTTTCCAGCGAGGCCCAACCTTGGTTTTACCATTTGCCTCACCACCACCTATTTTCCCTTGGGAGTAATTAACCCAAGGGTCATCTTTATTTAGCCCCATGGGCCAATGCTTGTCTAAGTGTTGGTCCAAACTAGAGCACCGTGCGGGACCGTCCCTTGGCAACTTGGGTTATGTTGGTACCGGTACGCTTAGCTTATCCGGTGTTGCCCTGAGAACGAGATATGTGCAGCTCCTATCAGGATGTCGGCGCGTCGGGCGGTTTTGCTGGACTTGTTTTATTACTGTCGAAATGTCTTATAGCCGGGATTCCGAGACTGATTGGGTCTTCCCGGGGAGAAGGAATATCCTTCGTTGATCGCGAGAGCTTATCATGGGCTAAGTTGGGACACCCCTGCAGGGTTTGAACTTTCGAAAGCCGTGCCCGCGGTTATGTGGCAGATGTGAATTTGTTAATGTCCGGTTGTAGAAAACCCGAAGTTGATCTTAATTAAAATACACTAACCGCGTGTGTAACCGTGATGGTCTCTTCTCGGCGGGGTCCGGGAAGTGAACACGGTTGTTGGAGTTATGTTTGACGTAAGTAGTTCAGGATCACTTATTGATCATAGTTGTTCGACCGTGCTTTGCCTTCTCTTCTCGCTCTCATTTGCGTATGTTAGCCACCATATAAGCTAGTCGCTTGCTGCAGCTCCACCTCATACCTTTTACCCTACCTATAAGCTTAAATAGTCTTGATCTCGCGGGTGTGAGATTGCTGAGTCCTCGTGACTCACCAGATACTTCCAAAACCAGTTTGCAGGTGCCGATGAGACCGAGCAGGTGACACACCCGAGCTCAAGGAGGAGCTCGATGAAGACCTTGTTCTTTGTGTTGTTTCGTTTCAGTTGATCAGCAGTGGAGCCCAGTTGGGGTCGATCGTGGACCTTTGTCGCTTTTGGGGTTTCTTCTTTTATTTTGGCTCCGTAGTCGGGCCCTGATTGTACTTGGTTGATGTAATGTTTTATTCATGTAATTGTGTGAAGTGGCGATTGTAAGCCAACTATGTATTCCTTTCCCTTATGTATTACATGGGTTGTGTGAACATTACCTCACTTGCGACATTGCTTTCAATGCGGTTATGCCTCTAAGTCGTGCTTCGACATGTGGGAGATATAGCCGCATCGAGGGCGTTACACCAGATTCCTCCTGGTAAAGAACGGGATCAAGGATTGCCGCGAGGAAGACGTAATCTCATTCTTCTGCAATAATTGCACGGACAAGGGAATCCTCAATGCCATAAGTCGTTGTGAAATTACACGCTTCGCCGACTTAGCGTCCATAGTACGAAAGTACTGTGCGATTGAAAGCGCCTGGAAAACCAAAATAAAATTTTGGGACAATCCGGCCCTGAATACGAACCCAGTCCAAAATAAAAGGGTGCATTATCACCAGACACCCGGGTTAAAAACCAAAAACCAAAAATCCTCTATAGGGCATGGAACCGTACTGGAGGGATGGCTCAATGGACCCTGCAAAATTCACAGTACAGAGGGCGCCATACCAACTCATAGCCTTAGAGCATGTTGGATACTCCGGCAAGTAGCCAAAAGTGGCGAAGATCTTCTAAATTCAGAAGCCACAGAGCACCATCGCTGGGATACCGGTACGGTATTAACAGTCTTCGAGACTTTCGCATCAAATAATATGCGAAAACGAACACTCCGCAGCCTTGCCGAAGTCTACCACATGGCAACAATAAACCCATGGAGTGACACGGCTATTACTTTTAATGCCAGTGACGAACCTAAATTCCGAACAGCTCGGGCACCAGCCGCATTGGTACTCAGTCCAATAGTGGACGGCTTTCGACTCACCAAGGTACTCATGGACGGTGGCAGCGGATTGAACCTCATTTATGAGAAAACGCTTCAAAAAATGGAAATAGACTGGAACCGCATTGAGCGAAGCAGCACAACCTTTAGAGGAATAATCCCCAGCCAGGAGGCGCGCTGTACACGAAAAATCACACTACATGTGGTGTTCGGCACGCCGGATAATTACAGGTCCGACGAGGTTACGTTCCAAGTGGCCCCGTTCAGCAGCGGATACCACACTCTGTTGGGGCGAGAGGCGTTTACAATCTTCCAAGCCATACCCTATTACGGGTACATGAAGCTCAAAATGCCCGGGCCCAACTGAATCATCACTCTTGCTAGTGATCCGGACATAGCACTCCGCGCCGAAAATAAGATAGCCGCACTGGCCCTCGAGGCACTATTTGAAGCCGTAGCGGCCAAGGAACTGACTGCGCTCCGCTGCACTGTGAATAGGGATGATGTGATACTCGATAAAAGGTCCAAGTCCACATCCTTTAAACCGGCGGACGAGATAGTCAAATTCCAAGTCCATCCAACGGACCCTACAAAAACAGCTTCCATCGGGGTACAATTAAACCCTGATGTAGACGCCGCACTACGAGAGTTCCTACGCGAGAACTAGGACATTTTTGCATGGCACCCTTCAGACATGCCAGGAATCCCACGCAGGCTGGCCGAGCACAGCCTAAATATTCTAAAAGGATTCAAGCCAGTCAAGCAGACTCTTTGGCGTTTCTCTGAACCTAAGAAACAAGCCATGGGAGAGGAGCTAGCCAAGTTATTGGAGGACGGATTCATCGGAGAAATAAAACATCCGGACTGGCTAGCAAACCTGGTGATGGTACCAAAAAAGGACAAATCCTAGCGCCTGTGCGTCGATTTTAAAGACCTCAACAAGGCTTGCCCAATGGATACCTCCCCCCTCCCCCGCATCGATCAAATTATCGACGCTACCGCAGGACACGATTCATTGTGTTTCCTCGACGCATACTCGGGCTACCATCAAATCAAGATGGCAGAGCCAGACCAAGCCGCAACGGCATTCATCACACCATACGGCCCCTTCTGCTTCAACATAATGCCCTTTGGGCTCAAAAACGCCGGCGCAACATATCAGCGCATTATTCAGACATGTCTGGCAAACCATGTCGGAAAAACAGTGGAGGAATACGTAGATGACATGGTCGTCAAAACCAAACATGTCGAATCCTTAGTAGACAACTTGAGGCTCACGTTCAATAACCTCCGAACATATGACATCAAGCTCAACCCGGAAAAATGTGTTTTCGGCGTACCAGCAGGAAAGCTCTTGGGCTTCATTGTATCCGGTAGAGGAATTGAAGCAAATCCGGCCAAGATCCGAGCTTTGTCACAATTGGATATCCCAAAGGACCTCAAACAAATACAAAAATTGACTGGATGCGTAGCGGCTCTAAGCCGCTTCATCTCCCGCCCGGGAGAAAAGGCATTACCCCTTTATCGCCTCCTTCGGCGCACCGAACACTTCGAGTGGACGGATGTTGCCACAGCCAGACTGGAAGAAATAAAAGCCATATTGGCAACCAATCCAGTCCTGGCCATGCCAAACATTGGCGAACCAATGCTATTATACATTGTAACAACTCATCAAGTTGTGAGCGCAATGATCGTCGTCGAACGAGAAACGGACGGACATCAATTCCCCCTTCAAAAGCCGGTTTACTACGTATCCACTATCCTTACTCCATGTAAGTCACAGTACCCGCATTATCAAAAGATAGCGTACGCGATATTCATGGCATCCCGGAAGCTGCGACACTACTTTCAAGAGTGTTCGATAACGGTAGCCTCGGAAGTGCCACTTAATGATATTATAAACAACCGCGACGCGACAGGCTAGCCATTGAGCTCCTCCCGTTCGACATAACTTACAAGCCACAGCGAGCTATTAAGTCGCAAGTATTGGCCGATTTCGTCGCCGAATGGACAGAATCCGAACTCCCTAAAGAGTATGACACATACTCCAACTGGATCATGCATTTTGACGGCTCAAAAATGTTGGCTGGCCTGGGGGCTGGCGTCGTTCTGACGTCCCCAACAGGAGATACAGTTCAATACGTACTCCAGATAATGTACACGGACTCCAACAACGCAGCCGAATATGAGGCCCTTCTACTTGGTCTCCGGATGGCAGTATCCATGGGCATTCAACGCCTAGAGGTGCGCGGGGATTCGAACCTCGTGATATCCCAAATAAATGGAGACTTTGATGCCAAGGATCCAAAAATGGTAGCTTACCGCAACGCCGTCCTAAAAATGTCAGCTCGGTTCGAGGGGCTCGAATTCCACCATATAGCCCGGGAAAATAATCAGGCGGCAGATGTCCTAGCACGCATCGGCGCAAAACATGATGCAGTCTCCCCCAACATCTTTTTGTAAAGGCTATTCAAGTCATGCGTAGTATGGGAAGGGGAACCCGGCAATAACAGCCCGGACTCAACCGCACTACCCGATACCTAGCACCCTGACATAATCGGAGGCTCTGCCACCGAATTAACATCTTCCGCCCACGCAATAATGGCCGTCATTGCGCCGTGGACAGAACCATTCCTAGCCTACCTAACTAGGCAGGAACTCCCAGAGGACCAAAACGAGGCAAGGCCTTCTGTACAGGCTTTTATTGGTCGACGGCCCGGGCAGGCGCTCGGGACTTTGTCCAACACTGTGTTGGTTGCCAGCTTTTCGCAAACCAAAGCCATATGCCACCCACCGCCCTCCAAACTATCCCCATCACTTGGCCCTTTGCGGTCTGGGGACTTGACATGGTTGGACCCCTTAAGGGAGGAACCCATAAGAAAAAATATTTGCTGGTCATGGGTGGATAAGTTCACCAAATGGATAGAAGCCAAGCCTGTTAAGACGGCCGAATCCGGACCGGTGATAGACTTCATATCCGGGGTCGTACACTGTTACGGCATCCCCCACAGCATCATCACTGATAACGGCACGAACTTTACGGCCGACGAGGTAAAACTCTTGTGCAAAAATATGGGCATCAAGCTCGATTATGCTTCAATCTATCACCCACAAACTAACGGTCAGGTCGAGCGAGCAAATGGTCTTATCATGAGCGGCATCAAACCCAGATTAGTGCGGTCCCTCAAGGAATCTAACACGCACTGCGTAGAGGAGCTCGACTCCGTATTCTGGGGGCTGCGGACCACGCCGAACCGCACTACCGGATACATACCATTCTTTATGGTATACGGTGCAGAGGCGGTTCTGCCCTCCGATATAATCCATGACTCACCTCGAGTGCGCATGTACGAAGAAAGAGAAGCCGAGCTCGATCCGCAGGACAGTTTGGACGCCTTGGAGGAGGAGCGTGATGTGGAAAAAGCCCGTTCCGCATTGTATCAACAGCAGGCTCGAAGATACCAAAGCAAAGAAGTACGGGACAAAACTTACAATGTTGGCGAGTTAGTTCTACGCCTGCCAGATAAGAAAAAGGACAAACTCAAGCCCAAATTGGAGGGTCCCTTCATTATTGACCAAGTCCTGACCGGTGGAGCATACCGTCTGCGGGATGCATCGGACAATCGACTCGAGCCAAACCCATGGAACGCGGCCTAACTCCGAAGATTCTACGCCTAGCGCCGGACTCTGTGTTCGTCTCCTTCCTCTGTCCATTTTTCATATACTCTCTGTCTTATAGTTCTCTCCTTCCCCCCTTCTTTTCTCTCACAGCCTTTAAGGTCCCATTTGTGCCTTGTTTACACACAACTGACGCGCTATTCGCGCTCATTATCCCTGGGGGCTTATTTAACAGAAGCTTATTCATATGGGCTTCATGCCCAACACATGTGTTATACTTCCGCATGTACCTTTTATTCACCATTATATGCATCGATATGACTTAAGTTTTGGCCAAGCTGGGTTGCCTGGCTCTTGTATTTATGCCCTACGTTCCCGTTAATTCGGCTAGGGCATAAGGGGAGCACCTCTACGATTGTTACTGCCGGGTCAGCCGGATGTGTACCTCAGACTGGGTGAAGCCGAAAGCTAGCATTCTTAAGAGAATATTCGGTCGGTGAGCAAAAGATGATTTTTTTAACCATTTTCTATACATGCCCCCAGATGTTTTTACTGCGATTCTTTCCGCAGCCCAGACATGCACTTTAGGGCATGCATACCCAGGGAAAGGAACCCCTAACAGAACTATTCTCCCTCGAAGATGTTTCTTACTAACTATGTAATATAACATAACTAGTTGGGCACTTGTCTGTTCAAGCACTAATGACCCCTACGCCTGGTTTCCATGCATGCCCCGGTTTTCTATAACCGCGAGGGTATTCGGATTCACTCCGGACTGTCGGGTCTAGAGGTCGAAGCGAAAAGGTCCGCCATGACAAACGATCTACAATCCGGATAGAAGGCATTATACATGTCACTTTAAATTACATCGTCAATTTGACTAGTTAAATTCCTCTTCTATACCAACCAAAAAGCTGCCTAGTCTACTGTCCTGTTGGGAATACTTTGCGGCCAATTCTACTTGGTCGTACACTAAGCTCACAGGGATCTCCTTCCCGTCGGGCCCCACAGGTCCGACCTCGGCCATGTGGTTTGGGTCAGCCTTCGTGTACCGCGTCTTCACCATGGCCCGGGCTTCCCTGGCACCTTGACGGTAGGCCGACATCTTCCATAACCGGAAGCGCCGCTGCGCTCCCTTCAGCTTCTTCGCAAGCTCTCCAATGTCTTCGGGCACGGAGACGGATGGCCACAAGGCCTAGGCGACCCCTTGCATCACCTGCCGAACTCGTTCGTGCAATTGTGAGAGCTCGAGAAGAAGGTCACCCATAGAATCGGGCATTTCCTCCGCTGGACGACCAGTTAGCATACCTACAGACATAACTCTGTCAGCCGACTTCCTCGCCGAACTCTTTTTCAAAGTTCGTTCAAGCACTTACTAAAAATGCCGCGTCGAAGCCGCCGATTCTCCTTAACAGAGTCCGACAGTTGGGCACGAACATCCTTTAGTTCCACGCCCAGCTGGGTGTTGGCATCTAGGAGATCCTTCTTCTCCTGCCTCACCCTTGTAAGCACGCTCTCACCGGCCTTTAGTTGGCGTAGGAGATGTTGCTTATCCGGATTTACTCCGGCGTCATCTGCAATTTTATTGTCAAATGTGCATATACGCCACACTTTACATGATACTTATCATTTGAAACATATATTACCAGAGGGGGTCTCCTTGGGCTCCCCTGCTCCGGCTAGTGCGGCCTGAAGTTGGGCTTTGCACTCTTCCAGCTCATGGGACAGTTGTGTATTCTTTTCTGTAAGAACCTGCATAACAAATGATCCTTAAACCAGTTGTTCTAACTGTTTCAAGTCTCAGCGGGCCTCTACACCCGGTATGACTCCTTTAATGGTAGTCTTTGTGGGCTTGATCCTTGAGGGATTAATGCCCATTTTGCGCACTATATCCTAATAGAGCAGGTTCAGGCTGCTGCCACCATCCATGAGGACTCGCGTGAGATGGAATCCATCAATGATTGGGTCGAGGACCAGTGCGGCTGAACCACCATGACGGATACTGGTCGGATGGTCCCTGCGATCGAAAGTGATCGGACAAGAAGACCATGGGTTGAACTTTGGGGCGACTGGCTCCATCGCATAGACGTCCCTAAGCGCGCATTTGAAGGAAATATGCCCTAGAGGCAATAATAAAGTTATTATTTATTTCCTTATATCATGATAAAGGTCTATTATTCATGCTAGAATTGTATTAACCGGAAACATAATGCATGTGTGAATACATAGACAAACAGAGTGTCACTAGTATGCCTCTACTAGACTAGCTCGTTAATCAAAGATGGTTATGTTTCCTAACCATGAACAAAGAGTTGTTATTTGATTAACGAGGTCACATCATGGGTTGAATGATTTGATTGACATGACCCATTATATTAGCTTAGCACCCGATCGTTTAGTATGTTGCTATTGCTTTATCCATGACTTATACATGTTCCTATGACTATGAGATTTTGCAACTCCCGTTTGCCAGAGGAACACTTTGGGTACTACCAAACGTCACAACGTAACTGGGTGATTATAAAGGAGTATTACAGGTGTCTCCAATGGTAGATGTTGGGTTGGCGTATTTCGAGATTAGGATTTGTCACTCCGATTGTCGGAGAGGTATCTCTGGGCCCTCTCGGTAATGCACATCACTTAAGCCTTGCAAGCATTGCAACTAATGAGTTAGTTGCGGGATGATGTATTACAGAACGAGTAAAGAGACTTGTCGGTAACGAGATTGAACTAAGTATTGGATACTGACGATCGAATCTCGGACAAGTAACATACCGATGACAAAGGGAACAACGTATGTTGTTATGCGGTCTGACCGATAAAGATCTTCGTAGAATATGTAGGAGCCAATATGGGCATCCAGGTCCCGCTATTGGTTATTGACCGGAGACGTGTCTCGGTCATGTCTACATTGTTCTCGAACCGTAGGGTCCGCACGCTTAACGTTACGATGACAGTTATTATGAGTTTATGCATTTTGATGTACCGAAGGTTGTTCGGAGTCCCGGATGTGATCACGGACATGACGAGGAGTCTCGAAATGGTCGAGACGTAAAGATTGATATATTGGAAGCCTACATTTGGATATCGGAAGTGTTCCGGGTGAAATCGGGATTTCACCGAAGTACCAGGAGGTTACCGGAACCCCCCGGGAAACATATGGGCCATATTGGGCCTTAGTGGAAAGGAGAAAGGGGCTGCCCTAGGGCTGGCCGCGCGCCTCCCCCCTTCCCTAGTCCTATTAGGACTAGGAGAAGGTGGCCGGCCCCCTCTCTCTCTTTCCCCCCATGAGGAATCCTATTCCAACTAGGATTCGGGGGGGGGGGGGGAATCCTACTCCCGGAGGGAGTAGGACTCTCCTGGCGCGCCAGGCTTGGCCGGCCAGCCCCTCCCCCTTGGCTCCTTTATATACGGGGGCAGGGGAGAACCCTTGAACACACAAGTTGATCTACGGATCGTTCCTTAGCCGTGTGCGGTGCCCCCTTCCACCAAATTCCACCTCGGTCATATCGTTGCAGTGCTTAGGTGAAGCCCTGCGCCGGTAACACATCAAGATCGTCACCACGCTGTCGTGCTGACGGAACTCTTCCCCGACGCTTTGCTGGATCGGAGCCCGGGGATCGTCATCGAGCTGAACGTGTGCCAAGAACTCGGAGGTGCCGGAGTAACGGTGTTGTGATCGGTTGGATCGCGAGGAGAACGTACGACTACTTCCTCTACGTTGCGTCAACGCTTCCGCTTCGGTCTACGAGGGTACATAGACAACACTCTCCCCTCTCGTTGCTATGCATCACCATGATCTTGCGTGTGCGTAGGAATTTTTTTGAAATTACTACGTTCCCCAACAGTGGCATCCGAGCCTAGGTTTTTTATGGTTTAATGTTATTTGCACGAGTAGAACACAAGTGAGTTGTGGACGATACAAGTCATACTGCCTACCAGCATGTCATACTTTGGTTCAGCGGTATTGTTGGACGAGACGATCCGGACCAACCTTACGCGTACGCTTACGCGAGACCGGTTCCCTCGACGTGCTTTGCACATAGATGGCTTGCGGAAGACTGTCTCTCCAACTTTAGTTGAACCGAGTGTGACTACGCCCAGTCCTTGAGAAGGTTAAAACGGGGTCTATTTGACAAACTATCGTTGTGGTTTTGATGCGTAGGTAAGATGAGTTCTTGCTTAAGCCCGTAGTAGCCACGTAAAACTTGCAACAACAAAGTAGAGGACGTCTAACTTGTTTTTGCAGGGCATGTTGTGATGTGATATGGTCAAGACATGATGCTAAATTTTATTGTATGAGATGATCATGTTTTGTAACCGAGTTATCGGCAACTGGCAGGAGCCATATGGATGTCGCTTTATTGTATGCAATGCAATCGCGATGTAATGCTTTACTTTATTACTAAGCGGTAGTGATAGTCGTGGAAGCATAAGATTGGCGAGACGACAACAATGCTACGATGGAGATCAAGGTGTCGCGCCGGTGACGCTGGTGATCGTGACGGTGCTTCGGAGATGGAGATCACAAGCACAAGATGATGATGACCATATCATATCACTTATATTGATTGCATGTGATGTTTATCTTTTTATGCATCTTATCTTGCTTTGATAGACGGTAGCATTATAAGATGATCTCTCACTAAATTATCAAGAAGTGTTCTCCCTGAGTATGCACCGTTGAAAAAGTTCTTCGTGCTGAGACACCACGTGATGATCGGGTGTGATAGGCTCTACGTTCAAATACAACGGGTGCAAAACAGTTGCACACGCGGAATACTCAGGTTATACTTGACGAGCTATGCATATAAGATATGACCTCGGAACACAGAGACCGAAAGGTCGAGCGTGAATCATATAGTAGATATGATCAACATAACGATGTTCACCATTGAAAACTACTCCATATCACGTGATGATCGGTTATGGTTTAGTTGATATGGATCACGTGATCACTTAGAGGATTAGAGGGATGTCTATCTAAGTGGGAGTTCTTAATTAATTTGATTAACTGAACTTAAACTTATCATGAACTTAGTATCTGATAGTATCTTGCTTGTCTATGTTGATTGTAGATAGATGGCTCGTGCTGTTGTTCCGTTAAATTTTAATGCGTTCCTTGAGAAAGCAAAGTTGAAAGATGATGGTAGCAATTACACGGACTGGGTCCGTAACTTGAGGATTATCCTCATTGCTGCACAGAAGAATTACGTCCTGGAAGCACCGCTAGGTGCCAGGCCTGCTGCTAGAGCAACACCAGAAGTTATGAACGTCTGGCAGAGCAAAGCTGATGACTACTCGATAGTTCAGTGTGCCATGCTTTACGGCTTAGAACCGGGACTTCAACGACGTTTTGAACGTCATGGAGCATATGAGATGTTCCAGGAGTTGAAGTTAATATTTCAAGCAAATGCCCGGATTGAGAGATATGAAGTCTCCAATAAGTTCTATAGCTGCAAAATGGAGGAGAACAGTTCTGTCAGTGAGCATATACTCAAAATGTCTGGGTATAATAATCACTTGATTGAATTGGGAGTTACTCTTCCAGATGATTGCGTCATTGACAGAATTCTCCAATCACTGCCACCAAGCTACAAGAGCTTCGTGATGAACTATAATATGCAAGGGATGACCAAGACTATTCCCGAGCTCTTCGCAATGCTAAAAGCTGCGGAGGTAGAAATCAAGAAGGAGCATGAAGTGTTGATGGTTAACAAAACCACTAGTTTCAAGAAAAAGGGCAAAGGGAAGAAAAAGGGGAACTTCAAGAAGAACGGCAAGCGAGTTGCTGCTCAAGAGAAGAAACCCAAGTCTGGACCTAAGCCTGAAACTGAGTGCTTCTACTGCAAGCAGACTGGTCACTGGAAGCGGAACTGCCCCAAGTATTTGGCGGATAAGAAGGATGGCAAGGTGAATAAAGGTATTTGTGATATACATGTTATTGATGTGTACCTTACTAATGTTCGCAGTAGCACCTGGGTATTTGATACTGGCTCTGTTGCTAATATTTGCAACTCAAAACAGGGACTACAGAATAAGCGGACACTAGCAAAGGACGAGGTGACGATGCGCGTGGGAAATGGTTCCAAAGTCGATGTGATCGCAGTCGGCACGCTACCTCTACATCTACCTTCGGGATTAGTATTAGACCTAAATAATTGTTATTTGGTGCCAGCGTTGAGCATGAACATTATATCTGGATCTTGTTTGATGCGAGACGGTTATTCATTTAAATCAGAGAATAATGGTTGTTCTATTTATATGAGTAATATCTTTTATGGTCATGCACCCTTGAAGAGTGGTCTATTTTTAATTAATCTCGATAGTAGTGATACACATATTCATAATGTTGAAGCCAAAAGATGCAGAGTTGATAATGATAGTGCAACTTATTTGTGGCACTGCCGTTTAGGTCATATCGGTATAAAGCGCATGAAGAAACTCCATACTGATGGACTTTTGGAGTCACTTGATTATGAATCACTTGGCACTTGCGAACCGTGCCTCATGGGCAAGATGACTAAAACACCGTTCTCCGGAACTATGGAGAGAGCAACAGATTTGTTGGAAATCATACATACGGATGTATGTGGTCCGATGAATGTTGAGGCTCGTGGCGGATATCGTTATTTTCTCACCTTCACAGATGATTTGAGCAGATATGGGTATATCTACTTAATGAAACACAAGTCTGAAACGTTTGAAAAGTTCAAAGAATTTCAGAGTGAAGTTGAAAATCATCGTAACAAGAAAATAAAGTTTCTACGATCTGATCATGGAGGAGAATATTTGAGTTACGAGTTTGGTGTACATTTGAAAAATTGTGGAATAGTTTCGCAACTCACGCCACCCGGAACACCACAATGTAATGGTGTGTCCGAATGTCGTAATCGTACTTTACTAGATATGGTGCGATCTATGATGTCTCTTACTGATTTACCGCTATCGTTTTGGGGATACGCTCTACAGACGGCCGCATTCACGTTAAATAGGGCACCATCTAAATCCGTTGAGACGACGCCTTATGAACTATGGTTTGGCAAGAAACCAAAGTTGTCGTTTCTTAAAGTTTGGGGCTGCGATGCTTATGTGAAAAAGCTTCAACCTGATAAGCTCGAACCCAAATCGGAGAAATGTGTCTTCATAGGATATCCAAAGGAAACTGTTGGATACACCTTCTATCACAGATCCGAAGGCAAGACTTTTGTTGCTAAGTTCGGAAACTTTCTAGAGAAAGAGTTTCTTTCGAAAGAAGTGAGTGGGAGGAAAGTAGAACTTGACGAGGTAACTGTACCTACTCCCTTATTGAGAAGTAGTACATCACAGAAAACTGTTTTTGCGACACCTACACCAATAAATGAGGAAGCTAATGATGATGATCATGAAACTTTAGATCAAGATACTACTGAACCTCGTAGATCAACCAGAGTGAGATCCGCACCAGAGTGGTACGGTAATCCTATTCTGGAAGTCATGTTACTAGACCATGATGAACCTACGAACTATGAAGAAGCAATGGTGAGCCCAGATTCCGCAAAGTGGCTTGAAGCCATGAAATCTGAGATGGGATCCATGTATGAGAACAAAGTATGGACTTTGGTTGACTTGCCTGATGATCGGCAATCAATTGAGAACAAATGGATCTTTAAGAAGAAGACTGACGCTGATGGTAATGTTACTGTCTACAAAGCTCGACTTGTCGCAAAAGGTTTTCGACAAGTTCAAGGGATTGACTATGATGAGACTTTCTCACCCGTAGCGATGCTTAAGTCTGTCCGAATCATGTTAGCAATTGCCGCATTTTATGATTATGAAATTTGGCAGATGGATGTCAAAACTGCATTCCTGAATGGATTTCTAGAAGAAGAGTTGTATATGATGCAACCGGAAGGTTTTGTCGATCCAAAGGGAGCTAACAAAGTGTGCAAGCTCCAGCGATCCATTTATGGACTGGTGCAAGCCTCTCGGAGTTGGAATAAACGCTTTGATAGTGTGATCAAAGCATTTGGTTTTATACAGACTTTCTGTGAAGCCTGTATTTACAAGAAAGTGAGTGGGAGCTCTGTAGCATTTCTAATATTATATGTGGATGACATATTACTGATTGGAAATGATATAGAATTTCTGGATAGCATAAAGGGATACTTGAATAAAAGTTTTTCAATGAAAGACCTCGGATAAGCTGCTTACATATTAGGCATAAAGATCTATAGAGATAGATCAAGACGCTTAATTGGACTTTCACAAAGCACATACCTTGACAAGATTTTGAAGAAGTTCAAAATGGATCAAGCAAAGAAAGGGTTCTTGCCTGTATTACAAGGTGTGAGATTGAGTAAAACTCAAAGCCCGACCACTGCAGAAGATAGAGAGAAAATGAAAGATGTTCCCTATGCTTCAGCCATAGGCTCTATCATGTATGCAATGCTGTGTACCAGACCTGATGTGTGTCTTGCTATAAGTTTAGCAGGGAGGTACCAAAGTAATCCAGGAGTGGATCACTAGACAACGGTCAAGAACATCCTGAAATACCTGAAAAGGACAAAGGATATGTTTCTCATATATGGAGGTGACAAAGAGCTCACCGTAAGAGGTTACGTTGATGCAAGCTTTAACACTGATCCGGACGATTCTAAATCGCAAACCGGATACGTGTGTACATTAAACGGTGGAGCTGTCAGTTGGTGCAGTTCTAAACAAAGCGTCGTAGCGGGATCTACATGTGAAGCGGAGTACATAGCTGCTTCGGAAGCAGCAAACGAAGGAGTCTGGATGAAGGAGTTCATATCCGATCTAGGTGTCATACCTAGTGCATCGGGTCCAATGAAAATCTTTTGTGACAATACTGGTGCAATTGCCTTGGCAAAGGAATCCAGATTTCACAAAAGGACCAAACACATCAAGAGACGCTTCAACTCCATCCGGGATCTAGTCCAGGTGGGAGACATAGAGATTTGCAAGATACATACGGATCTGAATGTTGCAGACCCGTTGACTAAGCCTCTTCCACGAGCAAAACATGATCAGCACCAAAACTCCATGGGTGTTAGGATCATTATAGTGTAATCTAGATCATTGACTCTTGTGCAAGTGGGAGACTGAAGGAAATATGCCCTAAAGGCAATAATAAAGTTATTATTTATTTCCTTATATCATGATAAAGGTCTATTATTCATGCTAGAATTGTATTAACCGGAAACATAATGCATGTCTGAATACATAGACAAACAGAGTGTCACTAGTATGCCTCTACTAGACTAGCTCGTTAATCAAAGATGGTTATGTTTCCTAACCATGAACAAAGAGTTGTTATTTGATTAACGAGGTCACATCATTGGTTGAATGATCTGATTGACATGACCCATTATATTAGCTTAGCACCCGATCGTTTAGTATGTTGCTATTGCTTTATCCATGACTTATACATGTTCCTATGACTATGAGATTATGCTACTCCCGTTTGCCAGAGGAACACTTTGGGTACTACCAAACGTCACAACGTAACTGGGTGATTATAAAGGAGTATTACATATGTCTCCAATGGTAGATGTTGGGTTGGCGTATTTCGAGATTAGGATTTGTCACTCCGATTGTCGGAGAGGTATCTCTGGGCCCTCTCGGTAATGCACATCACTTAAGCCTTGCAAGCATTGCAACTAATGAGTTAGTTGCGGGATGATGTATTACACAACGAGTAAAGAGACTTGTCGGTAACGAGATTGAACTAAGTATTGGATACTGACGATCAAATCTCGGACAAGTAACATACCGATGACAAAGGGAACAACGTATGTTGTTATGCGGTCTGACCGATAAAGATCTTCGTAGAATATGTAGGAGCCAATATGGGCATCCAGGTCCTGCTATTGGTTATTGACCGGAGACGTGTCTCGGTCATGTCTACATTGTTCTCGAACCGTAGGGTCCGCACGCTTAACGTTACGATGACAGTTATTATGAGTTTATGCATTTTGATGTACCGAAGGTTGTTCAGAGTCCCGGATGTGATCACAGACATGACGAGGAGTCTCGAAATGGTCGAGACGTAAAGATTGATATATTGGAAGCCTACATTTGGATATCGGAAGTGTTCCGGGTGAAATCGGGATTTCACCGAAGTACCAGGAGGTTACCGGAACCCCCCGGGAAACATATGGGCCATATTGGGCCTTAGTGGAAAGGAGAAAGGGGCTGCCCTAGGGCTGGCCGCGTGCCTCCCCCCTTCCCTAGTCCTATTAGGACTAGGAGAAGGTGGCCGGGCCCCTCTCTCTCTTTCCCCCCATGAGGAATCCTATTCCAACTAGGATTGGGGGGGGGGGGAATCCTACTCCCGGAGGGAGTAGGACTCTCCTGGTGCGCCAGGCTTGGCCGGCCAGCCCCTCCCCCTTGGCTCCTTTTTATACGGGGGCAGGGGAGCACCCTTGAACACACAAGTTGATCTACGGATCGTTCCTTAGCCGTGTGCGGTGCCCCCTTCCACCAAATTCCACCTCGGTCATATCGTTGCAGTGCTTAGGCGAAGCCCTGCGCCGGTAACACATCAAGATCGTCACCACGCCGTCGTGCTGACAGAACTCTTCCCTGACGCTTTGCTGGATCGGAGCCCGGGGATCGTCATCGAGCTGAACGTGTGCCAAGAACTCGGAGGTGCTGGAGTAACGGTGCTGTGATCGGTTGGATCGCGAGGAGAACGTACGACTACTTCCTCTACGTTGCGTCAATGCTTCCGCTTTGGTCTACGAGGGTACGTAGACAACACTCTCCCCTCTCGTTGCTATGCATCACCATGATCTTGCGTGTGCGTAGGAATTTTTTTGAAATTACTACGTTCCCCAACAGCATTTGCCCTCCCTCTTGGGGATATGGGTAGCGTATATCACGTTCACTATTTTAACTTGGGGGAGGGGGATTTCTTCTGCCCCCCCTGTGTTCGGTAGACGGGACTCCTCGTCATCGTCCTCGCTTTGCGACCCCTTCTCCTTGTTCTCGGCATTTAATTTGCCAGCCTCTTTAAAAACCCAATAGTTTCTGTTGGTATGATTGGCTGGTTTGTCTGGGGTGCCATGGATCTGGCATGGACGATCGAGTATGCGGTCCAAGCTGGATGGGCCCAGATTGTTTCTTTTATACGGCTTCTTCCGCTGGCCGCACTTGGAGCCACTGAATCCGATGTTGACCGCCGTGTCATCGGTATTGTCACCATTGCTTCGACGCTTGTGCCTGTTGCATCGGGGCTTGCCGTTGCTGTTTCGGTCTCAGAGCTGCCACCTTCACATGTAGTGTTATTGCTATGGGCTAGCCAACTACCTCGCCTGCACAAAAACGGGTCATGAGTGCCGTGAGGGCTGCCATGGACTTCTGCTTTTCTTGGCCGAGATGACGGGCAGCCATTCATCATGGATGCTACTTAAAGGCCGCTAGGGCTTCGGCGTTCGGACAGTCGACGATCTAGTTCTTTTTAGTTAGGAACATGGTCCAGAATTTCCTGGCTGACTCTCCGGGCTGTTGAACTGTGTGACTTAAGTCATCAGCATCTGGAGGTCATACGTATGTACCTTGGAAGTTGTCGCAAAAGGCGTCTTCCAAGTCCTCCCAGCTGCCAGTAGAGTTATCAAGAAGACTGTTTAACCAGTGCCGAGCTGGCCCTTTGAGTTTTAGCGGGAGATATTTGATGGCGTGAAGGTCATCACCGCGGGCCATATGAATATGGAGAAGAAAATCTTCAACCCATACCGCGGGATCTGTTGTTCCATCATATGATTCGATATTTACGCGTTTAAACCCTTTTGGGAATTCATTCTCCATTACTTCGTCAGTGAAGCATAGGGGGTGTGCGGTGCCTCTGTATCGGGCCAAGTCGCGACGTAGTTCGGATGTAGTCTGCCTGCGATTTTCGGCCCGGGTGTGGTTATGTTTGTCATGTCCGGCCCAATGGCCGTCGTCGCGCGTGAGGGCACGCCCCCGCGATCCGTAGATCAATCTGGTCTGACCTGTTCTGTTCTTTAGGTCCTGCCACAGGTCATATGTATAACCCCGAGCCGTTTTATCTCTTCCTTTACGGTGAGGTAGGACGGGCTGGTGTTCGGCTTGAGGTGCCGCTTTATCCCGACCACGTGGTTGTCGGTCAGACACATTACATGCTGATGGTACTGGCTCCAGTGCCTCATCATTGAATTGGGGTAACAATTTGTGCTTCGGGTAACATTTAGTTGGGCGATCGAGGCCGTATTCCTCGGCTGCCAGGACATTAGTCCATCTGCCGTTGAGCAGGTCTCAATCAGCTTGAAGCTGCTGCTGCTTCTTTTTCAGGCTCCTTGTAGTGGCTATTAGCCGGCGCTTAAAGCGCTCCTGCTCGAGAGGTTCCTCAGGCACGACGAAATCCTCGTTGCCGAGGCTCACCTCGTCCTCGGGGAGTGGAAGATAATTACTGTCCTCCGAGTCTTTGTTTACGACCTGTTCATCAGGGCTGACTCGCCCGTCCTCCTGTTCGTCCTGTTAGGAGGTTGGCTCAACGGGGTATTCCTTGTCTTCGGCATCGTCCGGAGTATTGTTTTCTCTCGTGCCGGTGTCGCTATCTTTTTCACGGCGTGATTTAGAGCGGCGCCGCTGACGTCGGGGTTTTGGTTGTGTTTCAGGAGGTTTATCCTCGACTGGATCCTTCTTGTCATCGCCATTGTTCTCTTTAGGTGAATCCACCATGTACACATCGTACGAAGAAGTGGCCATCCAGCACCTGGTTAACGGGGGTTTTTGGCCCTGCTCCTCTTCGGCATCATCGTCCATACCGTCGATGTCTTCGGAGCAGCAATCGAGCATGTCGGTTACGTCTTCGACAGTGGCTATGAAGTGGGCGGTGGGTGGGAAGCGAAATTCTCCATCATCAGCCTCCAGTTCGAACCGGATATAATTTGGCTATGAGTCCCCCGCTAAGGAGAGTGTTATTAATGAGTTTAGCACATTGCCTAAAGGTGAGTGCCGGAAGATGTTTGCGGAGCCGAATTCGATGATCGATGACCGATCAAGCTCGACGTGCGCGGACGCACGTGGTTCGAAACCTATAGCCGGAAACGAGTCCGAGGTTCCGGTGGCGCAGATTCCACCCGAGGTTGGGTCTGTGTGCAGCTCCAACGCCGCTGAGTATGCGGCTTCCCTGGCAGGGTTGAGCTTCCCATCCTCGGATGGCATGATCTGCTCCGGATCTAGGGCCAGAGCGGTTACAGGCGCTATCTCCTGGGTGTGATCCGATGACATATTTAGGTCATGTTCATCACGGTGGCAGGGAGCGGCTGCCATGGGCGCGAATCCATCAAAGAATAAGTCCCCGCGGATATCAGTGACGTAGTTCAAACTTCGAAAACTAACCTGATGGCCAGGGGCGTAGGTGTCGATCTGCTCTAGATGGCCAAGCGAGTTGGCCCGCAGTGTGAAGCCGCCGAAAACGAAGATCTGTTTGAGGAGGAAGACTTCCCCCTAGGCAGCATTGTTGTAGATTGTCGGTGTACTAAAGTAGGGGTACCTTAGTACCCCGAACTTGTGCACGGGCAGTCATAGCACCCCGCGGCAAGGCTTGCCAGGCGATCGCCAAAACTCTCCATGGTCCCTTTTTGGGCCATCCAAGAACAAAGTATTTGAGCCAAGGCCCCGGCAGGAGGAGCTTGCCGGGAAGGCCACCCGAAGAGAGCAAGGCCCCGGCAAGAGGAGCTTGCCGGGACGACCGCTCGAAGCACAAGGCCCCGGCAAGAGGAGCTTGCCGGGAAGGCCTACCGAGGCACGACAAGAGACTTGCTGCGACGCGCCCTGCGCCCCGGCAAGGACCGGTGAGCGACAAGCTCCCGGGCACGACAAGGCATCAACCGCGGCAAGGCGCTTGCTGCAGCAAGTCACCACCCCGCGCCTGCATTCCAGCTCATCCACCCACGCGTCGCTCTGGGGCCATTCCAGGCGTACGTGGCGAGAGGCTGCGCAGCCAGGGACATGCGATGGCGAAGCAACGCTGACAGAGTAGCCATCATGGCAAACGGCGGCGCTCCTGATGGTCCCTTTCCTGCACCGTCTGGGCGATGCGGACGGGCATTTAATGCCCTTGTCCCCCACCGTCAGAGTTAGGTATGTTAGCACTATGCAAACAGCTGTACCCAACACAGCGTTTTCCAGTTTTGCCCCCGCCTACATTGCCACCTGTGGGTAACCCCTTGCACATAGAAAAGGAGGCCCCATGCGCAACGAAGAGAAAAAGGAGGAGACCACTCACGCTCGGTCTGACTAGTTTCCTGATTGTACTATAGCACTAAGCGCTCCCGCAACAAGAACACAATACAAACCACAAAGCAGCAGTAGGGTTTTACGCATCCGTGCAGCCCGAAGCTGGGTAAACCCATTGTGTGCATCGCCTCGATCTGCTCTTCGCGCGACCTCCACCCCCCGCCGAACCAAGAAAGGGGCTCGGTCCCCATAGGTGTTCGTGGAGGCAGATTTCCCCCGACATAGATAGTTTATGGGTCCATCAAACCTTTTGAAGACGATGCAGCGGAACTCTCTATGAAAGCACCAATGTCGGTGTTAAAACCGGTGGATCTCGGGTAGGGGGTCCCGAACTGTGCGTCTAAGGTTGATGGTAACAGGAGACGGGGGACACGATGTTTACCCAGGTTTGGGCCCTCTCTATGGAGGTAATACCCTACTTACTGCTTGATTGATCTTGATGAATATGAGTATTACAAGAGTTGATCTACCTCGAGATCGTAATGGCTAGAACCCTAAAACTCTAGCCTGTATGACTATGCTTATTCCTGTCTCTACGGACTAAGCCCTCTAGTTTATATAGACACCGGAGGTGACTAGGGTTATACAAAGTCGGTCATAGAGAAAGGAATCTTCATATCTGGACGCCAAGCTTGCCTCCCACGCCAAGGAGAGTCCCATCCGGACACGGGTGATAGTCTTCGGTCTTGTATCTTTACAGCCCATCAGTCCGGCCCATGTCCGACAGGATGGACGCCTGAGGACCCCTTAATCCAGGAATCCCTCACCCCCACCGGTAACTGTTCATCCAAACCCCCACAACAACGCTCACTGTTCATCCAGAGGCAGCATTGATCGGCTTCAGTTAGCAGCAGTAGCGAAGGAATCACACTCGGGTCCAGTTAGCAGCAAGGGATCGATCGATCGCTCGGGTTCAGTAACGTGTAGCCTGCAGTGCAATCGCTCGGGTTCAGTTAGAGCCCAACGCCTCGCTCAGGTTCAGTTAGAGCCCAACGCCTTGCTCAGGTTCAGTTAGAGCCCAACGCCTCTCACACACGTGCGTACGTACAAGATAAACACGCATCGCTCGGCCCCCGACCAGCCACCGTAACCGGGAACTCCCCGATATTTTCCTCACCCTCGCTTCTACCACGGTTTTTTCCATCATGGACGGCCCAAAGATTGTCATGCAGCTGCGTCTCCGGCCCACCCAGGACGAAAAGCCCATTTTCTGTCATGATTTTTTGTCATAGAATCAGGAGCCCACCACATCTATGATGATACCGGGTTTTGTCACAATTATCGTCATAGAAGTGTCATAAGTATGACATAATTTTTTTTTCAGCCCTAAATGTCACGGATGTGTCTTTTTTTGTAGTGGAAGCAGATGTTGCCATGCGCTTATTTGTTTGTATGCTCAACCCCTTAGTGCAAAAGAACGTCACGTTCCATTGCTTCTTATGACAGCGACCGTTGTTATGCAGTCTGTCGCTTTTATTCTTCACCATCGCAAGTTCGTACAATGTTCAATTTTCTCTTACACTAAATGATCTCACACATTTAGAAGCAATTTTTATTGCCTTTTTGCACTGATGACAACTTACTTGAGGGATCTTGCTCAATCCCTAGGTCAGTATGGTGGACACTTGAAAATAAGATTTGGGTTTAAGGGTTTTTGGATGCACAAGTAGTATCTCTACTTAGTGCAGAATTTTTGGCTAGCAAAGATAGGGGTCAAGCACCATATGTTAAAGGATCTATGAAAATATGACTTCTATGTGAATATGAACAAACATAAATCATTAAGTTGTCTTCCTTGTCCAACGTCAACAATTTTTTCATATAATATTTTGATGGGGGCTCAAAATCACAAAATATTTCTAGGATATTGTATTTATATGTGAATATTATCTTCCCTTATTAATTCTTTCACAAGTTGCATCATTGACTAATGCTATATTTGTCAATCTCTAATAAAATTTTCTACTTACACTTTTCCTTATGTGCAGCCATCACCTACCATAAGTTTAGTATATGATCTTCTTGATTTATTTCCTTTCCTTTGTTTATTTCCTTTCCTTTCCTTTTATTTGTTTTCTTTTAATTGCAGCAAGAAAGTAAACAAAGCAAAAACTCAAACTAAACTTTATTATATATCTTGCACATGATTACAAGGATAGATCAGTAAGCAAACTCTCCAAGAAGAAACGGCCGAACTAAACTTTTATTCATCTAAAGCACAAGATCGAACTAAAATAGTAAAAGAAAAAAGATAGTTGGAATGATACGATACCGGGGCACCTCCCCCAAGCTTGGAGAAAGCCAAGGGGAGTGCCCATACCCGATACTCAATTCCTTTTTCGTGATGAAGAGGATGGAGGTGGTGGTGATGTAGATGCGATCTTGTCCTCGGGTTTCCATGGCAGCGGTCCACCATCGTAAGAGGAAGAATGAGTCCCAGGGGTCGTGCAACTGGCAGCCAAGCTCATACCTTTAAACCTCGCCTCATATTCAAATACTTGGTTTTGAAGATCATAGATCTGGCTTTGGAGAAAGTTGATTTGCTCGTTGAGGGTGAAGACGATGTCCTTCATGGGCTTGCCATCCACCTTGAGATCACGGGAAAGGTCTTTGATCATGAGGTGATTCGCATTGAGCCCACGCTCCACCATCCCCTTGCACCGGAAGACTTCCTGCTCCATAGCTTCAAGCCTGCCCTCCACGGTTCCTATACCCTTGGGTCCTTGCACATCGCGGATGTGTAACACCCCCTCATGCATCTAGATGGTTTGAGGGTGCTGCACGACCTCCGGCAGATATCGGTTGATGACGTTCTTGAAGAACTTGTCCTTGGAGGAGCTTGAAGCGGCCATGGTAGTTGGGATCTGACAGAAAACATCATGAAAAGAGAACAAAGGATTTCTCTGGGATACCGTGGTCAACAGGTTTGGGGAGTATATATAGAATTTTTATCTTGGAGGACAAGCAAACCGTAGAAAAACAGAGTCCAGAAGGTGCCCCAGGTGGGCACAACTTACCTGGGCGCACCAGGCAAGCCTGCCTGGCGCGCCCTGATGTCTTGTGCCCACTAGGGTATGCTTCATGGAATTTTCCTATTTTCCTATTTTTCTAAATATTCCAAAACAGACAAAAAATATTTTTGTGGATTTTTCGAAGTCTATTTATTTATTGTATCACATACCTCCTTATTTTCACGATTCTGGAGTGTTCTGGAAGGACTCTTTTTTGTGTTCTTTCGGTGTCAAAGTTTGGATAATATTACTTTCAACATTAATGGGCGTACCTAAGATATAATGTTTTATTCGTTGCCGATTGATAACCTTCGGGTTAGTACCTTCGGCATTACTTATTTCGATGGCTCCGGATCGATAAACCTCCGCAATAACATATGGGCCTTCCCATTTTCAGAGGAGTTTTCCTGCAAAGAATCTGAAACGAGAGTTGTACAAAAGAACATATTCTCCGACTTTAAACTCACGCTTTTGGATTCTCTTGTCATGCCATATTTTAACCTTTTCTTTGAATAATTTTGCATTTTCATAAGATTGGGTTCTCCATTCATCTAATGAGCTAATATAAAATAACCTCTTTTCATCGGCAAGTTCGAAATCATAGTTGAGTTCTTTGATTGAACAATATGCTTTATGTTCTAACTCAAGAGGCAAATGACAAGCTTTTCCATAAACCATTTTATATGGAGGCATACCCATAGGATTTCTATATGCTGTTCTATAAGCCCAAAGCGCATCATCTAATTTCTTAGACCAATTCTTTCAGGACCTATTAACAGTCTTTTGTAAAATTAGTTTTATTTCTCTATTGCTAAGCTCAACTGGACTACTAGACTGAGGATGATAAGGTGATGCAATTCTATGGTTAACATCATACTTGGCAAGCATTTTACGGAAAGAACCATGAATAAAGTGTGAACCACCATCAGTCATTAAATATCTAGGGACTCCATACCTTGGGAAAATAACTTCCTTAAGCATTTTAATAGAGGTTTTGTGATTAACACTATTGGTTGGAATAGCTTCTACTCATTTAGTAACATGATCAACAACAACCAAAATATGTTTATACACATTAGAGGAAGGAAAAGGTCCCATGTAATCAAATCCCCAAACATCAAATGGTTCAACAACAAGTGCATAATTCATATGCATTTCTTGACGCTTACCGATACTACATATTCTTTGGCATTCATCACAAAATAAGACGAACTTACGGGCATCCTTGAAGAGAGTAGGCCAATAAAATCTAGATTGCAGTACCTTATGAGCAGTTCTATCTCCAGCATGATGCCCCCCATATGCTTCAGACTGACATTTCCGTAGGATTTGTCCCTGTTCATGCTCAGGTACACAACGTCTAATAATACCATCTACTCCTTCTTTATAAAGATGCGGGTCATCCCAAAAGTAGTGTCTTAAATCATAAAAGAATTTTTTCTTTTGTTGGTATGTAACGCTAGGTGGTAAATATTTAGCAACAATGTAATTAGCATAGTCAGCATACCAAGGAGTACTACGAGTAACATTTATTGCAGCTAACTGCTCATCAGGAAAACTATCATCAACAGGTAGTGGGTCATCAGGCACATTTTCAAGCCTAGACAAGTTATCAGCTACAGGGTTCTCAGCTCCTTTTCTATGAATGATATGCAAATCAAATTCTTGTAGCAAGAGAACCCATCGAATAAGTCCAGGTTTAGCATCTTCCTTTTCTATAAGATATTTAATAGCAAGATGATCGGTGTGAACAATTACTTTTGAATCAACAATATAAGGTCTAAATTTATCACAAGCAAACACCACTGCTAAGAATTCTTTTTCAGTAGTTGCATAATTTTTTTGAGCAATTTCTAGAGTTTTACTAGCATAATGAATAACATTCAGTTTCTTATCAACTCTTTCTCCTAGAACAACACCAACATCATAATCACTAGCATCACACATAATTTCAAAAGGCAAGTTCCAGTCAGGTGGTTGAACAATAGGTGCAGAAATTAAGGCTTTCTTGAGTGTTTCAAAGGCTTGTAAACAATCATCATCAAAAGTAAAAGGAATAACCTTTTGCAAAAGACTCTTAAGAGGCCTAGAAATTTTAGAAAAGTCTTTGATAAATCTCCTATAGAAACTAGCAGGACCTACAAAACTACGAATACCATTGATATCTTCAGGACATGGCATTTTCTCAATTGCATCAACCTTAGCTTTGTCCACTCTAATGCCTCTTTCAGAAATTTTATGACCCAAGACAATACCTTCATTAACCATAAAGTGGCACTTCTCCCAATTCAGGACAAGATTTATTGGCTCGCATCTATGCAAAACTCGATCAAGATTGCTTAAACAATCATCAAAAGACTTCCCATAAACAGAGAAGTCATCCATGAAAACCTCAACAATCTTTTCACAGAAGTCACAGAATATAGCAGTCATACATCTTCGAAAGGTGGGAGGTGCATTGCATAAACCAAAAGGCATACGTCTATAAGCATAAGTTCAAAAGGGAGAAGTAAAAGTGGTGTTTTCTTGATCAGGTTGAGAAACAGGTATTTATGAAAAGCCAGAGTATCCATCAAGGAAGCAAAAGTGTGTGTGCTTAGATAATCTTTCTTGCATTTGATCAATAAAAGGCAGAGAGTAACGATCTTTTCTAGTTTCTTTGTTCAATTTTCTAAAATCAATTACCATTCTATAGCATGTAACAATTCTTTCTGGAATAAGTTCATTCTTATCATTAGGAACAACAGTAATACCTCCTTTCTTAGGAACACAGTGAAAAAGACTTACACGTCTACTATCAGCTATGGGATAGATTATACGTGCCTCCAGAAGTTTTAATATTTCCGTTCTTACCACTTCTTTCATCTTCAGATTTAACCAACTTAGGTGATCAACAACGGGTTTAGCATCAGGTTCCATATTAATTTTGTGCTGACATAGAGTGGTACTAATGCCCTTTAAATCATCAAGAGTATATCTAATAGCAGCTCGGTGCTTCCTTAGAACTTTCAATAATCTTTCTTCTTCATGTTCTGAAAGGTTAGCACTAATAATAACAGGATATATCTTCTTTTCATTAAGGTAAGCATATTTCAAAGTGTCTGGCAATTGTTTTAATTCGAACACAGGATCACCTTTAGGTGGAGGAGGACCTCCTAGAGTTTCAATAGGCAAATTGTGTTTAAGCATAGGACGTTGTTCAAAGATAATCTTATCTATTTTTCTTTCATGCATATGTAAATCATTTTCCTGGTCTAGCAAGTAATGTTCTAAAGGATAAGTAGGTGGCACATCAATAGAAGCAAGACCAATTATTTCATCCTTACTAGGCAATTGTTTTTCATGAAGCTTTCTACTAAACTTGGAGAAATTAAACTCATGAGACTCATCACCGAAACTAACACCGACAATTTGTTTCTCACAATCTATCTTAGCATTAACGGTGTTCAAGAAAGGTCTAGCAAAGATAATGGGACAAAAGTCATCTTGTGGGAAACCAAGAACAAGGAAATTGGTAGGGTATTTTATTTTCCCGCACAAGACTTCAACATCTCTAACAATCCCAATTGGTGATATAGTGTCTCTATTATCAAGTTTAATAGTAACATCTATGTCTCCTATCTCTGCGGGTGCTATGTCATTTATAATTTCTTGATATAAGGTGTAAGGAATAGCACTCACACTAGCACCTATATCACATAAACCATGATATCAATGATCTCCTATTTTAACTGAGACAACGGGCATGCCAACAACATGTCTATGTTTATTCTTTTTACCAGGTTTGGCAATTCTAGCAGCTTCTTCGCAGAAGTAAATAACATGCCCATCCATATCTTCTTCTAAGAGATCTTTAACCATAGCAATACTAGTTTCTACTTTGATTTGTTCATCAAGTTTAGGTGTTCTAATATAGCTTTTGTTAACCACAGTTGAAGCTTTAGCATGTTCCTTTATCCTAATAGGGAAAGGTGGTTTCTCAATATAAGAAGAAGGAACAACTGGATCAACATTATAAATTATGGTTTCTTCATTAATTGGTACCAGTTCTTTTATTTCTTCTTTAATAGGTGGGTGATATTTATACCACTTCTCTTTAGGGAGATCATCATGAGTAGCAAATGATTCACAAAAAGAGGATCTATCTCAGAGTCAAGTCCATATTTAGTGCTAAACTTTTGAAAAGTATTGGTATTCATAAAAGATTTAACACAATCATACTTAAGTTTAATACCTGACTCTTTACCTTCATCGAGTTCCCAATCTTCAGAGTTGCTTTTAGTTCTTTCCAAAAGATCCCAATAGAATTCAAGAGTCTTCTTCTAAAGGAACCAACACAAGAAGTATCAAGCATGGTTTGATCATTATGAGAAAGCCGAGCATAAAAATTCTGGATAATAATTTCTCTTGAGAGCTCATGATTGGGGCATGAATATAACATTTACTTAAGCCTCCCCAAGCTAGAGTGATACTTTCTCCTTCACGAGGCCAAAAATTATATATATATATATATATATATATATATATATATATATATATATATATATATAATTTCGATCACGATGAACTAGATGCATAGGATAATTTTTTTAATGGAACTCCAACTTCAGTCGATTCCAATTCCAAGATCCAATATCATCGCATAGCCTATACCATGCCAATTATTTTCCCTTCAAAGATAAAGGGAAAACCTTTGTTGGTGTACAAAAGTAGGGGCTATCCTTTTTTTACCCCTCTACTTGGGCACGAGCAGTCAGAGCCACGCGTGCGGCCACACTTAGCAGGGCAAGAGGAGGGAGCAGAAGCGCAAGAACACCAGAAAGCGCTCCGGATAAAAGCATGAGACGGGCCAAGAAACGCCAAGACCAAGAAACACAAAGGGCTAGAGGGCAAGGTGGACTCCCCCGGCAAGAGCCTTGCTGGGGCTACTTGCCCAACGCCAGCAGAGCGCGCCACCCTTGAGCCCAAGGGTTCCAACACCACCAACAACCACATTGGAACCAAGGCTCGGGAGGCACCTCCATGGTGGCATGCAGATCTTTGTGAAGATCATAAGCACTCAAGATCAGATGAGGACCAGAAGACGACGATCCTCGGCAAGATCCGTGCCGAGGAAATCCACGAGACCCCCGGCAAGACCCTTGCCGGGGGCTCCTGCGAGGCCACAACCAGGCCCGCGTCTGCCAAGACTCCACCGCCGTTCCCGCCGAACCAGCTGGGCAAGCACCTGTGTGGAAACTGACGGCTTCCAGGCTAGCTCAGCAAGCACCTGCGTGGTGGCATGCAGATCTTCGTGAAGACCCTACCACCACGCCATCTCAGCAGCCTGCCAGCTTACATGGCGCTGCATGCATCGTTGGCCTGGACGCATGTCAGAGCAAGGTGGGGCGGCGACGGACGGGACGTGCCTCATTGCCATCCCTAATAAAGCAACGGGACACCTAAGGGGGCGCATTTAATGCGTCTAGTCCCGTAATGACAGGCGATAAGCTGGCACACTGTACGCCTTTCCACCTCCTGTGTGCCACTGTGGCAACCCCTTTTGTCTATAAAAGGAGGCCCAAGGCATCTAGGAGAAGGATTCGGATCGTTTGGGCTACACAAGCACCATAGCTAGCTCAAGAACTCAAGAACACTCAAATATATAGACCAAAGTAGGACTAGGGTTTTACACATCCTCGCAGCCCGAACCTGGGTAAACGATCCTTGTGCTGGCCACCAGACCTGCTCTTTGCACAACCCCGCGCCCGCCAACCGTAGAAGGGACCCAAGTGATCTCATAGGTGTCATTCCCACCGACATCTTTGGCGCGCCAGGGAGGGGGCGCAGTTGTGGAAATCTGGTCTGGTTGGGGAAGCGGCTTCATCATGGTCATCACTCAAAGCAAGAAGACGACCAAATGGGCGGCGTCGCCTGCGGATGCGGTGAACGCCCGCGCAACGACAGAAAAGCTAAGTCACGCGAAATCTTGGTTATTTTCACTTATATAAGGCTGTTCTCCCCGAGAGATGTCGTTCTTCGTACGGGAAACCTGCACGCGATCGGACCCTTCCGCTATTGGCAACGCCTTTGTTTCTGTCTCGAGCCCGCTCGACAATTCATGCGGCCGCGCTGGCGGTAGCAAGGTGGCCTACCCGTTCCCAGCTGCGCTCTTTTCCTGCCTCGAGTCTGCTCGACAGTTCAAGCGACCGCGCTGGCGGCGGCAAGGTGGCTCGCCCGGCAGCAAGCGCCTTCCGGCGGGGTGCTAAGAATCCGTCCTTAAAGCACCACCGCATGGGTTTACGCGCCGGCGGCCTTATCTGAACAAGCATAGGGTACGAACGTACGAAGAAAGATCTAATGGGAAGATAGCATGCATGATGTTAAAAGTACTGCAGAGTTATATTACATCAATTTTTGCTGCGGTTCTAACTAAAGATAAAAATTGTCTTGGTAAAGAACCTATAGCAGCGATAAGAAACGGGGTGCCTAATCCCGGCGCTGGCCCGCTACCCTCCGAACTCCGCCGACGTGACTGATGATGGGCTCGATACGCTCCTGGAGCACCGCGAGGTCCACATCCTCCGGCAAGCTCTCCAGCGCGGCATCAAAGTCGAGGTTGGGGTTCCAGTACGCCACCTTGGTGAGGAACTTGGTCATGACACCCCGGCAAAGCTTCCAGTCCTCATCGGCCAGAGAGGACGCCCTGTTGGAACGGAACTGCTCCAGGGCCCCAAGAACAGCCTCGAAGAACAAGGCCAACTTGCCATTGGGACTCACATTCGGCTCCGGGACGTACCTCATGTTTGGCATCCTCATGGTAGCTAGATGCATGGTGATCCTGCCGGCAGCGTCGGCGAGGCGGCTGAACCAGAGGTTCTCGCCCTTCACAAAATCCTCGTGGTTGGTGGCGTCGTTCTTCCACAGCTGCCTTTCCTTCTCCAGATTCTTTGTCAAGGTCTCCTCCCGGGCCTTGACCTCCGAAAGCATCCCTTCAAGACCCTCCAGCTTCAGCTTCAGGTCTTTGATGGAGTCGTTGGCCTTGGAGAGCTGCTCAGCCTTGCCGAGGACTGCAGCCTGCGCCTGGATCAGAGTGCCGTTGAGCGTGTCCTTCTCCTTCGCCAGCTTCAGGGCCTGGTCCTTCAGCCTATCCTGCTCCACCTCCAGCTCTTTCACCTTGCCCGCATGGACCAAGGCTTGGGCATTGAGCGCCTCTGTATGCCTCTGCTCCAGCTCCTGGGCCCGCTGCACGACAAGCTTCTCCACCTCCTCATCCTTGCTGCGGAGTGTTGCAGCGAGCTTCTCCTCACGAGAGGCAAGGTTCTCCTCCTGGGAGTTTAGCTCGGCCTGGTGCTGGTGCCGAGCGGCCTCATCTTTGGCGGCCTGCTCCTTCGCCAGCTCCCGGGCCTTCTCAATGTCGTGCTGCTTGATGACAAGCTCCAGCTTGCACTCAGCCAACACGTCCTAGGCGGCCTTCAGGTCCTTGTGGGCCTGGCGGAACCAAGCATGCGCCCAACCACGGCAAGGTCAGCGCTAAGAGATCATACCCCAACGCACGTCGATAGGGAGCGACTGATGAACGCACGCTGGGGGTTGTGCCGGGTGCTGCTATCTGGGCTGCTCTCCACCACCAGCGACGTGACCGAGGTACCCGCCGGGGGCTGGCCGCCCGTCGAGTCTCTGGCCCTCTTCACCATCCTCTGGGCCAGCGTCTCGACAACTCTGTGAAAATAAAAACAAGTCAAGAAAAGCGGCGTGGTCTAAAGGGACAGAGATGACAGAAGATAGAATGCTTACTCATCCTCCGCCTCCTCTTCTATTGCTTCCTCTTCCTCCTCGGGCTCAGAGACCCAAGGTCGAAGACGACCTCCGTGTCAACATCCGCGGGAGGAGGAGAAGCAGATGGTGTACAAAAGTAGGGGCTCTCCTTTTTTTACCCCTCTACTTGTGCACGGACAGTCAGAGCCATGCCTACGGCCACACTTAGCAGCGCAATGGGAGGGAGTAGAAGCGCAAGAACACCAGAAAGCGCTCCAGCCAAAAGCACGAGACGGGCAAAGCAACGCCAAGACCAAGAAACACAAAGAGCAAGAGGGAGAGGTGGACTCCCCCGGCAAGACCCTTGCCGGGGCGGCCTCCACAGCCCCGGCAAGAGCCTTGCCGGGGCAACTTGCCCGACGCCAGCAGAGTGCGCCGCCCTTGAGCCCAAGGGTTCCATCACCATCAACGACCACATTGGAACCAAGGCTCGGGAGGCACCTCCATGGTGGCATGCAGATCTTTGTGAAGATCATAAGCACTCAATATCAGCTGAGGACCAGAAGACGACGATCCTTGGCAAGATCCTTGCCGAGGAAATCCACGAGTCCCCCGGCAAGATCCTTGTCGGGGATGACTGCGATGCCACGGTAGGACCCTTGCCGGGGCACCTGCGAGGCCACAACCAGACCCGCGTCTGCCAAGACTCCACTGCCGTTCCCATACAGCTGCTAGCCCAACCAGCTGGGCAGGCACCTATGTGGCAACGTGCAGCTTCTAGGCCAGCTCAGCAAGCACCTGCGTGGTGGCATGCAGATCTTTGTGAAGACCCTACCAAAACACCATCTCAGCAGCCTGCCAGCCTACATGGCACTGCATGCATCGTTGGCCTCGACGCGTGTCGGAGCAAGGCGGGGCGGCGACGGACGTGATGGGCCTCGTTGCCATCCCCAATAAAGCAAAGGGACACCTAACGGGGCGCATTTAATGCGTCTTGTCCCGTAATGACATGCGATAAGCTTGCGCATTGTACGCCTTTCCACCTCCTATGTGCCACTGTGGCAACCCCTTTTGTCTATAAAAGGAGGCCCGAGGTGTCCATGAGAAGGATTCGGATAGTTTGGGCTACACACGCACTATAGCTACCTCAAGAACTCAAGAACACTCAAATATGCTCACCAAAGCAGGACTAGGGTTTTACGCATCCTCGCGGCCCAAACCTGGGTAAACGATCCTTGTGCGGGCTGCCAGACCCGCTCTTTGCACAACCCCGCACCCGCCAAACCGTCGAAGGGATCCCAGTTGTCGGCGTTCTGGCAGCCCGCACAAGGATCGTTTACCCAGGTTCCCTTTCAAAATGGCCAATTGTTGGCGCCCTTCCCGCTCAATACTTTGGAGGAGGCCCAGGGCCTTTGCCTATAAATAGGACTAGCCACCCTGGGGTAGAGGCAGATCGAGAATCAGAGAGAGAAGGGTGACTGAACTCCTCCTAGCAGTTCATCGCCCCAGCCAAGAACAGACCCTCGCGAGGCTGTTCTTTCTTGTATTGCTCATCATCATCAGCCGAAGAGGCAATCCACCACACCACAAACTGGAGTAGGGTATTACACCACAACGGTGGCCCGAACCAGTATAAACCCTGTGTCTCTTGTGCTGTTCTTTCCATAGCTTAGATCTTAGCGATGTGGAGGGGTGCAGGTAGGTAGAAGGCGGAATCTCCGCGTGCACCCCAGTGTTCGAACCTCAAGGGTCTCCCGGAACACGAAATCCAACATTTGGCGCGCCAGGTAGAGGTGCGCCGGAATCTCCGCGTGCACCCCAGTGTTCGAACCTCAAGGGTCTGCCGGAACCCGAAATCCGACATTTGGCGCGCCAGGTAGGGGTGCGTAGCAATCCACCTTCTGCCGCTTCATGTCCCTTCGCGTCGCCATCACCATGTCCGGCGACCAGGCGGGCAACCCTGTTCCTTGGGCGGCGTGGCCCGCCCGCGCAGAGCCGCTCGCCTCGGGCGACCCCGTGCCCCAAGCAGCTAGCGGTCCGCAGGGCGCTGCGGGCCGCGGGCGACGCGGACAGGCTTCGACCTCTCTCACACCGCGACAGGCGCGGTCGGCAGCAAGGGCCTCCAATCACGCCGTGACCACGACACCGTACACCTGCCGGGAGCAGGCGAACTCGAGGGCCGCGCTCACGGTGGCCCGAGAGCTGCTGCAGTGCAGGCTGTTGGAGGGTGGCCACGACGTGCTGCTGGAGTGGGTGGCAGAGCACCTGGGCTTCGCCGCCTCGGGGGCTCACCCCTTCTGCACCCAGCTCCCATCTCAAGCCCAGGGCGGCCCGCGCGGGGGCTCCGCGCGCGCCTGCGGGCTCCAAGGCTACTCCAACGCCAGCGAGACTGTCGGCACCGGACCGGCGACGGCGCTGCCCCCGCCCCCGGTCTGCGAAGAAGAAGGACTCGACGCGACCCACGGCCCCAGTGGACAGCCACGCTACCACCCCACGGTGGGCGCGCCAAGCGGAGCTGCATGGCACGCGGAGCACTACGGCGCGGCTTTCGGGATGACGGCGCCAGAAGAATACGTGCCCCGCATGATGGACCAAGGGCACCCTCACGAGGGCGAACAAGGCTCGCTCCTCAGCCCAAGCTGGGGGGACGAGGCGCCAGAAGCTGAGCTCTTCCAGGAGCCCCGGGACGGTCCCGCTGGCCACACTGGAGGCACCGATTATCGGGTACCGCTAATTCCTCAGGAGCAAGCATACGCTAATCATGGATCGCAGGAGGTGCAGGTCGCCACAGTGAGCGGCTGCCCCGCTCCCACAGTCTCCTACCCCTCGGGAGGAGGGCGCAATGGCCTGCAGGAGAGGGGCCGAGATCCGACATCACCACCGCGACGTTCGAAGCAAGGTGTTCTCAGGAGGTAGGCCCTCTGTTGGGGAGGTGCCTCAGGGCCTGCCCCTGGCGGAGGACCCGTGGTCGTCGGGGGAACCTCTGGCGACCGCTCTACCCCATCGGCGGCGTCCTAGTTTCCGGTCGTCGTCGATGCCACTAGAGTGTGGCGCAAGGCGGGGCCCTCGTCTGGCGATATGAAGCAAGGCCGGTACCTGTGAAGAAGGCCCAGTGCCTGTGAAGCTCGCCGCCCCGTGACACTCTCACGTAATAATGAGTGGGGCTGTACACGCCCCGGAGTGTCAGGGGTGCCGGCCTCAGGCCCTGGGGCTCCCTCCCACGCCCAGTGGCAGCACTTATCTCCGCGCTGGTGAGAAGACGTCCAAGACTAGATTAGGTGCCGGACGCGGCCTTTTGTCTGCTTTCATTGCTTTTCCCTTTGGTTGTCACTTTCCCCCGCTGGATTTAAGTTGGATTCGAATTTGAGATTTGCGTGTGTTCGGGGAAGGGGTGCTTAGTCTCGTTCGAGCAATTTCTCGCGTTTTGATTACCACTTCGCCTCAGATGCCTCCCCTCGTGAGCCCTTCACGAGCCGGGTCAGGCCTAGCTTGCGCGCAGCCCAGACTGCCGCCGCCGCGTCCTCTTAGGAGGGTCTTTTACTACAGATACTACGGATTCGATCAGGGAACACTCGGGACGCCACAGCCTCTCACAGGCAGCCTCAGGTCCCGCACGGAACGAAGGTAAACTGGCCAACCAGCACGTCGCTCAGCCCGCCACTTGGCGCAGGCGCATGGGCAATGTAACATCTACTAATACGCTGAATACAAGTTTCACATGAGGGGCTCCCCATCCCAAAATGCTCTCACAGCCATCAGGCCAAAACCTGAGTTCTATTCATGCAGGGTAAGGAAACAGGAACGATGCATAATCAGTCCGATAAATCCCCCAATTCGTCCTCAGGAGCACCTCCCGAACCGTTACTGGCGTCGCTGGACTAGCCATCGCTATCTGCGTTGCCGCCAGCGGCGTCAGGGCCATTCACCACGCCGCCCTCGTCGGCAGCCACGATCATGCCATCGTTGTCTGAAGCGAAGTCCCTGACAAGAGCATCCACATTGTCTTCCATCCAGTGCGCCAGGTCGGCTCGGACGGCCTGGGGAACTGTGGCGATGGCGGCATCGAAATTGAAGTGGGGATCCATGTTGAGATGGGTGAAGACGCGAGAAAAGGTGCGCCCGAGCAGGGCCCGGCTCCTCTCCTCCACCAACCTGTCGGCCCTGACCGACCGCGCCTCCAGCTACGTCACCACGTCAGTAAAAAACTGGAGGTTGCCGACGTAGTTGACTGCGTGCGGCTCGCCAACAGCCACCTCGCAGATGTTGTCCAAGGCTGTGTTGGCTCTCTCCCGGAGCGTGGTGAGCATGGGGCCGTGCTCATGCTCCAGGATCCGCCGCTGACGTATCTCGTCCGCATTCTGGCACGCGACGGCCTCAGCCTCCTCCACCTAATGGCGAAGAAGGAGCACCTCGGCATGGGAGGTGGTTGACTCCCCTTGCACTGCCTCAAGGGCGGCCTGAAAAGCATCGGCCCGTCGCGTCGCTTCCTCCAGCTTGGCCCTCAAGCCGGTAGTCCTACCTTCAGCCTCGGCCCGGATCAGCTCCAGCCTCCCCTCGAACTCGCGCTCGAGGTTCAAGCGCGCCATCACCACCCGACGTCCGACCTCCTTCAGGACACGGGCTTCCCGTGCAGCGACATCATCCTCCGTCTGCGTCACCAAGCGCTCCCTCGTCTCGAGACGCTCGTACTCGCGTGCACGTTCGGCGGCTTCCAGCGTCAGCGCCTCCTCATGCTTCTGGAGCTCTGCTGGGTCGCGAGAGGCCACCTTCATCGAAGCGAGGGCTGCCTCGCGCAGCCCCACTTGCTCCTCCAGTGAGTGGCAATGGGCCAGGAGCTCCCGAGCCCGCTCCTCCGCTGCCTCTCGCCGCCGGTCGGCCTCCCGGGCCTCCTCAGCGAACCGAGATCGGGCCTCTCGAGAGGCCACCAGCGACGCCTTGGCCTCTTCGTCGTCAAGATCACGCTAATAGCGCGCAAGGGCAATGGCGACCTCCAGCTCGCGCCTCTCTGCAGCCAGGCGCAAGCCCTCGGCCACAAGGCGCGCATCTTCATCAGCAAGCTCCTCACCAAGCAGGTTCACCGCATCTGCCGCCCTTCGAAGGAATCCTTGGCGAAGAGCGCGACGCTCCCGGGCGCGCTCGAGCACGTCTTCCACACCATCATATGCCCCAAGCAAGTGCCGGGGGCCACAAATCAGCACTCCCCCTCCGGGCAGGGGGTCGGGGGCTGGCACCCTCGCGACGGCCGGGCACGCCATGCCAGAAGCCCGGCCTGGAGCCAGCCCGTCCCCAGATGAAGAGCGCAGGGAGCGCCTCAGCCAATCGCAGTCCACGACCAGGCGAGAAGCCCACGGCAGGCTGGCTATGCCGCGAGAAGGCCCTCGAAGGAGGCTCGCGAGGTGTGCAGGGTCTCGATGCGCCTCGGGACGGTTCGCCTCTCCGATCTCCCTCACCACAAGGGCTCTGCTGCTCCGAGCGCTTAAGGACGGTAGGGGGCGAAATCAAGGGGGATGACAGCTCAGCCATCTTCGCGAGCTCGGCTGGAAGGGGCGTGCGGAGCAAGGATCAGTAAAAGCAACAGAAGGATCGGGAGCTGGAAGAGGAGAAGGCTTACTCATAATGGCGAAGTACTTCCTACGCTTCAGCAGGCGACAAGGGTAATCGTCGCCCAGGGACTCCCTTTTCTTCCGGAGGGCCTCGAAGTCCACGCGGAAGCGGCCCAAGGGTTGAGCGCAGGGATCAGCCTGCGACGAGGATGAAGCGGCGAGGTGATCCGCGTCAGGGGTGCCTGCCTGATGCGCACTGCCAGTCGCCTCGCCAAGAGAAGTGGCTAGAGCCTCAGGGGCCTCAGCCGCAGGCGCTGAGGGCAGCTGCTTGCCGCCCTCGGCCTCAGTGGCACGGGCCCCAAGAGCTGCCCCTTCATGAGCATCGCCCGACGCCGTCACCCTGCCGGGAGCCCCCTCGGCCTCTGGCACCTCATGCCTCCCTGCTCCGCCACTTGAGGAAGAGTCGCCTTGGCCGGCTGGAAGGGCGGTCACCATCACTGGGTTCTCGTGAGGCCCCTGGAGGCCGGCGGGGCGCGGCCCCCACTCATCAAAGATAGGCATCTGAATCACAAAATCACACCTGTTCTGGCAGAGGTACAGCAAGGCCCCTCCCTGCTGGATGCTGCCAGGGTTGGGGTCCCCAGTCAGGATCAAGAGCACTGTCCTCAGCACTTCAGGCATCAGGCCCTCTTCCTGGAGCCTCATACGATCACCACGCCCGCTGAAGGCCCACATCTGGTGGGAGTGACGTTGGAGAGGAGCAATGCGGCGTAGCAGGAACTCCTTCACCACCTTGGGCGCTGTCACGCCAAGCGACCTCAGGCACGCGAAGCAGTGCCAGACGAAGGCGAGCCGGGGGCTCTCGAGCGTCTCCTGGCCCCATCCTGAATTGGGGACAGCAGGCGAAGTTGGCTCCCATAGCAGGGGGCTAGGCACCCCTACATCCACATACAGCCACCGCTCGCAGAACCCGGCCGCAGGCGGAGGGAGCCTGAATTGAATCCCCGAGGCTGCTGTCTCAGACACGGCAGCGAAGCTCACACACGCCGAGCACTGGGTAGGATCGACAAGGCGCAGAGAGAAGAAGTGGCGCAGCAAGGCAACTGAAGGAAGGATGCCCATCATTACCTCGCAAACAAAGGGGAAGACCGAAAGAAGGGTGATGAATTCAGGACCCAGATGCATCATGTGGACCTGATAGTGGGAGAGAACAACATTGAAGAAATCAGAAAAGGGGGGAACCAGACCCACCCACAGGGCGTCAGCAAAATACCGGACCTCGGTGATTATCCTGTCGATGGAGAAGTGAGACACGGGCCAGACTGTCGTCCTCCCGCATTCGTTGAAGATAGTGGCCAAAGCCGAGCTGACCTTGCCCAAGCCCTATCGATTGATTATGATCGACCCGTCGATGGTTGGGGCCACTAACGGCGGCGAGCGAGGCGGAGGCATGGGTTTCTTCCCTCTTCCCTTCTTCGTCGGAGCCATGACGATGGGAAGGAGGGGAAGGTTCTAGACTGGGTTGAAAACAGAAGCTGGAGTCCGAGAGGAGGAAGGAAAGAGGGCGCTCGAGCAACAGAAAGGGGAGCGGCTGTGTACGACTACGAGTCCGCCTAGCATGGCGCAAAATAAGGGGGCGTGGGGGAACAGTGCCGCCCACGTCCAATCAACCGCCATGCGGCGCCCAAGGCCGCAGGCTGTTAGGGCCCGCGGCGCTTCGCCCTTGCCCTTTCGCCTCCCTGCACGGCCATGTCCGGGCGCGCCTTGGGCCCGGGGGCTACTGTCGGCGTTCTGGGAACGGGGGTCCCCAGACATGCCTGCCTGCGGCCCGCGGCGTGGCTCAAAGGGGGGCCCAGCACGGCCTATCTTCATCAACACAAACCCAAGACCCTCGCGAGGGGCCAAGCCTCGCGGGGCGAACGACACGAAGCTTCCTCAGACACGGCCTCATCAGGCTGGCTCGCGAGGAGGCGGAGAGATCAAGGCGGGGTACCTCACGAGGTGCCCATGACGCAAGCCATGACGACCAAGGGCGCAAGGCGGGCGCCAGCCCGCGTAGTGTCCTTCTTTCCTCGTTGGTGCAAAGGGAGCAAGCGTAGGCGAGAGCATCAAGCAAAGGCACCCGTTTCGGTGCAACGAGACCAAGACCAGCCCAACGGCAGGGATTAAGTCATTGTGGAGCCCAAGCCAGCGTCACCACCAGAGCCTTTGGCAGGCGAGGACCAACTTTAGTCAGGAAAGTGTACCATATGTTCCCCTTCAAAATGGCCAATTGTTGGCGCCCTTCCTGCTCAATACTTGGGAAGAGCCCCAGGGCATTTGCCTATAAATAAGACTAGCCACCCTCGGGGTAGAGGCAGATCGAGAATCAGAGAGAGAAGGCTGACTGAACTCCTCCTAGCAGTTCATCGCCCCAGCCAAGAACAGACCCTCGCGAGGCTGTTCTTCTTTGTATTGCTCATCATCATCAGCCCAAGAGGCAATACACCACACCGCAAACTGGAGTAGGGTATTACACCACAACGGTGGCCCGAACCAGTATAAACCCTATGTCTCTTATGCTGTTCTTTCCATAGCTTAGATCTTTGCGAGGCGGAGGGGTGCAGGTAGGTAGAAGGCGGAATCTCCGTGCGCGCCGCAGTGTTCGAACCTCAAGGGTCTGCCGGAACCCGAAATCCGACACCAGTGATCCCATAGGTGTCGTTCCCATCGAAAACCTTCTTCATAACTTCATCTCTGGGTAAACCTGCAAGCTTAAACAATCCACAAATTTGTTCCACATATATCAGGTGCATATCAGGATGTTCAGTTCCATCTCCTACATAAGGATTAGCTAGCAGTTGTTCTATCATACCCAAAGGAATTTCATATTCAATATTTTCAATAGGTGAAGTAGGTTGAGGGGTACCTAATTGTTGCTCCAGTCAGGGTGAAGATACCCTGAACAAACCCCTCAAAGGATTTTTCTCCATAGTAACAATTAACAATAAATTTCAGCATACTATATAAATGTTTCCTTACCAAAGGTGCTTCACTCCTCGGCAACGGCGCCAGAAAATAGCATTGATGACCCACAAGTATAGGGGATCAATTATAGCTCTTCACGATAAGTAAGAGTGTCAAACCCAACGAGGAGTAGAAGGAAATGACAAGTGGTTTTCAGCAAGGTAATGTCTGCAAGTGCTGAAATTGTAAGTAGCGGAGTAGTATGATAGCAAGATAATTTGTAACAAGCAAGTAAAAATAGTAGTAACAAAAGTTTAGCAAGGTAGCCCAATCCTTTTGAGGCAAAGGACAAGCCAAAACGGTCTCTTATGCTAAGCAAAAGCGTTCTTGAGGGTACACGCGAATTTCATCTAGACACTTTCAACATGTTGGTTCGATTTGTGTTCTCTACTTTGATAATTTGATATGTGGGTGGACCGGTGCTAAATGTTGTTCTTACTTGAACAAATGTCCTACTTATGATTAACCCTCCCGCAAGCATCCGCAACTAAGAGAAAAGTATTAAGAATAAATTCTAACCATAGCATTAAACTTTTGGATCCACTCGATCACTTACGAAATAGCACATAAACTAGGGTTTAAGCTTCTGTATCTCTCGCAACCCATCATCTAATTGCTACTCCACAATGCATTCCCTTAGGCCCATATATGCTGAAGTGTCATGTAGTCGACGTTCACATGACACCACTAAGGCAATCACAACATACATACTATCAAAATATCGAACACATACCAAATTCACATGATTACTTGCAACGTGAACATATAATCTGCAACCAAGTAAACCATATAGTAATCAACTACAAGATGTGATCAACACTACTAGTCACCCACAAGCACCAATCTATAGTTCCCGTAACAAGATTGAACACAAGAGATGAACTAGGGTTTGATATGAGATGGTGTTGTTGAAGATGTTGATGGAGATTACCCTCCCTAAGATGGGAGAGTTGTTGGTGATAATGATGACGATGATTTCCCCCTCCGGGAGGGAAGTTCCCCTGGCAGAAACGCTCCGCCAGAGGGAAAATGTGCTCATGCCCAAGTTCCATCTCGAGACAGCGGCGCTCCGTCGCGAAAGTCCTCCCCTTATTTTTTCTTGGTCAAAATGACCTATATACCAGAAGATGGGCACCAGAGGTGGGCCTGGGTGAGCACAACCCACCAGGGCGCGCCTGGTCTGCCTGGTGCGCCCAGGTGGGTTGTGCCCACCTGGTGCGCCCCCTCTGGTAGTTATTTGCTCCAATGTTCTTCTAATATTCCATAAAAAATCTCCGTGAAATTTCAGCTTATTTGGAGTTGTGCAGAATAGGTGGCCTGACGTAGCTTTTCCAAGTCCTAATTTCCAGATGCTGGAATTCTCCCTCTTTGTGTGTACCTTGCATATTATGAGAGAAAAGGCATTAGAATTACCCCAAAAAGCATTATTATGGATAAAAACATCATAAATAACAGTAGGAAAACATGACGCAAAATGGACGTATCACTGTGAAGCGTAAAACCCTACTCCTGCTTTGTATATTGGATGTGTATATGTCCATTTACAAGGAGCGCACGTCCAACAAGGTGCTTAGAAAGTGCTACTACACGTGCAAATGGACATGATTTCGACCTTTGTTAAGTTAGCCATGGGCCTCCTTTTATAGACTAAGGGTTCACCATAGTGGAAAAATGGTAAATAACACTGTAAATAGTGGCTAAAGTGGCAAATACCTAACTTGGACGGGTTAGGATAAATGCATTAAATGCATCATGAGGTGTCTTGTAGATGGAGCTCCCCGGCAAGGTCGGTTTCTCCTTTTGTGACATTTGCCGACCTACCTTCTATTCCTTTGACACATCATTCATGTGTCATTAAAGTTGTATTTTCAGAGGTCAGAGGCAGGCTGCCACTTGCCCAGACAAATCTCACCTAAGTACTGCTACTTATTGAGCTCGCTTGATTTTTTCCTTGAAGAGGAAAGGGTTATGCAGCAAAGTAGAGATAAGTATTTCCCTCAGTTAGGAACCAAGGTATCAATCCAGTAGGAGGCACAAGTCAGTCTCCAATCTATGCACCTACACAAACTAACAAACACTTGCACTTAACGCGAAAAAGGGGTTGTCAATCCCTTCATGGTCTTGAACAAGAGTGAGAACTAATAGAGATAAATGTAAAAGATAAATAAAAAGGAAAACTAAAGTAAATATAAATAAATTGCAGCAAGGTATTTTTGGGGTTTTTGGTTTATAAATCTGAAAATATATGATGGAAAATAGATCCGGGGCCATAGGTTTCACTAGAGGCTTCTCTCTTGAAAGAAAACATACGGTGGGTAAACAAATTGCCGTCGAGCAATTGATAGAAAAGAACAAAGTTATGACAATATCCAAGGCAATGATTATGAATATAGGCATCACGGCCCTATCAAGTAGACCGACGCCTGCCTACATCTACTACTATTACTCCACAGATCAACCGCTATCCAGCATGCATCTAGAGTATTAACTACATAAGAACGGAGTAATGCCTTAAGTTAGATGACATGATGTAGAGGGACAAACTCAAGCAATATGATTAAAACCCCGTCTTTTTAACCTTGATGGGAACAATACAATACGTGCCTCGCTACCCCTACTATGTCACTGGGTGAGGACACCGCAAGATTGAACCCAAAACTAAGCACCTCTCCCATTGCAACAAATACCAATCTAGTTGGCCAAACCAAACCAATAATTGGAAGAGAAATACAAAGATATATAATCATGCATAAAAGAGTTCAGAAAATACTCAAATAATATTCATAGGTAATCTGATCATAAATCCACAATTCATCATATCTCAATAAACACACCACAAAAGAATATTACATCGGATAGAACTCCAAGAACATCGAGGAGAACATTGTATTGAAGATCAAAGAGAGAGAAGAAGCCATCTAGCTACTAGCTATGGACCAGTAGGTCTGTGGTAAACTATTGACGCTTCACCGGAAGGGCAGTAGGGTTGATGTAGATGCCCTCCATGATCGAGTCCCCCTCCGGCAGGATGCCGGAAAAGGCCCCCAGATGGGATCTCATGGGAACAAAGGCTTGTGGTGGCGGAAAAGTATTTTGGTGGACGCTTCTGGTGGTTGGGATTATTTGAGAATTTATATTGCCAGAATTAGAGTTGGAGGAGTCCCGAGGGGTCCACAACCCCTCAGGACGCCCCCCTAGGGCGAGCCTGGCAGGCTTGTGGCCTCATTGACCATCTTCTGACCCCCTCTCCAAGATCCGTGGATGTCTTCTGGTCCAAGAAAAATCATCATAAAGTTTTATTTCGTTTGGACTCCGTTTGGTATTTCTTTTCTATATAACTGAAAACAAGCAGAAAATAGGAATTGGCACTAGGTTCTAGGTTAATAGGTTAGTCCCAAAAATAATATAAAATAGCATATTAATGCGTATAAAACACCCAAAATAGATAATATATTAGCATGGAACAATAAAAAATTATAGATACGGTGGAGACGTTTCAAGCATCCCCAAGCTTAATTCCTGCTCATCCTTGAGTAGGTAAATGATAAAAACAGATTTTTTGACGTGCAATGCTAGCTAACATATTTGTCCATGTAATCTTCTTTATTGTAGCATGAATATTCAGATCCATAAGATTCAAAACAAAAGTTTAATATTGACATAAAAACAATAATACTTCAAGCATACTAATAAAGAAATCATGTCTTCTGAAAATAACATGGCCAAAGAAAGTTATCCCTACAAAATCATATAGTCTGGCTATGCTCCATCTTCATCACACAAAGTATTTCATCATGCACAACCCCGATGACAAGCCAAGCAATTGTTTCATACTTTTGGTGTTTTCGAACTTTTCAACTCTCATGCAATGCATGAGCATGAGCCATGGATATAGCACTATAGGTGGAATAGAATATGGTGGTTGTGGAGAAGACAAAAAGAAGGAGAAAGTCTCACATCAACTAGGCGTATTAACGGGCTATGGAGATGCCCATCAATAGATATCAGTGTGTGTGAGTAGGGATTGCCATGCAACGGATGAACTAGAGCTATAAGTGTATGAAAGCTCAAAAAGAAACTAAGTAGTGTGCATCCAACTCGCTTGCACACGAAGACCAAGTCAATTTGTGGAAAGTGTGACACTCCAAAAAATTTATTTGGTTTTAGCTAAAACCTTGCTGGTTTTTCTTTTGTGGATTGAGACCTTTCAAAAAAATTTTTTTTAGAAAAACAATCCTATTAAAAATCTTTTTCTTTGGCCAGGATTGTTATTTCTGTTATCTTCTTCAAACTTTGGGTTTAACCTTTTTTTAAACTTCTCCTCTGATTGGTTCTCTTCTCAAATTATTTTTGGGAGTTCAATCCTTTCTTTTTGAAAAGAAAACTCTATGAAAATTTGGGATCTTCAATTCTTTTGATAACCACCCATGACCTTGTATTTTTGCTCATGAAGTGAACCACTCCAAAACCTCCTCTCCTCCTTGTTAACAACCCAAGTTCTCTGTCCCAACTCATCCAAACAAGTTTTGGATTTTATTTTGATTATTTCACCTCTCAATTCTTTTCTGATCTTTAGTTGAGCCTGACCCATTTACAAAGCAAGTACCCTATAGCTTTTGTATCTGGACCTCAAACCAACTCTTCTGGCTAGTCCTTTGTACCCACAACCCAGAACCATCTTGATCCACTCATCTTCTTTTCAAATATTTCAACTTACACTCCCTGCAAGTTTGGACCAGATTTATCAAATTTGGTGAAATTCATATCTACACTTCTCCAAATATTCCACCAAAAATCAAGCAGTCTACTGGAGCAATGAGAACTCACTCTACCAAAAATCAGCCCAAGGAAAAATTCCTACAAGCCAGAAACATTCTGTCAAACACCTTGCATGCACTGTTTCAGTTCAAATTCAGTTAAATTCAAACATTCAGTGTCGATCTTCGTCAGTTAAGTGCAGTCACGAGATCACAGTGCCCCTTGGCACGTTGCTCGCCGCCTGGCTGCTTGTCCGGAGCCCCGCACGCGCGCTTGGCGCCTTCCTGGCGTCAGCGGTGCCCTGGCCCGCCTGCGCCGGCGTGTCTTGCGGCGGCTGAACCGCCGTAACAGCTGGCAGGAAGCAGAATAGCGGCGCAACGCCGTTCAGCGCCACCCAAGCTCCCTGGTGGCTCCGCGTGGCCCTCTCCACGCGAGCGCACGCATGCAGCATGGTCGCCATGGCGCGGCGTGCACAGCGCACGCTCTCTGCCGCCGACGGGTCCGCGCCGCTCCGTTCCGTTGAACTCCACCTCAGCAAGAAAAACCCGACGCCGTTGGCACCTAAACAGACTCAGTGGACCTCCACGACGGCGCTCAACTCCTAAACCCTCCCGACCAAGCCCTGCGCCGCCGTAATCTCTCGGCAACCGCCTCGGGGTGGCTATATATAGCGCCCCCGAGCCCGCTCTCACTCCCGCACGGCTCCACCACCTCACCACACCCCGCCTGGCCACTAGAGGGGCCTCGAGGAGCCCTCCTTCCTCGACTCGGCCACCTTCGTCCGCCTCGGGCTCCAGCTCGATTCACTGCGGTGAGGTCATCTCCGGTGCCCAAACTCCGTCAAGCACCACCTCTATGTACCAGATACTTGACCACCTCCTCAATTTGATCTTTGCAGCCCTCTCCTGCGAGCTTCACCCTCGTCCGAAACGCCGTCCGCCGGAGCAAGGGCCACCGTCGACTCGGTGCACGCCGGCGACCACCTCGACCACCACCCGACGCAGAACAGCACCTGAGCACGGATGTAACCTCCGATCCCTTTGCCTCGCCATGGATCGCCGCCGGCGATCGCAGCGGCCCTCTGGCGCCAAAAGCCCCACTTCGATTTTCAAACCCGACGGGTGGGACCGCCCCGTCAGGTTCCTCTCTTTTTTTCGAATCATTTTCTAAAAGCGTATTCGGGCAAAATACGTCTTCTCTTCTGGGCCGGCGTATTTGAGACTGAAACGTTTTCTGTTTTTTATAAATAAGACCCTGGGAAGTTTCTGTTTCATTACAGATGGGCCCCTGGGCAAATACCTTTATAACTTTTTAGCAGAAACATATTTTTGAGTGATTCTTTTTCTGTTCTCTTCAAAATTTTGTCTAGTTTTTTATCAGATTTATTTGAAGATTATTTGGAATAATTTTTGTGCACCTCTTGGTATTCACGATAGCGCGTATATTCTCTTTATACCGTAGATACCGAAGGAGGTGACGGGACCGCGAACTTCACCGAGTTAGACTCCGACTACTCCGAACCAGGCAAGCATGTTTGAACTTTTGATATGATGAGTGTCTTGGCATGTTTTGCATTTAGTTAGTTTCATGGCATGTTGTGGAGCATACCGATGAACTGTATATTATGCATTGTTGAGACAAGTAAGTTAGATGATCCATACCTTGTTGGATGTGAGTATGCAAGGCCATGTGTTGGCATGAAGATGGGTAAGATGGCAGTGTGGTAGCATGCTAGTCTTATGCCATGCAGGTTAATACAGTACCAACCCGTATCGGTTGGGCTCGTATCCATTTCCCCTCCCTGTACTACCACATGTTTCCCGAAAGGGATATGGTTTAGTAAGTCGCAAACCGCTTTCTTGGTACACACCAAAAAGGAGAGGCCGGGATGATGGTTCCATGGTCCTGGATTAAAGCCAGATCATCCGGTCAGGGGGCATGGGTGTTTCCGGTTGGGACCGAGAGGGGGGCACCCCTTAGAGCGCGCGTATATAAATTTGATCACATGCTATTCGAGATTGTGATCTCCCCGTCTCAAAAGTTTTTCTTGGACGATGTCGAGGGTGATTCCTGGCATCGAGAGGTTGGATGGGTGTGTACTGGTTAGCTGTGTTTCCTTCTGAAATACCATAAACGGAACTAGTCCTTGTGACTACGGAAATCCGTTAACTGTGAGAAATTTTGTACAAACTCTGCAGAGTCATATATCCTCAAATCATCTTATCTATATCCAAGTTCCGTGCTAACTGACATGTGCCAGTTTTGGTGACAGATCATCCGGTGGGACCATGAGCACTAAGATCAGTTAAATGTTTGTTCTTGAGGATGGACTAACCCGTTTAATTTTATGAGTTGAATATATTTATTATGAATATTATTTCTTTATCAGTTAAAGCCCTTTATGTGGTGTCGCTCAGAGGCCCGACTGTGGCATTTCTTTTAAAGCCCTTTATGTGGTGTCGCTCAGACGCCCGACTGTGGCATTTCTTTTAAAGCCCTTTATGTGGTGTCGCTCAGACGCCCGACTGTGGCATTTCTTTTAAAGCCCTTTATGTCGTGTCGCTCAGACGCCCGACTGTGGCATTTCTTTTAAAGCCCTTTATGTGGTGTCGCTCAGACGCCCGACTGTGGCATTTCTTTTAAAGCCCTTTATGTGGTGTCGCTCAGACGCCCGACTGTGGCATTCCTTTTAAAGCCCTTTATGTGGTGTCGCTTAGACGCCCGACTGTGGCATTTCTTTTAAAGCCCTTTATGTGGTGTCGCTTAGACGCCCGACTGTGGCATTTCTTTTAAAGCCCTTTATGTGGTGTCGCTAAGACGCCCGACTGTGGCATGAATTTTCTTTCTTTTATTAATTTACCTCCGTGGCGTTGCTCTAGACACTCGATTGTTTTCCATTACTTTACTGTTGGAATTCCAGGCGGACTACCGTCGTTTCCCTTTTTACTTACCCTGCCTAATATTACTTTGAATGTGCATTGGTAATTTAATCGTGACGCACTCATGCATGCATTTGTTATATCTTACGTACGAACTGTCTTGCGAGTACTTTCAAAGTACTCACTGGCTTGTTGATTTGGCCAGATGCTGATGAAGGTGATCTCATGGATGAAGAGTTCGATAGCGAATCCGACGCCTAGAGGAGTCCCAGTCAGTCTCGTGCGACCCTGGACTTGGTCACTGTTTTATACCCGCTTCCGCAACCCAAATAAATTCATCGAGCCTCATCTCGACGCTCGATGGGACGATAGTTTGAGAGTCACATATCCACTCCCCACTGTGTTACTCCACCACTACCATATTTGCGAGTCAGTAGTATGCCACCACTCCCTTGTGTCATAATCGCCTTTATGTATAATTATTGGCACGCTTGGTATAAATTGTTGAGCATTATCAGCTCAACCCTGTATTATATTTGATGCTACTGGCTTATTGTATCAAAAGTTTGTCTACCAGTGAGGAGGTTTTTATCTCAAACTGGATTCTAAAGATTGGTTTCTCAATAAATATTTTCATTGGAAAACCGGTCGTGACAAGCTTGGTACCAGAGCGAGGCTGACTGTAGGAAGCCAGTAGGTGCGATCGCTAATCGGTTATTAGCATATTAGAGCCCATTTATGTTTTTACAATTGTAGACACTTTTTTCTAACAGTCAGCATATATTTATGATCTGACTCTTCAGAATTTTTGCCTACTTTTTGTAGATGGCCGACAACAGCTACGAGTCTCAGACCTTCGCCAACGTGCCCGATGGGTTCGTCAAGCTTCTATCCTTCGTCGTTCAGGTCGCGATGGGGCCGTCTGTGCGCCCGTTCGTCTCACTCTGCCAGCACAAAGTCAACGACAGTCTGACTATGCACCAGGCCTCGGTGCAATTCAGGGGAGGGCGTGGTGAGTTACGCCGCTTCCGGTTCATGGGAAGAGCCATGCCCACGGAGAAGCATGCCATCCAGATGGCAGCCCGCGAGTCGATAGCTCGCCTCAGGGATGTCCTTCCCGTGATGAAGGCTCGTCGTTACCGCTATCTTCATGGCACGTGCCTTACACCTGTCACTACGCATACTCCTGCCCCAGAGGAGAACGAGACGAGGCCTTTGAGATGCTTATTGAGTATCTTCGGGCTATGGAGGCCGCCTTCGACAACTTGGTGGACGACTTTGTGGCCGCCCGCATGGACTCAGTCCATGGCTGTGCTGCCAACAGGAGGGAGCTCCTGCCCACAACACCGCCACTGACTTATGCCTCATCATCAGCATCTTATGCACCTGCTCGTCGCCTGCCTTCTACTGAGGAGTTCAACCAGGTCATTGCGCCCACTCCAGCGCGCACTGCACAGCCCCTCATGCCGACTCCTATTCGTGTTATTCCGCCCCTGGCACCCGCTCCATCTACTCGGCGCAGCACTACTCGTATGGAGCCCATTAGCGAGGAGGAAGTTGAGTCTCCAGCCTCGCTACGCCTCACCCTTGGCAGGGCCAAGGACATCATCAACATCTCCGACTAAGTACGCTTAGCCATCGCGCGTTGTACCGCCATGTAAGACATGGGAAGTAGCCTGTTTGCGCATCATGTAGGATCTGGAGAAGTGCACTAGCCTAAATGACATGTCAGGATGATGTGCACATATCCTGAGTGATGTATTGTATAATTATCGCACGTGTGTAAGATACGTAATGAGCAGTCTTTCTCCGTGCGCAAATTAAATGGTTTTCCCTAGTAATCTTGGCTATTTGGTTTCTCTGCCAACCTTGTGCTTTTATGGATTTATTTTCGTTTACTTATGGGCTTCGCAATATATATCCCCAGAGTGAAAAATGTCTCGTCCTTGGACTCGCTCCATGCCAGCTCCGCCAGAGGAAAATTATGGCACTCCAGCAGACAACAATTTTGCACAAGGGCAGTCGAACCAATTTTATGACAATCAACCAGGCAACAATTTCACCCAAGGTCAATCAAGTCAACAGGGTAGTGAGACGGCACTATCTCAAATGTGCCGCCTTTATGATCAAAGTCAGCAACAACATCGTGAAATGATGAACCAAGTCATCAACATGGGAAATCACCGTGGACAGTATCAACAGCATTCTAAATTATCCGAACTACAGAAGACACTTCCCCAGACATTTTCTCACACTGACAAGCCGCTTGAGGCCGAAGACTGGCTTCGTGATATGGAGAGAAAGTTAATTATTGCAAAATGCTCAGACCCAGAAAAGTATTGTACGCACCGCATTATCTCACGGGAGCAGCCGCATCCTGGTGGGAGAATTTCCTGCATATGCATCCCAACAAAAATGATATAACCTGGGATGATTTCAAGGAAGGCTTCCGTGGCGCACATATTCTTAAAAGTATTATGAAAATCAAGAAGAGGGAGTTTGATGACCTCAAACAACGGAACATGACAGTATCTGATTACAACAATCAGTTTACTCTATTGTCTCGCTACGCAAACGAAGAACGTATGACTGAAAGCAGGAAAATGGAGAAATTCCTTGACGGCCTAGCGCCCGCGCTTAAATGCCAACTGGTCATACACACTTTCCCAGATTTTAATACGTTGGTGGATATAGCCATTACTCTGGAAAATGAAAGACGCAGTTTGGAAGATATCCACAAGCGAAAAAGGGACCAGACTAACCAGGCTCGCAATCACCGAAGCAAGACAGATTTCAAAAGGGATGGGACACACAAATCCCCGTCCAACGTCTCACGCCCAATCAAGAATTTTCATGCAAGGGACAAGGAGTTCACATATCGCCCCGACGTTACTTGTTACGCCTGCGGAGAGGAAGGACACTATGCCAAGCAGTGTCCAAAGCCTAGAAACTCAGCACCAAAGCCGAACAACGGCAACAACAATTCAGCGCCCAAGCGAAACAATTTCAATCCCAACAACAACCACAGGAAGGGTCATCTGAACCACGTAACCAAAGAGGAGGCACAAAATGCTCCGGATATCATACTCGGTACGTTTCCTGTCAACACAATACCTGCAATGGTTTTCTTTGATTCTGGAGCTGCTCACTCTTTTGTTTCGAAAAGTTTTGCTTTGCAAAATAATTTTTCGATGCTTCCTTTGGAGAAATCCATGATCATCAAGTCCCCTGGGATTCAGCAAATTACTTAGAACTACTGTCAGGATGTGATTATTGAGTTCGAAGGGCTAAAATTTTACGCAAACCTTATTGTGTTGGAAAATAAGGGACTAGATGTCATTCTTGGGATGGATTGGCTGACCACAAATAAAGGTTTCATTGACTGTTTCAACCGGACCGTAATACTCATGCGTCACCTCGGGAAGATGATAAGGGTATCCGCCAAGGAAAGGAAAATACCCAGGCAACCAAGACTGAATAAGGTAGATGTTTTTGAGCTGAGCAAGGTTCCAGTAGTATGTGAATTTCCAGACGTATTCCCCGATGAGCTACCAGGCATGCCACCAGACTGAGAGATAGAATCCAGCATTAAGCTTGCACCAGGAACCACCCCCATATACAAGAAACCATACAGAATGGCACCAGCCGAGTTGGTTGAACTGAAGAAACAAATAAAGGAATTGCTTGACAAAGGATACATTCGAGCCAGTTCCTCACCATGGGGATCACCAATTTTATTTGCCAAAAAGAAAGATGGAACACTATGATTGTGTATTGACTATCGAGCACTCAACATGGTCACGGTCAAGAACAAATACCCGATGCCATGAATAAATGATTTATTCGATCAGCTCGCTAAGGCCAAGGTATTCTCAAAAATTGACCTAAGGTCAGGATACCATCAATTAAAGGTACGAACAGAAGATATCCCCAAGACAGAATTCACCTCCAGATATGGACTGTATGAGTTCACAGTAATGCCTTTTGGATTAACAAATGCTCCTGCATATTTTGTTCACCTCATGAATAAAGTATTTATGAAGTTTATGGACAAGTTCGTTGTGGTATTCATCGACGATATTCTAGTATACTCCAAAACACCAGAAGAGCACACTGAACATCTCAGAATTGTACTAGGAGAACTCAGGAAACACCAATTGTACGCCAAGTTCAGCAAGTGTAAATTTTGGTTAAGGCAAGTAGGCTTTCTAGGCCACGTGCTAACCCAAGACGGTATCGCCGTGGACCCGGAGAAAGTAAAGGCCATACTTGGCTGGAAGTCACCAACCAGTGTAACAGACATACGAAGTTTCTTGGGAATGGCAGGATATTACCGCAGATTTATTGAAGGATTCTCCAACATAGCCAAACCTATGACCCAGTTACTCAAGAAGGAAAAGAAGTTTGAATGGACAGAGGCCTGCGAGAAAAGTTTCCAAGAGCTAAAGAGGAAGTTAACAACAACACTAGTATTAGTTGTGCCAGACATACACAAGAATTTGGAAGTATATTGTGACGCGTCCAGGAAAGGTCTTGGATGTGTATTGATGCAAGAAGGCAAGGTTGTCGCCTACGCTTCCAGGCAGCTTCGCAAGCATGAGGAAAATTATCCCACTCATGACTTGGAGATGGCAGCAGTCATCCATGCACTTAAGGAATGGAGGCATTTCTTACTTGGAAATCGATGTGAAATATATACAGACCACAAAAGTCTCAAATACATTTTCACGCAGCCAGAATTAAATTTACGGCAAAGGCGCTGGTTGAAATTTGTAAAGGATTATGATGTCGGTATCCACTACCATCCAGGTAAAGCAAATGTGGTGGCCGATGCTCTTAGTTGGAATCCCATCTCCAACGAAAGCAGTCTGCACGGCTTGAGACCCGAATTCCAACAAGAATTTACCAGACTTAACTTATTGATGGTAGCAGAAGGCACCATATCAAATTTGGAGATACAACCCGACCTTGTGGAGAAAATTAAAGAAGCTCAGCCGGGTCATCCTAGTATAGAAGGTATAAAAAAAAGGTGAGTAAGGGCAAAGCCTCAGAATTCGTCGTAGACAATGGAGGAATACTATGGTACGGGGAAAGACTCTTCGTACCAAACATAGAAGATCTTAAACAACAAGTTTTGGGTGAAGCCCACACCGCCCCATATTCAATTCACCCTGGAGGGACCAAAATGTATAAAGATATTCAAGAAAGATTTTGGTGGCACGGTATGAAGAGGGACATCGCTACCTTCATTGCATGTTGCGACTCATGTCAACGCATAAAAGCTGAACATCAGAGACCAGCCGGATTACTGCAACCAAACAAAATACCTGAGTGTAAATGGGATGAAATAGGGATGGATTTCATTGTCAGACTACCTCGGTCACGACACGGGAATGATGCTATATGGGTCATCACCGACAGGTTAACCAAGGTAGCACATTTTATTCCAGTAAAGACAACCCACACCACTCAGAAGCTTGCCAGGATTTACCTCTCCCGCATAGTTTGTCTACACGGTGTCCCAAGGACTATATTATCCGACAGGGGCACTCAGTTCATTTCGAGATTTTGGGATCACTTACAACAGGCACTGGGAACTCAGCTAGCCTTCAGTACAGCTTACCACCCCCAGACAGATGGGCAAACGGAACGCATAAACCAGATCTTAGAAGACATGCTGAGAGCATGTGTCCTCACATATGGAACCAGTTGGGAAGAAAGTCTGCCATATGCCGAGTTCGCATACAACAACAGTTACCAGGCCAGCCTGCAAATGGCACCATTTGAGGCTTTGTATGGACGAAGATGCCGTACCCCGTTGAATTGGTCAGAAACTGGAGACAGCCGCATCTTCGGACCAGACATGCTCAGAGAAGCCAAGGAGAAAGTCAAGCTAATCAGGGATAGGCTCAAGACCGCCCAAAGCCGACAGAAGAGTTATTACGATCAGAAGCATCGTAGGGTCAGCTTCGAACCCGGAGAGTTTGTGTACCTACGAGTATCCCCTATGAGGGTATTACAACGATTCAAGATAAAAGGAAAGCTAGCGCCAAGATTTATCGGACCATTCTGTATATTGGCACGAAGAGGCACGGTCGCCTACCAACTAGACTTACCTAAGGAACTATCCGATATCCACAACGTGTTCCACGTTTGGCAGTTAAGGAAGTGCATAAGCAACCCAGAAAAACAAGTATCCCATGAGAACATTGACGTGCAACAAGACCTCACTTATCGAGAACATCCAGTGAAGATACTAGAGGAGTCTGAAAGGAGGACCTGACAAAAGACCATTAAATTTTTCAAAGTTCAGTGGAGCAATCACACTGACAACGAAGCAACTTGGGAAAGAGAGGATTTTCTTCAAGCAGAGCATCCGCACTTATTTGAGGGACAGCTGAAATCTCGGGGACGAGATTTTTCCTAAGGGGGTAGGTGTTGTGACACTCCAAAAATTTTATTTGGTTTTAGCTAAAACCTTGGTGGTTTTTCTTTTGTGGATTGAGACCTTTCAAAAAAATTTGTTTTAGAAAAACAATCCTATTAAAAATCTTTTTCTTTGGCCAGGATTGTTATTTCTGTTATCTTCTTCAAACTTTGGGTTTAACCTTTTTTAAAACTTCTCCTCTGATTGGTTCTCTTCTCAAATTATTTTTGGGAGTTCAATCCTTTCTTTTTGAAAAGAAAACTCTATGAAAATTTGGGATCTTCAATTCTTTTGATAACCACCCATGACCTTGTATTTTTGCTCATGAAGTGAACCACTCCAAAACCTCCTCTCCTCCTTGTTAACAACCCAAGTTCTCTGTCCCAACTCATCCAAACAAGTTTTGAATTTTATTTTGATTATTTCACCTCTCAATTCTTTTCTGATCTTTAGTTGAGCCTGACCCATTTACAAAGCAAGTACCCTATAGCTTTTGTATCTGGACCTCAAACCAACTCTTCTGGCTAGTCCTTTGTACCCACAACCCAGAACCATCTTGATCCACTCATCTTCTTTTCAAATATTTCAACTTACACTCCCTGCAAGTTTGGACCAAATTTATCAAATTTGGTGAAATTCATATCTACACTTCTCCAAATATTCCACCAAAAATCAGGCAGCCTACTGGAGCAATGAGAAGTCACTCTACCAAAAATCAGCCCAAGGAAAAATTCCTACAAGCCAGAAACATTCTGTCGAACACCTTGCATGCACTGTTTCAGTTCAAATTCAGACTTTCAGTGTCGATCTTCGTCAGTTAAGTGCAGTCACGAGATCACAGTGCCCCTTGGTACGTTGCTCGCCGCCTGGCTGCTTGTCCGGAGCCCCGCACGCGCGCTTGGCGCCTTCCTGGCGTCGGTGGTGCCCTGGCCCGCCTGCGCCGGCGTGTCTTGCGGCTGCTGAACCGCCGTAACGGCTGGCAGGAAGCAGAACGGCGGCGCAACGCCGTTCACCGCCGCCCAAGCTCCCTGGTGGCTCCGCGTGGCCCTCTCCACGCCAGCGCACGCATGCAGCACGGTCGCCGTGGCGCGGCGTGCACAGCGCATGCTCTCTGCCGCCGACGGGTCCGCGCCGCTCCGTTCCGTTGAACTCCACCTCAGCAAGCAAAACCCGACGCCGTTGGCACCTAAACAGACTCAGTGGACCTCCACGACGGCGCACAACTCCTAAACCCTCCCAACCAAGCCCTGCGCCGCCGTAATCTCTTGCCGGAGAACCCCGTTCTCGGCAACCTCCTCGGGGTGGCTATATATAGCGCCCCCGAGCCCGCTCTCACTCCCGCACGCCTCCACCAACTCACCACACCCCGCCTGGCCACTGGAGGGGCCTCGAGGAGCCCTCCTTCCTCGACTCCGGCCACCTCCGTCCGCCTCGGGCTCCAGCTCGATTCACTGCGGTGAGGTCATCTCCGGTGCCCAAACTCCGTCAAGCACCACCTCTAGCTACCAGATACTTGACCACCTCCTCAATTTGATCTTTGCAGCCCTCTCCTGCGAGCTTCACCCTCGTCCGAAACGCCGTCCGCCGGAGCAAGGGACACCGTCGACACGGTGCACGCCGGCGACCACCTCGACCACCACCCGACACGGAACAGCACCGTGAGCACGGAGGTAACCTCCGATCCCTTTGCCTCGCCGTGGATCGCCGCCGGCGATCGCCGTGGCCCTCTGGCGCCAAAAGCCCCGCTTCGGTTTTCAAACCCGACGGGTGGGACCGCCCCGTCAGGTTTCTCTCTTTTTTTCGAATCGTTTTCTGAAAGCGTATTCGGGCAAAATACGTCTTCTCTTCTGGGCCGGCGTATTTGAGACTGAAACGTTTCCTGTTTTTATAAATAAGACCCTGGGAAGTTTCTGTTTCATTACAGATGGGCCCCTGGGCAAATACCTTTATAACTTTTTAGCAGAAACATATTTTTGAGTGATTCTTTTTCTGTTCTCTTCAAAATTTTGTCTAGTTTTTTATCAGATTTATTTGAAGATTATTTGGAATAATTTTTGTGCACCTCTCGGTATTCACGATAGCGCGTATATTCTCTTTATACCGTAGATACCGAAGGAGGTGACGGGACCGCGAACTTCACCGAGTTAGACTCCGACTACTTCAAACCAGGAAAGCATGTTTGAACTTTTGATATGATGAGTGTCTTGGCATGTTTTGCATTTAGTTAGTTTCATGGCATGTTGTGGATCATACCGATGAACTGTATATTATGCATTGTTGAGACAAGTAAGTTCGATGATCCATACCTTGTTGGATGTGAGTATGCAAGGCCATGTGTTGGCATGAAGATGGGTAAGATGGCAGTGTGGTAGCATGCTAGTCTTATGCCATGCAGGTTAATACAGTACCAACCCGTATCGGTTGGGCTCGTATCCATTTCCCCTCCCTGTACTACCACATGTTTCCCGAAAGGGATATGGTTTAGTAAGTCGCAAACCGCTTTCTTGGTACACACCAAAAAGGAGAGGCCGGGATGATGGTTCCATGGTCCTGGATTAAAGCCAGATCATCCGGTCAGGGGGCATGGGTGTTTCCGGTTGGGACCGAGAGGGGGGCACCCCTTAGAGCGCGCGTATATAAATTTGATCACATGCTATTCGAGATTGTGATCTCCCCGTCTCAAAAGTTTTTCTTGGACGATGTCGAGGGTGATTCCTGGCATCGAGAGGTTGGATGGGTGTGTACTGGTTAGCTGTGTTTCCTTCTGAAATACCATAAACGGAACTAGTCCTTGTGACTACGGAAATCCGTTAACTGTGAGAAATTTTGTACAAACTCTGCAGAGTCATATATCCTCAAATCATCTTATCTATATCCAAGTTCCGTGCTAACTGACATGTGCCAGTTTTGGTGACAGATCATCCGGTGGGACCATGAGCACTAAGATCAGTTAAATGTTTGTTCTTGAGGATGGACTAACCCGTTTAATTTTATGAGTTGAATATATTTATTATGAATATTATTTCTTTATCAGTTAAAGCCCTTTATGTGGTGTCGCTCAGAGGCCCGACTGTGGCATTTCTTTTAAAGCCCTTTATGTGGTGTCGCTCAGACGCCCGACTGTGGCATTTCTTTTAAAGCCCTTTATGTGGTGTCGCTCAGACGCCCGACTGTGGCATTTCTTTTAAAGCCCTTTATGTCGTGTCGCTCAGACGCCCGACTGTGGCATTTCTTTTAAAGCCCTTTATGTGGTGTCGCTCAGACGCCCGACTGTGGCATTTCTTTTAAAGCCCTTTATGTGGTGTCGCTCAGACGCCCGACTGTGGCATTCCTTTTAAAGCCCTTTATGTGGTGTCGCTTAGACGCCCGACTGTGGCATTTCTTTTAAAGCCCTTTATGTGGTGTCGCTTAGACGCCCGACTGTGGCATTTCTTTTAAAGCCCTTTATGTGGTGTCGCTAAGACGCCCGACTGTGGCATGAATTTTCTTTCTTTTATTAATTTACCTCCGTGGCGTCGCTCTAGACACTCGATTGTTTTCCATTACTTTACTGTTGGAATTCCAGGCGGACTACCGTCGTTTCCCTTTTTACTTACCCTGCCTAATATTACTTTGAATGTGCATTGGTAATTTAATCGTGACGCACTCATGCATGCATTTGTTATATCTTACGTACGAACTGTCTTGCGAGTACTTTCAAAGTACTCACTGGCTTGTTGATTTGGCCAGATGCTGATGAAGGTGATCTCATGGATGAAGAGTTCGATAGCGAATCCGACGCCTAGAGGAGTCCCAGTCAGTCTCGTGCGACCCTGGACTTGGTCACTGTTTTATACCCGCTTCCGCAACCCAAATAAATTCATCGAGCCTCATCTCGACGCTCGATGGGACGATAGTTTGAGAGTCACATATCCACTCCCCACTGTGTTACTCCACCACTACCATATTTGCGAGTCAGTAGTATGCCACCACTCCCTTGTGTCATAATCGCCTTTATGTATAATTATTGGCACGCTTGGTATAAATTGTTGAGCATTATCAGCTCAACCCTGTATTATATTTGATGCTACTGGCTTATTGTATCAAAAGTTTGTCTACCAGTGAGGAGGTTTTTATCTCAAACTGGATTCTAAAGATTGGTTTCTCAATAAATATTTTCATTGGAAAACCGGTCGTGACAAGCTTGGTACCAGAGCGAGGCTGACTGTAGGAAGCCAGTAGGTGCGATCGCTAATCGGTTATTAGCATATTAGAGCCCATTTATGTTTTTACAATTGTAGACACTTTTTTCTAACAGTCAGCATATATTTATGATCTGACTCTTCAGAATTTTTGCCTACTTTTTGTAGATGGCCGACAACAGCTACGAGTCTCAGACCTTCGCCAACGTGCCCGATGGGTTCGTCAAGCTTCTATCCTTCGTCGTTCAGGTCGCGATGGGGCCGTCTGTGCGCCCGTTCGTCTCACTCTGCCAGCACAAAGTCAACGACAGTCTGACTATGCACCAGGCCTCGGTGCAATTCAGGGGAGGGCGTGGTGAGTTACGCCGCTTCCGGTTCATGGGAAGAGCCATGCCCACGGAGAAGCATGCCATCCAGATGGCAGCCCGCGAGTCGATAGCTCGCCTCAGGGATGTCCTTCCCGTGATGAAGGCTCGTCGTTACCGCTATCTTCATGGCACGTGCCTTACACCTGTCACTACGCATACTCCTGCCCCAGAGGAGAACGAGACGAGGCCTTTGAGATGCTTATTGAGTATCTTCGGGCTATGGAGGCCGCCTTCGACAACTTGGTGGACGACTTTGTGGCCGCCCGCATGGACTCAGTCCATGGCTGTGCTGCCAACAGGAGGGAGCTCCTGCCCACAACACCGCCACTGACTTATGCCTCATCATCAGCATCTTATGCACCTGCTCGTCGCCTGCCTTCTACTGAGGAGTTCAACCAGGTCATTGCGCCCACTCCAGCGCGCACTGCACAGCCCCTCATGCCGACTCCTATTCGTGTTATTCCGCCCCTGGCACCCGCTCCATCTACTCGGCGCAGCACTACTCGTATGGAGCCCATTAGCGAGGAGGAAGTTGAGTCTCCAGCCTCGCTACGCCTCACCCTTGGCAGGGCCAAGGACATCATCAACATCTCCGACTAAGTACGCTTAGCCATCGCGCGTTGTACCGCCATGTAAGACATGGGAAGTAGCCTGTTTGCGCATCATGTAGGATCTGGAGAAGTGCACTAGCCTAAATGACATGTCAGGATGATGTGCGCATATCCTGAGTGATGTATTGTATAATTATCGCACGTGTGTAAGATACGTAATGAGCAGTCTTTCTCCGTGCGCAAATTAAATGGTTTTCCCTAGTAATCTTGGCTATTTGGTTTCTCTGCCAACCTTGTGCTTTTATGGATTTATTTTCGTTTACTTATGGGCTTCGCAATATATATCCCCAGAGTGAAAAATGTCTCGTCCTTGGACTCGCTCCATGCCAGCTCCGCCAGAGGAAAATTATGGCACTCCAGCAGACAACAATTTTGCACAAGGGCAGTCGAACCAATTTTATGACAATCAACCAGGCAACAATTTCACCCAAGGTCAATCAAGTCAACAGGGTAGTGAGACGGCACTATCTCAAATGTGCCGCCTTTATGATCAAAGTCAGCAACAACATCGTGAAATGATGAACCAAGTCATCAACATGGGAAATCACCGTGGACAGTATCAACAGCATTCTAAATTATCCGAACTACAGAAGACACTTCCCCAGACATTTTCTCACACTGACAAGCCGCTTGAGGCCGAAGACTGGCTTCGTGATATGGAGAGAAAGTTAATTATTGCAAAATGCTCAGACCCAGAAAAGTATTGTACGCACCGCATTATCTCACGGGAGCAGCCGCATCCTGGTGGGAGAATTTCCTGCATATGCATCCCAACAAAAATGATATAACCTGGGATGATTTCAAGGAAGGCTTCCGTGGCGCACATATTCTTAAAAGTATTATGAAAATCAAGAAGAGGGAGTTTGATGACCTCAAACAACGGAACATGACAGTATCTGATTACAACAATCAGTTTACTCTATTGTCTCGCTACGCAAACGAAGAACGTATGACTGAAAGCAGGAAAATGGAGAAATTCCTTGACGGCCTAGCGCCCGCGCTTAAATGCCAACTGGTCATACACACTTTCCCAGATTTTAATACGTTGGTGGATATAGCCATTACTCTGGAAAATGAAAGACGCAGTTTGGAAGATATCCACAAGCGAAAAAGGGACCAGACTAACCAGGCTCGCAATCACCGAAGCAAGACAGATTTCAAAAGGGATGGGACACACAAATCCCCGTCCAACGTCTCACGCCCAATCAAGAATTTTCATGCAAGGGACAAGGAGTTCACATATCGCCCCGACGTTACTTGTTACGCCTGCGGAGAGGAAGGACACTATGCCAAGCAGTGTCCGAAGCCTAGAAACTCAGCACCAAAGCCGAACAACGGCAACAACAATTCAGCGCCCAAGCGAAACAATTTCAATCCCAACAACAACCACAGGAAGGGTCATCTGAACCACGTAACCAAAGAGGAGGCACAAAATGCTCCGGATATCATACTCGGTACGTTTCCTGTCAACACAATACCTGCAATGGTTTTCTTTGATTCTGGAGCTGCTCACTCTTTTGTTTCGAAAAGTTTTGCTTTGCAAAATAATTTTTCGATGCTTCCTTTGGAGAAATCCATGATCATCAAGTCCCCTGGGATTCAGCAAATTACTTAGAACTACTGTCAGGATGTGATTATTGAGTTCGAAGGGCTAAAATTTTACGCAAACCTTATTGTGTTGGAAAATAAGGGACTAGATGTCATTCTTGGGATGGATTGGCTGACCACAAATAAAGGTTTCATTGACTGTTTCAACCGGACCGTAATACTCATGCGTCACCTCGGGAAGATGATAAGGGTATCCGCCAAGGAAAGGAAAATACCCAGGCAACCAAGACTGAATAAGGTAGATGTTTTTGAGCTGAGCAAGGTTCCAGTAGTATGTGAATTTCCAGACGTATTCCCCGATGAGCTACCAGGCATGCCACCAGACTGAGAGATAGAATCCAGCATTAAGCTTGCACCAGGAACCACCCCCATATACAAGAAACCATACAGAATGGCACCAGCCGAGTTGGTTGAACTGAAGAAACAAATAAAGGAATTGCTTGACAAAGGATACATTCGAGCCAGTTCCTCACCATGGGGATCACCAATTTTATTTGCCAAAAAGAAAGATGGAACACTATGATTGTGTATTGACTATCGAGCACTCAACATGGTCACGGTCAAGAACAAATACCCGATGCCATGAATAAATGATTTATTCGATCAGCTCGCTAAGGCCAAGGTATTCTCAAAAATTGACCTAAGGTCAGGATACCATCAATTAAAGGTACGAACAGAAGATATCCCCAAGACAGAATTCACCTCCAGATATGGACTGTATGAGTTCACAGTAATGCCTTTTGGATTAACAAATGCTCCTGCATATTTTGTTCACCTCATGAATAAAGTATTTATGAAGTTTATGGACAAGTTCGTTGTGGTATTCATCGACGATATTCTAGTATACTCCAAAACACCAGAAGAGCACACTGAACATCTCAGAATTGTACTAGGAGAACTCAGGAAACACCAATTGTACGCCAAGTTCAGCAAGTGTAAATTTTGGTTAAGGCAAGTAGGCTTTCTAGGCCACGTGCTAACCCAAGACGGTATCGCCGTGGACCCGGAGAAAGTAAAGGCCGTACTTGGCTGGAAGTCACCAACCAGTGTAACAGACATACGAAGTTTCTTGGGAATGGCAGGATATTACCGCAGATTTATTGAAGGATTCTCCAACATAGCCAAACCTATGACCCAGTTACTCAAGAAGGAAAAGAAGTTTGAATGGACAGAGGCCTGCGAGAAAAGTTTCCAAGAGCTAAAGAGGAAGTTAACAACAGCACTAGTATTAGTTGTGCCAGACATACACAAGAATTTGGAAGTATATTGTGACGCGTCCAGGAAAGGTCTTGGATGTGTATTGATGCAAGAAGGCAAGGTTGTCGCCTACGCTTCCAGGCAGCTTCGCAAGCATGAGGAAAATTATCCCACTCATGACTTGGAGATGGCAGCAGTCATCCATGCACTTAAGGAATGGAGGCATTTCTTACTTGGAAATCGATGTGAAATATATACAGACCACAAAAGTCTCAAATACATTTTCACGCAGCCAGAATTAAATTTACGGCAAAGGCGCTGGTTGAAATTTGTAAAGGATTATGATGTCGGTATCCACTACCATCCAGGTAAAGCAAATGTGGTGGCCGATGCTCTTAGTTGGAATCCCATCTCCAACGAAAGCAGTCTGCACGGCTTGAGACCCGAATTCCAACAAGAATTTACCAGACTTAACTTATTGATGGTAGCAGAAGGCACCATATCAAATTTGGAGATACAACCCGACCTTGTGGAGAAAATTAAAGAAGCTCAGCCGGGTCATCCTAGTATAGAAGGTATAAAAAAAAGGTGAGTAAGGGCAAAGCCTCAGAATTCGTCGTAGACAATGGAGGAATACTATGGTACGGGGAAAGACTCTTCGTACCAAACATAGAAGATCTTAAACAACAAGTTTTGGGTGAAGCCCACACCGCCCCATATTCAATTCACCCTGGAGGGACCAAAATGTATAAAGATATTCAAGAAAGATTTTGGTGGCACGGTATGAAGAGGGACATCGCTACCTTCATTGCATGTTGCGACTCATGTCAACGCATAAAAGCTGAACATCAGAGACCAGCCGGATTACTGCAACCAAACAAAATACCTGAGTGTAAATGGGATGAAATAGGGATGGATTTCATTGTCAGACTACCTCGGTCACGACACGGGAATGATGCTATATGGGTCATCACCGACAGGTTAACCAAGGTAGCACATTTTATTCCAGTAAAGACAACCCACACCACTCAGAAGCTTGCCAGGATTTACCTCTCCCGCATAGTTTGTCTACACGGTGTCCCAAGGACTATATTATCCGACAGGGGCACTCAGTTCATTTCGAGATTTTGGGATCACTTACAACAGGCACTGGGAACTCAGCTAGCCTTCAGTACAGCTTACCACCCCCAGACAGATGGGCAAACGGAACGCATAAACCAGATCTTAGAAGACATGCTGAGAGCATGTGTCCTCACATATGGAACCAGTTGGGAAGAAAGTCTGCCATATGCCGAGTTCGCATACAACAACAGTTACCAGGCCAGCCTGCAAATGGCACCATTTGAGGCTTTGTATGGACGAAGATGCCGTACCCCGTTGAATTGGTCAGAAACTGGAGACAGCCGCATCTTCGGACCAGACATGCTCAGAGAAGCCAAGGAGAAAGTCAAGCTAATCAGGGATAGGCTCAAGACCGCCCAAAGCCGACAGAAGAGTTATTACGATCAGAAGCATCGTAGGGTCAGCTTCGAACCCGGAGAGTTTGTGTACCTACGAGTATCCCCTATGAGGGTATTACAACGATTCAAGATAAAAGGAAAGCTAGCGCCAAGATTTATCGGACCATTCTGTATATTGGCACGAAGAGGCACGGTCGCCTACCAACTAGACTTACCTAAGGAACTATCCGATATCCACAACGTGTTCCACGTTTGGCAGTTAAGGAAGTGCATAAGCAACCCAGAAAAACAAGTATCCCATGAGAACATTGACGTGCAACAAGACCTCACTTATCGAGAACATCCAGTGAAGATACTAGAGGAGTCTGAAAGGAGGACCTGACAAAAGACCATTAAATTTTTCAAAGTTCAGTGGAGCAATCACACTGACAACGAAGCAACTTGGGAAAGAGAGGATTTTCTTCAAGCAGAGCATCCGCACTTATTTGAGGGACAGCTGAAATCTCGGGGACGAGATTTTTCCTAAGGGGGTAGGTGTTGTGACACTCCAAAAATTTTATTTGGTTTTAGCTAAAACCTTGGTGGTTTTTCTTTTGTGGATTGAGACCTTTCAAAAAAATTTGTTTTAGAAAAACAATCCTATTAAAAATCTTTTTCTTTGGCCAGGATTGTTATTTCTGTTATCTTCTTCAAACTTTGGGTTTAACCTTTTTTAAAACTTCTCCTCTGATTGGTTCTCTTCTCAAATTATTTTTGGGAGTTCAATCCTTTCTTTTTGAAAAGAAAACTCTATGAAAATTTGGGATCTTCAATTCTTTTGATAACCACCCATGACCTTGTATTTTTGCTCATGAAGTGAACCACTCCAAAACCTCCTCTCCTCCTTGTTAACAACCCAAGTTCTCTGTCCCAACTCATCCAAACAAGTTTTGAATTTTATTTTGATTATTTCACCTCTCAATTCTTTTCTGATCTTTAGTTGAGCCTGACCCATTTACAAAGCAAGTACCCTATAGCTTTTGTATCTGGACCTCAAACCAACTCTTCTGGCTAGTCCTTTGTACCCACAACCCAGAACCATCTTGATCCACTCATCTTCTTTTCAAATATTTCAACTTACACTCCCTGCAAGTTTGGACCAAATTTATCAAATTTGGTGAAATTCATATCTACACTTCTCCAAATATTCCACCAAAAATCAGGCAGCCTACTGGAGCAATGAGAAGTCACTCTACCAAAAATCAGCCCAAGGAAAAATTCCTACAAGCCAGAAACATTCTGTCGAACACCTTGCATGCACTGTTTCAGTTCAAATTCAGACTTTCAGTGTCGATCTTCGTCAGTTAAGTGCAGTCACGAGATCACAGTGCCCCTTGGTACGTTGCTCGCCGCCTGGCTGCTTGTCCGGAGCCCCGCACGCGCGCTTGGCGCCTTCCTGGCGTCGGTGGTGCCCTGGCCCGCCTGCGCCGGCGTGTCTTGCGGCTGCTGAACCGCCGTAACGGCTGGCAGGAAGCAGAACGGCGGCGCAACGCCGTTCACCGCCGCCCAAGCTCCCTGGTGGCTCCGCGTGGCCCTCTCCACGCCAGCGCACGCATGCAGCACGGTCGCCGTGGCGCGGCGTGCACAGCGCATGCTCTCTGCCGCCGACGGGTCCGCGCCGCTCCGTTCCGTTGAACTCCACCTCAGCAAGCAAAACCCGACGCCGTTGGCACCTAAACAGACTCAGTGGACCTCCACGACGGCGCACAACTCCTAAACCCTCCCAACCAAGCCCTGCGCCGCCGTAATCTCTTGCCGGAGAACCCCGTTCTCGGCAACCTCCTCGGGGTGGCTATATATAGCGCCCCCGAGCCCGCTCTCACTCCCGCACGCCTCCACCAACTCACCACACCCCGCCTGGCCACTGGAGGGGCCTCGAGGAGCCCTCCTTCCTCGACTCCGGCCACCTCCGTCCGCCTCGGGCTCCAGCTCGATTCACTGCGGTGAGGTCATCTCCGGTGCCCAAACTCCGTCAAGCACCACCTCTAGCTACCAGATACTTGACCACCTCCTCAATTTGATCTTTGCAGCCCTCTCCTGCGAGCTTCACCCTCGTCCGAAACGCCGTCCGCCGGAGCAAGGGACACCGTCGACACGGTGCACGCCGGCGACCACCTCGACCACCACCCGACACGGAACAGCACCGTGAGCACGGAGGTAACCTCCGATCCCTTTGCCTCGCCGTGGATCGCCGCCGGCGATCGCCGTGGCCCTCTGGCGCCAAAAGCCCCGCTTCGGTTTTCAAACCCGACGGGTGGGACCGCCCCGTCAGGTTTCTCTCTTTTTTTCGAATCGTTTTCTGAAAGCGTATTCGGGCAAAATACGTCTTCTCTTCTGGGCCGGCGTATTTGAGACTGAAACGTTTCCTGTTTTTATAAATAAGACCCTGGGAAGTTTCTGTTTCATTACAGATGGGCCCCTGGGCAAATACCTTTATAACTTTTTAGCAGAAACATATTTTTGAGTGATTCTTTTTCTGTTCTCTTCAAAATTTTGTCTAGTTTTTTATCAGATTTATTTGAAGATTATTTGGAATAAATTTTGTGCACCTCTCGGTATTCACGATAGCGCGTATATTCTCTTTATACCGTAGATACCGAAGGAGGTGACGGGACCGCGAACTTCACCGAGTTAGACTCCGACTACTTCAAACCAGGAAAGCATGTTTGAACTTTTGATATGATGAGTGTCTTGGCATGTTTTGCATTTAGTTAGTTTCATGGCATGTTGTGGATCATACCGATGAACTGTATATTATGCATTGTTGAGACAAGTAAGTTCGATGATCCATACCTTGTTGGATGTGAGTATGCAAGGCCATGTGTTGGCATGAAGATGGGTAAGATGGCAGTGTGGTAGCATGCTAGTCTTATGCCATGCAGGTTACTACAGTACCAACCCGTATCGGTTGGGCTCGTATCCATTTCCCCTCCCTATACTACCACATGTTTCCCGAAAGGGATATGGTTTAGTAAGTCGCAAACCAATTTCTTGGTACACACCAAAAAGGAGAGGCCGGGATGATGGTTCCATGGCCCTGGATTAAAGCCAGATCATCCGGTCAGGGGGCATGGGTGTTTCCGGTTGGGACCGAGAGGGGGCACCCCTTAGAGCGTGCGTATATAAATTTGATCACATGCTATTCGAGATTGTGATCTCCCCGTCTCAAAAGTTTTTCTTGGACGATGTCGAGGGTGATTCCTGGCATCGAGATGTTGGATGGGTGTGTACTGGTTAGCTGTGTTTCCTTCTGAAATACCGTAAACGGAACTAGTCCTTGTGACTACGGAAATCCGTTAACTATGAGAAATTTTGTACAAACTCTGCAGAGTCATATATCCTCAAATCATCTTATCTATATCCAAGTTCCGAGCTAACTGACATGTGCCAGTTTTGGTGACAGATCATCCGGTGAGACCATGAGCACTAAGATCAGTTAAATGTTTGTTCTTGAGGATGGACTAACCCGTTTAATTTTATGAGTTGAATATAATTATTATGAATATTATTTCTTTATCAGTTAAAGCCCTTCATGTGGTGTCGCTCAGACGCCCGACTATGGCATTTCTTTTAAAGCCCTTTATGTAGTGTCGCTCAGACGCCCGACTGTGGCATTTCTTTTAAAGCCCTTTATGTGGTGTCGCTCAGACGCCCGACTGTGGCATTTCTTTTAAAGCCCTTTATATGGTGTCGCTCAGACGCTTGACTCTGGCATTTCTTTTAAAGCCCTTTATGTGGTGTCGCTCAGACGCCCGACTGTGGCATTTCTTTTAAAGCCCTTTATGTGGTGTCGCTCAGACACCCGACTGTGGCATTTCTTTTAAAGCCCTTTATGTGGTGTCGATCAGACGCCCGACTGTGGCATTCCTTTTAAAGCCCTTTATGTGGTGTCGCTTAGACGCCCGACTGTGGCATTTCTTTTAAAGCCCTTTATGTGGTGTCGCTTAGACGCCCGACTGTGGCATTTCTTTTAAAGCCCTTTATGTGGTGTCGCTAAGACGCCCGACTGTGGCATGAATTTTCTTTCTTTTATTAATTTACCTCCGTGGCGTCGCTCTAAACACTCGATTGTTTTCCATTACTTTACTGTTGGAATTCCAGGCGGACTACCGCCGTTTCCCTTTTTACTTACCCTGCCTAATATTACTTTGAATGTGCATTGGTAATTTAATCGTGACACACTCATGCATGCATTTTTTATATCTTACGTCCGAACTGTCTGGCGAGTACTTTCAAAGTACTCACTGGCTTGTTGATTTGGCCAGATGCTGACGAAGGTGATCCCAGGGATGAAGAGTTCGATAGCGAATCCGACGCCTAGAGGAGTCCCAGTCAGTCTCGTGCGACCCTGGACTTGGTCACTGTTTTATACCCGCTGCCGCAACCCGAATAAATTCATCGAGCCTCACCTCGACGCTCGATGGGACGATAGTTTGAGAGTCACATATCCACTCCCCACTGTGTTACTCCACCACTGCCATATTTGCGAGTCAGTAGTATGCCACCACTCCCTTGTGTCATAATCGCCTTTATGTATAATTATTGGCACGCTTGTAATAAATTGTTGAGCATTATCAGCTCAACCCTGTATTATATTTGATGCTACTGGCTTATTGTATCAAAAGTTTGTCTACCAGTGAGGATGTTTTTATCTCAAACTAGATTCTAAAGATTGGTTTCTCAATAAATATTTTTATTGGAAAACCGGTCGTGACAGAAAGCCATCATTGGAATATACAAGCCAAGTTCTTATGATGAAAAATTCCCACTAGTATATGAAAGTGACAAAATAGGGGACTCTCCGTCATGAAGATCATGGTGCTACTTTGAAGCACAAGTGTGGAAAAAGGATAGTAACATTGTCCCTTCTCTCTTTCTCTCAATTTTTTTCTCCTTTTTCTCTTTTTTGTTGTTTGGGATTGTTTGGCCTCTTTTTTTATGTGAGCTTCTTTGGCCTCTTTCATTTTTTATAAAGTCCGGAGACTCATCACAACTTGTGAGGGAATCGTAACTTCCATCATCGTTTCCTCACATGGGACAATACTCTAATAATGATGATCATCACACTTTTTGTCGTGGGTTTGTCACGGCAGATGTCCTAGCCAAAGGACTTAGTCGTGGAGCCATCGCAACGGGTTAACTTGAAGGGGTTAAAGCGGACACAGGGACACAGAGGGTTTATACTAGTTCAGCCCCTTCGAGGAAGGTAAAAGCCTACATCTAGTTTGTGGTGGAATTGATGAAGTCTCGATGGCTAGGGAGCAGATAAGCTTCGCCTAGGCCTCGAGTTGTGGTTGTCTCCCCCTGAACCGATATCGGGCCGTCCCCTTATATACACGGGTGATGCCCGTCGGTTCATAGAGTCCCAATCTCCGGTTTATACTCATACCCGGGTTGGTCTCTTCCTTATCCCTAACTTACAATACAAGTTGTACACAGGCCGGTTTACGGCTACAGATGTTAAACCGACTACGGCCTCGGGCCTTTACATAGCCTCCTGGGCTTTACCATTCTAGAACTACAGATGAAGTTAACCCGTCCCGTATAGGCCGGTTTACGCTCAGTAGTAATATCCCCAACATTAGGCCCCAGGTTGATTTGAATGAGTTCATGTCAACCCTTAGCATAAATCTTCATATTCAGCACTTTCCCTTCGTCGCTAAACCGCTATGTCGTCATCTTCGTCGGTGGCCGTAAACCGGCATGACATCATCATGAAGCTAGCTTTTATGATGCCTTCTTTGTTTAACCAATTCGCAATAACCGAGGCGACAGCTCTGCTTCCAAAATCTGTGGCTCCTGGATTCGCGCGCTTGACACATGTGTTTTGCCTTATAAATAGGGGCGAAGGGTCATTTCTTTTTCCCCTTCACCCTTTTCCTCTTCGTCTTCTCCGCGCCGTCCGCTTCGTAGCTCCACTGCTGTCGCTGACCTCCGCATCGTCTCGGGCCGCTGCATCAACCTGCCTGGACTAGAGAAACTGCGGCGTGCTCCCGCATCCCTCCGAGCTCCGGTGAGATCCCCACCTTCTCAACTCAGATCTGCCTCTAGGGTTTACTATGTTCTTCACGTTCTTCACGTTCTTCGCGTTCTTCGCGTTCTTCGCACCTAAACTGAGATGCACCTTCATATGACCCCACGACCTTTGCTCCGTTCAGTAGTAGTTTTCGGCATCTGTTTTCATTGCAATATACCTGGACCGTAGATCTGATCCATAGCTTGACCTTGCTGTTCTTGCACAATTTTCCTTAAATCATGAGTATTTTACCCCTTTTATGAGATCGCTCCAGATCCAATATCATACTGAGATAATGTGAAACCTGTTTCCGTACACTTGCTCTTTTACAATTTCCACTGTTTCACGGTCTTAGGTCCAGCGGTTTAACCTTGTTGTAGAACATCACCAAATCGGTACATACCATTAGTCCCCTTGTTGAACCGCCAGTAATCCCTTGATAGACCGCACCGCTTTACCAACGTCGGTTTGTAATTGATTTCCTCCGGTTTAACATTGATAGTATCAACATGAAAAACCTGTGCACCACACAGTCCTGAACCGGAATCATTTTCATTTTGTAGACTTCCTCATGGCTAAGCAAGTGTATGAGTGCAACTGGGCTCCTTCCCGGGTCACGGAAACTCAACTGAATAATCTGGTTCTGACCGGTGCTTTGAGCAGCAGAAAAACCATTCATTGGAGGGTGCCGGGCAAAGAGTGCCCCCCTACACCCCAAGACGGCGAAGTCGTTGTTTTTGCGGATCACTTAGCCCGCGGTTTCAACCCGCCCGGTTCAAAATTTTATCACGACGTTTTGGCTAATTTCCAACTCCATCCACAAGATATCGGCCCCAACTCTGTCACTAACATATGCCACTTTCAAGTGCTCTGTGAGGTGTTTTTTCAAGAGGAACCTACAGTTGAGTTGTTCCGAGATTGCTTTCACCTAAACCGCCGCACAGAATTTACTGATGGCTCCAACATGGAACTGGGTGGCGTGTCAATCCAGAAAAGGAAAGAGGTCACTTACCCTCATGCGAAACTGCATAGTCACCCCCAAGAGTGGAATAACTCCTGGTTTTATTGTAAAGACACCTCTCCAGAGAATGAGAATATCCTGCCCGGCTTTCGTCCAGAACGGCTCAGCAACACTCACCCCCTTCCTCAGAGGCTGACTGCTAAAGAGAGGAGTAAATACGCCCCCCAACTGTCCAAGCTCAGAGCCTTCATGGCCAACGGTTTAGCAGGAGTCGACCTCGCTCGTTGCTGGATATCTTGGAGTATACTGCCACTCAGTCAACGCTCCGGTTTGATGTGTGAATACACAGGCAGTGTTGATGATCCGTTACGTCATGTAAACATCCAGCTTACGGATGACGAGGTCACCGAAGCCGTAAAGAAGATTTTAAATGAACCGGAACGCGTCTGTGCACGAACTGGCCTTCTTCCCTTCTGCGCCATCAACAAACCACCAGCGGTAAAAATTTCTTCTCATTAAGTCTGATGTTATTTTGTGCGCGTATGACTGATTGTAATGTCTGTTGACGCAGGGTGATGACCTGTTCTGGAGCAAAAAACTCCCTCAAGGAAAGACGGATAAACCGGAGCAATCGACCCGGCCTAAGACGAGAGTCGTCAAAAAATCTGCTCACAAGAGGAAAACCACGGCCTCTTCCGATCCTGCCGATGATGAGGTGGGTAATCCGGGTTTTGAAGCTGATCTTGACTCCCTCGGTTTGTTGTTCGTACAGCTTATTGACGATGCAATTTGTCAGGATGATGCCGAAGCGAGCCATGCTGATGATGCAGAGGTAATTACCATTTCTTCTGATTCAAGCCTTCTGCCTTTCCACAAAATCCGTCAGGCGAACCGTAAAGTTAAATTTTCCTATCCTCTTGCTTACTTGGATCCCAACTTTCCTATGAAGACCCTTCAACACGAGGTGCGCCGTACAACCCGACACAGCGGTCAGGTAGTTACCTCCGCCGGTTTACCGAACAGTCCGGTTCGGAGACGTCGTTCAGAGGTCTCTAACTTGCTTGTCAAATTTTGTCCTAAAGCGGGCTATTTTCGTTAGCCGCTTAATCCATCTGACTCCGATTATCAGGTCACCTCGCACTCATCCTCTGGCGAGTCAACTGGTACTCAGCTGCCTCCGCTCAAAACCGTGCTTGGGTAAGCTTACTTTCTCATCAAGTTGTCCATTGTTGTAATCTTCACCATATGCTGTCTTCAACTTTACTGCTTCTTTCAGAGCTAAACCAAGGCCGAGCAAAAAAGCTCGCCAAGACAAAACAGGAGAAGAAAACGCTCCTCCTGAACCGGACACTGCCCCAAACGTTGAAACGACCACCCCTGAGGATGTAATTGATGACCCATTAGTCCGAGATGAAGTCATTGTTCCTGAAGAAGGCTCTGTTAACCCCTCCGGCCCAACGGATCAACCAGCCAGCCCGATTCGTGCTAAGAAAACCATTAGTTCCTCAAAGCCTGTCGAGAAACCGACCGTGCCAGTCCAGACCGACGACCACAACGATGATGAAGTCATGATTACCGGCATAGGTCGTACTGAACCGGGAAATCCCATCGCTCTGGCCAAGCACACTGCTAAAGAAGAAATTTCTGCTTTAAGTAAAGGTAAATGGGATGTTGATCTGGCCACGTACTCCACTCTTGGCGCTCAAGACATTCATTCTGGCTATTTAAACCGGCTATATACTAGCCGCGACTATGAAGCCAATCTTGTGAAGATGATGAAAGACAAATTCGAGGTAACTTCCATGCCCTCACTCCTGCTTCTTACCACCGTAGCCCCCAAGGGTCGGTTTAACTTTATCATAATTGAATCGACACTTGCAATCATCATACCGTAGCATCCGAAATATCATTAAAGCAAATAGCCATTAGCCCCCAAGTGCCAAGTTGAATATTTGTATTGAGCTTGGGACTTTGATAATGACCTGAGAACTTGAGATCAAATAAGCATTAGCCCCCAAGTACAAAGTATCTAACTTGTTATGTGCTTGGTACTTTCTTTGTTTAAACTGTATAACTTGTCGGACTGCACGCTGAACTGAAGGTCAAAGAGAGCCAAATCGCTGATCTTCAAGAGAATGTGAAGTCCCAGCAAGCAGAATCTTCCAAAGCCAAGGAGGAACTAACCAGCGCTTTGGGCAGCATGGAACAATTGAAGGAAGGTTTTAATAAGGAGCGGGCGGACTGGGCTACAGAAAAGGCCGCTTTAACCAAGAAGATTGAAACCGCCGAAGCTGCCCTTAAAACGGTAACGGATGAATTGACCAGTGTGAAGCGACAGGTGCACACAATGGCTGCAGCCATCTTTGGTAAGCCTCCTATAACATGTGCAATGCCCTTGATTCTTCTACAAAACCGCTCGGTTTACGACCTGCTGATCGTATTACAGGCACTCGCATCCATCACTTGGGATCAGACGTGCGTATGAAGCTGAAAGCGGTCTATACCTTAGTCGAGCAGCTGTATACGGGCGCTCAGCGGATTATCACCACTGCTTCACACAACAATCCGGCACCCACATTGATCCAGGACACACTGAAGAGGTTGTCGATGCTCCCTGCTCGGATTGAAGAGCTAAAAAGATCTGCTGCTCGAACCGGAGCCATTAACGCTTTAATCCAGGCCAAAGCATGGGTGCCTGATTTTGATCCCGTTGAAGCGGCTCAAGGCTATCCTAGCCTAAAGGTGGATGGCTCCGAATTTGATGAAGAAGAATTGAGAAAGATAAACCGGGCAGTGCGCCCTCTGGCCTGCCAATTGGTAGAAGAAGCAAACTTGTCTCATTATCAAGCCCAGTATGACGATCAGAACAAGCGGGTAGCTGTGCCAATCCCTAAAGCGGAAAACTTAATTCCTCCAATCCGTAAGCACACTTATGCCCCTAATATTGAACCGTCGTCACTGATACATGAGGAAGCCGTTTTTCAAGCATTAATGGGGATCGATTGGACCACTGTTGACTTCCAGCCGCTGGGTAGGGAGGAGGACGCTCAAGTGGAGCAGGATGATCCAGAACCATCAAACCGGAACGGCACGCAGGCGTGAACTGAGGGCAGTTTTAACTGGTTTCCTTTTGATACTTTGTCAAAAAACAATCACCTTATTCGGGCACCGTGTTGCCTTGTAATAGGATAGACCTTACCTTATGCTTCATGAGATGCCTTCGCGCATCAGCACTGATATCCTCCTTTGGAAAATCATTATTGCCAACTTATATCTCCTGCGATCACAAATTTTTAAACTACCAGGGCGGTTGTACCGTCATCCAGTTTGCGAATTATTATAGTTACGCAAGGAAACATGCAAGTATGATCAAACTTTTGTGATACGAAATACCTGTCATAATGGGCATGAAATAGGCGTTCGTAGCCAATATTGAAGCGGGAGTTGATAACTCTTAAACCGTCCTGGGAGAATCGAACCCTTGTGTATATAACACCGGTTTACAATGTAAACCATCTTTTAATAACAGCAGCCTTTCGTTGCTCGAAAGAGGATATTTAGCATAAAAAACTCAAACCGAGCCAACAATCTCAGATTTTTGCAAAAGAGGGCCGTGTTCCTGCCAACTTGGCTATGTTGGACCGGTGCCGAATGTTGTCGGTTTAAGAGAAAAGCAATAAACTATCAACTCTTTGCAAAAAAGGAAAGAGATCAAAATACGGCCAAAAAAACCTTTTGCAAAAGAAGAGCTCTATTGAGCTTGGTCAGACGGAATCACCATGGTCAGACGCAACCAAGCCCCCCTAAGGTGTAGCGATGGTGCCAGTCAGCCAGGACCCCAAAATGACGCGTGGCATTATGCCGGCCAAGTGGCATTGCTATGGTTCGGGTTCGACCAAGCCCCCAAATGACTCTAAGGCCCGTAGGCCGACCAAGAGGCGTGACCGGTTCAGACGTGACCGTGTCCCCAAATGATTCTAGTGGCTTCCACCGGCCAAGAGGTATTGCATCGGTTCGGACACGACCGAGCCCCCAAATGACTCTGGTGGCTTTCGCCGGCCAAGAGGTATTACATCGGTTCAAACATGACCGAGCCCCCAAATGACTCATAAGGATAGCCATGTTCTCTTTGGTTCGAACACAACCTATGTTTGAACAGGAAGCCTCAAGTGATCTCGTTAAGACTTGCAAGGGGTAAACCGGATGTTGCTTAAAGACAACCCCGTGTAACCACACATGATATAAAGGAACAGATACCCCGCTTTAGCTGAGGATCCGGTTTATTATAATATATACATATTCATGATATATACATAAGCAGAGCCCATGGCTCAGGTATAGTAAGGCCGAAGATGAGCTATATTCCACGGTCTGTCGGTCTCTTGTCCGGATTTGCGTGAATCTTTATGCTCTCGAACATCTACCAGGTAGTATGAACCATTGTGTAGATTCTTGCTGACCACGAAAGGCTCTTCCCAAGGCGGAGACAATTTATGCATCTCTGTTTGATCTTGAATAAGTCGAAGCACCAAATCTCCCTCTTGAAAGGTTCTGGTCCTGATCCGACGACTGTGATAGCGACGAAGATCCTGTTGGTAGATCGCTGAACGGGCAGCTGCTATGTCTCGTTCTTCATCTAGCCGGTCCAAAGCGTCCTGTCTGGAACTTTCGTTGTCTGCTTCAACGTAAGCCGCCACACGAGGTGAATCGTGTCGTATGTCACTAGGAAGAACTGCCTCTGCCCCATAAACCATGAAGAACGGCGTATATCCAGTTGACCTGTTAGGCGTGGTGTTGATGCTCCATAACACAGAGGGTAACTCTTCGACCCAACAACCGGGCGTCCGCTGCAAAGGAACCATAAGCCTGGGCTTAATTCCTCTCAAGATCTCCTGATTAGCTCTTTCTGCTTGACCATTGGACTGTGGGTGTGCCACTTAAGACACATCAAGGCGGATGTGCTCTCGTTCGCAAAACTCCTTCATGGCACCTTTAGATAAATTGGTACCATTGTCTGTGATGATGCTGTGTGGAAAACCAAACCGGAAAATCACTTTTTTGATGAACCATTCCGCGGTGGCCGCATCACATTTGCTAACGGGCTCTGCTTCTATCCACTTTGTAAATTTGTCCACCGCCACCAGAAGGTGGGTCTTCTTGTCCTTGGACCGTTTGAAAGGCCCAACCATGTCCAGCCCCCAGGTTGCAAACGGCCAAGTAATTGGAATCATCCTCAATTCTTGAGCCAGGACGTGAGCGCGTCTTGAGAATTTTTGACAACCAACACACCGCCTGACCAGATCCTCCGCATCCGCATGAGCAGTCAGCCAATAGAAACCATGATGAAAAGCTTTTGCCACTAAAGACTTTGAACCGGCGTGGTGACCACAATCTCCTTCGTGGATCTCACGCAAAATTTCACGGCCTTCCTCAGGAGATACACACCGTTGAAAAGCTCCTGTCACACTGCGATGATGTAGTTCGCTGTTTTCCACTACCATGGACTTGGACCGCCATACTATCTGCCTGGATAGAACCTCATCCTCTGGCAACTCCCCTCGGTTCATGTACGCCAGGTAAGGGAGCGTCCAATCCGGGATGACATGTAATGCCGCAACCAATTGAGCCTCTGGGTCAGGAACCGCCAAATCTGCTTCACCAGGCAGTTGAACCGACGGGTTGTAAAGCACATCAAGGAACACATTAGGTGGTACCAGTTTACGCTGTGACCCCAGTCGACTTAAAGCATCCGCCGCCACGTTCTTTAGTCGGTCCACATGGTCCACCTGATAACCTTTGAAGTGACCTGCGACCACATCAACCTCACGACGATAAGCAGCCATGAGTGGATCTTTTGAATCCCATGTACCAGACACCTGCTGGGCCACCAAATCAGAGTCGCCAAAGCACTTAACCCAGCTTAAATTCATCTCCTTAGACATCCGAAGACCATGAAGCAAGGCCTCATATTCTGCTGCATTGTTAGTACAAGGGAACATTAAACGGAGAACATAACAAAACTTATCACCTCGTGGGGAAGTTAGTATGACTCCAGCCCCCGATCCTTCCAATTGACGTGATCTGTCAAAATGAATGGTCCAGTAAGTGTTATCCGGCTTCTCTTCAGGGACTTGCAACTCCGTCCAATCATTGATAAAATCCACCAATGCCTGAGACTTTATCGCAGTGCGAGGCGCATACTTTAAACCGTGCGGTCCAAGCTCTATAGCCCACTTGGCAATCCGACCAGTCGCTTCCCGGTTCTGGATGATATCACCCAAAGGAGCAGAGCTGACCACCGTGATAGGGTGGCCTTGGAAATACTGCTTCAGCTTCCGGCTTGCCATAAAAACTCCATATACTAGCTTTGGCCAATGCGGATATCGTTGTTTGGACTCAATCAGCACCTCGCTGATGTAATAAACCGGATGCTGAACCAGGTATTCTTTGCCTGCCTCCTTCCGCTCTACCACAATAGCCACACTGACCGCGCGAGCGTTAGCAGCTACGTACAACAACAATGGTTCCTTATCAGTGGGAGCAGCGAGTACGGGCGGATTGACCAGCTGTCGCTTTAAATCCTCGAACGCCTGATCAACAGCAGAATTCCAGACAAACCGATCTGTCTTCTTCAACATTTGATACAGAGGAATTGCTTTCTCTCCGAGGCGGCTGATAAACCGGCTTAACGCAACAATTCTGCCTGCCAGACGTTAGACGTCATTGATGCATTTCGGTTTAGCTAGAGAGGTGATAGCCGTGATTTTGTCCGGATTAGCCTCAATTCCCCTGTTGGACACCAAGAAACCCAACAGCTTACCAGCTGGTACACCAAAGACACACTTGGTTGGATTGAGCATCATCTTGTATATCCTTAAGTTATCAAAGGTCTCCTTCAAATCATCGACCAACGTTTCCTTCTTCCTTGACTTGACCACAATGTCGTCCACATAAGCGTGCACATTACGGCCAATCTGCTTGTGGAGACAATTTTGCACACACCGTTGATAAGTTGCCTGGGCACTTTTGAGCCCAAAAGGCATAGATACATAGCAGAAGGCTCCAAAGGGCGTAATGAACGCCGTCTTCTCCTGGTCCTTAACCGCCATCTTAATCTGATGATAACCAGAGTATGCATCCAGAAAGCATAAACGCTCGCAACCTGCCGTAGCATCAATGATTTGATCAATACGGGGGAGGGCAAAAGGATCTGCAGGGCAGGCCTTATTAAGATCTGTATAGTCCACACACATACGCCAAGTGCCGTTTTTCTTAAGGACCAGCACCGGATTAGCAAGCCATTCAGGGTGAAAAACTTCAACGATGAAGCCGGCCGCTAAGAGCCTGGCCACCTCTGTTGAACCGACGGAGGAACTGTTTCACCAGTTTGTATTTAGGATCCACATTAAGGGTGTGCTCAGCGAGTCGCCTCGGTACACCTGGCATGTCAGAGGGCTTCCATGCAAAGATGTCCCGATTCTCACGGAGGAACTCGATGAGCGCGCTTTCCTATTTTGGATCCAAATTGGTACTGATGCTGAATTGCTTGGACGAATCACCAGCTACGAAATCAACAAGCTTGGTCTCCGCGGCTGACGTGAATTTTAAAACTGGATCATGCTCTGTGGTAGGCTTCTTTAAAGGAGTCATATCCGTTGGATCAACATTATCCTTGTAGTATTTGAGTTCTTCCGCAGCACAAACCGATTCCGCATAGGCGGCATCTCCCTCTTCACACTCCAAAGCGATCCTGCGGCTCCCGTGAACCGTGATGGTTCCCTTGTGGCCTGGCATCTTGAGCTGCAGATATACATAACAGGGCCGTGCCATGAATTTAGCATAAGCCGGCCGACCAAACAAGGCGTGGTACGGGCTTTGGATCTTCACCACCTCAAAAATCAGTGTTTCTGACCGGGAATCGTGATCATCACCAAAAGCCACCTCCAATGCTATCTTGCCCACGGGATACGCAGACTTGCCTGGCACCACGCCATGAAAAACCGTGTGTGAAGGCCGTAGATCTTTATCCTTGAGCCCCATACGTCGAAAGGTCTCATAGTACAGGATGTTAATACTGCTGCCCCCATCCATGAGCACCTTGGTGAACTTATAACCTCCTACCTGAGGCGCCACCACTAAAGCCAGTTGACCCGGATTATCCACCCGAGGAGGGTGATCCTCTCTACTACAGGTGATCGGCTGCTCTGACCATCGTAGATATCGGGGCACGGCCGGTTCAACAGAGTTAACTGCCCTCTTCCGGACCTTCTGGAATCGCTTGTCCAAGCTAGTGGTGAATACATGGTACTGGCCACTGTTTAACTGCTTCGGATTGCTCTGGTATCCCGACTGCTGCTGATTATAGCCCCCTTGATCATTCTGGTTATGTTGCTTACCATGTCCGCCCGGATTACCAGCCCCGCTCGGATTACCATTAAACCCTGAACCGGAGTTTCCTCCACCGTGGTTTGGCCCGGATCCCGAACCGCCACCGGGATTATGATCATACCGGAAGGCGTTGGAATTCTTGAACTCTCGCATGATGTAACAATCCTTCCATAGATGGTTTGCTGGTTCCTCCGTCGTTCCAAGCTTTGGGCAGGGCTGATTCAACAAACTATTCAAGCGCTCTGGATTGGGGCTGGGTCCGCCACCGCGGCCCTTGCCCCTACGCGGTCGGCCCCTATTCTGCACATTGGTGTTAGCCACAAAATCCATGGAACCATCCGCTTTACGCTTGCCTCTGAAATTGCCGTTCTTCTTTCCCTTCCCTGCCTTTTCATCATCAGACTCGGGATCCTTGGTACTATCAGAATCAGCATACTTTACCAAAGCAGCCATGAGCGTCCCTATGTCAGTGCAATGGCGCTTCATTCGTCCTAATTTCAATCTCAAGGGCCCAAACCGGCAATTGCTTTCCAAAGTCACAACTGCAGTGTCAGCATTGATGCGGTCTGATGAATGCAAGATCTGCGAAACGCGGCGCACCCAATGAGTGGTTGATTCTCCTTCCGCCTGGACGCAGGCGGCTAAGTCCACTATCGACATGGGCTGCCTGCACGTATCTTTGATATTACTGATAAACCGTGCTCGCAATTGAGCCCATGAACCGATGGTATTGGGCGGCAGGCTTTTTAACCAAGTGCGGGTCGTTCCTTCAAGCATCATAGAGAAATATTTTGCACATGCAGCTTCATCTACGTCAAGCATCTCCATGGCCATCTCGTAACTCTCCACCCACGCCTCCGGGGGTTGATCCGCTGTATAATTAGGTACCTTGCGCGACCCCTTGAAGTCCTTAGGCAGGCGCACATTGCGCAAAGCAGGTGTAAGGCAAGGCACCCCCAAAGCGCTAGAAGCAAGCCCTGGTTCCACCGAAGTGGTGGGACGAACCGGCGTAGTCTTATGTGCTGCCAATGTGGCTTCTCTGCATGCACGGGCCCGGTCTACCAACTCCTGGGCATCAGGAGCCGGATTGTCACCGCGGGGCCCTCCATGCTGTCCATTGCTGGACTCAGCTTGTTCTTCCAGGTGCCTGTTATAACTCCGGATTGGACGTGGGGTAGAATGAATCCGCTCGCGGCTGTATGAATACGCCTCCTATTGGACCAGCGCCGTTCTGAGGAGCTCCTTGACCCGGCGCGTCTCTATGGCCTGCAACGAATCTCCCTCGACCGGAATAGCCTCTAGACGTGCTGCTGCAGCAACAAGATTATCCAGCGGGTTGGAGTAATGATCCGGGGGTGCGGTCACAATCCGCGGCTCCGGGTTATAACGGGCTAGATCTACTATGTGGGGCTGAACCGGCGCGCTTGTCCTAGGCTCCTCTGCTCGGTTTACCACTGGTTGATTACTGGTCCCTGCTCCAGGAGTTTTGAAAAGATCCCTTCCTTCAAACACCGGTGGCAGGCGGGACCGATATTTCCTCCTCATGACCTCCTGCGAAGCGTTCTAATCCAGCATGAACTTATAGGCTTGCGCGTCCAAAGCGGCCCGTTCTGCAGTCATCCTGACCTCCTCGGCCGCCAGATCTGCCTTGGCCTGGCTAATCTGTTCTCTCACCTTTGCAATCTCTGCGTTATGAGCATCCCGATCCGCCGTATTAGCCTCTGTCAAGAGCGCCGCCAGTGCGTCGAACAGATCGGATAATACTTGAACCGGTGGGCGCACAGAACCTCCTGCTCCGTCAGCCGTTGAACCGGAACCATTGCTGCGGCCGTCGATGAATGAGGCGCTGCTTGGGTGCCAGCCATGAATATGCCGACCCGACTAGGCAGATCGGAGGGCTCCGGAATACTGTTGTCATCGGAACAGCCCCCAATCCGACCATCATGCACTTGATACATGGACTCAGTTTCCCCAGTTGACGACTCATCACCGGAGTAAACAACGGTTTCGCCACCAGATTCTGATCCATCCTCATAGTTTCGCCCGTGGATGACTCCCACCAAGGCACGCTTTATGGATGGCTTGACTCGGGCAGGTCGCGCACGCTGAGCTGTCTCGATGAGGTCGGTGCAAGTGTCCAGCTGAGGGCCCGGTTCACCAATCTTGCCGATGAAAACGTGTATACCGCCAAAGGGGACCCGGTACCCGTACTCAATCGAGCCGGCCTCGGGGCCCCAGCTTGCGTCGTCGATGTAGATCTTGCCGCGGCGACTCTTGGTCATCCGGCCCATGGCATATCCCTTGAGTCCTTCAAAGCGGCCCTCCAAGAACTTGAAACCATCATGCGATAGCCCCACGGTGGGCGCCAACTGTCGTGGGTTTGTCACGGCAGATGTCCTAGCCAAAGGACTTAGTCGTGGAGCCATCGCAACGGGTTAACTTGAAGGGGTTAAAGCGGACACAGGGACACAGAGGGTTTATACTAGTTCAGCCCCTTCGAGGAAGGTAAAAGCCTACGTCTAGTTTGTGGTGGAATTGATGAAGTCTCGATGGCTAGGGAGCAGATAAGCTTCTCCTAGGCCTCGAGTTGTGGTTGTCTCCCCCTGAACCGATATCGGGTCGTCCCCTTATATACACGGGTGACGCCCGTCGGTTCATAGAGTCCCAATCTATGGTTTATACTCGTACCCGGGTTGGTCTCTTCCTTATCCCTAACTTACAATACAAGTTGTACACAGGCCGGTTTACGGCTACAGATGTTAAACCGACTACGGCCTCGGGCCTTTACATAGCCTCCTGGGCTTTACCATTCTGGAACTACAGATGAAGTTAACCCGGCCCGTATAGGCCGGTTTACGCTCAGTAGTAATATCCCCAACACTTTTATTTACTTACAACTCGATGCTAGACCAAAATATGACTCTATATGAATGCCTCCGGCGGTGTACCGGGATGTGCAATGATCAAGAGTGACATGTATAAAAAATATTAACGGTGGACCTGCCACAAATACTATGCCAACTACATGATCATGCAAAGCAATATGACAATGATGGTGTGTGTCATAATAAAATAGAATGGTGGAAGTTGCATGGCAATATATCCGAGAATGGCTATGGAGACGCCATAATAGGTAGGTATGGTGGCTGTTTTGAGGAAGGTATATGGTGGGTGTAATGCACTGGAGAGAGTTGCCCGGTACTAGAGAGGCTAGCAAAGGTGGAACGGTGAGAGTGCGTATAATCCATGGACTCAGCATTAGTCATAGAGAACTCACATACTTATTGCAAGAATTTATTAGCTATCAAAAAAAAGTACTGCACGCATGCTCTTAGGGGGATAGATTGGTAGGAAAAGACCATCACTCGTCCCCGACCGCCAATCATAAGGAAGACAATCAAAAAATAAATCATGCTCCGACTTTATCACATAACGGTTCACCATACGTGCATGCTACATGAATCACAAACTTTAATAGAAGTATTTCTACCAATCCACAATTAGTCACTAGCATGACTCTAATATCACCATCTTTATATCTCAAAACAATCATAAGGAATCAATCTTCTCATAGTATTCAATGCTCTTTATATGAAAGTTTTTATTATATCCCTCTTGGATGCCCATCATATTAGGAATAAATTCACAACGTAAAAAAAATTACCATGCTGTTTAGAGGATCTCAAAATAATATAAGTGAAGCATGAGATTTCAACAATTTCTATAAAATAAAACCACCGGCGTGCTCTAAAAAGATATAAGTGAAGCACTAGAGCAAAATTGCCTAGCTCAAAAGATATAAGTGAAGCACATAGAGTATTCTAATAAATTCACGATTCATGCGTGTCCCTCGCAAAAGGTGTGTACAACAAGGATGACTGTGGAAAACTAAAAAGAAAAGACTCATATCATACAAGACGCTCCAAGCAAAACACATATCATGTGGTGAATAAAAATAAATCCTCAGGTAAATTTACCGATGAACGAAGACGAAAGAGGGGATGCCATCCGGGGCATCCCCAAGCTTAAATGCTTGGTTGTCCTTGAATATTACCTTGGGGTGCCTTGGGCATACCCAAGATTAGGCTCTTGCCACTCCTTATTCCATAGTCCATCATATCTTTACCCAAAACTTGAAAACTTCACAACACACAACTCAACAGAAAACTCATGAGATCCGTTAGTATAATAAAATAAATCACCACTTTAGGTACTGTTGTGAAATCATTCTAAATTTATATTGGTGTAATGTTTACTGTGTTCCAACTTTTCCATGGTTCATACTCCCTGATACTACTCATAGATTCATCAAAATAAGCAAACAACACATAGAAAACAGAACCTGTGAAAAATAGAACAGTCTGTGGCAATCTGAAAATTTCATATACTTATGTCACTCCAAAACTTCTAAAAAATTTGGACAACAGAAGAAAATTGTATTTCAATCTTGTGTAAAAAATTCATAATTTTATCATGCTTCCGTGAATTTAAACTATTCTGGCAATGAGCGCAAAAGTTTCTATTTTTCAGCCAGATCAAATCAACTATCACCATAGACCATCCCAAAGGCCTTGCTTGGCTCAAACACTAATTAAAACACCAAAACACCATTTCTACAGAGGTAATAATGTGTATTTGTTGAAAAATGGAATCAAAAATAAAAAAACATAAAAATAAAATTGGGTTGCCTTCCAACAAGCACTATTGTTTGACGCCCCTAGCTAGGCATAAAACATAGATCTAGGTATTGTAATAGAAGTGAGGGAGATCGTCCATGCTCATCTCATACTCCCTCCTTTCAGCATCAAGCTTTCTTTGTGGCAAGCAAATGTAATCAAAGGGGCTAAATTTAATAGGGTAGGGATCTATAAGATCAAGTTTGAGAGGAATAGGATCCTCTTTTGGCCCTTTCTACGTGATAACTATTTCGTCATTATAAACATTCCTTTTATTGAACTCACTATGTTTATATCTAAGCACAAACCCTAATCCGTTATTTTGTATAGCAAATTATCATTAAGTTCAGAAATTTTATCAATGAAAACATCGGGAGGAACCTTCTTTCTTAGGTTTTCATTGTAAGCGGCACAATCCGGAGATTGTAATCTCCTAATTTCTTCTTGAATAAAAAGGATTTTTTCCATAGGAGGACAACCACCATTAACATTGTACTACCTCCGCCAGGGTTTTTAAGTCCCGTCGACCAAAATGCAGGAATCAATGCAAAATTAACTCAGGGTCAGTTACAGAAACTTTTTAATGCCGTGTGCAATGCTGGTAAAATGAACCAATAGACAGAGAGAAAAGGAAGGAGAAAGGCCCTTTTAAATCGGGCATGCATTGGCCGTTTCTTCAAATACGCAGACATAACTAATTGAATATGCATGCCACCTCGCCCCTCGCGCTTGCATGCAACACAACTTCTCTGGATAATTAATTCGCCCAATCAGCAAAGGTACTGCCAACTTTACCAAATGGGAAAATAGGAACCTGTTTACGAGCGGACTTAGAAATACGGACGCGTGATCGCGGTTGGCTGGCCTTTTAAACCCGGACGGAGGTAGTAATGAGAAAATATTTCACTATCTTCATTCATAATGAATCTAAATTCATGAGCTAGAAATATAGTGGTGGCACGCTTAACCAAAGGATCATGAATATTGGAAAATTATAATAAAAGCCTTTGTATGCATCGATGCATGTGAACAAATTGTCTTTCAAATTCAACTATATATAAGACAAATCCCCCACCCGTGTCACTCCCTCGTGGGCGACCCGGGTGCGAACCCTAGCCGTCACCGCCCGCACCTCCCTCTTGACTCCTCCCACGCCGCCGCCGGCGAGTGCCGCCGGGCAAAGCCCGTGCGGCGTCGGCGGTGGCGGGCCTTTTCTTCCACTCGCGAGGTGCTGGTTTGTGCAGGGGCAGCTCGCCCAAGTGAGGCATGTGGTGATGTGGCACGGAGGCGTGCGTCGCCGGTGAGAGGGCTCTCCGCCCGGGAGAGTGGTGGTCGTGGCCCTATGCGCGGCGGGCTGCGGGCGTCTCCTGCCGGGCGGTGGAGGCCGGATCTCGTTGAGAGGCGCTCAGAGGTCGCGCAGAAGTGCACGGGGCACGAGGAGATCTCACGTTGCGATGGTGTGCGGCTCGTCCGTCCGTCCGCGACGTCAGATGAAGGTGACTGGCCACACGCTCGTTCGGCTGCTCATGCGCGCGCGCCCTTTCCTCAGTGAGGTTAGATCTGGAAGGCCCTCCCGGCCGGATCTGGCGCCCTGGTGGGTGGGGTCTAGAGGCGGCTCGACCAGCGACGTGGTCGGCGTGGCTGCGGGCCTCTGGCCATGTGAGTGAAGATGTGGGAGAGGAATGGCACCCGACTCAGTTTTGCATCCTCCTGATGGTGGTTCGGAAATCTTGGCGCTGCTGCAGGTGGGAGGACGAGATGGTGGTGGCTGGGGGGAGAGGAATGCTCTTGTTGCTGTCGTTGCATCCTTCGTCGGGAGATGAATGGCCCGTAGGCGTTGCATCCTCGAGGAGACGAATGGCGTGCTGCTTGGTTGCATCCTTCCGATGGGAGAAGAATGGCGCCGCTCAAGGTTGTCAGAATCGCGATTCTGTTATACGATTCTATGAATTTACGATCCAAACTAACCCCTATGATTCTACGAGTTTAGTTCATAGAATCTACGTTTCTACGATCCTGATAGTGAAGATTCTACGATTTGCGATCCTACCATCGGAGCTCCGTTCCAATTCAAAATCGCGATTCTGACAACCTCCGCCGCTGGGGGGTTGCATCCACTGTCCAGTGGGGGATGCGGATGCAAGGTAGGAAGTGTGTCAAGCTTGCTGGGGATGTGCTTTTAGCCGTGGATGCAGGGTTAGTGGCTTGGTTTATAGGCTGATCGGATCCTGGGCTCGACTAGGTAGGTGAGACGGCCGGCGAAAGTCGTACTCCGGTTGTGGCCGGAGTCGTCGATGGTGGTGCCTTTCGGCGTCGCTCCCTCGTTGGAGGCATCGATGTAACTACTCCCACTTTGCCTTTTCTGCTGTGCTTCAGGGGAAACCCTTGATCTAGTTTAGATCAGACGATGGCGGCGCAATCTGGCGGCGCGTTCCCTCTTGGGGGCATCGTCTTGGAGGTGGATCCGATTAGAGGGACCCGTGGCTATGAGGATGTGTGTTGTTTGCCAAAAGGCGCAGTTTGTATGGTTTTTAGGTTCGGTTTTCCTCATAAACTGGACCAACCTCCTACCCTCGTTCAATGAATTTAGCAGTAATGCTAACATTCTGCAAGGCTAATCGTTTTATTAAGGATCGATCCTCCTAGCATGGGTATCTTACCAGCACAAGTAAACAAATCTTGAATAACCCATTTTCCAATGATATTGCCACTACCTACGTGGAGTTTTTTAGTATGCATGATAGTAGGTGCTTCACGAGGATCATTATTAGCAAAATCATCGAAGTTTTCCCCAAGATTATTACTATCTTGTTCAACAATAACCTCCCCACACTACCAAAAAAATACACTTCCGTGATGATACGTGTTCGTCAGAGTAGGTCATGTTTTCTTTCATGCATGTACATCCATGACGATTTTATGACAGAATCAAGATAGTCATACCTGTGCTATCATTGAAGTGTTCCATGACTTCACCAAAATTATCATCACGAAAGTGTCCACTTCCATGATGATAAATCGTGCGTCATGGAAGTGCTTTCGTCAAGGGTAACCGACATGTGGCATCCACCATAACAGGTCGCCGTTAAGCTATCAGGTTCCGGTTTGGATCCGATAACCCGTTAACAGCCTGGACCAATGGTGATTTGCCACATGTAAAATTCTCATTGGCCGAAGGAACCACGTGTCGGCTCACCGTTGGGACAAATGTCATCCACTCATTGGACAGGAGGTGCCTATGATAGGTCAACACATGGCACGGTCCAATAGTGGACCATTCCGGTGAAAAAGGCCGACCAATTAAGAATTAGCACGCCGGCCCATATAAGGCCTACTTGTGTTAGGTCTATTTAAGCCCATGACCCATACGAGATGTGCCAATTCGACCCGTCAATGGTCCATTAATGATTTGACACCATTGCAGCCCATCGTCAGTTCGAGCCCTTTAACAACCCACTATATATTTGGGCTCAATATCGACCCGATGTGGTTTCGGCCTATTAACGACCCATTCAAGGGATGGCCAATTTTCAGGATGTACAACTTTCGGCCTTTTAGCGACCCATTTAAGTGTTGGGCCAATTTCGGGCCCGGTGTGTCTTTCAGCCTATTGACGCCCCATAAATGAGTTGGGCCATTTGCAGTCGGACATGAGTTTTGGCCTTTTAACAACCCATTCTCTTCATGGTCCAATACCAGCCCGATTTCTCTTTCGGCCTGCTAGAGGCCCACAACACAGTTGGGCTATTTATAGTATGACCGGACTTTCGGCCTCTTAGCGGCCCATGCTCTTCATGGTCCAGTACAAGCCCGCTGTCTCTTCCGGTCTGCTAAAGGCCCACAGTATAGTATGTAGCCCAACCTTAGTATCGTCCTGTTAACGGCCCCTGAAATGAAATGGGCCCACTTGTTGCCCGCTTCAATATCGTCCTGTTAACGACCCGGGAGGTAAGAGGGCCGACCATTAACTTTTGGCCTAGTAACGGCCCATTAACTTAATCGGACCACTAAAGTTTGTACATGTCTTTAGGCCCAATTAGATAATTTGAGCCCATTACGACGAGCAATTATGCACAGGACCAAAACCGATCAAGCAAAGGTACGACATACATGGAAAAACGTTGCACATCCATCATATATTACAGGAAATTACATCCACTTGGCAATGAAAGATTCATGCTAGTCAAATAAATGAACAGAACCTAACGATCTACAACTCACAATCTGCAACCTCAGGGACGATGACGCCCATAAGCATGTGGGCAAGTTCTTGCTACTTTGCTACACTGTCTCTGAAAACATTGGTCAGTTGTTGCGCACGAATGTGCACCTCTGATTCCTCCACCATTTCCATCATTGCTTCAACCATTAATTGGTTCACAAACATACATTTTTTCTGTTGCATTCGAGACAGAGGAAACTGAACAGATTCAGATGGCGATTTTGGCAGGCTTGTATTATTGATAGTGGAGAGTGTCTCGACCACTGCATCATAACATAAATTAGGAGGGGAACCGAACAGATTAATCGAGAGTTATTGCCATATTACCCAACCTAGATTTATTGCAAAGAAATAATGGGGTTGCCTTGCTGTTTTCAAAGAAACCCTTCTTATCTTCAGCAGCCTGCACCAAATTAACACACTAGCATTGCTATCATTGGCCAGGTCAGATAATAGGAAAGCAACATTGACACAACAAACATTTGGGCAACCAGACCACACCAGCAAATACCAAATTAACACAATATGGCACAATTATCATCAGCCAGGTAAGGTAATACGAAAGCAACATTGACACAATGAATAAATGGGCAACCAAAGCAGCACTACAATCAGTAAGCTGCATGATATGAGATAGTACACTCATGCAGCTCAGTATGCAAAACTACCAGGCAGTTTTCCTTACAAAAATCAACATTGTTGCCTTTAACATTTTGCTACAACTAATTTTAGATCAGATAAAGATTGGATTCACGCCGATTAACAAAAGACATGCTGATGTAAAAATACAGTGGTATACAACAGGTACTTACAAAAGCATTGGAGCACAGAGAATTCCTGCAAGATACTTTCCTCGAATATGATCCCAAAGGAGGAAGTCTTCTATCATTTAACCTTATTTTCTAAAAGAGAGATGGGTAAGAAACATGTATAAAATATGATCATAATGCTATAAAATTTCATGATGCGATGATACACAAACACTTCTTAGAATGGAGTTGAGATATTTTTGCTGGACTAGAGCGGACTAGTTCTTTGGCCACTGGAATCTGCTTATTATCAGTGGGAGTTGGGTTTCTATGTGTTGGATTAGTATCTATGAAAACTGGAGTTGGTTTATTATCTCCTGGAGTTTGGATCTTTTGCAAAGACCTGGTTTGTAACCCTTCAGATTCTAACATAGTCGTCTTCCCCTTGCATGCCTTATATAGAAGAATGATGCTTCAATTATAAAACATGCTACAACAGAGATGGAATATGTACAGAATAGAAAGGCATGACATATTGACATGCATTCCTTCCATCCAAAAATAAATGGATGGGTTAGGCGTATTTCAGTTCTAGATACATCCAGTTTTATCCATTTCTGCAACATGTAATCCGGATGGAGGGAGTATGATGTAAGAGCTAGGGATACGACATGACAACAGTGTAAAAACACTACTTGAATGTAAAACTGTATGATAGCGGAGTACATACAGAAAACACTAAGGCAACATATGCGTGTATGATTGGGAAACTAAGATGGCATTGCAATAGACCACTAGTATAACACTTCAATGTAAAAAAAATAACATGGTATGGTAGATAGATGAAGTACATACTGATGAATAACAATGCATAAGATATTCAGAAGCATTATGTCCAAACTAAGTAGATCGCATTGCGATAGAGTAGAATGGTAGTACTTGAATTTGAAAACATATTATCATGAATGGAATAGGTACTGAAAAACAGGAAGGCATGCCATATTTACATGCATGATCAACAGGCTAAGCACAAGGCATTGCAACAGAGTAGATGCACTCGAGGACAGTATATGCATGTTGTACCCATATCAAGGTCCAAGTTAGATCAACGACCTAGTGGGGTGAATAGGATTCATCATCTTTCTGCAAGTCTTGTGAAGAACTGCCTTTACATGTTCCATCATATCGGGTATCATTGACGTCAAGTTTGTTGGCCGTTACATTGCTTCGTGAGGTTCTTCTGGAGTAAGTGTGTGCAATTATATCTAACATGCACGGAAGACAGCTAGTAGTTAGATTTATGTAATGAGTGCCTGTAGGAGACAACATAAATAGTAGGACTGGGGTTAACTAGCAGCAACATGTCTCAAAAACTAAAGGGAGAACACAGATGAAAGCTACAAAATATGTATCGTTTGTACTCAAGATTAACTAGATGGCACACAAAACTATTAAAGAACAACATAGGTAATACTAGAAGTTGTATAATACTATAATTTTCAGGACCCCGATCCTAAGCCACATCGATCCAGCGTGTAACACATCATATCACTTTGCGGCCTCACGCACGGTACTCCCACGGGTGCCACCTTACCTGGCCCGGGACCGTTTGCGCCTTTTGGCTCACGTATATGATAGTGTCGCTAGCATCCATATGACAGAGAACCCGGGCTGACATGGCTAGTCGTGAACCCAAAGCGGCGCTAGCCTATGAGGACAGGCATACATGAATCACATCGGACATGTCGGTCATCAACGTATTTATTCGGGCTGTAGCACTGGGCTAACAGGACTCCGGTAACCCGGGCTGTAGCAGGCTAGGCAGGACTCCGAATAACAGCGCGTGACATTTCCCCGAAGGGACAGACATAGGAACGACGTGAAACACATGCCGGCCAGTCAAGTGTCCAAGCAGTAGTGCTGGGCTAGCAGGACTCCGGTGAACCGGGCTGTAGCGGACTACTATCGCTCAGAAGCACAAGACTTACATTTCCCCATATGAAAGGCTGCCAAGGATAAACAACTAGATAGTCGAATCCCACTCATACCAAGCATTTCAATCATACACACAATATGCCGATATGAGTAAATACAACATGGCATCACAACAGTACTCTACGACTCAAGTACTTTATTTAGAAGGCTCCGAGGAGCCATACATATCATCCATACAGATAGGGGTCACATGACCCAACACTCAAGTCATACAAACATACAAGCACATGCGGAAGCAAAGTAGTCTGAGTACAGACACTAGAAAGAAAGAAGGCTTGACGAAGCCTGTCTATCTACAACGACCCTTCACAAGTCTTGGATCACCACCTGGGTGATAAGTCACTCGTCAACGTCGAGGTCTACATAGAACCCATCAGAGGGGTTGGTGCAGTCGTCTGAAAAACATGATTAAAGCAACATGAGTACGGAGGTACTCAGCAAGTCTTACAACAGGAACCTACTATACATGCACATTCTCAAGAAGGTAGTGGGGTTATTGCAGCAAGCCAGCTTTGACTCTTGGCTAAGCTATCCTACGATAGACACCACTTGTAAATCATTTGTCGCACACGAGTCCACTAACACCAACACAATACTCCACCGTGGATCCTCTCTCTCCATCCTGCGAGAGGGCCATCCGCGGTACTCACACTTATCTTGAGAGTTTTAGTAGTATCCATTTAACTTGTATATGAACTGATATAGGCAACCCAGAAGTCCATTACCGCGGACACGGCTATTCGAATAGATCATTTATAACCCTGCAGGGGTGTACTTCTTCACACATGTTTCCACCACTTAGCGTCTGCACACGACATGTGCTCGGCAGACTTCAAGCGAAAGCCGACGTGGGTGTAGACCACGACCTACCTAAACACTCAAGTCTCTAGTCCAGGTTTATCGCCTATTCGGGTTCCATCCGCAGGGAGTCCGGCCGAGGTTTCCACTAACGGCCCCGAACGATGTGAACAGGGTTCCGAGACACCAAACGGGCGCCCGGTTGACCCAGCCACGTGCCTACCGCAACACAGCCCACCCCGATGGTCAGCGCCGCGTGCGGCCCCCAACATACTACAAACACCAGAAACTACTTGCAACTCCTGGACAGAGATCAAGGGTGGATAAGAAGTCGAGCGGGGTCATATTTCAGGGCCCAATGTGTGGTAGTAACTGTATCATGGATCACAAACACAGACCTCAATTCTTAAGGACGGCCTCAATGAAACAACCCACCATGTACTCCTACATGGCCTCTCATCGATTCCTTTACCAAATCGTATTCAACACCTCACTCTTGTCACTGACACAACCTTTCACTCCAGTTCATCATCCCGATGAGCCAGACCTGACACAACTCTAAGCATAGCAAGCATAGCATGGTAGGAACACACACACATGTATTGGCTCAATCAACTCCTACACATGCTAGTGGGTTTCATCTAGTTACTGTGGCAATGACAGGTCATGCAAAGGAAGTGGGTTCAACTACCGCGACGCACAGCAGTTTGAAACGCGTTGTCTTAATGCAGTAAACGAGAGAAGAAGCGAGAACATGGGTTTGTATCGGAATGATCAATGGGTTGCTTGCCTGATGGATTGGTCGTGGGATACTGTCCTTCAGTTGGATACTCGGAGATATCCTCGGAGGCAGAACCTACCACGATGAACACATCGGAACACAATCAATACATGGCGATATGCAACAATATGATGCATGCTATGACATGGCAATATGAATGTGTCCTGACCTAGTGCAAGTTAAACTAGAAGGGAATGAACCCATTTGAACCAAAGATTCAAATGGAAACTCATTTATTAAAATCATATTAGTGTATCATCTTGTAATGCCTAAACAGTGGGTTTAACTTGTTCTGACATGCATGAAACTAGCATCAATGGATAGCTTGGATGTTTCTGATCATTTTTCATATATAGAACTTTGCATTTGGAGTTACAGATAATTTTCTATGAATTTTTGAAGTTGGAACTATTTTCTGGATTTTCCTGTATAAGAATAAATCCAGTAATTAGATAATTGCGTCAGCATGAGATCATGCTGACCTCAGCAGGTCAACAGACCGGTCCAGGTCAAACCTGACGTGTGGGTCCCGCGTGTCAGGGTCATTAGCTTAAGTAAAACAGATTAATCTTAATTCTAGTTTAATTAGCAGGCGGGGCCCGCATGTCCCAGACTCAGGAGGAGTCAACTGGGCCCACCTGTCCACGTCATGGGGTCAAACCCTACCGGTCAAAGGTCAAAGCCCGCCGGCGTTTAGCCGCCGGCGAGGCCAGACGCGGCGGCGCACTGCGGGATTCGCCCACAGGGCTCCGTTTGTAGCGCAGAGAGCGGCTACGGGCAGCTGGTGCTCGCCCGCATCTAGCTGTGGTGGTGGCTGGCCTCGGGGTCGCCGGAAACGACGCCGGCGACGAGGTCAGGTGGAGGCCGAAGCTCGGCCAGCTCGTGCGTTTGGCTGCAGTGGCTTAGGCGAGGTGGAACTAACACCTACGGCCTCTACGTGGCGCGTGGGGTGTGACGGGCACAGGCCCGTGACCAAATGGTCACCGGAGCAACGCCGGCGACGTGGCCAGGCGGCGGCGCGTGCAGGTGAGCTGCGTGTGCTCGCTGTGGTGCACGAGAAGCAGAACGGAGGGGATGGGAAGCTAGCTAGGCTCACCGCGGTTGCAACGGAGCTGACGGCGGGGTCGGGGACGAGCCGGAGCAAGCGGGGCGGCGATGGCGATCTGGGCGACCGAAGGTTGAAGACGAGCTCGAGGAGGTCGTTCGCAGGCTCCCGGCGAGGCGTGGCTTGGTGGAACGCTCGAGGAGGAGGTGGCGGAGCTGCAGGACACAGTGGAGCAGCACGGGGGCGACGAGGGGCGTGGATTCACGGCGGCGTGGGCGCGGCAGCGTCGGCCATGGCGGTGAGGGAGCGAGGGAGAGAGGCACGGGGGAAGTGGACGTGTCCACGGGGTCGGGGGCACGACGTGGAGTTCGTCCAGCGCGTCGGGTGGCGAAGCGGCGAGAAGGTGGCGTCGTGGCGAGCCCGCGCTCGTCGGCGTCACCACCCTGCCTGCCTGGCGGGGACGAAGCAGCTGGCTGGCTCGGGCCAGCACAGTGCTGGGCCGCCAGGTGGGCCGGCTGGTGGGTTTGGCCAGGTAAGTCTTTTCTGATCTTTGTTTCCCTTTTCTATTTCTTTTGTAACTTTGTAGACTTATTAAAAATACTCAGACAGTTCCAAAATTCACCAAACTGCATCTGGTCCTTAGTTAGAATATTTCCAGCCAGGAACATTTTAGTTTGGAGATATTTGAGCATTTGAAATATTTTATAAATTTTAAATGCCCAAATTCAAATACTAATGCATTAATTCAATGACCTTCTGTTGACCTAGAAAAATATGCACAATTTTTGCCAGAGGTTTCAACCCAAGACAAAGAGGGTGAACATTTTAGAAGGGCATTTCAGGTTCATTGAAAATATTTTTAGTAAACCTTAGTTGATTTCAGGAGGAGTGCTGGGGGTTCTGGCTTCCCCATTTCAAATTTCTGTCAAAAGTAAACATGATGCACACTCTAATGCATGAGCTAGGTGGGATGTGACAACTCACCCCCACTCAAAAGAATCTCATCCTGAGATTTGGGATCTGTCGGAAAGAAGGTGGGATACTCAAGTCGAAGACGATCCTCCCTTTCCCATGTAGCTTCTTGCTCGGAATGGTGTGACCATTGAACCTTGAGAAACTTGATATTGTGGCGTCGAGTGATACGCTCGGCTTGATCAAGGATACGAACGGGGTATTCCCGATAGGTGAGGTTATCTTGGAGATCAAGCGTTTCGTGGTCCACTCCACGGATAGGATCCGCGAAGCAACGCCTGAGTTGAGAAACGTGGAAGACATCATGAACTCTGGAGAGATGCGGAGGTAGTTCCAATTGGTAGGCAACTTCCCCTCGTTTGGCAAGAATGCGAAAGGGTCCAATGTAACGAGGAGCCAATTTGCCTTTGATACCGAATCGATGGGTTCCCTTTAAAGGTGTAACCCGAAGGTAAGCCATCTCGCCGACTTCATAAGCCATGGGCTTATGCTTGCGGTCATACTGACTCTTTTGTCGGGATTGGGCGGTTTTCAATTTCTCACGAATAATGCGAACCTGCTCTTCTGCATCCTGGATCATGTCCGGGCCAAAGAGTTGTCTCTCGCCGGCTTCTGACCAGTTAAGAGGCGTTCGACATTTTCGTCCATAAAGAACTTCGAAAGGAGCTTTACCCAAGCTAGCTTGATAACTGTTGTTATAAGCGAACTCGGCGAATGGAAGGCACTTCTCCCAATTCATACCGAAAGAGATGACAGAAGCTCGGAGCATATCCTCCAGAATTTGATTGACTCGTTCTACTTGACCACTTGACTGAGGATGGAAGGCGGTGCTAAAGGAGAGACGAGTCCCCATAGCATTTGGAAACTTTCCCAACATCAAGAGGTGAAAAGACTTCCACGGTCTGAATTAATTTCCAATGGAACACCATGGAGAGATACTATTCGAGAGATATACAAATCAGCTAGCTGGCTAGCGGTTATACTCTCGCGAACAGGTAAGAAGTGGGCTACTTTGGAAAGACGATCGACAACAACGAAGATAGCATTATTCCCTCTTTTGGTTCTTGGAAACCCGGTAATGAAATCCATACCGATTTTATCCCATTTCCATTCAGGAATCTCCAATGGTTGAAGGGTGCCAGCAGGCCGTTGATGCTCTGCTTTAACACGACGACAGACGTCGCAATTTGCAATGTATTGAGCGATTTCTCTCTTCATCCTAGTCCACCAAAACCTCTGGCGTAGGTCTTGATACATTTTAGTACTACCGGGATGAATGGTGAGAGGGGATTCATGAGCTTCCTTAAGGATCAATTGTCGTAAATGTTGTTTCTTGGGAACCACCAAGCGGTTCTCGAAGAGGACAACACCTCGTTCATCTATGGAAAAACATTTAGCAACTCCGCTAGCGATGTTTTCCTTAATCCGAGATATGCCCTTATCGCGCTTCTGGGCAGCTATGATTTGATCCGTAAGGTTAGGTTTCGCCACCAGGGTGGAAAGGAATCCTCGAGGAACAATGTGAAGGTTAAGCTTACGAAATTCCTCGTGGAGAAGTGGTTGACCTTGTTGTAACATCAGGTTGTTACAATAAGATTTACGACTTAGTGCATCAGCCATGACATTGGCTTTGCCTGGGGTGTAGGTTATTCCTAAGTCGTAATCCGAGATCAACTCGACCCAACGTCTTTGCCTGAGATTCATATCCGGTTGGGTGAAGATATATTTCAAACTTTGGTGATCAGTGTAAATTTCGCAACGATTACCCAGAAGGTAATGTCGCCAGGTTTTGAGTGCATGGACTACTGCTGCAAGCTCTAGATCATGTGTGGGATAATTATCCTCATGTGGACGCAACTGTCGAGAAGCGTAGGCAGTCACATGACGATCTTGCATGAGTATGCAACCTAGTCCTTGTCGCGAGGCGTCGCAATAGATAACAAAGTCTTTAGAGAAATCTGGTGGTACCAGTACGGGAGCAGATGTCAGGCGTCTTTTCAGTTCCTGAAAGCTGAACTCGCACTGTGGGGTCCACTCGAACTTTTTATCTTTCTTGAGGAGTTCAGTTAGAGGCTTAGCAACCTTGGAGAAATTCTCGACGAAGCGGCGGCAATAGCTCGCTAAACCAAGAAAACTCCGAACTTGCTTGACCGTTTCGGGTGGAGTCCAGTCAAGGACAGCTTGAACTCGCTCGGGATTGACAGCAATGCCCTTACCAGAGATTACATGGCCCAGATAGGTCACTTCTGGCAACCAGAATTCACACTTGGAGAATTTGGCATAAAGGCGATGCTCTCGAAGTTTCATCAATACTAGCCTTAGATGTTCGGCATGTTCTTCCTCATTTTTGGAGTAGATGAGTATATCATCGAGGTATACCACGACGAATTTATCCAAGTACTCCATGAAGATCGAGTTCATTAACCGAGAAAAGGTGGCTGGACCATTGGTTAAACCGAAGGACATGACGGTGTACTCGTATTCGCCGTAACGAGTAACGAAAGCCGTTTTGGGAATGTCCCCGTTCTTGATTTTGATTTGATGGTAGCCCAACCTCAAATCCATCTTGGAAAAGACTGAGGATCCAGCGAGCTGGTCATACAGGTCGTTGATCCTGGGGAGCGGATACTTGTTCTTGATGGTGACCAAATTGACAGGTCGGTAATCTACAACCATCCGATCCGTTCCATCCTTCTTCTTGACGAAGAGGACGGGGCAAGCCCATGGAGATGAACTAGGACGGATGAAACCCTTTTGCAAGGACTCATCGAGTTGTTTCTTAAGCTCAGCTAGTTCTAGGGGTGCCATCTTATAAGGTCTTCTCGAGATTGGGACGGTTCCTGGAACAAGGTCTATCACGAACTCGACATCTCTGTCAGGTGGAACACCTGGCAGTTCCTCTGGAAAGACATCCGGGAAGTCACGGACTACCGGAATATCTTTGAGGTCTGGAAGGGGATTTGCATTTAGAGAGTAGAGTTGACGCTCCGATACTCGGGTCAAAACATTGACTGTCTTGCCCGATGGATGGGTAAGTTGGATAGTTCTAGTTGAGCAATCAATCTTGGCGTAGTGAGCTGACATCCAGTCCATACCCAAGATGATGTTTATGTCCGAAGACTTGAGAGCTATTAGTGACGCGAGAAAAACCAATCAGTCGACAAGAATTTCATTTCCATGGCTGATCCTAGAGGTTTGCCATCTAGAACCGGGAGTTTGAATTTCCATGGAGGTGGGCATGTCACTAAAGGTAGTGTTGTGCAATCGAGCATAGCTCTCAGAAATAAATGAATGAGATGCTCCAGTATCAAAGAGAACAGTTGCCGGGTGGCAATTAACAAGGAGCGTACCGAGAACGACGTTGGGGTCCTCTTGAGTCTCTTCAGCTGAGACGTAGTTGACATGGCCACGAGCAGTGGTGGCTGGCTTGGCGACAAGCACCTTTGCTGTTGACTTACCACGTCCAACAGACTTTCCGAACTGGCTGGGGTTGTTCTGGGGACACTCACGGATGTAGTGGCCCGGCTCACCACACTTGAAGCAAGTTATCATATTGGGGCGTGGAGCAGTATTGACAGTGGGGCCACCAAAAGTCTTGGGCGGCACATACTGCTGGTTGGGACGAGGCGCCTCAAAGGATGGCCTCGGAGTATACCTGGGTGGCATAGCAGAATTTAGGATCCAGACCCGGCGCTTCTGAGATCCAGAGCCGGATGAAGAACCATAATCACGGGAGTGCTTGCGTGAAGCTTCAAAATCATTCTGCCCTGTCTCGGCACTGATGGCCTTATTGACTAGCTTCGAAAAGGAAGTGCATTCATGCAGACGAAGGTCACGACGGAGCTCAGGGCTAAGTCCCTTGCGGAACCTTGCCTGCTTTTTAGCATCGGTGGATACCTCTTCGGGAGCATAGCGTGCAAGCTTCCCAAACTCGCGACTGTATGCATCCACAGTCATCTTCCCCTAGGTGAAGTTACAGAACTCCTCCCTCTTGCGATCCATAAGACCTTCCAGGATATGATGCTCACGAAAAGCGGCACCGAAATCAGCCCAGGTAGTGAGTTGGCCGACCGGACGCATAGCTTCATAATTCTCCCACCAAAGGCTGGCAGGGCCTTCGAGGTGATAGGCAGCAAAGGTGACTTTATCATCTTCAGCCACGTTGGCAGATCGTAGCTTGTGGGCGATGCTGCGGAGCCAGTCATCCGCATCGAGAGGTTCGATGGAATGATTGAACTTTGGCGGGTACAGCTTGACAAAGTCATTGATGGACACCGAATTGATCCTCTGCTGGCATGCAGTGTTCTGCTCAATCCGCTCTAGCAAGCGATTGGTGTCGCTCCTGTTGCGCTCTGCCTCCAGCATCACTTCGGCCAGAGAAGGTGGTTGAGGCAGACTTTCCTGTCTAGGTGCACTAGCTTCTCCCTGCTCCGGAGCAGCAGGGTTGCTGCGGGTGTTGACCATCCTAGGAAAACAAAACAATGATTTAAACCAGGATGGCAAAATCTGGCCAAAGAAGTGCGGAATGTAATGGATAACAAGGAATGCAGAGATGATCATCCGTATGACATGGTAATATAGAAACTGCCATATATATACCAACGGTCATACACATCATACATAGTTTAGTACAAGCTCAAGCTGAAGTACAACTAAGACGACAGACGTTACATCTCATTGGAGGCATTCCAAGCTCCTATACATTATTTTTCTACACCTCCGGAATTGATACAAACTAAGTTATATTCCACAATCACGCAGGACGGTGGACATACAACTATTACAATACTAGCGAGACTACTACTAGCTCAGACGGCTCCGTAGAAGTCCTCATAGAAGTCACCACCTAGACCTGGAAGCGGAACATGGTCATCTGGGAACAGACGGTCCTGCGGTGCTTGTGGACCATAGGGACTTGGGTGCGGCCTTGGTCCAACAGATGGCGGTAGAAGAGGCCCACGAGGAGGGGTGATGCCTCCCACCTCACGCCATTCCATGAAGTCTGGCAGACTAGCCCGCACAGGGTACAAGTCTCTCGTGTCCATGTATCCGGCTTGCACAGCAGGTGCAAACCTCGTCAAGGTGGCCCAATGATCAGCACGAGCATTAAAGAGCTCCATACGCAAGGCCCGGTTTTCACGGTCCTTATCTTCCAACATCTCGGTAGTGGTGCAAAGAAGTGAGTCCTCATGGGATGCATCACTGTACATGCCCTGAAGGTAACCATGTGCCCCAGGGAGGGATGCTGGCATGTAGCGAAATTCAGTGTTGCTCAACAAGGCAGTTCTAGCTCGCATAATGGTCATCATCGAGTAGGCTGCATCTTGAACGGACATCCCAATAGTGATCCCAAGTCCATAGGAACGGTGGAGTGGTTCCGTGGCTCCGGGATAAGATGGATATATCCTGACCGTGCACAGATATTGGCTCTGGTTAAAATCTCTAAACTGCTCTTCGACGGTGTATTCAGGGTACCATCGGTAACCTGCCTCAACCATCACTCGAACCAACATGGCGGTATGACCACATACACCGATGCAACGGGTCAGACGAACCACTTGGTTTTGGGGACGGGTAGCCATCTGAAAGCACAAAATAGTGCAAAGGCATTAGAATTTCTGGATGAAATTGGACAGCATAACGGCTGTAAATGCTCAAAAAAAGAATTGAGACATCCACAACAGTTTGCGAAACCACTCAACAACAACATATCAAGGTTCTGGTTCAAATGGCAACATACTAAACTTTAGTAGAACTGGACTGGGTTATGACCAACAATCCAATAAGTTACTACGGATTTAGTAGCACGTGAACCTGATAGAGAGAAGAGAGCCTAGTCCTTAACCCACGTAGAATGAGAAGAGAATGACTCAGAATAGAGGGCATAAGGTAAAGGAGTAAAAGAGCCTTACGTTCCCTCCCACAATCAATTCCCCTACATATAACTAAAGCATTTCTAGACTCGACATCGACCAGTTTGGCTTAGCGAACCTACAGGCAGTCCGGCTCTGATGCCAACGCTATCAGGACCCCGATCCTAAGCCACATCGATCCAGCGTGTAACACATCATATCACTTTGCGGCCTCACGCATGGTACTCCCACGGGTGCCACCTTACCTGGCCCGGGACAGTTGGCGCCTTTTGGCTCACGTATATGATAGTGTCGCTAGCATCCATATGACAGAGAACCCGGGCCGACATGGCTAGTCGTGAACCCAAAGCGGCGCTAGCCTATGAGGATAGGCATACATGAATCACATCGAACATGTCGGTCATCAACGTATTTATTCGGGCTGTAGCACTGGGCTAACAGGACTCCGGTAACCCGGGCTGTAGCAGGCTAGGCAAGACTCCGAATAACAGCGCGTGACATTTCCCCGAAGGGACAGACATAGGAACGACGTGAAACACATGCCGGCCAGTCAAGTGTCCAAGCAGTAGTGCTGGGCTAGCAGGACTCCGGTGAACCGGGCTGTAGCGGACTACTATCGCTCAGAAGCACAAGACTTACATTTCCCCATATGAAAGGATGCCAAGGATAAACAACTAGATAGTCGAATCCCACTCATACCAAGCATTTCAATCATACACACAATATGCCGATATGAGTAAATACAACATGGCATCACAACAGTACTCTACGACTCAAGTACTTTATTTAGAAGGCTCCGAGGAGCCATACATATCATCCATACAGATAGGGGTCACATGACCCAACACTCAAGTCATACAAACATACAAGCACATGCGGAAGCAAAGTAGTCTGAGTACAGACACTAGAAAGAAAGAAGGCTTGACGAAGCCTGTCTATCTACAACGACCCTTCACAAGTCTTGGATCACCACCTGGGTGATAAGTCACTCGTCAACGTCGAGGTCTACATAGAACCCATCAGAGGGGTTGGTGCAGTCGTCTGAAAAACATGATTAAAGCAACATGAGTACGGAGGTACTCAGCAAGTCTTACAACAGGAACCTACTATACATGCACATTCTCAAGAAGGTAGTGGGGTTATTGCAGCAAGCCAGCTTTGACTCTTGGCTAAGCTATCCTACGATAGACACCACTTGTAAATCATTTGTCGCACACGAGTCCACTAACACCAACACAATACTCCACCGTGGATCCTCTCTCGCCATCCTGCGAGAGGGCCATCCGCGGTACTCACACTTATCTTGAGAGTTTTAGTAGTATCCATTTAACTTGTCTATGAACTGATATAGGCAACCCAGAAGTCCATTACCGCGGACACGACTATTCGAATAGATCATTTATAACCCTGCAGGGGTGTACTTCTTCACACATGTTTCCACCACTTAGCGTCTGCACACGACATGTGCTCGGCAGACTTCAAGCGAAAGCCGACGTGGGTGTAGACCACGACCTACCTAAACACTCAAGTCTCTAGTCCAGGTTTATCGCCTATTCGGGTTCCATCCGCAAGGAGTCCGGCCGAGGTTTCCACTAACGGCCCCGAACGATGTGAACAGGGTTCCGAGACACCAAACGGGCGCCCGGTTGACCCGGCCACGTGCCTACCGCAACACAGCCCACCCCGATGGTCAGCGCCGCATGCGGCCCCCAGCATACTACAAACACCAGAAACTACTTGCAACTCCTGGACAGAGATCAAGGGTGGATAAGAAGTCGAGCGGGGTCATATTTCAGGGCCCAATGTGTGGTAGTAACTGTATCATGGATCACAAACACAGATCTCAGTTCTTAAGGACGGCCTCAATGAAACAACCCACCATGTACTCCTACATGGCCTCTCATCGATTCCTTTACCAAATCGTATTCAACACCTCACTCTTGTCACTGACACAACCTTTCACTCCAGTTCATCATCCCGATGAGCCAGACCTGACACAACTCTAAGCATAGCAAGCATAGCATGGTAGGAACACACACACATGTATTGGCTCAATCAACTCCTACACATTCTAGTGGGTTTCATCTAGTTACTGTGGCAATGACAGGTCATGCAAAGGAAGTGGGTTCAACTACCGCGACGCACAGCAGTTTGAAACGCGTTGTCTTAATGCAGTAAACGAGAGCAGAAGCGAGAACATGGGTTTGTATCGGAATGATCAATGGGTTGCTTGCCTGATGGATTGGTCATGGGATACTGTCCTTCAGTTGGATACTCGGAGATATCCTCGGAGGCAGAACCTACCACGATGAACACATCGGAACACAATCAATACATGGCGATATGCAACAATATGATGCATGCTATGACATGGCAATATGAATGTATCCTGACCTAGTGCAAGTTAAACTAGAAGGGAATGAACCCATTTGAACCAAAGATTCAAATGGAAACTCATTTATTAAAATCATATTAGTGTATCATCTTGTAATGCCTAAACAGTGGGTTTAACTTGTTCTGACATGCATGAAACTAGCATCAATGGATAGCTTGGATTTTTCTGATCATTTTTCATATATAGAACTTTGCATTTGGAGTTACAGATAATTTTCTATGAATTTTTGAAGTTGGAACTATTTTCTGGATTTTCCTGTATAAGAATAAATCCAGTAATTAGATAATTGCGTCAGCATGAGATCATGCTGACCTCAGCAGGTCAACAGACCGGTCCAGGTCAAACCTGACGCGTGGGTCCCGCGTGTTAGGGTCATTAGCTTAAGTAAAACAGATTAATCTTAATTCCAGTTTAATTAGCAGGCGGGGCCCACATGTCATAGACTCAGGAGGAGTCAACTGGGCCCACCTGTCCATGTCAGGGGGTCAAACCCTACCGGTCAAAGGTCAAAGCCCGCCGGCGTTTAGCCGCCGGCGAGGCCAGACGCGGCGGCGCACTGCGGGATTCGCCCACAGGGCTCCGTTTGTAGCGCAGAGAGCGGCTACGGGCAGCTGGTGCTCGCCCGCATCTAGCTGTGGTGGTGGCTGGCCTCGGGGTCGCCGGAAACGACGCCGGCGACGAGGTCAGGTGGAGGCCGAAGCTCGGCCAGCTCGTGCGTGTGGCTGCAGTGGCTTAGGCGAGGTGGAACTAACACCTACGGCCTCTACGTGGCGCGTGGGGTGTGACGGGCACAGGCCCGTGACCAAATGGTCACCGGAGCAACGCCGGCGACGTGGCCAGGCGGCGGCGCGGGCAGGTGAGCTGCGTGTGCTCGCTGTGGTGCACGAGAAGCAGAACGGAGGGGATGGGAAGCTAGCTAGGCTCACCGCGGTTGCGACGGAGCTGACGGCGGGGTCGGGGACGAGCCGGAGCAAGCGGGGCGGCGATGGCGATCTGGGCGACCGAAGGTTGAAGACGAGCTCGAGGAGGTCGTTCGCAGGCTCCCGGCGAGGCGTGGCTTGGTGGAACGCTCGAGGAGGAGGTGGCGGAGCTGCAGGACACAGTGGAGCGGCACGGGGGCGACGAGGGGCGTGGATTCACGGCGGCGTGGGCGCGGCAGCGTCGGCCATGGCGGTGAGGGAGCGAGGGAGAGAGGCAGGGGGGAAGTGGACGTGTCCACGGGGTCGGGGGCACGACGTGGAGTTCGTCCAGTGCGTCGGGCGGCGAAGCGGCGAGCAGGTGGCGTCGTGGCGAGCCCGCGCTCGTCGGCGTCACCACCCTGCCTGCCTGGCGGGGACGAAGCAGCTGGCTGGCTCGGGCCAGCACAGTGCTGGGCCGCCAGGTGGGCCGGCTGGTGGGTTTGGCCAGGTATGTCTTTTCTGATCTTTGTTTCCCTTTTCTATTTCTTTTGTAACTTTGTAGACTTATTAAAAATACTCAGACACTTCCAAAATTCACCAAACTGCATCTGGTCCTTAGTTAGAATATTTCTAGCCAGGAACATTTTAGTTTGGAGATATTTGAGCATTTCAAATATTTTATAAATTTTAAATGCCCAAATTCAAATACTAATGCATTAATTCAATGACCTTCTGTTGACCTAGAAAAATATGCACCATTTTTGCCAGAGGTTTCAACCCAAGACAAAGAGGGTGAACATTTTAGAAGGGCATTTCAGGTTCATTGAAAATATTTTTAGTAAACCTTAGTTGATTTCAGGAGGGGTGCTGGGGGTTCTGGCTTCCCCATTTCAAATTTCTGTCAAAAGTAAACATGATGCACACTCTAATGCATGAGCTAGGTGGGATGTGACAATAATCACCAGCCTGTGGGATAGGATTGGCTGCTGGATGATAACTACGGAACAACGTTACCTAAAGAAAAAGTCTCTTAGCTAAACTATGGAACAATGTTAACTCTTGAACAAGACCCGTAGGAGATCAACATGATTATAAAGTGAAATGCGACAATCTATTTTCCATGCTTAGATGAATAACAAAGCCATAAATGTTACACACAAGTAAGATGAGGGTACAACCTATCTGGCTGCCATCCATAGGAGTGAGCATCATGTGCTGACTTGTCGATGGCCCTGCAGTTGTTGTGGCTGTCCTTGTCGGGCACACGCATTCGATGCAGGGAACTGTTGCGTGGGGACTATAGCTCCCTATTGGTATATGCTTCCCTTGTTGGAGCAGCTGCGATGAGTCGACGGTGTGGCTGAAGATGCAGAAAACACATAATGTTAAGAACGACACATCTCTCTGATCTGAAGAAATACTCTAAGAGATCAACATCAAGGTACGAGAGTGGTCACATGTCTGTTGACTGAAGACTAAATGAGGTCACACAATTTTATTTTATTCTGGTACTGTCCGATCTACACTGAATGGCTTGATGGCCGTCTTGTGCCTCCCGGCTGACACTGTTCGGAATCTTTCCCGAAGAGCCAGCGACCACCGCCAGAGCAGCCTGGTTCCGCCGTCCGTGGCCCCGACCAAAACCCCGCTCCCCGCCCCACCGCACTGCCATGGTTGCACTGCCCCCGGGCCAATCCACAAAGACTCGCCATCATCCAGATCTGCGACGGCAGTAACTTCAAGCCACACAACTTTAAGGTAGCCATCAAAGTGCTGCTTCCATGGCGAACTTGCGCCCCCGCACCCTTACATTAGACACCAGCCAACCGGCAGCCTAGGAGGTCCGCCGCCTCGAGGGGTGCTGCTTCCCATTGGGAATTGATTGGCCCAGAATAAAAATTCAGACACCTGACGCCTAAATAAAGTGATTTGAGATGAGGGTGCGACCTATCTGGCGGCCCGGTGAAGTAGGCAACTATAGCTGCCGAGTCGATGAGGCTGGGGCGGTTGCGGTGGCTTTTAGCGGCAGGGAAGCAAGATGTCGCGACTGTCGACGGCTACGAGGAAGCAGCGCTGGGGCTCTAGGCGGGGGTGAATCAGCTCCGGTATGGTTCACGCGGCCGTCGTCGGAGCAGCTCCGGCAGCACGGAGTAAGAGGCACAGGGCCCAGTGCACGACGGCAAATGGACAACGTCTCCGGTATTAGTGAGGAGGGTGGCTGTGAATTTGGTGCGGTGGGGGTGCCATGGAGGAGGGGCTGAGGTTTCGCGGCTTGGGAGAATGGATCTTCCGGGGAGAAGGTGATTTGGCACCCACGAGGTATGAATGGGGAATTGGGAGGGGAACCATGTCTTACGGACGCATTTGTGTGAAATGTGTGTGCTGGGGGAGGGGGGTTATAGTTCTACCCCTACCTTTAGGCTTCTCGGCTTGGGTCTGTGTACTGAGGGTCGGGGATAGTAGAGTAACTTTGCTTCTCCCAAATAGTGGGCGCGAGCGATTTCGGGTGAGGAGGGCGTGTTTTTAAATACAGTGGGCACGAGCGATTTCATGCGAGGAGGGCGTGTTTTAAAATAGTGGGCGTGAGCTATTTCGGGCGAGGAGAGGGTGTTCTGCCGACCATGGTATATGAATTATTCGGCACATGTCATTTCGGCCGAGGAGAAGGCGCGCTTGGATGAAGTTATGAACCTACCCTCGATGTACAACGGGCCAATTGATGCGTGTCCCATTTATTTGCTCGGGCGAATTCCACCGAGCAGAGGGTGTTTAACGATTCGTTCAAATTTTGGAAGAACGAGCATCCATGTCTACCTTACCAAGCCGATTCGAATCAAATTTTGAAATATTAGCTTGCCACTTCTTTTTTAGATGGAGAGATGATGCTCGGGAATAATGTGTTTTTACATGCTCGTTGCTAACGATTTACTATATGACAAATAGTTGACCCATTCAAAAACGGGAATCAAACCCCAAATGAAATATCTCGATTGAATGAAATAGCTCGTTCACCAGGTAAAAATAGTGAACTAAATCCAAAATTGAACACCTCCATCTAGTAGCATGTTGTACAGTATTATAGTACTCCATGAACATGTTGAAAGTCAAATTCATGAACTTGTTTGATATACGCATATCTCCGTTCATGTGTGCATTGCAGACAACATGTTGTCAAATTTAAATATTTGAATGCAAGTTTATATCGAAACATGGTTTATATCAGTCTTTGATGCATAAAACATGACCTCCCCCTCTCCCGGACTCCTGCTCTCTCTCTCTCTCTCTCTCGCCGACAATCTTCAATTATGTCGCACGCATCCAACACACAACCTTGTTGGTCCCTCTCTCTCTCCCTCTGTCTCTCTCTCTGTGTGTGTGTGGGGGGGGGTCTTTATAGTTCGCATGCATATGTACTCCATCAATAGGTCTCTCTCGCACACTATGTATGATTCTCTAGTCCAAGCTAAATATCTTGGGTGCACTCATCGTATGCGCAGAAATTCCTTGGCTCGTTTCCTGTAACTCTCTCACGCACCACTCTGTTGTCTCGGAGCTCTTTCCTCTCTCTCTCTTAACCTCTCCATCTCCCTGGGTCACACATACACATGCATATCTCACTCGCACTCGATAGACCCATCTGAAATTCCCTCTCTCTCCCTCATTATCTCTCCATCTCACACACACACACACACACAATCTCATGCCTAGCCAAGTATGATGGTCTCTCACTCAATTGTAGGCACATGCAGTCCCCCCTATATGTATATGACTATCTAATCTTAGTCTCCATCACAAACATGTGCATGGTCTATCTCGATTTCTCTTGGGGCATCTTTCTATCGCGCACGCACCTCGTCCCTCGATCTCCCACACATATAGTCCCCTCACGATCTCGAGAGGATCTCTCTATCACAAACACACCCTCACTCACTCCCCATGCATCCATGTTCTCCATGCGTCCCTCGCGACCTTTGATCCTTGTTGGCTAGACCTCTATTGGACATGTGCTATAGGGGTGTCTCTCTCTGTTGCAAACAATCACACACTAGCTATATTTCGTGTATCTCCTCACCTCGCTTTTCTATCTCAGAGATGCATGCGTGATATGTTTGCATAAGAAATGAACAAACACACACTCTCTCTAATTTATTATTTGTTGTCCCTTTCTCTTTCACACACATACTCTTTTTGCACACTCACTCATTCTCCTTCACACGCACTTGATCTCTCTCAACTTAGGCACTCTGTTCGGTCCATGGCATATATATTTTTTGAAAAGTCAAACATCACAAAGTATGACCATGTACGTGTAGAAAAACATTTACATCTAGAACGACAAACATATACCATTAGATTCATCATGAGATGTAGTTTCGTATGATGAATCTTTGGTATTGTAGATATAAATAACATTTGCGTAATCCTGGTGAAAGCTCCCAAAGTTCGACTTCTAAAAAATTTATACGCACTGCATTATTGAGCCAATGGAATATCTCTTTCCCCCTCTCAGCTATCTGACTCACCAATCAGCCTTATCGGGGCTCCTCTATCTCTCTCAAACTTTATATCTCCCTGGTTCACACATACACATGTCTCGCTCGCACTACATAGACCCATCTCACACTCTTCGCCCTTGTTCTCTCTCTATGTGACACGCACCCCCTTAAGTACCATAATCCTTCACTCCATCATAGGCGCACACACTCCCCCCTATGTATGATTATCTCTCACTAGCCATCAGAACACATGTATTGTCTCCTTCCATCCATACGTCTATCTCGATATATCTCGGGGTATCTTCTATCATGCACACACCTTGTCACTCGATTTCCCATCCATGTAGTCCCATCACGATCTCCAGAGGATCTCTCTATGACAAACATACACTCTCTCCTCCCCATGTCTGCATTTTCTCCGTACGTCTCTCTCGACCTCTCTCCCTTGTTTGTCACACCCCTCTTGGCCACATGCTAGGGGTATTTCTCTCTCGGTTGCAAACAACCACACACTATCTCCTCACCTTGCTTCTGCTGTCGAAGATGCATGTGCGGTATGTTTGCATAAGACACACACGCTTTTTCTCTACTTTTTATCGTGTGTTGTCCATGTCTCTTTCACACACGCACACACACTTTTTTCAGTCACTCTTTCTATTTCACACACACTCTCTCTAGTTAGGTACTCTCTCACTTCCATAAGCATATGGATGTTTTGAAAAGTGAAACCTCAGAAAAGTTTGACCAGGTATATATGAAGAAAAACATTTACATCTGGAACGATCATTAGATTCATCACAACAAGTACTTACTTCATACTATCATTTATCTTTGGTATTGTAGATATAAGTAATTTCTTTATAAACTTGGTCAAAGTTTCAAAAGTTTGACTTAAAAAAAATGTTGGCACTACATTATCGAACGGAGGGAGTATATCTTTCTCAATCTATGCTATCTCTCACGGGCCTCCCCTCTCAATACCGATGGATCATACGGTCACTGAGTCGTATATTGTTTAGTTGGCCGGTCAACCCGTCCACATGCTGCCTTGTCAGCTTGTGTTCTCTATCTTCGTGTGCTGGCCCATGTGGCAGTGGGTGAAAATAAGTGAACTAGAGGCCCATCTGACACGCGGTGAAGTAAACGAAGCTGAAACCACTCGGGGTAGCACCCCGCATGCTAGTAAACTGAGGGCACACTTCTTCCACGTGAAGGACGCACTCACGCACAATTCACCACTGCGCGGCGGCATGCACAGAAGGACGCACTCGCGCACACCCAGCAGGCCAGCACACAACACACACCAGCACACATGTACACCAGCGTCACCGCCGGCTGAGATGGACGGTGAGGCGGCCAATAAGCGGAGGCAAATCGAGCCAAAACCGCATCCGGTGATGGCGCCCCGATGACATGCTGCTCGTCATCATCGGCCTCCTCCCCACCAAATCTGCCGTGTGGACCGCCCTGCTCTCCCGGCAGTGGCGCCCCCTCTGGCACCGCATCCCCCTCAACCTCACCGTCGACAGCTGCCTCTGCGACGGGGATTACAAACGCATGGCCGCAGTCTCCAAGTTCCTTTCATCGCACCCTAGGCCATCTAGAAGCCTTGACATCTGCATGTTCAGTACCAACTGCAAGTTCCAAGCCAAGTTCGGAGTGGTTCTTATCCCCCACCCTAGATCAGCTTGAGGAGCTCAGCTTTGAAGCTGGATGATGTCGCTATCTGCCGCTGTCCACGCTCCACCTCACGCCAGTGCTGCGCTGTGGCAGCTTCAGCTCTTGCCATCTTCCCCAGATATATGCCGCACCCGCCCTTCTTCTCCCTCAACTCAAGCAGCTCGACCTCTTCGACGTTGGCATCTCGAAGAAGGCTATGGAGCACCTTCTCCGTAGCTGTACTGTGCTCGAGTACCTTCATCTCGAGCAGATCCACGGGTTCATTGGCCTCCACATTGCCTCGACGAATCTCCAATGAATTTATGTGTCTTGCTGGCCCCGCAACGAGACATCAATTGGGAAGAGATCACTCCAGCTGTTCCACGTTATGGTCATTTAGAATGCGCCTTTCCTTGAAATCGACAGCGTTGGTGTACTCGTCTGCGAAATTCTCCGAACTCTTTATTGGATCCGTAACCGTTCATGTACATCACTCATCTTCTTCTCCATCTTCTTCAAATTCTCATTTTTAAATTTTTTCTTGATGTATTTACGACTGTCTTCCAGAAAATGATTCCCACAAGCTTGACCTAGTCTATGCGCACAGTGAAGATATTGGTAATAAAATCTATAGGCCCCAATCTAGGTCAAGTTGTTGGATTCCTTATATGCTTTCCGCGCACGGAGAAGCTCTCATCGAGGTGAAACTTATTTCCTATTAGTAACAGTAATCACAACGTAGCTCAATTTTTTCGTAATTTTCCCAAATTACGATGACAAGTGTAGTGTTCAAAACTGCATCTACGCACTGCACCGAAAGAAATGTTTTTAGTATTTTTTCTTGCGTGATCACCTGCATCATCTTTTTGCTGTACTACTATAGTAGCCTAGGCTAGTCATAGTGGAAAGTAACTTAGACTAGTAACTCTATGGTTACCCTAAGAGCAAGTACTACCTCCGTCCTGGTTTACTCTTCCTATTTTGTAGTATCAAAAGACCATAGAGTTAACTGACAAAATGTTAATGCATGTCACTAAAAATTATATCGTTGGATTCGTATTTGAACATAATTTCAAATGGTATAATTTTTGGTGACAGACATTGGCATTTTCTTAGGTAAATCTATGGTCAAAATTTTACACTAAATACGAGGCAGTACAAAAGTGGGCTATAACGGCCCTCCACTATGTAGGCCAAAGCACATGCCAAATTCACTTGTGATGCATTTGGCATCGATGCACCTCCATTGCTCACCTGATGCCCCAATCTGGATCACCTACTTTGCTCCGGTGCCAAATTAACTCACGCAATGAAAAAACATTTGTGTGGGAGAGGGAGAGGACTGAGGCAATAAAAAAACACTTGTTTGGGAGAGTGAGAGGCTGGTGTAGTTGGTTTGGTTGATTTATTTATACATGTGGGTCTGTGTGCACAGTGGTCCCAACTCTCTCACATCGCGAGAGCAGTGCCAAAATCTTTTGATTTGACATCGATGCATATTATGTGGCATACTTTTGAGAAATATGGCATCGGCCACATAGTGGAAGGCAACAAATGCCCAAGCTTTTCATGTGCTCCTAGGTAAATGAGAGGAAAAAGAAAGAGAGAGAGAGAGAGAGTGAAAAAATATCAGTAGCCAGCCAACCCTATCGTATGAGCGAATGATATTGGTACCACTTGATGACACAACAATCTTATATAGTCAGCTGCTCTAATATGTTCTCTTCTTTTGCAGATAAAAAAAGAACCGAAAGTGAAAAATGTGCTGCACTATAACAGTCTCATCGAATGCCTTGTGTAGAAGAGATGTTTTGCCAATACAATAATTGTTGTATTGATGGGGTGCTGGTGCACGTATATATAAGTACAGGGTAGGACTCAACCTCAACTATACACAACTAGGAGGTGGGCCACAACACATAATACATGCAACAGAAAATACAACTCAACACCCACCCGCAGTTGAAGCGTCGCCAGAAACACAGAGACTGGACCGAAACTCCTCGAAGACGGAAGTAGGCAATCCCTTAGTCATCACATCAGCAAATTGTTGCGACGTCGGCACGTGAAGAACCCGAATACGGCCAAGGGCAACCTTCTCGCGCACGAAGTGAATATCGAGCTCAATATGCTTCGTACGGCGATGGTGCACCGGGTTGGCAGAAAGGTAGACCGCGCTGACGTTATCATAGTAGACATGAGTAGCTTTATGAACATCACAAAGCAACTCCTAGAGCAGCTGACGGAGCCAAGAGCACTCATCCACAACATTAGCCATGGCGAGATACTCTGCCTCGGCGCTGGAGCGGGAGACCGTGGGCTGCCGCTTCGATGACCAAGAGATCAACGAGGGCCCAAGGTAGATGCAGTAGCCGGATGTGTAGCGTCGAGTGTCGGGACAGCCAGACCAGTCGGCATCCGAGTAGGCCACGAGGTCGGTGGAGGCGGAGGCTGTCCGGGTGAGTCCCAAGGACATTGTGCCACGTATATAACGGAGAATATGGTTCACCAAGGTCCAGTGGGAATTACGCGGGGCGTGCATGTGGAGGCACACCTGCTGAACAGCGTACTACAGGTTGGGTGGAGTCAGCGTCAGGTATTGTAAAGCACGAACAATGGAGGGATAAAACGCTCCATCGGATGCGAGAGACCCCTCCAGAGTAGAGACCTTCACCTTCGTGTCGACGGGTGTGGGTGCCGACTTGCAGTTAAGAATACCGACACGCTCCAGGAGCTCGTGGGCATACTTATGCTGATGCAGAAAGAAGCCGTCAGGCCGGCGTACTGCCTCAATGCCGAGGAAGTAGTGCAGGGGCCCCATGTCCTTGAGGGCAAACTCATCACGAAGACGAGCAGTCAGCCGCTGAACGAGATCGGGGGTGGACGCTGTGAGGATGATGTCAACGATGTAGAGCAGCAGATATGCAGTGTCAGCTCCCTGATGATACACAAATAGTGAGGCATCGGAGCGAGTGGACCGAAAGCCCAAAGACTGCAGGAAGGTTGTGATACGCTGGTACCAAGCCCGAGGCGCCTGGTTCAACCCATAAAGAGAACGGGAGAGCAAGCACACAAAGGCTGGGTGCTCGTCATCGATGAAGCTAGTGGGCTGCTCATAGTACACCTGCTCGGCAAGGTCGCTGTGCAAGAAGCCGTTGGAGACGTCCAACTGGTGCACATGCCAGGCGCGCGAGACCTCCAACTGGAGCACGACGCGGATCATGCCTGGTTTAACAACCGGGGCGAAGGTGTTGGGGAAGTCCACGCCCGCGCGCTGCCGAAATCCGCAAACCACCCATCGAGCCTTGTAGCGCTCGAGAGAACCGTCCGGGTGAGTCTTGTGCCAAAACACCCACTTGCCAGAGATGATGTTGGCACGAGGGGGTCGCGGAACAAGCTGTCACATGCGGTTGCGCTGTAGGGCGTCGAACTCCTCCTGCATCGCAGCTAGCCAGTGGGGACGGGTGATGGCGTCGACGTCGAGGCGGTGCACACATACTCATCGGTGGAGTAGCACGTGCTAGGCCGAAGCACTCCTGCTCGGGCACGGGTGGTCACACCAAGTGACGGGGCAGCAGGGCCGGCGGGTGCAGCGGCGATGGGGGCCACGGCGGCGGGGCCACCCGGTGCGGTGATGGGGGCTACGGCAGCGGTGGCGGAAGCAGCTCCGGCCGATCCGGTGGCAGAAGAGGCGACGGTCGAGGTTGATGTCGAGCCCGTCGGAGGGGTGGCGGGCGGGGTGCCGGGCTCAGCCTCGTATGAGGGAGACGGGGACCCAAGGGCCCGCTCGAACTTGACCTCGGGGGAGGGAGTCGTGAAGCCGGGTGGGGGCGGCAGAGGGCGCCGGGCCGGGGGGGCGTCGGGGGGTGCCGCCGCACATCGCTCCATGAAGGGGGAACGGGGGTCTAGCGCCGAAGGAACCTGGAAAAAAGGGAATACCGTCTCGACAAAGTACACGTGCCTCGAGGTGTACACGCGATGAGTGACAGGATCATAGCACCGGTAACCTTTGGTGTTAGGAGGGTAGCCAAGGAAGACACATGGGACGGATCATGGTGCGAGCTTGTGCGGCGTGGTGGACGCGGTGCTAGGATAATAGAGACACCCGAAGATGTGGAGACCATCATAGGACGGTGGTGTGCCGAAGAGAAGGTGGTGAAGGGTGTAGTTCCCCCAAGGGCGACACGGACGAATGTTAACTAAGAGAGTGGCGGTGGGGAGAGCATCGGGCCAAAACCGAGCGGGCACGTTAGAGTGAAAGAGTAACGTGCGAACACAGTCATTAAGAGTGCGGCGAATGCGCTCGGCGCGGCCGTTCTGCTGTTAAGTGTATGGACAAGTCAGACGGAAGATGGTGCCATGAGAGGCGAGAAGTGTGCGGAGAGCGATGTTGTCAAACTCTTTTCCGTTATCTATCTGGAGTGCGAGTATGGGGCGACCGAACTGGGTGGTGACATAGGAATAAAAGGCGGTGAGTGTGGCTAAAGCATCGGATTTACGACGAAGGGGAAAAGTCCACACATAATGAGAATAATCATCTAAAATAACCAAGTAGTATAGATAGCCCGTGTTACTCGCAACGGGAGATGTCCAAACATCACTACGAAGTAGTTGAAAAAGAAAAGTGGAAACTGAAGAAGACGCACTAAAGGGAAGACGAACGTGCTTGCCTAAGAGAGAAGCCTCACAAGAGTGCTAGTCGAGCTTATTACATGAGAAAGAGAAACTCCCAAGAATTTGACGTAAAGCGGTGTGGTTGGGGTGACCCAAGCGAGCGTGCCAAATGTCAACGCCGGCGGCAAGGGCGACGGGTGTGGAGGTGGAGGCGCCGGCATGCACGGGGTAGAGCTCATCGGGACTGTCACATCGATGACGGACCATCCGTGTATGGGCGTCCTTCACAAAAAAGCCAACACCGTCAAATTCTACAGTAAGTGGGTTCTCACGAGTAGGACGACGGACCGAAACTAGGTTCGTGACTAATTCAGGTGAAACAAGAGCATTAGACATAGTGATGGGTGTGGAAGTGGAGGGAAAACTAGTGCTACCGATATAAGTAATAGGTAAGGAGGTGCCGTTGCCAACGGTGATATGAGTGGGTGTGTGAATGGGAGTGGAGGAGGTTAGGTTACCGGGATGAGCTGCCATGTGCGCAGTAGTACCTGAGTCCATGTACCAGTCACCCCCCCCCCCGACAGAGCTACTCGGCGACGGCGCGACGTGCTTGGCGGCGAGGATGGTAGGATCCCATGGCACGGGTACCAGCGGCGGAAGGCCCCAGTAGGGCGGCGCTGGGGCGGGCGGGCCAGAACCACCGAGAGGCAGCAGCGCAAGGAGGGCGCCGGAGCCGGTGCTGGTCGACTGGTAAGGCGCGCCGATGAACCCCTGGGGGCCCGGGGGAAGAGCCTGCTAGTAGTTCGGTGACCCCTCGGCCCCCTGGGCCGGCTACTGCTGCAGGTGGGGACGGCGGACGCCACGCGGTTTGCATCGGCCCCCCCTTGCAGCAGCTGTTGGGGAGGCGTGGGTGGAAAATCCATCGACGGGGCAGGCGGAGCATGGCCGCCGGCCATTGGCGGCGCCGGCTGCATGTGGGTGAAGTGAGCCCATGCGTCTGCCGACATGTAGCCGAACAGAGATGACGCGGCAGGAGACATCGCAGTGGCGAGGGCGAGGGCTGGGGAAGGAAGCACGGTGGCGGCCAGGGAGGAGCGGCGACGCACGGTGGGGATGAGTGGCGGTGGCGGCACGGACCAGCGGCGACGGCTAGAGGCGGCAGCGGCTGGGTGCGGCGGCGGCGCCACATACCAGCGGCGGCGGCAAATGGGTGCGGCGGCGGCGGCGGGAGGATAGAGCGCGACGACGGCGGCAAGGACCTGCGGCAGTGACGGCGCACAGAGGATAGGGTACAGCGGCGGCAACAAGGACATGCGGCGACGGCGGCGAGGGAAGCAGAAAGCGATGGCAGCCGGCGGCGGCGGCCAGAGAGAACCAGCGGCGGCGGCGAACGGCGGCGTCGGGTGGATGGAGCGGCGGTAGCGGCAGCGCGATGGAGGCGCGACAGCGGCAGCTAGGCTAGGGTTAGGATCAACTTGCGATAGATACCATGTAGAAGAGATGTTTTGCCAATACAATAATTGTTGTATTGATGGGGTGCTGGTGCACGTATATATGAGTGCAGGGTAGGCTTCAGCCTCAACTATACACAACTAGGAGGTGGGCCACAACACATAATACATGCAACACAAAATACAACTCAACACCTTGATCTCGACCTTACGCAAATTGATTTGATCGACTACTGAGGCAGCACATCTGAGATTAAATTGGCCATGTTCTTTGTTCTGGAGGCAAGTTTGCTCAAGGTAATGAGTTTTGGCGTTCTCTAACGCAACAATTAATAGTTTGCTAATCAACGCAAGCGTCTAAGCCTAAATGACAAAGTCTCCGCAGAAGCTGAATTTGTTTTTGAAACATCAAGTGGCCAGAGACTCGAAAATTTATTTGCCCATTAGTGACTTGTCAGGGCGGTGGATTTTAGTTTGGACGATAATGCTGCATCCACCTAAAGTAACAAAGGTTCTTACGTAAACTTCCTATTAATTCCCTCTTCGTAGGTGCAGCATTACTCCTAACATTTGTAATATCAGTTTGAAACTTGTAATATTGCCTTGTCCTATTCCTACGTTTTCAAAATCCTGCGAGTCAAAGAGGTCCCGAGTTGGTGATGATGTTGTGCCTGCCATCTTTCACCAATAACCGTCGCATCTAGGTATGACGCATACCAACCAAACTTCTGTAGTTTTGCAAAAATATGCCCGCACTTATTCCCTATTTACAAACAACTCCTTGTCTCTCACAATCAGCCTTATCTCCTCCCCACCACATCTAGAAGGCCATGAAAAAATCTGGCGCGATGGCCGCTGCCGACGCCGTCCACCCCCAATCTTGGTGTTCCGTGCAATGCACGGGCATCTACACACGGGAAACTATGCCGAACACGGCTAGTTGTAAGCATGCTAGATCTACAGCCATGATGATAGTGACTGTAGACGGTGAGGCTGACCATGTATGCCGAACACGGCGCCTACACTCAGGTTTCATCTCCGTCGCATGGTCTTGTCACCTCACCGTGAGGAGCAACACATAATAATTTGACCAACGGGTAGTACAATACAACTACATTGGTAGTACTACTATTAGTACTAGCACCACCATCTGGATTTAGTAGTACTACCACGTCCATCTGGATTTAGTATTTGACTAGCAATATCTAGTAATGCATGTCACAAAAAATGTACTACTCCCTCTGTAAATAAATACATGGTGTATTGTTTTATTCCTCCCGGTAGATGGCTTAAATCTGAAGTCTCATCAATCAAACTACTATTATACTCACCAAGCGCTCAGCTTTGTAAGCTACCAACAAAAGATTGCAATCAAAGACTACTATTGTACTCCCTCCATACTGGTGCATTAGTCACGTTACGAAAACCAAATAGTAATCCCAAAACTTTTAGCCTCGGTGCATTAACTACCCACCTCGTTCCCCGTTTTTTACATGAAAAAAGAAATCACCCAATACGAGATGTGGGGTGCGTACGCATCCAATGACTTGAGACTACTCCCTCCGTGTAGGTGTAAAACTCATCTTAGAGCAAGTGAAAAAGAGGGGTGGGCTCTCATGCAAGAGCCTAGCTATATGCAGATTCCTAGGCCGATACAATAAATATGAAGAAAGAGAGATTGAGAAGATGAGAAAAAGAAGTACTCTTATAGCCAGCCTTATAGCTAACCTTATTGTATGAGTGGCTACAAGTGATGGCTCTATATGACATGGCTCCATCATATAGCCAGTAGCTGGCTATACTATTAACCATGCTCTTAGGTTGTGCACCGTGACCAAGACGAAGGGGAAAGCGAGAGAAGTTAATGTCTTTTTGCTAATTAATAGCATTACATGCAATGAACTAACCACCACGTTTCATGTTTGGTAGTCTCAAGTCATTGAAAGCATGCACAACCCACATCTCTCATTGGTTGATATGTCACGAAATAAGAAACAAGGAGGGAGTTAATGTACCATGCCTAAGTGTTTTCAGATTATTTGGTTTTTGTAAGGTGACTTACACAACATTTTTGGTTACATGCATTAACATTTTATTAGTTAAATCAAAGGTCAAAACTGGGCGCAAAATGAAAAGGTGACCAATAAACCCTTAAACATCAAAGTTCTTTCGTTTGGCCCCAACTAGAGGTCCGGTGAGATGACTATATTGCACCGGCACGGAGGGGGACGCAGCTTCATTGACTTACTGCACCTGCCTTTGGGTGTATGACACGTGGGCCCAACAGGTGGCTGGCCCACCTATCATACAGCCAAAGGCAGATGCAGTTAAGGCACCGGAGGTAAGTCCCATAGGGACGCAACTTTATTGACTTACTGCACCTGCCTTTGGTGTAGACAGGTGGGCCCAACAGGTGGCCGGCCCACCTGTCAGACAGCCAAAGGCAGGTGCAGTTAAGGCACCATAGCTCAGTCCCACTGGGACGCAGCTTCATTGACTTACTGCACCTCCCTTTGGTGTATGATAGGTGGGCCCAACTGGTGGCTGGCCCACCTGTCATACAGCCAAAGGCAGTTGGAGTAGAGGGCTGAGGAGTAGATTGCCAACACACACATGAATGCAATGCACTCTGCACTTCTCATATAAAGGCTCCTCGCCAGTCGAATCTATAAATTCCTATGCACCTACGCACCCTAACCAAGGGCAAGACTGATCACTCCAATTGCAAGATCAGTTGACTAGAAGCTAGACCCATGGAGGCGATGAGCACAGCATCAGCCAGCTATAGCGGATGGTCCACGACGCCGGTATACGGCCCGGCACCGAGGAATGTCTCCAGGTCGTGCTTGAGGCCGCCAGGGCGATTGGCCGCTTGGACGGCAGCTTTGTTTCCTTGTTCGACGAGGTCCTCGTTGGCTTCCTCGACAAGTTCACTATCGTCAAGAAGCTCGCAGACGACCTTGACGTACGCCTCCTGCCCACGTGCCCAGGCTCTGCGATGCCCGCCACCCTTGATGGCCTCTATGGTGAAAACCTCTTCGACGCACTGGTGGCCCTACGACTGCCCGCCGTCGTGCCAGAGAATGTCCACCTTGAGGCCGCGCTCGCTGTGCAGCGCCTGGCGCAGCAAGACACCATCGACATAATCACCCACGTCTACGCGCAAATCGTCCATAAGGAATACTACGTGGCAGAGGAGGACAATAGGTCGCTGGCCTTCTTGGACCGCAGGGCAACCTTGGACGGCATTGTTCAGAAGCACGTTGAGCTCGCCGCCAATGCCGCTGCTCCTCACACATCATTTGATGACCCGGCGCACTAGGGCGTGAGGATGTCGTTGATCGATCCATATGTATCTTTATCTTTCCATCAAATCCATGTAGTAGTATATGACACTACTAGTAATTATCTTACCTTCTGCATTAACTTCATAATTTTCTTACCTACTCCATGCATGAACCGCGCCAGAACCAAACTTCTCATTACTCTAGGAAAAATCGTTATTTCTATCTATCGGTCGCGCCATGGAGCAGAACCAAATTTTACAAGTTACAAGTTCAAAAGGAAAAGCCTGCCGTGTTCGCTTCACACCCTCACGCGGTTGGTCTGGCAGGCCTCTCAAGGGGGATGCGTGATGTGTTGCATTTTCACTTACAAGTGGGACCGCAGTTGAGCAAACCGACTATCGGTAAACCCCCACCCCGCCCACCGCGCGGTGGCTGAGAAAACAGGAGGGAGAAGAGATGGTTGTAGCATGGACTCCAAGAAAATTGGTGTCAGATGGGACTCATGTGGGTGGCATGTGCCGTACTTCTAGACGTGAATGCTAGTTATGGCCCATGCCACCCCACTATATCAAGCCTATATCGAGGTGTTGGTTACGTAGAACAAATTTCCCGGAATCCGTGCTGAGCCCTCCTCCATCTCTGTTCTCAGCCAGCCAGCAAACATGTGGAGCCCATCGCTTGTTTGCTCACATGCGGTCCCACATGTTAGTGAAAACGCAAGATGACCCACTGAACCTGCACATCTTTCACCTCGACGTGCTGGTGATGAAAAACGAATCCAATAAACATCTTCGGTGGCCGCTTTTGGAGTTATTCAAGAGTAGTAAGATTCTATTTACAGTTTAAGCCAAGATGCACATCACGTGGCTTCAACTAGCACTCCATTTTCTTGCATGACATGACCTGGATGCTGGATGTCCCATGTGTCGGCAAAAGGAGGAAGAACTCGACCAAATCTTCTCCACATTTAGACCGGAGGAGTAGGAAACACAACAAGCCATGTGCCTACATCATACTACGTACAAGCCCACCTCACGCAGTCTCGCTATCACCATATTTCTCGGCCTTCGTGTGACACCTAGCTCTAGTTGATCTAACTAGAACTAACTATTGTGCTAGCATACTCCAATATTGGTTGCTCTATGTGATGTGGCAACTTCATATAACCGGATGCTGGCTATACTACTACGGCACTAACACTCCAAGAAGTGAGTCGAAAACCATTCATAAATTGAGTTTATGACATGCATATGCAAATGTACCTTTCATTACATACAACAAATCATCAACACACAACGATAACAAGGATACATGTTGCACTGGTGCGAGTCGGTCCTAAAAAATAGTTTATACCCCTTTCCGTGACGGCCTTCGGAACTGTCGCCAAGTGAGTGTGTGCGATAGGGGGTCCTTCCCACACGACCCAGAAACCGTCGGGGATATGGAACAGTGATCCAGAGGCCTTCCCAAATGTCATCGTGTGCGATGCAACACACACTAAATTCTTTCGCACGTGTGGTATCGGTCATTAAGAGTTTCGAATGACGAAGTGAAACCATACGGTCTGTCATAACAAACCGTTTCAGAAACAGTATGTAAGGCACACGGGCCAACATATGAACTATGTGTGATTTGTGCCCTATCGCACATGAGTTTTCTGCGTAACCCGTTTGCCATGCTAGACTCCATCGCACACGTTTTCCCATAATTACCGTCTGTGATAATGTTCTATCACAAACGGTTCAGGAGCCTCTTCGCACACATACAAGTGCTGCAGACCGTTATTGATTTGTTAGGTATCACCGACGGTTGCCGCAAGAGTGACGTGTGCTTTTTGTTTGGGATCCCACACGTTTCCTAAAAAAATACGACTGGGATTGTATTTTGCATTGGGCACGGTTTACTCCCAGTTCTCATGTGCGATAATGTGATATCACAAACGGTTCCGGAGAACCTATGCACATGTAGTAGCACTGCGAATCGTTTGCGATCTATTGTATATCACCGACGGTTCCAATACGTTTGACGTATGCTTTTCGATGTGAGTCGCACACACTGATTTAGTTGAACCGTGTGCGGAGCAATTGCCAGGTTAAAACAAAAATATCCCATTTTGAATCGGCACACAAAAATAAAATTCACCACAATATTCAATTGAACAAATAAACATAAATATCCCATTTTGAATCGGCACGCAAAAAGAAAATTCACCACAATATTCAATTGAACAAATAGTGTCCACAGGAAGAACATTCATCAGATTTCGCAACAATTCCAATTGAACACATGGTAGCTAAATTCCAATGATTTGTCTACACATATATGCATTACATAATTAAGCATAGTGTACGAAATACGAAGACCTCATCATATGGAAAACAGTGGATCCATGCATTATATGTTTAGCGGCTAACTCTTACTCAATGTTTCAGGAGAAGGCATGCTGAAATCTTCATTATCACCAGTGGGATTGATGTAGTGATCCTGGAAGAAGTCACTGATAAGTCTCTGAACCATCAGCAATTCACCAGCCGAGAGCGGTTCAGGGGTCCTCGGTTTTAAGATGAGCTGCAGTATTTTGAAAATCAGAATGTGCCATATGAGTGGAGTAGAAGATATTAATTAAGATAGACTTACTGGTACTAGTTCGCGAGGATCGTCACAACTACCAGCAGATTTTCAAATGGAGATCATGTGTTTGCAAACATAGTATCCACACAGGTTGGTCCCTTCTTCTTGCTGATGACACTGAATTTTTTTGTACAAAATTAGTCATCTATTTGTCCTGCTAAGAACAACCTAACCGGTGTTAGATGTATTATTTTTTCTTTGGACAAAATAGAAAGAGGTTTATTTAGAAGCTTGAACATTTGACTAGCGCAAGGAAAGGTATTTGTAGACTGTTGGATAAATTTTCTGAAAATAATGGATTTTGGTGTGTTACCGGAGAAACGATCTCGTGTTGCAGAGGTTGTTTCCTCTTGAACAGGTTCCCTGTTTTAGTTTCCCACAATGCGAGCACACTACAAATGATGATGAATTTTGACAACTTCAATTATTGAACCAGATATGAATGCAAATTAATTTCAACATCATAAAGTTCAATACCTATCCAAGAATTGCTGAAGATGCGTCAGATCCTGAGCGTTTGTTGACTCTCTGAGATAATCGATGTATTAAACTGTGTTCTTGTTTGGAACAGTGAATACCAATATCCAGTGATTGCTATATATTAAGAAAGCCATGAACATATGAATGATGTCAAAATCTGAAAGACAATCAGTGTATGCGTAGTTGTTTACTTGACTTACCCTTCATGATATGGCCAGAGAAATGATTCTGCATGGGACGTGTTTTCGAAGATACGAACGACCGTGTTAACGGCCCAGTCCCGTTGGTCCTTTTCATGTAATGTTGTGCCATTTGCTAATCCAGGATCTATGAAATACACACTCTCACTTTGTCTTCCCCACGCGTTCAATCCCGTGAGAGGAATAAAATGTAGTTAGTTGTTTATCATTTACAGCCTTGTATGGAGAAGTTGATCAGAGTTTGTTAAGTACTTACAAAATCACGCATCTAACAAGGGTGGCATCGAGCACGTTGAAGTTGAAGATGAGATGTAATTCCTCGAAACTTACAATGATGGAACCAACATCGTGTCGGAAATGATCTCTGTTGTAGTGAACTAGCAAATGGTGATGACATTCTCACATTTGATCCATCCAATATTCATGTAACTCGCGGCAACTGGAGCTGCACTCATCAAAGTATTCAGCAACAAGAAATGGCTGGCCATGGACGAAATTGCGTGCTTCAAGTACATCTGCTTTTCTTTTAGCAAGCAACAATTCTACTTGTTCATCATCCATGGCGTCAGCAATAATATTACTCCCTGATTCGAACAAGATGCTATTAATTTTGTTCTAGGCGATGAGTGCTTTAAGTAAGAGGCAATCGTTCTCTTTCCTCTTCACTTTCCCGCTGCTCTTCCTCGTGGTGGTGGGTGTAGCCTTTTTGGCCAGTTCCTTCTTGGTACTTGAAGCATTTCTGGCAGAACGTATGGTTGCCTGCACGGTAGGCTACCGAGCAGACGGTGAAGCTTGGATGGACTTCTTAGAAGATTGTTTATCTATGCCGGACTGCTGAGCCGGCGGTGCTGCAGTGACGGACTGCTGGGCTGTAGGAGCAGAGGCATCGGACTGCAGACCATGCGTTGAAGCTATGCCGGGTTTCTGCGCACGTGGTGCCAACTTGTCGGTGTGCTGAGGGGGCCATGCCAACGCGTTGGTATGCTGAGCAGGAAGTGCTAACGCATTGGTATGCTGATCACGCGCCTGCGGACCGACGAACTGATGAGCAGTCGTTTCTGGACCTACAGACTGCTTAGCAGGCGGTTCCGAAGCATCAGACTGCTTGGCAGTATGTTCCACCAGGTTGGTCTGCTGAGTATGTGCTGCAGTTGGGTCTCCCCCCGCTGCTTTAGCGGCCGGTATCTGAACCTGTGGTGCGTCATCAAGAGTTGTAGGCCTTGCTACTGGCGGCTTTGGGGCGGAGGATGACATGGCCTGTACGCCACAAAGTCGGTCCGGCTGATCACATGTTGCTGCATCAACCACGAGAGCTGCTCTCGCAAGGAGAGCGTCACCGGTTGAGGGGCGATAGTGGTTGCTCTTGGCGGGGCTTCAGGAATCTCATCGATGAACTCTATTTCCTTTCGTGGCCACTAGATGTGATGTAACAGTGTTTCTCCGAAGGTCCTTTGCTCGTCGAAGTCTCCTAGGACATTCTTCAGGGCAAAATCATTGAATCTAGGCTTTACTTCAGTCACGTAGCACTTCTCACAGCCCGACTTCAATGGCACATTGTCCAAGAAGAGGCCATCTTCCAAGAAGGGTGGGCAAACCCAGGCTGTTGCACATTTTAATGTACCTTCATAATGTGTAAGCATGCCCTTCAGTCTGTCTTTCATTCCAGATAGATCAGATATAGCATCATCACGAGTAGCTCCAGTCTCGTTGTCGCTAGGGTCAGCTGATGCACAGCTACTCTTGTGCAGTGTTGTCGCGCAATAAGCAGTCACATCCATGCCCACCTCCCCTCCCATCTGCTGGCTATCTGTTAGTGTTAGAGTCTTCTGCATCATCATCATTGACTCCTCAACATCCTTCCGAACAGCCGTATAAATCTCCTTCTTCAACTTTTCAAACAATGCATTCTGCTTCATTTCACTCCTCGCTTTTTTCATGCTGAGCCTCTCTTCGTTGCTGAGTGTGAAAGCCCTCTTGTGCGGGACATTAACACCTATACCCCTTGCATGGCCAGGAGGCTCTTTTGTGTCCAGAGCAATGGATAGAATGTCACATGGCCCTGAGTTCCTGTAGAACCTTCCAGGGATCTTGGAAGCCTCTACCATCACTTCATACAGTTTGGCATCACGTGCCTTTTCAAAGTAATAAGTTCCGTCATCACGCCTCTTTGCACGTGCCCGCGAGTAGTCTTTGGCGCGTTTGCCCTTGATTTCACTAATGGTCGGACTCCCACTCATCGCTACTGCTTCTTTGTCCTCATGTTCCCATATTAGTTTCATGCCGTAGTATCCTGTCACACCTATATGGTGGGGGTGTATGTTCTTCTTATGAAGTTCCGATTGCTTGAAACTCTTCGCAGCAAAATCTAGAGTTTCCCTGACCCTTTTGAATTCCGCCCAGTCTGCCTTTGTAATTTGGGGGTATGCAGGGATTGGGTCCTTGCCTTCACTCAAGTACTTCTTGTACAGCACATGCTTCCAGTTTCTCCAAGCATCCCTAGCCTTCTTCAGTGCACCTTGTTCCACCTGCATTCTCCACTGCTCTGGAACGTTGAAGTGATCCATGATCTCCCGGACTATCCTTCGCCGTGTTTCTGTGTCAGCCTTCCGAAACCCCGGCAGATTAATGTTGAGCCTTGCCCTGCCAACATATCCACACGCACTCCTGAACCTCATGCATGCTTTATCTGGTTTAGTTGGAGCCCAGGACTTTAAATCAATCTCGATTACTTCATATACACCTTTAGGCTGGTGTGTGGGCTTCCTTGGAGCGTTCCTCCGTGTCCTGACCGAAAGGGTACTTGCTACAGCTCTATCCCTTTCAAGACTACTTGATCCCTCACAATCTGCTAAAGACCTAGGGTTGTCCGAATCAGATGAAGATACATGGCCTGAATGAGTGTTGTCGCTGCTACTCGGCATCTACAGAGAACACATGCGAAACTCACGAAAGGAGGATAAGCATAAAACTAACAAATTGGTATCAAGCTTTCTAAACATGATATGCAATAATTTAGAAAATGTACTGCTAATTTGTTAAGTTTGTGTGACTCGGGCGCCCGCGATATGTAAATAGGCAGTAACTTATTGGAACAAATACAGCTTATATGTAGTAAGGAAGGTAGATAATGAACATATATACTCTCTCCGTTATTTTATAGCTAATTTTGGAACATACGGAACAAAATTCGAAGAGGGATTGCAAGGAAATATGCCTCACCGCGATGGAGAGCAGTAACTAACAGGCTTCTTAATGCAAACCCGGCCAGACCATAGGAGAGGCGAGGGTTACTACATCGATATGCTCGAGGGTGGCTGGCGAGCAAACGAAGACGGTGAGGCGCGGCCGCCGCGTGTTGGGAATGGTAGTGGAGGTAGGCTTGATGCCGAAGAACGGGCACACGTCCGAGGTGAGCATGGTTTCACCGGAGAGGGTTCTGCTGTGGATCTAGGGGAGGGGGGAGCTGGCGAAGGAGATTGGGTGGACTAGTTGAGTGAAACACGAGCAAAAGGTGGGGGGTGTTGGCGGCCTAGGTGAAAAGGGTGAAAAATATCCCCGGTCGCCACGCGCGCGGAAAGGCCTATGCAAACGGTTGCCTCTAAGCGCTTGTGTGCACAAACAGAATAATTTCGTTTGAAATGAAGACGTACTAATTTTGAAATAAAGAAGTTAGTTCATCGCTCTCATCTAAATTTTTCGCACGTAAACCAATCACAATTTTACCACAGGTTTGATTTGCTGGCGCATTTCAGGTCTCGTGTGCTATATGTAAGACATTTTTTGGCATTTACCGTTCATGTTTGCATATAAATCAATTCCTAGACAAATTGCATTTCCCATCGAAAGGGACGAGGATTGCCGTTCGATCTGGGAGCATCCAACGGTGCAGCCGTACGATCCGTGGGGTTTGAGTTCTGGCCAATCAGAACGCACGACTTAGATCGCACGCACAGCGGGGGGGGGGGGGCATCAGCCACGGTTGGTAGGCACACAGCTTTCGTGTGTGAACCGTGTGCTATTTGAAATTTTTTTGGGTTACATGTGTTGTCGAAAGGGATAAGGATCGTCGTTCGATCAAGGAGAATCCAACGGTGCAGATGTACGATCCGTGGGGTTTGGGTTCTGGCCAATCAGAATGCACGACTCAGATCGCGCGCATGGCAGAGGGGTGGGGGGTGCATCGCCCACAGTTTAGTGGACACATGACTTTCGTGAGTGAACCGTGTTTGAAAACATTTACATTATCTAACATCATATTTTGTTCGAATGAAAACATGAGTTCATTGTTTCGCCTCCAATTTTTTCCACGGTAAGAAATCATGATTATAGTGGATAGTGCCATATACTAGTATCATGAATATACAGTACATATGATACTACCTTTAATTAATTATAGCGCATAGTATAATACATAGAGTATTGTATATCATATATATATAGATCATATTTATTGCCATGCATGACACAAATTAGCATCACATTTAACATGATACGGTATCTACCTACTATATGTTACTCTAACCCTCTTTATATATATTTAATTCTTTGCCACATCAGCATATATACTTGCTATTTCCAAGTGCATGCCATCGTCAGCTATGATACCACCACTATGGCCAGCCTTATATAGGGAGTATCATATAGTACTATATATATATATATATATATATATAGTATCATGCATATGATACTAGTGTATGATACTATGTACGTACCTTCATAGTGCATATATAGTATCATAGAGTAGTACTAGCTCCGTTTGTAAACTAATATAAGAGCGTTTAGATTACTAAATAGTGACCTAAACTCTCTTATATTAGTTTACGGAGGGAGTATATATCATAGATGACCGTATTTATGGCCATGTATGACACAAAGTAGTATAGCATTTGTTATATATATATATGTTACGGTATCTACCTATGTTGCTGCTTCTTTGCCACATCATCATATTTTCTATTCCCGGGTGCATGATACCGGCCATGATACCCCCACTATGGCCACCCTAATAAGGCTGGTCGTAATATAGGAGTATCAAGCGGTATGATGCATGCTAACTAGACTTTTTGGATGATGTGGCATACAGTTAAATGATGAAAGAGAGGGTGTGTGGTATCATATCATGATACCGTATCATATTAAATGTTTTACTACTTTGTGTCATGCATGGTAATTAATAAGGAACCTAAGATACTAACTCATGATACTATGCATGCGCGCCTTACGGAGGTATTGCCGATCATATACTAGTATCATGCATATATACTCCCTCCTTTCTGGTTTATAGGCTTATCTCAAAATTTTAGTTTTTCCATTTTATAAGGCTCAATTTCGTTGTTCCGCATCACATGTCCAGATTCCAAGGTGCATTAAATCATTGCATGCAAGTATTAAGAGAAAGTTGACCAATGCATGTACTTCATATATGCATGCATGTATTGCAATTAAGACATCGGAAAACATATATTTTTGAGGAAAACAAAAGCATTAATTGGGTGTTCTTGCAAACTACAAAAGGTATTCCACCACTCACCATCTACCTTTGTTGGTGAGATTTTTGAATTCAGCCCTATAAGGCTGGTTGTAATGGGGAGTATCATATATATATACTAGTAGTATCATGCATACATATGATAGTGTAGCTAGGATACTAGCTACTTCCGTAATGCATAGTATCATAAGTTAACATCTTATGTTGCCTTACTAATCACACAAAGTAGTAGTACAACATGTAATATGACACAATATCATGATATGATACCACATCCTCTCTTGTGTGCCACATCATCCAGAAAGTCTAGTTGGCATGCATGATACCGCTTTTAATAATACCATTACAACTAGCCTAGCTAAACCGGAAAGGAGAGAGTATGAGACTAGCTAGCCACAATGGAGAGTAGTACACTGGTAACATACACATATCCCTAGACTATATATGTTACTACCTTCATAGTGGGTAGTAACATAAGTGTAGTGTCATGCAAAGCTTCATTTCTTGGGTTACAGACTCATATTGCATTGGGAAATGTGATGCTACAATAACTATCTAAGTTACTGAAACTATCTCTCTCCTCATTAACTTATTGCCACATAAGCAAGTTTGTTGAGTTGGAGTCGGTGTTACTTCTGAAGTTACTCCCACTATGGCTAGTCTAATACTAGCTAGTCGTCTATGATATACTTGCTACCTCACTAAGAGCATGGTTAATAATACAGCCAAGGGTCGGCTATAAGAAGTTGACATGTCATATACAGCCAACCTCTTAGCGGGTATGTACAATAATAAGTTTCATATACGTACTAGTTTATCAATAGTTGGCCCACCTTACATCCTCACAAAGTGTCTTGAGTCTCCTGTTGCAGCTGGCTCTACTAACCAAGACCCGCTTCTCTTCTCTTTCCTCGAACTAATAAGCACATATATATATATTATTCTATTCCTTATAGCCAGACTACCCACAGTGGATATAGTCTTACTATAGTATGAGACTACCCACAATGGGAGTAACATCACACAAGACACTGTAGTTAATAACATAGGTAGTAACATCACACATATATAGATAAAATAGATGATGTGGCAAGCAATAAATGAAGAAATGGAGGAAAGTGGATATGTGTGATGTTACTACCTATGTTACTCCCATTGTGGGTATAGTCTTACTATAGTATGAGACTACCCACAATGGGAGTAACATAGGTAGTAACATCACACATATCTAGATAAAGTAGATGATGTGGAAAGCAATAAATGAAGAAAGAGAGGAAAGTAGTAACATGGCTAGTTACTAGTAGTATGGGTAACATCACATGTACATATCAAGGCAAGATGTGTCTATAGCCTAATAAATTAAGTGTTGCATGTTACCACACATATATGTTACTCCCGACTATAGAGGTAGTAACATAAACTAGTGTAACACATGGGCATGTTGCTAGTCTATGTTACTACCCATTATGGCTAGTCTGAGTAACATCACACATCTCAAGGCAAGATGAGTCTATAGCCTAATAAATGAAGTGTTGCATGTTACTACACATATGTTACTGCCCACTATAGAGGTAGTAACATAGACTAGAAACATTCTATGTTACTACCCATTGTGGCTAGTCTTATGTCACTCTATTGTGTACTTACTTGCTCTAATAATGCATAGTATCATAGAGTAGCTAGTATCATATGTAGTACTTTATTTATATTGTCATGCATGGCACATAGTAGCATAACATTTATTATGATACGGCTTCATGATATGATACTTAACCCTCTCTTTCTTCATTAATGAATTCTATGACAGCTCATATAAATTGCCTAGTTGGCATGCATGATACTAGCTATGATACCCCCTTACTATCAGCCTAGCAAAGGTGTACAGATCATCCGTTTCTTGTGCGTCACTTTGTGAGTTTTCATCCGTTTGTTCAAGAAGCGGGGAGAAGTTTCAAACATTTCGGCCGCGGGGTGCGGCCACTGCGTAGCCTAGTTGGTATTTTAATTACAGAAAATTCAGATGGAGTTCGGACATCATCAAAATCGATGTGTGCCTGTGGCGTGCTCTCACGACCCTGTGGAAAAAAATTGGTAAAGTTTGGCACAAGTTTTGATGACCGCTCCTTCCAAACTAAAGCATCTCACATGAAGGATCATGGTTTTCCAAAAGGAGACGTGTCAGTTCAAACTCTTGTGGCCGGTGACTTCAACGTTTGGCCTCATAAAAATTTCCACGGTATGCAATCACCATTATACCATGGGTTTGATTTTCTGGCGCATTTCAGGTATCGTTAGCTATATTTAAGACATTTTTTACATTAACGTGCATTTTGTGCATAAAAATAAAATTACAACCGGAACTGCATGTGCTGTCGAAAGGGACGAGAATCGCCGTTCGATCTGGGAGCATCCAATGATGCACACGTACGATCCATCGGGTTTGGGTTCTGGCCAATCAGAAAGCACGACTCAGATCGTGAGCGGGGTGGTGGCGGGGTTTGGTCGGCACACGACTTTCATCAACGAACTGTGTGCTATTCGCAAACCAGATTGCATTTTTTTGTTCACACATACTACAGTGAGATCGATTGAGTGTGCTACCTCTATGATATAATAATAATAATAACAAAAAACAGTTCATATTCATTGCCTGAGCTGACAACATATCAAGGTCAACATATTAACTGTTCTTACATCAACAGAAAACCAGGCATAACTCACAAATTCAGTACATGCGATAGTTCTAAATTGAACGAATTGAGTTGCAGGGTAGGCATAAATACTAGTCTTATAGCTTAATTCCCATGTACATGGGGGAACTGGGATCATTAAGTTGACCCCGAACGAACTTGGGTTTTTTGATGATTTTAAACTTCTTCTCTGTTGCACTGGTGCGTGATCCCTTGGCTGGCAACTCATCAAATTCATCGTACTCGTCCTGATCGGCAACATCATCGACACCCAGTACCCTTCTCTTCCCATGCATCGCTAAATGGCCATTCTTATGCTAGGAGTCTTCCACAAAGAAAATCTGGGTAGCATCGCTGGCAAGAATGAATGGGTCCACATGATATGCCATCGTTGTCATGTTAACATAGGTCTTCCTTTACTCATCAATCCTTACCTGTCCAACAGGGATCCATGCGCACCTGAATAATGCCACCTTAACTTTCCAATAGTCAAGCTCCCAAATCTCTTTGATGGTTCCATAGTATACCCTTTTATCAGCTTCATTTACAGTCTTTCATTCCATTCGAACAGAGCTGTTCTGATACGAGGTCTTCTTATCACGTTCCTCAGTGTAGAATGTGTATCCATTTATGTCATATGCTTGGTACGTCAGCATCGTAGGTGATGGCTTTTGTGCCAACCACGTAGCAATGTCATCGATGGATCCTTGTGCCAAACAATTCTTCGACCATTCGGCATAGTTCTTAGTGTGCTCCTTCATCTCCACCTCTGATGAAGGCACCATTGGTAAGAATCTTTGGCGTATCTCCACCAAGTGTTCTTCGGCATAAGCGATGAGAACTGGGATATTAAGCAGTATCGTCAAATGGGCTTTCTCTGCCAATTCTCCGGGTGTAGCCATTTGCGTGCCAGCAAGGACTGGCTTACCTTTCAGCCTTCCCTCGTGGCGAGAGAGGGGCAAACCTATAGGTCTTTGTTTAATGTATTCGGTGCAAAACTCAAGCACATCCTCCGCGGTATAACCTTGTAGGATGCTTGCCTCTGGATGGTTTCGGTTCCAACAAAAGCGCTTCAAGATTCCCATGAATCGCAGGAAGGGATACATGTTGCGAAGAAACACAGGACCACAATACTTTATCTCGTCGACAAGGTGCACAGTGAGATGGACCATGATATCAAAGAATGACGATGGGAAAAACATCTCTAGGTTGGACAATATTCTTGCAATATCATCTTGCATATGATCCAACTCTTCAGGATCTACAACTTTCTGCCATAGTTGGTTGAAGAAATCGTAGAGGTCAATGAGTGTGTTTCTTATATCTTTGTCCATCAGACTCCCGATGACCACCAGGAGGATTTGTGTCAACATTACGTGGCAATCATGTGACTTCATGTGTCCCAACTTCATTTTACCCGAGCTCACATCCACGAGACTTCCGATGTTTGCGAAGAAATAGGTGAAGAACTGTGTTGCTTCTTTTGTACTGAAATTGTTACTCTAGCGAGCTTTGGTGAATTTGTCATCATCTTCTGCTTCACTCTTGTGTTGCGATTGATCAGCAAGCATATCGAGTCGTGAACCGTCACCATCCTTTCTTTTACCTTTAATCTTGAGCAGAGTACAAAGGATGCTTTCACATACATTCTTCTCTACGTGCATGACATCAATGTAGTGACGTACACGTAGAATCCCCTAGTAAGGTAATTTCCAGAACACCGATTTCTTCTTAAACACTTGATCCTTGGGTGTTAGTTTCACCGTCAAAGGGTGGTTCTTGCCAAGCACAACATTATTTTTTTAGCCATGTTGTCGGTGTACTAGAGTAGGGGTACCCTAGTATCCCGAACTTGTGCACGGGCAGTCGCAGCACCCCGCGGCAAGGCTTGCCAGGTGATCACCAAGGCCCTCTATGGTTCCTTTGGAGCCATTCAAGAACAAAGTATTTAAGCAAAGGAGACAAGTCCCCGGCAAGAGGAGCTTGTCGGGAAGGCCACTCGAGGCACAAGACCCCGGCGAGAGGAGCTTGCCGGGAAGGCCAACCAGAGCATCTCAAAGAACTTGCCGCGACGCGCCACGCGTCCCGGCAGGACCCGGCGAGCGACAAGCTCCCGGACGCGGGAAGACAACGGCCGCGGCAAGCAACCACTCTGTACCTGCGCTCCAGCTCACCCACCTACGTGTCACTCTGGGACCATTCGAGGCATACATGGCGGGAGGCTGTGCAGCCAGGGGTACACTGTGGCACGCAGCGCTGACAAGATCGCCATCGTGGCAAGCAGAGGCGCCCCTGACGGTCCCTTTTCTGCACTGTCTGGGCGACGTAGATAGGCATTTAATGCCTTTGTCCCCTGCCGTCAGGATTAGGTATGATACACTATGTAGGTAGTTGTACCTACCGCAGCACCTTTCCATTTTTGCCCTTGCCTACGTTGCCACCTGTCGGAGACCCCTTGAGCATATAAAAGGAGGCCCATGCACAACATAGGGGAGGCCGATCGCCCCCAGGAGGACGAACAGTAGAACGCTCCCGCTCGGTCTCGTTAGCTGCTGGTGTGTACTGTAACACCCAACGCTCCCGAGCAAGAACTGAATACAATCCACAAAGCAGCAGTAGGAGTATTATCTCTCTGGAGAGCTCCGAAGCTGGGTAAAACCCCTCGCGTGCCTCGCCTCGATCCGCTCTTTGCGCGACCTCCGCCCCCCGCCGAACCGAGAAGGGGCTCCGTCCCCATAGGTGCTCGAGGAGCCAGATTTCCCCGGCATCTTTGGCGCGCCAGGTAGGGGGCGTCGAGGTTGTGTGAACCTGATCCGGCGTTCGCACGAGCTATATCTTCATTGACTTCATCGACATGCCGCCAAAGAAGAAAGCTTCGGAGGCGGCTGCTCCATCCGCGTCGAACCCACCGCCGCCGGAGCAAACGGCTGGTGGGGAAGACACGGCGGAAGAACGGGCGTCGACGAAGGAGCCCACGGTGCCGCCAGGTCCAAGGACAAGGTTGCGCTGCCCGCCGGCGGTGTAGCAGGCTCCCACGACGACCGGGCGTCCGGGGATGCTCCGCGCCCATCCCAGGAAGCGCGGGACCGGCAGCGTCGTGGTACTCATGGTACCATACGCTCGCTGGACCCGAATCGAGCTGGCGGATCTCGAGATGCTCAAGGCCAACATCCATGCCAACGCGCTGGCGCGAGCGAGGCACGGTCGCCTGGACGGAATACTGCTCCTTCTAACATCGTTGGAAGTCCGAGCATATCCCGATCCTCGCACCGTTCACCACCGCTACCCGCCACTCCAACAGAAGCTTTGGCGAGAGCTCAACTGCTCCTAGACTTCCCTCCAACGCCAGAAAAGATCGACGACTGGAGGGCCACCATTCAGAGCCTCATCGGCTTCGCCAACGACGACACTCTACGGCAGCCGACCACGTCGCAGCCGCGGCAAACCAGCCAGGTGCGAGCCGATGGCGACAAGACCGGTGGGGGTGCGACCACCGTGCACTCCCCGCCACGAAGGCCAAGATCGCCGACTCGCCGGGTCCACCGCGACAGCGACTCCACCGCTTCATCAGATCCGCGAACTCATCGCAATCAGCGCCACGTTCTTCACGAACGGCAGCAAGAAGACGCTCGTACCCCCATCGAGCGCCGAAGAGAAACGCGGCGTCAATCAGACCGACGCGCTGGGCCCACTGTCGACATGCATGCGCCAGGGGAAACAGGCGACCTGCCGTACGCGGTAGGTTGCCTTGCGTTTACCCGTGAGCTGCGGCAAGTCCAGTGGCCCAGCACGAAGAATTTCAAGCCAGACGTACCCGAGAAGTACGACGGCAGGTTGCATCCGTCAGAGTTCCTCAGCATCTACGCCATCGCGGTGCAGGCTGCCGGGGGGCAAGACAACAAGATCCTTGCCAACTACTTCCCGCTGGTGCTCAAGCCCAACGTCAGATCCTGGCTCATGCACTTGCCAGAAAACTCCATATCTTCCTGGGCAGACCTATGCCATTAGTTTGTCGGCGCCTTTACGGGCGGCCACAAACCCCATGGCCAGGAGAGTGACCTTCACCTGCTTGCCCAGAAGGAAGGAGAGCCCTTGCGCAAGTACATCCAGAGATTCAGCCAAGTGCAACGCAACATCCCAGATGTCCACCCTGCCGCGGTCATCAGCGCGTTCCATCAGAACGTGCGTAACCGTAGGATGCGGGAGGAGATGGCGATGTGCAAGATCAGAGACGTCAGCGAGCTGTATGCCCTGGCCGACAGGTGTGCACGTGCTGAGGAAGGGAGGAAACTCCCCGGAGAGAATGCAGGAACAGGAGGATCTGACAGCGAGGATGCCGCCCCGGCAAATAAAAACCGACGGCGGAACAACAGGAAGAGGAAAGGCAAAGATGTGCTAGTTGTTGAGCAGTCCGGCAGCGATGGTGGCGCCAAGAAAGCCAAAGATGGCAGCTCCGGCAAGGAGGTTGCCGCATGCGCCAACTGCCAGGCTGTGGCGGCCGCTGAGAAGCAGGACGGCACCAACAAACAGTACTGCAAGATCCACCGCACCAAGGGCCATGACCTCCAGAGCTGCAAGAAGGTCGAGCAGCTTGTCGAGCTGCAAAAGGCAGAGTACGAGTGACGCGACAAGGAGAAAGCCCAAGCAGGTGCTGGAGGATCCGGTACGAAGCGTACAGGCCGGGGGGGACGCCGTGGCAAGGCCAATCAGCGGCAAGGAGACAGACCTCCCCGCGGCCGCGACAAGGATGAAGACGACGACGACGAAGAAATGGATGATGACGAGACCAGCGAGCAGGAGTTTCAGAAAGCCACAGAAGTCTTGTGCGTTGACGGTGGTGCTTCTCTGCATACTTCGCACCGCCAACTCAAACAGTGGGCGCGGGAAGTCAATGCGGCAGAACCACCCGTCGAATCACGCAAGCTTCTGAAATGGTCCAGCACGCCTATCATCTTTGATATTGAGGACCACCTTGATCGCACAACTGCGGTCGGGTGTTTGCCGATGTTGGTCTCACCAACTATCTGCAACCTCAAGGTCACTAAGATGCTAGTTGACGGCGGGGCCGGCTTGAACCTGATCTCCTCCATTGTGCTTCGGAAACTCCAAGTCCCTGACAGCGAGCTCGAAGAGACCGGCACATTCCAAGGTATCAACCCGGGAAGGAGCAAGCCGAAGGGGAAGATCACGCTGCCGGTGACATTTGGCAGCGAGCTGAACTTCAGGACTGAGAGGATCATTTTTGACGTTGCCGATTTTCCATTGCCTTACAATGGAATTCTCAGCCGTCCAGCGCTCGCCAAGTTCATGGCGGCCTCTCACTATGCGTACAACATGCTGAAGATGCCAGGCCCGATAAGTGTCATCTCTGTCCATGGCGACAAGAAATATGCTCTTATCTGTGCCGACAAGATTTACCGGGAAGCAGCAGCCGCAGCGGATCGCGAGACACTTGCCGCTGAAGCTCCCGGAGGGAAGAAGAAGACCAAGTCCGGCAAGAGTTCTGATGCCCACTCCGGTAAGCGCACCTCTTCGGAGTGCTGCGCTACCATCGAGAACGCACCATCGAGCTCCACCGGCAAGCGTAAGAAGACGATGGCAGCTCCGCCAGCAACCAAGAAGGTGTCCGCCAAGGAGGACGGCACTGGCGGTACTTTCACCATCAGTGCCACTCTCGACCCTAAATAGGAAAGCGTGCTCGTTGCTTTCCTGCGGGCGAATGTTGATGTGTTTGCGTGGCAACCATCTGACATCCCCGGTGTTCCCAGGAAAGTAATTGAGCACCACCTTGCCGTCTGTCCTCACGCGCGGCCCGTCAAGCAGAAAGTCAGAAAACAAGCAGTGGAGCACCAAGAATTCATAGCAGAAGAGATCAAGAAGTTGGAAGCAGCAGGCCTTGTCAGAGGAGTGCTCCATCCTACGTGGTTGGCCAATCCTGTAGTCGTGCGCAAGGCAAACGGGAAATGGAGGCTTTGCATTGACTTCACCGATGTCAATAAAGCTTGTCCCAAAGATCCATTTCCCTTGCCGCGCATCGACCAGATTGTTGACTCCACGGCCGGATGTGACTTGCTTTCATTTCTTGATGCATATTCAGGATATCATCAGATCTTCATGGCAGAAGAAGATGAGGAGAAAACCGCATTCATCACTCCATGTGGCACGTACTGTTTCATACGGATGCCTTTCGGTTTGAAGAATGCTGGTTCAACATTTTCAAGGGTAGTCCATACTGCTTTTGAGCCACAAATACACAGAAATGTGGAAGCCTACATGGATGACATAGTGGTCAAGAGTAGGGACAAAGCAACTTTGCTTCAAGATCTAGAAGAGACTTTTGCAAATCTGCGCAAGATCAGCCTCAAGCTCAACCCCGAGAAGTGCGTGTTTGGAGTCCCTTCCAGGAAGCTTCTCGGGTTCTTCGTGTCTCAGCGGGGAATTGAAGCCAATCCCGACAAGATCAAGGCCATTGAGCAGATCGAAGCACCGAAGCACGTCAAGGATGTGCGGAAACTTGTCGGCTGCGTGGCGGCTCTCAGCAGGTTTATCTCTAAGTCTGCTGAGCGCGCCCTGCCGTTTTTCAAAATCTTGAAAAAGGCAGGTCCAATGAAATGGACTCCGGAAGCGGAGGCTGCGCTGCAAGACCTGAAGAGATACCTGTCCTCCACTCCAATACTTGTCGCACCTAAGCCACAAGAGAAGTTGCTGATGTATCAACCAATCAAGTGGTTAGTGTTGCGTTAGTAGCGGAGAGAGAGGCAGATGATGAGCCAACGACCGTGGCAAGCACATCCAGCGACAAGCAGGGGGCTTCCCCGACAAGCTCTGATCCCGACAAAGATGGATCTGCGCAGATGTGCGAAGAGATACAGCAGAAGAGAATGGTGTAGCGCCCAGTCTACTTTGTCAGTTCCCTTCTGCAGGGGGCTAGGTCAAGATACTCAGGTGTGCAGAAATTGCTTTTCGGCCTTCTCATGGCCTCGAGAAAGCTGCGCCATTACTTCCAAGCACATGAGATCACAGTTGTCACTCGCTTTCCGCTGAAGAGGATACTGCAGAATCCAGAAGCAACAGGCAGGATTGTTGAGTGGGCACTGGAACTGTCAAGCTTTAGCCTCAAGTTTGAGAGCACTTCAACTATCCAGAGCAGAGCATTGGCAGAATTCATAGCAGAGTGGACGCCAACACCAGACGAAGAAATTCCAGAAACGAGCATCCCCGTCAAGGAAGCAAGCAAAGAGTGGCTGATGTACTTTGATGGTGCTTTCTCGCTGCAAGGCGCCGGTGCTGGCGTGCTGCTTGTCCTACCCACCGGAGAGCACCTCAAGTACATGGTCCAGATGCACTTTCCCAAGGAGCAAGCAACAAACAATACTGCAGAGTATGAGGCATTGCTTGCCGGTCTCAGGATCGCGGCAGACCTTGGGATCAAGCAGCTCATTGTCAGGGGTGACTCGCAGCTTGTCGTCCGCCAAGTGAACAAGAATTATCAGAGTCCGTTGATGGAAGCTTACGTTGATGAACTTAGGAAGCTAGAAGAGCGCTTTGTCGGCCTACAGATGGAACATGTTCCAAGAGCTCAGAATGACATTGCTGACGGCCTGTCAAAGTGCGCAGCACTTAAGTTACCTGTGGAACCAGGGATCTTTGTGCTCAAGCTGACTCAACCATCCGTGACGCCATCAACTGGACAGAGCAAGAAGAGGAAGTTGATTTCTGGTGACTATCTTCCGGCAGAGCTTCCCGAAGCCGCCGCCAAGAAGGTCCCCAAGATCAACGCCAAGAGTGCTGAGGAGCAGTCTGCTCCGACAAGACCCAGGGTTTGTTTCGTTGTAGCAGACGCTCCCGACAAGTTTTGCTCCGGCAAGCTTGCCAGGGATCGTCAAGCTTCGGCTGAGCCGCAGGTTCTCGCCGTGGAAGCGGATGTTCCCGCAGCAGCAGATATGCCTTTAGTCCTTGTTGTCGAGCCACAGGCTCCGGTATGGGCACAGCAAATCATCTGTTTCCTCCAGACAGGAGAACTTCCCGAAGAGCCAGAAGAAGCGGAAAGAGTAGCCCGGCAGTCTAGTATGTACCAGTTCATCAACAACGCACTGTACAGAAGAAGACTGAACAGAGTGAAATTGAAGTGTATTCCCTGGGAAGATGGACAGAAGATGTTGGCAGAGATACATGGAGGCATTTGTGGTCATCACATTGGCGCAAGAGCGCTTGCCGGCAAAGCGTTCCGGCAAGGCTTCTTTTGGCCGACAGCCCTCCAGGGTGCAACTGCACAAGTAACCAAGTGTGAAGCGTGTCAGTTCCATTCCAAGCAAATACACCAGCCAGCTCAAGCTCTCTAGACGATCCCTTTATCCTGGCCATTTTCGGTCTGGGGGCTCGACATCCTCGGCCCCTTCCCCCGAGCAGTCGGGGGCTTTGAGTACTTGTACGTCGCAATCAACAAGTTCACAAAGTGGCCGGAAGTGGAACCAGTGAGGAAGGTGTCAGCACAGTCAGCAGTCAAGTTCTTCAGGTCGATTGTTTCCGCTTCGGGATCCCTAACAGGATCATCACCGACAACGGTACGGAATTCACGAGCCGCACCTTCATGCAGTACATCCAAGATCTTGGCGCCAATGTCTGCTTCGCTTCTGTTGCTCACCCCAGGAGCAACGGTCAAGCGGAGAGGGCAAATGCTGAAGTGCTGCGCGGGCTCAAGACCAGGACTTTCGACAGGCTGCAAAAGTGCGGAACAAACTGGATCGAGGAGCTGCCGGTGGTTCTTTGGTCGATCAGGACGACGCCAAATCGAGCCACTGGCCAGACACCTTTCGCTCTAGTCTATGGAGCAGAGGCAGTTATCCCCACGGAACTCGTATACGGGTCACCTCGAGTGCTCGCTTATGATGAGCTTGAGCAAGAGCAGCTGCGACAAGATGACGCGCTGCTCCTTGAGGAAGATCGTCTTCAGGCTACTGTACGAGCTGCTCGATACCAGCAAGCTTTGCGCCGCTACCATAGCCGCAAAGTTAAAGCCAGAAGTCTCGAGGAAGGCGACCTTGTTCTTCAGCGCGGTCATTCCGCCAAGAATTCCAACAAGTTGACGCCGAAGTGGGAAGGCCCTTATCGGGTGAAACGAGTCACTAGGCCTGGCGCTGTCCGCCTTGAGACCGAAGATGGCATTCCGGTGAGCAACTCCTGGAACATCGAGCATCTTCGTAAGTTTTACCCGTAAGGCGCGGTTGTCGGACCCTGTCCGGCAACCACCATTTTGTACAAGTCTTGCCGCTGTTGCATGTAATCCTTTGTACAAAGCCAGGCGCAGACCCTGAGCGAAGATAAAGCGCTGGAGCCCTGAGTTTTAGCATGCATGCTGAGTCGAGTCTCGTCCTTGGTTAGAGTTGACAGTGCTTAGTTGCGGCTAACCCCTAAATTAGAGGTCGAGTGTGCGTCCCTTTGCCGTTCTTTTCGTTTCCCTTGGTTCGCAGGGCTCGCATATCCTGACCAGACCACTTGAGGACGAAAAGGAGAAGAAGGACGGACCAACATCTAGACCCCGGCAAGCCAGTGTTGCCGGGGGCTGCAAGTACAAAGATTAACCCACGGCGAACCAGAGTTGCCGGGGGCTGCATTCTCAGATAAGTTTTTCATCCCTTATCATGCATTCTCTTATGGACTGAGGTATGCGAAACCTCAGTTCTTCCTAAAAGCTACCGTGCTCCCTTAACTCTAGGCCCTGGGGCTCGCTTCCGGGGCCAGATTTGGTCATAGTCGCGGCAGCAAAGGGACGAAATGAGGAGCCTGAACCCGCCTCCTCCCTGCATCCGCCAAAAGCGTGATAAAGGTCGAGCGACGTGGGAAGACGGCAGGGCCTGCTACCGGGAAAAAAGTGTCTATCTTAAAGATATTAAGGATTTGCTCCTTGGCGTGGGTTCCACCCACAAGACAAGTGACCCGGCAAGCATCCCCTTTTCATTAAAGAGCATTCCACTCGGGTACAGTTCATAAGAGAATGAAAAACATGAATAATGGGATTACAAGCTTTAAATGCAACTAAGGCCCGAGGGCTTACAAATTAAAAAGAGATAAGGTGCCCGTAATCCTTTTCTTGTCCCTATTTTCAGGAGGTAGGGCAAGGAGGCGAAAAGGGCAAAAGGGGCGCCTAGGCGACCTACGGGTGGCAGAAGACACCAAGAGAACTTCTCGGTGGTCGTCCAAAGGCTGGATGGTGATGGCGGCGCCGGAAGAGGGCTCAAAGACGAAGCGGCAGGACGTCAGCACGCTGTCGAGGGCGCCACGCCCTCGTACTCCGAGTTGACGGCCTTGCCGCCCACCCTCTTCCTCTTCCGCAGCCTTCCTACGCCAGCCGCCCAAGGAGACGGCCCCGAGAAGCTCCAGGAGCCGGCGACGCGGATGATGGGGTCGCCGGTGCCACACGGAGCGGCGCCCGACACCTAGTCGGACCCGTCATCCTGCCGCCCGCCACCCTTGTCGTCGCTGTCGCTGTCCTCCTTGTCACTCCCGCCCGAGGAGGAGTCTTCGCTATGGGAGGAGCTCTCCACGCAGCACCTCGCCCGAGTCCCGAAGCACCCGAAGACCATGACGGAGAGGAGACCGCCCTCCATCAGCTTATAATGGAGGGTGAGCCCCGCCGTCAAGCTGTGGATGCGGGTGAATGTCTTCCACCCTCGACCAAGATACATCACATTAGGGGCCGGGAAATCAACGCGGACTCGCGTACCGCTGATTCCGCAGCCCCTCATGTGCAACCTCAGTGTCTCGGGCGGATCCAACTCCATCTCGCTCGCAAATGGAGTCGGGAGACGGAGAAGATGACGAGGCGGCCGACGCAGCCTGACGAAGAACTCGCAAGGGTCATCCCCGATAAGGTCCGCCACGGGAAGAGGAACCGCTGGCGGAGGCGAGGCCGGCGAGCTGCCCCGTCCACCTCTTCCCCGAGCGCCTCGGCCTCGCCCTCGACCTCGCCCGCGGCCTCGCCCCTCCCTCTTCCCCTTGCGGCTGGCTCTGCCACCATGGGTGCGGGAGAGGGACGGACGCGCTGTCTAGCGGCGACCCTCGTCGCCACCGTTGAAGGACCAGGGTTCCCTTTCTCCATGGCGAATGAGAGAGAGGGGAGCAGAAGCTGAAGGAAGGAGGAGATGAAAGAATGCGGGCTTCCGTCCCCCCCATCCCGCTCCTTATAAAGGAGCGGGGTGGGGGCTCGGCCGCCCCGCTCAGCCAATCAAGACACGGAAGGAGCAGGGAACTGGGCCCGACCCTCTGCCTCGACCCGTGACGGCCCGGTTTCCCGCCTCCACCGTTCGCCACTCCAAGCGCATGGAGGACGCATGGCAGGCGTACAGAGCTGAGGCGACGGATGAGGCAACCTCTCCCCCACCCCGTGATCGTGGGCAGTGGACGCCTCGAAGACCACGCCTCCACGCCTCCCTCCGTTTATGGGGAAGATACGAACCACCAGGAGGCGAGCGTTTCACTTTCCCGAATAAAGAACCACCCACGACCTCTCCCACGACGCCGCAATCGACGCGTGCCGTTCAGGGAGGGTGCGGTGGATGCGGAGTAAGGCACGACGTGACCCAGGCCACGCGTGCCCATGCCCTGTTTTGGGCCTGGCCCAACAGCGCTCGGCACCGTGTATGGCCCAGGCCCTGGGGCTCCTGTCGGTGTACTAGAGTAGGGGTACCCTAGTATCCCGAACTTGTGCACGGGCAGTCGCAGCACCCCGCGGCAAGGCTTGCCAGGTGATCACCCAGGACCTCTATGGTTCCTTTGGAGCCATTCAAGAACAAAGTATTTAAGCCAAGGAGACAAGTCCCCGGCAAGAGGAGCTTGTCGGGAAGGCCACTCGAGGCACAAGACCCCGGCGAGAGGAGCTTGCCGGGAAGGCCAACCAGAGCATCTCAAAGAACTTGCCGCGAGACGCCACGCATCCCGGCAGGACCCGGCGAGCGACAAGCTCCCGGACGCGGCAAGACAACGGCCGTGGCAAGGCATTTGCCGCGGCAAGCAACCACTCTGTACCTGCGCTCCAGCTCACCCACCTACGTGTCACTCTGGGACCCTTCCAGGCGTACGTGGCGGGAGGCTGTGCAGCCAGGGGTACACTGTAGCATGCAGCGCTGACAAGATCGCCATCGTGGCAAGCGGAGGCGCCCCTGACGGTCCCTTTTCTGCACTGTCTGGGCGACGTAGATAGGCATTTAATGCCTTTGTCCCCTGCGGTCAGGGTTAGGTATGATACACTATGTAGGTAGTTGTACCTACCGCAACACCTTTCCATTTTTGCCCTTGCCTACGTTGCCACCTGTTGGAGACCCCTTGAGCATATAAAAGGAGGCCCATGCACAACATAGGGGAGGCCGATCGCCCCCAGGAGGACGAACAGTAGAACGCTCCCGCTCGGTCTCGTTAGCTGCTGGTGTGTACTGTAGCACCCAGCGCTCCCGAGCAAGAATGGAATACAATCCACAAAGCAGCAGTAGGAGTATTATCTCTCCGGAGAGCTCCGAAGCTGGGTAAAACCCCTCGCGTGCCTCGCCTCGATCCGCTCTTTGCGCGACCTCCGCCCCCCGCCGAACCGAGAAGGGGCTCCGTCCCCATAGGTGCTCGTGGAGCCAGATTTCCCCGGCACATGTTGTGGACCACCACCCCTTCATAGGGTCTTGGGGCTGCAGGTGCCTCTATCGTACCATCAAATTCAGCTTTCATCTTTCGGTATGGGTGATTTTTTTGTAAGAACCTACGATGACGCAAATACACTATTTTGTGCGAGTTGGGAAGTCTTCTGCTAGCTGTCCTATGCATGCATGTGACACACCCTATTTTTCTCCTTGTTTTCTGCCCTGATGTGTTGCCTAATGCCAGCATATCTTGAATGGTGTGCACCAGCATGGCATGTAGATCGAAAATCTCCTTTCTATAACCATCATAACATTTTACAGCAGGCACATCTATCCACACTGTCAGCAGTTTTTCTACCAGTAGCTGAAAGTAAATGTCGATGTCATTTCCAGGTTTCTTTGGGCCTTGGACAATCATCGACATCATAATGTATTTTTTCTTCATACACAACCAAGGAGCTAGGTTATATATGCACAGAATCACCGGCCATGTGCTATGATTGGTGCTCATATCGCCAAAAGGATTCATCCCGTCAATAAACTCCCCGAGCCTTATACTTCTAGGATCCTTGGCAAAATTTTCAAACTTTCTGTCGATTAATTCCCACTGAGCCCCATCTTTCGGGTGCCTCATATACCTATCTATAATTTTCTCATCATGATGCCACCGCAACCTCTTTGCCTCTCTAGGGTTTGCAAGCAAACGCCTCAACCTTGGAATTAAAGGAAAGTACCAAACAACCTTGAACGGGACTCCTATCTTGATCTCGTCGTCCAATTTGTACTTCTATTTTGCTCTCCTGCGCTTGTATCATGCATGCTTGCATGTGGGACATGCATGATAATCTTTGTACTCACCACAGTACAATGTACAATCATTCACACAAGCATGTATCTTATGTACTTCAAGTTCCAATGGGCAAACAATTTTCTGTGCTTCATTCGTTCTTCTAGGGATCACATTATCTTCCGGAAGAATTTCTTTCAGAAGACCTAACATCTCTGTGAAGCCCTTGTTTGATAGACCGTTTGCTGCTTTAAATCTAAGAAGTGCCAGGGTGTCACTCAACCTGGAATATTTCTTGTTGCAACCTGGATACAATTCTTTCTTGGAGTCCACATCATATGTTTATCTGGGCCCTCGAAATCTGCAATCATAGTAGCAAAATCTGGCATATCAAGATCGCCGTCATCTGCGTCGACGTCTTGGTTTTCCAGTGGGCGTTCCGGCTTTCCGGTGTTCCATTGGTAGCTTGACGCCTATGCCCTGATGTTAGATTCAACATCCATGTGACACTGATCGGGGTTTGGCATCTCGCTGCCCTGGGTATCTTCATCCATGACCTCCTCTTCACCGTGTCTGGTCCAACGTGTACATCCATCCATGAATCCCCTAGATACTAAGTGCATCTGGACATCTGCAACTTCATGTGACTCTGTACTGGCACAATCAGTACATGGACACAGGATGTAATCCGCATCAACAATTCTCCTCTTTGTACTTTCAGCCAAATTCATGAACTCTGTCACGCCACTGATAAAATATGCAGTTTTCCGATTCTTCATCCATCAAGATCGTTCCATCTGCAGCACACGAATGGTAATTAAAAACAAAACAACAACATTAATACACGGATCAATTGCTGTCCGAAGATGCATGCATAAATCACAAGGTTTTATTTTAATGATTACTGAGGGCGCTCCATGTTGTTATCCAGACGTGCTATGAAAAAAATTAATGGCCAGTCAATTTACACGCATAGTACTAGTACAACACTACACTTAGGAATTGAATACCTAAATTTAGCCACTCACGAAAAGAATACCTTAATTAATTAGCCGTGCAGCGACCCCCACCCAGCAGACAGACAAGCGTGATGCGGCGGCATGCCGCGACATCTGGGTCGAGGAGCAAAGCTTAGTGCGGCTGCCGCCTGAAGTTCGACCTCCACTATCACGCCATCGACCGTGATGGATGTGCTCGAATCAAGCCGCCGCCGACCTCGATGGTTGAGCTCCTCCTATATCCCGCCGTAGAATGAGGATTGACCTGCTATGATGCCGCCACCGCCCACTGACCGAGGATTGACCTCTTCTATGGTAGCCGCCGCCGCCATCTCTATATGCAGAGCGGCTGTTTACATGGTATCTCACAGTAACTCAATTATATGGACAGGGTAGTACATCACATACGGTTATGTAACGGCAAACGTGTCTAACCTACGTTGTCTTCTCACATGGTTTGGTGCGGAAATCGTGTGTGACATTGTAATAACTAACACAAAGGACATGTACAAACAGTGTGCCGTATACAACATATATATAGTGGCATTAGTAGTTACCGACCATGAGCTTATCTCCACAGTTTCCCATTTTCCCCAAATCCCTACATAGCCTCCAAATTCCCTCGCGTGGCGCTGACATTGGGGGAATGCGGACGAGTGGTGCTGATGGTTTCGGTGCGGCTGCTCCTGCTCGTATCACCGCCACAATGGCGGTCGCTACCGAGCACTTGCCTAAGGTCATCAGAAGGCAAGAAGTGTAATACGGATCTGAATCGTCCTGTCAGGTTTCAATCTATCCCGATCTTTTTTACCATGTCCAAAGTATGGCTCCTTGCTGAATCCGTCCTGAATGACCGCCCCATGGAAAGCGATCTGCAGCCGGATCCGGAGCTTGACTCCAGACTCCCACAACACGAGTTCGACTCTGAGTTTTGCGCCACCGAGAAGTACCAAAATCTGAGTAGTGTGCACGGGCACACTCCCGCTCGACGTGTATGCACGGATGGATTCGACATTCGCAGGCGGTTTCTCAGTTGCCTCTTAGAGGATAGTGCTAATTAAGTTCATTATTTTACTTCAGTTAATGCCACCGCTCATCCAAAATACTATTTAACATTGGCAGGGATATGAGGCTTGTCCCTTTGTTAAATGGCTGGATGAAGAATGCCATGGCAGGGCCCGGAGTGTTATCACCAAGCTCGCAGAAGATAACGTAAACCTGAAGAAGCAACTGGCTGATCTGGAATGTACAATCAGTATGATGAAGCAAGAAAGAATCAATCACATGCAACAGATAAAAGCAAGAGACAAGAAGGAACTAGCATGTGTAGTTGTGTTTGTCGCATTAGCCATGTTCTATGCGCTGTTTGCAATGATGATTAGGGGTTTTGTTTGCCAGTATTGCTAAAGCACATCTAGATATGCTCTAAGTAATGCACATCTAGGTCCTATATATGCCATTGATGTTACGCGAAGATTCGTGCAAATATTTTTCTTTGTCATTTTTCTTTTCCTTTCTAGTTTGATTATTACTGGCTTTATCAATAAGAAGAGCTCAATGTAGTGCTTGCCAACTTTCCTACTCCGTGTGTACCGATACTGGTGCATAATCCCAAAACTCATTCCTTGTTTTTGTCCTGAAAAAGGAAACCAGCCAAATAGCCAATAGGAGTCCTGCGCAACCCCGGGAATTTGGAGAGACTGGGTACAAATAATTACGGTTGATTATACCAGCGGTTAGATAATACGTCAACCCCCACTTCAATTGCCAGTTCCTCTTCTCTTCATACCCCGCTTAAGTGTCCACCATCTTCATCGTCCCCGGCAGGCCACGCTACACACTGGCACACACTCTGCAGCCATGTCGAGCCATAGCGAGGATGACAGTTCGGCCGGCAGTCTGGCACCCGATGATAGGTCAACATCGGAATCATCCCGCTCGTCTTCCTTGAGTCCAGCATCGAGCCCAGACCTCGATTATATCCGGTTCATGGAAGGGACGCCGCCTCCGGAGTAGTCAGACGACAACCAGACGGAGGAGGAGCTGTCGGAGGACGAAGAAGATGACGACGATGATGATGAGGAGGAATGGTCGAACGAGGAGGAGGAGGACGACGACAGCAACGACGAAGATGACGGCGGTGGCGATGAAAAGCCAGCGGTCAGCGGCAAGAAGCGTCCTCGCCAAGACGATGTCGCGGGGCCATCCAACAAGAACAACAACAAGAAGAAGGACTAAATTAAGCAGACTATATATATCTCTGTTTATCCTGTCAATCTCATCGCAGACGGTTAGTAATATGTATTCGACAGAGATCTTCTACATTATCGCCAAAAGGTTGTTTGTTGAATTGTGTGCCCTGACGAGCACACAATTCACAAAAAATCGACCGTATGGGCTGTCTATAATGATCACACACAATTATTATTACCGACCTATTTTCCGGGTATCAACACATCTGGTTACGCTGAATCGTTTGTGTTCACCTCACTCATCGCAAACGGTTCATCGGAGTGAATTGTATGCCGTATATCACACACGCCTTAATCTGGCTGCCCATTTCTGTTGTTCTATCTCATCGCAAATAGTTCGTACAGATCAACCATATTCCCCTCATCGCACACACAACTATAATCTGAACCGTGTTTGATGTATCATTTAGCGCAAACTTTTTGCATCATTTCTGACGGTTTTCATACACCACCGTTTGTGATTATTGCATCACACACAATTTCTCGAAGGGTCTCTGATCGTAGTGTCGCATTAGCAGCATCCTGCAGTAGTGTTGGATTATAGATTAGTTCCAACAAAACATTCTAGTAAATACTAAAGTTTTCATCACACAACAAATAACAAGCAATGAAATGAACTTCAGCTCAACCAATCCTCCGCGTTGGAAACACTTGCTTTGAACCATAGGTAAGCCTTTGGGAAGGGCCAACTATTGTCAATCTCGAGACCAATGCAGGACTGATCATCCAGGCTGAAGAGGCCTATATCAGGACGCATATTGTGATAGCCACGGTAGGGAACCATACCAACATCCAAGGTATAGATACAGTTGCTTCTCATAAATGGTAGTAACATTGTGTCAACAACAGCTGGATCGCCTTTCAACATCATTGGATAGTTTTGTCCAAGGAAGAGCGAGTTTCCTCCAAGAGTATCAATACTAAAACAGGGAGAAGGTGCTGGCGCTAGCACAGTAGTATCCATCCCGAATACCTTGCAATGGATGTTGGAACAGGTCCAGAGAGTGCGACCATGGGAGACAACACCTGCTTCCTAAGTAACATCAGCAGTGCCCTGTATACAGACAAGAAGAGGTGATCCTTCGGAATAAGTTGCCAGGCGCCATTGAGTATATGGGTCCTCAGGCTCATGATTATCATCATCGTCATCTCCCCCTTGGTTATAAATTTTTTGAAGTATAGGTGGTGGAATGTTCACAGGACCTTGGAAACACAAGAATGTTAATTAGTAAAGGGAAACTAGCGAACCCACATGCATGTGGATGAAAAAAAAATTACGGTGTAAGAAAAACGTACTGAAAGCATCAGGATTCCATGCAAAAATAGTGCCATGAGTGTTGGCAGCAAACACAAGACCCTCTTATTGAATTGCATCACAGTACTCATCCGTGTATAAAAATTGATTTTTGAGCAATATCCATCGAGGCGTGGAAGTAAGGACGATGACAAGCTTGTCGAAGATAGCAACAACTTCATAGTTTGTGTAATCCCAAGAGCTGTTGGGAATTCGACAAATTTCTATCTTCTGTAGACGACAGTCACCATGATCGTATTAGAACCTACATAGAATACCAATGTGCTCAACCTCTGGGCAGTCTGTGATTTTTGGAAGTGGACCCGGTGACGAGTGTACACATTCACAAGTTCCCACTCACAGTTGTGCCCAATATAAACAACCCAATCTCCATTTGCGCCTTCCCAGGGCTTATCCTTAAGCGATGGCATCTTAAAATCACACGTATCATTATCAAGCGGCATCAACTTGCACAAGGCAAGGCTTCCGTCGTCCGTGCGCCAGCGAGCAAGGTCATGGCGAAGATGATAGGGGAGATCAAACCGCTCCAGGAACCTTGGGTTCTTTGTAATGATGTTATTAGTTTAGTCGAGAATGTTCTTGAACGAACCTGCCATGCTAGCCAAGGTGATGATGTCGTACCGATCAATGAGTTCCTCCACCACGTCATCTTCACTACAAAAAAAGACACATCAGTGACATTTTGGGCCGAACGAAATTTTTCTGTCATGCTTATGACACTTCTATGACGGTAATTGTGACAAAACGAGGTATCATCATAGATGTGGTGGGCTCCTACTTCTATGACAAAAAACCATGACAGAAAATGGGTTTTCGTCCTGGGCGGGCCGGAGACGCAGCTGCATGACATTCTTTGGGCCGTCCATGACAGAGAAAATCGTGGTACAAGTGAGGGCGAGGAAAATATCGGGGATTTCCCGGTTACGGTGGGTGGTCGGGGGCCGAGCGATGCGCGTTTCTCTCATACACGTAGGCGCATGGGTGCGAGGCGTTGGGCTCTAACTGAACCCGAGCGATTGCACTGTAGGCTACGCGTTACTTAACCGGAGCGATCGATCGATCCCTTGCTGTTAACTGAACCCGAGTGATTCCTTCGCTACTGCTGCTAACTGAAGCCGATCGATGTTGCCTCTGGCTGAACAGTGAGCATTGTTGGGGGTGTTTGGATGAACAGTTCCCGGTGGGGGGTTGGATGAACAAGACCCCGTGGTAGTAGAGGCCATTGCCGCTAGATGGACAGGACCCCGATCGATCGAGCCGGTTGGGGGGTTGGATGAACAGGACCCCATGGAGGGCTGGTTGAATAGTAGCCCGTGGAGGTCTGTATGAGCAGTAGCCCATGGAGGGGTGGTTGAACAGGACGCCGTGGAGAGGGCTGGTTGAATAGTAGCTGGTGGAGGAGCGCGCGGTGTAGGCTGGATGAACAGGAGCCCTTGGATGAACAGTCGCTGGTGGAGGCTGGAGGAGGTCGACGGTGGATGAACTGTAGCCCGTGGAGGCAGTAGATGGTGGAGATGAACAGTATCCCGTGGAGTCCCGTTTTGCAGTATGCCACACCCCTCGCGATGAACATGACCCCCGTTTCGACCGTAGCGCTCCAACAGAAGTCTGTTTCCTCCGTTTTGTGGTACGCCACACCCCTCCTCATCAACAGGACCCCGTTTCGACCGTTTTGCGGTACGCTAGACACCTCCGATGAACAGGAACCCATTTCGACCGTGGCCGTTCGAACACAAGGCCGTTTCCTCCGTTCTGCGGTACGCCAGGCCTTGTTTCCATCAGCTGTTCTGTCCAAGCCGGTGGGCTCCCGATGAACAACACGCGTTCCATTGCCTCCCGATGAACACGACGCATTCCGTTGCCTTCCCATGAACACGATGACGATGCAGTTTCTCCGTTCTGACCCAGCCATGTACACGTGCCCTGGCCGTACATATGCGCGAGTAGGCGTTTGAGACCCCGCCCGTATGTACGTACATGGCCGTATTTACTTTATTGCACCCTGGTAGCTGTACATACGTGTACATGCTACGTGCGCGCCTCTACTACGACATGTGCGCGCCTCTACTACGACACGTGCATGCCTTTACATCAACCAGTATGTACATACACGTTCGCGACCAGAATGACAACCCAACGTACGCTTCGACCAGGTGGGTGCTGACTATCAGGCACTTCCTTGCGTGGAAGGATGTAGCTGGTGGGTCCCAGCAGTCAAGGGAAATGTTTTTTTTTCGCGAAATACGGTGGCCCGTCCGGTGGGTCCCTCATGTTGGGTGGAGGAATCATTATTTTGCGTGGAATAAGGAGGCATTTCCTTGCTACGACCGTGGACCCAGCTGTCAGCCTCTCCACGTACAATACTCTTTCGAAGGAAGTCGTTCTTTGACCACATTGACCACGCCATGCCGAGAGCACCAGGGTGGTAGACGACGAGGGAAGGGGACGACACGGAACCGGGGAAGACACGGCAGTGGATGCCCACGCGGAGGGGAGTACGTGGGTTGACTACTTCGGCTCCGGTGTGAGGCTGCCGTCGCCGGAGAATAACAGGAGGTGTGGTTGAGTATACAGGGATGGCATGGCCAGCGGTGGCAGCACAACCGGACACGGGAGGCAAGAGCAGGTGGCACGGCCGACGCTTGTTCGGGAGGCTAGAGCAAGAAGACCATAGGTTGAAGAAGCACTACGGTCGTTGGATGGACATCGTACGGTCACTGGAGCTAGAATCATTTATATTGACTAGGCAGGAACTACCGGAGGACCAAAATGAGGCACGCTACATAGTGCGGCGGTCTAAATCCTACAAGGTCCACGAGGGAGAGCTTTATAATAAAAGCACTACCGGAGTCCTTCAAAGGTGCATCTTCGAAGTGGAAGGGCGGAAAATTTTGGCCGAAATCCATCCTGGACTCGGCGGCCACCACGCTGCAGCCCGGGCCCTTGTAAGCAAGGCCTTCTGTACAGGTTTCTATTGGCCGACGGCCCGAGCAGACGCACAGGACCTTGTTCAACGTTGCGTCGGTTGCCAGCTTTTTGCAAACCAAAGCCATATGCTGCCTATCGCTCTCCAAACAATCCCCATTACTTGCCCCTTTGTGGTCTGGGGGCTTGATATGGTCGAACCCCTCAAAGGGGGAACCCATAAGAAAAAATACCTATTGGTCATGGTGGACAAATTCACCAAATGGATAGAAGCCAAACCAGTTAAAATGGCTGAATCCGGACCAGTGATAGACTTCATATCTAGGGTTGTACACCGTTATGGCGTCCCCCGCAGCATCATCACCGATAACGGCTCAAACTTTACCGCCGACGAAGTAAAACTTTGGTGAAGCAACATGGGCATCAAGCTCGATTACGCTTCTATCTATCACCCGCAAAACTAACGGTCAAGTCGAGCGAGCAAATGGTCTTATCATGAGCGGCATTAAACCAATATTAGTGTCGTCCTTAAAGGAATCAAACATGCACTGGGTGGAGGAGCTCGACTCCGTACTATGGGGGCTGCGTGATACGTCTCCAACGTATCTATAATTTTTGATTGCTCCAGGCTATATTATCTACTGTTTTAGGCAATATTGGTCTTTATTATCCACTTTTACATTATTCTTGGGGCTAACCTATTAACCGGAGGCCCAGCCCAGATTTGTTGTTTTATGCCTATTTCAGTGTTTCGAGGAAAAGGAATTTCAAACAAAGTCAAAACAGAACGAAATCAACTGGAGAAGTTACTTTTGGAAGGAAACCTACCTGATAGACTTGGGCTCTACGTCAGAAGATACGGGAGCTGGCCACGAGGGTAGGGGGCGCGCCCACCCCCCTGGTGCGCGCCCCCTGCCTCGTGGGGACCCCGCAGCTCCACCGACGTACCCCCTGCACCCATATATACCTACGTATCCTAAAACTTCCAGAACAGAGTTTAGATCTGGAGTTCCGCCGCCGCAAGCCTCTGTAGCCACGAAAAACCAATCGGGACCCTGTTCCGGCCCCCTGCCGGAGGGGGGAACCCTCCCCGGTGGCCATCTTCATCATCCCGGCGCCCTCCATGATGAGGAGGGAGTAGTTCACCCTCGGGGCCGAGGGTATGTACCAGTAGCTATGTGTTTGATCTCTCTCTCTCTCTCGTGTTCTTGATTTGGCACGATCTTGATGTATCACGAGCTTTGCTATTATAGTTGGATCTTATGTTTCTTCTCCCCCTCTTCTCTCTTGTAATGGATTGAGTTTTCCCTTTGAAGTGATCTTATCGGCTTGAGTCTTTAAAGATTTGAGAACACTTGATGTATGTCTTGTCGTGCGTATCTGTGGTGACAATGGGGTATCACGTGCCACTTGATGTATGTTTTGGTGATCAACTTGCAGGTTCCGCCCATGAACCTATGCATAGGGGTTGGCACACGTTTTCGTCGTGATTCTCCGGTAGAAACTTTGGGCACTCTTTGAGGTTCTATGTGTTGGTTGAATAGATGAATCTGAGATTGTGTGATGCATATCGTATAATCATACCCATGGATACTTGAGGTGACATTGGAGTATCTAGGTGACATTAGGGTTTTGGTTGATTTGTGTCTTAAGGTGTTATTCTAGTATGAACTCTAGGGCTGTTTGTGACACTTATAGGAATAGCCCATTGGATTGATTGGAAAGAATAACTTTGAGGTGGTTTCGTACCCTAACATAATCTCTTCGTTTGTTCTCTGCTATTAGTGACTTTGGAGTGACTCTTTGTTGCATGTTGAGGGATAGTTATATGATCTAATTATCTTATTATTATTGAGAGAACTTGCACTAGTGAAAGTATGAACCCTAGGCCTTGTTTCCTAGCATTGCAATACCGTTTACGCTCACTTTTACCACTTGTTACCTTGCTGTTTTTATATTTTCAGTTTACAAAAACCTATATTTACCATCCATATTGCACTTGTATCACCATCTCTTCGCCGAACTAGTGCACCTATACAATTTACCATTGTATTGGGTGTGTTGGGGACACAAGAGACTCTTTGTTATTTGGTTGCAGGGTTGCTTGAGAGATACCATCTTCATCCTACGCCTCCCGCGGATTGATAAACCTTAGGTAATCCACTTGAGGGAAATTTGCTACTGTCCTACAAACCTGTGCACTTGCAGGCCCAACAACGTCTACAAGAAGAAGGTTGTGTAGTAGACATCAAGCTCTTTTCTGGCGCCGTTGCCAGGGAGGCTAGGTAAGTGAAGGTATATCTTTAGATCTTTCAATCGAATCTTTTTGTTTCTTGTTTTAGCACTAGTATAGTTTATAAAATAAAACTACAAAAAAATGGAATTGAGTTTGTCTCATACGCTTCATCTTTTTAATATCTTTCGTGAGTATGATGGAAAGGATAATTGTGCTCAACTGCTAGAAGAAGAGATCTTTAAAATGTTTGGCACTAAATCTTTGAATGATGAGCATGATTGCAATGTTGTTAGTATGAATTCCTTGAATATCCATGATGCTAATGATATGCAAAGCCACAAGCTTGGGGAAGCTATGTTTGATGAAGATGATATTCTTTGTCCCCCAAGCTTTGATGAGCAAATTTACTATGATGAAAGCATGCCTTCTATCTATGACGAGTATTGTGATGACACGTATGCTATAGTTGTTTTGTTGAGTTTGCTCCCACTATTATTCATGAGAAGAAATTTGCTTATGTGGAGAGTAATAAAAATTATATGCTAGTAGATCATGAAAAGAATGCTTTAGGTGCTGGTTATATTGTTGAATTCATTCATGATGCTACTGAAAAATCATTATGAGGGAGGAATATATGTTTGTAGGAATTGCAATAATATGAAGTTTCCTCTCTATGTGCTTAAAATCTTGAAGTTATGCTTGTTTTGCCTTCCTATGCAAGTTGATTATTGTTCCCATAAGTTATCTGTTCACAAAATCCCTATGCATAGGAAGTAGGTTAGACTTAAATGTGCTAGTCATATTCTTCATGATGCTCTATTTATGTTTCAATTCTTATCTTTTATGTGAGCATCATTGAAATCATCATGCCTAGCTAGGGGCATTAAACGATAGCGCTTGTTGGGAGGCAACCCAAATTTATTTTAGTTTCTTGGTTTTTGTTTATGTTTAGGAATAAATAATCCATCTAGCTTCTTTTCAGATGAGTTTTTGCGTTTTAATTAGTGTTTGTGCCAAGTAGAACCTTTGGGAAGACTTGGGTGAAGTCTTCATGGTCATGCTGTAAAAAACAGAATCTTTAGCGCTCACGAGATTAGCTTCAACTTTTTACTAGAGAGTGCTATTTAGTTTAATATTTTTTCAGATGATTACTGTACAAATTCCTCAGGTCCACCAATTTATTTTATAATTTTTGGAGTTCCATAAGTTTGCGTTAGTTGCAGATTACTACAGACTGTTCTGTTTTTGACAGATTCTGTTTTCTATGTGTTGTTTGCTTATTTTGATGAATCTATGGCTAGTAAAATAGATTATAAACCATAGAGAAGTTGGAATACAGTAGGTTTAACACCAATATAAATAAAGAATGAGTTCATTACAGTACCTTGAAGTGGTGTTTTGTTTTCTTTCGCTAACGGAGCTCACGAGTTTTCTGTTAAGTTTTGTGTTGTGAAGTTTTCAAGTTTTGGGTAAAGATTCGATGGACTACGGAATAAGGAGTGGCAAGAGCCTAAGCTTGGAGATTCCCAAGGCACCCCAAGGTAATATTCAAGGATAACCAAGCGTCTAAACTTGGGGATGCCTCGGAAGGCATCCCCTCTTTCGTCTTCGTTCATCGGTAACTTTACTTGGAGCTATATTTTTATTCACCACATAATATGTGTTTTGCTTGGAGCGTCATTTTATTTTATTTATCCTTGCATGCTCTTTGAATAAAGTATCAAGATCTGAAATCCTTAAATGTTAGAGAGTCTTAGCATAGTTGCATAATTATTCAACTACTCATTGATCTTCACTTATATCTTTCGGAGTAGTTTGTTGTTTGCTCAAGTGCTTCACTTATACCTTTTAGAGCACGTTGGTAGTTTTATTTTGAAGAAATAGATGAACTCTCATGCTTCACTTATATTATTTTGAGAGTCTTAAATAGCATGGTAATTTTCTTAAAATCCTAATATGCTAAGCATAAAAGATTTGTAAGAATTCTTATGAGTGTGTTGAATACTAAGAGAAGTTTGATGATTGTTTTGAGATATGGAGGTAGTGATATAAAAGTTGTGCTAGTTGAGTCGTTGTGAATTTGAGAAATGCTTGCTTTGAAGTTTGCAAGTCCCGTAGCATGCATGTATGGTAAACATTATGTAACAAATTTGAAACATGAGGTGTTATTTGATTGTCCTCCTTATGAGTGGCGGTCGGGGACGAGCGATGGTCTTTTCCTACCAATCTATCCCCCTAGGAGCATGCACGTAGTGCTTTTGTTTTTGATGGCTTGTAGATTTTTGCAATAAGTATATGAGTTCTTTATGACTAATGTTGAGTCCATGGATTATACGCACTCTCACCCTTCCATCATTGCTAGCCTCTTCGGTACCGTGCATTGCCGTTTCTCGCATTGAGAGTTGGTGCAAACTTCGCCAGTGCATCCAAACCCCGTGATATGATACGCTATTTCACACATAAACCTCCTTATATCTTCCTCAAAACAGCCACCATACCTACCTATTATGGCATTTCCATAACCACTCCGAGATATATTGCCATGCAACTTTCCACCATTCCGTTCTTCATGACATATCTATCATTGTCATATTGCTTAGCATGATCATGTAGTTGACATAGTATTTGTGGCAAAGCCACCATTCATAATTCTTTCATACATGTCACTCTTGATTCATTGCATATCCCGGTACACCGCGGGAGGCATTCGTATAGAGTCATACTATGTTCTAGTATCGAGTTGTAATCATTGAGTTGTAAATAAATAGAAGTGTGATGATCATCATTCAATAGAACATTGTCCCAAAAAAAGAGAGAAAGGCCAAAAAAAGAAGGCCCAAAAAAAGAGAAAAAAATAAAATAAATAAAATAAAAAGGGGCAATGCTACTATCCTTTTACCACACTTGTGCTTCGAAGTAGCACCATAATCTTCATGATAGAGAGTCTCATGTTTTGTCACTTTCATATACTAGTGGGAACTTTTCATTATAGAACTTTGCTTGTATATTCCAACGGTGGGCTTCCTCAAGTGCCCTAGGTCTTCGTGAGCAAGCAAGTTGGATGCACACCCACTTAGTTTCTTTTTGAGATTTCATACATTTATAGCTCTAGTGCATCCGTTGCATGGCAATCCCTACTCCTCGCATTAACATCAATCGCTGGGCATCTCCATAGCCCATTGATTAGCCTCATTGATGTGAGACCTTCTCCTTTTTTGTCTTCACCACATAACCCCCATCATCATATTCTATTCCACCCATAGTGCTATATCCATGGCTCATGCTCATGTATTGCGTGAAGGTTTATAAGTTTGAGATTACTAGAGTATGAAACAATTGCTTGGCTTGTCATCGGGGTTGTGCATGATGAGAGCATTCTTGTGTGACGAAAATGGAGCATGACTAAACTATATGATTTTGTAGGGATGAACTTTCTTTGGCCATGTTATTTTGAGAAGACATAATTGCTTAGTTAGTATGCTTGAAGTATTATTATTTTTATGTCAATATGAACTTTTGTCTTGAATCTTTCGGATCTGAATATTCATATCACAATTAAGAAGAATTATATTGAAATTATGCCAAGTAGCACTCCGCATCAAAAATTCTTTTTTATCATTTAGCTACACGGGGACGAGCAGGAATTAAGCTTGGGGATGCTTGATACGTCTCCAACGTATCTATAATTTTTGATTGCTCCATGCTATATTATCTACTGCTTTAGGCAACATTGGGCTTTATTATCCACTTTTATATTATTTTTGGGACTAACCTATTAACCGGAGGCCCAGCCCAGATTTGTTGTGTTATGCCTATTTCAGTGTTTTGAGGAAAAGGAATATCAGACGGAGTCAAAACAAAACGAAATCAACTGGAGAAGTTATTTTTGGAAGGAAACCTACCTGATAGACCTGGGCTCTACGTCAGAAGATACAGGAGCTGGCCACGATGGTAGGGGGTGCGCCCACCCCCCTAGGGCGCGCCCCTGCCTTGTGGGGCCCCCGCAGCTCCACCGACGTACCCCCTGCACCCATATATACCTACGTATCCTAAAACTCTCAGAACAGAGTTTAGATCTGGAGTTCCGCCGCCGCAAGCCTCTGTAGCCACCAAAAACCAATCGGGACCCTGTTCCGGCACCCTGCCAGAGGGGGGAACCCTCCTCGGTGGCCATCTTCATCATCCCGGCGCCCTCCATGACGAGGAGGGAGTAGTTCACCCTCGGGGTTGAGGGTATGTACCAGTAGCTATGTGTTTGATCTCTCTCTCTCTCTCTCGTGTTCTTGATTTGGCACGATCTTGATGTATCACGAGCTTTGCTATTATAGTTGGATCTTATGTTTCTTCTCCCCCTCTTCTCTCTTGTAATGGATTGAGTTTTCCCTTTGAAGTGATCTTATCGGATTGAGTCTTTAAAGATTTGAGAACACTTGATGTATGTCTTGTCGTGCGTATCTGTGGTGACAATGGGGTATCACGTGCCACTTGATGTATGTTTTGGTGATCAACTTGCGGGTTCCGTCCATGAACCTATGCATAGGGGTTGGCACACGTTTTCATCGTGATTCTCCGGTAGAAACTTTGGGCACTCTTTGAGGTTCTATGTGTTGGTTGAATAGATGAATCTGAGATTGTCTGATGCATATCGTATAATCGTACCCACGGATACTTGAGGTGACATTGGAGTATCTAGGTGACATTAGGGTTTTGGTTGATTTGTGTCTTAAGGTGTTTTTCTAGTATGAACTCTAGGGATGTTTGTGACACTTATAGGAATAGCCCATTGGATTGATTGGAAAGAATAACTTTGAGGTGGTTTCGTACCCTACCATAATCTCTTCGTTTGTTCTCCGCTATTAGTGACTTTGGAGTGACTCATTGTTGCATGTTGAGGGATAGTTATATGATCCAATTATGTTATTATTTTTGAGAGAACTTGCACTAGTGAAAGTATGAACCCTAGGCCTTGTTTCCTAGCATTGCAATACCATTTACGCTCACTTTTACCACTGGTTACCTTGCTGTTTTTATATTTTCAGTTTACAAAAACCTATATCTACCATCCATATTGCACTTGTATCACCATCTCTTCGCTGAACTAGTGCACCTATACAATTTACCATTGTATTGGGTGTGTTGGGGACACAAGAGACTCTTTGTTATTTGGTTGCAGGGTTGCTTGAGAGAGACCATCTTTATCCTACGCCTCCCGCGGATTGATAAACCTTAGGTCATCCACTTGAGGGAAATTTTCTACTGTCCTACAAACCTGTGCACTTGCAGGCCCAACAACGTCTACAAGAAGAAGGTTGTGTGGTAGACATCACTACGGACCACTTTGAATCGCACTACCGGATACACACCGTTTTTTATGGTGTATGGCGCAGAGGCGGTACTGCCCTGCCACATATTCATGACTCACCTCGAGTGCGCATGTATGAAGAAAAAGAGGCCGAGCTTGATCGGCAGGACAGTTTGGACGCCCTGGAGGAGGAGCTCGACGTGGCAAAAGCCCGTTCCGCATTCTATCAGCAACAGGATCGAAGGTATCAAAGCAGGGAAGTATGGGCCAAAACCTATAACGTTGGCGAACTCGGTCTACGCCTACCGGAGAAGAAAAAGAACAAGCTCAAGCCCAAATGGGAAGGTCCCTTCATTATTGACCAAGTTCTGACCGGTGGAGCGTATTGTCTGCGGGATGCATCGGACAATCGTCTCGAGCCAAACCCATGGAACGCAACCAGACTCCAAAGGTTCTACGCCTAGTGTCAGACTCTATGTTCGTCTCCTTACCTCCGTCAATTTTTCATATACCCGTTATCTGTCTTTTACTTCTTTCTTTCTTCCCTTTTTCTTCAAGGCCTTAAAGGGCTAAATTGTGGCTTGACTACACAACCTTTTCTCGCCATTATATGCATCGATATGACTTAAGTTATGGACAAGCTGGGTTGCCTAGCTCTTGTGTTTATGCCCTACATTCCCGTTAATTCGTCTAGGGCATAAGGGGAGCACCTCTTCTCTTGTTACTGCCGGGTCAGCCGGATGTGTACCTCAGACTGGGTGAAGCCGAAAGCTAGTGTTCTTAAGGGAATACTCGGTCGGTGAACAAAAGATGACTTTTATTTATTTTTAATAAATGCCCCCAGATGTTTATAGCCTGCGTCTCTTTTCGCAGTTCGGACATGCACATTAGGGCATGCGTACCCAGGGAGAGGAACCCTTAGCGCAACTATTCTCCCTGGAAGATGTTTCTTACTATCCATGTAATATAACATAGCTAGTTGGGTACTTGTCTGATCAAGCACTTATGACCCCTACGCCTGGTTTCCACGCATACCCCGGTTTTTACCTAACTGAGCGGGTATTCGGATACACTCCGGATTGTCTGGTCCAGAGGTTGAAGAGAAAAGGTCCGCCATGACAAATGATTTACAATCCGGCTAGGGACAATACATGTCACTTGAAGTAAATAGTCACTTAAACTGACTAAATTCTTCTTCTATACCATCCAATAGGCTTTCTAGCCTACAATCCTGTTGGGCATACTTTGCAGCTAATTCTACTTGGTCATACACCAAACTGACGGGGATCTCTTTCCCATCGGGCCCCACAGGTCCGACCTCGGCAATGTGGTTTGGGTCAGCCTTGGTATATCGCATCTTCACCATGGCCTAGGCTTCCCTTGCACCTTGTCGGCAGGATGATATCTTCCATAATCGGAAGCGCCGCCGCGTTCCCTTGAGCTTCTCTACGAGCTCCCCCATGCCTCCTGGCAGGGAGGCGGATGGCCACAAGGCTTCGGCAATGCCCTGCATCACCTACCAAACTTGTTCGTGCAGTTGTGAGAGCTCTGGCAGAACATCACCTGCAGACCCGAGCATTTCCTCTGCGGGACGACTCGTCAGCATACCTACAGATATAACTCTGTTAGCCGGCTTCTTCGCCAAACTATTTAAAAGTTTGTTCAAGCACTTACTGAAAATGCCGCGTCGAAGCCGCTTATTCTCCTTTACGAAGTCCGCAAGCTGGGCTCGAACATCTTTTAGTTCCACGCCCAGCTGGATATTGGCGTCTTGGAGATCGTTTTTATCCTGCCTAACCCGTGTAAGCACGCGCTCGCCAGCATTTAGCTGTCGATTAGCACGTTGCGCATCCCCTGGCATGGCCTCCGGATTCACTCCGGAGTCATCTGCAACATCTATTGTCAGATTTGCACGCATGTCGCACACTACCTGGTACATGACATTCTTTTCAATGGAAGAAAGTTTTACCTAATGGGGCCTTCTCGGACTCTTTCATTGCGGCAATTGCGGCGTGAAGCTGGGCTTTGCACTCCTTCAGCATTTGAGACAACTGTGTATTCTTCTCCGTCAGAACCTATGCAAACAATGATCCTTAAATCAGTTGTGCCAACTGTTTCAAGTCTCAGGGGCTACTGATATACATAATTATTAGATTTTCTTAATGAAAGTGCGTTATATCGACTAGAGGGAGGGGGGTGAATAGGCGATTTTTAAGAAATTCTTCACTGAGGAATTTGCTAGTGAGGAAATTCCTTAGCGAAGAAATACTAGCAGCGGAATAAGTACTCAGATGAAAACATAACAGAATTCAAGCATAGTCATCATGATGAAATGAAGAGAAACACAGAGTACAGAAAGCGTAAACACAGGATAACACAAGATGAAGACAAACAGACTGAAGATATTTAACTGAGGAAATTGAGAAAGTCTTCAGTCAAAGTCTTCAAACACAGATATGATAAACAAACAGCACACTACTGAGGAAATGAAAGAGTTGAGGAAATAGAACCAGTAAGCTTGGTGAAGACAATGATTTGGTAGACCAGTTCCAACTGCTGTCTCAGTTGTACATCTGGTTGGAGCGGCTGAGTATTTAAACTCGAGGACACCCAGTCCCGGACACACAGACCTCACAGTATTCTCCTTGAGCTAAGAACACATTGTCCTCGCACAATCACTCGTGGTAAGTCTTCAGGTGACTTCCAAACCTTCACAGACTTGGTCACTCGGCGATCCACAATTCCTCTTGGATGCTCTAGACCTTGACGCCTAACCGTCTGGAAGAAGCACAGTCTTCAAAGGTAACAAGCGTCGGATCCACGCAGGATCAATCTCTTCAATGATGCTCAATCACTTTGGGTTTGTAGGTGTTTTGGGTTTGGGGTTTGGATTTTCCTCACTTGATGATTTTCGCTCAAAGTCCTCGGAGGATGGGTTGCTCTCAAATGACAAGTGTCAAGTTCTCGCGGAGCAGCCAACCAGCTAGTGGTTGTAGGGGGCGGCTATTTATAGCCTAGGGAGCAGCCCGACATGATAAGACATAAATGCCCTTCAATGATATGACCGTTAGGTGGACAAGATATTTTCGGACAGCTGGCGCGCAACACAGCAACGGTCGGAAATTTGAGGTACAAATTCCTCAGGGCTCTCATGTTCCTCACTGTGTAGGTAATTCGCACTGGCGTATTCCTAACTCCTCAGTCAGAGCAAATTCCTCAGTGACCAGAAGAACTGCGTCTCTGTCACTGAAGAAATTGACTAAACTGTATGAGATTTCCAATGGCTTCACTTGAAGGGATTGGTAGGTGTAGGATTTGAGTTGAGCATCACGTGGAAATTTTCTCCTTAGTATTTCCTCGACCCCCTTTAACAGTACGGTGTTTCCTATGACTCAAGAAAGAGAAAATGAAACTACGAAAACAAAAGTCTTCACGCTTCATGTTCCTCGAATGAATACCAAGTCTTCAAGGTCACACCAATTTCTTCACTTTCAAAGTCTTCAGAAAGTCTTCAGTATATCAAAGTCTTTAGTCGAAGAACTTCATTTTTAGGGGTCGACTTTCTCTATAAATATCAAACTCCTCATAGACTTATAGATCTGTGTACACTCATAAACGCATTAGATACTTAACCTATAAGTCTTCAATACACCAAAATCACTAAGGGGCACTAGATGCACTTACAATCTCCCCCTTTTTGGTGATTGATGACAACATAGGTTAAGTTTTCAACAGTGATAAATATATGAAGTGTACATATTGATATTGAGGAATTTGATTGCAAGATATAGAAGAACTCACCCTGAAGATGTGCATAGTGAGGAATTTGCTTTTATAGCAATGCACATTTGAAGAGTTGAATCATGGAGATCTCCCCCTATATCTTGTAATTCATACACGCATTTGATGTATAATATGAAGAATTTGACATGCATGATGAAATATGGTGCCTGATGTAATTCAGCATGCGTGCAATAATATTAACGAGGAATAAGCATGCAGAATAGCGCATCAAGCTATCAAAGCAAAGTGCAACAAAAAGTATCAGCGCACCATCGTACTTAAGATTACAACTCGATCCAATAAAAGTTTCGGAAGAACGAGAGTTGTAACTTAAAAAAACGAATAAACCCTTATTATAGACCCACTTGAAGACTAACTCAGATTTCTCGCCCTTTGTCATCAAATGACCAAAAGGATCGAAACTGAGGACTAACGCCCCTGAAGATTTTCAAGTTGATGAAGGAGCGCCAGCGTTGTTGGGGTCGGTCGTTGAAGTAGGGCCTGCTGCAGTGTCGTCCAAGTCTTCATTTTCATCAGTCGCACGCGATGAAGAATATGAACTGGCCACCAAAGAAGGAACCTTGACCTTCTTGTATTTCTTCGGAGGAGGTGCAAACCAGTCAAAATCTTCTTTGAGACCCATTTTCTCCAAGTCTTCAGCACCGTACACTTGAGATAGAACAGCCCAGCTGCGGTTGAGGGTTTCATGAAGGTAGTAGTGGTTTTTCTTCACTGCATTATGTGTGGAAGTCATGTTGTGAAGAATTGAACCAAACTGACACTTGACCCATTTGTGATTGCGATCAACCTTTTGATGAAGACTGAGGAGTAACTCACGATCAGTCATCACCCTGGGTGCTGTGGCTTGAGGATTTGGCTTGGCAGTGTTAGCAGCAGAGTCATGTGTGGCAGAGTCATCATTGGTGGAGTAAGATGCAACTTTGCGAAATTGGCCATCCAATGGACGAATGCCTTCATCTATCACAGCAGTGGCCTTGCCTTTTTCTTCAGCTGAGGAAAATGTCCGTTTGAGGATTTCAATGGGAGGCAAGTAGCTGCAGTGGTTGAGCGTTTCAGCTTTGTAGTTGAGTGAAGACCTTATCCTAATGAATTTCATTATCCAAGGTGCATAAGGCTTCAACTCAAATGGTGACATAGCAATGTTGGCCAGAGTCCTCATGAAGAAATCATGGAAGTTGACGGGAACGCCATGGATGATGTTGAAAAGCAGATTCTTCATGATGCCAACGACTTCTTCATCAGACGAGTCATGGCCTTTGATGGGACTCATTGTCTTTGTTAGAATGCGATAGACAGTCCTTGGCACATACATCAATTCCTTGACGAGGAAATTGGTTCTAGGAGCCTGCCCTGGCTTCAAAGGCTTCATCAGCACTTGCATATAATGATTTGAAAGCTCAGGTTCGTTGTACACACAGCGAGCATCTTCAGTGGGTGGACTCAGAGGAAGGACCCGAAACAATTCAGATGCAGGGGCCTTATTGGGGGTGTTGTCAGTCATCCAGTCCAAAACCCATGAATTGATATCTTCAGAGTTGCCGGTGATGTGCAACGTTGCATAGAATTGAAGAATAAGCTCTTCATTCCAATCGCATATGTCTGTGCAGAAGTTGAGCAGCCCAGCGTCGTGAAGAACACTGAGCACTGGCGTGAAGCACGACAAAGACTCCATATCCACGTGAGGAATATGAGCATGGTCGAAGACTTTGTCTTTGTTGTAAAGCACTGAGGAATAGAAATTTGCTTGGCTCGTAGTCCAAAGACGCCTCTTCCTTATGCGAGCAGAGTCATATGATTGTATTCAGTGAAGAACACGTGCTCGCCATAGAAGTCTTCAGCCTTGAATTTCTGTTTTTGTGAGAATGGATCCTTTGGCCTTGGCAGAGGAGTGTCAGTGAGTTGCATCACGACCTCAGGAATCACGATCTCAGGTTCTTCAGGTTGAGGAATTTCAGGATTTTCCTCAGGTGCAGTCACCTTGTCTGTATTAGCAGCAGTTTCTTCAGCGCTAGTGGTTGGAATTTCTTCATTCACAGATGCAGTGGGATGAATTTCTTCAGAGCCCAATTGTACTGTTGGTGAAGGGGAGTGAGGAATTTGCTGCAGGGGAGTGAAGAGTGGGGAATTGGGATGCTGACTTTCCCAAAAGTCGTCATTCATCACAGGAGTGGTGCTTCCAATATCCACATCTTCATCAAGTTCTTCAACACCAGCCTCTTCTGCATCAAACTGAGGCATTGGTGATGAGACCATTGGGGTTGAAGGGATTACATCCGCTTCAATTTCTTCATCAATCTGCTCTGACGAAGTAGCAGATTGAGTTTCTTCATCTGATCCACTAGGGATCTCATAGCCTTGATCAAACAGAACAAGGTCCTCTAATGGCACGGAGGAGATAGGAACGACATCAATGGGATTTGCAAACGAGCTTGTCATTGGCTTCATCTTCTTGGGAGCTGAAGATTCTGAAGCATTTGATGCCTTCCTTTTCTTCACAGCAGCTCGTTCTGCAGCCTTTGTTTTCTTCACATCTAATGCAGATGGAAGAATTGGAGTTGGCGTAGGCGCAGGTGGAGCTGAGGAATCTGGTTGATTTTCTTCAGGCGCAACTGATGCAGTTGCCTTGGTTTCTTCAATTTCTTCAGGCGCACCACTAGTGGATGCCCTGGCAATTTCATCAACGGCTAGAGCAGAGTCATCATCCTTGAAACTAGCATTTTCTTCAGCAGCCTGAACTTCATCAGTGGTGCTGGCATGTTCTTCAGTTTGCTGAACAGATGCTTCAGCTTGCGGAATTTGTGGCTTTGAGGCTGCACCCTTGGTGAAGGTATCAGTCAGCCTCACAAATCTGACCTTGGCTCCTTTCCAATCAGCATAGTAGGAGTCAAATTTGTCGCTGAGGGCTTTGATCTCAGCCTGCATCTTGACAAGTTCCTTAGGCTTCATTGAGAGAACATTTTTCTTCAGTAGCTTCTCCTTGTGGTACTGTGATTTCTTGATCTCTCTGGCCTTATCATATTTCCACTTCTCCTCTTGGATGAAGTGAGTCAACATGTGACTTTGACCAGGTGTCAGCTTGAAATCAGGCATAGGTGTGTGAGGATCCTTATGCCAGAGATCAATGTAATCTAGGATCGCCTTTGGATCCAATAGCAGGGGCAGAGGTGTGCCTTTGGCTTTAGCAGCCCATTCTTGTCGGTCCCTGATGATTTCAGTAAGTTCTTCCTCATCAGCTTCATCATCATCAGATGGCACAGTGAAGACTACCTGCTTCTTCAGAGGACTTGTGCGAGTGACGCGTCCAGCAGTAGCCTTTTTCTTCAGCAGTGACGGTCTTGCTGAGGAATTTGGTGCAGCTGAAGAACTAGCTGAGACACCAGAGGCAATAGAGATGCCAGTCGCCCTTTGGCATGAGGCCAGATGCACAGGTGTTGAGGACTTTGGTGGAGCAGGAGCAGCATGAGGAATTTGCTTTGAAGATTTTGAAGATTCTGGCCATGAGGGCGCAGCTGAGGAACTTGGTCGTGAGGGCATTGAAGATGAAGCACTTGGCTTGCGAGCGGGCTTCTTTAGCATTGCTTTCTTCGGCTTGACCGAGGCCTCAGTGGCAGTAGCAGCAGCAGCAGCAGAGTCTTCATTGAATTTCCTCACTGCTTCTTTGGCTTGCCTTGCCAGTTTAGCTTGGCGCTTGGCCCATTCTTTAGGAAATTCCACACCACGCTTGATGCTGGTGGGATCAGCCACTTGGCCAGGTGCCAATGGAGGTTTTTGGCATGGAGGGTTTACAACGAATTTCTTCATGTATTTTGGAGAAACATATCTGTACTCCCTCCATTCACGTGCCCATCTCCTTTCAATCCTCCGAATTCGCACCTTGATCCTTAGGTATTTCAAAAGTTTCATCACCTCAGGCTTCTTTCCTCCTTTCTGTGGCCTTTTACCTTCAGCCATTTTCTTCAGATGAGGAATTTGAACAATTGAATTCTCTGAAGAAGTATGCAACTTTTCTTCGAGGAACGCTGCAAATGAGTTAAGTTGATGAGAACCCAATGATTCAGCAGCAGACATGTGTACCTGTGAACAGAGTATAGTTGCGAGGAATTTGAAGAGGTCATATGCGTTCTCAGAGGGTTTTGCATAAAGAACAAGGTTGAGGAATTTGACCAGATTCGTCTTGAGGAATTTCACTAAGCGCTTTATATCTTAGGTTCCAGGGTTGTATAGATCGAAGATCCACACAATTGAGGAATCTTTGAAGAAATTGATGCTTAGGGAAATGAATCAAGAACAGATAGCATGTGAGGTGTTTTGTGTGTGAGGATTTGAAGAATAAAACACCTTTGAAGATTTTGTAGAAAAATTTCGAATCAACGAGGGCAGTAAAATTAGCTTTTAATTACCCTGAACGAAGAACACGACGAACTAGGAGTTGGAACAGTGAAGTTCGTCGATGCAGATCTTCCACGCCCTAACTTGGCGGAGGAAGACGTCTACGGCGGCGGTGGAGGTGAAGATTTCCACGGTCGGCGCGAGTACGACGGTGATGAGGTCGAGGCAGTGAAGCTTTTCCTCACCGGCGATGATGGAGTAGCGACGACACTAGGGTTTGAAGAGATTGAACGAGGGAGTGAGATCGAGCGGGGTAAAAGAAGTGAGGATGGCGAAGGGGGGTATTTATAGCCGCGGTGAAAAACTGTTTGTCCGAAGATTTGGGACGAACGTGCCCCTGGCCGTTCTCTTTCTTGCGACATGTGTCACCCACGTACTGTGTGGTTGAGATCGTGTAAGATCGTGGGTGGATAAAATAATCCATCGTGGGATGCGGAACGGTTTGAGCGGCAAATCCGAAAGTTTGGATAAGATTAGTTTTAGCTTTTCGTTCGCAATTTCTTCAGATGACAAGGACACAGTGAAGAATTTGAACGAGTTTCAAATAGAACGCACATGAAGAATTTGTGAATAGATTGGATTGAGTATAGCATAGAGGGGAAGGGTCTGATCACGTTCACTTAGCAGAAAAGTTCCAACTTGAAGAAATAGTTATAAGTGAATGCTGTAGAGGACATAAAACTACATATATATATATATGTATATATATATATATAGCCAATGAAGAAAAACGATGGCACAAGTGAAGACTTTGTAAAGTTTGAAGAATTTAAAAAAAACTGAAGAATTTCAAAAGTTTGAGGAAAAACTCAAATTGAAGATTTTCAACTTTTGTGGTGGCGTGACCCACCGTGTAAGAATGATGATTTCAGACACCTCGGACAATTCCTTAGTGATGATTTCAGACCCACGGTGTCTGAATAGGCGATTTTTATGAAATTCTTCACTGAGGAATTTGCTAGTGAGGAAATTCCTTAGCGAAGAACTACTAGCAGCGGAATAAGTACTCAGAGGAAAACATAACAGAATTCAAGCATAGTCATCATGATGTAATGAAGACAAACACAGAGTACAGAAAGCGTAAACACAGGATAACACAAGATGAAGACAAACAGACTGAAGAAATTGAACTAAGGAAATTGAGAAAGTCTTCAGTCAAAATCTTCGAACACAGATATGATAAACAAACAGCACACTACTGAGGAAATGAAAGAGTTGAGGAAATAGAACCAGTAAGCTTGGTGAAGACAATGATTTGGTAGACCAGTTCCAACTGCTGTCTCAATTGTACATCTGGTTGGAGCGGCTGAGTATTTAAACTCGAGGACACCCAGTCCCGGACACACAGTCCTCACCATATTCTCCTTGAGCTAAGAACACACAGTCCTCGCCCAATCACTCGTGGTAAGTCTTCAGGTCACTTCCAAAACCTTCACAGACTTGGTCACTCGGCGATCCACAATTCCTCTTGGATGCTCTAGACCTTGACGCCTAACCGTCTGGAAGAAGCACAGTCTTCAAAGGTAACACGCGTCGGATCCACGGAAGATCAATCTCTTCAGTGATGCTAAATCACTTTGGGTTTGTAGGTGTTTTGGGTTTGGGGTTTGGATTTTCCTCACTTGATGATTTTTGCTCAAAGTCCTCGGAGGATGGGTTGCTCTCAAATGACAAGTGTCAAGTTCTCACGGAGCAGCCAACCAGCTAGTGGTTGTAGGGGGCGGCTATTTATAGCCTAGGGAGCAGCCCAACATGATAAGACATAAATGCCCTTCAATGATATGACAGTTAGGTGGACAACATATTTTCGGACAGCTGGCGCGCAGCACAGCAACGGTCGGAAATTTGAGGTACAAATTCCTCAGGGCTCTCATGTTCCTCACTGTGTAGGTAATTCGCACTGGCGAATTCCTAACTCCTCAGTCAGAGCAAAGTCCTCGGTGACCAGAAGAACTGCGTCTCTGTCACTGAAGAAATTGACTGAACTGTATGAGATTTCTAATGGCTTCACTCGAAGGGATTGGTAGGTGTAGGATTTGAGTTGAGTATCACATGGAAATTTTCTCCTTAGTATTTCCTTGACCCCCTTTAACAGTACGGTGTTTCCTATGACTCAAGAAAGAGAAAATGAAACTACGAAAACAAAAGTCTTCACGCTTCATGTTCCTCGAATGAATACCAAGTCTTCAAGGTCACACCAATTTCTTCACTTTCAAAGTCTTCAGAAAGTCTTCAGTATATCAATGTCTTCAGTCGAAGAACTTCATTTTTAGGGTTCGACTTTCTCTGTAAATATCAAACTCCTCATAGACTTATAGATCTGTGTACACTCATAAACGCATTAGATACTTAACCTATAAGTCTTCAATACACCAAAATCACTAAGGGGCACTAGATGCACTTACACTTACCCATATATCCTTCACATACTGGTCCGTGGCTCTGGCAAGACCATTTTGAGCAGCTCAGATGTACGTGTCTCCTGAGTTGAAGGCATCGAACGCCTCTTGGGAGAAACAAGCGTCATGGAGTACGGCCCGGCGACGCATGTGATTCATGGTGCTCTCCACTTCGGAATTTTTAGCGGATAGCCTATCCGCATCCCCTGTAGGAGGAACATCCGGCGTTGGCCCCATGTTAGCGTATGCCTTTGAAGCTCGACTGGTGGAGGCGTGACCGGCAGCCTCTCCGGATATAGTCCGGAGAGCGTTTTTCCTACTAGGAAACATGGGCATTATTATATTTGAGAAGACGACCACCACGGAGCGGGGTTTGCTTTCGTACCTCTGCGACGGCGTCTTAGTCCTGACCGCTTTCCTTTTAAGCCTACCCGGTTTCGGTGCCCCTTGTTGGCGGGTCACTGCGGGTTCGGAATGGCGTTCCGAGGGCCTTCCCTGTAAAACACCTTATGTGTGTGGTCGGTGAAGTGTAGAAAAAGGGATTGTCGGTGTCAAAACCGGCGGATCTCGGGTAGGGGGTCCCGAACTATGCGTCTAGGCGGATGGTAACATGAGACAAGGGACACGATGTTTTTACCCAGGTTCGGGCCCTCTCGATGGAGGTAAAACCCTACTCCTGCTTGATAGATATTGATGATATGGGTAGTACAAGAGTTGATCTACCACGAGATCAGAGAGGCTAAACCCTAGAAGCTAGCCTATGGTATGATTGTTGTTCTTTCTTATGGACTAAACCCTCCGGTTTATATAGACACCGGAGGGGGCTATGGTTACACAGAGTCGATTACAAGGTAGGAGATCTACATATCCGTATTGTCAAGCTTGCCTTCCCCGCCAAGGAGAGTCCCATCCGGACACGGGATGAAATCTTCAATCTTGTATCTTCATAGTCCAACAGTCCGGTCAAAAGTTATAGTCCGGCTGTCCGGATACCCCCTAATCTAGGACTCCCTCAGTAGCCCCGAACCAGGCTTCAATGACGATGAGTCCGGCGTGCAGATTGTCTTCAGCATTGCAAGGTGGGTTCTTCATAAAACCCGGAGCTCCTGTTAAATAGTGTCCAGCTTCTTGTAAACGTTGCGTTTCTTGGCTTCTTCGCCCAATAATGGCCATCTTCCACGTGTCAAGCGAATGTGAGAAGCTAGGGCATTTTTACACTTACCACCCTAGCTATGTGAATGAACTGTATATTTAAAGAGACGAGGATTCTCAGATCCAAACCACACCATCTTCCCTCATTGAGCATTCATCGGAGCGTGCCTGAAAAAAATCCATCCCAGCATGGCCGGCCAGCGCAGCTCCTCCTCTCGCTCCCACAGCCCCAAGCCCGGAGATTGGGAGAGGTGTTCCATCCCGCACAGTCAACTAGTGAAGCTTTAGACCCAGGGATTTCTCCCCCCAACGTATATGGTCCCGGTTCGAGCCGGGCTCGCCACCTATAATGGCGGGGAGCAGGCGGAAAGCTTTCCCAACCCCTCTAAGGGAGAGCGGGTATACCTTGTCCCGTATTTGTTAAGGGGACTTGGATTTCCAATCCATCTGTTTCTCCGCGGGCTCCTGGAGTTCTACGGCCTCCAGCTGCATAACCTCACCCCTGGCTCCATACTGCATATCGCGAGTTACGTAGCCCTTTGCGAGCTGTTCTTGGGCTGCGAAGCTCATTTCGCACTGTGGAAGAAGTTGTTCTGCCTCGTGCCCCGTTCACAGAGGGGGTCAATATATCAAGTGGGCGGCGCCGAAGTATGGTGCATCGCCGGGACCGGATACCTATCCGGAACCCCGAAGACTGGCCTTCAGAGTGGTTTTATATAGAGGACGTCCCTCTTCTGGATCCTATTCGGATTGGCCTTCCCGAGTTCGACAATGCTCCTTTGAAGAAGCGCCTGAGCTGGCGACCAAGGAGCCCTCAGGAGGAAGATGATAGAGACGTTCTTTACCTGATGGGCCGGATAAAGGTATTGGCTCAATCAGGACTGACCACAATCGAGGTTATGGCAATATGCATTATGCGGGGGGTGCGGCCGCTTCAATATCGAGGCCACCCTATGTGGGATTACAACGGGGAAGATGACACCACCCGCTGCTGTCGCAAGGGCCGGATTCGATCGCTGCCTAGCGAAAATCTTGTCCGACTTGTACAAGGGGGAGGAGGAAGAATTCCTCCGCATCAAGCCATAGGATGGATTTTCCATGTACAATCCTCCGAGCTGGGTAGGTCGCCACTTGTTACGCCCATCCGTTCCATATTCCCACAATTGAATGTTTCACCTTGCAAATTCATCGTAGGAGCTGCGCAAGGCTATAAGGGAGATCAACAATCCACCTCCACAACCAGAGGATCCTGAGCGGTCCCTCGACCCGGTCTTCAAAGAGGACCCTCTTATCGGTAGGGTATTCTACCAATTTAGCAGCAATGACGCCTTGGTGGCCATTACGACCGACTACCCTTGGCTACTCCCAGCTTCGCAGGTGAATGAGACCAAAGTCCCAACCTTTTTAAAAGGATTTGCCTTTACACACTTCACTTACCGTATACAAACGGTGTTTTATAGGGAAGGCCCTTGGGACGCCATGCCGAGCCCGCGGCGACTAGCCAACAAGGGGCTCCGAGGCTGGGCAGGCTAAAAAGGAAAGCGGTCCCGACGGAGACGCCGGCGCAGAGGTATGATGCAACACCTCACTCCATGGTTGTCTTCTTTAAAGACAGAATAACGCCCGTGCTTCCTAGAAAGAAGAACACTCGCCGGACTATATCCGGAGAGGTCTCCAATCACGCCTCAACCAGTCGGGCTCCAGGGCCGGACATGGAAGCGGAAGCGAACACGAGGCGCATGTTGGATGCTCCTTCGACAGAGGATGCGGATAAAATATCCGTCACAAATTCCGAAGTGGAGAGCGCCATGAACCACAGGCGTCGTTGAGCCGTACTCCATGACGCTTGTTTCTCCCAATAGGCGTTTGATGCCTTTAACTCAAAATGGTCTAGCCAGAGCCACGGACCAGTATGTAAAGGATATACGGGTAAGAAAATTTGATGATTACATATAGCAGTAGCCCCTGAGACTTGAAACAGTTAGGATAACTGATTTAAGGATCATCTATTATGCAGGTTCTTACAAAGAGGAATACCCAATTGTCTCATGAGCTTGAAGAGTGTAAGGCCCAGCTACGGGCCGCAGCTACCACAACGAAGGAGTTCGAGGAGGCCTCCTCTGGTAACACTTTTTTTATAATGATAGGTACCATATAGAGTGCGGCGTAGCTGCAAATCTGACAATAAATATTGCAGATGACGCCGGAGTGAATCCGGATAAGCAACATCTCCTACGTCGGCTAAATGCTGGCGAGCGCGTGCTTACAAAAGTTAGGCAGGAGAAAATCAATCTCCAGGATGCCAAAACCTAGCTGAGCGTGGAACTAAAGGATGTTCGCGCCCAGCTGTCGGACTCCGTGAAGGAGAATAAGCGGCATCGACGCGGCATATTTAGTAAGTGCTTGAGTGAACTTTTAAAAAGAGTTTGGCGAAGAAGCCAGCTAACAGAGTTATGTCTGTAGGTATGCTGACGGGTCGTCCCGCAGATGAGATGCCCGGGTCGGCGGGTGATCTTCTACCAGAGCTCTCACAACTGCACGAACAAGTGCGGTAGGTGATGCGAGGCATTGCCCAAGACTTGTGGCCCTCCGTATCCCTGCCCGAAGGCTTTGGAGAGTTTGCGGAGAAGGTCAAGGGAGCGCGGCGGCGCTTCCGATTATGGACGATATCGACCTGCCTTCAAGGTGCCAGGGAAGCCTGGGCCATGGTGAAGACGAGGTATACCAAGGCTGACCCAAACCACATAGCCAAGGTCGGCCATGTGGGTCCCGATGGGAAGGAAATCCCCGTTAGCTTAGTGTATGGGCAAGTATAATTAGCCGCAAAGTATTCCCAACAGGATTGTAGACTAGACAGCCTGTTGGATGGTATAGAAGAGGAATTTAGCCAGTATAAGTGACTATGTATTTGAAATGACATGTAAAATGCCTTCTAGCCGGATTGTAAATCATTTGTCATGGCGGACCTTTTCGCTTCAACCTCTGGACCCAATAGTCCGGAGTGTTTCTGAATACCCTCTCAGTTATATAAGAACCGGGGCATGCATGGAAACCAGGCGTAGGGGTCATTGGTGCTTGAACAGACAAGTGCCCAACTAGTTATGTTCTATTACATGGGTAGTAAGAAACATCTTCCAGGTAGAATAGTTCCGTTAAGGGTTCCTTTCCCTGGGTACGCATGCCCTAAAGTGCATGTCGGACTGCGACAAAGGAGGCAAGAAAAAACATCTGGGGGCGCATATAAAAAATAAAAAATAAAAATCATCTTTTGTTCACCGACCGAATATTCCCTTAAGAACGCTAGCTTTCGGCTTCACCCAGTCTGAGGTACACATCCGATTGACCCGGCAGTAACAATCGTAGAGGTGCTCCCCTTATGCCTTAGCCGAATTAACGGGAACGTAGGGCATAAATACAAGAGCCAGGCAACCCAGCTTGGCCAAAACTTAAGTCATATCAATGCATATAATGGCTAAGAAAAGGTATATGTGGAAGAGTAACACATGTGCTGGGCATGAAGCCCAGATAGATAATTTAAGCTTCTGTGTAAGAAGCCCCCAGGTATAGTGAGCGCGGTTAGCGCATCAATAGTGTGCAAGCAGGGCACAAGTTGGCTTTTAAGGGCCTTGAGAAAGAAGAAAGCGGGGGGAGAGAGAAAGAAAAGACAGATAATGTATATGTAAAAAATGGACAGAGGAAGGAGACGAACTTAGAGTCCGGCACTAGGCGCAGAATCTTCGGAGCCTGGCTGCGTTCCATGGGTTCGGCTCAGGTCGGTTATCCGATGCATCCCGCAGACGGTATGCTCTGCCGGTCAGAACTTGGTCAATAATGAAGGGACCTTCCCATTTGGGCTCGAGCTTGGTCTTTTTCTTCTCCGGCAGGGGTATAACTAGTTCGCCAACGTTATAAGTTTTGGCCCGTACTTCTCTGCTTTGGTATCATCGAGCCTGTTGCTGATAAAATGCGGAACGGGCTTTTGCCATGTCGCGCTCCTCCTCCAAGGTGTCTACACTGTCCTGCCGATCGGGCTCGGCTTCTCTTTCTTCGTACATGCGCACTCTAGGTTTGTCATGGATTATGTCGCAGGGCAGAACCGCCTCTGCGCCGTACACCATAAAGAAGGGTGTGTATCCGGTGGTGCGATTCGGCGTGGTCCGCAACCCCTGGAGTATGGAGTTGAGCTCCTCTACCCAGTGCGTGTTAGATTCCTTTAAGGACTGCACTAATCTGGGTTTGATGCCGCTCATGATAAGACCATTTGCTCTCTCGACTTGACCGTTAGTTTGTGGGTGATAGAGAGAGGCATAGTTGAGCTTGATGCCCATATTGCCGCACCATAGTTTTACCTCATATGCCGTGAAGTTTGTGCCGTTGTCAGTTATGATGCTGTGGGGGACGCCGTAACGGTGTACAACCCCGGATATGAAGTCTATCACCAGTCCAGATTCAGCCGTTTTAACGGGTTTGGCTTCTATCCATTTGGTGAATTTATCCACCATGACCACTAGCTATTTTTTCTTATGTGTTCCCCCTTTAAGGGGTCCAACCATATCAAGCCCCCAGACCGCGAAGGGCCAGGTAATGGGGATTGTTTGGAGGGCAGTGGGTGGCATATGGCTTTGGTTTGCAAAAAGCTGGCAACCGGCGCAGCGTTGGAACAGGTCCTGTGCATCTTCCTAGGCCGTCGGCCAATAAAAACCTGTACGGAAGGCCTTGCTTACAAGGGCCCGGGCTGCGGCGTGATGTCCGCCGAGTCCGGCATGAATTTCTGCCAGAAGTTTCCGCCCTTCCTCTTCGGAGATGCAACTTTGAAGGACTCCGGTAGTGCTTTTCTTATAAAGCTCTCCCTCGTGGATCCTGTAGGCTTTAGACCACCGCACTATGCAGCATGCCTCATTTGGGTCATCGGGAAGTTCCTGCCTAGTTAGGTAGGCTAGGAATGGTTCTGTCCACGAGGCGATGATGGCCATTATTACATTGGCTGAAGGTGTTATTTCGGTGGCAGAGCCTCCGATTATATCAGAGTGTTCGGTATCGGGCATTGTGGCCGGGTCTAGACTATTGTTACCGGTGTCCCCTTCTGTAAGCGCATCTAGTGCCACTTAGTGATTTTGGAGTATTGAAGACTTATAGGTTAAGTATCTAATGTGTTTATGAGTGTACACAGGTCTATAAGTCTATGAGGAGTTTGATATTTACAGAGAAAGTCGACCCCTAAAAATGAAGTTCTTCGATTGAAGACTTTGATATACTGAAGACTTTCTGAAGACTTTGAAAGTGAAGAAATTAGTGTGATCTTGAAGACTTGGTATTCATTCGAGGAACATGAAGCGTGAAGACTTTTGTTTTCGTAGTTTCATTTTCTCTTTCTTGAGTCTTAGGATACACCGTACTGTTAAAGGGGGTCGAGGAAATACTAAGGAGAAAATTTCCATGTGATGCTCAACTCAAATCCTACACCTACCAATCCCTTCGAGTGAAGCCATTGGAAATCTCATACAGTTCAGTCAATTTCTTCAGTGACAGAGACGCAGTTCTTCTGGTCACTGAGGATTTTGTCTTGACTGAGGAGTTAGGAATTCGCCAGTGCGAATTGCCTACATAGTGAGGAACATGATAGCCCTGAGGAATTTGTACCTCAAATTTCCGACCGTTGATGTGCTACGCGCCAGCTGTCCGAAAATATCTTGTCCACCTAACGGTCATATCATTGAAGGGCATTTATGTCTTATCATGTCGGGCTGCTCCCTAGGCTATAAATAGCCGCCCCCTACAACCACTAGCTGGTTGGCTGCTCCGAGAGAAACTGACACTTGTCATTTGAGAGCAACCCATCCTCCGAGGACTTTGAGCGAAAATCATCAGTGAGGAAAATCCAAACCCAAACCCAAACACCTACAAACCCAAAGTGATTGAGCATCACTGAAGAGATCGATCCTGCCTGGATCCGACGCTTGTTACCTTTCAAGACTGTGCTTCTTCCAGACGGTTAGGCGTCAAGGTCTAGAGCATCCAAGAGGAATTGTGGATCGCCGAGTGACCAAGTCTGTGAAGGTTTGGAAATCACCTGAAGACTTACCACGAGTGATTGGGCGAGGACTGTGTGTCCTTATCTCAAGGAGAATACGGTGAGGGCTGTGTGTCCGGGACTAGGTGTCCTCGAGTTTAAATACTCAGCCACTCCAACCAGATGTACAACTGAGACAGTAGTTGGAACTGGCCACCAGATCATTTTCTTCACCAAGCTTACTGGTTCTATTTCCTCAACACTTCCATTTCCTCATTACTGTGTTGTGTGTTTGTTCATATCTGTGTTTGAAGACTTTGTCTGAAGACTTTCTCAATTTCCTCAGTTCAATTTCTTCAGTCTGTTTTGTCTTCATCTTGTGCTATCCTGTGTTTACGCTTTCTGTACTCCGCGTTTGTCTTCATTTCATCATGATGACCATGCGTGTATTCTGTTATGTTTACTTCTGAGTACTTATTCCGCTGCTAGTAGTTCTTCGCTAAGGAATTTCCTCACTAGCAAATTCCTCAATGAAGAATTTCTTAAAAATCGCCTATTCACCCCCCCTCTAGTCGATATAACGCACTTTCAATTGGTATCAGAGCAAGGTACTCCCTTGTTCTGTGTAATTTTGGTTTAACCGCCTGGAGTTTTAGTTATGTCGACCGCAGATATGAAGAAAGTGACATGCCCCATCTTCGACGGTCACGAGTATCCCAAGCGGAAGGCCATGATGAAGAAGCGTCTCATGGCGATGAACAGCAAGCTATGGACCGTCACTGAGATTGGTCTTACCGATCTATGCAAGATGGCGGGAGCTGATGACATTCACAATTATACTCATCTCAACCTCACAGCGAAGGCCGTCATCTACTCCAGTCTGTCTCGAAATCAGTTCAGGAACGTCATGCATCTCGATCAGGCGAAGCTTATCTGGGACAGTATCTCTGATGTCTATGAAGGTCATCGAACTCGTCATGATCCTTGGTTTGAGGACTTCAAGGAATCTCTCAAGTCAATGACAATTGAACCAGAATCATCATCTTCCTCATGATGTCTTATGGCAGATGGTGAAAAGGTAACTGAATGCTATCTGTCTGAATCCAGTGATGATGAATCTGGTGATGAATTTGGACCCAGTTATGTCAAACTTGCCTCACTTGCTGCTAAACAACAAAGAGCTTTGGAAAATGCTAATAACATGCTTAGTAAGAGCAATGATATGTTGGGTGAAGAAATGGATCAATCACAAGCTTTGGCTGAAAGTCTTCAGAGACTTCATTCTGAGTATGACTCCCTTCAAGATCAGCATAACTCTCTCTTGTCAGATCTTGAGAAGATAATTGTGAGTTATGAAGATCTTCAGAAGGAGCGCGATTCATTGCTTGCTCAACAAATCAGCGCTGCTCAGGAAGAATTTATTCCTCCATGTTTAAAATGCATTGAACGAGAATCTACTAATTCCTCACCTGAATGTTCAAATGCTTCTAATGTTACAAATTCTTCACCTATCTCTACTATCACTAATTCTTCATCTGAGGACATTGCTAGTATCACTGACGATGCAGGGCTGAAGGAATTGTACATGACAGGCATGTACAAAAGCCTCAAAGGGCATCAGACTCTTTGTGATGTGCTTAAAAAGCAGATCCTCAACAGGAACCCTATGAAAGAGGGTATTGCCTTTGAGAGGAAACTCAATGCTGATGGTACATATTGGAAGCCTGAGCAGTACCCCAAAACCTCATGGGTTGCTGCAAAGGGACCTCCAGTTGATCCATCTAAGTTATCTGGCTATACATGTGAATCTTCTCATTCTTCTGATGAGTCAATTGACTCCAAGTATAAACTGTTCAAAAATCAGAATGGTGAAGTATTTGCTAGATATATTGGCACTAACTGTAGGAATGGTTCCCCTATGAAGAAAATCTGGGTTCCCAAAAAGTGCCTTGAAAGTCTTCAGGTGAATGTCATCATGACACCATCTGTGAAGAATAGGAACCCAGATCAAATTCTTCATATGGATCCAAGTCCTCATACGGACCAAATTCCTCAAGGAGACCAAATTCCTCACATGGATCAAAGTCCTCATATGAACATCATCGTGCTAACAACTCTGTTTCGCAGGGAAGAGCCAAGGGCTATGAATATGAGCATTATTCTTCAAATTATTATGTTCATAAGTCCTCGAAGAATTTCTCTGCTTATTCATATGCTTAACCTAACCCCTCTTATGTGAAACGTAATGGTTTGGCCGCTATCCCACCATTCTCATATGGAGCTCGCAGAGTGATGAACTCTTTGCCACCCCTTCAGATGTGGGTGGTGAAGAAAAAGAACTAATCTCTTCTGTAGGGTCAGGTCTGCAGACGTACTGTAACGTCTGAAGAATTTGCTAGGGACCTGACAAAATGCCTGAAAGGACGCAGGCCAACCATGATAAAATGACCTTTCATTTCATACGTCCTCCCTCTGTTTATCTGTCCTACTGATTGATGAAATGGTTCTAATGAATTGTGATATCATATTCTTCACTGCTGAAGTATATGAGGTCGTAAGTTGCACTAATTCATCTGCAGGATGATCAACCCAAAGCCACTGAGTGGGTGCTTGATAGTGGATGTAAAAATCACATGACTGGTTACAAGAATCTTTTGATGGATGCTCCCTTATCATCGTCACATATGAAGCATATCATCTTCGCTGATAAAAGCAAAAGTCAGGTATTGGGTCTAGGTAAAGTTGCTATCACAAAGGATTAACACATGGACAAAGTCATGCTTGTTGAGTCCTTAGGATACAACCTTATGTCTGTCTCAATGCTTTGTGATCTTGATATGGTTGTTGTCTTTGGCAAGTATCGTTGTGTTGTGATTACGGAAGATGACAATTCCCAAGTCTTTGAAGGCTTTAGGAGAGGAGACTTGTATATTGTTGACTTCTCTGCAGACTCACAACCAGCCGTGTGCCTACTTGCAAAAGCTTCAGAAGGATGGCTATGGCATCGACGACTTGGTCATGCAGGCATGAGGAATTTGCACACGCTTGCGAAGAAGAAGCATGTCATTGGCATTGAGAATGTCAAATTCCTCAAGGATCACTTATGCGGTGCCTGTGAAGCTGGAAAGATTACAAAGGCCAAGCATCCAGCAAAGACCATCATGACCACCACTCATCCATTTGAATTGCTTCACATGGATCTCTTCGGTCCTAACCATTATTCCTCTGTTTCAAATGAAGCATCTACATATGGCTTTGTTATCGTTGATGATTAATCTCATTACACATGGGTACACCTTGTCTCTTACAAACATGAAGTGCAGGAAGTCTTCAAACGATTTTTCTCAAGGGCTTCAACCAACTTTGGTGTGAAGATCAAGCACATCAGAAGTGACAATGGCACTGAGTTCAAGAATTCGGGTCTCGATGATTATCTTGATGAACTTGGTATTACTCATGAATTATCTGCTCCTTATACTCCTCAACAGAATGGCGTCGTGGAGCGCAAGAACAGGACTCTTGCAGAGATGGCTCGCACTATGCTCGATGAGTACAAAACCCCTCGTCGTTTCTTGGTTGACGCAATCGATACTGTGTGCCACATCATCAACATAGTATATCTTCACAAGTTCTTCAAAAAGACTACCTATGAACTCCTCGCTGACAAGAAACCCAATGTGAGTTATTTCAAAGTCTTTGGTGCTAAATGCTGGATTAGAGATCCTCATCACAACTCTAAATTTGCACCGAAAGCACATGAAGGTTTTATGCTTGGTTACGGAAAGGACTCGCACACCTACAGAGTCTTCAACAATGTTCTTCACAAGATTGTTGAAACTGTAGATGTGCGGTTCGATGAGACTAATGGCTCGCAAAGAGAGCACCTACCTTCTGTGTTAGATGAACCAGCACCTGAGGACTCTATCAAGCACAAGGCTACTGAAGATGTCATTCCTACTGAAGAATCTGCTGAAGAATTCATTCCAGAACGTGAAGAACGTCGAGCTGATGCGCCTGAAGAAAATGCTGAGGAAATTGATGCTGAAGAAAATGGTGATCAAATTCCTCAACGACAACCAGCTCATCCTCGTGTTGCAAAAGAAGTGCAAGTGGAGAAGGTCACTGATGACATTAGAGCACCAAGTCCTCTCACACGGTCAAAAGCTTCACATCTATCTAACTTTTGTGGGCACTTTGCTTTTGTCTCTATCACAGGGCCTGCTAAGGTAGATGAAGCATTTCTGGAGCCTGAGTGGATTCAGGCCTTGCAAGAAGAATTACATCAGTTCAAGCTCAATAACGTTTGGGGACTAGTCAATCGTCCCGATCCTCGCAAGCATAACATCATTGGCACAAAGTGGATCTACCGCAACAGGCAAGATGAAAATGATGTTGTGGTGAGGAATAAGGCACGACTAGTATGTCAAGGCTACACACAGGTTGAAGGAGTTGATTTCGATGAAACTTTTGCACCTGTTGCTAGACTTGAGGCTATTCGCATATTGCTTGCTTATGCTAACCATCATGATATCATCTTATAGCAAATGGATGTGAAAAGTGCATTCCTCAATGGTAAACTTGAGGAAGAAGTATATGTTGCTCAACCCCCAGGTTTTGAAGATCCAAAACATTCTGACAAAGTCTTCAGACTTAATAAGGCCCTCTATGGCCTCAAGCAGGCCCCACGGGCGTGGTATGATACATTGAAGGAATTCTTCATGAAGAAAGGCTTCACACCCGGTTCACTCGATCCCACTCTCTTTACTAAATCTAATGATGGTGAACTCTTTGTGTGCCAAATATATGTTGATGATATCATCTTTGGCTGTACTTACCAACGTTATAGTGTGAATTTGCCTATATGATGAGTGAAGAATATCAAATTTCTATGATGGGAGAGTTGAAATTCTTCTTAGGTCTTCAAATTCGTCAACAGCGCAATGGCATATTCATATCTCAGGAGAAATACCTCAAGGATGTCCTGAAGAAATTCGGCATGCAAGATTGCAAAGGCATCCAAATTCCATGCCCACAAATGGTCATTTATGCATTGATGAAAATGGTACTGACTTCGATCATAAGGTATACCGCTCCATGATTGGCTCTTTATTGTACTTATGTGCATCTAGGCCAGAGATAATGCTTAGTGTTTGCATGTGTGCACGATTTCAAGCTGCACCGAAGGAATCACACCATAAGGCTGTGAAGCATATTCTTCGATATCTAGCTCACACACCAACACTAGGATTATGGTATCCCAAGGGCTCAGATTTTGATCTCATTGGATATTCTGACCCTGACTATGCTGGTGACCGTGTGGACCGCAAGTCAACATCTGGTACTTGTCATTTCCTCGGCCGATCCTTGGTCTGTTGGTCCTCGAAGAAACAAAACTGCGTATCACTGTCTACCGCTGAAGCTGAGTACATTGCTGCTGGTTCTTGCTGTGCTCAACTGCTATGGATGAAGCAAACACTCAAGGACTATGGCGTCAACGTGAAGAATGTGCCTCTCCTCTGTGACAATGAGAGTGCCATCAAGATTGCTCACAACCCAGTTCAGCCGAAGACAAAGCACATTCAGATTCATCATCATTTTCTTCGTGATCATGTGTTGAAGGGCGACATTTCTATTGAGCATGTGAAGACTGAAGAACAGCTAGCTGATATCTTCACTAAGCCCTTGGATGAGAAGAGATTTAGCAAGTTGCGGTGTGAGCTAAATATCTTAGAGTCTTCTAATGTACTTTGAAAAGGCAGTCATCCTAACACTTATGCAAAATTGATGACTTAGATGTGCAACACATGAAGAAACGTTTTTCTTCAATCAATGAAGAATAACACTCTAAGAGTGAAGAAATTAATGAAGAATTTGATTCTCAGAACCCTACAACAATTGTACGCGGTGTCTGAAATCATCATTCTTATACGGTGGGTCACGCCACCACAAAAGTTGAAAATCTTCAATTTGAGTTTTTCCTCAACTTTTGAAATTCCTCAGTTGTTCAAATTCTTCAACTTGCAAAATCTTCACATGTGTCGTCGTTTTTCTTCATTGGCTATATATATATATATATATATATATATATATATATCAGTTTATGTCCTCTACAACGTTCACTTATAGCTATTTCTTCAAGTTGTTTTTTCTGCTAAGTGAATGTGATCGGACCCTTCCCCCTCTATGCTATACTCAATCTATTCACAAATTCTTCATGTGCGTTCTATTTGAAACTTGTTCAAAATCTTCACTGTGTCCTTGTTAGCTGAAGAAATTGCGAACGGAACGTTAAAACAAATCTTATCGAAACTTTCGGTTCTGCCGCTCAAACCGTTCCGCATCCCGCGATGCATTATTTTACTCACCCATGATCCTACACGATCTCCACTACACAGTACGTGGGTGACACATGTCATGAGAAGGAGAATGGTTAGGGACACGTTCGTCCTAAATCTTCAGGCAAACAGTTTTTCACTGCATCTATAAATACCCCGATCCCCTTCCTCACTTCTTTTACTCCGCTCGATCTCTCTCTCCCGCTCGAGCCTTCTCAAACCCTAGCGCCACCGCTACTCCATCGTCGCCGGTGAGGAAGAGCTTCACTGCCTCGACCTCGTCACCGTCGTACTCGCGCCGACCGCGGAAATCTTCACCTCCACCGCCACCGTAGACGTCTTCCTCCGCCAAGTTAGGGCGTGGAAGATCTACATCGACGAACCTCACTATTTCATCTCACTGTTTGTCATGTTCTTTGTTCAGGGTAATTAAAAGTTACTTTTACTTCCCTCTTTGATTCGTAATTTTTCTACAAAATCTTCAAAGGTGTTTTATTCTACAAATCCTCACACACAAAACACCTCACATGTTATCTGTTCTTGATTCATTTCCCTAAGCATCATTTTCTTCAAGATTCCTCAATTGTGTGTATCTTCGATCTATAAAACTCTGGAACCTGAGATATAGCGCGCTTAGTGAAATACTTCAAGACGAATCTGGTCAAATTCCTCAAATTTGTTCTTTTTGAAAAACCCTCTGAGAACGCATATGACCTCTCCAAATTCCTCGCAACTATACTCTGTTCACAGGTACACATGTCCGCTGCTGAATCATTAGTTTCTCATCAACTTAACTCGTTTGCAGTGTTCCTCGAAGTAAAGTTGCACACTTCTTCAGAGAATTCAATTGTTCAAATTCCTTAACTGAAGAAAATGGCTGACGGTAAAAGGCCACAGAAAGGAGGAAAGAAGCCTGAGGTCATGACTGCTTTTGAAATCCCTGAGGACATCTATAAAGATTACTGCACGCCTGATGAAGCCAAGTTTGGCAAAGAAGATAAAAATCAGCGCAAGGTGCGCATTCAGAGGATTGAACGGAGATGGGCACGTGAATGGAGGGAGTACAGATACGTCACTCCAAAGTACATGAAGAAATTCGCACTAAACCCTCCATGCCCAAGACTTCCACTGGCACCTGGCCAAGTGGCTGATCCCACTAGCGTCAAACGCAGTGAGGATTTTCCAGAAGAATGGGCCAAGCGCCAAGCCAAATTGGCAAGACAAGCCAGAGAAGCAGCGAGGAAATTTAATGAAGATTCTGCTGCTGCTGTTGCCACTGAGGCCTCTGTCAAGCCGAGGAAATCGATGCTCAAGAAGCCCGCTCGCAAGCCAAGTGCTTCACCAGCAATGCCCTCACGGCCAAGCTCCTCAGTTGCACCCTCACGGCCTGAAACTTCAAAATCTTCAAGGCAAATTCCTCATGCTGCCCCTGCTCCTCCAAAATCCTCAGCACCTCCTCCAATGTCCTCAGTAGTTCTGCCAAAGTCCTCAGCACCTGCGCATCTTGCCACGTGTCAAAGGACTGTAGACGTCTCTATTGCCTCTGGTGTCTCAGCAAGTTCCTCAGCTGCACCAAGTTCCTCAGCTGGACCCTCTCTGCTGAAGAAAAAGGCTACTGCTAGACGCGGTTCTCGCCCAAGTCCTCAGAAGAAGCAAGTAGTCTTTAATGTACCATCTGATCAAGATGAAGCTGATGAAGAAGAATTTGCAGAAATCATCAGGGACCGACAAGAAAGGGCCGCTAGAGCCAAAGGCACACCTGTGCCGCTGCTGTTGGATCCAAGGGCGATCGTCGATTACATCAATCTCTGACATAAGGATCCCAACACACCTATGCCTGACTTCAAGCTAACACCTGGCCAAAGTCACATGCTGACTCACTTCATCCAAGAGGAGAAGTGGACATATGACAGGGCCAGAGAGATCACGAAATCGCAGTATAGAAAAGAGAAACTGCTGAAGAAAAACGTTGTCAAGATGACAACTGAAGAACTTGTCAAGATGCAAGCTGAAATCAAAGCCCTTAGCGACAAATTTGACTCCTACTATGCTGATTGGAAGGGAGCCAAAGTCAGATTTGTGAAACTGACTGAAAATTTCACCAATGTTGCAGCCCCATCGCAACAAGAAATTCCTCAAGCAGAACCTTCAGCACAACCAACTGAAGAACATGCCAGCACAACTGATGACTTTCTGGCTACTGAAGGAAATGCTAGTTCTAGGGCTAATGACTCAATTCCAGCTGCTGAAGAAATTGCCAGGGCATCCACTAGTGGTGCGCCTGAAGAAACTGAAGAAGTCAGGGCAACTGCATCAGTTGCGCCTGAGGAAACTCAACCAGATTCCTCAGCTCCACCTGCGCCTACACCAACTCTTATCCTTCCATCTACATCAGATGTGAAGAAGACCAAGGCTGCAGAGCGAGCTGAAGTGAAGAAAAGGAAAGCATCAAAAGCTTCAGAATCTTCAGTTCCAAAGAAGATGAAGCCCATGACCAGCTCATTCGAAAATCCCATTGATCCTGTTCCGATCTCCACCATGCCATCAAAGGACCTTGTTCCTTTTGATGAAGAGTATGTGATCCGAAGCGGATCTGATGAAGAAACTCAATCTGCTGCTTCGTCAGAGCAGATTGATGAAGAAATTGAAGTGGATGCAATCCCTTCAACTCCAGTTGTCTCATCACCAATGCCTCAGTTTACTGCTGAAGAGACTGGTGTTGAAGAAATTGATGATGAAGATGTGGACATTGGGAGCACAACTCCAGTGATGAATGACGACTTTTGGGGAAGTCAGCATCCCAATTCTCCACTCTTCACCCCACTGCAGCAAATCCCTCACTCTCCTGCACCAATAGTTCAATTGGGCTCTGAAGAAACTCATCCCACTGCATCTGTGCATGAAGATATTCCAGCCACTAGCACTGAAGAAATTGCTGTTGCTGCTGAAAATGTGACTGCACCTGAGGAAGAACCTGAAATTCCTCGGCCTGAAGAACCTGAGGTCGCGATTCCTAAGGTAGTGATGCAACTCACTGACACTCCTCTGCCCAAGCCAAAGGATCCGTTCTCAAGGAAGCAAAAGTTCAAGGCTGTAGACTTCTTTGGCGAGCACGTGTTCTTCACCGAGTATAATCCATATGACTCCGCTCGCATAAGGAAGAGGCGCTTCTGGACTGCAAGTCAAGCCAACTTCTATTCCTCAGTGCATTTCAACAAAGACAAAGTCTTCGATCATGCGCATATTCCTCATGTGGATATGGAGTCCATGCCGTGCTTCACGCCAGTCCTCAGCGTTCTTCACGACGCTGGGCTGCTCAATTTCTGCACTGACATATGCGATTGGAATGAAGAACTCATTCTTTAGTTCTACGCAACGCTGCACATCACCGGCAACTCTAAAGATGTGAATTCAAGGGTTCTGGACTGGATGACTGAGAACACACATTACAAGGCACGAGCATCTGAATTGCTTCGTGCCCTTCCTCTGAGTCCACCCTTTGAAGATGCACGTTGTGTTTACAACGAACCTGAGCTTTCAAATCACTATATGCAAGTGCTGATGAAGCCTTTGAAGACAGGGCAGGCTTCTCGAACCAAATTCCTCGTCAAGGAATTGTTGTATGTGCCTCGGACTGTCTATCGCATTATGACGAAGACAATGAGTCCTATCAAAGGCCACGACTCTGATGATGAAGAAGTCGTTGGCATCATGAAGAATATGCTTTTCAACATCATTCATGGCGTTCCCATCAACTTCCATGATTTCTTCATGAGGACTCTGGCCAACATTGCTATGTCGCCATTTGAGCTGAAGCCTTAGGAATCAGGGCAAGGTCTTCACTCAATTACAAAGCTAAAACCCTGAACCACTGCAGCTACCTGCCTCCTATTGAAGTCCTCAAAAGGACATTTTCCTCAGCTGAAGAAAAGGGCAAGGCTACTGCTGTGATAGATGAAGGCATTCGTCCATTGGATGGTCAATTTCACAAGGCTGCGTCTTATTCCACCAATGATGACTCTGCCACCCATGACACTGCCGTCAACAATGCCAAGCCAAATCCTCAAGCAACAACACCTAGGGTGATGACTGATCGTGAGTTACTCCTCAGTCTTCATCAGAAGGTTGATCGCAATCACAAATGGGTCAAGCGTCGGTTTGGTTCAATTCTTCACAACATGACTTCAACACACAATGCAGTGAAGAAAAACCACCACTACCTTCATGAAACCCTCAACCGCACCTGGGCTGTTCTGTCTCAAGTTTACAGCGCTGATGATCTGGCGAAAATGGGTCTCCACGAATAATTTGCCTGGTCTGCACCTCCTCCGAAGAAATACAAGAGGGTCCCAGTTCCTTCTTTGGTGGCGAGCTCCTATTCTTCATCGCGTGACACTTATGAACATGAAGACTTGGACGACACTGCAGCATGCCCTACTTCAACAACCGACCCCAACAACGCTGGCGCTCCTTTATCAACTTGATTATCTTCAGGGGCGTTAGTCCTCAGTTTCGATCCTTTTGGTCATTCGATGACGAAGGAGGATAAATCTGAGTTAGTCTTCAAGTGGGTCTATAATAAAGGGCATTTTTTTGCTAAGACAACTCTCATTCTTCCGAAACTTTTATTGGATCGAGTTGTAATCTTAAACCCGATGGTGCTCTGATACTTTTGATGCACTATGCTCTGATTTGATACACTATTCTGCATGCTTATTCCTCACTAATATTATTGCACGCATGCTGAATTACATCAGGCACCATATTTCATCATGCATTTCAAATTCTTCATATTATATATCAAATGCGTGTATGAATTACAAGATATAGGGGGAGATCTCCATAATTCATCTCTTCAAGTGTGCATTGCTTCAAAAGCAAATTCCTCACTATGCACAACTTCAGGGGGAGTTCTTCTATATCTTGCAATCAAATTCCTCAATATCAGTATTTACACTTCATATATTTATCCCCATTGAAAACTTAACCTATGTTGTCATCAATCACCAAAAAAGGGGAGATTGTAAGTGCATCTAGTGCCCCTTAGTGATTTTGGTGTGTTGAAGACTTATAGGTTAAGTATCTAATGTGTTTATGAGTGTACACAAGTCTATAAGTCTATGAGGAGTTTGATATTTACAGAGAAAGTCGACCCCTAAAAATGAAGTTCTTCGACTGAAGACTTTGATATACTGAAGACTTTCTGAAGACTTTGAAAGTGAAGAAATTGGTGTGATCTTGAAGACTTGGTATTCATTCGAGGAACATGAAGCGTGAAGACTTTTGTTTTCGTAGTTTCATTTTCACTTTCTTGAGTCTTAGGATACACCGTACTGTTAAAGGGGGTCGAGGAAATACTAAGGAGAAAATTTCCATGTGATGCTCAACTCAAATCCTACACCTACCAATCCCTTCGAGTGAAGCCATTGGAAATCTCATACAGTTCAGTCAATTTCTTTAGTGACAGAGACGCAGTTCTTTTAGTCACTGAGGATTTTGTCCTGACTGAGGAGTTAGGAATTCACCAGTGCGAATTTCCTACACAGTGAGGAACATGATAGCCCTGAGGAATTTGTACCTCAAATTTCTGACCGTTGTTGTGCTACGCGCCAACTGTCCCACAATATCTTGTCCACCTAACAGTCATATCATTGAAGGGCATTTATGTCTTATCATGTTGGGCTGCTCCCTAGGCTATAAATAGCCGCCCCCTACAACCACTAGCTGGTTGGCTGCTCTGAGAGAAACTGACACTTGTCATTTGAGAGCAACCCATCATCCGAGGACTTTGAGCGAAAATCATCAGTGAGGAAAATCCAAACCCAAACCCAAACACCTACAAACCCAAAGTGATTGAGCATCACTGAAGAGATTGATCCTGCGTGGATCTGACGCTTGTTACCTTTGAAGACTGTGCTTCTTACAGACGGTTAGGCGTCAAGGTCTAGAGCATCCAAGAGGAATTGTGGATCGCCGAGTGACCAAGTCTGTGAAGGTTTGGAAGTCACCTGAAGACTTACCATGAGTGATTGGGCGAGGACTGTGTGTCCTTATCTCAAGGAGAATATGGTGAGGGCTGTGTGTCCGGGACTAGGTGTCCTCGAGTTTAAATACTGAGCCACTCCAACCAGATGTACAACTGAGACAGTAGTTGGAACTGGCCACCAAATCATTTTCTTCACCAAGCTTACTGGTTCTATTTCCTCAACACTTCCATTTCCTCATTACTGTGTTGTGCGTTTGTTCATATCTGTGTTTGAAGACTTTGACTGAAGACTTTCTCAATTTCCTCAGTTCAATTTCTTCAGCCTGTTTTGTCTTCATCTTGAGCTATCCTGTGTTTACGCTTTCTGTACTCTGCGTTTGTCTTCATTTCATCATGATGACCATGCGTGTATTCTGTTATGTTTACTTCTGAGTACTTATTCCGCTGCTAGTAGTTCTTCGCTAAGGAATTTCCTCACTAGCAAATTCCTCAGTGAAGAATTTCTTAAAAATCGCCTATTCACCCCCACCCCCTCTAGTCGATATAACGCACTTTCACCTTCCCATTCTACGGATGGCATAAACAGCCTCTCCAAGAAGATGTTGGGTGGGACCGCATCGCGTTTTGCGCCGATGCGGGCGAGGATATCCGCCGCTTGATTGTTTTCCCGAGCCACATGGTGGAATTCGAGCCCCTCGAACCGAACTGACAGCCTGGAGACGGCGTTGCGATAGGCTGCCATTTACGGATCCTTAGCGTCGAAGTCTCCATTTATTTGGGATATTGCAAGGTTCGAATGCCCACGCACCTCCAGGCGTCGAATGCCCATGGAAACTGCCATCCGGAGACCATGTAACAGGGCCTCGTATTCGGTTGCATTGTTGGAGTCCGTGTACAGTATTTGGAGTACATAGTGGACTGTGTCTCCGGTGGGAGACGTCAGGATGACGCCAGCCCCTAGACCGGCCAACATTTTAGGGCTGTCGAAGTGCATAATCAAATTGGAGTATGCGCCATACTCTTTAGGGAGTTCGGCATTTGTCCATTCGGGGACAAAATCGGCCAACATCTGCGACTTAATAGCTCGCAGAGGTTTATATGTTATGTCAAATGTAAGGAGCTCAATTGCCCATTTGGCAATCCGGCCTGTGGCGTCGCGGTTGTTTATTATGTCGTTGAGTGGTACTTCCGAGGCCACTGTAATTGAACACTCCTAAAAGTAGTGTCGTAATTTCCGGGATGCCATGAATACCGCTTATGCTATCTTTTGATAATGCGGGTACCGTGATTTGCATGGAGTGAGGACAGTGGATACATAATATACCGGCTTTTAAAGGGGGAATTTATGTCCGTCCGCTGCTCGTTCGATGACAAGCACTGCGCTTACGACTTGATTAGTCGCCGCTATGTATAGCAGCATTGGTTCACCGATGTTAGGTGCGGCCAGGATTGGGTTGGTTGCCAGTATGGCTTTTATTTCTTCCAATCCGGCTGTGGCAGCATCCGTCCACTCGAAGTGTTCGGTGCTCCAAAGGAGGCGATAAAGGGGTAATGCCTTTTCCCCTAAGCGGGAGATAAAGAGACTTAGAGCCGCCATGCATCCAGTTAATTTCTGGATTTGTTTGAGGTCCGTTGGGATAGCCAACTGTGACAGAGCTCGGATCTTGGCTGGATTTGCTTCAATTCCTCTACTAGAGACAATGAAGCCCATGAGATTTCCGGCGGTAAAAACATGCCTCAAGTCGTCTATTAGAGAGTCGACGTGTTTAGTTTTGACGTCCACATCATCTACGTATGCCTCGACTTTTTTGCCGATTTGTATCTCCAGGCATGTCTGAATTATGCGCTAATATGTTGCGCCGACATTTTTGAGCCCAAAAGGCATTGTGTTGAAACAGAAAGGGCCGTATGGAGTGATGAATGCCGTTGCGGCTTGGTCGGGCTCCGCCATCTTAATTTGGTGGTAGCCGGAGTATGCATCGAGGAAACACAATGAATCGTGTCCTGCGGTAGCGTCGATAATTTGATTGGTACGGGGGAGTGGGAAGGGATCCTTTGGGCAGGCCTTGTTGAGGTCCTTGAAATCGACGCATAGGCGCCAGGATTTGTCCTTCTTTGGTACCATCACCAGGTTTGCTAGCCAGTACGGATGTTTTATTTATCTGATGAATCCGGCCTCCAATAACTTGGCTAGTTCCTCTCTCATAGCTTGTCTCTTGGGTTCGGAGAAACACCGAAGATTTTGCTTGACCGGATTGAATCCTTTTAGGATATTAAGGCTATGTTCGGCCAGCCTGCATGGGATTCCTGGCATATCTGAAGGATGCCAGGCGAATATGTCCCAATTCTCGCGTAGGGACTCTCGTAGTGCGGCATCCATGGCGTGGTTTAACTGTGTCCCGATGGAGGCTGTTTTCGTAGCGTCCATTGGGTGGACTTGGAATTTGAATATCTCATCCGCTGGTCTAAAAGAGGTGGACTTGGATCTTTTGTCGAGTATCACATCGTCCCTGTCCGCTGTGGAGCGTAGCGCGGTTAATTCCTCGGCCGCGAGGGCTTCGGATAATGCTTCGAGGGCCAATGCGGCTGTTTTGTTTTCGGATCGAAGGGTTTTGTCCGGATCACTAGCGAGAGTGATGATTCCGTTGGGCCCAAGCATTTTAAGCTTCATGTACCCATAATGGGGCATGGCTTGGAAGATTGTGAATGCCTCCCGCCCTAAAAGGGCGTGGTATCCGCTACTGAACGGGGCCACTTGGAATGTAATTTCTTCGGACCTATAGTTCTCCAGCGTTTTGAATACCACATCTAGTGTGATTTTCCTAGCACAGCGTGCTTCCCTACTGGGGATGATTCCCTTGAAGGTTGTGCTGCTTTGCTCAATGTAGTTCCAGTCTATTTCCATTTTTGGAGAGTTTCCTCATAGATGAGGTTTAATCCACTGCGGCCGTCCATGAGTACTGTCGGATCACGGGTTCCGGCAGACCCTTAAGGTTCGAACTCTGGGGTGCGCGCGGAGATCGTGCCCTTCTACCTCTCCGTCTCGCAAGGATCTAACTACCACAAGAACAACACAAGAGACACAAGATTTATACTAGTTCGGGCCACCGTTGTGGTGTAATACCCTACTCTAGTTTGTGGCGAGTAGAGTGCCTCTTGGGCTGACGAGGAAGGACGATACAGGTGAACGGCCTCGCGAGGGCCTGTTCTTGGCTAGGGGGTGAACTGCTAGGGGGAGTCCGGTCGCCCTTCTCCTTCTCTCTCTCTCTCACTACTTGCTCTAGATGCTCAATCAACTGCTTCTACTCTGGGAGCGGCTAGCCCCTATATATAGACAAAGACCCTGGGCCTCTTCCCAAATATTGAGCAGGAATGGCGCCAACAATTGGACAATTTGAAGGGGGACATCGGGTACACTTATCCTGACTAAAGTTGGTCTTCGCCTGCCAAAGGCTCTGGTGATGACGCCGGCTTGGGCTCCACAATGACTTCCTCCTTGTCGTGGAGCTGGTCTTGGCCTCGTTGCACCGAAACGGGTGCCTTTGCTTGATCCTCTCGCCTGCGCTTGCCCCCTTTGCACCAAAGAGGAAAGGGAGCACGCTGCGCGGGCTGGCGCCCGCCTGGCACCTTTGATCGTCATGGCTTGCGTCATGGGCACCTCGTGAGGTACCCCACCTTGATCTCTCCGCCTCCTCGCGAGCCAGCCTAAGGAGGCCGTGCTGGAGGAAGCGCCGTGTCGTCCGCCTCGCGAGGCTTGGCCCCTCGCGAGGGTCTTGAGCCTTGCATTGATGAAGATGGGCTACATTGGGCCCCCACTCGAGCCACGCCGCAGGCCGCAGGAAGGCAAGTCTGGGGACCCCCGTTCCCAGAACACCGACAGTAGCCCCCGGGCCCAAGGTGCGCATGGACTTGGCCGTGCCGAGAGCCGAAAGGGCAAGGGCGAAGCGCCGCGGGCCCTAATAGCCTGCGGCCTTGGGCGCCGCGTGGCGGTTTGACAGGATGTGGGCGTCTCCACTTCCCCACGACGCCTCGGCAACTGCGTGACTTGACTAGTCCCTGCATAGATACGGGCCATTATTACCTGCGATCGTGGTGCTTGACGGTTGGCCTCTTCCGGCTATAAGTGAGAGGCCGCACGAGCTCCACCAGTCCATCCTTTCTCGCTTCTCTTCTTCCCCCTCTCCCTTGCCGCCACCGCCCGCATGGCTCCGAAGAGGTTCTCAGCTGCGGAGAAGGGGAAGGCTAGTCGGGCGGGGCCCGACTCCCCTTCGGCCAAGCGCGGCCGGGGTCGTCCCCGCAAGCATCCCGCGGTCCCTGCTGAGGCTCCCCGCGGACACAAGGGCGGTTCTCCGCGCGGTGGTGAGCGCTCGGCCACCATGGAGAGGCAGGCTGTGGTTGCGCGGCCTCCCAGGCCGCGCTTTCGCTCGGCGGAGGTGCTGCCGGAGTTCGTCGTGTGGTCGGCGGACCCGACCAGCACCTGGCTCCAGCTCCCTCGCTTCTTCATCAGCGAGTTGCCGGCCGGCGCCCGGTGCGGCTTCTGGCTCCAGGCCGACGGCTGTTGCAGTAGGGATTCTTGGGTCTCGCTCGAGGTCTCCCCTTCTGGGAACGGGGCCCTGACCCGCAGCTGGCAGACGTTTGCCCGCGCGCGCGGCCTGGGCGAGCGGTGCACCCTGCACTTCAAGTTCGACGGCGGCAGCACCCTCTACGTGAGGGTGTTTGGGGAAGACGGTCGCCGGGCAGGATGCTGCCCCGAGGGCGACGACGAAGGGGACAGCGCTCGCGCTCCTGGCGGCGCTCGAGGCTCCCCGAGCTTCGCCTACTCCTCTTCAGGTGGTTCCTCCAGCGGTGGCCGTAGCCAGCCCCCTCGCCTCCGCGCCTGCTTGGGGGATGGCTGTTCTGCCGCCCGTCATCGCGCTCCGGTGAAGCGCGAGAGGGAGTCCGCCTGAGCTCTGGAGGCATCGGGTGTCGCCTCCGTAGACCGATGCGGGGCGGGCCGCGCCGGGCACGCCCTTTTCCTTTTCCTTTTGTTTCCTGTGTAAGATAAGACAACTGCGTGGAGCCCCGTGGGGCGTGTTTAAGAACTATTGTCGTTGTAATTGTTACCTTAATTTTGTTGTCGCGCCTCACAACTATTTGCCCTCGTGTAGGTAGTTTGCGGCCCCAGCCGGGGGGCGACCGACCTAGGCCATGTGTGTATGTCGCGGTGCCCGAGGGGCACGGACTAGAGGGGTGCTCCTGTAGAGAGCCCGGGTCGTGAAACCTTTAAATGGCTAGAGAAAAATGCTTGCGATGGTGTTCAAGCCCCGCCCCTCGCGAGGTCTTCGTGAGAGTGAATCGAAACGAGGAGCGAAAATCAACAAACCACGAATCAACAACGGCGGTAGCTTCGATAAGACTTGAAATGCAAGTAGAACACGCCAAATGCGGAAAGCAAATGAAAAAGCCGCGTCCGGCACCTAGTCTAGACTTCGACGTCTTCTCACCAGCGCGGAGCTAAGTGCTGCCACTGGGCGTGGGAGGGAGCCCCAGGGCCTGAGGCCGGCGCTCCCGAGACTCCGGGGCGTGTACAGCCCCACTCATTATTACGTGAGAGTGTCACGGGGCGGCGAGCTTCACAGGCATTGGCCTTCTTCACAGGCTCCGGGCCTTTCTCCTTAGAGGTGAGATCTTCACAGGCGTTCGCCTTCTTCACAGGCTCAGGGCCTTTTCCAAAAAGAGAAGGTCTTCACAGGCGTTCGCCTTCTTCATAGGCTCAGGGCCTTTTCCAAAAAGAGAAGGTCTTCACAGGCGTTCGCCTTCTTCATAGGCTCAGGGCCTTTTCCAAAAAGAGAAGATCTTCACAGGCGTTCGCCTTCTTCACAGGCTCAGGGCCTTTTCCAAAAAGAGAAGGTCTTCACAGGCGTTCGCCTTCTTCACAGGCTCAGGGCCTTTTCCAAAAAGAGAAGATCTTCACAGGCTCAGGGCCTTTTCCAAAAAGAGAAGGTCTTCACAGGCGTTCGCCTTCTTCACAGGCTCAGGGCCTTTTAGGGGTAAAACCTCCCGAGGTGCTGGATGTTCCACGCGTTCTGGATTGGCTCCCCCTCTTGAGTCTCCAAGCGCACGGAGCTTGGCCTGGAAACATGAACAACTTTGAACGGGCCCTCCCACATGGGAGAGAGCTTGTGCAGCCCTTCCCTGGAGAGGACCCGCCCGAGTACGAGGTCTCCTACCTCAAGGGTCCTGGGGTGGATGTTGCGGCAGTGATATCGTCGTAGCGCCTGTTGGTACCTTGCCGCTCGTAGTGCGGCCTCCCGGCGGCGTTCCTCCCCCAGCACGAGGTCCATCCCCCGCATGGCATCTTGCTGCGCTTCGTCAAACGCCAGGACCCGCGCGGAGCGACGCCTGACCTCATGAGGAAGGACTACTTCAGCTCCGTAGACCAAGAAGAACGGAGTCTCCCCGGTGGGTTTGGTCGCGGTCGTGCGGATGGACCACATCACGGATTGGAGCTCATCGTACCAACCCCTGCCGCAGGCTTCCAGCTTTTTTTGAACGTCCTGGTCTTGAGGCCTCTCAGGACCTCCGCGTTGGCTCGTTCGGCTTGCCCATTGCTCCATGGGTGTGCCACCGAAGCGTAGCATATCTGCGTTCCAAGATTAGCACAGTATGTTTTGAAGAGGTTACTGGTGAACTGCGAACCGTTGTCTGTGATGATGCGGTTCGGCACCCCGAACCGGCTCATGATGCCCCTGATGAACTTGACCATGGAGCCTGCGGGGATGGTTCGGACAGCCTCCACCTCTGCCCACTTGGTGAACTTGTCAATGGCGACGTAGAGGTAACGGTAGCCCCCTGGCGCCCGAGGGAACGGGCCCAGAATATCCAACCCTCAAACTGCGAATGGCCACGAGAGGGGTATAGTCTGCAGGCTCCCCGCCGGCTGATGGATCTGCTTGGAATGGAACTGGCAGGCCTCACAAGCCTTCACCAACTCGATCGCGTCGTTGAGCGCGGTGGGCCAATAGAACCCACTACGGAAGGCTTTACCGACGAGGGTTCGTGATGACGAGTGATGTCCGCAGTCTCCGCCGTGTATGTCCCCCAGTAGCTCCCTTCCTTGCTCCCTGGAGATGCAGCGCAGAGATACATCGTTAGGTCGCTTCCGGTAGAGCTCTCCGTCTCTGATGCAGTATGCCATGGCCTGTCGCGCTACACGTTCTGCTTCCTCCTCCTTCTCTGGCAGGGTCCCATGTATCAGGTAACTCCGGAGCTCAGTGATCCAGCATTCCTCTTGAGGTTCCATCGTCAGGAGCAAACGTGCTCCTGAGGTCGGCCCGCAGGCCGGGGCTCCCGAGGCTGGCGGCTGAGGGAGCTCCTCACGAGGCTGAGCTGTGCTTGATAGCGTTGGCTGCACTGAAGGCTTGAAGAGCCGCTCCTCGAAGACGCCGGGCTTCTGCGGCAGCCGCCTGGACGCCCGTCCAGCTATGTCGTCAGCTTCCTGGTTGGTGCCTCGGGGCACGTGCTTCAGCTCTAGCCCCCAGAACTGCTTTTCCATCCTGCGGACCTCTGCTAGGTAGGCCTCCATATGCTCGTCCTTCGGCTCATACACCTTGTTGGAGAAGTTGACTAGGAGCTGCGAGTCGCCCTTGACGGTGAGGCGCTTCACTCCTAGGGCCGCCGCGGCCTTCAACCCTGCTAGCAGTCCCTCATATTCTGCTATGTTGTTGGAGACCTTTTCTCCTTGCTGGGAACAGAGTTGTACTGCATAGCAAAGCTTATCCTGAGTGGGTGATATCAGTACAGCACCAGCCCCCGCGCCGTGCCTGGAGAATGCCCGTCGAAGTACATGACCCAGCCTTCTGGCGCCTCGCTCCCTGGGGAGAGGGAGCGATCCTTGTTATCCTTGAGGCCCGGCGCCTCTGTCCATTCTGCCGCGAAATCCGCCAATGCGGCTCCTTTGATGACCCTAGTTGTGCTGAACTCGAGCTGAAACGCTTGCAACTCTATGTTCCACTCGGCGACCCTTCCGGCTGAGTTAGGGCTCCTGAGCACCCTCTCTAGGGGGTACGATGAGATGACCTTGATCGGGTGAGCTTGGAAGTAGTGCCGCAGCTTGCGCGAGGCCACCAGCAGCGTGAGGAGGAGCTTCAGGGGCATCGAATATCGGGCCCTCGCGTCCCGCAGCACCATGCTAACGAAGTAGACCGGGTGCTCAACAAGGCTGTGAGCAGCTTGGGTCGCGGCGCCCTCGGGAGGTGAGGACACCTCGCGAGATGTTGCATCCTCGGGAGGTGAACCATCCTGGCATGCTGCTTCTCCTGTCTCTTGTGCGTCCCTCGGCGGTTGACTCTCTTCATCTGTAGCTTCGGCTTTCTCGAGCTTTCCCTGTTCCCGTCTCGTCTGACCTCGGGCTGCCGCTGTGGTCTTGGACTGGCGCTCCTCCCTAACCGCCACCAGTGCTGCGCTGGCAGAGTAGGGAGTGGCGGCAAGGTAAAGCAGCAGAGGCTCCTGAGGGCGCGGAGCCACCATGACTGGGGGACTAGTTAGGTACCTCTTGAGATCTTGAAACGCCTTATCCGCCTCTTCAGTCCATTCAAAGGGCCCCTTTTTCTTCATGAGCTGAAAGAAAGGCAGCGCTCGTTCTCCCAACTTGGAGATGAAGCGCCCTAGTGCGGTCACACGCCGAGTGAGCTTCTGCATTTCTCTGAGGGTCTTTGGCGGACTCATGTCCTCGACCGCCTTGACCTTCTCGGGGTTGGCCTCGATGCCACGGTGAGACACGAAGAATCCCAAAAGCTTGCCCGAGGGAACGGCAAACACACATTTCTCCGGGTTGAGCCGTAGGTTCACTGCCTCAAGGCTCGCGAAGGTCTCCTCCAGGTCTTGTATCAGGGTCCTGGCCTCTCGAGATTTCACCACAATGTCATCAACATATGCTTCAACATTCTTCCCGAGCTACGGGCCCAAGGTGATGTGCATCAGCCGCTGAAAGGTTGCCCCTGCGTTGCGTAGTCCGAACGGCATGCACGTATAGCAGTATACTCCGCACGGGGTCAAGAAGGCGGTCTTCTCAACGTCTTCTATCGCCATCCTGATCTGGTGATATCCTGAGAAGGCATCCAAAAAGCACAACAGGTCGCATTCGGCGGTGGAATCGACGATCTGGTCGATGCGAGGGAGCGGGAATGGATCTTGCGGGCATGCCTTGTTGAGGTTGGTGAAGTCTATGCACATGCGTTCCTTCCCCCCTTTCTTGGGTACAACGACAGGGTTGGCCAACCAATTTGGGTACCGGACCTCGCGGATAACTCCAGCGGCCTCCAACTTGTGGGTCTCTTGGATGATGAAGGCCTGCCTCTCGGCGGACTGCCGCCTGGCCTTTTGCTTCACGGGGCGCACGTTTGGGCATACGTTGAGGTGGTGTTCGATGACGTCCCTGGGGATCCCTGCCAACTGATCGGGCTCCCAAGCAAACACTTTCTTGTTTGCACGCAGGAACTTGACCAGGGCCTCCTCCTGGTCAGGCCCCAGGTTGACGCCAATGGTGAAAGTGGCGCTGGAGGACCCGTCCTCGTCAACGGGTATCTGCTTGGTTTCTGCCTTGTCCTGGGTGAACAACTGCTTCTTCTTGGTAGGCGCAGCCCCCTTGGGCTAAGGGGTCCCCGCGTCGGCGGGCTGCGCCGATGCCGCCGTCTTGAAGGCGAGCTTGAGTACTCGCAGGGCGTCCCGGGTGTCTCCGTGCACGGTGAGGGTACCGTGGCTCCCGGGCATCTTCATGAGGTTGTACGCTGGGTGTGTGGCGGTCATGAACTGAGCTAGTACTGGGTAGCCGAGGATGGCGTTGTAAGGGAGGCCGATGGGGGCGATGTCAAAGTCGACCATCTCCGTGCGGAAGTTGTCGTAGGTGCCGAAGGTCACCGGGAGCCGGATCTGTCCCAAGGAGTCGGACGACCCGCCCCCGACGCCTGAGAAGGATCGGCTGGGCTGCAGCCGCTCCCGGGGTATGCGGAGGAGGTTGAAGGTCTCGACCGAAAGCACGCTGAGGCCCGCGCCGCCATCGACGAGGGTTCTGGTGACGGCCACCTGGTAGATGGTGGGGGTGCACAACAGGGGGAGCGCGCCCGAACCGGCCAAGTTAGCTGGGTGATCTTCCGAGCTGAAGGTCAGGCCGACCTCGCGCGCCGCCCAGTCCGTGGGAGCCCCCTGCCGTGCGGAAACGACGCTGATCTGGCGGGCAAACGGCTTGACGTGGCGGCTCGTTGGTGGCGCCTGCGAGCCGCCCAGGAGGGCCGCGACGACCGGGAGCGTCGACGTTGCTGTGCGGCAGCCCGGTCGCATAAGCAGGCGCCGGGGTGGCGCTTCTTGCTCGCCTCCCGCCAGGCCAGTGGCGGTGTTGACGGCGAGCGGCGGGGAACGGCGAGGACGTCCGCCAGCGAGGGCTGCTGGCGTGGCGCGAGCTCGACGTGCGCCGTACATGGATGCGGCGGTCGGAGGAGAGCGGAGCGGTGAAAAGCAGATTACGGCGCACCCCTACCTGGCGCGCCAAATGTCGGATCACGGGTTCCGGCAGACCCTTAAGGTTCGAACTCTGGGGTGCGCGCGGAGATCGTGCCCTTCTACCTCTCCGTCTCGCAAGGATCTAACTACCACAAGAACAACACAAGAGACACAAGATTTATACTAGTTCGGGCCACCGTTGTGGTGTAATACCCTACTCTAGTTTGTGGCGGGTGGATTGCCTCTTGGGCTGACGAGGAAGGACGGTACAGGCGAACGGCCTCGCGAGGGCCTGTTCTTGGCTAGGGGGTGAACTGCTAGGGGGAGTCCGGTCGCCCTTCTCCTTCTCTCTCTCTCTCTCTCTCTCTCTCTCTCTACTTGCTCTAGATGCTCAATCAACTGCTTCTACTCTGGGAGCGGCTAGCCCCTATATATAGGCAAAGACCCTGGGCCTCTTCCCAAATATTGAGCGGGAAGGGCGCCAACAATTGGCCAATTTGAAGGGGGACATCGGGTACACTTATCCTGACTAAAGTTGGTCTTCGCCTGCCAAAGGCTCTGGTGATGACACCGGCTTGGGCTCCACAGTGACTTCCTCCTTGTCGTGGAGCTGGTCTTGGTCTCGTTGCACCGAAACGGGTGCCTTTGCTTGATCCTCTCGCCTGCGCTTGCCCCCTTTGCACCAAAGAGGAAAGGGAGGACGCTGCGCGGGCTGGCGCCCGCCTGGCACCTTTGATCGTCATGGCTTGCGTCATGGGCACCTCGTGAGGTACCCCACCTTGATCTCTCCGCCTCCTCGCGAGCCAGCCTAAGGAGGCCGTGCTGGAGGAAGCACCGTGTCGTCCGCCTCGCGAGGCTCTTGAGCCTTGCGTTGATGAAGATGGGCTATGTTGGGCCCCCACTCGAGCCACGCCGCAGGCCGCAGGCAGGCAAGTCTGGGGACCCCCGTTCCCAGAACGCCGACAAGTACTTTGGTGAGTCGAAAGCCGTCCACTATTGGACTAAGGACAAGTGTAGCTGGTGCCCGGGCTATTCGGAATTTAGGTTCGTCACTGGCATTGAAGGTAATAGCCGTGTCACTCCATGGATTTATTGCTGCTACGTGGCAGATTTCGGCAAGGCTGCGGAGTGTTCGGTTGCGCTGATTATTTGATGCAAAGGTCTCAAAGACTTTTAATACCGTATTGTTATCCCTAGGATGGTGCTCTGTGGCTTCTGGGATGAGAAGATCCTCACCACTTTTGGCCACCTGCCGAAGTATCCAATATGCTCTAAGGCTATGTCTTGGTATGGCGCCTTCTATACTATGAATTTTGCAGGGTCCTTTGAACCATCCCCCCAATACGGTTCCATGCCCTGTAGAGGGCTTTTGCATTTTTGTAGTTAACCCGGGTGTCTTGTGATAATGCACCCTTTTATTTTGGATTGGGTGTGTATTTGGGGCCGGATTGTCCCAAACTTTTGTTTCGGTTTTCAGGCGCTTTCCATCGCACAGTACTTTCTTACTATGGACGCCAAGTCGGCAAAGCGTGTCATTTCACGGAGACTTATGGCGTTTAAGGTTTCCCTTGTCCGTGCAATTATTGCAGAAGAATGAGACTGCGTCTTCCTCGCGACAGTCCTTAACCTTGTTCATCACAAGGAGTAATCTGGCCCAATAATGATGTACTATTCCCTGGGGCTCTTGCCTGATGTGGGAAAAATCGCTTATGTTTGGGTGGGTGGGTTTAATTGAATTCGAACCTTCACCCGATCGGAGACTCAGGGCCGAGGAGCTTCCAATCTTAGAAATTCGGGTTCCGGGATGTTGCCTGATAAGTCTGGCCCGCTGCCTGACTCTAGGTTCAGGGTTTGGGTGATGTCCTCCCGTAAACGGGTGTCCGGCTCGGAGAGCTCAGGAATCCGGACATAATTAGTCTTCAAGATAGAGGAAGAGTCACTGCATTGTTCCTCCACTACCGCGATATGATGGGTGACAGGTGGAGAGTTAATCTCCCTTTGATCGGGTTTAAGCCCAATTTGATCATAGTCCATAGCGACTCCCAAGGCGGCGATGCGATCCAAGAGCTCATTCAGGGGAGAGAGCTCCATTGGATCCATCTGCTCGGCAAGTTCCGAGTTGACGTGGAGGCTGCTTTCGATGACCCGAGAAGTCATCGTTGGTGCAACGGCCGAACAGGCGGTCATGATAAAACCACCTAGCCGGAGGGTTTGACCGACAACCAAGGCCCCTCCGGCGGTAATGTCATCCTTAAGGACGAGATGAGACATCCTTCCCTATGGTGACGGCACAGTGGAACTCTCAATGAAAGCACCGATGTCGGTGTCAAAACCGGTGTATCTCGGGTAGGGGGTCCCGAACTGTGCGTCTAGGCTGATGGTAACAGGAGACAAAGGACACAATGTTTTTACCCAGGTTCGGGCCCTCTTGATGGAGGTAAAACCCTACTCCTGCTTGATTAATATTGATGATATGGGTAGTACAAGAGTTGATCTACCACGAGATTAGAGAGGCTAAACCCTACGGACTAAACTCTCCGGTTTATATAGACACCAGAGGGGGCTAGGGTTACACAGAGTCGGTAACAAGGAAGGAGATCAACATATCCGTATTGCCAAGGTTGCCTTCCCCGCCAAGGAGAGTCCCATCCGGACACGGGACGAAGTCTTCAATCTTGTATCTTCATAGTCCAACAGTCCGGCCAAAGGTTATAGTCCGGCTATCCGGATACCCCCTAATCCAGGACTCCCTCAGGGATCCTTCTTGGAAGTTAGGGCTCTGGTTTTACTTACATGCAATGCGGGGAGCAGTCCAGGATAATTAGGTATGATAGCCACCAAGGTACCGTCACAGCTCAACTGATAGAACGTTCTGTCGATGAGCTCCACAAATGTGTTCGGATCTTCTTCGAGTCCAGGGTCGAGGGCCCGGCAGGGTCCTCTGGTTGTGGAGACGGGCTGTGGACCTCCCTCACGGCTTTTAGCAGTTCCTGTTATGAAATATAAATGTAAATACTTATGACAAAGAATGCAGAAAGGATTGGAGTAGAAAGTAGCAGCTCACCCAGCTTGGGGGTTGTACAAGGAAAATCCATCCCGCGGCTTGATATGGGCGAACGCCTCTTCTTCTCCTTTATACAAATCAGACAGTATCTTTGCTAGGGAAGTGACGGAGTCCGGACCTTTACGACTATAGTGGGTGGTGTCGTCTTCCCCATTGAAGTGCCACATGGGGTTGTCCCCAATATTGAAGTGGCTGCACCCCGCTCGTTATACATATGGACATAACCTCGGTTATTGTCAACCCTGATATGGCCAGCATATCTATCCGGCCCATCAGGTGAAGGACTTCCCTGTTATCTTCCTCCCGAGGGCTCCGAGGACGCAAGTTGCGGCGTTTCTTCAAAGGGGCGTTGTCGAACTCAGGAAGGCCCATCCGAATAGGATCCGGGAGGGGAACGTCCTCCATATAAAACCACTTCGAAGGCCAGTCTTCGGACGTCATCTTCGGTGTACCGGACAGGTATCCAGTACCGGCGATGCGCCATATTTCGGCTCCGCCCACTTAATATAGTGACCCCTTCTATGTACGGGGCACGAGGTAGACTAGCCTCCACCATAGCTCAAAATTAGCTTCGCAGCCCAGAAACAGCTCGCAAAGGGCGACGTAGCCAGCGATGTGCAGGATGAAGCGGGGTAAAGTTATGCAACTGGAGGCTGTAGAACTCCAGGAGCCCGCAGAGGAATGGATGAATTTTGAATCCATGTCCCCATAATAATTAAGGGACAAGGCATACCCGCTCCCCCTTGGAGGGGTTGGGGAAGCTCTCTGCTTGCTCCCCGCCATTGTAGGTGGCGAGCCCGGTTCGAACGAGGACCATATACGCTGGAGGGGGAAATCCCTGGGTCTGTAACTGTACTAACTAGATAATACCCCGCGCGTTGCTGCGGAATATGTTGCAATATATACTCATGTTATACGATTTTATTGAACATGAACATTTGGATTAATAATACGATAATTAAAACAGAATATACATATGTGTTATTATGTAATTCTAAAATATTTATACAACATAACTATCATTTTTTCATGTGTGGTACATATGATCTAGAATTGGCAAAATATGTAATAAGAAAATCATATTACCAATGCAGCTAGTTAACCTACAATTTTTGTGAGCTTCAGGCTTAATAACTGGGTTCTAAACTATTTCTCTTCTTTTTTACGTATACATGGGTTGCCCTTGGCAGTTTTAAAAGAAACTTACATAAGGAACACACTTTAGGGTAAATGGAAACCAAATGGATGCTTTATTTAGGGAAATGGATGCTTCATATTTTGCTAAGATAAGACGGAGACTTATGGGAAAATGGAAGGAAACTTTTATACATGGATTATATATGGCGTTACACCATAGAGTTGGCAATTATATATGGCGTTACCCCATACAAAAAAAAGCAATAGGTAATGCTTAATAATGGCTCGATAATCTGATCTGATGTGAACATTTTCCTTATTTCTAGATGTTAATGATTACTTTATTTGTACTATAAGATATCCTACTGTTTCGTGTCAAAATAAATTGTGTGACTGAACCCTCCATGTACCTTAATCATATATGCTTTTTGTACTGATCTAGGAAATGATCAGATAGCATAAGTTGACAAAAATCCAAAAAAAAACAAATCAGTAAACATTTATCAGCCTTGGGGTGAAAAATAATACGATCTTTCACCCATCTCTGAATAGAAGGCATGTCAAAGAATAATAAGGAAATCAAGTCGCAAAACCTTATGCTAAAGTTGCGAGATAATTGGAGGATTTGGAATGGAGCAATCAGGTATATCTTACTACCTTTCCCTGAAAACAAAAAGGAAGAGCCTGCTACGTGGTACAGATGTCATGAGGGTGAGGACATAATAAGCAAATAGTGTAGCATAACCTCATGCTAAAGTTGGAAGATAATAGGAGGATTAGGAATGGATCAATGAGGAAGAACCTGGTATGTTTTCCTCATAAAAAAGAAGGAATAACCTGCTACATTGTACAGATGCCATGAGGGGTAGGACCTGTAGGCAATGGAGAATACAAATTTCACTGACCAATATAATCAGTATGAGCTGAGCAGAAATTGAGGTGCATGAAGAAAATTAACCACATGCAAGGATTAATTTAGGAGACATAATCGAGGATTCAGACCAGAGGTTATTTACCTACTCATGGGAGAGGACTTCGATGCAGTCGAAGGAGCAATAAAAGTAGGGGACTTGTCCATGATGCAATGGGCAAGAGAAGCAGGGTGAATGCACTGGAGATGACACCAAAACGTTGAGCATGGAGCGAAGGTCATGGGGGCGGCGGTAGGCGACATGCCCACCGTGTTCAGCAAATATAGCAGCAGCACTTGCAGGTGCTTGGTACCTCATGACAAAACGTCCTGGTTAGGTTCGTCAGGAGATCGGGATATGAAGACATGGCGAGGCATTAGGCTGCAATCTGTAGGAAGCTGGATGATATGAGGGAGTTTAAGGGGGGTGTAAAGGAGCCGCTAATCAAGGGATATGAAGCAGCAGATAGTGTGGTGGGACTTTTTTTTGCGAATAGTGTGGTGGGATTTTATAAGGCAGAGAAGAAGATGAGCTATTGGGGATGGGAAACATCATGTAGTCACATCTTGCAAAACAAACTTGTGCGCTGGTTTAATACTAATTAATGACGCGTGAGCATGAATAAGGTGGGTGAATTCCTTTTTGGCGTGAAACGAAACACAATACGGGGCTGGCTTCGGTCTATTGCATCCAAATAGAAACTAAAGGCTTGACGTGGCAGTATGGATGTTTAGAGTTGTTGACATGGCTAGATGCTGATGTGGACGGCTTGCATGCTTAGATATATAAGATAGTGGGGGTGAACTTCTTAAGTAAACTAGATGATACCCCGCGCGTTGCTACGGGAATTGCCGATACATATTTGAGGTTTAAAAACATGAGATTTCACGAACACATAGTATATGACTATGTCAAAGAATTTTGTTTGAAAGAAATATTATTTAAAGCATCTAGAGAAAACATGATGAAAAGCCTAATAATGTTGAATGTGAAATTTTCCTTTAATTCCTTACCTCAAAGGCTTATCGTCAAGGTGATCAGGAAAAAGAACATAAAGTAGAGACAATTGAGACGTCTCATCCCTTTGCAAAACCTAAAATAACATACCAATGATTGTCGTGTGTTCTATAAAAAAATAGCTTGCATTGGAAAGACAGAATGTGAGTTCACTCATATATGATTTTCTATAAAATAGAAAGTCGCTTATAAATCATGAGACTCATTACGTCTTCTCACCACAACAATTTTTGGGCAGTGTACTGCTATTTCTTTTAGGCTGTGGTTCCCGATAGTGTACATAGGCACCTCTGGGTTAATTTTTTCGTTTGCCTTCTCTGATGCACCTCTGAGTTAATACCTAGGCACCTCTTAAAGCTTAGGCTGCAAGCTGACAGGGAGAAGGAGAAGCACAAAACATCATAATAATTGAAGAGCCAGTTGTGTGATGCATAATGTCGTGGAATTGTCACAACAGGTGTCCTCTTGCAAGGACTTAGTCGTGGAGCCATCGCAACTAGGAAGCTTAAAGGGGTTAATCGGGACAAAGGACACGAGAGGTTTATACTAGTTCAGCCCCTTACGGTGAAGGAAGGCCTACGTCTAGTTAGGTTGGTATTGCTTGAGGTTTCGATGACCAGGGAGCGAGATACGCTATGCCTGGCTCTCGATGTCTTGTTTTTTGCCCTAAGCCGCCGGTAGGTCGTCCCCTTATATACACGGGTTGACGCCCCGCGGCTTACAGAGTCCCGGCCAGCTTACAAATAGTATCCGGCTCGGCGACTAGTTAATTCTACCTTACAATACAAGTCATGCCGTCATGGCGGTTTAACCACTATGGGCCTTAAATCGCCTATGGGCCTTAGACCCTTTATTGAACTGCCATTCCCATGCTGGGTCTTGGGCTTCCTTCACGATGAGTACTCTTTGCATAACCCAGCCCCTCCTGGGCCGGCTTACTCAAATAGTTATATCCCCGACATTAGGCCCCAGATTGATCTGAACCGGTTCATGTCAATCTTTTAAAACCTTATGAACTGGCCTTCAGTCTTCTGTCTTGTGTGAGAATTGTAACCCGCCGTGATGTCATCATCTGGATCCGGGTTAAATCATCGTGACGTCATCTTCGATAAAACTTATATTTTAATCCATCATATCTTCAACGGATCTCCGTCTTTAATGGCCTTCCCGAAAATCGAGGCGTCGGGACCGCTGGATAATGATGTCTTGGTCTCCTCGTTTCTCGCGCCATCTCAGTCGGCCCCTCCTTATAAATAAGCACGACCTAGGTCATTTTCGTTTCCTTCCGTCGTCTTCTTCCTCGCACTCCCTTCTCTGCCGCTCGAGCTCCGCCGCCGCCAATGTCGGGACCCTCGTCTTCATCGACACAGGCCGCTACATCCCCCTGATTCAGACCAGAAAGTGACGGCGACCCTTCGCAGCTCTTTTGCATCCGTGATTCCTTCTGTTCCCCTTTCTCAGATCTGTATTGGAGCCATCTTTGAGTTCGTCGGCGTTCATTGCCGCCCGACGCAAACTTTCATTGGTTCACACCTCCAATGCCTTTTTTAGATTATGAAAACAACATAGAATTGCTGCGGAACATGTTTCATGCTTATTCTACCTGAAAACAGATCTTATTTCCTTGATTTAGAAGCCCTTCTTGAGTATATGAGCTTCCCTGTACTGCTTTAGGTCTAGAAATTTTTTCCTTCCCAGAGCACTGTTTGATCCAAAATAATATCAGCAACTTGTGAAACCTGTTTGCTCCACACTTAGCCAAAAAACTGCATCTGTTGACTCTGTTCCAGCCATAGTAACCGATTTAAGATAACCTGGCTGTCGGCATTACTTGCTTCGGTCGACTTAAGAAAACCTTAATCATCTTTAATTCCTGTAGCTGTTAAACATTACCACATAGCTACCCGTATGTCATTAGGCCCCTTCTTAAGCCGCCATCTTGAATAAACCCACAACATTTTCCTCCGGGTTATAATTAAACCGGAAAAATTCCTTTATCTTGTTGTAGGCGTCAATTTACGCAATGGCACCCAAAGGTGCCAAACCTCCGGTAACTTGCAAGTGGCTCAAATCCACCGTTACGGAGAGTTCTTTAGCTGGGTTTGTGAAGACCGGTCATCTGCCCCGAAAGGAAATTTTGCCCTATCATGCTCCTAACCCATTAGAGGAGAAGCCTCAACCCAAGGAAGGGGAGGTAATCGTGTTTACAGATCATATGAACCGGGGCTTTGCTCCTCCCGGGTCAAAATTCTTCAGAGATGTTCTGCATTTCTTTGACCTCAGACCTCAAGACATCGGGCCCAACTCCGTGTCAAATCTCTGCAACTTCCAAGTGTTTTGCAAAGTGTACCTTGGATAAGAGACAAGTTTGACCTTGTTCAGAGAGCTGTTTTATTTGAACCGGCAAAATGAGCGCGCCGACGGGCCCAGTCTGGAACTTGGTGGCATATCGATTCAAAGGCGGAGAGACTGCCTGTTCCCTTATGCTAAACTGCCGAGTCATCCAAAGGACTGGAAACAGACATGGTTCTACTGCCAGGATTCTTCTCCGGCTGGTGAAAACCCGCTGCCCAGCTTCCGTGCATTACGCCTTGAGTCTACTCACCCACTGCCGGACAAGTTGACTGCCATTGAACGTCTGCCACTCACCCCCAAAATCAAGAAGATTAAAGCTCTCTTGGGGAACGGCTTGGATGGCGTTGACCTGGTCAGAGTCTGGGTTACTTGGAGAATAATTCCGTTAAGCTGCCGCCCCGGCTTAATGTGCGATTACTCAGGCGAGAAAGATGACCCTCAACGTCATAGCCCTGGCGACTTACCAGGCGATGTAGTGGAAGCTACCCCTCAGTCTTTGTTAAAGGAGGGTACAGTGACCAGCAATGTCTTCGGGTTATTGCCTTTCTGTAAACAAAACCCGGGTCCCGCAGTAAGTCATCAGCCTCAATGATCACCTTTTATTACATTAACCTCCGGCTTACTCATACCCTTCCACAACTCTTTACAAGCAAACGACAAGTTCTGGAAAGTCCCGTATGACCATGAGGCGGCCAAACAAGCCCGGGCAGCAAAGAGGGCCGAAAGGAAAACCGCCAAGCCCACCATTTCAAGGAAAAGGAAGCCAAGCGCTTCGGAGATGTTTCATCTTGATGATTCTGAGGACAATGAGGAAGAGGTAACTTTTCAATTTTCCCTTCCCCATTATCATTTCCTTACTGATATTTAACCTTCTTTCAGGAAGACACGGGCAACAGCCAACCTGCCGAGGAAGAGGTAACTATAATATCCTCCGACTCCGAGCTTCAGCCGCGTCAAAAAATTCGAAGAGTAACCCGGAAAGTAAGATTTTCACATCCTTTGGCTTACCAAGACCCTGACTTTCTTTTGAAGCAATAGCAATTTGAAAATCGGAGGCAGACCCGGATGAGAAAGGATGCAGAGGTCTCCTCCGGCTTGCCTGATACAACCCGGAAGCGTCGGTCTGAGGTTATCTCCGACTTATACCCTTTTTTACCTTTGGCGGGTCAAATCCATCAACCTCTCAATTCCTCCGACTCCAATTATCAGGATACCTCTCCTTCATCCGGCGAGTCCATGCAGTCCAACATGCCTGCTTTTAAGACTGCTCCTGGGTAATATCAATTTATTTACCTTATGTTTATTCTTCCTCATGTTTCTGTACTCATTCTTCTGCTTTGTCCATAGTATGCAAGTTAAGCCCAGGAAGAAGACGAAGAAAAATGCGCCGGCCAAGGATCCGGTTGTAACTGAGCCAGCGCTTGGAACGACTGTGCCTGATACTTCTATTCACGAGCCACCACCTTCATTATCTCATGATGCTCCTGCAACCTTTTCTGACCCGCCTGCTGAACAAGTCATCAATAATTCTGTTAACCCAGAGGCTCCTAGCCCTGCCAAGGCAGATGACCCGGAAGTTGAGTTTTTGAAGACTCAGTTTGTTGAGCCGGCTCAACCCACTTTGCTCGCCAAATGTTCTGCTAAGGAGGAGTTATTACAGCGCCGTAAGGCCAAGATGGATATCTCCTATTATATCCATTTGAGTATTGGGGAAATCGTCTCAGGCTACATCAACCAGGTTCGGAGCAGCCGTGATCTGGAAATTGATATGGTGAAGCAAATCCAGCAAAAATCTGAGGTATGACTTATGCTTCTTTACTTTCAATCATACTTACTGTACTAGCCCCCAAGTCTATTGCTTATTAGGAAATATGCTGTAGACTTAGAAAAACTGTTAGAACTGCTTGTCCATCTTAAAGAAAAAATAATTAAACCGTATGTAACACAATACCTTTAACTTGCGATACACATTAGCCCCGAAGTGCCAAGCATCTTTGCTAGCAAAGTGCTTGGGACTTTTAATATCCAGGACCAGCTTAATAATGTAGAAAACTTCGGTACACATTAGCCCCCAAGTGTCAAGTATGTTTGCTTGCAAAGTGCTTGAGACTTTGAAATTATTTATCATGATGCTGACTATAACCCGGAATAATGCAGGCTACTATAAGTCAATTTGAATCGGAGATTGCTGACCTTAAAAGCCGCCTGTCAGCCCGGGAACTGGAAACTCAAAATGCCAACTGCAAGTTTGAACTCAGCGTCTCTAAAAAGGAGAAATTGAAGAAAAACTTTGAGTCGGAGAAGAAATCCTGGGCTGATGAGAAGGCCTCTCTGGTGACCCGGGCCGAGGCAGCCGAAACAGCCCTTGCAAAGGTAAACACCGAGTTGTCCGGCTTGAAGCGTCAGATATCTCGGATGGTCTCACCGATCTTTGGTACGTTTCCTTTGTATGAACCTCAGATAATGTTATCCTGCCTTTGACGACCAAGCTAATTATCTTTTCCGGCTTACTCTTTGTTTAGTAACACAGGCCCCAGAAGTAAAACCCTCCAGCAGGACATGGTAGTCAAGCTGAAAGTCGTCTACACACTGGTGGAGCAATTATACACCGGGTCACAACGTGCCTTGGCTGTTGTGGCCTTATCAAATGACGTGCCCCACCTCTTGCAAGATGTGTTACGTCGGCTTGCTGTGCTCCCCCAGCGGATTCATGAGTTGAGACGGGCCCAAGCAAGAGTCGGATCAATAGCTGCCTTGAGCCGGGCCAAGGCCTGGTTACCAGAGCTAGACCCGGCTGATATCGCTCTTGGATATCCTAGTTTGAAGGAGGATGGCACAGCATTTGATCAAAAAGACTTCACCAGCTGCGTGAGGGATATACGCCCTGTGGCCACTCAAATTGGAAATGACATTGACCTCTCCAAATATCAGTCGGGTTATGACAAAGAAAATCTGAAAATCCCCACACCACATTACGATGATGTCAGCCTGATCCCTCCAATTCGTAAGCATACCTTTGCCCCTGAAGTAGACCCAACCGGTTTAATAGATGATGAAGCTGAGTTTGAAGCATTGAGTGGCATTGACTGGGCATCATCATCCTTCCAGGACAAGGCAACTGGCGAAGAGGCGGAGAAGGATAACCCGGAAGCTTCAGGTCAACCCCAGGAGTAAATCGCTAGGCGCCACGTGCTTATGCCTTGGTAGAAAAAACAATGCCTCAACATTTAGACCCGGGGGGTCTTGTAATAGAGTAAAAAACACTTTGAATTTATCATGCCTTCGTGCATGCTTATGGTACTTAATGCTTGCATAAGCCGCCGTTACTATGCACTTGCAGTTTACTTGAATCTGTTATGTCCTTGCAGAAATATCTTGTATTACCCTGCACATAAGAGAAACAAAAAGCCCCTTGGCGACTTATCGTAATGAGGATGACGTGAGCCTTGATAACCCGGAGTACATACCGAATGATTACAGGAAATCCAACTTACGATTAAGCTTAGCAGTCATAATCGTAATAATATACCTGTAATTCTTACGGTTATTTTTCCGGTTTATGTAGCCCGACCCCCTGAGATTGAGTTTAACTCCTGAAAATTGACACATAAAGCTCACCTGGTACTTATCAACCTGATGTAACCAATATTAAGCCGGAGGATAGTAGTACACTCTATTGCATTTTCAAGAGATTCTCAAGATAATCAAGTATAATGAATAAAATTTACAAGGCTTCTGATTCGAATACGATCAGTGAACCGTTCCAAAGGGGTTAAGCTAAGATTCGGATACGATCATATAGCCCCCAGTGGTTGTGGCGATGCCGATCAAGTGGGTATCGACAGATATGTTCTCTTTGGTTCGAATATGACCTATGTTTGAACAGGAAGCCCCCAAGTGACCATAAGAGTTGTTTAATGACACTGATTCGAATACGATCCACGTCAGACCCAAAGGGGTTAAGCTATGATTCAAATATGATCAAGAAGCCCCCAAGTGGGTTTGGCAGTATGCCGATCAAGTGGGTATCGACAACTATGTTCTCTTTGGTTCGAATACGACCTATGTTTGAACAGGAAGCCCCCAAGTGACCATGGCTAGATTCAGGTATGATCATAAGCCAGACCAAAGGAAAAGCCCCGCTTCCTCTTGGTTATCTCCACCACCTGACAAAGAGGACACATAAACCTTTTGTGGAAGTGGAAAAAAGGACGGAGGTCCTGCTTTATTGCTTATGTAATATATACATAGTAGGAATATATACACATTAGAGCCGGTGGCTCAAGTATAGTAAGGCCGAAGATGAGCGATATTCCACGGCCGACGGGTCTCCTCCTCCGACTTACGTGAGTCTCTGTGCTCTCGAACGTCAATAAGGTAGTATGATCCCTTGTTTAGATTCTTGCTGACCACAGAGGGTCCTTCCCAAGGAGGGGATAGCTTGTGCATGTCGGATTGATCCTGGATGAGACGGAGCACTAAGTCGCCTGCCTGAAAGGTTCTGGGCCTAACCCGACGGCTGTGGTAGCGGCGCAGGTCTTGCTGGTAAATCGCCGAGCGGGCTATTGCCAAGTCTCGCTCTTCGTCCAACAGGTCAAGTGCATCTTGACGGGCTTTTTCGTTGTCAGCCTCAACGTAAGCCGCCACGCGAGGTGAGTCATGTCGGATGTCACTTGGCAGAACCGCCTCCGCTCCATACACCATGAAGAAAGGTGTGTAACCCGTGGATCTGTTAGGTGTAGTGTTGATGCTCCAAAGTAAAGAGGGTAACTCCTCCACCCAACAACCCAGCGTCCGTCGTAAGGGGACTAAGATATGATGCTTGATACCTTTCAAGATCTCCTGATTAGCTCTTTCTGCCTGACCATTGGACTGAGGATCAGCCACAGCCGACACGTCAAGCCGGATATGCTCTTGTTGACATAATTCTTCCATGGCTCCTATGGAGAGGTTAGTGCCATTGTCAGTTATGATACTATGTGGAAAGCCAAAACGAAAAATCACCTTTTTCATGAACTGGACCGCCGTGGCTGCATCACACTTATTGACTGGCTCTGCCTCAACCCACTTTGTAAACTTGTCAACTGCCACCAAGAGGTGTGTCTTTTTATCCTTAGACCTTTTGAAAGGTCCAACCATGTCAAGCCCCTAGACTGCAAACGACAAAGTAATTGGAATCATCCTCAATTCCTGAGCCGGCACATGAGCCTGTCGTGAGAACTTCTCACATCCGTCGCATTTACTGACCAGATCTTCCACATCAGCGTGAGCCGTCAGCCAATAAAACCCATGAAGGAAAGCTTTGGCCACAAGAGATTTTGAGCCGGCGTGATGACCACAATCACCTTCATGAATCTCACGAAGGATCTCCTGACCCTCTGTAGGCGACACACAACGCTGAAATGCTCCAGTGACGTTGCAGTGATGTAACTCGCCATTGACAATTGTCATAGACTTGGACCGCCGGATGATTTGTCTTGCCAGGGTCTCATCTTCAGGCAACTCTCCTCGGGTCATGTAAGCCAAATAAGGCACTGTCCAATTCGGGATAACGTGGAGAGCCGCCACGAGTTGTGCCTCCGGGTCTGGTATTGCCAGATCTTTCTCTGTAGGTAACTTAACCAAAGGATTATGCAGAACATCAAGAAAGGTGTTAGGTGGCACCGGCTTACGCTGAGATCCCAGTCGGCTTAAGGCATTAGCCGCCTCATTCTTCCTTCGATCAATGTGCTCGACCACATAACCCTTGAAGTGCCCAGCCACCGCGTCAACTTCACGACGATAAGCCGCCATAAGGGGATCTTTGGAATCCCACTTGCCTGACACCTGTTGGGCCACAAGGTCTGAGTCTCCTAAGCACCTTACCTTGCTTAAGTTCATCTCTTTAGCCATCTGGAGACCATGGAGTAAGGCCTCATACTCAGCTGCATTGTTAGTACAAGGAAACATAAGCCAGAGCACATAACAGAATTTTTTACCTCGAGGGGAAGTTAACACGACTCCAGCCCCCGAGCCTTCCAACTACCTGGACCCATCAAAGTGAATTGTCCAATATGTGTTATCGGGCTTCTCCTCAGATACCTGTAGCTCTGTCCAGTCATTGATAAAATTCACCAAGGCTTGAGACTTAATAGCAGTACATGGCACATACTTCAAACCATGAGGCCCGAGCTCAATGGCCCACTTGGCGACTCGTCCCGTGGCCTCTCTGTTCTGGATAATGTCTCCCAAGGGGGCAGAACTCACCACCGTAATAGGGTGACCTTGGAAATACTGTTTCAGCTTCCGGCTTGCCATGAACACTCCGTAAACCAGCTTCTGCCAATGAGGGTACCTTTGCTTTGACTCGATGAGCACCTCACTGACATAATAAACCGACCATTGAACCAGATGCTCCTTTCCAGCCTCTTTGCGTTCCACCACAATTGCAACGTTGACGGCTCATGAATTAGCAGCCACATATAACAGCAAAGGCTCTTTGTCAATAGGAGCTGCAAGGACCGGCGGCTCAGATAACTGCCTCTTCAAATCATCAAAAGCGGCGTTAGCAGCATCACTCCAGACAAAGGTGTCTGCCTTCTTCATCATCTCATACAACGGCAGGGCCTTCTCACCTAGCCGGCTTAAAGCAGCAACACGACCCGCTAGTCGCTGAACATCATTGATGCACGCCGGCTTAGCCAAAGAGGTGCTTGCCTTGATTTTCTCCGGGTTAGCTCCAATGCCCCTGTTTGAGACCAAGGATCCCAAAAGCTTGCCTGCAGGTACACCAAATACACACTTCTCCGGGTTAAGCATCATCTTGTAAACCCGGAAGTTATCGAAGGTTTCCCTGAGATCAGATATTAAGGTTTCCGCCTCTCTGGACTTCACCACTATGTCATCCACATAAGCATGAACATTGCGCCCAATCTGATTATGGAGACAATTCTGTACACACCACTGATAAGTCGCCTGGGCACTCTTGAGCCCAAAAGGCATAGACACATAGCAGAAGGCTCCAAACGGAGTGATGAAAGTTGTCTTCTTCTGGTCCTTAACTACCATTTTGATCTGATGATAACCATAGTAAGCATCCAGAAAACTCAAACGCGCGCAACCTGCCGTAGCATCAATGATTTGATCGATACGGGGAAGAGCGAAAGGATCAGCCGGACAAGTCTTATTCAAGTCCGTATAATCCACACACATCCGCCAGGTGCCGTCTTTCTTGAGCACGAGCACCGGGTTAGCCAACCACTCCGGGTGAAAGACTTCAATAATGAACCCAGCCGCCAAGAGTCGGGCGACCTCCTCTCCAATAGCTTTTCGGCGTTCCTCATTGAATCGCCGCAGAAACTGCCTGACCGGCTTATACTTCGGATTAATATTAAGAGTGTGCTCAGCGAGTCCTCTCGGTACACCCGGCATGTCAGAAGGTTTCCATGCAAAGATGTCCCGATTCTCACGGATAAACTCGATGAGCGCGCTTTCCTATTTAGGATCCAAGTTGGCACTGATGCTGAACAGCTTAGACGAATCGCCCGGAGTAAAATCAACAAGCTTAGTCTCTGCAGCCGACTTAAACTTCAAGGCCGGGTCATGTTCCGTCGTCGGCTTCTTGAGGGAGGTCCTATCCGCCGGGTCAATGTTATCCTGATAAAATTTGAGCTCCTCGGCTGCACAGACGGACTCGGCATAAGTCGCGTCGCCTTCTTCGCACTCCAGGGCCACCATACGACTTCCATGCACAGTGATGGTGCCCTTATAACCTGGCATCTTGAGCTGCAAGTAAACGTAACACGACCGCGCCATGAACTTGGCGTAAGCCGGCCGCCCGAACAAAGCGTTGTCGACGTTCTGGGAACTGGGGTCCCTAGACTTGCGTGCCTGCGGCCTGCGGCGTGGCTCAAAGGGGGGACCAGCGCGGTCCATCTTCATCAACACAAGACCCAAGACCCTCGGGAGGGGCCAAGCCTCGCGGGGCGGATGACACGGTGCTTCCTCAGGCGCGGCCTCATCAGGCTGGCTCACGAGGAGGCGGAGAGATCAAGGAGGGGTACCTCATGAGGTGCCCATGACGCAAGGCATGACGACCAGGGGCGCTAGGCGGGTGCCGGCCCGCGCAGTGTCCTCCCTTTCCTCTTTGGTGCAAAGGGGGCAAGCTCAGGCGAGAGGATCACGCAAAGGAATCCATTTCGGTGCAACGAGACCAAGACCAGTCCAACGGTGAGAAGGAGGTCATCATGGAGCCCAGAAAAGGCGTCACCACAGGGCCTTTGACAGGCGAGGACCAACTTTAGTCAGGATAAGTGTACTGGATGTTACCCCTTTAAAATGGCCAATTGTTGGTGCCCTTCCCGCTCAATATTTGGGAAGAGGCCCACGGCCTTTGCCTATAAATAGGACTAGCCACCCCCAGGGTAGAGGCATATGGTACCCAGAATCCGAGCAAGCAGAGGGCAAGAGAGAGGCGGCTGAACTCCCCTAGCAGTTCATCGTCCCAGCTAGAACAGGCCCTCGCGAGGCCGTTCTTCCTTGTACTGTTCATCATCATCAGCCCAAGAGGCAATCCACCCACCACACTGGAGTAGGGTATTACACCACATCGGTGGCCCGAACCAGTATAAACCCTGTGTCTTTTGCGTTGTTCTTTCGGTCGTTAGATCTTTGCGAGACGGAGAGGTAGAGGGCATAATCTCCGCGCGCACCCCAGAGTTTGAACCTCAAGGGTCTGCCGGAACCCGAAATCTGACATTTGGCGCGCCAGGTAGGGGTGCGCCGGAATTTGTCTTCCGCCGCTTCGTTCTCCTCCGACCGTCGCGTCCATGTCTGATGCTCGTCGGGCCCGCGCCGAGCGCTGGGCCACCATTGCCTCCCGCGTCGCCCAGACGGCTCCCGTCGGTGGGCGCCCTCGTCGTTCCCCGTCGCCCGCCGTCAACGCCGCCACCGGCCAGACAGGGAACGAGCAGCAAGCGTCGTCTCAGCACCCGTCCGTGCGGCGAGACGGCCGCACCGCTACTCCGTCGCTCACGCCAGCTGGCTCTTCGTCCCACGCGCTCCGCGCACCCTTGGAGGCTCGAGCTGCGCTCATCGCGGCAAACGAGCTCCTGCGCTACTGTCCCGTCGACAACGTCTACGAAGAGTGTCTCGACCGCATTGCCGAGCTCGTCCGCGCCGCAGGGGGCTCTCCTGCGCCGTCCGCTCCGCTGCGCCACACCCCGCCCCACGCGGGGCATGAAGCTCCAAGGGCGTACCAGCCACCTCCACTCCAGGAAGACGCCGTGGCTCCAAGGCGCGTGGCCCCTGGGCGGAACCCGCTCTGTCAGGCGCCAGCCCAGCAAGAACGGAGCTGCCAAGAGGTCGCTCTGCCGCAAGAGGCCGCCCAGGCGCTTCCTGCTCCGGCTCGCCGTGACCCTGCTCCAGCTCCAGCACGTCAAGACCCCGCGCTGCTCCTAGCTGCAGCGCATGGGGACCCGCAAGACCAAGCTCTCCCTCGACCCAAGCCTCCTGTGGCCACAGCCGGCTGCCGCGCCTACACCACCGAGCTGCGCAGCGTCGCGTGGCCCGGCAAGTTCAAGCCGGACCCGCCTCCTCACTACGACGGCACGGCCGACCCTGCAGAGTTCCTCCAGCTTTATGAGCTTGGGATCAAAGCTGCCAGCGGGGACGAAAAGGTCATGGCAAACTGGTTCCCCTTGGCGCTCAAGGAAGGGGCTCGCACCTGGCTCCTGAACCTGGCCCCGGGCACGATCTCTTCCTGGGATTAGATGCGCACCCGCTTCACCGCCAACTTCCAAGGTACTCGCGACCGGCCGTCCGCCGTGACCGACATGCGCCACATCAAGCAACAACCCGGAGAGACCCTGCAAAAGTACATCCAATGCTTCAACAGTGCGCGTCTCAAGATCCCCAAGGTGTCCGAGGAAGCCATCATCTCGGCCTTCTCCGACGGTGTGCGCGACGTCAAGATGAAGGAGGAGCTGGCGATGTATGAAGACTTGTGCACCTCCCTTGAGCTGTTCAACTTGGCGACCAAGTGCGCCAGGGCTGAGGAGGGGCGTCTCTCCCTCCTCGAGCTGCCTGCCGCAGACCCAGAAGAGAAGAAACCCAAGGCCAAGGACGTGAAGTGCAAGGGGGCTGCCGTTCTCGCGGCAGAGCCTGATACCAAGCGTGGCAAGGATCTGCCCGAGTCCTCCAGGGGCAGTCGGTACTATGTGTACCACGACCACCACACCCACAACTCCAATGAATGCCAAGAACTCCGCGCCGTGCGAGAAGGAAGGATCGGCCGTCGTCCCGACCGCGCTGACCGGGGCTACGGCCGAGGAGGAGGAAGAAACCCAGGACGCTGGGAAGACCGCGGCCCACGCCAAGGGTGGCGTGATCAACCTCGCGAGGACCGTTGGCGAGACCTGCCTCGCAAGGGGGATTGGCGGGATCAGCCTCGTGAGGATCGCCTGCAGGGCAACGCGGGCCTCCCTCCACTGCCGCCTCAGCCAAGGAGGAACGAGGACCCCCACCAAGACGAGGGAGCTGGGGGCTTCCAGGAGCCGCGCGCAATCGCCTGCATCCTGGGCGGAGCTCAAGCCCCAGCCTCCCAATGCATCTTCAAGCAGTTTGCCCGCGAAGTGAATGCAGTCCTACCCAGGCTCGAAGCAACGCGCCCTCTCAGGTGGTTGGCGTGCACCATCACGTTCAGCTCAGTAGATCAGCTCAAGTGCGCGGCCACAGCCGGAGTCCTCCCGATGCTCTGCTCCCCAGTCATCAGCAACGTACTGGTCACCAGGACACTCATCGATGGTGGAGCAGGGCTCAGCGTCCTGTCTGTGGAAACATTCAACAATCTCCAAGTGCCCTATGACCAGCTCAGCCAACCAAGCCTTTCTCTGGAGTCATCGACGGTTCCACGATCCCGATCGGGCAAGTCCGCCTCCCAGTCACCTTCGGGGCCCGCAGCAACTACCGCATCGAGCTCATCGACTTCGACGTCGCTCACATCCGTTTGCCGTACAACGCCATCCTCGGGTACCCAGCGCTGGCCAAGTTCAAGGCCGTAACTCATCATGGCTACAACATCCTCAAGATGCCAGGAAGTGGCGGAGTCATCACGGTGCCGTGTGAAGAGAGGGATGCAGTGTGTTCCCTGGAGCGAGCCTTTCAGGCCGCGTCACTAGAAGACCCAGATCGCGGAAGCAGGAGGCTTCCCGAAACCACCCCCAAGAAGAAGAAGAAGGCGTCATCCGGACCGGCCCCTCAGGGGCCGCATCTGCCCAAGGGGACCCTCCTTCCATCGCATAGGAAAGCGCGCTCGGCGCCCTCCTCAGGCAGGGCTCAGGGGCTTTCACCTAGAGAGCCATCGACCTGGCCAAGATCACGAGGAAGGCGCTTGGGCACCACGTGGAGGCATGATTAGAAGCACGTTTCCCACAAGAAGGAGCGAGGCAAGGAGAGTCGGACCAGCAGGAGTTCGTTAACCAAGCCGTTCAAGAACTACAGGAGTCAAGAATCATGAGAGGTTGCCGCCGCCTACCGGTTGTGGCTCCCCGTCCAGGCGAGGATGGTGGGTTGCGTGTCTGCATTGACGTACCAGGGCTCAATCAGGCCGCCACGATAGAGCGCCTCTGGCCCTCACAGGTGGGGCGTTGTGGAGGTCCATCCCACAGCTATGTTCGCATGCCTTACAGCTTGTCGAGCGTGGCTGCTGCGTACCAGCGCCTCATGAGGGGCATCATGGAGACTCAAGAAGACAGGCGTTCCGCAGTCCTGGCGGAGATGGAGATGATTCGCGAGGAGCCACCAGCGCCTCCGGAGCCTCCTTAGGCCCCTGGGCCTGGGGGCTCATGAGGATCGGCTTCCGCATCCCACCGAGTCTACTGCATCAGCACCACTTCATCTTTGACATCTTCAGGTGACATCTTTCAAGCTTCATTTTCGGCTGGGAACGCCCTCCCAGGGCTACTTCATTCCCAGGCCGCGTGGGTCCGTGCCTGCGGCATGTATCCCTTTTTATTTTTCATTCATTAGCTTGCTTTGTTGGGGGCGCCCCACGGGCTGCATCATCCCCAGGCCGCTCGGGCAGGGCCCAGTGGCGTGTATCTCCCTTTCGTTTATTTCCAACTATGCATTCGCCTATCATGCTTGATTACTTGATGCCTGTCTACGGCACCTCTTCTTTTCCATGTCGACCACTTGCACGTTAAGGGGGGGGGGTACCTAGCATCGCGACTCAGGGCTCTTACTGGCTCTCCAGCCCTCACCCTCTGGCCTTGTCCACGGCATCGCGACCTGGCATACCAGCGACGACTGAGAAAAGCTCGAGGGCCGGGACCCGAGGACGTAGAGTGCCGGCATCTAACCAAATTTGGAGGAACACATCTCAAGATACGGCCCAGTGCCAGGCGCAACCCGCCTAGAGGTAGGGCCCCGTGAGTCCCGCGCTGGCTCACGGGTGCCCAGATACACCTCACCTAGCCCTACCGTGCCGGCCACGTGTCAGGGCGGGGCTGTACACGCCCCGGGGGCTCCTCCCGAAGGGGAGCCCCCTCCCACGTACCAGTGGAAGCACCATGCTCCGCGCTGGCTGACGACACTGCCGAGGAGCGGCTATGCCCCTACACATACGGAAGCGCTATGCTCTGCGTTGGTGATAAACAACTGAGGGTGGCCTCCGGGCCGCATCATCCTCAAGGAGCCCAGAGCTCAACGTCTAGCCTCATCGTAACGCCTCCCCTCGGGGGCGCCGCGCGAGGGGGCTAGGCACGGGGGCTACACCTGGGTCACGCCCGGACGTACGCCACCCAACAAGGCCCCTCGGGCCTGGTTCGTCACGCGTCTCTCCCCGAGCGGAGCCAAGGTATGAAGGCCGTTTGAGCGTCAAGGGGGACCCCTGAGCATCACGACTCAGGGGCCTAACTGGTCCCGTAGCCCCTCACTCCTTAGTTCCGAAAGGCTATGCTGGGTGAGGTACGCGCGGGGCCAGGCTCTGTAGACGTAGAACGGTAGTCTCACTCGCATCTCACCTCATCGCCCGCTGTTTGCGCGTCAAGGGGGACTCCTGAGCATCGCGACTCAGGAGCCTAACTGGCTCTGTAGCCCCTCACTCCTTAGTTCCGAAAGGCTATGTTGGGTGAGGTACGCACGGAGTCGGGCTCTGCAGACGTAAAACGGAAGATACACCTACATTACACTTCCCTACTTGTTGTTCGTGCGCCAAGGGGGACTCCTGAGCATCGCGACTCAGGAGCCTAACTTGTCACGTAGCCCCTCACTCCTTTGGTCCCGTCCTGGTTTCCGGTCGGGGCTAATGCTGGGTGAGGTACGCGCGCGGCCGGGCTCTGCCGGTGTAGAACACAAGCAAGTAGGGAAGGAAAAGCGTAAAATTCAAGGAACTTAAAAGCAAATATTACAGTCCATAATGTCGTCTCAGTACCAAACGTGAGTTTAAATGCCTCCCCGAGGCGTGATGCATGTGCAGGAATTAAAAGAAGAACAGGAGCAGCAGCGGAGTCACTCGTCGGCGGTGGGGCAGCGTGGAGTGGCCTCGCTTCGTGGAGCAGCAGGGCCGATAGCGCCTTGCTTCGGCTTGGTACTGAAGGCCCGGAACTTCCCCAACAGTGCCTCCGCGCGCCCCTTCACGGCTTCGACAGCGGCGGTAGCACCCTCGCCGCTTACCGGCCCCAACAGGCTATCGAGGTCGGCGCTGGGATCGCGAAGGTAGATGTGGGCGAAGACCCACGTCAGCGCAGCAGAAGACAAGGCACGCGCCTCGGCCTCGGCCGTGGGGCCGAGCCAAGGGAGACATCCCCAAGGGCACGAACCAGGAAGGGAAGCAGCTTGGCAGGGCCGTCCTCGGCACCGGCCAGCGGGCTCTCCAGGCCGCTATCGTAGAGCATCTTCAGCGAAGCACATTCCTCCTTCTCCATGTCCGTGAAGGCCACGCGATCCTCGGCAAGGATCCGGGCCTTGCGATCCAGCTCAGCCTTCGTCACCTCCAGCTCCTTCTTCAGCGCGCCTAGGCGGTCGCGGCGCTTCTTGAGTTTGGCCTCCTGACCCTTGATGGCTGCCTCACGAGCCTTTGCGCCTTCTTCCTGCTCTTGGCGAAGGCGGACCTCCTTCGCGAGCTGGTCTCGCAGGCCTTGCAGTTCGTCCTCCAGCTCCTTGCAGCGACCAGGGACTTCAACCACCTCTCCCAAGGCCGCGTCTCGGGCAGCCTTCGCCTCGAGGGTGGCCTCCCTCTCTCCGTCACAGGTCGTCGAGGCTTGAACTAGCGCTGCTCGAATCGAGGCGTCGGAGCGAATCCACCCCGAAGCCAGCTCCAGCCGCCCGACCACCAGGCGAGGGTCGGCGCCAAGAAGATCCTGCCGCAGCCGGTCTAGTTCAGCGACGGCACGCTCCAAGACGGCAGAAGAAGACGGAGAAACATCGGCACGCTCCAAGGCAGCAGGAGGAGTTGGGGAAGCAGCGGTCGGTGGAATGGGAGGAGAAGGTAGCGGCGGCGAGACCACAGCATCCTGAGGCGGAGTCTCCTGCGCCCCGACGACCGTGGTGGCGGCAGCAGGCGAGGGCACCTCGGGAGTCACTTGGGCCATGGGGGCTGGGCTCGCCCCAGTCAGCTCGGCCAGGCCACGCAAGGATGACCGGGCAGGAGAAGCCTGTGCGTCACGGTCGTTTTCCCCTGCGGGCGGAGGCGTTGCCGCGGTTGGGGCCTCGGGAGCCCCCTTCGGCTTCTTCGCCGTGGGCGCCAACCTATCCAAGGGAAACGAACATCAAGCCTCAGCGGCGGAACAAGAAACAAAAGATGAAGAATCAAGTACTTACGGGTCGTTGCTGGAGAGCTCAAGCAGCCTCCGGCCATACTTGAAGCCAGAAAGTCGGCTAGAAGGATCGCCCTCAGGAAGCCTAGAAGTAGGAGGCGTGTCCGCGGATCGCCCCGGGGCCGGGGCGGACACGCGGGGGATTGACCCGGTCCTGCCCTTCTTCGGGATCGGGGGCGAGCTCCCGCTGCCCAGCACGTCGTCGTCCACATCATCATCACTCGAAGAGAGGCGGAGAGAACGGGGTCTGCGCCGGGGAAGGGGAGCCCTCGACTCTCCGTTAGTTGCCTCGGAGTCAGGGCCCTTCCCCTGCTCCTCTTCGCCCTCCTCCCCACTGGAGTCGCCGAAGGACACGTCCACCAGCCCCTCGGGAGCCACCACAGGCACGGGCCCGTCCCCGTTGAAGACAGGCATGGACTCCACCACCTGCTTCCAGTCGTCGCGAAGGAACAAAGGCGCAGGCGCGCCCTCCAACCTTGCCACCTCGCCCCCAACTAGAGATTGGAGAACCGCGGTCAAATCCTCGTCGCACAAGGCCACGGGGCTCGCATGAGGCCTCCACATCGGAGGTGAGTATTGCCGAAGCGCAGCCAGTTGGTGCTCCAGGAACTCCCTTAGCAACGATGCGCCGGACAGCTTCGCCGCCGCCACGCTGGCCGCCTTCATCTTCTCCAGTACCAGCTTCGCGCGAGGGTCCGTGAGCTCCGCTCGGCACCAGTCGCTGGAGCTCACGGGCTGCTCCGCGGGCAGGATCAGCCGAGGGTGGATGCGCCCGGCATCTACCAAGACCCACTTGCTCCTGAAGCCCTCAATCCTCTTCCCGGGGTTCGAAATGGCAATGGCACCGCCATACGCGATGAAGCTTGCGCATGCGAAAGGAGAACCACGGGTGACCCGGAGGGAGAAGTAGTGGCGCAGCAAGGCCACTGAGGGCTGCACCCCCACATGAGCCTCGCAGTAGTAGGCGAAGATCGCCAGCAGAAGGATGGAGTTGGGGTGGAGATGCAGAGCTTGAAGGCTGTAATGGCGGAGGACAGAGAGGAAGAACTCGGAGAAAGGACGCACCAGGCCCGCAGTAATGGAGCTTATGAAGAGAGGGTACAAGGTGCTCCCTCGGCCCTCAGGGGTGGCGGAGCCGACCTTGAACACCTGCGCCCCGTCGATGCCCTGCGCCGCCGCCATCCGGCGCAGCCGGGCAACGCTCGCCTCCGACACGTTGGGCAAGTCCGGAGAAGGTGAGAGCCAAGCTTTGGCCGGAGGTTGACGCGGTGCCATGTCTTCCTAGGTCACACGGGTGGAGCAGATCTAGGAGTTTGGAGGAAGGAAGGAGAGGCGCAAGAAAGGGGATCTGAGCAGCGACAGGAGGAAGAGAAGCGCAAAGCCTGGGCAGGCGCCACGCCTTTAACCCACGCGGTTGCGGAGGCGCTCACGCCCAATCAACCGCGACGCGGCGCCCAAGGCCGCAGGCTGTTAGGGCCCGCGGCGCTTCGCCCTTGCCCTTTCGCCTCTCGGCACGGCCAAGTCCATGCACTCCTTGGACCCTGGGGCTACTGTCGGCGTTCTGGGAACGGGGGTCCCCAGACTTGCCTACCTGCGGCCTGAGGCGTGGCTCAAAGGGGGGCCCAGCGCGGCCCATATTCATCAACGCAAGACCCAAGACCCTCGCGAGGGGCCAAGCCTCGCGGGGCGGACGACACGGTGCTTCCTCAGGCACGGCCTCATCAGGCTGGCTCACGAGGAGGCGGAGAGATCAAGGCGGGGTACCTCACGAGGTACCCATGATGCAAGCCATGACGACCAGGGGCGCTGGGCGGGCGCTGGCCCGCGCAGGGTCCTCCCTTTCCTCTTTGGTGCATAGGGGGCAAGCGCAGGCGAGAGGATCACGCAAAGGTATCCATTTCAGTGCAACGAGACCAAGACCAGTCCAACGGTTGGAAGGAGGTCATCATGGAGCCCAGAACGGCGTCACCACAGGGCCTTTGACAGGCGAGGGCCAACTTTAGTCAGGATAAGTGTACTGGATGTTCCCCTTTAAAATGGCCAATTGTTGGCGCCCTTCCCACTCAATATTTGGGAAGAGGCCCAGGGCCTTAGCCTATAAATAGGACTAGCCACCGCCAGGGTAGAGGCATCTGGTACCCAGAATCCGAGCAAGCAGAGGGCAAGAGAGAGGCAGCTGAACTCCCGTAGCAGTTCATCGTCCCAGCTAGAACAGGCCCTCGCGAGGCCGTTCTTCCTTGTACTGTTCATCATCATCAGCCCAAGAGGCAATCCACCCACCACACTGGAGTAGGGTATTACACCACATCGATGGCCCGAACCAGTATAAACCCTGTGTCTTTTGCGTTGTTCTTTTGGTCGTTAGATCTTTGCGAGACGGAGAGGTAGAGGGCATAATCTCCGCGCGCACCCCAGAGTTCGAACCTCAAGGGTCTGCCAGAACCCTAAATCTGACAAGCGTGATACGGACTTTGGTTTTGACCACCTCAAAGGTTAACTTCTCAGCCCTAGAATCATGCTCATCTCCAAAGGCTACCTCCAGCTCAATCTTACCCACAGGATACGCCGACTTACCAGGCACCACTCCATGGAAGACGGTATTGGAAGTCTTTAGATTCTTGTCAGTTAAGCCCATGCGCCAAAAGGTCTCGTAATAGAGGATGTTGATGCTTCTGCCTCCATCCATGAGCACCTTAGTGAATTTGTAACCACCAACCTGCGGTGCTACTACCAGAGCCAGTTGACCCGGATTATCAACCCGGGGAGGGTGATCCTCCCTGCTCCAGACAATGGGCTGCTCTGACCACCGTAAGTAACGAGGGACTGCCGGTTCAACAGAATTCACAGCCCTCTTGTGAACCTTCTGATCACGTTTACACAAACTTGTGGTGAACACGTGATATTGTCCACTGTTTAGCTGTTTTGGATGGCTCTGATAAGCTGACTGGTGCTGCTGCTGACCTCCTTGACCAGACTGCTGCTGGTTATAACCACCCTGGTTTCCCTGAAAGCCAGGACCTGAACCGCCGCCCGGACCATGAAAGCCGCCAGCTCCTGAACCGCCGCCCGGGCCTTGATTGCCATCAAACATGTTGGAATTCTTGAAAGCCTTCATGATTGCACAATCCTTCCATAAGTGAGTCGCTGGATGTTCCTGGGTGCCATGCCTCGGACAAGGCTCGTTGAGTAGCTGTTCAAGAGATGGACCTGACCCGTTGGACCGAGGGGGCGGTTTCCCCTTGCATTTATGATTGTTACCTTGTGCATTAGCTACAAATTCCGGGTTACCGTCCGCCTTACGCTTGTTGCCTCCTTGGTTTGCCGGGTTATGCTGCTAGCCCTTTCCATTATTATTCTTCTTTCCCTTCCTTATCTTTTCCTCATCAGACACGGGATCCTTGGTACTATCAGAATCAGCATACTTGACTAAAGCCGCCATCAGCGTCCCCATATCATTGCAATCGCGCTTAAGGCGCCCCAGCTTCTGTCTCAGAGGTTCAAAGCGGCAATTCTTCTCCAGCATAAGAACTGCTGAGCCGGCATCCATCTTGTCAGACGAATGCATTATCTCTTTGACCCGGCGCACCCAATGAGTCGTAGATTCAACCTCCTCCTGCTTACAATTTGTCAAGTCCACAATCGACATAGACTGCTTGCAAGTGTCTTTGAAGTTTTGGATGAAACGGGCCTTTAGCTCTACCCATGAACTAATGGAATTGGGTGGCAAACCCTTTAACCAAGAACGGGTCGTTCCGTCCAACATCATGGTGAAGTATTTAGCCATCGCTTCATCACTAACCTCTAGCAGCTCCATGGCCATCTCGTAACTTTCAATCCACGCCCCAGGCTGTAAGTTGGCCGTATAATTCGGCACCTTTCGAGGTCCCTTGAAATCCTTGGGCAGACATACATTGCGTAGAGCCGGTACCAGACAAGGAACGCCTCCGGTTCTAGTAGCAACTCCTGCCTCCATTGAAGTCGTCAGATAAGCCGGTATGTCCTGCTGATCTGCTAGCTGAGCCGCCCGTTCATCCTCCTGACGTATACGATCCCGCACCGGGTTATATCCACCGGGCTGGTTCCGTTGCTGGGCGTTGCTTGACAGGGCCTCCAACTCCATGTGTCTGCTGTAACTCGGGCTCCAGTTTTGACGAGGCGGAGCTAACCAGGGCGGAGGAGTTGAGTGAATCCTATCCCGGTTGTAGTAGTAGGTCTCTTGCTGAGACAGTGCTGTTTGGACAAGTTCCCTGATCCTCCGGGTTTCCACCGCAGTCGGATCATCACCATCTACTGGAAGAGCCGCCAAACATGTTGATGCTGCAATTAGGTTCTCCATGGGGTTGGAGAAGTGACCCGGTGGTATTGGCACATAATGGGGCGGTGCCATATTGCCATGACGAGGCGCCGTCACCTGAGGCTGAGCCGGGCCTCCTGGTCCGGATGTCATAAACTGATTTGCCCCTGGCGGTTTACTTGGGCCGGCTCCGGGTGTAGCAAATAGATTTCGGGGATCATAAATCTGAGGTAAGCGGGACTGAGTCTTCTGATGTCTCCTCCTCATCACCTCATTAGACGCGTTCAGGCTCAACATGAGCTGAAAAGCCTCTGCCTGAAGTTGCTGCGCCCGTGCGTCCAAAGCCGCTCGCTCCGTGGCCAATCTAGTATCTTCAGCTGATAAAGTTTCCTCGGCCTGAGCGATCTCTTCACGAACCCGTGCCACCTCTGCGTTATGCTCATCTTGATTCGAAGGGATGACCGTAACAGTCAACAAGGCTGTAAGCCTATCCATAAGATCCATCAACACCTGCGCCGGTGAGCGCACAGGGCCTCCCACCCGGGCTGCTCCTAACCCGGACGTTATTGCTGCTGAAGCCGTAGAATTTTGGCCGGGTTGAGTACCAGCCATGAAGACTCCTGCCCAATTTGGTGACTCAGAGGGGTCCAGAATAGTGCTGCCATCGGAACAGCCCCCAAGCATACCATCTTGGACTTGATACAGCGAATCCATTGAACGGGCGGACGAATCACCGTCCGAGAGGACGACCGGATCACCAGTTTCTTCAGATCCTTCAGAAAGTTCATCTCCGTGGATGCAACCCACAAAGGCACGCTTCACGACGGGTTGAGCTCGGGCGGGTCTCGCACGCTGAGCCGTCTCGACGAGGTCGGTGAAGTTGTCCGCCTCAGGGCCCGGCTCACCAATCCGGCTGATGAAGACGTGAATTCCACCGAAGTGGACCCAGTACCCGTACTCAACCGAGCCGGCGTCGGGGCCCCAGCCTTCGTCGTCGATGTAGATCTTGCTGCTACGACTCTTGGTCATCCGGCCTACTGCATATCCCTTGAGCCCTTCGAAGCTGCCCTTCAAGAACTCAAATCCACCATGCGCTGGCCCCACGATGGGCACCAACTATCGTGGAATTGTCACGGCAGATGTCCTCTTGCAAGGACTTTGTCATGGAGCCATCGCAACTAGGAAGCTTAAAGGGGTTAATAGGGACAAAGGACACGAGAGGTTTATACTAGTTCAGCCCCTTACGGTGAAGGAAGGCCTACGTCTAGTTAGGTTGGTATTGCTTGAGGTTTCGATGACCAGGGAGCGAGATACGCTATGCCTGGCTCTCGATGTCTTGTTTTTGCCCTAAGCCGCCGGCAGGTCGTCCCCTTATATACACGGGTTGACGCCCCGCGGCTTATAGAGTCCCGGCCGGCTTACAAACAGTGTCCGGCTCAGTGACTAGTTAATTCTACCTTACAATACAAGTCATGCCGTCATGGCGGTTTAACCACTATGGGCCTTAAATCGCCTATGGGCCTTAGACCCTTTATTGAACCGCCATTCCCATGCTGGGTCTTGGGCTTCCTTCACGATGAGTACTGTTTGCGTAACCCAGCCCCTCCTGTGCCGGCTTACTCAAATAGTTATATCCCCGACACATAAGATGAAGATGAAGCGAGACCCCAACATCACCATGGACTGGGATCTCACGAGGTTGCTTTATACACCAGCCACTACAAGATTAAGATATAACAAAAATTAAAGGTCCATTAAAATTTAAAGTATAACTAAATAAACTGACATATGTACACATGTTTATGCAGTCTACCTGTGATTACTTCAAGGAATCCAATATAATCTATTGCACAAAAGGGTCAACCATAACTGAGAACCAGTATTTTATGGCGAGGTAGCAATTATGAGCGAATGTAACTGAGATAGAAAAAATAGCAATTGAGGAAGGCCACGAATGGTTTGCTCCATTGAGATCGCTATGAGAGAGCACACGGAGGTTGTACCTTCAAGCATGGACCTCGATCGGGGAGGCATCGACCCCACAAAACGCAGCCCGATGGAAGCACATATGAGCATGTGCTATAAAATCGGGTTCTGCACAAACACAATGTATCAGGGAAAATTAGATCAATCGATAGAGATTAATTGATGTTTTCGAGCCAGATGTGACACCAAGGAACTCTCTTCAACGTGGCTATAGTAGCATGACAATGTTAAACAAAGATAAATTCTTCTCTTAAGAGTCTATAGTGTTCATAATGTCTGTCAAGCCAAAAAAGCTCATAATTTCTGTAATAGTATTTAGTTTTGGGGAACTGACATCGACCAAATAAAAGAAACTTGAGAATAATCTATTTATTCATCCACAATATATGCTCTTTACCTAAAATGTACATGGAACAATTAGATAGAGGGAAGTGTAGAGGAACTATTCTGGATTCAACAACAAAAGTGAGCCATCATGATTTGCAGTAAAACATGTAAATTTGCAAATACCTTCAGATTCGAGCACGTGTGGGAAGTAACCTTCAGTAAGAAAATATAAATAAGAAAAATGTTCCATTCTAAAATACAAATTTTCATATAGTCAAAAACCGAATAGGAGAATCTCCGAACAAACGCTCAGAAACTAAAACATGAATTTGCATACAGCACAAACTAAATAGTAATCTTCCCACAAACGCTCATAAACTGAAATATGAATTTGCATACAGTCATAAACTGTATAGTAATCTCAACACAAACGGATATAGTCAAAAACTGAATATTAATCTTCCCACAATCTGAAGAGAGGCATGTGTATACCTTCAGACTAGAGCATGTGTGGGAAGTAACCTTCAATAAGAAAATGGAGGCTTGATCCCAAGGTAGCCGAGAAGAAACCTGAAGAATTGAAATGGAAGGCTACATATTCAGCCATGTGAAATTAAATTCAGATATGGACTAGGCAAAGAATTAAACTGGAAGGCTATGTATTCAATAAATCAAACTAATTGACATATCAAGCAAAATCCAGAATAGATAGAGGACTAAAATTGAAGGCTATGTATTCAATCAAGCAAAATTAAATCTACACATTAACCAAAGAAACCAAAGATACAGAAATTCAGAATTAGCTATGGATGGGAATATTATGTACCAACAGGATTCGTAAACCTGAGGTGACTGTGTATGCAGCAAGCGAGGAACAATCAAGATGACTGACTAGGCATCCAAGTTATCCAACACCTGAGGAAGGCCAAATCCATGATTCGGTCAGCAATATGGCATATGGAATGCCCAAGAGGGAGGGGGTTGCTTACCAGCGGGAGCAGTATGAGTGTGGTTGGTGTCAACTAGAGGATGATGGGAGGTGAGGCATCGACTTTAAAAGGGAATCCAACAGTTTCTTGTGGAAATCAAGGGGAGAGAAAGTGTAGCGTCAAGCATCAATTACCTACAGCAGAAGGGTTTTTTGTTTCTGTTTTAGGAGAAGCATTTTTTCTGTGGTGATGGCAATGAAGATTAAACAATGTGGGCCATTGGAGCATTGGGCGCTGCACAGAGGTTGAAGCAGTTGGCTATGTACGATTGATGCGAGGAAAGGAAATAAAAAATAGTCAAAATACTAAAGAACGGGAGCATATTACTTTCAGCTTTTGAAGCATTGTTGCATCCCAGCGCCCAGGAGACGTCATACCAGTGGCCGCCGGTCGGCCGAAATAGATGCCGGTTAGCGGGCAGTGGCACTAGCAAGCGAGGGGGGCTATTATGGCATGGTGAGCAGGGACGCGTGCAAGCAAGGGGGCGGCCATGGCGTGGTGAGCACTGGCGCTGGGCTGGAGGAGGCGGTAGGATTTGGTCCGGCGGAGGAGGAGGAGGTGGAGGTGCTGTGGGCGCTGCGTGGGGAGGAGCACGGTGGTGTATAGGCGCAAGCAAGCGAGGGGGCAGCCATGGCGCGCTGAGAACCGGCTGTGGGTGAAGAAGGAAAAAACAGGCTCTTTTTCCACCGCCGTGAGTGCATAGGAATAGACTGATTGGCTGGTTTCCGAAACTAAATAATGACGTGGCATATCGCTGACGTGGATAGTGTGCATGGTGAGAGAATAGGGAGAAGTGGGAAGCAACTACTTAAGAATGGTAGATTTGTTGTGAGGGACGGAACGCTTCTTCCAATCACCGGGCTTAGGGCTACGGGAGCGAGAGGAGAAGTTGCGATGGACGACCATGTTGGAATGGATTTTTTCGGGCGCTCTCTGATGGATACTCGCTGTGGGAGGATGATGTGATTTGGATCTTTGAATCCCCATCTCTTTAATAGACAGTTTACTCACATGGCTAGGGTGACAAATGTAAAAATGCCCTGGCTTCTCCCATTTGCTCGACACGTGGAAGATAGCCATTATTGGGCGCGGAAGCCAAGGAGTGCAAAATTTATGGGAAGCCAGACACTACTCAACAGGTACTCGGAATTTGGAGAAGAACCCGCCTTGCAATGCCGAAGACAATTTGCGCGCTGGATTCATCGTCATTGAAGCCTTGTTCAGGGGCTACTGAGGGAGTCCTGGATTGGGGGGTCCTCGGACAGCCGGACTATATACTTTATTCGGACTGTTGGACTATGAAGATACAAGATTGAAGACTTCGTCTCATGTCTGGATGGGACTCTCCTTGGCGTGGAAGGCAAGCTTGGCAATACAGATATGTAGATCTCCTCCCTTGTAACCGACTCTGTGTAACCCTAGCCCCCTCCGTAGGACAACTACAATCTTACCATAGGCTAGCTTCTAGGGTTTAGCCTCTATACGATCTCGTGGTAGATCAACTCTTGTAATACTCATATCATCAAGATCAATCAAACAGGAAGTAGGGTATTACCTCCATCGAGAGGGCCCGAACCTGGGTAAACATTGTGTCCCCCGCCTCCTGTTACCATCCACCTTAGACGCACAGTTTGGGACCCCCTACCCAAGATCCGCCGGTTTTGACACCAACAACCGTCGCCGCAGAATAACAGGGGGTGTGGGTGAGTAGAGGGATTGCCTGGCCAGCGGCGCGAGTAGTAGGGGGTGGTGAGGCCTTTGCGGCAGCACAGCCGGCCACGGGAGGCAGGAGCAAGCTGCATGACCAGTGTTGCTTTGGGCGGCTGGAGCAAGAAGACCAGAGGTTAAAGAAGCACGACGACCATTGGATGGACATCGTACAGTCACTGCAGCTAGAATCGTTTATATTGACTAAGTTGATAAAGCCCTTGGTACACGTCAACTTAGTAGGACCACAGGTGAGCCTCTGAAACGGTGAGCCCTAGATGTCAGGGGGAGGAATCATTTTTGGGCGGCTGAAGCTACCATGTGTTGACTATAAGTTGACAAAGCCTTGCATACACGTCAACTTACTTTTTTAGGGGATGCGTCAACTTAGTAGGCCCACAAGTGTGTGGCAGAGAACTTATAGCCCATTTGCGATTTGTAAGAATGTACAACCCATTTTTGAATTATAGTGGAACTTACTACAGCCCATTTATAGTTTGTTAAAAGTACAACCCATTTTCTAGCAATGAGAATGATTAATAATTGCAACCAACCGTTCAAAACATAATTCAAAAAAAATTCCTACATTCTGATGGGATCCCAAATATTTTTATCCCGAAATTTCTAGTTAGATTAAATAAAATTTCAATATAAATTTATATTACGTAAAAATCCAACAAAACATTGTGCGCGCAACAATTAATGAAATTAAAATTTTCAAAATCAAAAAATAATATTTTATAAACTAATTATGTGTTTGGTGCATTTTTTATAGTTACTGCCTAGTTTTTATAATTACATCCCATTTTATATTTATTAAATCCCATTTGTTAAGCCTAATGCATCCCTCATAGGAAAGATTTGCAGCCTAGCGGGGCGGAGAATAACAAGTTGACCTTGCCTGGGTGTTCCTAAAAAAAAGTATAGCTGCGCTAGTCATTTTCAGCTTGAAAAAAATTTAATATCTGGGCTGGATATCTGGCCTGGGCTAGACGGGCCATAGCCCGCCCAGTTAATACCCTGATCTCCTCTGAAAAAAATGAAAACATCAATCAAGAAAAACTCTGCAGTGCTCACACCTAAAAAACACAAATACTGCTCGAGCTGCTTGGTCCCAGCTGTCGGCCGCTCATTGTGCAATTCTCTCGTTTATTGACTACATAGGTTGACAACGGTGTGGGACCGTGATGTCAAGAAACCAGGAGGAATCAAAAAAATATAGTTGTACATAATAAGGAGGCACTTGCGTACGTACGGCTATGGCCCTAGTGGATCCCTACTGTCATCCAGTCAAAAGAAAGTCATCTCCTGAATCCTCATGTTCGTTGACCATGTTGACAATGCTCGGCGCCACGACGAGCGCAACATCTCGAAGGACCATGGAGAGGGCCTCGCGGGCCCTACGGATGGTCTGATACAGCGTCTGCTGCTTATTCTAGAAGCCAGGATCATCGGACACCTATGAGCACCTTCGAGAGACTGAGACGACATGAAACGGTAAGGCCGCGCTTGGGAGCTCTGGTTTATTTCACACCAGTATTAAGATACAAGTGTAATATACTCATCATCGGAAACAATGCGTAAAATACATGCGCAATGAAACTGAGGGCCCGAGGTCTGTAAGTAAAACCGGCGGGTTACACATGTAATTTGAGAGACCAATGTATATTTTACTAGTCGAAATAGACCAACCAAGTGCTTCGCCCGAGACCATCTGCTTTTATTTACAAGCGTCAGTTTTACAAGCGGTTTTGGTTGGAAAACGACGATCCAATCACGGCCTAAGATGATGAGTTGGTCGGATGATGAGTTGTCGTATAGGCTATGAATGAAACATAAGACAATGAACTTCTTAAGCACATAAACAAAATAAGAGGATGATCTTCTTAACATGCAAATCACGGGCATTAGATCAACATGCAAAACAATATGAAGCATTATTCTCAGGAGGCATGGTGAATAGCTCATGATGCCGCATGCCACAACATTCCAAGCTCAACTTTGCAATCAAACTCACAAGGTCTGGCATTACATAGAAAACATTCAGAACAAACTCTTAAAATACCTTACATAAGTCAACATTCATGTGACTATGCATCTCAGTAGAGTAAATATTTATTTCTGAACTGAAGACAGGAATAGGAAAGAATGATCGACGTTGCTCACAGCAAAGGGCGTCCCACTCTAAAATATCAAATGCATGTCTTGTGGCTAACATCAATGAGCAAAAGTTGACAAGGTTTTCCAATTCCAATATATTAAACAAATGTCTTCTTGCTAACATGAATGATTAAACTTTGACAAGCTTTTACCATTCAAAATATGTAATGCCTATGATTGTGGAACGGGCAGGGTTTGACATCATTTTGTCATCTGATAGTCCGGTGGCCCAAGGTGACGATGAATGATTAGAGAACCATTCAATGTATTGTGCATGATGAAGTATTATGGAGGACCTGAACCATCTGAACATTTTTTGCAGTTCCACTAAAATCAAGCTGAGCATCCTTGTGGATTTCGTATTTATATGCTGCCAGAAAACAAAGATACATCAGAACACACATGAATATTCGCCCTAGTGTCCACCCACCAATCTGTGGACTAACAAACTGATTGTATGGTAAATAGATTACCATACCCAGATGCCCCATCATTGTTGCTTGGAGTGACATTGACAGACTTGGAGTCCTGTCCTGGCTTCTTGGTACTTGTTTGGGCACTTGTTTGTCCAGTGTTCCTCCGAACCACAAGTAAAGCAGCCATCTCTCTTTTTTTCTTTCTTATTACCCTTCTTAATGGACGACGCTGTCAGCTCCATTCAAACATATAGTCCGATGGCTCAAGGTGATGTTAAATGATTAGAGAACCATTTGATGTATTGTGCAGGATGAAGTATTATGGATGACACAAACCATCTGAACATTTTGTGCAGTTCCACTAAAATCAAGCTGAGCATCCCTGTGAATTTTGTATTTATATGCTACAAGAAAACAAAGACACAACAACACACACATGAATATTAGCCCCAGTGTCAACCCACCAATCGGTGGACTAACAAACTAAAAGTACGGTAAACAGATTACCATATCCAGATGCCCCATCATTGTTGCTTAGAATGACATTGACGGATTTGGAGTCCTGTCCTGGCTTCTTGTACTTGTTTTGGCACTTTTTTGCCCAGTGCACTCCACGTGTTGTAGAGTTTCCTATGCTCTCTACAGACTAGTCATGTCACCAGCGTCTACTAATACTCTGTAAAGCTTATGGATCATTCCTTCTGTAATGTAGCACAAATAATGACTGCTTCTTTCTGCAAAGTGGTAAGACCAACTGGACCCACTAATGCAGCAGTTTGCCTTAGACACATTGGCTCTTTTTGTGCAGTTCAACTAAAATCGAAGTCGAAATAAAACCGAGCTTTATTTTTGATATCCCTGTAAGCAACAACAGGCATAAGGGAAGCAATTACTGAAAAATAACGGTTGATGACTTGTACTCCTAAAAGAAAAACATCTACTGATCTACCTTATCTTAATGGGAAGCAAAGCAGGCAAGTAGCAATTCTAAATCAGTGTGATTCATTCATATTAACTGAGACATTATCTTAACAATGCATTGTTTCAACATGTATAAAGAACGACAAAGCAGAAAAGTACCATTCCTAAAACAATGCGACTGATTCATTTTAACAGAGACATTATCTTAATAATACCTTGGTTAAATATGTAGAAAGAACAACAAAGCAGGATACTACCATTTGTAAAACACTGTAACCGATATATAATAACAGAGACATTATCTAAACAATACATTTCTTAAATATGTACTCCGGCCGATCCCTAACAGAAATGGTACTCCCGCCGATCCCTAACAAGTGTTGCAGTTTTGAACTAACATTCAGTAGTTAATTTTGAGGAAAGTCGGTACTGAATTTTTAAGACCAAGATTTGAAACAACTCGTGAGGAAGACCTAAAAGAGATCTCAAGACATATATGGAAATCCAGTCTCTTGTTGTGCAATTCCACCAAAATTAAGCGTAGCAAAATGTCGCAATAGCAACAGGTTGAATAGATATCCCTGTTTTAATAGAGGCAAAAAAGGAATCAATTACTGGCCAATAAAGGAGGATGAAGCATGCGGCCACAAAAATGGTATCCTGGCAATCCCTAACAAGTGTTGCAGTTTTGAACTAAGATTCAGTAGTTAATTCTGAGAGTGGCATTGCTTAATTTTACCACCGACATTAGATTAACAAAAAGCATAAACAGGTCCACCGGAGAGTGGGCGCAACAACAACATGTGCTTCCATCTACTTATAAAGGGGGTTATGCAGAGTTTGTTGTAACAAAGCAACAAGCATCATGTCTGGGTTGGTCCCATTTTTGTTCACTAATTAATGGGAAAAGACAGCAATACAATAGCTTCCATCCATCATTTAATTAAAATAGTACCAATACAAGTAGCACAACATCTCAAAGCACACTGCACAATCATGTGGATGAAGGCCTGTACTGACCTTTCATGAGACGACCAACATAAAATACGATTCTACCAACACGAATAGGAAATGCAATCTTGTTTTGTGCAGTTGCACTGAAATCAAGCAAAGTTGCCGGTGTGACATTTAAGTTTGCTATAGCAACAAGTTGAATAGATATCCCTGTTTTAACAGAGGAAAAACGATACAATTACTGGCCAATAAAGGAGGATGATACATCCGGCCACAAAAAGGAGTATCTACCTTATCTTGATTGAAAACAAACTATAGCACAGTAGCATTTCTAAAACGGTTGCATTGATTCATATTAACAGAGAAATTCTCTTAAAATAGTTCAGTAGTTAATTCTGAGAGTGGCATTGCTTAACTTTACCAGTGGCATTAGATTAAGAAAAAGCATAAACAGTTCCAAGGGAGAGTGGGCGCAACAACACCATGTGCTTCCATCTACTTATAAAGGGGGTGATGTAGAGTTTGTTGTAACAAAGCAACAAGCATCATGTCTAGGTTAGTACCATTTTTGTTCACTACTTAATGGGAAAAGAGAGCAATACAATAGGTTCAATTCAGCATTTATTTAAAACAATACCAATACAAGTAGCACAGTATCTCAAAACACACTGCACGATCATGTGTATGAAGGTAAGTACCAACCTGTCATGACGCACACAAGATCACCTACAAATCTGCCAACACGAATAGGAAATCCAATCTCATTTTGTGGAATTGCACTGAAATCAAGCAAATTCGCTGGTGTGACGTTTAAGTTTGCTATAGCAACAAGTTGAATAGATATCCCTATTTTAACTGAGGCAAAGAAGAAAACAATTACTGGCCAATAAAGGAGGATGAAACAAACAGCGACAAAAAGAAGCATCTAACTTATCTTGATGAAAAAAAGCAGGACAATAGCATTTCTAAAACGGTTGCATTGATTCATATTAACAGAGACATTCTCTTAAAACAACATTCGTTAAGAATGTAATTTACTTTTAATAGTGGCATTGTATCAATTTTCCGATAGCATTCTTAGATTGACAACAGCAAAATAGTTGTATGGGACATGGGACATGGGACATGCCAGCACCATGTGTGTCCACACGTATAAATGGGTGATGCAGAGTATGTAGCCAAGCAACATATCTGCGTTGGTCCCATATTTGTTCTCTTTGAACCGTTTTCATATGTGGGGGCAGTAAATCTAGTCCTGCACAAACTACCCGACCCCCCAGTTTCTTTCCCTTTTCAACAAAGAGATCGGTTGCTTACATGTGTGTGTACTGGGTTACCCCCTTTTTCCCTTTTCGACCAACCAAGCGGCTGGATAGCCAGTCTATACTACTTTCCCTCCCTCCATTCCTCATTGAACCACATCCTAGATTGATGCTCCATCCCACCGCACCCTTCTTTCCTCTTTGAACCAAGACCTAGATTCAAGTACATAATCGAAAAAGATCCGCATGCAGCTAGAGCAATGACGGTTTCAAAGAAACTTATACCTTAGGGTCGTCGTGATGTTGCAAGGCGTGCCGCAGGAGGCCGGATCTGCCCACACTACGTACGACAGCAAGGAAGAAGGGGTCGGTGTCCCTCCCGCACAGGCGCTGGGTGAAAGAAAACAACGCAGCCAACAGTGGATTGCCTGCCTCGCCGAAGGCGATAGAGTGAACGATGCACCTCCTGCCCTTCCCGGTGCGACGGGAACCAGGCGCCTCCTTCACCAGCTGTGAGGGGGGGAGAGAGAGACAAAGGACACAACACAGTCGTTTAGTTCTGGTGAGGATGGTGAGAGACTGTGAATATAGCAAACTCTAGCAAAGGAACGCTGAGCCTCCAGCGTGTATATATATGTAGTGCGGCGAGATTGTGGAGAGTGCAAACCCTAGCGAACAAGCGTTGAGGCTCCAGATTATATAGTGTACTACATATGTACTATATTATGGACTGAGCTCCGGTGCCTTAACTTCACCTGCCTTTGGCTGTATGACAGGTGGGCCAGCCACATTTTGGGCCCACCTGTCATACACCCAAAGGCAGGTGTACTAAGTCAATGAAGCTACGTGCATATAGTACTCATGTATAATACTAATATATAGCGGAGTGGTTTTCTTATTCTCTCCATATCAATCATTTTAAATTGTCTAAGTACGAATTGAAACTCTTTATTTAACGTACCAGTGAAGAAAACTACTACTTCCGATGAACTAACGATCCAAGCGTCCTGTTCGCACTTCCTGTCGTTCACGTGCGGTACACTACCCTCCCTTAAGTGAACAACCACACACGCGCCAAATTATCGGAAATGTGTGAGAGTGTCTACAAATAAAGAATTTTAATTTCAATCATCGGAAAGGTTTGAGAGTATGTACAGTTTGCCCTCTCTCAATAATTATGGTTTGTTGTGTTCGGCCTAAACTTGGTCAAACTTTACAAAGTTTGACTTCAGTCAAATCTAATATGCAAAGTATATAAAAATGGAGGGCTACTACTTCCATCCGTATTTTTAGTCCACACCATTTTTTTAATCAAAGTTAATAGCTGGACAAATAAAATTATAGGGGAGTTGAAGACAAAGTTGTGAGAAGTCTTAGAAATCAATAAAGACTTACGTTCTTAATCCCAACGTCGATCCTTCTTCGAGGAAACATTTTGTTCATAGCCAATTGTGTGATAAAATTGCAAAAACTTGAAAGACGACTGCGTCTCCAATGCAACCAAGGTGAACTGATGAAGGATATCATCTTTGTGGGTAACAAGCAAAGATCACTTATGGAACACAACTTGTTTTTCATGGAAAATCGATTAGCTTCACCAGCCGATGCAACCATGAGGCGTAACCATGAGCATCGATAGGTCATCGTGGTGATGCATCATCCATTTGGCATCATGTTTGGGTGAGGCACCTATGAAGTTCGACAAATCCTCACCGTGGTCTGTTTCTTCTCATTAATCAAGCTCGAGGAAGGAAGAACCACGTGGCAGAGGACAGTGAGGCAGAACAACAATGGCCATCCAATTTTGTGCAGTTCCACTAAAATTGAGGAAGACATGCCCTGGTATGGTCATACGCATCACTGTTTGCAAGAATATAAAAAGGGATATAGTGTTGTTACTTTTTTTGGTAGTGGTACAAGATTAACAACGACATCTCAATTGTCAATAAGAATTAATGGAAAGTACACCAACAAACAGAAGCGTCATGATTATCTTGATGGGAATTAAGAGCATCTCCAATATCATGTGCATATTTGGATGTCTATACATTCATATAGACAATGGTCTAAAAAGATTCCCTCATATACACGTCAAGTTTTGCATCAGAACGTCTATATACAGGGACCATGACATGTGGGCCGTCACCGTGGAGAGGAAGAAATCATGACTGTAACAGAGTTTAGACGACGCCTTCACATTGTCCAGTCATGGCTATTGTCAACGTTGATTTAGAGGATGTGTATATTTGCACGACCATATAGACAAGTTGTTGGACGCCTGTTTTGGGCTCAGGTCGTGGAAAACGAGTATAGGCATCCATATTGACAAGTTATTGGAGATGCTCTAAACCAGGATACCCGAGAAAAAAAGCATTTCTTCATTTAACAAGTGATAGTATTAGATTAGCAGCATCAATAGGAGCATATGGATAATGACCGCACAACCACCATGTACTTCTTGTCGAAACAACATGTATACCTCCACCGAGGCATAAATCAGGACAACTTTTCGAGTGGCATTTCCTCTACAATAGTAGGTGATGTTGCACCAGCCGACGAACCCTAGCTACTATACATGGGGAGCTGGGGAGTAGTCGCATAGAAGAAAACCCACATGCAGCGACCTGGGGAGCTAGACCAGTACAAGAAGTTATACCTCAGGTGGGCGAGATGTCGCTTAGGCGGGCGGGCGGGATCTGCTCACACGACGGCAACGAACAAGGGGGCGGAGGACCTTCGACCGCGCAAGCGCCGGCTCCGAGAGGACGGTGCACATCGGCGTCCTCCATCGCCGACAGCGACAACATCAACGCTGCACCTCCTCACCTCCCGCAGCGGACGAGATTCAGCCGGATCTATGACCACCGGTGAGGAGAGAGATAGAGTGGACATTGTCATCTTGTTTTGATATGGAGAGGGTGAGAGAGCGAGACGATATAAATCCTATCAAAAAAGAGGCTATATATACAATGGAGTAAAAAAATCTCTCCATAGTAGTGGTTTTAAATAGAATATGCACGTTCCCGGAAAAAAGAAACAAAAAGTGGCGGACAATTTTTTAACGTACCAAGAAAGAAAACTCGATCTAAAATACATGCCCCTGCTTCCAGGTCACGAGAGTCGTCGCACACACACACATAGACATAGACATAGACATGCATATCCGTGTTTACGTAAAATTCCATCTCCATCTCCATCTCCATCTCGAATCATATTTGTCCAACTGGCACATTATTTATGCTGTTAATTATATACGCAGCAATTTTAATGTACGCCATCTCTTGTTTGCGGGCATCCGGACCGCTACCATGCCCGCTCCTGACCAACCCGAACCCTCTTCATCACCCGCACATGCTTCTCGCCCGAAACGGTTAGTGCCGCATTCATGCCCGGGCAGAGCGGACGCGACCTCTCACAGGCGCCGGCATTGAAGTGGCGCGCCGGCCGAGAGAGCGTCGCCCGCACCTCTTCCCGGTGCACGTGACTGCTCCACGTTCAAAGGTCGCAATAGGCGACCACAACATGCATGTAAAAAGTTCTTGGGAGTCCGTGCTACAGCTAGCTGTCCCCCAACTCATCAATCTCTTCAAGTAGTGCTAGTACTCCATGGTGCGATCCATCGACAAGCAGGCGGGAAAATTATCGTATACTCGGTTTGCGGTGAGTGGCATGCTGACCGACCGTGTGGCGTGGAGCCGTGGAGGAGGGTGAGACCCGAACGCGACAGACGTGATTTAAACGTTGGTTTTGCTTGATGGCGTACATTATCCTACAAAGCGAAATGTTGGTTTCTCTTTGTTTCCATTTTTTCTCCGGAGAAACAGAAACTTTCAACTCCATTTTCATTCCTACTCCAAGGTTGCCCCGTTACAACATTCCATCAAATACAATGGAAAACTAACACACATGCTGATGCATCTCAGTGATTCACATATCATAGCCAATATTTACTTCACAACTAAAGACAAAAGTTGTGAGAGCGTGTACAAATGAAAAACTACTGATGGGGTCACTACGGCCCTGTTTGGTTCATTAGTCCTAGGACTTTTCTAGTCCAAACTAAAAAGTCCCTAGTCCCTAAAAATTCCCTCCCTGTTTGTTTCCAGAGACTAAAAAGTCCCTACTCCCTCCCTAGAGGTTATTAAATGACATGTAAAAGACCATGTTACCCGTAGTATACATAAAAATAACAACCAAACAACACCATGGGGCGGCGAGGCAATGGGTGCAGGGAGGGGCATTGTTTGAAAAGTCTCAAAAAGTACCAAAAAAGACTCTCCTTGAGAGTCTTCTTCATTTAGTCCCAAAAAGCAACTTTTAGTCCCCAGTAGTCCCTCCTGTTTGGTTAAAAAGTCTCTAAGAGGGACTTTTTCTAGTCCCTACACCAAAAAGTCCCTGTAAACAAACACCCCCTACGACTTAAACCCTAAACCCTAAACATGATTTAATTTCCTGGCTGGGTAGAACCTATCAAAGGGAAGACGGCTAGCACCCTCGGGTCATACGATGCTTTTGTGCAGTTCCACTAAAATCGAGCTGAGCATCCCTGATGGCAAAGATATTAAAGAAGTGTGATTAGAATAATAGTACTGGCACAATTTCATGTGACATAAACTCATCACAAATAGAAGCCGGTATAAGTAGAGAAACATCGACATGATGATGGAGCTACGTGGGGAGCTGCGCCAGTGGAGCAAGCCGTCTCCAAAAGGAAGATGTACTACTTGGGACGTCAGGCTGTACCTAGAAGGGCGGTTGGGACGCGGCATCAGCCCATACCATGGGGACCCCCAATTGGGACGCACATACTATGAGTTTTCTCCCTCGCTGATGTTGACCGCGTCTACGCAGAACATTGTTCCCTTCCCCCAGCGGCGGGATCATGCCGCATATGTGACCAGCGGTGTGGCCACCATCGTTCTATGCTTGTGAAGAGAGCAACCCAAGCAAGCAGGCTTGTAGCTTAGGCTCCTGCTAGTGTATATATAGTGGTTTTATTTTTCTCTCCATATCAACCATTTTATATTGCGTACGTGTCATTGAAGAGTGAAATGATGGTTGCTTCTTCCGACTAACTTACTGTGTGATTTGACTTCTCCTTAGTGGCCCCTACACGTACTCCCCCACGTGTATGACCGTTCCTGAGTCTCACTTATACTTATCTCTATTTTCTTGCATGACACGTAGACAGGATGCGCATAGAGGAATTTTGTAACTGCACGTTGTTACGTAGTACTGTACTACTAGTACCTACTCCCTCCTTCCGGTTCACTACTGGTACTCCCTCCGTCCTTGCTTATTGGTCCCCTTTGTACTCAATTCATGGGCTCGTTTTCCTCAACAAATTGTCTTCACCAACATATTAATATCGGGAATGCATGCGTGAACAGCGAACGATTAAACCTTGCATGCAACGTTTTGACAAAGCATTGACTTATGAACATGTGAATGTGAGGGACTACAACCTCATCATGCATGCAAAAGTCACATGTACACATGGACTCAAAAACGCGCGCGACACCCTAAGGCATGCATGTCCGAGCACACGACGGAACACACACGGTCACACTCAAGTGCTCAACCTACACGTGCATGCACACACATACTCAGCCAGGGTGAGCTATTGACCGTATAAACACCAGAAAATGTATATATTGAGCGCAATGAGCATATTATGAAGTCCACTGACCATATTTTTTACAAATATACAGTGACAGACAGTGTATTTATCTCATTTGAAATTAAGCCATATTAACCGGAAAGGAGGCAGTATGGACTAGCATTACTTTGTTGTGTCCCGTCAACTTGCCGAACAAGGAGAAGCTTGCAGGACGGGAGAAGCTTGCGCGCGGTGGCTCGTAGGACAAGGAGAAACTTTTGACTAATGCAAGCTCTCCCTTGCTCAGGCGATGGATGTGCAATAGTTAATTCGTTGTCAGATTGCCAGAAGCATACACTATACTAGTACTATTATTGTTCGACTTCCCGAAGAGGCAAACAACCAAACGCAAAGTTTACTAGTACTACTACTACTATAGAGGTATGTACTATACTACTAGGAACCGGGTGGAGGAGCGTTTGCACTCTTATTATATTTTAAAAATGTGATAAAGCAATCTTCAACACATTTGGTTCTCTTCGAGGGTTCTCGCATGTGATAATGGAAGGTTATTGCATGGAACACTCGCCACAATTCTCGGTTAATTCTGGCTCATATCCTGTTACAAGTAGGAGCGCTCGGTAATATTTCCTCTTTTTTGTTATTCAACATGTAAACAGGTTAGTAAACCATGCGGCACATCTTTGTGCGTACCGTGCTTGCTGCACTTTGAATGTGGTCGAAAGCTGGCTTGATGAAACACCTCGCTTCCTTCTTCTTTTTTTGCGGGGTACCTCGCTTCCTAGTGACCAGTCTCTTGGCTGATCATCCTAAGAATGCTTATATATGAAAAAAGCTCTCTCATTTACCCGCAAAATAGATTTAAGTCATATTAACCAGAAAGGAGGGAGTATGGACTAGCACTACTTTTTGGTGTGTCCCGTCAACTCGCAGAACAAGGAGAAGCTTGCAGGAAAGGTGAAGCTCGCTTATGCCTTTTGACTAATGCAACCTACCCTCACCCAGGCGGTGGACATGCATCAGTTCATTCAGTGTCAGATTGCCAGAGGCATACACTTTAGTACCCAACATGCAGAGTACCATCATTGTTTGACTTCACGAAGAGGCGAAGAGCCAAGCGCAAGGTTTAGTAGTACGAGTAGTACTACTACTAGAACCGCATGGTGGAGCGTGTGTACTCTTATTTTCTTTTAATCTATGATAAAGCACACGTTTATTCGGGAGAAGGGCGGAAAACGGCAGCCCAATAGTATAGTATTAAGAAACATCGAACATGTAATGATGATATTGATCAACAATGCTCGAATATATCTTGGCCTCCGTGCGAGCCCATCTGTGTGTTCTCGCTCCTTGTCTCTCTCAGACTACCCACAGTGGGAGTAACATGGTAGTAAAATCCCACATATCTAGATAAAATAGATGATGTGGCAAGCAATAAATGAAGGAAGAGAGGCATGTAGTAACATAGTTAGTTACTACTAGTATGAGTAACATCACACATATCAAGGCAAGATGAGTCTATAGCATAATAAATGAAGTGTTGCATGTTACCACACATATGTTACTCCCCACTATAGAGGTAGTAACATAGAGTAGTAACATGGGCATGTTACTACTCTATGTTACTACCCATTGTAACTAGTCTCAAGGAACAGCGGGTTGGCCATTTTGCCGTCAATTGAGATCGGTTTGCTCAAACTCTGGTCCCACATGTCAGGGATATGCCAAGAGGAGGTGCGTTGACCGACTGGCCATACTCGTACTTGGGGGCTGTTTGATTTCTAGCCACACCTTGCCACACTTTGCCACACCCAACCTTAGGCAAGTTTGACCAAGTTAGGTAGGTGTTTGGTTCTAGCCACACTTAAGGCAAGAATTTTTTTATGAGCAGTGAACCCCACATGTCATAGGCACAAAAAGTGTGGCAAGATTCCCTTAGGCAAGCCAAAGTGTGGCTAACAATTTCAGCAACTCAAGTAAGGCAAGTGTGTCAAAAATCATGTGGCAACATATGGCAAAGATAGTCACAATCCAAACAGCCCCTTGGTTTTGCAACTTCATACTACTCCCTCCGTCACAGTTTACAGGGCACGCTTCATTCTGATGCATTTCGCTCAATGCATTTCCACCACCAGAGAGACTTTAGATGCGTTTAGTTTAATACTCAATTAATTAGGCCGTGGTAACCGCGATCAAGTCCAAAATTTTCTGTCGATGTACTACGGAGTGGAGTAAGTGCATGCATGTGTGTACCCAGGGTGGAAGCACTGCATGCATGTGTGTACGCATTATTTCCTCTAGTAATAGACGCCGTGCTGTAACTACCAATGCTATTTTCCGGGCCGATTGCTAGTCGCCTTGGTCCTAGAGATTTTTTTGAAGCGCGCTTTATAAACAGTGACAGATGGAGTAGTATGAGCGGATTCAAAGAAGAGCATATTGATGGTTGCTTCTTTCGAGCAACATACAGTGGGAAAGGTGGGGCTTATGATTTGACTGCTCATTACTCACTATTAGTGTGGCGCAACAACCGGTCTGAGTCTCCCATGCGGTTGTGCACTACTCCCTCGGTTCTTAAGTATACTCTGGAGTATTTGTCTTTCTAGATATTTCAATGAGTGACCACATACGAAGCAAAATGAGTGAATCTACTCTCTAAAACATGCCCATTTGAAATTTGTAAAAAGACAAATATTAAGGAACGGAGGAGTATAATTTTGTGCATGGCACATGGACCCGGATGCTGAAGAGGCTTCTGGCAATGCTATCAAGCTTCCACCATTTTGTTTACATAATTGACGTACGATACAAATAATTTTCCAGCAACATGAAATTGTACAATGCTCTGACCTTTCAACTTTTGTTTCGTGTGTCTTTCCATCGACGCTCTTTCGGAAACAATAAAACACTAACTTCCTTGCTAATTCATCTCGATGATTAGCAGATTAGAGCTAATATTTACATCACAACTAAATACACAGTTGTGAGAAGGTGTTAAATTAAAATTGATCCATGCTTTCATTGGCAGCAACACCCCCCAGCTCTGTCTAAATCAACAAGGCGTGTTGGGAAAAAGCAGTTGTCTGGAGCATGCAACATTTCGATCATTTTTGTGTTGTTCCACTAAAATAGAGCTGAGTGTCCCTATTCCAAAGATATTAGGTGTGATTACGATAATAGAGGACTGCTGATGAAACAATAAACACACAAATAGAAGCTGGTCACCTTTGCAGTCTCTCTTAAGACTAACTAGTTGGAGAAGACTAAGAAAATAGTTGGAGAAGATTAGACTCGGAGTTGGATGAGGAGGATAGAGCAAAACCAATCTCCCTTTGTGCAGTCGCACTGAAATGTAGAGACGTTGCCCGTGTGACATTTTAGTACAACTGCACAAAACACTCTTAAAAAAAGTGATTTGTGCAGTTCACCAAAAGGTCGCAATAGCAACGAGGTGAAATGGATAGCCCTGTTTACAAATAAGAGGTAGAAAGGAAACAATTACTGGCCAATAACAGTTGATGACACATACAACGACAATAAATAAGCATATTCCTTGTCCTAAGGGAAGATAACAACACGGTTGTGTTTGTCTAAAACGTTGTGAGGACGAGATTGCAATATGGAAAGTACGCCGGATGAGCTATGTTTTGGGCAAAGAACTATGGAAGATCCAGATGCAAGATTTTCCACATGCAGCGACGTGGGAAGACGGGCAGTGGAGCAAGGCTGGAGGGGATACCTGGGGGTCGTCGGGATGTAACTAGGTGAGCGTTGGTGGGCGGGGTCTGCCCATACTGTAGCAGCGATCAGGTGGCATAGGCCCTACCGCGCCAGAGCTTGGTTAGACAGAACGGTGGGTACCGCAGACCGGGACGTGCTGCCTCGGCGCCATCGAACGGAGAAACGATGCACATCCTCCCTTTCCGCCGGTGGACGGGATGCGGCCGGATCAGTGACCAACGGTGGGAGAGAGAGAGGCCACCGCCGCCTTGTGTGAGATGCTCTGAAGAGGGACAAACCCAGGCAAGCAGGCTCCATTGTATGTAGTGGAGCGGACTACCTTTTTCTCCATAAAAGTCGTTTTATATTATGTGTACGTGCCATTGAGCGATATAACTTTATTTAAAAATAACGCGCCAATGCATCAAGTCGAACTTTATTTCTTGCACGCGTGGTACACGACCTCTACACGCGTTCAAATTTGCACGTGGGCTACCATTTTCGTACAGAAATGAGCTCCACCGTGTACCCGCTCGGGGTGGCTGGGCACGAAGCATGAGTACGTGCACCTATTCTTACGTACACCACCTATGTGGGGTTGTGTGAGAGAGATACAAACTTAGAGAGCTATAGTGTGTGGGTTCGTGAGTGTTTTTTTTGGGGGGGGGGGGTGGGTCAATTAAAAATTGTAACATATGCAATGTGTGTCAAATAGAGTCCTTGATATATCATATATATAGATGGGGCGATCCACGAGAAGAGAGTGGAGTTATCATCGCCTTGAGGTATCCATAGAATCCAAGAGAGGGATGATGTGTGTGTGCACGCGTGGGATCGATAAAGAGTGCCATCGAATTTTTGTGTGCCCACGTCAATGATCTAGAGTGGCAGGCCTACTGGAATGTGAGAGGGGACAGGTGCAGTTTGTCTCTGTGGCACGGATACCTACCTATAGCGCTCGATTATCGGTGTGTGGTGGGGGGGACTAATAAATTATTGAGGTATAATGGCTGGTATATGTGTGCAGGAGGAGAGAGGCCTACCTTATGTATTAAGGGAGATCGATCGACATCCATGCATATGTGTAGGAGAGGAATAAGGTTGGGAGAGAGACAGAGCTAGTGAGTTGGAGGGGGTGGTAGTCGAGTTACTTCTAATAATTGGTGGAAGACAATGGCGGACCTAGGAATGGGCCAGGCCCTAGGCAGCTTAGTTGACTGTAGCATTTTATTGTAGCTATAGTGTTAAAATATACAAAGGAGATGGGCCTTATGCCCAGGCCACCGCCCCTTCTGCCTAGGGCCTGAATCCGCCCATGGTGGGAGAGGCTTGCTAGACAAACGGAGGGACACGTCTGCAAAATCAATAAGAGAGGGGATGCCTGTCTATCTGTGCATGTGCATGCGAGAGATGGGTAAGGAGGCATGCACGAATGATGAGCGATGACAATATGGCTATGGTAAGCAGACGTAACTACATAGGAAGATCAATTGTCCTTGGTTAGAGAAAGGAGAGACATAACTTGTGAGGTACGTCGATCGATGGGTGGGGGGGAATAGTTAAAGTCGACCTAGGTATATGTAGGGAGATCGATCAGTATATATCCATGTATGTGTTAGAAGCAAATAAGGCCCGGGGAGAAGGATAGAGAGAGAGAGAGGGATGCATCTAGGAGGTGGTGCGAGAGGCATACTATATAGAGGGGGAAGGAGTGTGCGAGTACGAGATCGATGAAAAGAGTGGTGGGAGTGAGGCATGGACGATGAGAAGAGAAGAGGGGAAGCTTGTGTTTGTGGTAGGCACACCTGGCTAGAGAGGCATACCAATCGATGTGTACCGTAAAGAAGGAGCTGGGGGCATACACACACCGTGGGTGAACGACCTAAAGTGAAAAGATGAATTTGTGCGATGGAGCTAGAGAATGCTAAGGGAGGGTGAGAGGGATGTGGGCGTGTGCATGCACGAGAGAAAGTTAGCGCTAGATATAAAGATAAGAGGATTGTGTGGGTGTAAAAGACGAATAGAGATCATAATTCATTATAAAAAGCGAATTCGGATATTTGAAGAATTTAACATAGTGTTTTAAACCGACGCATCCATGAATATATATAACGGTGACACAAGCGGTGTGGTTATGAACATGTTATACTACATATAATATATTTTATCTCTACTCTTATAGAAAAACAGAGTTGTTGATGATGGTGTGCCTGCCATCCTGCAATATAGGCCGTATGATTTATATCTGACAGATAGGAAGGAAACTATGACAATTTTGAAAAAAAGATACCCACACCCCTCTCCATATTTGCAAATAAGGCCTCCCCTTGATCAGGTTGATGTTCCATGGAACGCATGGGCATCTCGCTAGTAGTACATATAATATATAGAACATTGATTATAATTTGGGCTAATGTGTGGCTTTTGTAGCTCAGGGCTAAATACTTGTCATAATATAGGGGGCGGGGTACTATACTTTGTGTGATAAACACGATGTACGTACGGAAGATGGTTTAGATTATGAATATATAGTTAGTACATCAAATGTACTATTATTTGGAATCTACATCAAGTGTATTAAAAAAATTGAATTCTAGTTCATATAGTACACATATTTCATATCTATCTCTATAGTAATCATGTGGTGTGTTGTTAAGGTAATACACGAATGATGGTTGAAGTTGGCAACAATCATGATTGTAGATTCTTATTGAAATAGAGAAACGAATTCAAATGCAGTTCGAATTACAGCGGTAGTATAAACATTTGGAATGCACTAAAATGTTGGTATGAGTAGGTTACATGCATTATACAGCCAGCGAAAAAACTTAATTGGACATAACATGGATTCATACTCCCTCCTTCCATCTATATAGGGTCTAATGCGTTTTTAAGACCGCCTTTGACTATTGACAAGATTAATAGTACATGACATGCACAATGTGAAAATTATATCATTGAAAGCTCCTTTCACACACGAATTTAATGGTTTGCTTTGTGTAAGTTGCATGTCATATATTATTGCTCTAATATTTGGTAAATGTTAGCCTCGAAAAACACATTAGGCCCTATATAGATGGAAGGAGGGAGTAGCTTTGAATATCATTTGTATAGTGAAACGGGCAAGACTCTCTCTTTGTGTGGTGTGAATAGTTTTATTTTTTTCGTTGAGGGAAGTGCGAATTGATTTGGTACGTACAAGTACAATATTACACGTTAGGATTGTCCGTAAAATTCAACCCCCGCCTTGTTATATCCCGAAAATTCAGACATCGTGCTCCCAAAACTGGCGCCTTCACAACCCGTGCCTTGCTATCTCGAAATTAAAACACGCGCGAAAACTCCCTCCAGCTGCCAAACCCCGACACGCGAAATCCCCCTTCTAACCCCGAGCTAAAAAGGCCGCCAGTTCAAACCGGTGGGGGTAATTTTGTAACAAACCCTACATTCTGGACAAGCGCGTCCCTAAGTCATGGTTCCCCCTCCCATCGCCTCCTTTTTGCCATTCAAAATCCCAGACCGCCATAACCTCTCCGCTCCAGCCGCGAAACCCCACCCTCCTCCGCCGCCACCTCACCGCTGCCCAGCCGGAGCCTCTTCCCCGACAACATCGTCCACCGCAACAGCTCGACGTCCCTCATCCACCTCCCCGGATGAGGATTCGTCGTCCATCTCGTCATCCCGCCGATTCGCCTCCCCGTCCTCCACCTCCAAGGAGCTGCTCTGACGATCGCCTCATCTATCGCGGCTGCTCCATCCCCACAGCGTCGCCTTAACCTGCTCCACCAGAACTGTAGCATCGTCACCGACTCCTCGGACGAAGCCAAGGCCTACTCGGTGCCACCAAAGACGTTGTACACTCATCACATCACACCTTCTCCTTAACTCGACCTCCCGACGCCTACGGTGCTCCATCCCGCACCCCCATGGAGCGGCTACCTCGAAGCCGGCGCCGTGGGCGACATCTCCATGGAGGCTCCTCCGCCAATGCGAGGCTCCTTCGGCAGCGGCGTCCATACCAGCCGGATCTGCTGTTGCTGCTCCGGCTCTCGCTCGCTCGCGTTGCTGCTGCTGCTCCGGCTCTCGCTCGCTCACACTGCTGCTGCTCTCCCTCTCGCTCGTGCTACTGCTCTGCTCTGATTTAGCTACAGTTCAGTTGACTGAATTGACTTTTGGGTCAGTCGATTTTTAGGGAGGGGCACTTCGGAGAGGTACCCCACTATCTATCTTAGGTTTCACGGTGGGGGCAGTGGTCGCCGGTGGTGGGTCACCAACGATGGTGGGGAGGTGGCGTGGGGATCGCGAGAGAAAAAGCTCGGCGCGGGGGGGGGGGGGGCTAGAGGGCTGGCCGGGGTGGTGGTGGACCGGCGTCGGGGAGTTGTTCCGGGGCGGCGGGGTGGCTGCGGACCGACGGTGGGGAGTTGTTTCGGGGTGGCGAGGCAGCGCGGGGGCCTATGGTTCGGCCAGTGATGGATGGCTTCTCAGGGGGGTGCATGTTTAAGATGAACTGCAGTCCCTCCCTAAACTACATGTCAAGTGCCTCTCTGCTACCATTGCGTTTAGTTTTGACAGTAACATTCAGATTCCACAGTAAATTTCAGTTTCAACAATTAAGTTCAGAGTCAATAGTTTTTACCTCATCTGTTGTAGTCAGGTGCTTTTTGGTGATGTAAATTTTACATCTATTTTACATCTTCTATTGGAGATGCTATTGAAATCCCACTTGAGATTAACGATATCTGTGTTGTGCTACTTCAGCCTTGACATCTTACGGCTACCGGAGCTGCTCCAACGACAGAACGATCCATCACAACAGAGCAGTGCCCTAGACACCATCTATAGATTCCTCGGATCTTCCTCCACACCTCCGATAGCCACCTCTGCCTTAATTTCTTCAGCGACCAACCCAATGATGCTGAGGTCGACATGGCTCTGGCAAAGAGGTTGTACACTTGTTGCATCACTTATTACTCTACATTCATGTCGATCCATTAGGGCTATTTTGGTTCAATGGAAAAACATAGCAATAGGAAATTTTCCTATGGCACTCTACTATTCAATTATTCATGCATTTTGTTGAAAGGAATGGAGCAAAACATCCACCAGGACCTACTTTTCAAAATCCTATGCATGAAAACAAGACAAAGTGCATTAGTGGCAGAATAACATTCTAACCATACACGCTTTCATATGGTTTCTATTTATTTTGGCCATGTTTCTTTGCATTCCTATGCTCTTCCAATTCCTGTGAACCAAACACCCAAGTTGGCATAAATCATGTGTTTACAAATGCACTGTTTACCATGTGCATTCCTATCCTATTCCGGTGTTTTTCCTATCCCTGCGTTTTTAGAATCATGCAAGCCAAATGAGCCCTTGCAGAATTACTTCAGTTACAGGTAGGTGTCGAAGGAAACTTTGGGTGGTTTGTCCTGCTCCTGCCGTGACGTTGTCCACCTCACCTTAGTTGTTCCATCGACAGAAGCATCCACCAAACCAGACATCACGACTCCTGACCGTCTTTCGCTGCCTCAGATCTCCTTCCCTGCCGTCGGCACCCACCGCAACGGCATCACCATCATTGTAACATCCCAAATTTTTAATTTCGAATGTTTTACCATTATTAGCTAAGCATCTATGCATTTTGATTGAAATTGAGTGGCATTTGAAATTTTAGAGGCATTTGAGTTTTATATGAAATTGAATTTGATTTGGCAATTGAAATTTATTTCAAAAATACCTGACAAATACTTGTGCAAAAGTATGAGAGGAGCAAACATGACACTCCAAAAAAATGTCAGAAGAAAATATTGCCAAAAGGTTTGAATTCAAATTTGATTTTATTTTGGAATTTGCAGAAAATGTTTTTTTAGTTTCTGTTTCGCCGCTGGAAAAATGTTCACGTTTAGGATTTTATTTTCTTGATTATTTTGATATATATATATATATGTGCTATATAGAAATATTATAGTTTTTCTATATTTTCTTTTTCCTCTCTGTCTTAATTCAAAAAAAAGAGAAACCTCGAACTGGCCAGGCCAACCGGCCCAGCCAGCACCCGAGCCGGCCTAGCCAGCAGCAGGACAGCCACCCCAGCGCGCCCGCGCCCAAACCCCTCTCCCCTCAGTCGCCCGCTCGCCTTCTCCCCACTCTCTCCCACTGACCCGCGGGGCCTGCGCCATCCCGAACCTCCCGATCCTCCCGTGCCAGGATCTCGCTCGTGCCCGACGCTCTCGACGTCCGCGCTCTCCCAGAACCCTACCTCAAGTCCACCCCTTCCCCAAGCAAGTTGCCCTATAAATATCCACGACCCTCCTCTTCCGATTCCCCTTGAAACCTCTCGCCAAGTCCACCACTAAAATACGTACTCGTCGTTCCAATCTGACCACAGAAGTTGTAGTTCATCGCTGGAATCCGACGCTGGTGATCCATCCCGAGCTTTCTCCTTTGGTGTTTCGGCTTCTCTCGATCCCTACAATCGTTTTGACAAGGTCTTGATTTCCTTCTCCATCTACAGCGACCGTACCAACATTGTTTTCTTCGCCGGAGCACCCGTAACACTGAGCTTCGTCCCTTCCTTCTCTCGCCGTTCCTCGTCACCAACCACCTCTGACTCCACCACCAGACGAGCCACACCCCGCCGCATCTCCCCGACACCTCCGCCGCCACCCACGACCGCCGGATCCGCCGCCCCACCGGAGCGCGAGTGCCACCCCAACAAACGATCTCTCTGTAAGTCTCAACCATCTGTTCGCTCATTTTTTTGATCGAATCGTTAAGTTAGATTAGATCGGTTAGTAGATCGTTTTATTTTCATTAGATCATTTTAGTTACATTTTTTTAGCGGTTTAGTATGGTTCAAATCAAACCAGTATGTAGGTTTTAGTCTAAAAAACGCACGTGTATGTTCTATTAAGTTGCGGCCGAGCGTAATATAGTTGCAGATCGCACACCTTTCAGCCAAGTAGCGCCCGTCTAATTTTTTTAGTTATTTTTTCGTCTCTGTTTTTAAAACAGAAAGTTTCAATCTTGTAAAATCTGTTTCTCTTAGGTTATATAATATTTTTAGTTGATTCTTTTCGCTCTAGTTTGCAAATTTCCAAAAGTTTCTGTATAAAATAGTTTCGGCCATGTTTTAGCTTTTCAAAATTGTTTTATATGGGTTTTACTCAGATTAGTATTTTTGCTATAAAGTGAGCTAGGGTTATTTTTTTAGTGATACTTTTTCCCACTGCTTCGTTTTGACCTTGCCTAGCAGTAGGATTAATTTGGGTATTTTTAGATTTTAATAAAAATTAGTTCTAAACAAACACAACTCTGTTTTAGTTTATTTTACTTTGCTGCTGTTTTCTATTATTTTAGTTACTTTACAATTTATTTCCACTTCTGTTTTAATTTATTTCAGTTTTGTTTCGGTAGTTTTAGAAAATGAACTTTTATTTACAGAAAAATAAAATGTTTTATTTTATTTTCTTACTAGTTTTGTTTTAGGCATAAATAGAGTTTTAAAATAGCTTTTAATGTAATTCTTTTTACACGAAATTTTATGTTGTTTTGTTTTTGTTAGTTAATAAAAATTCTTGTTTTGGTTCTATTAAAGAAACTTTTAGTAGGATAAAACTATTTTCTAGATGTGTGCTTTGAGTAAAGAAAGCTTTATGTTGAGTTCTTGATTTTCGTTTGGTTTTGGTTGCTTACTTTTGTGTGATTTATGTTAGCTTGTTGTTATGTTAATATGATTGTATGTTTGTATGCTTATATGATTATTGTTTGACTCGGTAGAATTTCCGGAGTGCGAGGTTTGTGTCTACGAAGCGTTAGAGTTTCAGCATCGTCAACAAGGCAAGTTCACTTTGATCATATATTTCTAGTACCCATGATTTATTGCATAATATGTTTTCTTTCCACCATGAATAGTAGGATATAGAGCATTGAACTTGAGGTAGTATCATGAGGTAGGAGAAACCCTAGACCCTGTTACCATTGCTTGGGAAGGGATGTTACTTCATATTTGCTACGCTTTAGTAGACGGGGTCTGGTTGTGAGATTTAGAAGTGTTGTGAGGTTAAATAATTCAAGACCTTCATGATGATTCAAGATTCAAGATTCCAATGACTCAATATACCTCTGGGTGGAATGGAAATCATCTGGCAGCCTGATATCTATCATGGTTATGCCCGGGAATCCTGGTATCTACCTGTGATCATCCCGACGGAATGCCACCCAGGCTCAAAGAGATGGATGGATACTTCAAGGCCGGAAAGCTTACGTGTGCAACTACAAGCCATTATGGGCTCTAGCTTGGTTGACCTTAGTCGAGACTCTGGTTGGTCAGATTGCTTGCAAATGTAGACGAAGGGTAGGATTGGATGAGCACTGACTTTTGGCCGGAGGACCGCTTTGGAAGACCATGTTTCGATCGTCCCGTTCTCAAACACCAGGCAGTGCAAGGACATAACAGGAGGGATCGAACCTTGCGGGTAAAGTGTACAAGACTCTATAGAGTAATAACCAAATCAATTAGCCGTGTCCCCGGTTACGGACAAATGAGCCTCTGGAATTGGAGTATTTCGAAAATCTCAACACCAAAATTAATAAATTAATTGAGGGGTTATTTTAATAATTGGGAATGGGACATTGGTTGGCGGAACCATCTCAATAACAACCAACATTTTGTAGTAATTGCAAACAAGTCATTTGTTGTAGGAAAAATTGTCCTTTTCCCAAAAACAGAAAACTTATAGCCCCACAGCAAAATTGCATATAGTGTTAGTAATTTTATTGTTGTTCTCTCTTCATGACTTGTCGGCATATTGAAAATGCTGACCTACACGGTTGCAACGTCTCATGTTGCAGAGGAGTTTTCCGACCAGGAGTGAGGCTACGATCTACGCTCGGTGATTGCCCTACTGATTCGGATGGACTCGCTTATCGTCTATGCTTCCGCAGCTTTATTTAGTTTATTTCTCATGAGTTGGCCTTCGGCCGAATTTATTATCATGTAATAAAGACTTGATATGAGAATTGTGTAATAGATTCAGGTGTGATTGAACTTTGAATCTTTCCATCAATGTACTGTGTGTGCCAGCATGATCTTGGGACGGTATAGCTACACAGAGACTTGACCGATTTTGGGTCGGGTCGCTAGAATCATCGACTCAGCAGATGAACCTGAGGAGTACGCGGGTCCACAAGAGAGTTCACACTCTTTTGCTTATGCTTATGTTAAGCATTGCTTAAAATTACCTGCTACTTTACCGTCCTATTCACCTCTTAGACTCCAAGTCAGGTCCAAATTAATATTCAAACTTGAGTTCTAAATTAGTTGTGGGGCACATATCGAGGCAACAATGAATAGTATCTCTGTCTAATATTTGGTTCACCTAGGGTATGCCTATGTTGTTCATCTTGGGTGGGAAACAAATAGTAAAGCAATCATCATCTATCTTTTTACTAAATTAAAGCAATCATCAGCCTGCTATCATTGTTTTTGGATCCATCCACTAGTTGTTACCATCACTCTAGATTTTTGCATCCTCTCCTTACATAATCTAACCATATTTTTTTCGTATGCATGTCCGATATTGTACACAGTCATGCTGAACATGTAGAGAAAAAGAGAAGAGTTTTGTGCAGCAATACAATGTCGTGCAGACATCGCTCCATGGTGGGTTCAATGGAAAACCCTGGCCCTCTCCAGATTGTAATCTAGAGGAAGATATCTGTTCTGAGGTGGATTCAGATGCAGCTGACCACTCCTATTTACCCCCCAAGGTGTTTGCTCTACCTTGGAATGATGATGTTAGTCATATCATGCATATGTTCCTTTGAAGTGCCTACTTTTGACATCATATATGTCATCTGCTTAGTTTAGACATGTTCTGTAATGCCACCTGTTTAGTTTCTATATAATATATGGGAATTATGCAGTCTCATGTCTTCTAACCAACCATAATATAAGTGAAATGTGCAATGCCATCCTGTTTAACCAGGCATCATATATTTGAATGATATCTTGCCCATCCTTTTCTTCATTAAATTTCCATTTGTCGACAATGTTTGTACATTAAAGTACTCCTCCCGTGAATCAGCCATTTGGGTGGGAGATGGAAAAATCTGGAGTGAAAACAAGGTCTTCAGAGCAGACAATGCTACCTGTCGAAGCAGATCTCTTGTTGGGTCCTGATAGCTCCTTAGAGATGGATTCATAGACAGATGACCAGTCCTGTTCCCCCACCGAGGTGTATGCTCTAACTTGGCACGGTTATACTGCTCATATCATGCATATGGTGTCTTGCATTGCATAGTTTAAACATCATATACACAATATTCAACACCATGTTCTTAGTTCAAAAATCATATTGGATGCCCTCTGTTTAGCATATAAATCACATATGTGAATTAAATCATGCGATCCTAATTACTTAGATAACATGTATGTGAATTATGTCATGCGATTCTGTTTAGTTATTCATTATAACTTTGAATTATGTTACGCTATGCTATCAAGTTTAGATAGACATCATATATGTGAAATTATGTCATGCTATCCGTTTTAGTTAAACAATATACATGTCAACTATTTCATGACCTCTTTTTCCACACTATCTATTTCATTTGGCTCTCATACAATGTTTGTACATGCAACTATGTTTCCTGTTTAACAACCATTTGAATTGGAGCGAGTGATGCCAGTATCTACCGGAGTAAACACATGGTCTTCAAATAAAACAGTGCTACTTCTTGGTGTAGATAGCACCCCGGTTGTACATGCATGAGAACCGACCCTACCATACATAACCCAGACTCTCGCAGATTGTACCCCTACTGCGATGGTCAGAGAACCAGCTTCACCCAATCTAACCCCAACCACAGTAGATAGTAACCCAGTTCCTGTTGACATAGCACCATCTCCACCACAGAGGTCCCAAACAAGAGTAGTTAGTAAGGCAGCTCCAGTGCCCAAAGGGCCAGTACTACCACGGCGAACCCCAACTCCACCAGTTGGTACGCCTATTCCTGTGGAGGAAGCACAACCAACCAGTCATAGTTTAGCATCTATCGCATTTGATGTTGTTAAATCCTATGTGCGTATCTTCCCATCATGGAAATATTATAGTGAAGATGAAGGAAAATCCCAGTTGTAGGTGTTTGTCCAGGAGTTATGTGTAAGTAATGTTATTCATGGCAATTACTTTGCTTTGTCTCATACATTCTACCTCCATGATGGTATAATAAATCAAATTTTCCCATTTTTCTCTATAGAGAAGGTCTGATTTGGAAACTCAGGATGAGGTAACCTGTTCTAATACCCCTGCTATCTTCAAGAATGCTTGGTGGCAGTATTGGAATTACCTGAATAAAACGTACTTCACTAGCAAAGGAACTCATCAAATTCTCTTACGTCCTCCCGAGCCACATTTACTGGATGATGACTGGGAACGCCTTGTTCTGTACTAGTCCCGAACCAAGAATGTGGTAAGGTCTATGAGCTCATTTTTTAAGTACTGTATTCTTGTGTCTTACTATACTCTGTTCATGTAGAACAAGTGCTTAAACCTGAAGAACAACTGTTCTAATTTAAGATTCCGTTGCTATCGTGCATACTGCTTTGCTCTTGTATCACTGTATTTACTCATACAAACATATTTTTAAATTGAAGGATCCAATTGAAACTCCAATGGAATAGCAGGTATGTCCACGCATGTTTCTTTAACAGGTTTGCTCTTATCAATAGCTCTGTTGATTTCAATTTCAGTTGTGTATACAGTTGACTTCTCATATCATGCACATTACTAGCATCACAACAGAGCCAATAGTGTTGTTGTACATGTAGACCCGCCGTACCCATCTAAAGTCTTGTTGTGCCGTGTAGTTTCCCACGCTTTGTATTCTTTCACTGCTGCGTTGTCTTGAACTGATATGATTTGAACCATGTCTCTATTTTGATTTGGCAAGACAATGCAGTGACAATAGGACATAGATATATGTTTGTTTGATGCTTTTATTATGTACTAGTACTTGGCAATAGAAGACCTGGTAGTTTAATCCTGTCCACCTTACTAATGAACTGGTTCACCGAAGTGAGTTTCATATACTAGTACATGCTAAACCTATTATGTGTCTGCGTGTTTCTTCTTTTAGAATGTTGACAGAATATTGGGAAAGAGTGCCTTATTAAGCAATGGTAAAGGAAGTAATGCATATAAGGTTTAGGATAGTGAGATATCCTTGTTGGTCTCCAACAAAGCTGATAAAACAGCTAAGGAAGACTATCTTGAAGACAGTGAGACAACCCCAAAGTCCTGTCTTGGTTTAGTGTTCGAGGTACTGGCCACTACCACTTGCACAACCTATTCAAACTCGCTGTATGGATCAGTCCGGTCTCTTGAGTCTCAACTAGAAGCTGAAAGACATCGATCAGCTGTTCTACGACAAGAAGCGAAAAGACTGCGTAAGTCCCCGGAGCATTTAGATGCATACTTTCTAGTGCAACAGCAAGCATTGGAGGACTTTAGCACCAAACAGGACAAAGCTAATAAGCTTGCTAAGCTTATTGCCAACAAGGTGGATACCTAGGATAACGTTTCTTGAGCTCTTCTGAAGTTGTGTTTCAGTTATGCTCTTGTCCTGCTGCTGTGTTTATTTCCACTGGTGGCCAATTTTGACGGCCAGTGCATGTAATATGCTGCTTTGTTCCCTATATTTGCACTGGTGGCGAACTTTGATGCCCAGTGGATGTAATATGTGTAATAGCTGTAATAGGCTAGCGTTAGTTGCTTGCTTAATTATTTCCTTATTGTCTTGTTTAGTTGTTTGCTTGTAGTCACTGAAGTTCTTTTTCCGCGTTTTTCTAGTGGCCACAATAACCTATTTTTGGTAACTAGGCCACAATAATCATGTCAACACATGGAGTGTTGTAACCATGGGCCTCCTGCGGGCCGTAAGATCCATGGGCCTTCTACATGCCATAGGATCCATGGGCCTTCTACGGGCCATAGGATCCATGGACTTTCTACGGGCCTTAAGATCCATGGACTTCTACGGGCCGTAGGGTCTGTTGGTCTGCTATGGGCCGTAGGATCCATGGGCCTTCTACGGAGCGTATAATCATTTTGCCAAACATGGGTCGTACTATTCGAAGACCATAATGGGCCATTAATAGGCCGTATTTGATAACGCGATGAAAACAGCCCAACATGTTAAAGGGCCACAAACGGGCCGAATGTTACCATGGGCTGAATTTGGCCCACAAATGGAACATGCCAGTAACGTACCGTAACTAAACGAATTCTACAAATGAGCCCAAGAATAAATGGGCCCTTAGAAGGCCGAAAGTTAACACGGGATGGAAACGACCAACGGAATAATGGGCCGTTAATTTGTATAAAGCGATACATTGTTCATTATGGGCCAGTTTCATCTCAGGCCTTTATTGGGCCCAGAGTTAGGATGGGCGTCATATGGGCCAAAAGACATCATGGGCCATACATGGGCCGGAAGTAACAACGGGCTGGAATCATATTGGACGGCCCAAATGAAGCTACTGGGCTTAATTCCGATAGGCCGAACGGGCCGGGAGTTAGTGAAGGAAATATGCCCTAGAGGCAATAATAAAGTTGTTATTTATATTTCCTTATATCATGATAAATTTTTATTATTCATGCTAGAAATGTATTAACCGAAAACTTAGTACATGTGTGAATACATAGACAAACAGAGTGTCACTAGTTTGCCTCTACTTGACTAGCTCGTTAAACAAAGATGGTTAAGTTTCCTAGGCATGGACAAGAGTTGTCATTTGATGAACGGGATCACATCATTAGAGAATGATGTGATGGACTTGACCCATCTGTTAGCTTAGCACTATGATCGTTTAGTTTATTGCTATTGCTTTCTTCATAACTTATACATGTTCCTATGACTATGAGATTATGCAACTCCCGAATACCGGAGGAACACTTAGTGTGCTATCAAACGTCACAACATAATTGGGTGATTATAAAGATGCTCTACAGGTGTCTCTGATGGTGTTTTTTGAGTTGGCATAGATCGAGATTAGGATTTGTGACTCCGATTGTCGGAGAGGTATCTCTGAGCCCTCTCGGTAATACACATCACTATAAGCCTTGCAAGAAATGTGACTAATGAGTTAGTTATGGGATGATGCATTATGAAACGAGTAAAGAGACTTGCCGGTAATGATATTGAACTAGGTATGATGATACCAACGATCTAATCTCGGGCAATTAACATATCGATGACAAAGGGAACAATGTATGTTGTTATGCGGTTGGACCGATAAAGATCTTCGTAGAATATGTAGGAACCAATATGAGCTTCCAGGTTCTGCTATTGGTTATTGACTGGAAGTGGATCTCGGTCATGTCTACATAGTTCTCGAACCCGTAGGGTCCGCACGCTTATCGTTCGATGACGATCGGTATTATGAGGTTAAGTGTTTTGATGTACCAAAGGTATTTCGGAGTCCCGGATGTGATCACGGACATGACGAGAAGTCTCTAAATGGTCGAGACATAAAGATTGATATATTGGAAGGCTATGTTTGGACACTGGAATGGTTTCGGATGAGTTCGGGCAATTACCGGAGTACCGGGGGATTACTAGAGCCCCCTGGGCAGTCAATTAGCCTTATTGGGCCTTAGTGGAAGAGAGGGGGAGGCGTCCAGGTGGAGGGCGATCCCCCCAAGCCAATCCGAATTGGGGTGGGGGCCGGCCCCCCCTTTCCTTCTCTGCCTCTTCCTCTTCCTTCTTCTCCTACTCTAACTAGGAAGGGGGGAAACCTACTCCTACTGGGAGTAGGACTCCCCAGCTTGGGTGCGCCCTATGAGGGCCGACCCTCTCCTCCTCCCCTTCTTTATATACGGGGGAGGGGCACCCCATAGATACACAAGTTGACTGTTGTCTTAGCCGTGTGTGGTGCCCCCCTCCATAGATTTCCACCTCAGTCATATCATTGTAGTGCTTAGTCGAAGCCCTGCGTCGGTAACTTCATCATCACCGTCATAACGCCATTGTGCTGACGAAACTCTCCCTCGGCCTTACCTGGATCAAGAGTACGAGGGACGTCACCGAGCAGAACGTGTGCAGATCGCAGAGGTGCCGTGCGTTCGGTACTTGATCGGTTGGACCAGAAGATGTTCGACTACATCAACCGTGTTACTTAACGCTTCCGCTTTCGGTCTACGAGGGTACGTAGACACACTCTTCCCGCTCGTTGCTATGCATCACCTAGATGGATCTTGCGTGTGCGTAGGATTTTTTTTGAAATTACTGCGTTCCCCAACAGTGGCATCCGAGCCAGGTCTATGCATAGATGTTATATGCACGAGTAGAACACAAAGAGTTGCGGGCGATAATAGTCAGACTGCTTACCAGCATTAGTTGGTATTGTTGGATGAAGTGGCTCGGACCGACATTACGCGTACGCTTACGCGAGACTGGTTCTACTGACATGCTTCGCACACAGGTGGCTAGTGAGTGTCTGTTTCTCCAACTTTAGTTGAATCGAGTGTGACTACGCCCGGTCCTTGTTGAAGGTTAAAACAACTTACTTGATGAAAAATCGTTGTGGTTTTGATGCGTAGGTAAGAACGGTTTTTTCTAAGCCCGTAGCAGCTACGTAAAACTTGCAACAACATAGTAGAGGATGTCCAACTTGTTTTTGCAGGGCATGTTGTGATGTGATATGGTCAAGACGTGATTATATAAATTGTTGTATGAGATGATCATGTTTTGTAACATAGTTATCGACAACTAGCAGGAGCCATATGGTTGTCTCTTTATTGTATGAAATGCAATCACCATGCAATTACTTTACTTTATCACTAAGCGGTAGTGATAGTCATAGAAGCAATAGTTGGCAAGACGACAACGATGCTTCGATGGGGATCAAGGTGTCAAACCGGTGACGATGGTGATCATGACGGTGCTTTGGACATGGAGATCAAAGGCACAATATGATGATGGCCATATCATATCACTTATATTGATTGCATGTGATGTTTACCCTTTATGCATCTTATTTAGCTTAGTACAACGGTAGCATTATAAGATGATCGCTTACTAAATTTCAAGGTATAAGTGTCCCTGAGTATGCACCGTTGCTACAGTTCGTCGTGCCGAGACACGACATGATGATTGGGTGTGATAAGCTCTACGTTCACATACAACGGGTGCAAGCTCGATTTGCACACGTAGAATACTCGGGTTAAACTTGACGAGCCTAGCATATGCAGATATGGCCTAAGAACATTGAGACCGAAAGGTCGAGTGTGAATCATATAGTAGATATGATCAACATAGTGATGTTCACCATTGAAAACTACTCCATCTCATGTGATGATCGGACATGGTTTAGTTGATATGGATCACGTGATCACTTAGATGATTAGAGAGATGTCTATATAAGTGGGAGTTCTTAAGTAATATGATTAATAGAAATTTAATTTATCATGAACTTAGTACCTGATAGTATTTTGCATGTCTATGTTGTTGTAGATAAATGACCCATATTGTTGTTCCGTTGAAGTTTAATGCGTTCCTAGAGAAAGCTAAGTTGAAAGATGATGGTAGCAATTACACGGACTGGGTCCGTAACTTGAGGATTATCCTCATTGCTGCACAGAACAATTACATCCTGGAAGCACCGCCAGGTGCAAGACCCGCTGCAGGAGCAATGCCGGATGTTGTGAACGCCTCTTAGAGCATAGCTGATCACTACTCGATAGTCCAGTGTGCCATGCTTTACAACTTATAACCGGGACTTCAACGATGTTTTGAACGTCATGGAGCATATGAGATGTTCCAGGAGTTGAAGTTAATATTTCAAGCAAATGCCCGAATTGAGAGATGTGAAGTCTCCAATAAGTTCTACAGCTGCAAAATTGAGGAGAATAGTTCTGTCAGTGAGCATATACTCAGAATGTCTGGGTACCACAATCACTTGACTCAGCTGGGAGTTAATCTTCCAGTTGATAGTGTCATTGGCAGAGTTCTTCAATCACTGCCACTAAGCTACAAGAGCTTCGTGATGAACTATAATATGCAAGGGATGGATAAGACGATTCCCGAGCTCTTCGCAATGCTAAAGGTTGCGAAGGTAGAAATCAAGAAGGAGCATCAAATGTTGATGGTCAACAAGACCACCAGTTTCAAGAAAAAGGGTAAAGGGAAGAAGGGGAACTTCAAGAAGAACGGCAAACAAGTTGCTACTCAAGTAAAGAAGCCCAAGTCTGGACCTAAGCCTGAGACTGAGTTGCTTCTACTGCAAAGGTACTGGTCACTGGAAGCGAAACTGCCCCAAGTATTTGGCGGAGAAGAAGGATGGCAAAGTGAAAGGTATATTTGATATACTTGTTATTGATGTGTATCTTACTAATGCTCGCAGTAGCGCCTGGATATTTGATATTGGTTATGTTCTAATATTTGCAAGTCGAAACAGGGGCTACGGATTAAGCGAAGATTGGCTAAGGACGAGGTGATGATGCAGGTGGGAAATGGTTCCAAAGTCGATGTGATCGCCGTCGGTACACTACCTTTACATCTACCTTCAGGATTAGTTTTAGACCTGAGTAATTGTTATTTGGTGCCAGCGTTAAGCAACATTATACCTGGATCTTGTTTGATGCAAGATTGTTATTCATTTAAATCAGAGAATAATGGTTGTTCGATTTATATGAGTAATATCTTTTATGTTCATGCACCCTTGATGAGTGGTCTATTTTTACTAAATCTTGATAGTAGTGATACACATCTTCATATATTGAAGCCAAAAGATATAAGTTTAATAATGATAGTGCAACTTATTTGTGGCACTGCCATTTAGGTCATATTGGTGTAAAGCGCATGAAGAAACTCCATGTTGATGAGCTTTTGGAATCACTTAATGCTTGCGAACCATCACTACAAAAAAAGAAACTTCCGTGATGATACGTGTTTGTCATAGTAGGTCATGTTTTCTGTCATGCATGTACATCCATGACAATTTTATGACAGAATCAAGATAGTCATACCTGTGCTGTCGTAGAAGTGTTCCTTGACATTACCAAAATTATCATCACGGAAGTGTCCACTTCCATGACGATAAATCGCGCGTCATATAAGTGCTTTCATCAAGGGTGACCGACACATGGCATCCACCGTAACAGAACGCCGTTAAGCTATCAGGTCCTGTTTTGGATCTGATAACCCATTAACAGCCTGGACCAATGGGGATTTTCTACGTGTAAAATACTCATTGGCCGGAGAAAACATGTGTTTGCTCACCGTTGGGACAGATGTCATCCACTCATTGGACTGGAGGCGCCTATGATACGTCGACACGTGGCACGGCCCAACAGAGGCCCATTTCGGTGAAAAGACCGGCCCAGCTAAAGGCCCACCATGTTTTTTTAGGCACTAGTGCGCTGGCTCGTTAACAACCTGCCATGTTTTGGGCCAAATTGAGGCCCATACCAGATCAAGCCCGTTCACAGCATGTCGTGTTTTGGGCCAAATTACGGCCCATATCGGATCAGGCCCGTTAACAGGCCACTGTTCTTTTGGGCCCATTCTAAGTTAGGTTTGTATTTCAGCTTGTTAAATGCCCGTTTACCAATTCGGCCCCATAATAGTTTTGGCCTGTTAGCGGCCTGTGGTGCATATGGGACGTTGTCGGCCCAGTTTAACTTTAGGCCATTTAATGGCCCATGTAGACACTGGGCTATTTCTTGTCCGAAGCAACTTTAGGCCTCTTAAGGACCCGTAGTCTTCGTGGATAAATTTTAGCCTAAATACAGCCCGCGTTGACTAGGGCCTGCTTACAGCCCATCTGATAATGGCCCGTGACACTTTTAGGCCTATGGCCCGCGTAGATATCGGCCTGCTTAAAGCCCTTAATTTTAACGGGCCAAACGGGCAAAAGATATATTTTGGCTTGTTAACTGCTCATCCTATTTGGGCCAAACATGAGCCTTAGGCAGATTCAGCCTGTATTGGCCCGTGAATTTTTTGGCTCAACGCTAGCCCAGTCTAGGTTTTAGCCTGTTAAACGCCCATTGTATTCTCTGGCCCAGCTGGCCAGAACTTTACTCATCCTGTTAAAGGCGGGAAACAACCATAAGGTTTAGACCTGCTAATGGGCCAAGATGATTATAGGCCCATGTTTTGGCCCTTATGAGTAACGGGCCGCCCTAAAGACCGACAACACTGAGATCCACTGAACCTTCTGGCCTAGATTACAGCATACCGACCAAGAATAAACCTAGACTATACAACAAAGAAATTACAGCATATTACATCTCCTCGGCATCAAAGTTCGCCGCCAGTGATAATAAAGGGCAACCAGACAGCAGATTACATAAACTGGGCAGGTCGCCACCAGTGGAAGTTAACATGCAGACAAAATAATAGACAGAACCGACAACACTTCAACACAGTTCAAGAAAGGTTAGCCCGGCCCAGCAGCTGCAGCGCAAGCAGTTTAGCAACCTGATGAGACTGTGCTTCTTTGGCGCTCATATCCACCAACTTAAGCTGCATAGCATCAATAAACGTCATGTACTTACGGTTAATCTTGCATAGAGATTGGAGTTCCAGTCATATTTGAGCGGAAACATGTATTTCTGCTTGAATTTCAGACTGAAGAAGTCGAACAAATTCAGGTGGCGACTTCATCGAGCTTGTGTCACTGAGTAAGTTTGACACTACATCAAGATGTGACTTCGTGGTTGTATCCCTGCCCTCAATGTGTTTTGCCTTCTCCTCTAGAATATGTGTTAGAGGGACAAACAATGGGTTCGTCTCACTATCATTGTGACAGTTCTTCCTAGCAGCAGTGTTTTCACCTTGAAAGAGAAACAAGTAGGTAGATAACAGGTTTTGCACGTATATGCATAAGCGCTGTCAATTCATCTCATTTCTTTGTTAGAAATAAAGAGACACGGTTTAAAATAGCATTAACATAATAGGCATTGTTCATAATTAAGAGAGCAGGAAATGGCATTATGCAGGAGTGGCCAACTTCACCAGACCACAGGATTACAGATCAAGAACACAAGCATAGATGTAGTTCTAAACAACGTATAAGCATGAATGGTGAGTGTACTGTCAATTTATACCATTTCAGATTGGTAAATAAAGAGACACGATTTAAATAACATTAATATAATATGTCATTGTTCATAGTTGAGACATAGCAGGATATGACATTGTGCTATTGTTGGTAGTCTCACCACACCACTAGATTACAAATCAAGAACACAAGCATACACATAGTGCTAAAGAAGATAACTTGTTATGTTTAGTTTAATTTACATGGTACAAATAAGGAACTAGATTGTACAACTAAAGACTGAAATTGAGAACGACAAACTTATTTTTATGTACTTCTACTTTATAAACATTGAACAAGCAATTTGATGCAGACGACAAAAATAAACAACATTTGCACTCATAGCTATCCAAATATAAACAACAAGCTTTGAAGGCTCGAGGAGAACAAACTTACATTAGTAGTGAAGACAGGCTCTATAAAGGCCTTGTCCATATTGATGGGGGGGGGGAATTCAAGAAGTTTACCTCACACTCTTCTTCAAGAGTATTGCCTTTATTCTACATTTTGTTAAGTGCAAATATAGATGAGAAAATATAGGAACAAATGGCGATTATTTAACTTAAGATGCAGAGTACAAATGTAAATATAGCATACAGGCAGAAGGCACTGTCGGCGTCGTAGGAACGGGGGTCCCCAGACTTGCCTGCGTGCAACCCACAGCGTGGCTCCACCAGCGGCCCTATACGGCCCATCTTCACCAACAAACACTCAAGACCCTCGAAAGGGGTGAAGCCTCGTGAGGCGAACAACGCAAGACCTCCTCAGGGGTAGTATCACCAGGCTGGCTCGCGAGGGGCGGAGAGGTCAAGGCAAGGGGCACCTCGTGAGGTTTCTGTGATGCAAGCCATGTGGACTGGAGCCAAGCGGACGCCAGCGCGCAGTATCCTCGTTTCCTCTTTGGTGCTAAAGGGGCAAGTGCGGGCGAGGAGTCCCGAGGCATCAGGCAAAGGTTTCCATATTGGTGCAATGATACCAAGACCAGCAAGATGACATGACGGAGGTCACCGTGGAGCCCAAGACGGTGTCACCACCAGAGCCTTTGGTAGGCGAAGACCACCTTTAGTCAGGATAACCTGTACTAGTTGTCTCCCTTCGAATTTGGCCGTGGTTGGATCCCTTCCCACTCAATATTTGGGGAGAGGACCAGGGCCTCTATAAATAGGACTAGGCACCACCATAGAGGGGACGGATCATTCAGATCATCCTCAACCATACACAAGTTCACCTAGCACAAGAGCACCTCTCCTCAGGAAGTTGTACTTCCCTTGTAACTATTCATCCTCAGCCCAAGAGGTAATCCACCACACCACACTAGAGTAGGGTATTACACCACATCGGTGGCCCGAACTAGTATAAACTCTTGTGTCCCTATTTCTGCGGGTTCGATGCGCTAAGCTTTGAGACCGCGGTGAGGATGAGGGCATGATTAGGTAGCGAGAGATCTTCAAGGGTTTTGCCGGAACCCGAAATCCGACAGGCACTGTCAAGAGCAATGCGGAGCTAAACTTCTTCAGTAACATGGGTTTTATTCAATATTTTGGCAAGAGTAAATGTAGATCGGATGTGTAGAGAAATCGAGGACAAGGGAAAATAAGCTGCAAATTGTACATAAAGAACTAGCTGACAAATATATAAGGACAAGAAATACTTACAAGAACAATGCAGAACTAAATTTCTTCATAGGCATTGGGTTTATTCTACATTAATTTAAGCATTAATGCAGATCTAATAATTTGGAGCAAACAGTGGATAAGCAAGCTATAATGCACAATGATGTGACATAATCCACCAGGTATGAATGTAAGGACAGTGATAGGACAATAAGTACTCACAAGAGCAAAGCAGCGACCAACATAGTTGCGATATCCTAGGTTTTGTTGGGCTGGTTCTGTCGCCAATATATGTCGGGTGCTATGTGATTTCTCCGGTAGCACCACCTTTTTCAAGGACTTTGCTTGTACTCCTTCAGGTTCTGCAATCACCCTCTTCCTTTTGGATGTCTGAAACACAATAACATCATTTGAATGGAAAAACATGGTATGACGACAAATGAAATAGGTGTTGATAATGGATGGGCATGGCATGTGCACATATATCATGAGTAAACTAAGCAGATGGCAGTGCAACGAAGCAAATGAAATGCAAGACACCTTATGCAACATATGTTGAACCAATAAAACCTTGCCAAATTAGAACAAGCACCTTATTGGGTGAACGGGATAGGCCATCTGCCTTTGACTCCTTGAGCTCAGAATAGTCATTAGGATCGGATCATATTCTGAATACGAATATATAGGTCAGGAGCATGTGGGTTTCATTGCATCCACAATGGACCTCAATCCCTTGATTCCAAGTTTGTTACCCATTGACCTGTTCTGCAATATTATTCTGATGTGCACATTCTTATATTCATTGTGATTACATACAATATCTGTAAAGCATGAAAACACCAATAGTAGTGAGATTATCTTTGTAATGCAGAGGAGATTGTAATATAATAGAGGCTCCCTGTAAACCCTTATGTGCTATCACTGGATTCTGATGAGAGAGCCCATGTGTGTTGTAATATGGTGAGTACATTAATATAATCTGGCACAACTACACTAAAAAATAGGCTCCCTGTTGGGGGCCCCAGATGTAAGGATAGTTGGCAGATGATAAGTTCATAATATACCATATAGAAAGTTTATTGCCAAACCATGATAGCGAGAGCGCAGAGCCAGTAGGCAGATCGTAGTATAGATAATAGGGGTACACCATAACCACCATAAATAAATCAGGAAAGTAGAACTGGCTGGAAAACATAGGGTTTTGCTGCTACTAATATGCAGCCTATCGATCACCTATAGGCCATGTCAATTCATCTGAAGGCGCACAACTGTTACTATCAATTTAGTCTATCAAAGACCGCGCGGCTCCCACCATTTTCGGGGTATTATGGTAGACCAACTCGAAGTGCGAAATCACTTTGCAGAACCGGCCCAATAGAGGTGTCGACTGCAGATGTCCCTGCTCCCCTTCCTGACAAGGAACATACTATGCTTCCCATACAGAACACCGCACGGGCCGCCGTCCGAACCACTAGCGCCCACCTCCCGTGCTCCTCCCCCACCCCAACCCCAACCCCGCCCCCACCCGTGTTGAGTTTTCTTCGTTCAGCGAGGTCCCACTGTTGGTGTCAAAACCGGCGGATCACGAGTAGGGGGTCCCGAACTGTGCGTCTAAGGCGGATGGTAACAAGAGGCGAGGGACACAATGTTTACCCAGGTTCGGGCCCTCTCGATGGAGGTAATACCCTACTTCCTGCTTCATTGATCTTGATGATATGAGTAAGAGTTGATCTACCACGAGATCATAGAGGCTAAACCCTAGAAGCTAGCCTATGATTATGATTGTTGTTGTCCTACGGACTAAACCCTCCGGTTTATATACACTCCGGAGGGGGCTAGGGTTACACAGAGTTGGTTACAAGGGAGGAGATCTACAGATCCGATTTTCCAAGCTGGCCTTCCACGCCAAGGAGAGTCCCATCCAGACATGGGACGAAGTCTTCAATCTTGTATCTTCATAGTCCAACAGTCCGGACAAAGGATATAGTCCGGCTGTCCGAGGACCCCCTAATCTAGGACTCCCTCAGTAGCCCCTGAACCAGGCTTCAATGACGATGAGTCTGGCGCGCAGATTGTCTTCGGCATTGCAAGGCGGGTTCCTCCTCCGAATACTCCATAGAAGATTTTGAACACAAGGATAGTGTCCGGATCTGCAAAACAAATTTCTCATACCACCGTAGAGAGTAGAATATTTACACAAATCTTATCTGCTGACAACTTTTCATAACGTGACATCACACCACAGCCTGGTCATTATTCGAACCGTTTCTCCCAGCCTGCCACTGCACGTTTTGTGAGGCGGTTTTATTGGCACGTCTTGTCGAAGCAGAGATCGTGTTCCCCTTATCACGGGATTCTCATCAATACGGGTATGGGTAACCCAATCGTGCATGTTGGTATGACTCCTCGATTTTAGGAAAGTTCCAAATGGCCACGCGGAGGACGCTTGATATTCACCCTCTTTATAAAGGGGCCAAGGCCTGTCCTTTTCTACTCGCGCTCAATCGAATCCTTCCCCCACCTCGAGTTCCGACACCCAAGGCTCAGGCTAAGCGCTTCGGACCTTCAATCATGTCCAGATCTAACCTTCAAGGTCGATGGGTGGCCTCCTCTGTCACATAGGAGGACATCAAGAAGCTAAGAGAAGCCAGGTATCTGACCGCCGAAATCTCGCACAGCCTGCCTGCTCAAGGGGAGGTCATCCCCACTCCCGAACCCAACGAGAGTGTCGTATTCGTTTCCCACTTCCTCGGAGGGCTAGGCTTTAGTCTTGATCCCTTTGTTAGAGGGCTTATGTTCTCTTACGGGCTCGATTTCCATGATCTGGCTCCGGATTCCATCCTTCACATCTCGTCGTTCACCGTCATGTGTGAGGCCTTCCTCCGCATCACCCCTCACTTCGGCTTATGGCTCAAGAGCTTCAATGTGAAGCCGAAGATGATTAATGGGCGACAAGCAGAATGCGGAGGTGCTATAATAAGCAAAGGCGCCGATGCTCCATGGCCAAAGGGTTCCTTCCCAGAGACACCCTCTTTGTGGCAGAGGGAGTGGTTTTACATCGCCGCTCCCCGAAGTACTAAGTGGGTAGCTGCCCCCGCCTTCCGTTCAGGCCCCCTGCCACAACTGGCATCATGGGTCAACAAGGGGCTGGACTGCGGGCCAGTTAATGACGTGCCGACATTGTAGAGTCGCATCCGAGATCTCCTCAAGAGAGATGTCAGCCCTGCAAGTCATGCTAGTTCGTCGGGTCCTACCATGTCAACGTCGACCTCTCCGTATGTGGGAGTTCAATCCGGAAGGACCACGAACTATTCAGCAATTCTTTGGCATGACGCTCGAAGGGATGTATGGATTGTTCTTCGAATCACGAATAAAGTGTCCGGACACCACCGAGGATGCGGGTCTAAACTGCAGTCGTCCAGACACCCCTGTAAGTATTTCTGCGGCCGAATAGAGTGTTTTCTTTTGTCCTGACATCATTCTGAACAACCGCTCTTTCATCAGGACTGGATAAAAAAGGCGAAGATGATCAGGTGTTCGGCCCCCCTTCCCGAAGACTCACCGGATCTTGTACTAGCCAGGATGCTCGAGCTCGCACCTTATCAAGCGCCATCAGGGGAAGATAAAGGGAGTAATAAAGGAGCCAAGAGAGGACCTCACGCATTACTCATCCAAACCGGGGGAATTGGTGTCTCCGCGAAGGGGGATAATCGGGGAGAACAATCTGAAATTCCTCCTCCTCAAGGAAGGAAAAGGGCCACCTCTAAAGACTTGGCAACAAGGGTTTCAAAACAAGGCAAGAAACCTTCACCAGGGGGCCCTGCCCCGGAGGGCATCCTTACCGCACAGTGCCCGCAAGGGGATCAACCCTCCACCGAGCTGTGAGTAAACAAGAGTACTTTATAGTAAATATATCCTGCTCCCTTTTTGAGTACAATAACCAGGACGTATGTCTTGTAGCTCGGGTCGTAGCCCTTCTCAACAGAGTTCTTCTTCGAGGGATCTTCTTTCGGAGATGTTGGAGAGCGAAACGCCTCCCCGTGCTTCACCGCCTCATGAGGCGGACGACCCTAAGGTGTCGTCACGGAGGATTTCTCCTGATCCACCAAGGCCAGAAGTTAACCCTTCGGCCACCCGAAGTCCAGAGTATTCGGCTCCTAAGGAGAGCAACAGAAAGAGTCCGGGACTGTCCGGTGCACAACCGGATGCACTGATGAGTATTCTGGAGCAAGCGGCTATCTCAGAGGCACATCGTACTTTAGTGGGTACGGTGTTTGAGGGGGTTTCATCCGCTCAAAGCGGGTTGCATGAGGCCTTTATGAGACTGCTAAGAGGCTTTGAGGTACGCAAGGTAATATATTTTTTTTGATAGTACCGCACACGCTAGGTGTTCCCTATGCAGATAGTAGCCCCTGAGACACTGGTTGTACGAAGGCGGCAAACAGAGGATCATAGTCCTAGGTAATGATCATGTTGCTTTCATGTGTAGGCAGCTGAGGGTCCGGTGGCTGGCCGGACTGGTGAGTTTGCCGAACTGAGGCGGCAACTTGATGCGGCAGATCCGACATCGTGCTTGTAAACAAGCGGCTTGATGAGGCACAGGGTGCGTATTCTCCGGTTGTCAACAGATATTAAGAGGAGCATGATGCTAGTATCTATCATATGCTGTGATTGCAGATGGAGCTGCAGTCATGGAGACCCTTCGGGCAGAGCTTGCCCGGGCCAAGGAACAAGCCAGGAGGAGCGACGCGGCCGCCCTGAAGGCGGCCGAAGAGTTAAAGGTCGAACAGGCTGCTCATCGTCAGGCCAAAGAGAAAATAGTCAAGATGGCTGTTGAGCTGAAGGATGCCGCCGACCGTTATGAGCTTCTTGAAAAGGAAAGCCAAGCGAAAGTGGCGGATCTGAAGAAAGCCATGGAATCCGCCGAGGAAACCCACTCTAAAATCATAGTGGCGAAGGAGGAGCTTCGTCAAGCCGAAATTATCATAGCTGGGAAGCCCTTCTTGCTGCGGACGAAGTTTGGAGAACCAAAGTATGCCTCCTTGGATAAATTATGGAGTGCTGCGGACGCGTACTTGGACTTGGTAGCAAGGGCTGCTGATGCGACTGAATTTTTCAAAGATCATGAAGTGGAAAAGTTATTCTGGTCGTAGTTCAGTGCTCCAACGCGTCCGCTGCTGTTAAATGAACAAATGGCCGAGTGGGCTAAACTCCACAGATTGTCCGGACTTGCCATGAGGTCTGTCGTGGATCATCTTTGGCCGGAAGGGCCAAGGCCGGGTAGTTATTTTGGGTTAGTGCAACGATTCCTTGGTGATGTGCCGCATCTCGACGCTGTAAAGAGGTCGGCGTGCATAGAGGGTGCACAGATGGCTCTTGCCCATGTTAAGACATACTGGGCAGAGATGGTGACCACCGCTGTTGCAACCCAAGATCCGGCCATAGGCCAGGTCTCGGCCGAGCACTCTTTTGAAGAAGTCCTAGAAGGTGCTCGTTTAATAGAGGCTCAGTGCTTGAAGAGTATCATGTTTGAGTGACATGTATCCCAATTATAAAAACAATGCTATTTCGATTATGAAGGCTGTATTTGTACTTTTGCCTGAAAATATTATGATGCCTCCTGTGCGGCCGTTTGTATATATTAAATAACCTAAAGGTTTGGAGTCGTCGGCACGCATTATGCGGGGGTGATCGAAAAAGCGTGTATTCACACTTGATCCAACGTCTTGGTCCATTAAGGAGGTGATAGCGCACCGAACAAGGCAATCGGACTATATTGCTTTAACACGTTCACTTAGCCAGAGGAGTTTGACAGCGGGGCTACTATATAGCCCCTAGTACTTCCGCGCTCATCCGGATGCGTGGCGCGTACATACATGACCGGGAAACCGGCCCTTCGTTAATGCGGAGGAATCACGAAGATTCCGTTTAGTCATCGAGTGGTTGACCAGTCTCGTGCTTTATCATGACAGTCAGTTTTCGGCTTTCTCTACTGAGGTGCTCGTCCAGATGAACCGGGGCACAATCGCAGTAGTTCTCCCAGTGCCACCTTAGCCGATAGAGCGGAACGTAAGGTAGCAAAACATGGGAGTCGGGCAAACCGAACTATTGACCAAAGACATGATTCGGAGCTGATGCATATAAGGCCAAACTCGCGATGCCGAACACTCCGTAAGGTATTCAGACTTTACAACATATACCGGGCTGTGTAATGCCCTTGATAATGAACCCTGAATTTCCAGGTACGTGCGTTAGTCTGACGTGGCAAAATGCCAATAACACCAGCATCCCTCTTGGTTGTAATGAGTATCCGGAGGGCGTGAATCAACAAGATACAGTAAGAAAGGTTTACACAGGGTCCTAATCTAAAAAGAAACCTTCGAGTGGGGCCCTGCTGCATGTCTGTGCCTGTGTCTCCGTTGTGCCGTAGCATGGAGGATTGTAGCACGATTATCAACTGTAAAAGAGAGAAGCTTAGGTGAAAGTCTTCGTGCAAAAAATTGGTTATACTTAATAAACCATTAAAATCCAATCTAACCAGGGTCAAGCCGAACTGTAGTCCTTTTTACATGCAGGAAGCCCCTAGTGTCACCTATGGGGGTATATCCATCGACCCAATCTTAGGTTTGTCTGAGCTGTTACAGCTAGTTGTGCGTTGGACTCGTCTAGCCATGTCCGCGATCTTGACGACCAATCATTTATTCTGGTTGGCGGGGTCGTTCAGTGTTTGGCTATTAAAGCCGTTGCACATTCTTACGCACGTAAGAAACACTCTGTGTTTTCGATAACTATGATGATGCCACGTGGACCGGTTATTTTAAGCTTAAGATAGGCGTAGTGCGGTATTGCGTTAAAACGAGCGAAGGCCGTTCATCCGAGCAGTGCTTGATAGCCGCTTCGGAATGGAGCGATGTCGAAGGTTAGCCTTTCACTTCGGAAGTTGTCGGGAGAACGGAATACAAGCTCTATTACTAGAGAGCCCGTACAACAGGCCTCTGGGCCTGGTATTACTCCTTTAAAGGTAGTATTGCTTTGGCTGATTCTTGTCGGACCTATCCCCATTTTCTGGACTGTGTCCTGATATATCAGATTAAGACTACTGCCACCATCCATAAGGACTCGGGCGAGATGGTATCCGTCAATTATTGGGTCTAGCACCAAGGCAGCCACTCCTCCGTGCCTGTCGGTGTACTAAAATAGGGGTACCTTAGTACCCTGAACTTGTGCACGGGCGGTCGTAGCACCCCGCGGCAAGGCCTGCCAGGCGATCGCCAAGATCCTCCATGGTCCCCTCTTGGGCCATTCAAGAACGAAGTATTTGAGCCAAGGCCCCGGCAAGAGGAGCTTGCCGGGAAGGCCACCCGAAGAGAGCGAAGCCCCTGGCAAGAGGAGCTTGCCGGGACTGCCGCTCGAAGCACAAGGCCCCGGCAAGAGGAGCTTGCCGGGAAGGCCATCCACGGCACGACAAGGACCCTGCCACGGCACGCCACGTGCCCTGGCATGACCCGATGAGCAACAAGCTCCCGGACGTGACGAGACATCCACCGCGGCAAGGCGCTTGCCGCGGCAAGTTACCACCTCGTGCCTGCGCTCCAGCTCACCCACTAACGTGTCGCTCTAGGGGCATCCCAGGCGCATGTCGCGGGAGGCTGTGCAGCTAGGGGCATGCGGTGGCGAAGCGAAGCTGACAGAGTAGCCATCGTGGCAAACGGTGGCGCTCCTGACGGTCCACTTCCCTGCACCGTCTGGGCGACGCGGACGGGCATTTAATGCCCTTGTCCCCCGCCGTCAGAGTTAGGTATGATAGCACTGGACAGCCACTGTGCAGGCAGCTGTACCCACTACAGCATTCTACCATTTTTGCCCCCCACCTACGCTGCCACCTGTGGGTAACCCCTTGAGCATATAAAAGTAGGCCCCATGCGCACGTAGGAGGAAGGAGAGGGATCGTCACGCTCGGCCTCGCCAGCAGCTCGTGTGTACTATAGCACCGCGCGCTCCCGAGCAAGAACACAATACAATCCACCAAGCAGCAGTAGGGTTTTACGCATCCTTGCGGCCCGAAGCTGGGTAAAATCCCTTGTGTGCAGTGCCTCGATCTGCTCTTTGTGCAACCTCCGCCCCCCGCCGAACCAGTAAGGGGCTCGGTCCCCATAGGTGTTCGAGGAAGCCGATTCCCCCCGACATCTTTGGCGCGCCAGGTAGGGGGGCGTCGAAGTTGTGCGAACCTGATCCGACATCTGCACGAGCTAGATTTCCTTCAGCCACGTCGACATGCCGCCGAAGAAGAAGGCTCCGGAGGTGGCTGGTCCGTCCGCGTCGAATCCGCCGCCCTTGGAGCGAACGGGTGGTGGGGACGGCGCCAGCGACGGGACGGACGCCTTCGAGCCAGCCCGTGGCGCCGCGGTGCCCGAACATGCACCGAGCTTGTAACGCTACGGCGTCCACACCTGCGCCGACGCCCCTCAGCGCAGGCAAGCCTTGGTCATACCAGGCAACCTTTCGCTCTATTCCATGGAGCGGAGGCAGTTAGCCCCACAGATCTCGCGTACGGCCCACCTCGAGTGCTCGCTCACGCTGAGCTCGAGCGAGAGCAGCTGCGTCGAGATGACGCGCTGCTCCTCGAGGAGGACCGTCTTTAGGCCGCTGTGCGAGCTGCTCGCTACCAGCAAGCTTTGCGCCACTTTTATAGCCGCAAGGTTAGTGCCAGAAGTCCCAGGAATGTGGGAAGCCCTTACCGGGTGAAACGAGTCGATAGGCCTGGCGCTGTCCGCCTTGAGACCGAAGATACCACTCCGGTGAGCAACTCCTGGAACGTTGGGCATCTTCGTAAGTTTCGCCCGTAAGGCGCGGTTGTCGGACCCCGTCCGGCAACCACCCTTTTGTACAAAGTCTTTCCGTTGTTGCATGTGATCCTTTGTACATTGCCAGGCGCAGGCCCTGCGCGCAGATTGGGCTCATGTGCTCCGCGCACTTTGTCGATCTCATGCTCTTTATTCTTTGCATGCATTGTCTGACACTCTGTGCAGCACTGACGCCCGGTGAGCGACGGTGAGCCCCATGCCTCGCCCTGCCGGAAAGCGATCTTGCCGGGCAGCGAGCCATAGAAAAGCTAAGTTGCCATAGCTTGAGCAATCGAGTTTTTAAAATTTTAAGGTTATCTCCCTCGAACGACCGTGCTTTGTAGGGAAAACCTGTGCGCGGAGGGACCGGCTCGTGACTAGTTGCGCCCTTACTTCGTTTTGAGTCCACTCAATGACTTAAGTGTGCTACAACCAGAGTGGCATCCTTACTTTGTTTCGAGCTCGCTCAGCAGCTTAGGTGTGCTGCGACTGCAGTCGCAACACTTACTTTGCTTTGAGCCTGCTCAACAATTTAAGTGAGCTGCAGCTAGCCGCGACAAGGTTTCTTGCCGGTGGTGGCGCCACTGGCGGGCTGCTGATGTCCCGCACTCAGAGCCCACGGTAAGGCGGAGGCCTACGCCGACAAGTCCCCAGAAGCATAGGGCAAAAACATACAAACACTACTAGAAAAAGGGCTATAGATGGGATTGACACTAATGGCGCACCAGATAGGTGGTGCTCCATTAGTATATACTAATGGCGCACCACCTTCTGGTACGCCATTAGTGTTGGAAGTACTAATGGCGCACCTTGCCTAGGGTGCGCCATTAGTATCCTAATTTTTTTTTGAACTAGCGCGTCTGTCCAAACATACTAATGGCGCATCCTGGCACGGTGCACCATTACTAGTTGTAACTAGTAATGGCGCACTAGTACCAGAGTGCGCCACTAATGCTGTTTTTTTAATTATATTTTTTATTCCTTTTGTTGGAAAACTACTAATGGCGCACTGTTCCACCGTGCGCCATTACTAGTTCAAACTACTCATGGCGCACCGTGGAAGAGTGCGCCATTAGTATGATTTTTTTTCTTTTTTTTCGCAAAACTACTAATGGCGCATCAGATATAGGTGCGCCATTAGTAACCTGGATTACTAATGGCGCATTTACTGCTGGTGCGCCATTAGTAAGTGGGCAGCAACAAGATATTTTGGGCAGCCTCTCCTACCCACACTCACTTTCTCCCCACTCCATCCTCTCCACCTCCTCCTTGTATCGGGTGCCTCCTCTTTTTCACCTCATTTCCACCATAGATTCATTCAAATTAAGTGGTTAAATTACCTTGTTTTGATAGGTAAGTAAGGGGGGAAGCTATATTTATGTTGTTCTCCCTACAACAATTTGCACATGCACTTTTTATGGCCTAGCTAGATCTATGTATGTTCGTGGTGTTGCATATGTTTGTGGTGTTGCATATGTGTTTGTGTTTGGAGGTGTACCGGTATTTGAAATGCGATAGTTGCCAATATTTTGCCGGAATGTTGATTCATTTACGTTTCGGCGATAATTTTGGCATTAAGCATTCTTTTTTGTCCTATTTTTAGGGAAAGTCATGCCAAATTTTTTCTTGGTTCTAAAATATCATTTTGCTCTACCCCGCAGGCAACCATGGTCCGCACGATGACCGAAGGCATCGTGAATAGGTTTTTGAGGTCCGCGAAGGCCGAGATGATTCAAAAGAACAAGACGGAGATAAGATGTCCGTGTCGAAGATGCAAGCTGGAGAGCCTTATTGCGGACCCGGATTCCGGGCAGGTGCGGGACCACCTGCTCTTGCGTGGTTTCATGGATGGCTATCGGTGGCAAGGTGATGAAGATGACTATGAAGTCGTCCATGGGGGCCAGGCAAGAAATGAGGAAGGCAGCAAGACAACCACCGCGGCTCGGGCGGGCGAGAAGACGAAGAATACCCAGGAGATGATCACGACGGTGATGCTGTACAAAGTCATCATGTAGAAGATGCAGGACATGATGATGAGGAAGATGCCGGAGCAGACGACGGGCATGATCATGAAGATGATGATGCCGGCGGAGCAGATGACGGTGGACCATCGATGGGCTGGGTGCAGGACCCTTATATTCAAGAGCTGCTTCTCAAGCAGACGGATAACGCAAGAGCTGCCGCCCGAGAGAAAGCCAAGGTGGATCAACTTGAGTTAGACGCGGTTACTCCATTGTATGAAGGATGCAGGCCCGAGGATACCCGCCTGAAAGTAACGCTCATGGCTCTGGAGATGAAGGTAAAACACAAAATGACCGACGCATGCTTCGACGAGAATATGTCATTCTGGCACGAACGTCTTCCAAAGGGGAACAAGTGCCCGACCAGTTTGGAGGAGGCGAAGAAAATCGTGTGTCCTCTGGATTTACCGCACGTGAAATACCATGTCTGCATGAACAATTGCATCATTTATCGGGACGAGCACGCGGAGTCTACCATATGTCCGGTGTGCGGCGTCACTCGATACAAGAAGAGGAAGAAAGCTCCTCGAAAAGTGGTGTGGTACTTTCCGATCACTCCTCGTCTGCAGCGGTATTTCACGGATCCTAAGGTAGCAAAGCTCCTGCGTTGGCACGCGGATAGGGAGGAGAAGAAGCGAGAAGATGACGCAAATGATCCGGAGATAGATAAAAAACAAAAGATGCTGAGTCACCCTAAGGATGCGAGCCAGTGGCAAGCGTTGAATTTGGAATACCCAGAATTTGGGAAGGATCCAAGGAACATCGTGCTTGGCGCGAGCACCGATGGAGTCAATCCGTTTGGCAGCCAGAGAAGCACACATATCAACTGGCCTGTGTTTGTGTGGATGTACAACCTTCCCCCCTGGTTGTGCATGAAGAAGAAGTACATTCACATGAGTATGCTAATTGAAGGGCCGAAACAACCAGGGAACGACATCAATCTGTATCTGGGGCTGCTGAAGGAGGAGCTAGACACGTTGTGGAAAACGCCAGCCAATACGTGGGACGACGCAGAGAAAGAATATTTCCCTATGAGAGCCGCACTGCTCATGACGGTGCACGACTATCTCGGTTACGGATATCTCGCGGGGCAGGTAGTCCACGGATTTTCTGGATGCGTACGGTGCATGGATGACACAAGGTATCGCCAGCTAGATAGAGATCCCGGGTCTTCGAAAACTGTGTTCATGGGACATCGAAGGTGACTTCGTGACGATGACCCGTGGAGGAAACGCAAGGATTTGTTCGATGGTGAAACCGAACCCCGAAAATGCCCGTGTACGAGGAGCGGCGAGGAAATAGACAAGCTGTTGAAAAATTGGAAAGACTGCCCACTGCCGGGAAAGAAGCAAAAGGCTCCAGAGCCGGGAAAGAAGCGAAAGGCGCCAGAGCCGCTGCTGAAGGTATGGAAAACGAGGTCTGTTTTCTGGGACTTGCCGTACTGGAAGATCCACCGTGTGCCTCACAGTCTTGATGTCATGCATATCACGAAAAACGTGTGCGAGAGTCTGCTTGGTACCCTGCTCAACATGCCAGAGAGGACCAAAGATGGGACGAAAGCAAGGGCAGACTTGAAATCAATGGGCATCAGGCAGGAGCTTCACGCTATATATGATGATGATGATGATGATGATGATGATGATGATGAGGCAAAGCAGGACATAGAAAGTCGTCGCAAAGGCAAAAAGGCCAAGAAGACCGGAAATGACTTCCCTCCCGCGTGCTTCACTCTAAGTCAGGAGGAGATCGAGCAGTTTTTCACCTGCCTCTTAGGAGTAAAACTTCCTTACGGTTACGCGGGGAAGATAAGCAGATACCTAGACCCAGCGAAGTAGAAGTTCAGCGGGATGAAGTCTCATGACTGTCACGTGCTGATGACGCAGATACTTCCAGTTGCAATCCGTGGGATCATGGACGCGCACGTCCGTGAAACGCTATTTGGCCTTTGCAACTTCTTCGACGTCATCTCTCGGAAGTCGATTGGCATGAGGCAACTCAGAAGGCTACAGGAAGAGATCGTGGTGATACTATGCGAGCTTGAGATGTACTTCCCGCCCGCATTCTTCGATGTTATGGTGCATCTGCTAGTCCATATAGTGGAGGATATCATCCAACTTGGGCCGACGTTCCTGCACAGCATGATGGCGTTCGAAAGGATGAATGGTGTCATCAAAGGATACGTTCACAACATGTCACGTCCAGAGGGAAGCATAGCCAGGGGCTTCCTGACCGAAGAGTGCATCTCGTACTGCACGAATTATCTAGGCATCGAGAACCCCGTTGGTCTGCCCGTCAACAGGCACCTCGGCAGGCTCGCTGGATGGGGTCACCGTGAGGGTCCCGTGAAATGCATGTCGACTTCGAGGGTCGACTCGCCGACTTTGAAAGAGCAAACCTAGTCGCGCTACAACACATAGACGTGGTCGATCCTTGGGTGGTAGAGCACAAAACCTTTATTAAGAAGACGTACAATGACCGAGGCCAACAGAGGATGGACGGAGATATACTCAAAGAGCACAACTCATGTTTCACGCGTTGGTTCAAGCAGAAGCTTCTGTCGTACCCTTTACATGAGGATTCTTCCGCGGAAGAACAACTCATATTCGCCTTGTCACAGGGCGCCGAGCACAACCTGATGACCTATGAGGCGTACGATATCAACGGCTACACATTCTACACCGAGGCCAAGGACATGAAGAGCGATGGTTATCAGAACTCCGGGGTAACGATGGAATCCTACACCGGTAACGACAAGGACAGATACTACGGAAGGATCGAGGAGATCTGGGAGCTGAGCTACGCTGGAGAGAAGGTCCCGATGTTCCGTGTCAGATGGGCCAAGAGGGTCATAAAAGAAGACCGGTATTTCACCACCATGGTTATACCCGAAGCCAAATCCAAAATCGCGGGCGCAAACGTCACCGTGAAAAATGAGCCATGGGTACTGGCTTCCTAAGTGGACCAATGCTTCTTCATTACCGACCCGCCAAAGCCCAGTCGTGTTGTCGTGAGGAGAGGCAAAAGGAAGATCATCGGAATGAATGGAGTAGCCAATGAGCAAGACTTCGACAAGTACGGCGACCCGAGGATCGAACATGACGACGATGATGAAGTAGCAGCATACACCACAAGAAGAAGCAGGACCACCCTACCTAAAGGACGTCCGTTCCACAGAAGAACTCCATTTGCGAAAAAGAAGGGCAAGAAGATTGTGAACAGATAGCTAGCTAAGATCGATTGTATTTAAATCGTAGACTTCATTTCTCGATTGTATTTCATGGGCACTTTTTGAACTATCATGAATATTTTTTAATTTCATGGACACTCGCCGCCGCCGCCGCCCTCGATTCCCCTACTAAACCGCCGCCGCCGACCCCCCGCACCCCTCCCCTACTGAACCGCCACCGCCGACCCCCCGCACCCCTCCCCTACTCAACCGCCGCCGCCGACCCCCCGCACCGTCCCCCCACACCCTGCCCCGCTCCACCGGCATTATTGTTTGATGATATTTTTTAAAAAATTATTACTGTCTTATAAAAAATATTACTATTATGATTTAAACAAGTTTGAACATATTTAAACACAAATAAGTATCAAACAGCATTTTAAATGAAAAAAAAATTGTGGAGCCAGGGAATCGAACCCAGGAACTCCTGGTGTGAGAACTGGCTGCTGACCAGTCGAGCTAGTAGAGTGAGCTTGATGTGGTTCAGGTCAGGTTGAATATAACCTGTTGGCTCGAGCAGAAAAATTTTTACTAATGGCGCACCAGGGTGAGGTGCGCCATTAGTGTGTATGTACTTATGACGGACCGAGGGGTGGTGCGCCATTAGTATTGTGCCGCCCCCCATCCATAGTTCCTCCCCGGCGGCCCACCTCTCTCCCTGGCCCTCGATCCCCTCTCTCTCCCTCGCCCTCACCCTCGATCCCCTTCCCCGACGCTGCTGCCCCGCCGCCTTCTCGACGCCGCTGCCCCGCCGCCTGCCCTGCCCCCAATCATCGTCTTCAAGGAAGGGCTCGGGGAAGCAAGAAGGCACCGCGGCCTCCTCGACGCTGCCGCCCGCCGCCTTCTCGACACCGCCCCGACGCCGCTGCCCCGCCGCCTCGACGCCGCCCCGACGCCGCTGCCCCGCCGCCTGCCCTGCCCCCCATCGTCGTCTTCGAGGAAGGGCTCGGGGAAGCAAGAAGGCATCGCGGCCTCCTCGACGCCGCCGCCCGCCACATTCTCGACGCTCCGCCACCCGCCGCCTTCTCGACGCCGGCACCCACCCCCCTCCCTCAGGTGATTCCTCACCCTAGTTCTTATCAGTTGCGCTACTGCTGCTGGATTTCACTACAGAGATACCACTCCCTAGTTCTTCATCTGATGAAATCCTAAAAATTGCCTTGACCTGCCTGTTACTCAACTCATAACTGCTTGGGTTCAGCACAACACATTACTATCTTGCCACTGCAAATTACATGGTCTAAATCATACTTTTCTGCAATTGTTATATTTTCTTATATGTAACCTACAGGTACATGGCACAAAACATTGTTTCTGTGAACAAACTGCCCATGAGCTTGATTTTCATCGTATAGAATACAATTTTGTATGCATCCTGTTTATTCAGTATCCCCTTTGATTGTAGTTCATTATCATTTCTTTGGCTGCCAGATTACACAACAAGAGTTTACTGAGATGGCATGGCAATCAATTGTTTTGGCACCTGAAGTGGCCAAAGAAAGCAAACACCCACTCCCTAGTTTTGATACAAGAAGTTACTTCTATTGATAGACTATGTAATTAAGAAAGGATCAATAGATATTTTTTGTTTTTAATAGGCTGAACACCCACTGCCTACTTGAGTAAAGGAATAACCTGGGTTTCACTATCAGCAATAATGACATGTCCATAGTGGAAAACAGAGAATTGATTGCCAATATCATGGTAACTACTACTAAACTATGCAAGTTATGTTTTAAAAACCAAGATAGTTTAGTAGTACAACAAGTAGATGCAGCAACAATGCCATCATTAAATAAACAAGCTGGTGCTATGATTGTTAGTGACAATCCCATAAAAACTATTACTAGGCTGGTCCAGAAATTAGTATATATATGACTAATAAACCTAACATATAGTGAGTCCAAAGTCCGAGCTCTCAATATTATCAAGAAACCAACATGTGTTAGACAATCTCATGAAGCACGTTGCAACTATCTATCTAACTTCTAGATTACTTGAAATAATTAAATTTTCAGTTGAGCAGTGCACACTGTAGTTCTGTTTGGATTAAATTCAGACAATAAAATCACACCACTCTGCTGCAAACATGTCTTGATTTAATTATTCAGCAATATGTATATTATTCCATCCAATATGTATATCCTTAACTTCTGTTAGATGGTGCTTTGGTCGAACGGGCAACTATAACCTTATTTCCTGCATTATTAATCTTACAACGTCATTATGTCACTGATTGAGCACTATACTAAGATATTTTTTTCTATAAATAAGTTGGCATCTACAAAGTCTATTTCGTTCCAAGGACACCATATTTCTGTCAACTTCCTGTAGAATTAGATGGATGTATATGTCTGTCTACTTCTTCTAGAACTAGTGTATTACCAAGATTCCAACACTATTTATGTTGTATCCAGATTGAAAATACCAAGTAGCATTTTGCATACTCTTTCAGATTCAATGTGACTAGAATTCACTTGTTCTTATATGGGTGAAACTTCACTTGTTTTTAGGCTAGTGTATGGTGTTTGCTTTATTCTGTCATCATTTGTAACTATGTCACAAATAAATTGTTCCTTCTTCTGTATTTGACAAGTAATGACTGTTGATAAGCTGAGGCATGTATTAAGATGTTTCTTTGCTCTGAATTACTTGTGATGCCTCTGAATTACTTGTGATCACATTGAGAAAGACTTGTAAAGATGATGATCATCTTTTATAGAAAACAATTTGTGATGATTTTGCTAGTTTGCTGGGTTTTGTCTCCGACCAGTGTGTCGTGATGAATTTGCAGGTACCCCGGGAGGCCCTTGAGTTTGCCGGAATGTCGATTAACTTCCGTTCCGGCAAATTCGGGTACTCCATATGTCTTATTTTCAGCAAAGGTCATGCTGAAATTTTCCGTGAATTTTAGCATGACTTTGCTAAAAATAGGACATATGGGGTACTTGTGACTAATGCATGGGCCGGGGTATCTTAGTAGTTAATTAAGTAGGATCAAGTGCCCCGGGGTACTTGTGACTAATGCATGGCTTTTAGGGTGCCTCGGCGTCGAAAAACCCTCAATGATAAAAGCTTAGATTTTAGGATGCCTCGGTGTCGACAAACCCTAAATGATGAGACCATGATCTTGTTCCTTGACAATAAACAACTTTTTGACCAAACTTTGTTTCTATTTAGAGAGAAACATGGCCCACAACGATGAGGTCGGGGGTTCGGGCGGCAAGGCATTCTGGGAGCTGTCCCAGGAGATGGAGGAACAACCTCACTTGTATGAGGACACCGCCTTCCCCACCGATCCTGAGACCACTGATGGTGCCACCGAGGATGACCCCACTGATGCCACCACTGATGGTGCCGCCGAGGATGCCACCACTGATGATGGCGGCGCACGCACAGATGGCAACCAGAAGAGGCAACGGAAGGACCGGCGCCCGACCGTGCTCCGCACCCTCAAGGAGGAAGTTACTGAAGTGGACTCCGACGGGAATCCAACAGCGCCCGAACGAATAGTCAAGGGGTACTCGCTTCAGCTCAGGTGCATTCTCCGGAGCACCGTCTCGATCAACACCGAGAACCTGAGGCATCCTGACCGAGGGATTTTGCGCAACCTCCTCTTCACGAAGCTGCATGAACGATACAAGTTCCCCGCTGAATTTGAAAACACAAGCCTCAAAGGGAATAAAGTGAACAATGCTGCCCTCACGAAGATGAGCAAGGCCCTGTCTACTTGGAAAAGCAATGTGAAGAGAATGATCGAGAAAGGTGAGAGTTATGAGAAGATCAAGGAGAAAAATCCTTCGATCACCGAAGATGACTACAACGACTTCAAGATCAATTGCTCGAGCACCGCACACTCCCAATCAAGTCAGTGGGGGAAAGAAATGCGGGAGCTGAACTTAGGGGAACACACACTCGGTCCCGGCGGTTATAGAGTGGCGGAGCCTATATGGGACAAGGAGGAGGCAGACCGTGCCGAGCAAGGCCTACCGCCCCTCTTCGATAAATACGGTGACAAGCAGACCAGGAACTATGTCAGGGCTCGGTACAAGAAGGACCCGAAAATAAAGGAGCTTACCACGGATCCGAAGACCAGGGCGCTTGAGCTTGTTCTGGTAAGGAATACACCCCCGCGTAATTAGCTCCATATGGTTGCATTCTAATTAATGAAGCCAAATTTCTAAATGGTTCACATTCCTTCCGCAGGCGACAGAAAGCAGTAGCGCGGGGTCGACTAAGAGCAACCCTTGGGACACCACTCTAAATAGGGCGTTGAATGTAATGAAGAACAAGGATAAGCTCAGTAAGCCGACGTCAGCTGGTCGTGTGGCCGGCAAAGGCTTGTCGACAAAATGGGGGTCATACTATAACACTGGTGGACGAAAGGAGAAAAAGACCAGCTCGGAAAGCCAGGCGCGCTAGGTTCAAGAACTCAAGGCACAGGTGGCGCGGATTCCGGAGATTGTCCAAGAGCAAGTGCAACAACAACTCGGAGCGACGATCACCGCCATTGTGCCTACCTTAATCCAGGGGTTGAGTGCGTGGATTGCGGGCGGCCAATAGGGGCCGCCCCCGATTCCTAGCTTCACTGCCAGCAACTCGCAGAACGCGATGGCGGGGCCATTGGTGTCTCCAACGGAGGCGACACTGGTGTCTCCGACGCCGGCACGGGAGCTTAATGCACCCGGGGGTACGCCGGCCGGCACCTCTGCAACAACCGGCCTCTCCGTCAACTGCACGCGCGCCGTTGGCGGTGCCTCTACATTAGCCGAGCTCGACGCCATCATCACGGTAACTAATTAAGCCTCTCTCGGCCGAGGACTTCATCTCCTTGCCTTTGACTGGGCATCCCTAACGCCCTACATGTTTTCGCAGGGCACCGCCGACGTTCCGTGCACTCTCCTGCACTTCGTGAACAATGAGTTGGTCGATGTCGCCAAGGGAAAAATCTTCAACCGGGCAACCCCTTGTTCCACGGTACCCAGATGCCACCCAACTTGTTTAGGGTTCAACTGGTTCGTGTGCTGCCAGGCTGCAACGAGTTGTTACCTCCGATTCGACCCGTCGGGGCCGACGATGATGACGTGATGACCCTCAGCACCTGCCTGAGCTGGCCCCTGCTTTGGCCGAAGAGCCAGATTCGTTTGGGGCCGGGGGACACCACCCCAAAGACAACACCGCCAGTCGTGCTGGCGCCAAGTCGGCCCCATGGTAAGACCGCCGCAACGGTGCCGGACATCCCTATGCCACTGGATCCAAACATGCATATGGCACAGGATCAGAACGACGACGACGACGATACATTTGCCAACATCGATCGGTACTTTGCCAATCATGGGTACGATGGCGACTTCATGGGGCCTCCTTCTCAAGAACCCAACCCAACAAAAGACGTGCGCGATCTAGCTGGTACCGCGGAGAAGCCAAGTTGCAACAGGCGTCGTCTGCCGTTCAGCTCTCAGGAGACGCCTACAGCTGCCGACTTCACCGAGCCTCAGATAGGCGAGGTGCGAAATATTCTCAGCCCCAACACACTCAAGAAGGCGGTCTGGGAGCAGAACTCGGTCCCATTACAGGAGAAGAAGAAGGCACGCAAAAGAAAGACTAACAAGGGTGCGGGCCAGCCGGCACCGAGTACGATCCGTGCTCAGGACGGGCCACCTTCACCTGAGGATTTAATGAGGAGGGTGCATGTGGCGGGTAGGCTGATGCTACCGAGAAATATGCTCGATGTTGCAGCCGGTGCTATGCGGAGTCTGCATGACAGTGTTCTTTCTTTGGAGAAGCGGCGTCTCAGAGAGAAGGATGTGGCATACCCGATTTTCGTGGCCAAGGTGCCAGAGGGCAAGGGCTTTGTGGATAACTCCATCCGGGGTACGATCGTCCTGCGGTTTGATAACATCCACGCTATGTTGAACCTTCATCCGCTGCACTACACCTTCGTTCAGCTATTTTCGCTGAGTATGGAGATGCGGATCATTCGCGACAAGACCCCGGACATCGTGATAGTCGACCCCTTCTACATGCGTGCCAAGATCTTGGGCAGCGCTGGGGACCGGCAAGTCGCGAGTTCTTACCTCGAAGGCGTCATTCTGGCAAACCCAGATAAGGATAACTTCCTCGTGCCTTACTTTCCCGAGTAAGTCCTCCCCTCAACCGCCCCGTAATTTACGAATTCTTAGATTTCGATCGTTTTTCTTTTAAAATTCCGTGTTTTCTGCAGTGACACACATTGCACGCTCATCCTCCTTAGCCCCAAATATTCCATGGCCACGTATTTCGACCCGGACCGTCAGTCGAACGTAGACTACACAAATGTCAAGAAGGTTCTTGATGATGTTCTCCCCGGCTACGCCCAATCTGGAGGCACCTTCAACAGGCCTATTCGTAAGTACGGCAAGCACGTGTTCTCCCACAATACGACGTTCTGCTGCGTCAAGCAGCTGCCTGGCGGTCAGAAGGGTGCCTACTACGCCATCCATCACATGCGGGCGATCGTACGGGACCATCATCAACTTCTGCTACCGAGTAAACTCAAAGATTGGTCCGCGAGCGTGTCGGCAATCCAGGACGCGGACATCAGACAAGAATTCTTTCGCATCCAGTCGGAGTTTGCGGAAATCATCCATCAAGATGTCCTTCGTACCTCGGGGCAGTTCTACCTCAGAAATCAACCGTCCAACAGTGAGATAGACGGAATGCTACAAATGCAGGCTGACAACGCCCGTAATTTCATGACTCCCACGATAGACGGCGGCTTCATCCACGCTCCGGTCCCTTGTGTCGAGTCGAAATAAATGATGCTGTGTCTAGTTCTGAAACATCGATTGGCTCATGTTGTAATTAAACTTTAATGAACTTGTAGTATGTCTCTTTGGTTTCGAGAGTCGTTCAACTTAGATGTAATTGATGCTATTAATGTCTTGCTTTTCTCTTCCGATCGTTCTGTTGCATACTTATATATTGCTTATGTATTGTCTGTGAATTGGTACTAACGTTTCATTTCGCTAGTGCATAGCGATGCCGTCGTATGTCGTGTACAAGGGTAAGGTTCCCGGAGTCTACGACGACTGGGAGGAGTGTCGGAGACAGGTTCACCGATTCAGCGGTAACAGTTACAAAAGGTACACCACTAGGGCCGAGGCCGAATCTAGATACGCCCGCTATCTAGCACGAGAGGGGAGGGAGCGTTGGAGGAACCGGATGAAGACGAGCTTCATCGTGATGATGCTCATCGTGATGACCGCAGCTCTCTTCTATGTGATGGTAGTTTAGATGATCGATATCGACTTGTAATGTGAAGACAAACTCGCTACTCGCGGTCTCGAGACTTGTAATATAATGTTCTATCTTTGTTTGGTCTTTTCAATTCGGAGACTAATGTGATGAATTGTATTTGGAGACTAATATGATGAATTGTATTCAGAGACTAATCTTCTATTGTATTCAATGAATCTGTTGTTGATGTGTGCTATCTATATTTTGTCCAATTATACATTTTGTAACCAGTGCAAAAAAACAGAAAATTAAAAAATTAAAAAAAACCTAATATTCATACTAATCGCGCATCACATCACAGTGCGCCATTAGTATGCCAGAGGATACTAATGGCGCATCTTTAAGCAGTGCGCCATTAGTATGCTGAGGTTACTAATGGCGCATCACCCTGTGGTGCGCCATTAGTATACCAAAGCACCTGGCTATACATGCCCCTGGGAGGCATACTAATGGCGCACCGTGCCCTATACTAATGGCGCACCAGTGGTGCGCCATTAGTATACCAGATACTACTGGCGGCATGCTAGTAATGGCGCACCACTAATGCGCCATTAATGGCCAAATTAGGTGCGCCATTAGTATCCCTTTTTCTAGTAGTGAAAGCACGGAGTCAAGTAGAGGGAATAACAGTGTAGTCACTACCTAAGACAGAGTTATATTACAAAGGCAAGCTTGTCGCAGCCCTAATGAATCGCCTTCATGACTTGGCCAGTAGCGACAAGAAAAGGAAGGGGGAGGCGGCCTAATCCACACGGTCGCCCTCGATCCTCTTGATCGCGGCCACCTTCTCCACTATGGGCGCGACGAGGGCCCTGATCTCCTCGAGGTCGGCCTCTGCCGGCAGGGATTTGAGGACGTTGGTGAGCCTGATGCCGGGGTTGCGGAAGGCGACCTTCACCAACACCTTCTCGAGGGCTCCAGCGATGGCTTCGCGTGTCTCGCCGGCCAGCTGCTCTGGGATCGCATTCCGGAGATGCTTGAGGGCTGCCACCACGCCCTTGAAGAACGAAGTGAGGTTGGCGCTAGGTGGGATGTTCTCGCCAGTGGGGTACTCATGGCCCTCCATCCCCAGCAGCGTCAGCTCCTTGTCGATGGAGGCGGCGATGTCCACGAGGCCCTCGGTCCACTGCTCCACCGTTGCCCTGAATTCGTTCTGGATGACCGCGGCGCTCTCCAACAAAGCCTCGTTGTCCGCGACCTCCTTCCGCAAGGCCAGCTCTTGCTCCTTGGCGCTGTCCAGCGCCTTGGACAAGGTGTCCAGCTTCAACTCGAGGTCGGCGTTGGAGTCCTTGGCGGCGTTGAGCTCCTTGATCTTCTCGGCGAAGCGACCCTACAGCTCACCAAGGGCGTGGGCACCCTTCTCGCGCTCCTGCTTGAGCGCGGCGAGCTCCTCGCCGCTCGCCTTGAGGTCGGAGTCAAGCTGCACCACCCTCGCCTCCAGTGCCTCCTTGGCGGTCTCGGCGGCCGCGGCAGCATCTCGCGCCTCCTTGAGAGCTCCGCCGAGCGCTTTCTCGTGTGCGGCGACCTCCTCCTCGTGGCTGGCGAGGCTGGCCTTCTGCTGCGCCAGCTCGCCCTCCCGCGCGGCTAGCCCCGCGGCGGCAAGCCTTTGCTGCTCCTCGGCTTCCGCCTTCTTGAGGATGAAAGCCGTCCGCGCCTCGTCGAGCTGCCTTCGCTCCTCCGCCAAGGAACGGAGGGCCTCCTGGTTGAGCTCCCGGAGCTCCCCGGCGCGTTTCTCCATGTCCGCTCCCGCCTTCATGACAAGCGCTTCCCGGCGTTCCACCTGAGCTTGTCGGGCGCAGTAGAGCGACACCAGCTTCCGGAGCAGCCGCTCCTCTTCAGGCTCGCCGCCGCTGCTGCTTGGCGCGTCAACCAGCGTCAGCCCGGCGGAAGCGAGCACCTCTCCGTTCAAGGCCTCCCCCTCGACTGACGCCATGGAAGTCGACTCCCAGGGGAGCTTGATGAAGATATCGTCGCCGGCCTTCAGGTAGGCGCCTGGCTGGGGCTCCTTGGGGCCCGACGCCGCCGCAGAGGCGGGATCGGCGGCCGGCGCAGCGCCTGGCGCTCCTGCGGCCTCAGGGCCGTCAGTACGATCGCCGGCCCCCTCACCCGCGGCTGCCTCGGCGGCCTCTTCGCCGACCGGATCTTCAGCACCCTCCACCTCCCCGGTGGCGGCCAGGTCGTCGGTATGGCCGCGCGCGTCCTCCTCGACGATGACCTCGGTCTCCATCGGGTCCATGGCGGGCTGGTCTGAAGGCCGAAGGAGGGGGAGAAGTCAAGCAACTATCCGAAGAAGAAGAACCCCAGGGGAGTTTCGAGGCAAGAAGGTTACCTGGGCCAGGGTCTGCCGTCGCGGTCTCCGCCGCCAAGGGGCCGCCGGCATCGTCCCTCGCCGGAGACGGCTCTCTTGCTAGGGACTGCTCCCTTGCCGGGGGCTGCTCCCGCTCCCTTGCCGGAGCCTGCTCCCTTGCCGGGGACGTCTCCCTCGCCGGGTAACTCCCCCTTGGCGGTGTAGTTGTAGCAGGTGGCTCATCGGGGGCGGTCTCCGGACGCTCCTGGTGGGGTTGCTCTGCTCCTACACGAATCGTCAGCCAGATGTCAGAAGAAGCAAAGGGTACCCGGGCGCGCCCAACGGCGAGAAGCAACCCATATGCTTACGCTGGGGGCTGCGTAGGGGGCTGCTCTGAGGATTAGTTGGTGGGTCCGGCAAGGTCATCTCAGGCGCACCCCCTGCCGCCACGGAGGGCTCGTCGTCGAGGATGACCACTGGGACCTTGGGTCTCTTTGCCACCCTCTGAGCCAGAGTCCTGAAAAGGACCAAATTCGGAGGAAAGCAAATCAGATGCGAGGCACAACTACAAGAATTGAAGAGACACAAGAACAGCGGGGATCTTACTCCTCTCCCTCTTCCTCGTCGGAGCTAAGTGAAGGAAATATGCCCTAGAGGCAATAATAAAGTTATTATTTATTTCCTTAATTCATGATAAATGTTTATTATTCATGCTAGAATTGTATTAACAGGAAACATAATACATGTGTGAATACATAGACAAACAGAGTGTCACTAGTATGCCTCTACTTGACTAGCTCATTAATCAAAGATGGTTATGTTTCCTAACCATGAACAAAGAGTTGTTATTTGATTAACGAGATCACATCATTAGTTGAATGATCCGATTGACATGACCCATTCCATTAGCATAGCACCCGATCGTTTAGTATGTTGCTATTGCTTTTATCCATGACTTATACATGTTCCTTTAACTATGAGATTATGCAACTCCCGTTTACCGTAGGAACACTTTGTGTGCTACCAAACGTCACAACGTAACTGGGTGATTATAAAGGTGCTCTACAGGTGTCTCCGAAGGTACATGTTGGGTTGGCGTATTTCGAGATTAGGATTTGTCACTCCGATTGTCGGAGAGGTATCTCTGGGCCCTCTCGGTAATGCACATCACATAAGCCTTGCAAGCATTGCAACTAATGTGTTAGTTGTGAGATGATGTATTACGGAACGAGTAAAGAGACTTGCCGGTAACGAGATTGAACTAGGTATTGGATACCGACGATCGAATCTCGGGCAAGTAATATACCGATGACAAAGGGAACGACGTATGTTGTTATGCGGTCTGACCGATAAAGATCTTCGTAGAATATGTAGGAGCCAATATGGGCATCCAGGTCCCGCTATTGTTTATTGACCGGAGACGTGTCTCGGTCATGTCTACATTGTTCTCGAACCGTAGGGTCCGCACGCTTAAGGTTTCGATGACAGTTATATTATGAGTTTATGAGTTTTGATGTACCGAAGGAGTTCGGAGTCCCGGATGAGATCGGGGACATGACGAGGAGTCTCGAAATGGTCGAGATGTAAAGATCGATATATTGGACGACTATATTCGGACATCGGAAAGGTTCTGAGTGATTCGGGTATTTTCGGGAGTATCGGGGAGTTACGGGATTACGGGAGAAGTAATGGGCCTTGATGGGCTTTAGTGGGAAGAGGAAAAGGCTGCTGCGCCCCCCCTCCCCTCTAGTCCGAATTGGACTAGGGAAAAGGGGGCCGGCCACCTCTCCTTCTCCTCCTATTCCTTCTCCCTTCCTCCCCTCTTGGTGGACTCCTACTAGGACTTGGAGACCTAGTAGGACTCCACACCCTGGCGCGCCAAACCCTAGGCCGGCCACCCCTCCCTTGCTCCTTTATATACGGGGGCAGGGGGCACCCCATGACACACAATTGATCATTGAGATCTTTCCTTAGCCGTGTGCGGTGCCCCCTTCCACCAAATTCCACCTCGGTCATATCGTTGCAGTGCTTAGGCGAAGCCCTGCGCCGGTAACACATCAAGATCGTCACCACGCCGTCGTGCTGACGGAACTCTTCCCCAACACTTTGCTGGATCGGAGCCCGGGGATCGTCATCGAGCTGAACGTGTGCCAAGAACTCGGAGGTGCCGGAGTAACGGTGCTGTGATCGGTTGGATCGCGAGGAGAACGTACGACTACTTCCTCTACGTTGAGTCAACGCTTCCGCTTCGGTCTACGAGGGTACGTAGACAACACTCTCCCCTCTCGTTGCTATGCATCACCATGATCTTGCGTGTGCGTAGGAATTTTTTTGAAATTACTACGTTCCCCAACAGTGACATCCGAGCCTAGGTTTTTATGGTTTGATGTTATTTGCACGAGTAGAACACAAGTAAGTTGTGGACGATACAAGTCATACTGCCTACCAGCATGTCATACTTTGGTTCAGCGGTATTGTTGGACGAGATGATCCGGACCAACCTTACGCGTACGCTTACGCGAGACCGGTTCCCTCGACGTGCTTTGCACATAGATGGCTTGCGGAAGACTGTCTCTCCAACTTTAGTTGAACCGAGTGTGGCTACGCCCGGTCCTTGAGAAGGTTAAAACGGAGTCTATTTGACAAACTATCGTTGTGGTTTTGATGTGTAGGTAAGATGAGTTCTTGCTTAAGCCCGTAGCAGCCACGTAAAACTTGCAACAACAAAGTAGAGGACGTCTAACTTGTTTTTGCAGGGCATGTTGTGATGTGATATGGTCAAGACATGATGCTAAATTTTATTGTATGAGATGATCATGTTTTGTAACCGAGTTATCGGCAACTGGCAGGAGCCATATGGTTGTCGCTTTATTGTATGCAATGCAATCGCGATGTAATGCTTTACTTTATTACTAAGCGGTAGTGATAGTCGTGGAAGCATAAGATTGGCGACACGACAACGATGCTACGATGGAGATCAAGGTGTCGCGCCGGTGACGATGGTGATCATGACGGTGCTTCGAAGATGGAGATCACAAGCACGAGATGATGATGGCCATATCATATCACTTATATTGATTGCATGTGATGTTTATCTTTTATGCATCTTATCTTGCTTTGATTGACGGTAGCATTATAAGATGATCTCTCACTAATTATCAAGAAGTGTTCTCCCTGAGTATGCACCGTTGCGAAAGTTCTTCGTGCAGAGACACCACGTGATGATCGGGTGTGATAGGCTCTACGTTCAAATACAACGGGTGCAAAACAGTTGCACACGCGGAATACTCAGGTTTAACTTGACGAGCCTAGCATATAACAGATATGGCCTCGGAACACGGAGACCGAAAGGTCGAGCGTGAATCATATAGTAGATATGATCAACATAATGATGTTCACCATTGAAGACTAAGCCATTTCACGTGATGATCGGTCATGGTTTAGTTGATTTGGATCACGTGATCACTTAGAGGATTAGAGAGATGTCTATCTAAGTGGGAGTTCTTAAGTAATATGATTAATTGAACTTAAATTTATCATGAACTTAGTCCTGGTAGTATTAGCATATCTATGTTGTAGATCAATAGCTCGCGTTGTTGCTTCCCTATGTTTATTTTGATATGGTCCTAGAGAAAATTGTGTTGAAAGATGTTAGTAGCAATAATGCGGATTGGATCCGTGATCTGAGGTTTATCCTCATTGCTGCACAGAAGAATTATGTCCTTGATGCACCGCTAGGTGACGGACCTATTGCAGGAGTAGATGCAGACGTTATGAACGTTTTGCTAGCTCAATATGATGACTACTTAATAGTTTAGTGCACCATGCTTAACGGCTTAGAATCGGGACTTCAAAGACGTTTTGAACGTCATGGACCATATGAGATGTTCCAGGAGTTGAAGTTAATATTTCAAGCAAATACCCGAGTTGAGAGATATGAAGTCTCCAACAAGTTCTATAGCTAAAAGATGGAGGAGAATCGCTCAACTAGTGAGCATGTGCTCAGATTGTCTGGGTACTACAATCGCTTGAATCAAGTGGGAGTTAATCTTCCAGATAAGATAGTGATTGACAGAATTCTCTAGTCACCATCACCAAGTTAGTAGAACTTCGTGATGAACTATAATATGCAAGGGATAACGGAAAATATTCCCAAGCTCTTCGCAATGCTAAAATCGGCGAAGGTAGAAATCAAAGAAAAACATCAAGTGTTGATGGTTGACAAGATCACTAGTTTCAAGAAAAGGGCAAAAGGAAAGAAGGGGAACTTCAAGAAGAACAGCAAGCAAGTTGCTGCTCAAGTGAAAAAGCCCAAGTCTGGTCCTAAGCCTGAGACTAAGTGCTTATACTGCAAAGGGACTGGTCACTGGAAGTGGAACTACCCCAAGTGATTGGCGGATAAGAAGGATGGCAAAGTGAACATAAGTATATTTGATATACATGTTATTGATGTGTACTTTACTAGTGTTCATAGCAACCCCTCAGTATTTGGTACTAGTTCAAGTTGCTAAGTTTAGTAACTCGAAACGGGAGTTGCAGAATGAACAAAGACTAGTTAAAGGGCAAGGTGACGATGTGTGTTGGAAGTGGTTCCAAGATTGATATGATCATCATCACACACTCCCTATACTTTCGGGATTAGTGTTGAAACTAAATAAGTGTTATTTGGTGTTTGCGTTGAGCATGAATATGATTTGATCATGTTAATTGCAATACAGTTATTCATTTAAGTTAGAGAACAATTGTTGTTCTGTTTACATGAATAAAACCTTCTATGGTTATACACACCAATGAAATGGTTTGTTGGATCTCGATCATAGTGATACACATATTCATAATATTGAAGCCAAAAGATGCAAAGTTAATAATGATAGTGCAACTTATTTGTGGCACTGCCGTTTAGGTCATATTGGTGTAAAGCGCATGAAGAAACTCCATGCTGATGGATTTTTGGAATCACTTGATTATGAATCACTTGATGCTTGCGAACCGTGCCTCATGGGCAAGATGACTAAGACACCGTTCTCTGGAAAAATGGAGCAAGCAACAGATTTGTTGGAAATCATACATACTAATGTATGTGGTCTGATGAATATTAAAGCTCGCGACAAGTATCATTATTTTCTGACCTTCACAGATGATTTGAGCAGATATGGGTATATCTACTTGATGAAACATAAGTCTGAAACATTTGAAAAGTTCAAGGAATTTCAGAGTGAAGTGGAGAATCATCGTAACAAGAAAATAAAAGTTTCTACGATATGATTGTGGAGGAGAATATTTGAGTTACGAGTTTGGTCTTCAATTAAAACAATGTGGAATAGTTTCACAAACTCATGCCACCTGGAACACCACAGCATAATGGTGCGTCCGAACGTCATAACCGTACTTTATTGGATATAGTACAATCTATGATGTCTTTTACCGATCTACCACTATCGTTTTTGGGGATATGCATTAAAGACAGCTGCATTCACGTTAAAAAGGGCACCATCTAAGTCCGTTGAGACGACACAATCTGAACTATGGTTTGGCAAGAAACCAAAGTTGTCGTTTCTTAAAGTTTGGGGCTGCGATGCTTATGTGAAAAAGCTTCAACCTAATAAGCTCGAACCCAAATCGGAGAAATGTGTCTTCATAGGATATCCAAAGGAAACTGTTGGATACACCTTCTATCAAAGATCCGAAGGCAAGACTTTTGTTGCTAAGTTCGGAAACTTTCTAGAGAAAGAGTTTCTTTCGAAAGAAGTGAGTGGGAGGAAAGTAGAACTTGGTAAGGTAATTGTACCTTCTCCCTTATTGGAAAGTAGTTCATCACAGAAATCTGTTCCTGTGACTACTACATCAATTAGTGAGGAAGCTAATGATGATGATCATGTAACTTCAGATCAAGTTACTACCGAATCTCGTAAGTAAACCAGAGTGAGATCCGCACCAGAGTGGTACGGTAATCCTGTTCTGGAAGTCATGTTACTAGACCATGATGAACTTGCGAACTATGAGGAAGCGATGGTGAGCCCAGATTCCACGAAATGGTTTGAGGCCATGAAATCTGAGATATGATCCATGTATGAGAACAAAGTATGGACTTTGATGGATTTGCCCGATGATCGGCAAGCCATAGAAAATAAATGGATCTTCAAGAGGAAGACGGACACTGATAGTAGTGTTACTATCTACAAAGCTAGATTGTCGCAAAAGGTTTTCGACAAGTTCAAGGTGTTGACTACGATGAGAGTTTCTCACTCGTATCTATGCTTAAGTCTGTCCGAATCATGTTAGCAATTGCCGCATTTTATGAAATTTGGCAAATGGATCAACAAAACTGCATTCCTCAATGGATTTATTAAAAAAGAGTTGTATACGATGCAACTAGAAGGTTTTGTCGATCCTAAAGGTGTTAACAAAATATGCAAGCTCCAGCGATCCATCTATGGACTGGTGCAGGCATCTCGGAGTTGGAATATACACTTTGATAAGTTGATCAAAGCATATAGTTTTATACAGACTTGCGGTGAAGCCTGTATTTACAAGAAAGTGAGTGGGAGCACTACAACATTTCTGATAAGTATTATTGATCGGAAATAATGTAGAATTATTCTGTGAAGCATAAAGGAGTATTTGGAAGGAGTTTTTCGAAGAAGGACCTCGGTGAAGCTGCTTACATATTGAGCATCAAGATCTATAGAGATAGATCAAGACGCTTGATAAGTTTTTCAATTAGTACATACCTTGAAAAGATTTTGAAGTAGTTCAAAATGGAACAGTCAAAGAAAGAGTTCTTGCCTGTATTACAAGGTGTGAAATTGAGTAAGACTCAAAGCCCGACCACGGCAGATGATAGAAAGAGAATGAAAGTCATTTCCTATGCCTCAGCCATAGATTCTATAAAGTATGCCATGCTATGTACCAGATCTATTGTATACCCTACACTGTGTTAAGCAAGGGAGTACAATAGTAATCTAGGAAGTAGATCACTGGACATCGGTCAAAATTATCCTTAGTAAAATAAGGATATGTTTCTCGATTATGGATGTGACAAAAAGGTTCGTCGTAAAAGGTTACGTCGATGCAAGTTTTGACACTAATCTAGATGACTCTAAGTCTCAATCTAGATACATATTGAAAGTGGGAGCAATTAGCTAAAGTAGCTCCGTGCAGAGCATTGTAGACATAGAAAATTGCAAAATACATAACGGATCTGAATGTGGCAGACCCGTTGACTAAACTTCTCTCACAAGCAAAACATGATCACACCGTACTACTCTTTGGGTGTTAATCACATAGCGATGTGAACTAGATTACTGAATCTAGTAAACCCTTTGGGTGTTGGTCACATATCGATGTGAACTATGGGTGTTAATCACATGGTGATGTGAACTATTGCTGATAAATCACATGGCGATGTGAACTAGATTATTGACTCTAGTGCAAGTGGGAGACTGAAGGAAATATGCCCTAGAGGCAATAATAAAGTTATTATTTATTTCCTTAATTCATGATAAATGTTTTTTATTCATGCTAGAATTGTATTAACATGAAACATAATACATGTGTGAATACATAGACAAACAGAGTGTCACTAGTATGCCTCTACTTGACTAGCTCATTAATCAAAGATGGTTATGTTTCCTAACCATGAATAAAGAGTTGTTATTTGATTAACGAGATCACATCATTAGTTGAATGATCCGATTGACATGACCCATTCCATTAGCATAGCACCCGATCGTTTAGTATGTTGCTATTGCTTTTATCCATGACTTATACATGTTCCTTTAACTATGAGATTATGCAACTCCCGTTTACCGTAGGAACACTTTGTGTGCTACCAAACGTCACAACGTAACTGGGTGATTATAAAGGTGCTCTACAGATGTCTCCGAAGGTACATGTTGGGTTGGCGTATTTCGAGATTAGGATTTGTCACTCCGATTGTCGGAGAGGTATCTCTGGGCCCTCTCGGTAATGCACATCACATAAGCCTTGCAAGCATTGCAACTAATGTGTTAGTTGTGAGATGATGTATTACGGAACGAGTAAAGAGACTTGCCGGTAACGAGATTGAACTAGGTATTGGATACCGACGATCGAATCTCGGGCAAGTAATATACCGATGACAAAGGGAACGACGTATGTTGTTATGCGGTCTGACCGATAAAGATCTTCGTAGAATATGTAGGAGCCAATATGGGCATCCAGGTCCCGCTATTGGTTATTGACCGGAGACGTGTCTCGGTCATGTCTACATTGTTCTCAAACCGTAGGGTCCGCACGCTTAAGGTTTCGATGACAGTTATATTATGAGTTTATGAGTTTTGATGTACCGAAGGAGTTCGGAGTCCCGGATGAGATCGGGGACATGACGAGGAGTCTCGAAATGGTCGAGATGTAAAGATCGATATATTGGACGACTATATTCGGACATCGGAAAGGTTCTGAGTGATTCGGGTATTTTCGGGAGTATCGGGGAGTTACGGGATTACGAGAGAAGTAATGGGCCTTGATGGGCTTTAGTGGGAAGAGGAAAAGGCTGCTGCGCCCCCCCTCCCCTCTAGTCCGAATTGGACTAGGGAAAAGGGGGCCGGCCACCTCTCCTTCTCCTCCTATTCCTTCTCCCTTCCTCCCCTCTTGGTGGACTCCTACTAGGACTTGGAGACCTAGTAGGACTCCACACCCTGGCGCGCCAAACCCTAGGCCGGCCACCCCTCCCTTGCTCCTTTATATATGGGGGCAGGGGGCACCCCATGACACAAAATTGATCATTGAGATCTTTCCTTAGCCGTGTGCGGTGCCCCCTTCCACGAAATTCCACCTCGGTCATATCGTTGCAGTGCTTAGGCGAAGCCCTGTGCCGGTAACACATCAAGATCGTCACCACGCCGTCGTGCTGACGGAACTCTTCCCCGACGCTTTGCTGGATCGGAGCCCGGGGATCGTCATCGAGCTGAACGTGTGCCAAGAACTCGGAGGTGCCGGAGTAACGGTGCTGTGATCGGTTGGATCGCGAGGAGAACGTACGACTACTTCCTCTACGTTGAGTCAACGCTTCCGCTTCGGTCTACGAGGGTACGTAGACAACACTCTCCCCTCTCGTTGCTATGCATCACCATGATCTTGCGTGTGCGTAGGAAATTTTTTGAAATTACTACGTTCCCCAACACTAAGCGCGGGGCGGGAGGAAGAGGCGCCGACCTCCGGCCAGCCGCTCGTGTCCTGGGCAGGCTCGCCCTCGGCATCGTGCCCGGCAAGCTCTTCCTCGCCGGCAAACTCCACTCGATCGGCAAGGCTTTCCGCCTCCGCTGCGTCCGCCTCCGCCAATGTGAAGCCGAACTCGCCTGCGGCCGCGGCTGCCACGGCCTCCTCCATCCTGGAGGCGATGTACGCCAACTCCGCGTCGGTGGTGTCGCGGGTGAGACCCCTCTGCTCGTCGGCGTCGACTGGCCTCTCCACCAGGTCGTCGAAGAACGCCCGCACGACGTCGTCGGCGGGCTCCTGCCAAGTGGAGTCGATCCCGTGCGAGTTGCACAGCGGCATCATTGCAAAGATGCGGCTGAGTGACGAATTGTTGCACAACGGAACGACGCCTCGCGGCAGCCTGAACCATTCGGGGTGGTCGGGGTCGTGCTTGAACAGCGCCCTGAGCGTCCCGTCAAGCTCCAAGACGGTGAAATTGAAGTTGAGGCCAGGGCGCAGCCTCATGATATCCGCCGCATTCTGGAACTCCCAGGCAGGCCTCCTCTTCTCCTACAGGGGAGCGATGCGGCGGCGGAGGAAATCTGTGCCGACGGCCCCAACTGTGAGCCCGGCACGCCTGAGCCGCAGGATCCGGGTGATGGCAATCCGCAGCTTGTCATCGTCCGGGGCCACGTCGCTCCAATCCCTGCCGCGCACCACAGGGGTTTGGCGCATGACGGTGAATGGCTGCGGGTTCTCCTCGACGATCAGGCACCAGTCTGCCCTCCATTCCTCCCATTTGCTGCGGAGCTCTCCCTCCAGATAAGCATCCTACTTGCCGGGCTTCGAGATCCAGGCGATCCCGCCGGAGAGGGGCTCTCCTCTCTCTACTCGAGGCGTGAAGAAGTGGCGGAAGAGAGCTACGTTTGGAAAGACTCCGACAAAATTTTTGCAGAGATGTGCGAAGATTGCCATGGTCAAGACAACATTGGGGGTGAAATCGAGAAGGTGGAACCCGTAGGTGTTCATGATGTCACAGAAAAATTCAGAGAAGGGCGGGCAGAGCACGCAATAGAAGAACAAAGCAAAGAAGGGATACCCGGTCGGATACTCCTTCTGGGCGATGCCGGGAAGAACCCTCGTGCGCGGATGCGCTCGCGTCCTCGCCGACCAGAAGAGGTAGTATTCCTCCCTCAGGACCCACGCATCGAGCTCAGGAGGGAAGACCGCCTGCTCCTTTCGCTGCGCCTCGAGCCGCAGCGCCTCGACTGACTTCACGGCCTTCCCTTTTCCCTTGTCGCCCTGCGGGGCCATGGCGGAAAGATGGAGGGAGGTCGACAGCGTCGGTAGCACTGGTGGCGGCGGAAGGGGAGCGGAGCGCTGCTTCTCTTGGGAAGTGGCGGAGGATTTCGAGGAATCACAACTGGCGGGTGGGCGGACTGCCCCTGTCTCGCCTGCTTATAAGGGGAGGAGGGTGGCGTTTCGCCTTTCCGAACAAATAAGTCGCCCGCGACGTGACACGCGCCTGCGGGGCTCAGCCCCGCGCACGCCGCCCACGTCACGCACGCCTCTCCCCACGATGCCGCATTCGACGTGTGCCGTTCGGGGAGGACGTGGTGGGCTCAGAAAAAGATGCAGCGTGACCCAGGCCGCGCGTGCCCGTGCACTGTTTTGGGCCTGGCCCAACAGCGCTCGGCACCGTGTATGGCCCAGGCCCGGGGGCTCCTGTCGGTGTACTAAAATAGGGGTACCTTAGTACCCCGAACTTGTGCACGGGCGGTCGTAGCACCCCGCGGCAAGGCCTGCCAGGCGATAGCCAAGACCCTACATGGTCCCCTCTTGGGCCATTCAAGAACAAAGTATTTGAGCCAAGGCCCCGGCAAGAGGAGCTTGCCAGGAAGGCCACCCGAAGAGAGCGAAGCCCCTGGCAAGAGGAGCTTGCCGGGACTGCCGCTCGAAGCACAAGGCCCTGGCAAGAGGAGCTTGCCGGGAAGGCCATCCACGACACGACAAGGACCCTGCCACGGCGCGCCCCGCGCCCCGGCAAGACCCGGTGAGCAACAAGCTCCCGGACGTGACGAGACATCCACCGCGGCAAGGCGCTTGCCGCGGCAAGTTACCACCTCGTGCCTGCGCTCCAGCTCACCCACCAACGTGTCGCTCTGGGGGCATCCCAGGCGCACGTGGCGGGAGGCTGTGCAGCCAGGGGCATGCGGTGGCGAAGCGAAGCTGACAGAGTAGCCATCGTGGCAAACGGTGGCGCTCCTGACGGTCCACTTCCCTGCACCGTCTGCGCGACGCGGACGGGCATTTAATGCCCTTGTCCCCCGCCGTCAGAGTTAGGTATGATAGCACTGTACAGCCACTTTGCAGGCAGCTGTACCCACTACAACATTCTACCATTTTTGCCCCCCACCTACGCTGCCACCTGTGGGTAACCACTTGAGCATATAAAAGGAGGCCCCATGCGCACGTAGGAGGAAGGAGAGGGATCGTCACGCTCGACCTCGCCAGCAGCTCGTGTGTACTGTAGCACCGCGCGGTCCCAAGCAAGAACACAATACAATCCACCAAGCAGCCGTAGGGTTTTACGCATCCTTGCGGCCCGAAGCTGGGTAAACTCCCTTGTGTGAAGTGCCTCGATCTGCTCTTTGTGCAACCTCCGCCCCCCGCCGAACCAGTAAGGGGCTCGGTCCCCATAGGTGTTCGAGGAAGCCGATTCCCCCCGACAGTGCCAGATACTAGTCTCGTGATCCCTGCAATCAAAAGTGATTGTGCAGGCCGACCAAGGGTTGAACTTGGGGGTGACACGCTTTACGGCGCATGTGTCTTGGAGTGCGTAGTTTCTCCTTCTTTTTGTTACGTGAATCATGTTCACTGTTTTGACCTCCGGTGGGAATTTTTCTGTCCCCCAGTGTTTTGCGTTTCCAATTCATCCCCGATGAATCAGACCTGACTCAACTCTAAGTAATAGCAGGCATGATGAACAAGCATGAATGAGTAGGAACACCAGGGCTCAAACAACTCCTACTCATGCTAGTGGGTTTCATCTAGTTACTGTGGCAATAACAGGTCATGCAGAGGAGAAGGGGTTCAACTACCGCAGCATGTAACAGTTGAATCGTTGTTGTCCTAATGTAGTAAAAGCGAGCAGGAGCGAGAGAGTGGGATTGTATCAGAATGAACAAGGGGTTTTGCTTGCCTGACACTTCCGAAGATAGTATAGCTCTTCATCGGTGTCATCGAACTCATCGTCGGAACCACGTCTATAGAAGGGGAACGATTACCGGCAACAGAGATGAAACACAATCAATGCAATGCGACAATATGATGCATGAATGTGACATGGCAATATGATGTTATTTGAGCTAATGCAGCTAGCAACAGAAGGGTTTGACTTGATTTGAACAAAAGGTTCAAATTCAAATTCAAACTATGAATTTCCAAAGTGCATTAACATGTTTTGAACTATACAGCAAGGTTAAGTTGCTTTATCATGCACGAAACCAGTACAGATGGATAGATTGGATTTTTCTGATCATTTTTCATATATAATTTGTTTCATTTGGAATTACAGATTAATTTCTATGATTTTTAGAAGTTTTAGGCATTTTCTAAAAATAAATAAATCATTGCGCAAGGCTGATGTGAGCAGGTCAACTGGGCCAGCCAGGTCAAACCTGACCTGCAGAACCCACTTTTTAGACCAAGTGCTGCCTAGAGTCACTGAGAGGTGGGGTCGGGTCAATGGCCACATCAACATAGTCGAAACATACATGTGGGCTCACTAGTGTTAGATTAAACTTAATCTTATTTAGTTAGCCGGTTAGTTAGGTAGTGGGGCTCGGCTGTCTGTTATTGGAGGTTAATTAGTGGCGCGGTTAGCCGCTAATGACGGCCACATCGGCAGTTGCCGAAGCCTTGCCGGCAGCGACCAAAACGACGGCGGCTCAGCTCGGATTTGAGTTACGGGTGGTGGTTTGGCACGCTGAGGGCACCAGGGAGTAGCTCTTGCTCATCCGCATCCAAAATAACGGGCGGAAGGCCGCGGGGTGGCCGGGAGCAGCACCGGCGGCGAGCAAGGCGACGGCCGGAGCAAGATGGGTTGCAGTTTTGGGGTTGTGGTGCACGAGAGGGGGAGATGTGGGCGGCGACGATCTCGTGTGGTCATTCAGAGCATGGTGGTGTACTCGGGTGGAAGCTCCAGTGGCTATAGCCACAGCGGCAACACGGCACAGCGTTGGTGAGCTTCGGCCATGGCGGATTCGGTGTTAGAGGACGCGTTAGAGGAAGGGAACAAGGGGATTGGAGAGGAGCTCAAAGAGGACTCGCAGAGAAAGCCCAGCATGCTCAGGGAAGCGTCGGAGGCGACGGATTGACGATGGCGATCTCGGGCGCCCGTAGGTGTAGATGATGACAATGGCCTCGTTGCAGTGCTTCTCGGCTTCCTTGGCTCGGTGGTGGTGATGAGGATGATGACATGGAGCTCATGGGCACATTGGAGGGGCGAGGGGGTGGCTCTGGCCGCGGCGGTGCATGGCGGCGCTCTCTGACGCGTTCGGTTCCGGGAGGGAGAGAGTGCGGAGGAGAGGGAAAGCACGGGGGAGAGTGAGAGGGTACAGGGTGGCGCATGGCGACGTCTAGAGTGCCCGGGCGTCGAGGGAGAGGGGCAGGACGGCAGGTGGTGTGGCAGCACAGCCGTGTGCGTGCGCCGGGCACGCGCTCGGCGTCCGACTGGCGCAGTGAGACGACGACTGGCACTTGGGCCAGTGGGCTGCACCGCTGGGCTGGGTAAGTGGCCAGGTACTCTCTCTCTCTCTCTCATTCTGTTTCTATTTTCTATTCTTTTATTCTGTTTTGAATTAGTAAAAATACTAATCCATTTTGTAAAATCCTAAAAATAATTGTGGCAAGTGTTTGGATTAAGTCCAACAACCCACAACTAGTTTCAGAATTATTAGAGCATTTAAAAATATTTATAGGATTTAAATGCCCCAATTCAAATACGATATGAGTTAATTCAAAAATCCAGAATGTCCTAGAAATATATTCCTCATTTTTGGCAGAGGTTTTAACCTTTATCATAAATCATGAACATTTTCAAAGGGCATTTTGGGTTCTTTGAAAAAGATTTTTTATTGAACCTAGTTGATTTGATCAGGTGCTAGGGTTTGCACAATCCCCATTTCAACTTTAAAAGAAATTTAGAGATGATGCAACAACCAAGCTAGTCCAAGTACATAGCAAGGCTAGGGATGTTACAACTCACCCCCACTAAACAAGACGTGAGGTAAGAAGACAGAGGGACACAAGCTAATAACATGATTTCCAAGATCCAACTATCCTTCTCGAAGATGTTGATTCATTGCACTATCATGCTCTCGATGTATTGCTTTGAGAACTTCATCCAACATGACAACGAGAGGAAAGGGGAGAATTTTAAAAGAATCGATCTTCTTGAGGTTCGAGCAACTCAGAATCAACTCATGGAGTGAGATGTAAGAACACCTCTTGAGTTGATACACAAAACACACACCAGGAGCAATGGAAGAAGTAGATGACAAAGTTCAATTGGGTACGCAAAATTCTATGCTGAAGAAGATGGTGCATGGCTTTAAGATAGCGATGACATAACTGCGATGATTCCATAACAGGGCACCTTAGGGAAGGTGACTCATAGAATTATTCCTTTAAGTGGCAAAAAGAATTCCTTTTGATATATAGATCATTGAAACTCTTCACACCAGCCTAAGGAAAATCACAATTGATCGTTTCAAGGAGTTCGAAGAAATGACATACTCAAACTAAAATAGATGATGTGGACTACCTTGTTGAAGACAAATCAATGGATGATTTTCGCTTATCATCGAAAATGGATGGGACCCATGGTAGGACCACTTTTGGAGATGATCCTGGACAGCAACTTCTGAGAAGGGCAGCCCATAAGAAATTGGCACAATGGCGGTGCAAGTTGGGAACAAAATGCAATTGTTGGGAATGTTCCAACCATCATATCTGCCTGAGATTCAGATCTGGTTGGTAACAGGATATTTCAGACATCATGTCTGGAAAATAAAGTTTGCAACACAAATCGACAGGAAGATGTTGCGAGATTCTCGGGAAATGAACTACGGTAGCAAGCTCCAAAACATGAGCTGGTTCTGCTACAAACCAATGAACACGCTGTCCAAGACAAGCATGATCACATAGTAGTCTTACAATAAAAACACTACCGAGTTCTGACGGGAACCATCATTGAGGATATCGAAGTCCTTGTATACTTATCGATGAACTTCTTATCCTTGAACAGATCAATCAGTGGCTTGGTGTGCTAGGGAATACATATGGAATGAAGATGATCAGTCTATCAGACCATAGCATACTTTGCACATGCATGACTGACTTCGGACAACTCCAAAGGAAGCAAAACAAACTTTCTCGAATTCACGGCGACAACTTACATCAAATACACGTGAATTAGAGGAAGTCACTAGTTTCGTCGAACATATCCTTCATGAATGGAACACAAAGGCATTGGTTACGAAGTTTCCAACACTAGCTTTAATGTTCAACACGAATCATGGAGATGAAAATTATGTTGCCGCTGGGCTCAACAACAACTCATCCAGGTTTCCATATAAGTGGAATTCCACAATTATGTGAACAAGGTGATAGCATTGGTCAGACCCAAAATATATAATGGTGTATGCTCGAGGGATCAACCACGAGTAAGACAACATTACAAACATCGTTGGTTCTGATTTGATTTGAGGATAGCCCACACTCAAATCAAAGTTTGGACAAGATAATAGATCCAATAACTGATCACGAGGACCAGTCGATGAAGATATCATCTTTCTTCAATTAACACACAAACACAAGGATATCCCTTTGGAACGAACTAAGTTAGGCAAGCTTTTATCTTCCAACTCTCCAAGTTGTTGCTTCCCTTAACCAACTAGCTCAGGGGTATCCAACATAGATTCTTGGAGAATGGGTGGCTTATAAGAAAACCAAATTGATCACGAACTCAACATAGCGGTCAGGTGACAACCTGGTAACACTTCCGAGAAGATATTCGGAAAATCACGAACCACCAATATGTTACTAAGCTGGAGAACAATCTTGCTTTTCAGGGCAAGACGATGTGACCAAACAAGAAAGGGATTGATACAATCCTAACTCTTGATCGAAGGGTGCACCAGGAAAAATGGACTAGGTAGCACGATCAGTCTTAGAATGATAATCCAATAACCAGCACGCTAAGAATGAGAGTATTGTCCATTAACTACCAAGTAACAAAGTTGCTAGGAGTATTGATTTCACACATCACAGTACACTTGACGACATTCCGGCGTCAACAACACGGAGACCAAGAAATGAACAATGATGGCAAGAAGTATTACTACGTCAAGAGTTCATAGGAGGTGGAGAAATTCCCATGACATTCTGATATAAAGGGGGTAAACCAGGTAGAACAGACGAGTAGCTGGATTGGCATTCTTAATCTGTGGAATACAATTGTTTTGACCCAATCCTAGATATGGATGAGGTACTGGACTTTGTTTCTCCTGGTCATTCCGGAATAGAACGGCTTGACAAACCACAAGAATAATAGGCATCGACGAACGAATGCAGACATACTCTAGACTATCGATTGATAGCTAATGGTCGGAATACAAGTGAAGAGTAACAACTCAAGGAACATATATCGTTCTGAGTTGTGGATGCATATATTAGTATGTCGAGCAAAGCTCAACATTTCTTCCGAATAACCCATGCAGATTCGAAGGTTACTAATGGTCGGAATACAAGAGAACTCATTAAGAGCACTCTGGTCGTGATCTTTTGGTTCAAAGAACTTATGCCATAGGCAGTTCATGGTATTTGGAAGATGGAAATACCAAGGATCTCGAGGACTATCGCAAAGGTTACTAATATCCTAAAGGAACGAGCAAACACTATCAACATGAGGTAAGTAGAGTGAATCTTGGGTCCAAGGACCCGCAAATAGAATACCTACTAACTAAATAACATCACGAGATGCTCTAGAGAATGGTGGCCAGAATCACCACACTGGGAACACAAAACATGGCTAGATTACGAGGTGATCCTCTAAGACACCTAGGGTCATAATAATAGCTCCAACATACAGAGTACCTCAACTCACCGATTAGTGTGGTTAAGCTGGCCCAAAGAAACAACGGGAACGGAAAGAAGGGATTTGCAAATGCATCAATACTCTGGCACATCCTCTGGCTAGAGTATCATCTGATCATATTCCAATTCATATTCAAATTGGCAGTGATATTCCAAAAGCTTCTATATTCAGGTTTGAAAATTACTGGCTTGAGTTTGATGGATTCTATGAAACAGTATTACAGTGCTGGAACAGAAATCAACAGATGTCAAATTCTGCAAATGATATTACTGCTAGATTCAAATGCCTCAGATTAGGACTCAAGAAATGGAGCAAAAATCTATCAAAACTCAATACTAATATCGCTGCTTGTAATTATGCCTTATCTATGATGAATGGTATTGAAGACCAAAGAGCCCTGAGTACTATGGAAGCAAATTTCAGGGACATTCTGAAGAAACACATCCTCAAATTATTGGAAGTCAAAAGGATCTACTGGAAATCTAGATTTAAAATGAGAAGTGTAAGACTGGATGATGAAAACACTGATTTTTTTCATGCCATGGCCACCCAAAGCTACAGGAAAAATTATATTACCTCTATTGTTGGAGAGGATGGAAACACTTACCAAAATGATGATCATCAAGCTGCAATTATTTGGATATCTTACAAAGATAGATTGGGCACATCCATTGATCCTCCCATGCTCTTCAATCTTGAGGAACTTATCCAACCAGAAGATCTGTCAGACCTGGAGGCACAAGTTATCAAAGAACTCCCTACTGATAGATCTCCTGGACCTGATGGTTTTAATGGCACTTTTAAAAAAATGTTGGGATATTATTAAACAAGATTTCTATACCATGATCTGGGATTTCTTTGAAGGAAACTGTGATATTCACATTATTAATACTTCTTTCATTACTCTCATCCCAAAGATTACTAATCCAGAGAATATGAATGATTTCAGGCCAATCTCATTGGTTAGTCTGCCACTCAAAGTTATTACTAAACTTTTGGCCAACAGAGCTCAAAAGATCATCACTTCTATTATTCACCAAAACCAGTATGGATTTATTAAAGGCGGGAATATTCAAGATTGTCTGGGTTATGCATTTGAATATCTACATTTATGCCATCAGTCAAAAAACCAATCATCATATTGAAACTAGATTTTGAAAAGGCATTTGACAAGATTGAGTATAAGACCATTATTGCTATGTTAAAGGCTGAAGGATTTGGACCTAGGTAGATTAATTGGGTAATAAACATTCTTCAATCTGCATCAACCTCTGTTCTGCTTAATGGAGTGGCTAGAAAAAAATATTTGCAAGAGAGGAGTCAGGCAAGGTGATCCACATTCCCCTTTACTTTATATCATCACTGCTGATCTATTACAATCTGTGGTTAATGCTACTTTATATCAACCATGCTTATGGACAGGACTACCCTATTATCCAATATGCAGATGACACCCTAATGATTATGCCAGCTAATGAAGACCAGATTATGTACCTCAAATATTTGCTCAACATTTTCAGTCTCTCCACTGGTCTGTTTGTCAACTACAGCAAATCATCCATGATCCCCATCAACATTGATCAACAATCTGTTACTTTACTTGCAAATTCATTTGGATGTAAGGTGGAAAGTTTGCCATTCACTTATCTGGGCTTACCCATGGGCACCACCAAACCCTCTGTTATGGATCTCATCCCTGTCATATCCAAAATTTACAAAAGACTATCTGGAGTGACTAGATTCATGAATTACACTGGCAGACTCACCTATGTTAACTCTATTGTTGCCTCCATGCCAGTTTTCTCAATGTGCTCTCTAAAAGTTCATTACACCATATTGGATCATGTGGACAAGTCCAGCGGAAACTTTCTCTGGTATGGAAAGGAGATCAATAGAAAAGGTAAATGCCTTGACAGCTGGGATAGGATTTGCAAACCAAAAAATCAAGGAGGACTTGGAGTTTTGAACTTGAGAATGCAGAACAAAGCCCTACTTATCAAACATCTCTTCAAATTTTACAATAAGATGGATATTCCTTGGGTTAAGCTAATTTGGGAGGATCACTATCGGAATAATGAAGCTCCACACACAAACCCCAACAAAGGATCCTTTTGGTGGAAAGATTGCATGAAAATGTTTGATCTATTTAAAGAGATGACAACATGTGAGATCAAAGATGGAAACTCTTGCAAACTTTGGGATGATAACTGGAATGGAGAGATCATGGAATTAAAATACCCTGAACTTCATTATTTTTGCCTTCAGGAAAATAACTCTATTTGTAGAGCAAAATATACTGGAAACCTCTACAACTTATTCCAACTACCATTGTCCATTACTGCGCACCAACAATTTCATCTTCTAGCTGATCAATTACATAGTATCAGATTCAACAATGAACATGATATATGGAATTTCCAATGGGGTAGCAGTATAAATATGACCAAGAAAATTTATAACTTCTTGTTGAGGAATGAGGATGCTGAAGTAACATTCAAATGGATATGGAAATCATGCTGCTCGCCGAAACATAATTTTTTTTGCTGGCTTCTACTTCATGATAGAATAAACACATGTGATCTCCTGACCAGGAATAATAGGCATCTTGATTCCACTCAATGTGTATTATGTGATGATGAAGATAATGAAGACAGAATGCATCTACTATTCTCATGTCCATTCAGCCAGAGCTTTTGGTGGAACATTGGTATTGAATGGAACATAGACCTGAATATTCATGATATGATTATGCAATATCATCAAAGATATCACCAACACCATTTCATGGAAATTATGATTGTTGGATGATGGAGTATATGGAATCAAAGAAATGGACTGATATTTGAAGGAATCCCATGCTCTATCAATGATTGCATATATGAATTTATCAAAACTTTTAAATTGACTATGCTAAGAGCCAAACCTAGTCTAAAGGAGGGCATGTCATCTTGGATTGATAACATTTAATAATTTTCTTTCACTCATTTGTACTCTTTAATAATCTCCCCTGGTTGTCTCCCCAACAACCGTTGTAAATACTATGTTTACTCCTTATTTATATGAAAAAGATCTACAGTAAGGCTTTTGCCTTACTGTTTTGTGGTCAAAAAAAGTTGCCCCATTATGGAATCACGACAACTTTTCGCTTCGCTACTTTGATACTCACTCACCATCTACTTGAGCATGGAACTGTAGCCTACCAAAATTGAACCTTCGTCATCAGCTCCTTACCATCACCCTTGATATGTGTTTTGTGACTCAGCTCAAGAGATGTTTCAATGTCTCATTCTATGAGTTGGTCGTGAGTTGCTCGATCTTCATGAAGACTGATCCCGGTAGAGTTTCCCTTCCCCTTTTGGCGTCATGTTGGATGTAGTTGTTAGAGCAAGACATGGAGACGAAGATGATGATCGAATCAACATTCTTATGAAGTGCAACCTGGATGGTGAAGATTGTGCTAGCTTTGTGTCCACTCTGTCTTCTTACCTCACGTCTTGAATCTCGGGATGAGATTCTTGATTAGTGGGGGTGAGTTCTCACAGCCCCAGAATTGTTTGTAATTAGTTGCATCAGCATCCATGCATCATGTTTAATTTTTTCTTAAACTTGAAATGGGGATCTGCAAATCCCAGCACGCCCCTGAAAATACCAGGTTCAACTGAAAATTATTTCAATGAACCCAAAATGCTCTTCACAAAAGTTCATCATTTTTGGGTTGGTTGAAAATATCTGCCAAAAATGGTTTACATTTTTCTAGGTCATCTTGGATTTTTTAAATAAATCATAAAGTATTTGAATTTGGGCATGTAAATGCTATAACTATTTTTAAATGCTCAAATAATTCTGAAACTAAATGAGGGTTGTTGGAAATAATTCTAAATGTGCCCACAAAGATGGTTTAGTGTTTTAGTAAATCAAAACAGAGGAATAAGAATAGATGAAAGCACAAGTGCTCCCTGGGTGGTTTTGGTAATTAATGTCAACATATCTCTTGTTGGACTAACACTTTTACCTAGTATGTTTCAGATAAGTTCAACAATGGAGTGGCATGGACTAATGGATGTGGAACCCCTTCAAGATGCTAAGGACAAAGGATTGGCTCAAGCTTCAAGGTCAAGACTCTACATTTTCCATTTTAGTGATCCAAGATCACATTGAGTCTATAGGAAAAGCCAATACTATCAAGGAGGGATGAGGTGTTGCTTAATGACCCTCTTGCTTCATGTGCTTAGTGATATGCTGTCACACCCTGATTTTCATGCCACAACACTTAAGCTAATAAATCATGATAAATTGTGGTTTGACAAAAACTTTTGAGTGTTTTGGACTTTGCTTGATTTGATTTTTGTGTGTTGTTTGCAAGTGCTCTAAAAATCAAGTAAATCCTCCAACTCTTATACTCCTTCTCCTTGATCCAAAACCTCTTCCCAATGATCATGCCATGTGTATAGTGCAATATAGTATTTTCTTAGAAAAATAATTTGGCCACATAGTATTTTCAAAAATTAGTTTTCCAGAAACCACTTGATTGAGGATTGCACTGCAAGTACTTAATTAAGGGCAGTAAAAATCTTTACAAGAATATTTTTGACTCGTATTAGATATAGGATACTCAGAAACCACAAAAATATAATTTTGAAAGTTATTTTCCTATTTTATTTAAAGGCTTTTTCTTAAGGCCAGAAATGGTCTTAAATAGGTTAAAATTATTTTAAAACTTTAAAAATATTTGAGAAAAATTAGGGAGACTCAATGGACATATATTCTCCATATATATGAGTTTCAACACATTGTTATGATCAAAATATTGGACAAAACCTCCCAAAACCATTTCAGCTCATTTCAAATATTTGAAATATTTCTATAAAAATATTTTCAAATAAATCCAAGAAAATTATAACATGTCACATATGACATTTTTGATGATCTTGCCAAGTACCATGTCATGGAAAACATTATAACCCCATGAAACCCTCTCAAGACCACTTCTATCCTTTTTCAAGTTTGAACAGCTTTGCACTGTCAAACATATCCAAATGCTCTCAAACTTGGTGCACATGCTCAAATGGTGTAATAATGCATCCAGACCAAATGGCACAAGTTGGAGAGAATCTTATCTTGATCAAAGTACCCCAAAACCCTCTCTGACCAGAATCAAATTTGAACAAGTTTGTACTGCCAACTTTTTCTCCTTGACCCCAACTTTTGTGGACATGTTCAAATCCTCAAATGATGACACTACACCAAGTGGTGCATCAAGGAGAATAGATTTGCATGACTAAATCTTGGTAAAGCCATTTCTGCTAATTTCTAGGGTTTACCAAAGTTACATTGGCAACTTTGCCCAAATGATCTCAAAATGAGTGGAAGGACCTAATTATATGTTCCATTTCACCCTGTTAATTCTCATGTCAAGTGGAATTCATTTGCTTTCCCAAACCTACATCAAACACCTTCTGGCAGAAACTTAAAATGCATGTTTTGGCCATTCCCACTAATCTCCATGAGCTGAACTTCTTCCCACGGCCTCAACTGCTCCTCCTCTACCTCCTGCATGCCTTGCTGCCCAAGGGAAAATGATTAAGCGGGGCAGAGACCCATTTTTCTTCTCTGGACAGCCACTTTTCCCTCCGTTTCTCATCTCTCTCTCACTCCTGGCAAGTTCCAGAGCATCCAAAGCCTCCCTCCCCATTGTTTACTCCCACCTGCAGCCACTAGACACAAGTGGATGCGCGAGTGCGCGCGGAAAAGCCGCGGATGCCGGCCAAAGGCGCGCTCTGGAGCACCTGGCAGGGCGTTCGACCGTTGATGCCGCGTCCTCCGGCCACCTAGGGCCTCCCCCTCGTGTCCCCCGAGGTCACCTCGACGTCCGCAACACGCCACCGCGCTGGCCCCCTCCTTTCCCTCTCTGTCCTGCCCGTGCCGGGCGTGTCCAGAGCCGCTCGAGCCCGCCAACGCGCGTGCGAGCTCGTGGCTCCACCCGGAGCTCGCCCCGCTCCCTCTCTCTCTTCCTGGCGCCCTACTCCACCCCCACGAACGCCGTATACAACCTCACTCCCTCCCTCCTGGCCGCCCGAGCCGTTGCCACGGCCACCCGTGCGCCATGTCCACGGTGAGCCACGGGCTGGCTACTAAAGGCCGTCCCAGGCCCTCCTCTCTGCTCCATTTGCTCTCCCTCTCTCCCGCGCACCCCCTAGACCAATCCGCACCTCCTCCTGTGCCCTCCATCCACCACCATGGCCGGAGCCTTGCCGTCGGCCTCGTCTTAAATTCGTGCCAACCCGAGCCCCTCCTCTCCACCTCATGGCCTCAGAACATCTCCACCACCATCATGCATATCTCCCCCTCTTCATTTCGTCCTCTCCGCGGCTGCAGCGCCATGCCCCAACCTCACCGCCGCCTCCGTCCGCCGCGGGCGATGCACCGCCCGCATCCGACCACCCCTGCCTCCGTGGAGTACCTCGTCGGATGCGCCACTCTCCCCTGAGCACGCCGGTGGGCGGAGCATCGCTGGAGACGCCCTGTAGCGCCGGCGGCCGGTGTCGAACACCTCCTGTGTCGCCCTTTGCGCTCGCGCGGGAGGTTGAGGACGAACCTGCAGGCGGGGCCCGCTCGTCAGTGGCCCAACCACGGGGCCACGCTGGCAAGTGGAGGCGGGTTCGGAGTCTCCCGCATCCCCGCAGCAAAGGCGCACTCCGCGTGGGCGCCTTCGACGTCGCCCTGCCACCCGCGCAGCTGGGCCGACCCAAATGCCTATCTCTCGCCCAGTGCGGAGAATAAGGGTATAGCCCTTTTCTTATTTTCTTTTCCCAGATAACTTGTAAAATCCATAGATTATTTATTCTAAGTCCAAATTTGATGATTCTAATTTCTATAAGTTCATAAATTCCTGACCTATAACATGGTGCAATTTGCACATTTGTCCATAAAGGTTTTCTTCGCAAACATTTATCAAATCCCATTTTTTCCATTTCTGTCTTAAACTTTAGAAAATCACAGAGAGCCCATTTTTTATCCAAATTCCATGATTCAAATTCCTAGGTGTTCCTAAGTTCATAACTTAGTTTATGAACATTTTTATTAATACTTTTTGTACCACATAAATTATTGAGCCATTTCTTCATATTTACCAACTTTGCAAATTCATAGGAAATTCATTTGAACTCCAAATCCAGTGAAACCAATTCCTAGATGCTTCTAAAATCATCCTTTGTTGAATGGGGGGCGTTTGCTCATTTTTCAAAAATATGTTTCTGTACACTTCTTGCAATCCCATAAAACCCTTGATTCCATCATATCAAAATGTTTAGAAATATCCATTGATCCACTTCCAATGAAACCACTTTGGTCATTCCTCATATGACCAGGGGTATCCAATAAAAATCAACTTCATATTTTTCGAGCACTTTTATTTTCTGCCTTGTTGTGTCGCTTATTATGATTGTTTCGACGTTAGTTGACGAAGTAGACAGAGAACTTGGAGAAGGACCAAAAAATCTCAAGACTCTGATGAACCAGGCAAGCAGCCCTTTGACAATGTCTATGAAACTTCTTATGCATGTCATATAGCACTTTATTAGTGTTGTTTCGAAATCATGATGAGGTGGTAACCACTTTGGTGGGTTGCCTCCGTTACTTCCTCGTTGATACTTGCATTGTGCATGACCCTACATCCTTATGAGGGTTATGCCGGTGGGAGTAGATAGGATGCTCAAATAGTTGCTACGCAAAAAGGGACGGGAACATGCATGGTGACGGAGACAAAGTATTTTCAAAGGAGTTTTCGAAAACCCCGTCGGGTGCCACTTATACCCGAGGGAGATGATGAGTTGGGTAGCCACTTGATGACGAAGTGGTGTACCGAGGCAAGTGTGTGTGTTGTTTTCAGAAACGGATTGGTTTGAGTTGCGACCGTTATTCCAACCTTACATGCGCAACCACTCTACCCTTATATGGGAAAGGGCATTATTGATTACCTAGGCCGATACTAGCTTGGAGCCCGCATTACTAGTGACGGGAGAGTTGTTGGTGCGCTCTCTCGGGACAGGGTCGTGCCAGGTAGGGCGGCCATGATTGTTTTCACAGGGCACCAGATACACCGTTGTGTCCCCTCTCGGGTGTTACGATCTCGAGCGAGTCTCGTATGATGTACAACGTGAGGATACGGAACAGCGAGTGGACTCCATGTTATAAGTTCCCCGGATCTTGTGGGTAAAGTGTGCAACCTCTGCAGAGTGTAAAACTATTCGAATAGCCGTGTCCATGGTCAAGGACAGTTCGGTAACCGCTCTTGGGCTACGACCACTTGTTTACAAACTAGTGTGTGTGGGAAGAACTACTTGGGTCAAGTCAAGGACTTGACATGATTGAGTTGGGTTGGTGCCCACTCTATTTAGGTTGATATCTGTAACCTATCCTCATGGTTACTTGAATTCTCCTGATGCATGTCTTACAAGCTGTTGAACATGTCATTGCACTCAAAACTAGCTTTCCGCAAAAATTTACCTATATCATGCATTGTTGTACCTTGAACCAAAACATGGGTTGCTTGCGAGTACATGCAAAGTACTCCTTGGCTTGCCACTGGTTATTTTATTGACCAGGCATGAAAGAATAGGATATGAAGAAGAATACTATGGTGACGAACATGCGAGCTAGGACGCTTCCCAGTCAGAATGCCTGTAGGGTTAAGGCAGATGGCATGGGCCCAAGTTATCGACGAAGATTTCCGCTGCTATGTTATACTCAAGACTTGACCATAATGGTCCTACTTTTTTAATACGGTATGTATGGATGTAAGACTCTTCTTATTCAGCTTCTGTGTGTTCAGTGAGCATTGATCTCTGGGATCACTATACACGTGCATTCGGTGATCACGACTTATGAGTCGGGGTCCCCACAGAGCTGGTATCAGAGCCATCCTCACTGTAGGAAGCCTTAGTTAGCATGGTCGTTAGTTAGGGTAAAACTATTTCCAAACTACTGCTAGTTTTGAAAATTATCTATACTTCTCTTCCCTTTCAGTTTTTCAAAAACTAAGGTATACTTCCCTTATTGATCTCTTCCCCTTCAAAACCTTTAGTCGCTAGAACCCTTATGCCCCTGACCACTGGATTCCTTGTAATCCTCGTGGATAATCTAGAAGGAGGATGCCTTGCCAAACATTCACCCACACCTTCTAAACATAAGTTTGGCAACACCACGAGAAGACGGTACCAATAGAAGATACATCCTCGAGGAATCACGACATGAAGGCCCAGAAGATGGTGACACCCTTGACAATGCTCCAAGATGATGCGACCTTAGCCTATGATGATCAGGGCATAGGAAATGCAAGATCATGATATACATCGCTAATAGAGCAACCATGTCCTTACCGTTGTTGTATCGACAACCACCAGTGCATGAGAACCTAGCCATTTGGTCCGCCTCACTATAGTGGGCAGGAAAACGGTTCTCTTCATCCCACGCTCTCGGTGACGATACTGTCAACAATGTGTTCGATGGATTGGACCTCTATTATGCCTTGTTAATGTCATTGCATAAAGGATGGCCACCTGGAACCACCGACACCTTAAGAAGGCAAAATCGATCATCATGATTAAGAGGACAAGAGAAGACCAAGTCAATGGCAGTTACGAGGAGCCACCTTCACCCAATCACCTCATCAGGCGAGAAGTGTTGAAGATTCTTCAGGCCAACCCGGATCATTTCATCAAACAACTACAAGAGACGAAGCGACACCTGAGGAAATATCCAGAAGACTGCAAGAGGCTCAAGGCACGACTGCTGAGTCCGAGAACCCCTAGGGTAGGATGGGTCGTGTACCCCCTATGCGCAGTCGAGTCCATATGATGGTTCGAATATAACCATGACTGTGTGTTGCTTGTTTTTATTTGTTTGTGTTTCAAGATATGTCACAACTTTTGCCCTAGGAAACAAGTACGTGACTATATCACCTGCCTTATTTTGTTGTTTGTGTTTGGCCCTTTTTGGCACTTGTTTGTTTGCACCTGCACTATAGAACCCCCTTTAGGCATTCCCCTCCTCTATGCTACTTCTCCCTCTCATCCCTCTCATCAACTGAAGGCTAGCAAGACAAGATGCACCAAGAATTCCACCTCGGCAGCCAACTAGCACTGAAGACTTTTTTGTTGCAGCCTCCTCGACCAAGTGAAACCCCGTAGAGTTATGTTTAACCCTCCAGACTACAAACCCATTCCTATACCCTTCGAGACTTCATGAGATACCCCATCTCGAATCCTTAACCATGTGCTTAACCCACATACTTGCAAGAGAACCAGTTAAGCCTCAGTAAGCCTTGCTTATCAACTAGGTTCATTATGGAGCTAGTGGACATAGTGAACGAGCACGTTATCATCCTAAGATAGCACCAAAACTGATGATGCCATAGGGAAGACCAGTTTGAGGATATAGGGATAGAGGACAAGTGACTTGATGAGTTTATATCAATAACTTGAGGATTCATCTGAGACTACTTGGTGGATTATGAGGCTTTGATGTTGGTATATGAACTTGGTGGAATCATGATTATAGGGTAGCATAGCTTTCCCCTGGATAAATTGGATTTTGTAGGACAATTAGATCGCAAGCTGAATTCTTGGAAGTATGACTTAGCCAGGGGATATTGATAGGAGATAGTTGACATTATGATAATGACTTGGGGGAATAGATAGGAATCCTCGTTGGAGATGAGATTTGAATTCAATAGGTTATCCTAGTGGAGTGTGGATGCAGAGTAATTCTACATGGTTTAGAGTAAATTGGATTTAGACTGATGATCTCGATCATGATACCATGTTTCTTGGAGGACAATAAACTAGGAAATTGGATTAATTGTCGGAGTTTATCTAGGGATATGTATGAGCTTGATCTTGGAGTTTACCTGATCATGATAATGGGAATTGATGGACTCACCATAGTAGAGACAACCCTTTCAAGCATTTGGGGATTATATGGACTTTAGGAGATCATGTGGAACACCATAGACATTGGATTTATAGAACTAATGGATTATGTAGCGGTTAATGGAAGTTAATGGGCTATTTGAGTTGATTCATAGGAAGGAAACAAGATCTTGGAGTGGCTTACGACGTGTTTCCTTAGGATAGAGATGCTTTATCATGGACCTTGGATCAATAGACTGAGCACTTGGTTTGTGCTGATTAAATTCAAGCTTAGCAGCTTATATGCTCTACCCATGGATTTTTACGGGTAACCATACATATGAGTTTGGGGATCGTAGACATATATGATTTTGTTAGACCTCCTCTCGAGAGTCATGAGGATATGAATCACATGAGTGATGATTGGAGTTAACCCATATGAAATGATGCTATCGGTGATATGATGTGATTTGTTTAAAGGACTAGATAGCACAATTGGCATCTCATAAACCGTGCTTAAGGATAAGATAATAAATGCTCGCTAGCACACTAGAATCCTTGAAACCCTTAAGCCCTACCAAGCCACAACATGGCTGGATCATGACCATGGGCTTTGGACCTAGGACGAGAAGAATTTGGCCAATACTCAACCATGACCACCACCGATACCCCAACTTATACCCTATGTACCCCGTGGGCAAGTCTTCACGGAGTACTTGAACAAGTTAATTGCCATCTTTCTTTGGTGATATACTTGCCTACCCGAAGACGGAAGAAGAACCGTTTAGTTAGTTAGGGAACATCTGAAGATCGCCATGTCCAGGAGGAAGAACTATACCAACCACCATCGTAAAGAAGTGAACTTTCTCGTTGAAGACCAGATGTGTCTACAAACCACTTCTATCAAGGGAACCAAGCATTTTCATGACAAGGAAACCCACGCCAAGATTCATCCGCCCCCTTTGAGATCACCGCAAGACGAAGAATAGATGGCTACCAGTTAGAGTTACCATCTGAGTTACCCACTGTGCACAGCGTTTTCCACGCGACACACCCCCGAAAGCGTTTCCAACTTCCTAACTAGCCCGGTCTTAACAAGGACATCGATCACCAAGCCATCGACCTCCAGCCCAATATGACATATGCGAGAGACCCCTTAGCAACCTGGATCAAGCAAGAACATCATACACGAAGCCATAACATCAAGTACTTCAAGGTTCAATGGGGCACCACTCGGAAGCAGAAGCAGTATGAGGACATGAAGACTACCCCAGATCCAAGTTTCCGTATTCCTTTCCGCGCCTAGTCTGGGATTCTCAAGGACGAGATTCTTGTAAGGGGGGTAGGTCTGTCACACCCTGATTTTCATGCCACAACACTTAAGCTAATAAATCATGATAAATTGTGGTTTGACAAAAACTTTTGAGTGTTTTGGACTTTGCATGATTTGATTTTTGTGTGTTGTTTGCAAGTGCTCTAAAAATCAAATAGAACCTCGAACTCTTATACTCCTTCTCCTTGATCCAAAACCTCTTCCCAATGATCATGCCATGTGTATAGTGCAATATAGTATTTTCTTACAAAAATAATTTTGCCAAATAGTATTTTCAAAAATTAGTTTTCCAAAAACCCCTCGATTGAGGATTGCACTGCAAGTACTTAATTAAGGGCAGTAAAAATCTTTACAAGAATTTTTTTGACTCCTATTAGATATAGGCTCAGAAACCACAAAAATATAATTTAAAAAGTTATTTTCCTATTTTATTTAAAGGCTTTTTCCTAAGGCCAGAAATAGTCTTAAATAGGTTTAAATTATTTTAAAACTTTGAAAATATTTTAGAAAAATTAGGGAGACTCAATGGACATATATTTTCCATATATTGAGTTTCAACACATGGTTATGATCAAAATATTGGACAAAACCTCCCAAAACCATTTCAGCTCATTTCAAATATTTTAAATATTTCTATAAGAAATATTTTCAAATAAATCCAAGAAAATTCTAACATGTCAAATATGACATTTTTTATGATCTTGCCAAGTACCATGTCATGGAAAACAGTATAACCCCATGAAACCCTCTCAAGACCAGTTCTGTCCTTTTTCAAGTTTGAACAGCTTTGCAGTGTCAAACATATCCAAATGCTCTCAAACTTGGTGCACGTGCTCAAATGGTGTAATAATGCATCTAGACCAAATGGCACAAGTTGGAGAGAATCTTATCTTGATCAAAGTACCCCAAAACCCTCTCTGACCAGAATCAAATTAAAACAAGTTCGTACTACCAACTTTTTCTCCTTGACCCCAACTTTTGTGGACATGTTCAAATCCTCAAATGATGACACTACACCAAGTGGTGCATCAAGGAGAATAGATTTGCATGACTAAATCTTGGTAAAGCCATTTCTACTGATTTCTAGGGTTTACCAAAGTTACATTGGCAACTTTGCCCAAATGATCTCAAAATGGGTGGAAGGACCTAATTATATGTTCCATTTCACCCTGTTAATTCTCATGTCAAGTGGAACTCATTTGCTTGCCCAAACCTACATCAAACACCTTCTGGCAGAAACTTAAAATGCATGTTTTGGCAATTCCCACTAATCTCCATGAGCTGAACTTCTTCCCACGGCCTCAACTGCTCCTCCTCTACCTCATGCATGCCTTGCTACCCAAGCGGCAATGATTAAGGGGGGCAGAGACCCATTTTTCTTCTCTGGACAACCACTTTTCCCTCCCTTTCTCATCTCTCTCTCACTCCTAGCAAGTTCCAGAGCATCCAAAGCCTCCCTCCCCATTGTTTACTCCCACCTGCAGCCACTAGACACAAGTGGACGCGCGAGTGCGCGCGGAAAAGCCGCGGATGCCGGCCGAAGGCGCGCTCTGGAGCGCCTGGCAGGGCGTTCGACCGTTGACGCCGCGTGCTCTGTCCACCTAGGGCCTCCCCCTCGTGTCCCCCGAGGTCACCTCGACGTCCGCAACACGCCACCGCACTGGCCCCCTCCTTTCACTCTCTGTCCTACCCGTGCCGCGCGTGACCAGAGCCGCCCGAGCCAGCCAACGCGCGTGCGAGCTCGTGGCTCCACCCGGAGCTCGCCCCGCTCCCTCTCTCTCTTCCTGGCACCCTACTCCGCCCCCACGAACGCCGTAGACAACCTCACTCCCTCCCTCTTGGCCGCCCGAGCCGTTGCCACGGCCACTCGTGCGCCATGTCCACGGTGAGCCACGGGCTGCCTACTAAAGGCGGTCCCAGGCCCTCCTCTCTGCTCCATTTGCTCTCCCTCTCTCCCGTGCACCCCCTAGACCAATCCGCACCTCCTCCCGTGCCCTCCATCCACCACCATGGCTGGAGCCTTGCCGTCGGCCTCGGCTTAAATTTGTGCCAACCCGAGCCCCTCCTCTCCACCTCATGGCCTCAGAACATCTCCACCACCATCATGCATATCTCCCCCTCTTCATTTCATCCTCTCCGCGGCTTCAGCGCCATGCCCCAACCTCACCGTCGCCTCCGTCCGCCGCGGACGATGCACCGCCCACATCCGACCACCCCTGCCACCGTGGAGTACCTCGTCGGATGCACCACTCTCCCATGAGCACGCCGGTGTCGGAGCATCGCCGGAGACGCCCTGTAGTGCCGGCGGCCGGCGTCGAACACCTCCTCTGTCGCCCTTCGCGCCCGCGCGGGAGGTTGAGGACGAACATGCAGGCGGGGGCCGCTCGTCAGTGGCCCAACCAACGGGCCACACTGGTAAGTGGAGGCGGGTTCGACGTCTCCCGCGTCCCCGCAGCGAAGGCGCACTCCGCGTGGGCGCCTTCAACGTCGCCCTGCCACCCGCGCAGCTAGGCCGGCCCAAATGCCTATCTCTCGCCCAGTGCGGAGAATAAGGGTATAGCCCTTTTCTTATTTTCTTTTCCCAGATAACTTGTAAAATCCATAGATTATTTATTCTAAGTCCAAATTTGATGATTCTAATTTCTATAAGTTCATAAATTCCTGGCCTATCACATGGTGCAATTTGCACATTTTTCCATATAGATTTTCTTCACAAACATTTATCAAATCCCATTTTTTCCATTTCTGTCTTAAACTTTAGAAAATCACAGAGAGCCCATTTTTGATCCAAATTCCATGATTCAAATTCCTAGGTGTTCCTAAGTTCATAACTTAGTTTATGAACATTTTTATTAATACTTTCTATACCACATAAATTATTGAGCCATTTCTTCATATTTACCAACTTTACAAATTCATAGGAAATTCATTTGAACTCCAAATCCAGTGAAACCAATTCCTAGATGCTTCTAAAATCATCCTTTGTTAAATGGGGGCCTTTGCTCATTTTTCAAAAATATGTTTCTGTACACTTCTTGCAATCCCATAAAACCCTTGATTCCATCATATCAAAATGTTTAGAAATATCCATTGATCCACTTCCAATGAAACCACTTTGGTCATTCCTCATATGACCAGGGGTATCCAATAAAAATCAACTTAATATTTTTAGAGCACTTTTATTTTCTGCCTTGTTGTGTTGCTTATTATGATTGTTTCAACGTTACTTGACGAAGTAGACGGAGTACTTGGAGAAGGACCAAAAGATCTCAAGACTCTGATGAACCAGGCAAGCAGCCCTTTGACCATGTCTATGAAACTTCTTATGCATGTCATATAGCGCTTTATTAGTGTTGTTTCGAAATCATGATGAGGTGGTAACCACTTTGGTGGGTTGCCTCCGTTACTTCCTCGTTGATACTTGCATTGTGCATGACCCTACCTCCTTGTGAGGGTTATGCCGGTGGGAGTAGATAGGATGCTAAAATAGTTGCTACGCAAAAAGGGACGGGAACATGCATGGTGACGGAGACAAAGTATTTCCAAAGGACCTTTCGAAAACCCCGTCGGGTGCCACTTATGCCCGAGGGAGATGATGAGTTGGGTAGCCACTTGACGACGAAGTGGTGTACCGAGGCAAGTGTGTGTGTTGTTTTCAGAAACGGATTGGTTTGAGTTGCGACCGTTATTCCAACCTTACATGCGCAACCACTCTACCCTTATATGGGAATGGCATTATTGATTACCTAGGCCGATACTAGCTTGGAGCCCGCATTACTAGTGACGTGAGAGTTGTTGGTGCGCTCTCTCGGGAAGGGGTCGTGCCAGGTAGGGCGGCCATGACTGTTTTCACAGGGCACCGGATACATCGTTGTGTCCCCTCTCGGGTGTTACGATCTCGAGCGAGGTCTCGTATGATGTACATCGTGAGGATATGGAACAACGAGTGTACTCCATGTTAGTGTCGTCTAGGGAAACATAGTGATCGGGTGCTTACCCCGGGTACTTGAGGTATCGCGGGTCGTGAATGACACGGAAGTTCCCCGGATCTTGTGGGTAAAGTGTGCAACCTCTGCAGTGTTGGGGAACGTAGTAATTTCAAAAAATTTCCTACGCACACGCAAGATCATGGTGATGCATAGCAACGAGAGGGGAGAGTGTTGTCTATGTACCCTCGTAGACCGAAGCGGAAGCGTTAACACAACGTAGAGGAAGTAGTCGTACGTTCTCCTCGCGATCCAACCGATCACAGCACAGTTACTCCGGCACCTCCGAGTTCTTGGCACGCGTTCAGCTCGATGACGATCCCCGGGCTCCGATCCAGCAAATCGTCGGGGAAGAGTTCCGTCAGCACGACGGCGTGGTGACGATCTTGATGTGTTACCGGCGCAGGGCTTCGCCTAAGCACTGCAACGATATGACCGAGGTGGAATTTGGTGGAAGGGGGCACCGCACACGGCTAAGGAAAGATCTCAATGATCAATTGTGTGTCCGTGGGGTGCCCCCTGCCCCCGTATATAAAGGAGCCAAGGGGGAGGGGTTGGCCGGCCAAGCCTGGCGCGCCAGGAGAGTCCTACTCCCTCTGGGAGTAGGATCCCCCCCCAATCCTAGTTGGACTAGGATTCTCCAAGGGGGAGAGAGAGAGAGGGGGCGCCCACCTCTCCTAGTCCTAATAGGACTAGGGCAAGGGGGGAGGCGCGCAGCCCATGAGGGCAGCCCTCTCACCTCTCCTCCAAGGCCCATGTTGGCCCATTATGCTCCTGGGGGGTTCCGGTAACCCTCCCGGTATTCCGATAAAATCCTGATTTCACCTGGAATGCATCCGATGTCCAAACATAGGCTTCCAATATATAATTCTTTATGTCTCGACCATTTCGAGACTCCTCGTCACGTCCGTGATCACATCCGGGACTCCGAACTCTTTCGGTACATCAAAATGCATAAACACATAATAACTGTCATCGTAACGTTAAGCGTGCGGACCCTACGGTTCGAGAACAATGTAGACATGACCGAGACACATCTCCGGTCAATAACCAATAGCGGAACCTGGATGCCCATATTGGCTCCTACATATTCTACGAAGATCTTTATCGGTCAGACCGCATAACAACATACGTTGTTCCCTTTGTCATCGGTATGTTACTTGCCCGAGATTCGATCGTCGGTATCCAATACCTAGTTCAATCTCGTTACCGGCAAGTCTCTTTACTCATTTTGTAATACATCATCTCGCAACTAACTCATTGGTTGCAATGCTTGCAAGGCTTTATGTGATGTGCATTACCGAGAAGGCCCTGAGATACCTCTCCGACAATCGGAGTGACAAATCCTAATCTCGAAATATGCCAACCCAATATGTACCTTCGGAGACACCTGTAGAGCACCTTTATAATCACCCAGTTACGTTGTGACGTTTGGTAGCACATAAAGTGTTCCTACGGTAAATGGGAGTTGCATAATCTCATAGTTAAAGGAACATGTATAAGTCATGGATAAAAGCAATAGCAACATACTAAACGATCGGGTGCTATGCTAATGGAATGGGTCATGTCAATCAGATCATTCAACTAATGATGTGATCTCGTTAATCAAATAACAACTCTTTGTTCATGGCTAGGAAACATAACCATCTTTGATTAATGAGCTAGTCAAGTAGAGGCATACTAGTGACACTCTGTTTGTCTATGTATTCACACATGTATTATGTTTCCAGTTAATACAATTCTAGCATGAATAATAAACATTTATCATGATATAAGGAAATAAATAATAACTTTATTATTGCCTCTAGGGCATATTTCCTTCAGTCTCCCACTTGCACTAGAGTCAATAATCTAGATTACAAAGTAATGATTCTAACACCCATGGAGTTTTGGTGCTGATCATGTTTTGCTCGTGGAAGAGGCTTAGTCAAAGGGTCTGCAACATTCAGATCCGTGTGTATCTTGCATATCTCTATGTCTCCCACCTGGACCAAATCCCGGATGGAGTTGAAGCGTCTTTTGATGTGTCTGGTTCTTTTGTGAAATCTGGATTCCTTTGCCAAGGCAATTGCACCAGTATTGTCACAAAAGATTTTCATTGGACCCGATACGCTAGGTACAACACCTAGATCGGATATGAACTCCTTCATCCAGACTCCTTCATTAGCTGCTTCCGAAGCGGCTATGTACTCAGCTTCGCATGTAGATCCCGCCACGACGCTTTGTTTAGAACTGCACCAATTGACAGCTCCACCGTTTAATGTAAATACGTATCCGGTTTGTGATTTGGAATCGTCCGGATCAGTGTCAAAGCTTGCATCGACGTAACCGTTTATGACGAGCTCTTTGTCACCTCCATAAATGAGAAACATATCCTTAGTCCTTCTCAAGTACTTAAGGATGTTCTTGACCGCTGTCCAGTGATCCACTCCTGGATTACTTTGGTACCTGCCTGCTAAACTTACAGCAAGGCACACATCAGGTCTGGTACACAGCATTGCATACATGATAGAGCCTATGGCTGAAGCATAGGGAACATTTTTCATTTTCTCTCTATCTTCTGCAATGGTCGGGCATTGAGTCTTACTCAACTTCACACCTTGTGCCACAGGCAAGAACCCTTTCTTTGCCTGATCCATTTTGAACTTTTTCAAAACTTTGTCAAGGTATGTGCTTTGTGAAAGTCCTATTAAGCGTCTTGATCTATCTCTATAGATCTTAATGCCCAATATGTAAGCAGCTTCACCGAGGTCTTTCATTGAAAAACTCTTATTCAAGTATCCCTTTATGCTATCCAGAAATTCTATATTATTTTCGATCAGTAATATGTCATCCACATATAATATCAGAAATGCTACAGAGCTCCCACTCACTTTCTTGTAAATACAGGCTTCTCCAAAAGTCTGTATAAAACCAAATGCTTTGATCACACTATCAAAGCGTTTATTCCAACTCCGAGAGGCTTGCACCAGTCCATAAATGGATCGCTGGAGCTTGCACACTTTGTTAGCTCCCTTCGGATCGACAAAACCTTCTGGTTGCATCATATACAACTCTTCTTCCAGAAATCCATTCAGGAATGCAGTTTTGACATCCATTTGCCAAATTTCATAATCATAAAATGCGGCAACTGCTAACATGATTCGGACAGACTTAAGCATCGCTACGGGTGAGAAAGTCTCATCGTAGTCAATCCCTTGAACTTTTCGAAAACCTTTTGCAACAAGTCGAGCTTTATAGACAGTAACATTACCATCAGCGTCAGTCTTCTTCTTAGAAATCCATTTATTCTCAATTGCTTGTCGATCATCGGGCAAGTCAACCAAAGTCCACACTTTGTTCTCATACATGGATCCCATCTCAGATTTCATGGCCTCAAGCCACTTTACGGAATCTGGGCTCACCATCGCTTCTTCATAGTTCGTAGGTTCATCATGGTCTAGTAACATGACTTCCAAAATAGGATTACCGTACCACTCTGGTGCGGATCTTACTCTGGTTGATCTACGAAGTTCAATAGAAACTTGATCTGAAGTTTCATGATCATTATCATTAGCTTCCTCCCTATTTGATGTAGGTGTCGCAGAAACAGATTTCTGTGATGTACTACTTCTCAATAAGGGAGTAGATACTGTTATCTCATCAAGTTCTACTTCCCTCCCACTCACTTCTTTTGAGAGAAACTCCTTCTCTAGAAAGTTTCCGATTTTAGCAACAAAAATTTTGCCTTCGGATCTGTGATAGAAGGTATACCCAATAGTCTCCTTTGGGTATCCTATGAAGACACATTTTTCCGATTTGGGTTCGAGCTTATCAGGTTGAATCTTTTTCACATAAGCATCGCAGCCCCAAACTTTAAGAAACGACAACTTTGGTTTCTTGCCAAACCACAGTTCATAAGGCGTCGTCTCAACGGATTTTGATGGTGCCCTATTTAACGTGAATGCGGCCGTCTCTAGAGCATAACCCCAAAAAGATAGCGAAAATCGGTAAGAGACATCATAGATCGCACCATATCCAGTAAAGTACGATTACGACGTTCGGACACACCATTACGTTGTGGTGTTCCGGGTGGCGTGAGTTGCGAAACTATTCTGCATTGTTTCAAATGTAGACCAAACTCGTAACTCAAATATTCTCCTCCACGATCAGATCGTAGAAACTTTATTTTCTTGTTACGATGATTTTCCACTTCACTCTGAAATTCTTTGAACTTTTCAAATGTTTCAGACTTGTGTTTCATTAAGTAGATATACCCATATCTGCTTAAATCATCAGTGAAGGTGAGAAAATAACGATATCCGCCACGAGCCTCAACATTCATTGGACCACATACATCAGTATGTATGATTTCCAATAAATCTGTTGCTCTCTCCACAGTACCGGAGAACGGTGTTTTAGTCATCTTGCCCATAAGGCACGGTTCGCAAGTGCCAAGTGATTCATAATCAAGTGACTCCAAAAGTCCATCAGTATGGAGTTTCTTCATGCGTTTTACACCGATATGACCTAAACGGCAGTGCCACAAATAAGTTGCACTATCATTATCAACTCTGCATCTTTTGGCTTCAACATTATGAATATGTGTATTACTACTATCGAGGTTAAGTAAGAACAAACCATTCTTTAATGGCGCATGACCATAAAAGATATTACTCATATAAATAGAACAACCATTATTCTCCGATTTAAATGAATAACCGTCTCGCATCAAACAAGATCCAGATATAATGTTCATGCTCAACGTTGGTACTAAATAACAATTATTTAGATCTAATATTAATCCCGAAGGTAGATGTAGAGGTAGTGTGCCGACCGCGATCACATCGACTTTGGAACCATTTCCCACACGCATCGTCACCTCGTCCTTAGCCAATCTTCGCTTAATCCGTAGCCCCTGTTTTGAGTTGGAAATATTAGCAACAGAACCAGTATCAAATACCCAGGTGCTACTGCGAGAATTAGTAAGGTACACATCAATAACATGTATATCATATATACCTTTGTTAACCTTGCCATCCTTCTTATCCGCCAAATACTTGGGGCAGTTCCGCTTCCAGTGACCAGTCTGCTTGCAATAGAAGCACTCAGTTTCAGGCTTAGGTCCAGACTTGGGTTTCTTCTCTTGAGTAGCAACTTGCTTGCTGTTCTTTTTGAAGTTCCCCTTTTTCTTCCCTTTGCCCTTTTTCTTGAAACTAGTGGTTTTGTTAACCATCAACACTTGATGCTCCTTTTTGATTTCTACCTCCGCGGCTTTGAGCATCGCGAAGAGCTCGGGCATAGTTTTGGTCATCCCTTGCATATTATAGTTCATCACGAAGCTCTTGTAGCTTGGTGGCAGTGATTGGAGAATTCTGTCAATGACGCAATCATCCGGAAGATTAACTCCCAGTTGAATCAAGTGATTGTTATACCCAGACATTCTGAGTATATGCTCACTGACAGAACCGTTCTCCTCCATTTTACAGCTATAGAACTTATTGGAGACTTCATATCTCTCAATCCGGGCATTTGCTTGAAATATTAACTTCAACTCCTGGAACATCTCATATGCTCCATGGTGTTCAAAACATCGTTGAAGTCCCGGTTCTAAGCCGTAAAGCATGGCACACTGAACTATAGAGTAGTCATCAGCTTTGCTTTGCCAGACGTTCACAACATCTGGCGTAGCTCTTGCACCAGGCCTGGCACCCAGCGGTGCTTCCAGGACGTAATTCTTCTGTGCAGCAATGAGGATAATCCTCAAGTTACGGACCCAGTCCGTGTAATTGCTACCATCATCTTTCAACTTTGCTTTCTCAAGGAACGCATTAAAATTCAACGGAACAACAGCACGAGCCATCTATCTACACAACATAGACAAGCAAGATACTTATCAGGTACTAAGTTCATGATAAATTTAAGTTCAATTAATCATATTACTTAAGAACTCCCACTTAGATAGACATCCCTCTAATCCTCTAAGTGATCACGTGATCCAAATCAACTAAACCATGTCCGATCATCACGTGAGATGGAGTAGTTTCAATGGTGAACATCACTATGTTGATCATATCTACTATATGATTCACGCTCGACCTTTCGGTCTCTGTGTTCCGAGGCCATATCTGTTATATGCTAGGCTCGTCAAGTTAAACCTGAGTATTCCGCGTGTGCAACTGTTTTGCACCCGTTGTATTTGAACGTAGAGCCTATCACACCCGATCATCACGTGGTGTCTCAGCACGAAGAACTTTCGCAACGGTGCATACTCAGGGAGAACACTTCTTGATAATTTAGTGAGAGATCATCTTATAATGCTACCGTCAATCAAAGCAAGATAAGATGCATAAAAGGATAAACATCACATGCAATCAATATAAGTGATATGATATGGCCATCATCATCTTGTGCTTGTGATCTCCATCTTCGAAGCACCGTCATGATCACCATCGTCACCGGCGCGACACCTTGATCTTCATCGCAGCATCGTTGTCGTCTCGCCAATCTTTTGCTTCTACGACTATCACTACCGCTTAGTAATAAAGTAAAGCATTACATCGCGATTGCATTGCATACAATAAAGCGACAACCATATGGCTCCTGCCAGTTGCCGATAACTCGGTTACAAAACATGATCATCTCATACAATAAAATTTAGCATCACGTCTTGACCATATCACATCACAACATGCCCTGCAAAAACAAGTTAGACGTCCTCTACTTTGTTGTTGCAAGTTTTACGTGGCTGCTACGGGCTTTAAGCAAGAACTCATCTTACCTACGCATCAATACCACAACGATAGTTTGTCAAATAGACTCCGTTTTAACCTTCTCAAGGACCGGGCGTAGCCACACTCGGTTCAACTAAAGTTGGAGAGACAGTCTTCCGCAAGCCATCTATGTGCAAAGCACGTCGAGGGAACCGGTCTCGCGTAAGCGTACGCGTAAGGTTGGTCCGGATCGTCTCGTCCAACAATACCGCTGAACCAAAGTATGACATGCTGGTAGGCAGTATGACTTGTATCGTCCACAACTCACTTTTGTTCTACTCGTGCAAATAACATCAAACCATAAAACCTAGGCTCGGATGCCACTGTTGGGGAACGTAGTAATTTCAAAAAATTTCCTACGCACACGCAAGATCATGGTGATGCATAGCAACGAGAGGGGAGAGTGTTGTCTACGTACTCTCGTAGACCGAAGCGGAAGCGTTGACACAACGTAGAGGAAGCAATCGTACGTTCTCCTCGCGATCCGACCGATCCAAGTACCGTTACTCCGGCACCTCCGAGTTCTTGGCACACGTTCAGCTCGATGAAGATCCCCGGGCTCCGATCCAGCAAAGCGTCGAGGAAGAGTTCCGTCAGAACGACGGCGTGGTGACGATCTTGATGTGTTACCGGCGCAGGGCTTTGCCTAAGCACTGCAACGATATGATCGAGGTGGAATTTGGTGGAAGGGGGCACCGCACACGGCTAAGGAACGATCCGTAGATCAACTTGTGTGTCTTTGGGGTGCCCTCTGCCCCCGTATATAAAGGAGCCAAGGGGGAGGGGCTGGCCGGCCAAGCCTTGGCGCGCCAGAGAGTCCTACTCCCTCTGGGAGTAGGATTCCCCCCCCCCCAATCCTAGTTGGACTAGGATTCCCCAAGGGGGAGAGAGAGAGAGGGGGGGCGCCCACCTCTCCTAGTCCTAATAGGACTAGGGGAAGGGGGGAGGCGCGCAGCCCCTAGGGCAGCCCTCTCACCTCTCCTCCAAGGCCCATGTTGGCCCATTATGCTCCCGGGAGGTTTTGGTAACCCTCCCGGTATTCCGGTAAAATCCTGATTTCACCTGGAATGCATCCGATGTCCAAACATAGGCTTCCAATATATAATTCTTTATGTCTCGACCATTTCGAGACTCCTCGTCACGTCCGTGATCACATCCGGGACTCCGAACTCCTTCGGTACATCAAAATGCATAAACTCATAATAACTGTCATCGTAACGTTAAGCGTGCGGACCCTACGGTTCGAGAACAATGTAGACGTGACCGAGACACATCTCCGGTCAATAACCAATAGCGGGACCTGGATGCCCATATTGGCTCCTACATATTCTACGAAGATCTTTATCGGTCAGACCGCATAACAACATACGTTGTTCCCTTTGTCATCGGTATGTTACTTGCCCGAGATTCGATCGTCGGTATCCAATACCTAGTTCAATCTCGTTACCGGCAAGTCTCTTTACTCGTTCTGTAATACATCATCTCGCAACTAACTCATTGGTTGCAATGCTTGCAAGGCTTTATGTGATGTGCATTACCGAGAAGGCCCTGAGATACCTCTCCGACAATCGGAGTGACAAATCCTAATCTCGAAATATGCCAACCCAATATGTACCTTCGGAGACACCTGTAGAGCACCTTTATAATCACCCAGTTACGTTGTGACGTTTGGTAGCACACAAAGTGTTCCTACGGTAAATGGGAGTTGCATAATCTCATAGTTAAAGGAACATGTATAAGTCATGGATAAAAGCAATAGCAACATACTAAACGATCGGGTGCTATGCTAATGGAATGGGTCATGTCAATCAGATCATTCAACTAATGATGTGATCTCGTTAATCAAATAACAACTCTTTGTTCATGGCTAGGAAACATAACCATATTTGATTAATGAGCTAGTCAAGTAGAGGCATACTAGTGACACTCTGTTTGTCTATGTATTCACACATGTATTATGTTTCCAGTTAATACAATTCTAGCATGAATAATAAACATTTATCATGATATAAGGAAATAAATAATAACTTTATTATTGCCTCTAGGGCATATTTCCTTCATTCCGCAGTGCGTCATAACACTGCGACCAAGCCTTCTATATAAGTTGCTTTCATTGTTCCACCTCAGCTCGTTTGGCGAGGCGGTTTCCTTGGCACGTCTTGTCAAAGCAGAGATCATGTGCCCCCTTTAACGGGATTCTCATTAATACGGACGTGGGTAACCCAACAACGCCATTTACCACGGCGTTTGGGAGGCAAGTGAGTTTTATTAGGTAGGTGGGGACGCCTAACCGTACCTGCTTATATAAAGGGATAAGGATTCGCCTTTTTAATCTACGCCTTATTCCTCCTTTGCCAATCCATCTCTTGCGAACTCAAGCTCCAGCGCCCAAGTCCGCTCTTCCTTCCTCAACCTTCTCCAACAATGTCCGGAGCGGGAGGCAAGTGGATGGTCTCCTCCGTTACGGAGGCTCAAGTAAAAAGGTTAAGGAAAGCCGGATACTTGTCCAAGGACATCCCACATCGGCTTCCTGAGAAGGGGCAGCTTCTTCCTACCCCAAGGCCCCATGAGAGGGTAGTTTTCCTTCCCCACTTCCTCCGCGGACTGGGCTTTCCACTTCACCCATTTGTCCGGGGGCTCATGTTCTACTACGGCCTGGATTTCCACGATCTGGCCCCGAACTTTGTTCTCAACATCTCGGCATTTATCATCGTGTGTGAGGCCTTTCTCCGCGTCCGCCCCCACTTCGGCCTCTGGATCAAGACCTTCAACGTCAAGCCCAAGGTGGTGTCCGGCACCCAGGCGGAGTGCGGAGGCGCTATGGTTGGCAAGATAGCCAACGTCCTCTGGTTCGATGGCTCCTTCGTGGAGTCCCTAAAGGGGTGGCAGGCCGGGTGGTTTTACATCACCGAGCCCCGCGAACCGAAATGGGTCGCGGCCCCCGAGTTCAGATCCGGACCCCCCCACGCGGCTCATGTCCTGGAAAGAGACAGGCCTGTCGTGGGGCAACGAGGAAGAAGTGACTGGGTTGCAAACGTGCATCCAGTCCCTGGTGAACAAGCTAATCCGGCTTGTCAATATAGTCCAGGTCATGCTCGTTCGCCTGATCCTCCCGTGCCAAGAACGGGATTTTACTTTGTGGGAATTCGACCCGGCGCAGCACCAAACCCTCAGTAGGCTCTTCGACACGACGTATGAAGACGTCTGGAAGGTGCTGACCAAAGGCGCCGAGTCCCCCACATCCGCCTCCGAGGATCGCGGATACAGCTCGCAGCGTAACGCTAGCGAGGTAAGCTATCTATACCTTTGACAAGTTTGTTAAGCTCTTCTTCATAGATTAACTCTATGCGGGATCTAAACTCCCTTTACCTTTGACAGGCTTGGCAGGAGGTATCCGGACCAATTAACTGTCCGGCTCCTCTGCCCGAAGACCCGGCCCCAGCTCTCTTGGTGAAGCTGATGGCTCCGGCACCTTACGTGGTGCCGGAGAGGAAGGCCAAGAAGAAGAAAACTACCGGGACTCGAAAAAGTTCCCGCAACATGGTGGTGTCGGACTCGTCATCTGACGAGTCTGCAACGCTCTCCTCTCGTGAAAACGAGGAGGAGGAACAAGGAAGCTCTCCCCCCCCCCCAGTGAGGGGAGCAAAGAGGAAGAAGGCCGCCCCAACAGGGGAGGCCGAGGGGTCGAGGAAGAGAAAAACCCCTCCGCCGGACTACTCCCACGACGCCGAAGAAGGCGGAGAGGAGTGGCTGGACCGAACCAAGCGTCCGGCGACATCGTAAGTGTTTACATACCAGAGTGACTCATGATATTCTTTTAATGCACGGCTTTCCCTAATATCGAATGTAATTTATGCAGCCCGCCCCGGGCCGGACTCGACGATTCGTCGAGCGGCTCCCTGGATTCGTCGGACGTGAACTTTCTTCCGCCCGCGGTCTCCCCCTGCAGGGCGGACGATGCCGAAGTGGCGCCCCGCCAAGCTTCGGGGCAGGAGGAGATGGTCCTGGAGGAGCCACAAGGCAATCCTCTAGACCCCAGGAGTAAAGGGGATGAAACTCCCCAGGGCTCCAAGTCCGGCTTTGTGCCGGACACCGCGCTGGACTCGACAGTCCCGGTCCACGGTGGGCGAACTCCTTCCAAGAGGAGTAAGCCGTCTGAGCCGGCGGCCTCCGTCCAACCGGAGGCGCCGGACAATCTGCTGGAGGTGCTTAAGGGCGCCTTCATCGATGAGGAGCACCGTACTGTTATGAGTACGGTGATCCAAAGGATTCAGTCCGCCAAGAGCGGACTAAATGAAGCTTGCGCTAGCCTTCTAACAGTCTTCGAGGTAAGTAAAAATATGTCAAATTATTTACCGCATAGACAGTAGCCCCTGATGCTCTGTTCGGTGTTCGGAAAGAAAAGCCGGATAGAGGATCTAGTAATTTTCGCAGGAGTCTAACAAAAAAGGTCAAATATGCGTATGCAGGCTTCACTGTTGTCCACCGCCGCACTGACTGCGCAGGAGGATGTCCTTAAAAAGGACCTCGGGCGGACCGAGCAAGACCTCGGCCTTGCCAAACGGCAGCTCGAGGAGAAGGAAGGTAAGAAATACCTAAAAAAAGAGAAAAAAAGGTGCCTATTGAGAGGCTTGATTGCAGAAAGAAATAACAGGATTGTACTGCTTATTGTAGGGGCCGCAACCGAGGTGGCAACCCTGAAGCAGGCGCTGGCAGAGGCCGAAAAGAAAATGGCCGAGGAGCGCGCCGAGCGAGAAAGGCTTGGGGTTCAGGTCGACGAGGTGCAGCAAGAGCTGCAAGCTCTCATGACAAAACATGAGGGTTTGGAGCTTGAGTAAAAAACGCAAGCATCCGAGCTCGTGTCGGCCGTCGAGACCGCCAAGAGTGCCAAGGACAAAGCCCAAAAGGCCCTCCAAGAGTTGGAGGAGGTGAAAAAGATAGCAACGGGTAAGGCATTCTCAATGCAAAGTAGGAATATAAAAGTAAACTACCTATTACTTACCCGAATCCGGAGTTCTCCAGGGGCGTTCGCCGATCTTCCCCGCAGCGTATCCGATGCCGCCGCGTTCTACCGAGCTGAAGAGGGCAGCTCGACGGAGAGTGTGTTCTGGTCTCAGTATTCTAAGGCCGGACACCCTGTGCCCTTAAGCGATCAGCTGAAACACCTGGTCGAGCTCCACAAGGCGGCCGAACAGGCCATGAAGGGTTTACTAGTTCGGCTGTGGCCTAGAGAGGCCCTGCCTGGGAGCTATTTCGGGCTAGTGCGGCGGCTGGTGGAGGCCTGTCCACGGCTTCAGGTCATCAAGCGCTCCGTCTGCATTGAAGGTGCCCGGTGGGCCCTTGCCCGCGTAAGGGTACACTGGGGTAAGCTGGACGGAGAGAAGCTGGTGAAGGACGGGCCGCCACAGGGGAAGGAGCATCGCAAGCCCGAGAACTACTACAAGGAAGTTCTTGCTGGAGCCCGCCTTGTCGCGGATGAATGTACTAAAGATGTAATATTTGAGTGAACTCGCTCGTTTGTATCTTGTGCGCCGAAAACTTGTTCATATGCGCAAAGCAACGCTTATTTAATTTAAAATATTATTTTCTGTGCGGCCGTTTATCAAAAATTTGAGAGATGGCCAGTCGTCGGCTTCTGCCCCCATGCCACTAGTGCTGGGGTGTTCGGGATAAACCTGAGGGCTCTTGTTCCCATAGTTGGGTCCTTCGAGGGAGGCGCTCAGCACAACGAACCAGGCAATCGGACTATAATGCTTGAACACTCTCACTTAGCCATAGAACGTTATAATTTTAAATTTCGGCGAAACCCCTTGTTCGGAAGGCCGAATTCGGGAAGCTATCCACGCCTTTGGCCGGACATAGCCAGCTCCTCGCTCAAAGTGGCATAAGCCTTTAAGGACTCGAAAAACCTCTCGAACAGCGACCGGTCTCACGCCTTATCATGACAGTCTGTTTTAGCTTTCTCCACTGAGGTGCTCAACCCACCTGATCTGGGGCACAATCGCAGTGGTTCTCCTAGTGCTACCTTAGCCGATAAAGCGGAACGTAAGGCACCAAAACATAGGAGCCGGGCAAACCCAACATGTGACCAAAATCATGACTCGGAGCCGATGCATATAGTGCTATAAGTTCGGGGTGCCGCACTTGTGAAAGTGTACGGACTTCTCACACCAGATAAAAGGGTAATGAAGCCCCTGGCGTGGTTTGCCGTACCATGGTGTACGGGTGCTATCATGTTATGTAATAAATATATATATATATATATTCAAAAGAGGATAATGCAAAAAATAGACAAAAAGCTATGCATTGTTTTATAAAGAGGCTATCTATCAAAGCCGAACGATACAAGTATTGCGATGAGCAAAAAATATATTAGACTATTTAACATGTGCTGACCAGGCGCAGGCCGCGGAATTTAGAAACAGATATATCGCTCGAAGTAGAGACCACCTGAGAGTTCCGGAATGCGGCGTAGCTTTGTCTGCTTTCCTGGATCTTGCATCGTCTGTGCGGCAACAATGTCGAACAGGTTATCCAGAGTATGGAGTCCTGAAAGTACAAAAAAAGGTAAAAAAGAAAAATCCCGCAGCCCCTAGTACGTTTGACGCCGTGTTGTAGGCATGCCGTTAATGTGCCCCTCCCCTGTGCCCATGGAATTCTAAGGGCGTAATTGTGTACTCGAGGTACTTGCTCCACTATGTTGCGATGGCTGGGGTCGGGGCCGTATTGCTACGCTTGCTCTGATCGTGCCAGGTGGTCTTGTTGCAGGTTACTCCGGTCGCGCTTTGCATTGTCTAGTTTTTTAACGGCCGGACTAGAGAGTTGCCTTGACAGGCTGCTTTGTACTTCCGCTGCGAGGGCTGCCGTGTGCTCCTCCGTACGGATGGAGCGTTCTGTGTTTCCGCTGACCGTAATTACTCCTCGAGGGCCTAGCATCTTGAGCTTGAGATATGCATAGTGCGGCACCGCATTGAATTTAGCGAATGCGATTCGTCCGAGCAGGGCGTGATAGCCACTGCGGAACGGCACTATATCAAAGATTAACTCTTCGCTTCGGAAGTTATCCGGAGATCCGAAGACCACATCAAGTGTTATCGAGCCTGTGCAATTGGCCTCTAAACCTGGTGTGACGCCTTTAAAGGTCGTCCTTGTGGGCTTGATCCTTGATGGATCTATGCCCATTTTCCGCATTGTATCCTGATAAAGCAGGTTCAGGCTACTGCCGCCGTCCATGAGGACTCTTGTGAGATGAAATCCGTCCATGATTGGGTCGAGGACCAGTGCGGCAAAACCGTCATGACGGATGCTAGTGGGGTGGTCCCTTTGATCGAAAGTGATCGGGCAGGTGGACCATGGGTTGAACTTTGAGGCGACTGGCTCCATCGCGTATACATCCCGTAGCGCATGCTTCCTCTCCCGCTTGGGAATGTGGGTCGCGTATATCATGTTCACCGTCCGCACTTGTGGGGGAAATCCTTTCTGTCCATTGTTGTTCGGCGGCCTGGGCTCCTCCTCGTCGTTGCAGTTCAGCCCCTTGTCCTTGTGTTCGGCTCTTAACTTGTCTGCCTGCTTGAACACCCAACAATCCCTGTTGGTGTGATTGGCTGGCCTTTTGGGGGTGCCATGAATCTGGCACGAGCGGTCGAGTATCCGGTCCAAACTGGACGGGCCCTGGGTATTCTTTTTAAATGGATTTTTCCGCTGACCGGATTTATAGCCTCTGAATCCGGCATTAACTGCCGTATCCTCATTGCTGTCGCTGCTAACGCGGCGCTTTTGATTATTTCGACGTGACCTACCACTTTTGTCCTTGGTATCCGAATTACCGGGCTTCTTCGATAAGTTGTTGCTGCGAGCTAGCCAGCTATCTTCGCCCGCGCAAAAGCGGGTCATGAGTGTCGTGAGGGCTGCCATGGTTTTCGGCTTTTCCTGTCCCAGGTGCCGGGAAAGCCACTCGTCGCGGATGTTATGTTTGAAGGCTGCTAGGGCCTCTGCGTCCGGAGAATCGACTATCTGATTTTTCTTTGTTAGGAACCGTGTCCAGAATTGCCTGGCCGATTCTTCTGGCTGCTGAATTATGTGGCTTAGGTCGTTGGCGTCCGGTGGCCGCACATAGGTCCCCTGGAAGTTGTCGAGGAATGCGGCTTCCAGGTCCTCGCAAGAACCGATTGAGTCCGCTGGTAGGCTGTTAAGCCAGTGCCGGGCTGGTCCTTTAAGATTAAGGGGTAGGTATTTGATGGCGTGCAGATCATCACCACGTGCCATGTGGATGTGAAGGAGATAATCCTCAATCCATACTGCCGGATCTGTCGTACCATCGTACGACTCGATATTGACGGGTTTAAAACCCTCTGGTATTTTATGATCCATTACTTCGTCTGTGAAGCATAGTGGGTGTGCGGCGCCCCTGTACTGGGCTATGTCACGACGCAGCTCGGAAGAGCTGTGCCTGCTGTGTTCGGCCCGGCCGGATTTATTGTGTTCAGAGTGAGGATCATCATGTGTCGTCGGGCGTCCGCGCAATCCATAGATCTATCTTGTTTGCTTTGCTTTATCCTCCAGTACGTCTCGCAGGTCTGGCTCGTTTTCCCGTGCCTTATTTGAACGGCACCGGGGCATGGCTTGCTCAAGGGTTCGGCAGGCCTCTCTGTTGCGGTCATGGGGTGGCCGGTCTGCCATGTCATTTGCTTCCCCCTCTGATTGGGGTAGCGGCCTGCGCTTAGGATAATTTTTGGAGGGGCGGTCGAGTTCATACTCTTCGGCTGCAAGGACTTCAGTCCATCTATCAGCTAGCAAATCTTGATCAGCTCTAAGCTGTTGCTGCTTTTTCTTTAGGCTGTTAGCCGTGGCTAGAAGCCTGCATTGAAAAAGCTCTTGTTCGGCGGGGTCTGATGGTACGAAGAATTCGTCGTCGTCGAGGCTTGCCTCGTCTTCGGAGGGAGGCATGTAGTTATCATCCTCAACCTCTTGCTCTTCCGCTCTCTCCTGAGGGCTGGCTTTTCTCTCTTGCTGGTTCTGGTGTTCTTCGGCGCTGTCCGGGGTAGTATTATCTCCCGTGCCGGAATCACCGTTTCTGCAGTGGCGGGATTTAGAGCGGCGCCGTTGGCGCCGGCGTTTTGGCGGTTTTTTCGAGTTATCGTCTTCTGCTGTTCCATCGCCATCCGCGTCCTTTGGAGCATCCACCATATAATGTCATATGACGAGGTGGCGGTCCAGCGCCCTACAGGTACTGGTTCTTGTTCGTCTCCTCCTTCGTCGTCCATACCTTCGAAGTCTTCAGAGCCGAAGTCAAGCATGTCGGTTAAATGGTCGACAGTGGCTATTAAGTGGGTGGTGGGTGGGCTTTGAGTTTCTTCGTTGTCCGAATCCCAACCTCGCAGACCATAGTCCGGCCTGGGCTCTCCTGATAAAGAGAGAGACTTGAGAGAATTCAGGATATCACCGAAAGGTGAGCACTGAAAGATGTCCGCGGCGGTGAACTCCATTACAGGCGCCCAATCAGATTCGATCGGCGGGGGCATGGAAGGCTCGGAGTCCGGAGAAGAGTCCGGCTCCATGGAATCCTGGGCCTTGTGGAGTACGGGGCTGGCGTTCGGCTCGATCGCCTTTCAGATCGCAGCCCCCGAGGTGACGTCCAACCGTTCATCCTCGGAGAACGCAGCGGGCTCCGAGTCAAGGATTGGGGCCGGAGCGTGTGCGGCCTCCAGGGTACTATTCGGAGGCAGAGCTATATCATGCCCCTCGAAATAGTGCGGCGCGCTTGGCTGTGGCTCGAACCCGTCGAAGATCAAGTCTCCGTGGATATCAGCCGTGTAGTTTAAGCTTCCAAACCTGACTTGATGGCCAGGGGCGTAGCTTTCGATCTGCTCTAGATGACCAAGCAAATTGGCCCGCAGAGCGAAGCTGCCGAAGACGAAGATTTGTCCGGGGTGGAAAGTCTCACCCTGGACCTCATCGTTGTTGATGATCAAAGGAGCCATCGGGCCTAGAAGCGACGACACAGAGGAACTCTCAATGAAAGCATCAATGTCGGTGTCAAAACCGGCGGATCTCGGGTGGGGGTCCCGAACTGTGCGTCAAGGTCGGATGGTAACAGGAGACAAGGGACACTTTATTTTACCCAGGTTCGGGCCCTCTCGGTGGAGGTAAAACCCTACTCCTGCTGGATTAATATTGATGATATGGGTAGTACAAGAGTGGATCTACCACGAGATCAAGGAGGCTAAACCCTAGAAGCTAGCCTATGGTATGATTGTGTATGATGATGGTTGTCCTACGGACTACAACCCTCCGGTTTATATAGACACCGGATAGGGTTATGGTTACACAGAGTCGGTTACAATGGTAGGAGATCTCGAATATCCGCACGCCTAGCTTGCCTTCCACGCCAAGAAAAGATCCTTCCGGACACGGGACGAAGTCTTCAATCTTGTATCTTCATAGTCCTGGAGTCCGGCTATCCGAACACCCCCTAATCCAGGACTCCCTTAGCTACCCTCTGTTGGTTGAAGCCTCCATCAACGTGGATGTACGATAACACCACCTATCGGAACCACGCCAAAAACATCCGTGTCTCCAATTGCGTTTGAACACTCCAAACCCTTCCCTTTACATTCTTGCAAGTTGCGTGCTTTACTTTCCGCTGCTCATATACTCATTGCATGCTTGCTTGATATGTATTGTGTTTGTTAAACTTGTGCCTAAACTCCACTTGAACTTAAGAATATTAAAAACTGCACCTTTTGGTACTTAGTGTCTAATCACCCCCCTCTAGACACCTCTTTTCGATCCTCACAATAGAAAACAGAAAGAATTAGAAAACAGACACAAAAAGGAAACTTACCTGCCAGCCCACCAAATGGCACATCACTGTTGGCCCAACCCACGAGGGGCACCGGTGTCTTCTTCCATCTCTGCCAGTACGCGGAGGCGTGTCGCCCGCGCACGCCCGAGGCGTCCACCTCCTCCCTGCCTGCCTGCGTGCACCCCCGACACCTTGAACGCGCCACGCACTCCCCCTTGACTCCTTTTGCCTCTCGACTCTAGCTCCCTCCCTACAGCACCACCGAGCGCGGCATCGCCACCGCTCGCTGCCATGCGGTCACTGCCACTGCCTCGCCATGCCATTCAGTCCAACGACTATGCCTCGACACCCTCACCCTCTCCATCGAGCTACACGTCACCGAGCACCTTGCTTCGCCGTCACCACCATCGTCTTCAACCACGGCCGACTAAGATCTCCGTCGTCGTCTCGTCGCCTCCAGCCCCCCAAGCACGCTGACCATCCCATCGTCTCTGCTGTGAGCTCACAGACCGAACCCCCCTCACCTCCACCTCGATTGCTCACCGTACCATCTTTTCATCAGAGACTGAAATGCGCCGCCGCCTGCGCTCGCTACCGACACGACCCTGGCGACCAAATGGTCCGGGTGTTGTGTCTAACATGCTCGCCGCCTCACATAGATGTCGGAAGTGCCCCGTACGTGCCGCCACGGCCACCACAGCCGCTTCGTCGTGCCACCCGAACGCCGGCCGCCGCCTCGAGCTCATTTCCGACGAGCTCCGGCCACCCTGGCTGCTCCTGCTTGCTCCACTGGATGCGGGAGAGCTCCAGCTCCCCACGGGTGCCCTCCGCCGCTCGTTTGGCCGCTAAGAGAACGAGCCCGAGCCCTCCTCCCCGTCTGTGGACACCGGCGTCGAGCCGCCGACGGGTTAACCCCAGTTGACCAGGGGTTTTACCTCCCCTGGGTCAATGACACATGGGGTTCGCCCGGCTAATTAAGTTAGCTTAATTTATATAAACTAGGTTAGTTAGTTAAGACACTGACACGCGGGACCCTCTGGTCACGTTTGACCCTGGTCAGTGCTGTTCACTTGCTGACGCAGTGCTGATACAATAAACCCTTTTCTGGATTATTTCTATTTTAGAAATATCTGAAAATTCCAAAAAATAGCCAAAAATTCAAAAATCCAAAGAAATTTAACCATAACTCCAAATGAAATAATTTATATATGAAAGAAGATTAAAAAATCTCGTCTTTCCATCTGTACCATTTTCATGCATGTTTGAACAACTTAAAGTTCCTGTATAAGACAATTTGAAATGCCTTATGTGGAGTTTAAATTTGAATCTTCTGTTCAAACCAACTAAATTTAAATTGTTGCTAGCTGCATTAGGCCAAATTACACCATATTGCCATGTCATGATCATGCATCATATTGTTGCATTGCATTGATTGTGTTCCCTTTTGTTTGCCGGTGGTTGTTCCCCCTCGGTAGACGTTGTTCCGGCGATGAGTTCGATGACACCGAATATGAAGAGCTATTACTATCTTCAGAAGTGCCAGGAAAGAAAAACCCCCTTGATCACTCTGATACAATCCCAATCTATCGCTCTTGCTCTCTTTTACTACATTAGGGCAACAACGATTCAACTATTACATGTTGCGGTAGTTGAACCCCTTTCCTCTGCATGACCTATCTTTGCCATAGTAAATAGTTGAAACCCACTAGCATGAGTAGGAGTTGTTTGAGCCATGATGTGCCTACTCATTTATGCTTGCTTGTTATGCCTGCTATTGCACAGAGTTGTGTCAGGTCTGATTCATCGGGGATGAATTGGAATGTTGTGAACATGTCCTACTGTTGAGAGCTAAGTGTGCGAACACGATTTGGTAAAGGTACCGGTGATAGGCCATGTAGGAGTACATGGTAGGTTGTCTCATTGAAACCTCACTCAGGAACTGAGTTCCGTGTTTGTGATCCAAGACAGTTACTACCATGCATTGAAATGCTTAAGTGCCCCTCTCGGCTTTAACTGCCTCGATCTCTGTCCAGGAGTTGCAACTAGTTTTTGGTGTTTGTAGGTAGTGCTAGTAGTCTACCAAGCGGCACCGGGTACAGGTCGACTTGGGACAGACTAGGTGCAGTGGCACGGTGTACCAAGTGGCACCCGGATGGTGGGCTTGGGAACCCTGCTCACATCGTCTGGAGCCATGATGGAAACCTTGGTCGGACTCCCTTGCGGATGGAACCCGGATAGGCGATAAACCTAGACTAGAGTCTTGCATGCACTACTAGGGAAAAGCCTACCAACAGCGAGGGTTTTGGGCCTCTCAGTAGTGCGGGTACCGGCACTAATAATAAGGCGCTACAGCTAACGTATTGCAATAGTGCCTGTTGTCCCACGCTACTACTATACATGAATAGCTGTAGCGCTCTTTGGAAAAGGGCGCTACTGATATTATCTGCAGCTCTGTTTGATGGGACGCACTACTGATAATGCGACGCTAGTGCTAAATTTCCCCCTTCGCTACTACTAGTTTATTTATTAGTTTTTTTCCTGCATATTTGTTTTGTATTTGTTTTGTATTTGAATAGGCTTTATACAATAATCTTTAGCATATCATACACATACAAATGTAATCATAGCATATACATACAATTAGTCTCATCAAATCATGTCATCATCATAATCATCATCCAACACAAAGTGGTCTCTCGTCATCATCTCGAAAATAGCGATACAAGTCTCGAATGATATGCAAATACATCGTCATCCATCTAAACAATGATATACGCGAGAAGAGCTATCACTTTGAGAACATGAGTTCGTATCCCTCTCTCGCATTAGCGTGAACCTAAACTAACTACTGCCTGTCGCTCGGAAACCGGAAGGGCCTGACACTCCGACCACTTGTCGTATATATACTCCTGGCGTAGCACTTCTTCGCCATCTATGATCTATGCACCTGCATCATCACATGAGTCGATGATATGCAACATATATAGTTGAGCAACAGAAAGAGACAGACTTGGCAAAAACAGAAACAACATATCATAAGCATAAATAACAAAGTTCATCATACCCCAAAATGCCGGAACCAAGGTAGTAGAAATATCTACAGCCACCTGTTTTGCGGCAGATACCGCTATTGCGACTGTCTGAGTTGATTTCTTCTCAACCGCAATCCCAACCCTCTTGTCGATGTTTTCTTCATTTAACCTCCGTCTTTCCTTTCTCTCCTCTGTGGTCTCACGGTAGTACTTCTTCCACGTGGCGCCGTCTCCGACACCGTGCACGCATCCATACGACGGTCGAGTATCCACCGGTTGTTGTTTCAATATGTTCAATGCCCGGTTGAATGGAGTGTCCCACTTGGGCCTCACCAATGCCTCAGACGGCAAGTCGCTTTCGGCCGCAATCCTGTGCTGCTCTCTCTGCAAAAGGCACAACGATCGTTTACAAATATGACTAACGTGTGCAGTCGAATTGATCATAAACTAAAATTACCAACAGTCTTATGAACTCCGTAATGACCAGTGTTGTCTTGTAAACCTTTTTCACTGGGTCCCAACAGTGCCGGGCCCTGAGGACGTCACGCTCCTGTGGGACGGTGAACTCCGCCAAGGGGTCTGCGATGCCTAGACTCGCAGCTTCCGCATCCTCCTTGGCCATTTGGACCTCTTTCCGCCGTAACCACGTCTTCCGAGGTGGTGGCTCCCAAAGTTCCTCTCTTGAAGCCCCTTCATGTACTTAGACTTTTTTTGGCATCTTCGGCCTCGCAAGCCTCCTTGAATATTTGAAACTGCTCTTCCGTGATTGTTGGATTATCCTTTACAATCTCGGAGTAGGGTTCCTTCTTGTCGATGATCCTTGCTTTCACTCGATTATTCCAGGCAGCCAACGCGTCGCTAAACTTGGTCATGGCGTGTTTGTTTATCTTCTTCATTGCCGGGTCCTCATCTGGATCTTTATAATCATTCTCATTCCGGCTCGGGAACAAGAATATCTCGTGAAACCTCTTTAGGAGGGAGCTCCTCATATTTTCTATCTTCTGTAGTTTCTCATCATTGATGGTGGCGGTTGTCCGTACGATGCAACCTATTTGATTGACGTAGCATCGACGCGCTTCCTCAGGCATCGTTGGATCAAAATTGCCTTCGTCCACCTTCGTGACCACAACTCTAGTACTCCTGAGTTTGTTAGGAACCCGTTGCCTCTTTGATTTCAGTTCTACACCGGTTCCGCTCCCCGAGGCAGCGCCGGTCTCAGTCTCAGCGTCGGTCTCGATGCCGGTCTAAGTCTGAGCGTCGGTCTCAGTCTCAACACCTGTCTGCGTGTCGGTCTCAGTCCCCGATGCCACCGGTGGGCCCAACAATAACATCGGTTGATCGTCGGTAAGGCTAAAAAATTCGTCTGCCGCCCGGTAGGCGTCATCGCAATCACCAGAACCCTGTCCTTTATCGTTGCTAGCCATATTTCCTATGATTAAATCTAGCCAATTCATTCTAGACCTAATAAAATGAATAATGACAGAAAAAAGGCCTATTGTTTTGCAGGAATGTTGACTCCTTCCTGGTGCGGCCAATCGCGGGCACTCGATATGTCCTAGTTTGTAGCACAAGTCATGCCGAAATTCACGGAAAATTTCGGCATGACCTTTGCTAAAAAGTGGACAAATCGAGAACCTAAAATTTGTCGGAAAAGAAATGAATCAACATTCCGGCAAAACATAGGCCACTAAGCATCATTCCCTGGAAACAGTGTCCAAATATACACGAGCAACCACATGTCCAAATTTCGCAAGCTAATTCAAAAACAAAGTGTAGAAGAAAATTCATTTAACTACTAGTAGAACAAAATTCAGTTAACTTTAGTGCTCTATAATGATGAAAGGAAAAAATTTTGAGTTAACTACTAATTTCATTCATTTAGATTATTCATTTAACATCACCTAATTAACCTACTGTACCACTACTACTAGCAGCACTACTAACCTAATTAACCTAGCAAAACTCTAGTGCCCTAACTAAAAAACATCTAATTAACATCTACTAGTACCACTATTGCCCTAACCTAATTAACATCTGCTAGTATCACTATATACTATACAAGCAGCATCTACACTAATTAAACCCTACTGCCCTAACTAACTTTTGCTCTACTAATTTTGCTATACTAATTTTTTCTGTAAAATGCAGAGAGATATGAGTGGGGGGAGGGGTGGGGACTTACAGAGACGGGAGAGAGGGTGGGCTCAGGCACGGGCAACGGCGGTCCTGGGCGGGCTCGGGCGGCGGTGAGGTGGAGGGCGCCGACGGTGACGTCGAGGGCGGCCTCGGGCGGCGGCGGTGAGGATGACAGCGGCCTCGGGGGGAGACGGTGAGGTTGCGGTCGTCCATGCCGGCAGGAGACGGCGGTGAAGTGGGGCAACAGCGAATTGGGGAGACAGCGGCGAGGGCGAGGGATTTGGGGAAGAAGGGGTGGTTGGGGGTGGGGGGGGAACCGCTGTTTAAGTGAAACGTAACGGTAGCGAGTTTCCGAAAACGCGCTATAGCTATGTTAGGTATAGCGCGTTTACTGAAACCCGCTACTACTATTCCTTTCTCCTTTTTTCCTTTTTTCTTTACATTTTATTTTTTTTCCTTTCTCCTTTTTCTATTTCTTTCATTTTCATTTACTTTTCTACTTGTTTTTCACTTTATTTTATTTCCGTTAGTAGCAGTGCCTTACACGTAAGCGCGCTACAGCTAAGGAGCGTAGCAGTAGTGCTGTACCAGTATACGCGCTACTGCTAGGTTGGGCTAGCCATGTGCGCCTAGTTCAAACATAGCAGCAGCGCTTTTCGCTAGTACGCACTACTGCAAAAGTCGTAGCAGTAGCGCGGTTTATTTACGCGCGCTGCTACTAATTAGCAGTACCGTTTGATTTTGTACAGCGCTACTGGTAACATTCTGTGTATAAGGTTTTCCCTAGTAGTGATGGTTAGTCAGGTCGTAGCTGACACCCTCGCCAGGATTCCGCTTGAAGGTTACCGAGATACATGACGTGTACATGGCGGTAAGTGGCGAGAGCGTATGTGAAGAAGTACACCCCTGCAGGGTTAACATGATCTATTCGAATAGCCGCGTCCGCAGTAATGGACTACTGGGTTGCTTGTACAGTTCATAGACAAGTGAAAGTGGATACTCTCAAATGCGCAAGATAAGCGTGAGTGCTATGGATGGCCTTCTTTTAGGGAGACGGGAGCGGATCTATAGTGGTGTATTGGTATGCTGAATATGTGGACTCGTGTGCACCACCTCAAAAGAGTTACCAGTAGACGTAGTACAGGATAGCCACTGAGTCAAAGTTGGCTTGTTGCAGTCAAAATCCACAACCCCTTTGTTGATACTGACGCATATGTAGCTAGTTCCGATGTAAGTCTTGCCTGGTAGATTTTTACTCAGGTTTGCTTATTTTATGTTTTGCAGAGGAGACCTCAGTCTCACTAGTAGTCCCACGTGGACTTCGACGTTTAGCTTGTTACCTCATCTACGATCTTGTACCCTTGGTAGGGTCTTGTAGATAGTCATGCTATAAAGCCTTCTTCCTTTTCAGATGCCTGTACCCAGACATGTTTATGCTTCCGTTCCCTGTATGCTCTGTATGTTGGGTCATGTGACCCATGATACTAATTCTTACTATGTATGACTCTTTGGAGCCTTCTGAATAAATACTCTGTAGAGTTTTGTTGTGATGCCATGTTGGATTTGCACATATCGAGCAAATTGTGTGTATGATTTTGAAATGCTTGGTATGTGTGGGATCCGACAATCTAGTTGTTTATTCTTGGTAGCCTCTCTTATGGGGAAATTTCTCCTAGTGCTTCCACTGAGCCATGGTAGCTTGCTACTGCTCTCGAACACATGGGATGATGGGCATGTGTCCTTCTTTGTCCTTGTGTCTATCCCTTCTGGGAAATGTCACGCGTTGTTCCTTTAAGTCCTTGTAGCTTGCTACGAATTGGGTTCTTACGTTGATGACCGACATGTGCGTTGCTTGGTCATGTACGCATGTTCCTATAAGTTAGTGCCACCTTGGGTTTGCGACTAGTCATGTCGGCCCGGCTTCTCTGTCATATGGATGTTAGCGACGCTATCATATACGTGAGCCAAATGGCGCAAACGGTCCCAGGCTAGGTAAGTGTAACACCCCAAAAAATTTAACCATGAATTGTTTATTAAAATTTTGCTAGAAAATTAAAAATTTTATTTTTTTTGATTTATCTTTTGATTTCAGGACCATTCCTTTCTTTGATATTGTTGAGTTTTCACCTCAAATAAAAACTTTTCAAAAATATTATTGGACTTGTATACCCTCTCAAGAAAACATTTCTTTTATCAGTGGACTTATTTGCATAATTATTTTCCGTGAGCTTTATTTCTCTAAAAATGGATTTTCATAAGTTTTGGAGTCAGTTTGCACTGCAACCCTTTCAAATACTCTTTTAAAATTCTCACCGAAATTTGGGGATGTCATGTGATGTTTCCACATCACTTTTATGCAAAAATATCTTTTAGTCAGTGGTGGTTTTGAGCTCTACCCCATGTTTTCAAAACTGGTCCAGTTTGTAAAATTGCACTACAACCTATTTCAAAATTTCTTTAAAGCTTCCACCAAAATTATGGGATCTTAGTAGTAGTATATAATTCAACTTTATGCAAAAATCCACTGATGTTGTTTGAAAATTTTGAGTAAATCATCCTCATCTTCATTCTGGTCCAGCTTGGTGATTTGTACTGCAACCATATTTTAAATTGCCCTTTTAGCTATGATTGTTTTTCCTGCTTATAGACCACCCTACCAAACCCTTAAGTTCATAAGAGTGGACCCGCTGGAGTAATTTTGGTACATGAATTAATGCCCTTTTCTTTCTGTCCAGAATTGGTTTTCTCAAAAACTTACACTAACAAGTTTCTGGTTTTGCCCAAATGACCTTGCCATCATCACCTACATCTAAAGAGACCCTGATCTGGAAATTTTGGCCACCCCAAGAGATGCCTAGATGCCCTTGGCATTTCATCGAGCAGGTTAGGAGCATGGCCAGTTTTGGCATGCTTTCGGACTTGCATTATGAAGTTGCCCTAATGGCCTTACCAGCATGTCTATTAGCCCCCACATGATCATTAGCTGAGCCCTGTTTAGTTTTAGAGGCAGCAGAGGGGCCTAGATCGCGTGGGCATTTTGCCGAGCACCAGGCATGCGTGCTTTGGGCGCGCCCAGAGCGCACGTTTTGCATGCGTGTGCACCGAGCCGCCACGTCTCGCTGCCGCCCTCCCCGCGCCCGTGCTGACCCTTGGCCACTCACAGCCTGCACCCCGACCCCTCCCTCGCCATAGAGCCGCCCTGGCCCCCCTCCTTGCGCCCCACAGCACCACCACCGCAAGCCGCCACCACCGCTCCGCCAGCTCTGCCATGGACGGCGCCGCCCGAGCCACACCAGCGCTCCAGCTTGCTCATGGAACAGCCCGAGCTCATCCACGAGGTCGTCCTCTAGCGCCCGCCGCCGCCACATTGCCCTGCCCGCTACAGAATGGCGGTTCACCGACGTCCTTATCCACGACCGCGGAACCGACCTCGACCGCTATAACTGGGGCCCCCGAGCTCGTCCAGGCCCTCACCCAATCTCAAGCTATCCCCCTAGAGCTACCTTAACCGGCAATCAATGAGAGGAAGGCCGTCTTCCCCATCTCCGGTCAGCTCGGCCGCCGCTATGTCCCGGTCCATTTCATCGCAACCAAAGACTCCCCTGCCCATTCAGTACCACCATCCTCTTTCCCTTGACCATGCGGAGCCACCCAGCGCCTCAGCCTCGACCAGGAACCACCGTAGCCCAGAACCCCAATTCCCCCCGAAGCCATCTCCGCCGCAGAGCTCGTCGTCGGTGACTCCCTTCGTCCCCGCCAGCATGACGACCACCTGGAGGACCGCCCTGGACCAGCGGATCCATCCCTGCCCTCGGATCCTCGTGGGGAGCCGCCGTTCGTCGGCGGCAATCGCCGGAGCCCCGCCCCGCTCGGACAGAGGAGGAAGGAGGCGCGGGCGACTGGTCAAACCTGACCAGTGGGCCCAAGGGACCCACTGTCAGTGACCCAGCCCCGCCGAAACGTGTTTTAAGTGGAGGCGTATTCCTCCAAATACGCCTTCGCTAGAGGAAAGTGTAAGCCCCTCGAAACGTTTTCTTTTTCTGGTTTTATTTAAAAATAGAATTTTGACTAAACGTTGACTGGCTATAACTTTTTAAATATAAGTCCAATCAAATTGATTATTTTTCTTTTGTTCCTCAAATTCTGTCTAGTTTATTTTCATATTTAGTTGAAAATTTTCCAAACAACTTTTTTGTACTGTCTTTAAGCTATGTGTTGATTTAAGTTTTCTTAAAATAGGATTTTGGAGAGAGAAGAAAACTTTCAACAAATTTGGAATGCACCCTGCCTCTCCACAACTTGAAGGCAAGCATTCTGAACCCTGGCATAATATTGTCTTGTGTTGTTGATACGGTTGCAACCCCACCTTGTCTCGAAGATTTCGTTATTTTATGCGATGATACGATCATACTCATAAGTGCATATTGACGATTCCATGCTGTTGGTATTTGATATGTTTGTGATAGCAATCACCCTCATATGCCTCTCATGCGTACCGGGAGGGATCCGGGAAAGTCTCTGTCTTGGGTAGACACGAGCTTGTCCCTAACCCTTTGTCGAGACGGTTATGTCCGGTGGGGCGTGAGGAGGTATGATGAGTGGTGGTTCTGTCTGATGGTTGTGAAATATAATTCTTATGCCAACGATGCAGGAAATGCTTTAACCTCCTAAGTCGACCATAGATTGAGTCTTGTTCCAGTAACCCCCATACTTGTTTCGTACTACCACTTGTCCCTGCCACAGGTAGGGTACGGTTCAGTAAATTGTCAACCCCTGTCCTAGCACACACCGTACAGAGAGGCCATGGTGGAAGATACCGGCTGCATCTGGTAGGCATGCCACTTGGTCCGGGGCCATGGGTGTTTCCGGTTGGGACCGAGAGGGGGGAACCCCTTAGAGCGCGCGATATAAGTTTGGTCCCATGCTAAACGAGGTTGTAGCCCCCCCCCCCCACATAGAGTTTCACTTGACAGGTGTCGTGTGTGATTCCAGACACCGGTAAGTTAGGTTGGTGTGTGCGGTCAGGTGTGTTTTCGAATGAAAGACCGTAGACGGAATTAGTCCCGATGGACTAAAGGAATCCGTTGCTAGTGGGTAAAGAGTACACCCTCTGCAGAGATTATATCTATTCGAATAGCCGTGTCCATGGTTAAGGACTACAATCTAGGATGGGTCAAGCGTCGGTCTTAGTGTCGGCCTTCAGAGGAAAGATTGCTAAACCAAAACATGGATCGTGACTTGTGACACGTGATGATTATGATTACTATTGTTATGAACTAACCATCTACATTATTGGAATTATTGAGTATCCCTGGGACGGTTCTAGCTCCTGGATATTCACTGTGATTACTATTTATAAGCCCTTTGTGTGGTGTCGCTGAGACGCCCGACTGTGGCATGTTTGTTATTCATTTACCTTATGAACCCTTTATGTGGCGTCGCTGAGACGCCCAACTGTGGCATGTTTGTTATTCATTTACCTTATAAGCCCTTTATGTGGTGTCGCGGAGACGCCCGACCGTGGCATGTTTGTTACTTATTTACTTTATAAGCCCTTTATGTGACGTTGCGCAGACGCCCGACAGAGGCATGCTTTATATTATTATCCTTTCGAGGTGTCGCTTCAGACACCGATCGGTGCATATTATTTCTATTCCCTGATTGTTTATTCATGTTTTATTTAAATGACCTGCTTGCGTGCATCATGAAATTTTATTTCGTAACAGACGAAGTGATCATAGAATATTTCAAAGCATGATTATCAGTGGTTATATTATACCTGTGTTCCTAATGTTTGCGAGTACATTCAAAGTACTCACTGGCTTCTCCCTGGCTATTGTCTTGGCCAGATTTCTTGCGTGGAGAGGAGCGTTGCGATGATAGCCCCGGAACCTACGCAATGGTGATAGCAGCCTCGTGAAGATATGAGTTATCCATGTCAGTTGTTCCTGTGGGAAATGGAGTCCCATAGACGTTGATGATCCGCAAACCGCTTCCGCCATCAACAACTAGAGACCATTTGTTGTACTCACAGGCCAGAATGGTCATGTACTACATATCTTGTATTTTGCTTGGAGTTTCTGTATCAAGTTGGTGCCTCATCAGCTAATAGTAATCCTGGGGCTGGTGAGCACAAGGGCCATTTTCTGGGAAATTAATATCCCGAAAATCCGGTCCTGACAACCTTGGTATCGGAGCCAGGCTGACGATTGGCTAATCCTATCTTAGCCAAGTCGAAAAACCTAGGTAAACCAACCCACCAGACCTTAACCTCACCCCAACCAAGCTTCTCGTGTAAGATAGCCACACAGTGACCCCGACACCTTTTGGCAGTCGATGCCCAACCTATCAGCCTAGCCTGTCGATCACACGCCAGTGACCGACACCTAAATTGTCTCATTCGCAAGCGTGCGAAGGAAGCCTCCATCCCCTTTTTCTATAAAAAGGGCACATTAACCTCAACCCAGCAAAGCACAGCCTCTACCCCAAACCAAGCTAAAATGCCAGGACCCATCGTTCACAATGAGACCACAACAACCAACCTTGGAAGTTTTGTGACCGTGCTAGCCAACCTCACCCGTCGTGCCTTTGCATTAGAAGAGCCCCCGGAGTATGTTGTGTACCAAGGGCCCATGAGCGGTGAGAGCCGTCAATTTTGGGCCACTGTGCATGTCTATGGTAGGGGTCTATCGCCAGAACGCCGCTACAGGTTCACCGGAAGGACCACTTCCTTTGAGCCACAAGCTGTCCAACTAGCTGCTCGGGAGGCTATAGTTCAACTCCGGCACTTGTCGCCCAGAGTTAATTGTCGATCCTTCTACTACTACCCCAGCCGTGACGGGTATGGTAGGCCACCCCAGGTTGCCAACGGAGATCACGAGACGGATCCTGCATTATTGCATCTGGTGCGCTATGTAAGTGCACTAGAGGAACTGTTCGATCAAATCACCCTTGATCTGATCACAGCTCGTGGAGAACTGATCCGCCGAGCCCCGGCAAGAAGAGAAGAAGAGCCCGGCGCTGGCAACCCAGTCGTGCTGTTGGGACAACCGATCGAGACCTTGAGGTCAGCCCCAGCCATCGACCAAGGTGCTTTGGTGTCCCCAGAAGTGCTTCGTCGCCTTTTGGGAACACGCTCCAACGGGATTGTGGCCAACAATCCCCGTGATGGTCATCATCGCTACCCCGACCCTGCAGTTCCTCCACAACCTACAGCTAACCCCGATGGTGAAAACCATGGAGAAGCCTCGAAGTCCACAAGGCACGCCCGCTTAGATATAAACGAGGTAGACTAAGCCACTCGAGTAGTACCGAGTCTTAGTATGTCCACGACCTGTAATTGTGTGATTTGGTATCGCCATAATTAAATGTTGTTTGCGTGTGCACCCCTACTTTAAATAGTAGCCATGCATAAGTGTGTTGGTGTACAGCTGCATTTTTAATTCTGGGCGTAGCTACCAAAAACCAACCCCGACGGCACCCACAATAATATGTCACTTTTGTGAGATATGTGTATCCGTGGCTTTGACACGACCCCATAGAGCAGAACCAACAAACTAGTTGCCCCTCACTGTGATAAAGGAACCAACCCTGATGCTATATAAAAGGCCACCTCGTGAACTTATCAGGTGCCCCTCACCTTGTGCACAACCCGCACAACCATTCCTTTGTCATGCCGAGTCCTAGTATTTATCTGAGACCTCCAGATGCAACCCCAGGCAGCTTTGTTAAAATATTGTGGGACTTTACCTGCAGTACCTTGAGTTCTATCCATCCACCCTAGTACGAGTTGCTCAAATTAATCGAGGATCACCCCATCCACGTCGAAATATTGGGAAGTGGTGCACATCCCTCCCACAAACCCAAGCCAACACCCAATGGAAGTCTCCTTCATGGGAAATCTATGCTGACTCTGCAGATGGGGATAGAAACTGCTGCGTACGAAGCACTTGCTCGCTTTCGATTCGCGGTGCCCTATGCCAGCGAATGAGGGTATTATTATTTCCCGAGTCGTGTAGCACCGGAGAAGTAACGTCTTTTCCCGGTGGACGAATTGAGAGAGACCCAGTACTGGCCAACCTTGCCCAGTATGTCAATCGCTCAAGAGCGTTTGACCCAGCGAGTAATGGGTTATGTCCAAAGCCTCGCTGATTTAAATCCACAGCGGACAAGACTCGTATGAGCTGCGTCGTGACATAGCCCAGTACAGAGGCGCTGCACACCCCTATGCTTCACAGACGAAGTGATGGATCACCAAATCCCAGAGGGTTTCAAACCCGTAAATATCAAATCATACGATGGTACAACAGATCCTGCGGTATGGATCGAGGACTTCCTCCTGCATATCCACATGGCCCGCGGTGATGATCTACACGCCATCAAATACCTTCCACTCAAACTCAAAGGACCAGCTCGGCATTGGCTCAACAACCTGCCAGGAGATTCCATTGGCTGTTGGGAAGATCTGGAAGCTGCATTCCACGACAACTTCCAGGGCACTTATGTGCGACCACCAGATGCCGATGACCTGAGCCACATAATTCAGCAGCCAGAGGAACCGGCCATGCAATTCTGGATGCGGATCCTGACAAAGAAAAATCAAATCATCGACTGTCCGGATGCAGAGGCCCAAGCAGCTTTTAAGCACAACATCTGCGATGAGTGGCTCGCCCGACACCTTGGCCAGGAAAAGCCAAAATCTATGGCAGCCCTCACGACACTCATGACCCGCTTTTGCGCGGGAGAGGACAGTTGGCTGGCTTGCAGCAATAACATATCAAAGAACCCTAGTACTTCGGATACCAAGGATAACAATGGCAGGTCACGTCGCAACAAACACAAGCGCCACATCAACAACGACAATACCGAGGATACGGCAGTCAATGCCGGATTCAGAGGCTCTAAACCCGGTCAGCGGAAAAAGCCATTCAAAAGAAGCACCCCGGGCCCGTCCAGTTTGGACCGAATACTCGATCGCTCGTGTCAAATACACGGCACCCCCGACAAGCCAGCCAACCACACCAACAGAGAATGTTGGGTGTTCAAGCAGGCCGGCAAGTTAAATGCCGAAAACAAGGATAAGGGGCTACATAGCAATGACGAGGAGGAGCCCCAGCCGCCGAACACCGGTGGACAGAAGAGGTTCCCCCCACAAGTGCGAACGGTGAATATGATATATGCAACCCACATCCCCAAGAGGGAGCAGAAGCGTGCGCTAAGGGACGTATATGCGTTGGAGCCAGTCGCCCCAAAGTTCAACCCATGGTCCTCCTGTCCGATCACCTTCGATCGCAGGGACCATCCCACTAGTGTCTGTCATGGCGGATTCGCCGCACTGGTCCTAGACCCAATCATCGACGGATTTCACCTCACTCGAGTCCTTATGGACGGTGGCAGCAGCCTGAACGTGCTTTATCTGGACACAGTGCGCAAAATGGGTAGAGACCCCTCAAGGATCAAACCCACAAAAACGACCTTCAAAGGCGTCATACCAGGTGTAGAGGCCCATTGCACAGGCTCAGTGACACCAGAAGTGGTCTTCGGAACTCCGGATAACTTCCGAAGCGAGGAGTTAATCTTCGATATAGTCTCGTTCCGCGGTGGCTATCATCCACTGCTCGGGCGAACTGCATTTGCAAGATTCAATGCAGTACCGCATTATGCATACCTCAAGCTCAAGATGCCAGGACCTCGAGGGGTCATCACAGTCAATGGAAACACAGAGCGCTCTCTCCGCACGCAGGAGCACACTACGGCCCTCGCAGCAGAAGTACAAAGCAGCCTCTTAAGGCAATCAACCAGTTCGGCGATCAATCACCCGGACACCGTCAAGCGCGCCCGGAGTAATTTGCAACAAGACCGCCTGGCACGTTCCGAGCTCGCATAGCAATGCGGCCCCCACCCTAGTCCCAGCCAAACAACAAAATCCGTGCCATGCGTACATAATTACGCATTCAAAATACCATGGGCATAGGTGGGGGGCACGACTACGGCACGCCCCAAAACGCGGCTCAACTGCACTAGGGGCTTCCCGCTTTATTATTTTTTCTCTCCTTCAGGGCTTTACTCTCTGAAGCCCCATCCGGCAGTACGATTGCCTGACACACGATACAACAACCAAGGAGGCAGAAAGCTACGTCGCACCATGGAACTCCCAGGTGGTCTCTGATAACGAGTGAAATACCTGCTTTAAATACCATTCCGCAGCTTGCCCTTGGAGGGGACATGTCAAATAGTCCTATTGTTTGCTCATTGCACTACTTGTATCAGTATGCTTCGACGCACCTTTTTAATAAACAATGCATAACACTAGTCTATTATCGCATTCTCTATTCCTTTTTATATATATGTTCATTTATGACATTCAGCACCCGTAGACTCTAGTACGGCCAATGCGCCAGGGGCTTAAGTACCCCATAATACAGCGTGAGAAGTCCGAACACTTTCGACAGTACGGCACACGAACTTATAGCATTATATGCCTCAGCTCCGAATCATGTCTTGGGTCAATAGTTGGGTTTGCCCGGCTCCCATGTTTTGGTACCTTACGTTCCGCTATATCGGCTAAGGTAGCACTGGGAGAACTACTGGGATTGTGCCCCGGTTCATCTGGGCAAGCACCTCAGTAGAGAAAGCTAATACTGACTGTCACGATAAGGCGAGAGCTGGTCGCTGTTCGAGAGGTCTCGAGTCCCTAAAGACTTATGCTGCTTAGGGCGAGGAGTCGGCTTTGTCCGGCTTAGGTGTGTATAGCGCCCTGAATTCGGCCTTCCGAACACTAGGGGCTTCGCCAAAATTTAAATTTATAGACTTCTATGGATAAGTGAGAGTGATAAAGCATTCTAGTCCGATTGCCTTGTTCGTTGCGCGGAACCTCCCTCGAAGGACCCAACAATGGGAAAAAGAGTGCTCAGATTTATCCCGAACACCCCAGCACTCGTGGCATGGGGGCAGAAGCCGACGAATGGCCATCTTTCAGATTTGATAAACAGTCGCACAGAAGGTAATATTTTAAATTCAAACAAGCATTTTCATAATACAGGATCACACGAGCAAGTTCATTCAAAAATTACATCCTTCGCACACTCGTCTGCCACAAGACGGGCACCTTCAGGACACCCTCATAATACATTTCAGGGTGGCAATGCTCCTTGCCCTGCGGCGGCCCCTGCTTCACCAGCTTCTCAGCGTCCATCTTGGCCCAGTGCACCTTCGCACGGGCAAAAGCCCGGCGTGCACCTTCAATGCAGACGGACCGCTTTATGAATTCCAGCCGTGGGCAGGCATCCACAAGCCGCCTCACCAGGCCGAAGTAGCTGTTGGGAAGGGAGTCGCCAGGCCACATCCGGACTATAAGGCCCCTCATGGCCTGTTCGGCCGCATTGTGCAGCTCGACCAGTTGCTTCAGCTGGTCGCTCACAGGCATCGGGTGTTCGGTCCCAGTATACTGAGACCAGAACAACTTCTCCGTCGAGCTTCCCTCCTCGGCCTGGTAGTACTTTGCGGCATCTGACACGCCGCGGGGCAAATTTTTGAATGCTCCTGGAGAGCTCCGGACTCGGGTAAGTAACAAGTAATTTACTTTCACATGCTTGCTTTGCATAATGAATGCCTTACCCTCCGTTATCTTACTCATCGCCTCAATTTCCTGGAGGGCCTTTTGGGCATCACCCTTGGCATGCTTTGTGCTCTCGAGGGCCGCGGCAAGCTCGGACTCTCGCGTCTTCGAGTCAAGCTCCAAAGTCTCGTGCTTCTTCATGAGAGCCTCGAGCTCTTGCTGCACCTCTCCCACCCGTGCCTCTTGCTTCTCCCGCTCGGTGCGCTCTTTGGCCGCTTTGCTTTCGGCCTCGGACAGCGCTTGCTTCAGGGTCGCCACCTCGGTCGTGGCCCCTGGCACATCCATGATGATCCTATCATTTTGCAACCACATCTTTATATATATATATATATATATATATATATATATATATATATATATATATATATATATACCTAGACAAGGTATTACTTACCTTTGTTCTCCTCGAGCTGCCTCTTGGCAAGGCCGAGCTCTTGCTCGGACCGCTCGAGGTTCTGCTTCAGTACGGCGACCTCCGCAGTCAGTGCGGCAAAGGTCAGCACCGAAGCCTGCATACGCATATAAACATACTTGTATTAGACTCCTGCAGATATAATTTGATCCTCTATTCGGCTTTTCTTCATGAACACCAAACAGAGCATCAGGGGCTACTGTCTATGCGGTAATATTTTCCTATATTTTAAATACGTACCTCAAGGCCTGTTAGAAGACTGGCACAGGCTTCAGTCAGTCCGCTCTTGGCGGACTGAAGCTTCTTGATCACCGCACTCATAATAGTGCGGTGTTCTTCGTCGATGGAAGCGCCGTGAAGCGCTCCCAGCAGGTTGTCCGGTGCCTCTGGATGGATAGAGGTCACCGGCACGGGCGGCTTGCCCCTCTTGGAAGTGGGCCGCCTACCGGAGTCCGGAACCACTCGAGGTTCCGGCGCGGTGCTCGGCTAGGGGCCGAACTTGGAGCCCGTGGGAGTCTTGCTCCCTTTGCGCCTGGAGTCAGGAAGGTCGCCTTGAGGCGCCTCCAGGACTACATCCCCTTGGCTCAGTGCCCCTTGAGACAATACCTTAACATTGCCCGTGGGGCGAGGAGAGGAGGCGGTCGGAAGTGAATCACTATTCATATCCGACGAGTCCAAAGAACTGCTCGACGAGGATACATCGATACAGGCTCGGGACGGGCTGCATAACCATATTCGGCGTTAGGAGAAGCTGTGCAATTAAACTATGCCATGAGTTACTCTGGTATCCGAATACTTACGACTTTGCCAGGGGCTTGGCCCTGGGTAACCACTCGTCTTCGCTGTCGGCGGCAGCGGTGGAATAGTCCGGAAGGAGAGTCCTTCCCTTCTTGGACCCTCGGGCCTCAACGGTTGGGGCAGCCTTCCTTTTCTTGTCTCCCCCGGCTGGAGGGGGAGAACCTTTATCTGGCTCCTCCTCGTTTTCACTGGAGGAGTGCGTCTCGGAGTTATCGGACGATGAGTTCGATACCACCTGGCGCCAGGAACTCTTTCAGGTTCCCGTGGCCTTCTTGTTGATCTTCTTCTCCGGCACCTCATAAGGAGTCGGAGTCCGCATCTCCGTCAGGAGAGCGTCTGCCAGGTCTTCGCACTCCGGCTCCTTATGAGGTGCCTCCGCACTCCTCCTTCGATGATGAGGGGCCGGGCAGTCAATCTGCTCCGATGTCTCCACCCAGTCCTATCAAAGGCATGGGAGCTCAGATCCCGCACATGGTTAAACTATGGAGACTGAATACCCTATAAGTAATAAAAGAGCTTACCGAGCCGGAGTCCGCAATCCTCGGTGAGGGGAGGGGGAACCTCGGCACTCTTAAACAGCACCTTCTAGACGTCCTTGTGCGTTGTGTCGAAGAGCTCACTCAGAGTCTGGTGCTGGGTCGGGTCGAACTCCCACAAATTGAACGCCCGTTGTTGACACGGGAGGATCCGGCGGATGAGTATGACCTGGACTATGTTGACAAGCTTGAGCTTCCTGTTTATCATATTTTGGATGCAGGTCTGGAGTCCGGTCAGCTCTACCGGATTTCCCCAGGGCAGACCCTTCTCTTACCAGGAGGTGAGCCGCGTGGGGATTCCGGATCGGAATTTAGGGGTCGCTGCCCATTTGGTATCGCGCGGCTCGGTGATGTAGAACCACCCCGATTGCCACCCCTTTATGGTCTCCACATAGGAGTCCTTGAGCCATGTGACGTTGGGCATTTTGCCCACCATGGCGCCTTCGCACTCCGCCTGCTGGCCGACTACCACCTTCGGTTTGACATTGAAGGTTTTCAGCCATAGGCCGAAGTGGGGCTTGATGCGGAGGAAGGCCTCACACACGACGATAAACGCCAAGATGTTGAGGATGAAGTTCGGGGCCAAATCGTGAAAATCCAGGCCGTAGTAAAACATGAGGCCACGGACGAATGGGTGGAGGGGAAATCCCAGTCCATGGAGGAAGTGGGTAAGGAATACTACCCTCTCATGGGTCCTAGGGGTAGGGATGAGCTGCCCCTCATCTGGGAGCCGGTGTGTGATATCCTCGGACAAGTACCCAACTCCCCTCAGCTTTTTGACGTCTCCCTCCGTGACGGAGGAGACCATCCACTTACCTCCCACTCCGGACATGTTTGGGGAGGTTTGAGGAGAAGGATACGGACTTGGGTGCAGGAGCTCGAGTGCACAAGAATGGATGAGCAATGAGGATGAAGGCGTGGGTACAAAAAGGTGAACCCTTGTCCCTTTATAAGGGCGGACGAAACTATGCGCCCCCACCAACCTGGTAAAACTCGCTTATCCCCCAAGTAACGTAATTGATGGCGCGGTTATGTTACCCACATCCGTATTGATGGGAATCCCGTAATAAGGGGACACGATCTCTGATTCAACAAGACGTGCCAGGGAAACCGCCTCGCGAAACACACAAAGATTGGTTATGAAAAACGATTCGAATAAAGACCTGGCTGTGGTGTGATGTCACACTACGGGGTACGTCAGCAGATTAGATTTGTGGAAATATTATTCTCTCTACGGTTGTACGTGGAACATGTTTTGCAGAGCCGGACACGATCCTCGTGTTCAAAATCTTTTATGAAGTATTCAGAGGAGGAACCCGCCTTGCAATGCCGAAGACAATCTGCGCGTCGGACTCATCGTCATTGAAGCCTGGTTCAGGGGCTACTGAGGGAGTCTTGGATTAGGGGGTATCCGGACAGCCAGACTATATCCTTTGGCCGGACTGTTGGACTATGAAGATACAAGATTGAAGACTTCGTCCCGTGTCCGGATGGGACTCTCCTTGGCGTGGAAGGCAAGCTTGGCAATACGGATATGTAGATCTCCTTCCTTGTAACCGACTGTGTGTAACCCTAGCCCCCTCTGGTGTCTATATGAACCGGAGGGTTTAGTCCGTAGGACCAACAAGAATCATACCGTATGCTAGCTTCCAGTGTTTAGCCTCTTCGATCTCGTGGTAGAAGTAGGGTTTTACCTCCATCGAGAAGGCCCGAACCTGGGTAAAAACATCGTGTCCCTCGTCTCCTGTTACCCTCCGCCTAGACGCACAGTTCGGGAGCCCCTACCCGAGATCCGCCGGTTTTGACACCGACAACAGGCATTTCTTCTAAGCCATTTAAGGGCAGGGAGATGGATCGACATCCCCGACCCTAGCAAGCCATTGCCGGGGGGCTGCAGATTCAAGCACCCGACCACGACAAGCCAAGGCTGCCGGGGGCTGCAGATCTAGATAAGTCCTTTATCCCCTGTTATGCATTTCCGTGTGGAATTGGGACGTATGAAGCCCCGTTTATTCCTAGGCCACCGCGCTCCTCCTTTCCTATGCCCAAGAACTATTCCCTAGGCCAGAACTTGGTTGTAGTTGCAGTGACAAGGAAGCAAACGAAGGGCCTAACCATACTTCGCCCCTGCCTCCGCCGAGGGCGTGAGTATGGTTGTGAATGAAGTGAGGGGATGGCAAGGCCTATTGTAGGGCGACAATGTTTATCTTAAAAATAACAAGGATTCATTCCTTGGAATGGGCCTCGCTCATGCACAAAGAACCTGGCAAACACCCTTTTTCATTAATACGTTCCAAACAGGTACAGTTCGTTCAGAATGCAAACGTGAGCAAGGGGATTACAAGGTTTCAATCTAACCGTGATCCCCGTTCTTGCCCCTTTCCTCCCAGGTTCGGCATGTGAAGGCAGAAAAGAGGCGACAGGGAACGTGCCAATGGAGAGCTTGACGAGGAAGGCCCTCGGCAGGGCGCGTGGCCGAGGGAGGAGGGCGACGCAGTTAGTCGGAGTCGGAGTCGGTGTCCTCCCGCTTGACGCCCTCGTCGTCGTTGTCGCTTTCCTCCTCGTCACTCCTGCTTGAGGAGGAGTATTCATCATCGGAGGAGCTCTCCACGCAACACCTTAGGCGATTTCTCAAGTGCCCAAAGACCTTGACGGAGAGCAGGCCATTCTCCATTAATTTCAAGTGGAGAACGAGCCCCTCTGACATGCTGTGGGCAAGATCAAAGGTCTTCCATCCGCGGCAAAGATACATGATGTGAGGGGCGGGGAAGTCGACATCGACCCGCGTGCTTCCATTCCTGCAACCCCTCATATGCAACCTCAGAGCCTGTGGCAGGTCGAGCTCCATCTATCGAGCAAACGGAGTAGGGAGAAGAAGATGGCGCACTGGCCGGTGTATCCTGATGACGAACTCCCGGGGTTGGTCTCTGACGTGGCCCTCCATTGGGGGAGGGTGACGGTGTCCTGGACTAGGGGTACTCACCACATCGTCTCCCGTCCTGGTGGATAAGGCCACGGACTCCCATTGCGGTTCACTCATGGGCCACTTTGGGCAGCCCATGCCACATACAAGGAGTATTCCACAAGATTTGGTGATCAAGACAAGGACTCCTCTCCACCAACGTATTCGGCTAGGACTCTTGTTATCCTAGGCCTCTGGTACGTTATATAAGCCAAGGCCAAGCTAGTCGATAGATTAGGACATTGTTCGTCATACCCTTAGCTTTTAGACCACAACATATGATCTCGTGGTAGATCAACTCTTGTAATACTCATATTCATCAAGATCAATCAAGCAGGAAGTAGGGTATTACCTCCATAGAGAGGGCCCAAACCTGGGTAAACATCATGTCCCCTGTCTCCTGTTGCCATCGAACTTAGACGCATAGTTCGGGACCCTCTACCCGAGATCTACCGGTTTTGACACTGACAGAGGGGTCGCTGGCGGAGGCGAGGCCAGTGTGCCGCCCCGTCCTCCTCTTCCCCGCGCGCCACGGCGACCTCGGACTCGTCCCTCCCCCTTCCTCTCACGGCCGGCTCTGCGACCACGAGCTCTTGGGAAGGAAGGGCACGCTGTCGAGCAGAGACCCTCGTTGCCGCCATCGTAGTGTCGGCGCGCCCTCTCGCCATAGCAGAAGGAAGGAAGGAGCCAAGGTAGAAGGAGATGAATTAAGAAAGATTGGGTGGTGCCATCCCCCTTCTGCTTATTATAAAGGGGTGGGGCCGGGGCTCGACCGCCCCACTTAACCAATCCAGCCAACAGGGGCGCAGGGAATCGAGACTGACCCGCTGCTCCAACCAGCGACGACCCGGTTCCCTGCCTCGTCATTTAAGGCCCGTGCCCCCCGCGTCCACCGCCTACCATCTTCAAGGCATGGGGGACACGTGGCGAGCCGGCCGAAATCGAGGAGACGAGTGAGGCGACCGTTTTCCACCCCGTGGTCGTGGGGCACGGGCGCCTTGAAGGCCACGACTCGAGTCCACTTAGTAAATGAGCTGCGCCCCTGCGTTTTCTTCCTTTTTATGGGGAGGGCACAAGCCGCCTCTTTACTAAGACGTGACGCATGAGGGCAGCAACTGCCCCACGCACGACCCCCATGTCGCGCATTCAACGCGGGTCGTGGGGAAGCGCAGCGAGCAAGGCAGTTACTGCGGTAAAAACTCCGCCGACCGCGCGCCCGCGCACTGTTCTGGGCCTGGCCCAATAATGCCCCGCGCTTATATGTGGCCCTGGCACGGGGGCTCCTGTCGGTGTACAAAAGTAGGGGGTCCCTTTTTGCACCCCTTTACTTGTTAGCGGGCAGTTGCAGCCCCATGCCCCTGGCCACGCTTGGCGGGGTAGAGAAAGCAAAGGCACAAGATGACCGGACCAATGCCAAGCCGGAAACACAAAGAGCAGAAGGGTGAGGTGGACTCCCCCGGCAAGGCCCTTGCCGGGGCAGCCTCCACAGCCCCGGCAAGAGCCTTGCCGGGGCAACTTGCCTAATGATAGTAGGGCTGCCACCCTCGAGCCTGAGAGTTCCGACGCCCTCAACCACACTAGAACCAAAGCTCGGGAGGCGCCTCCGTGGTGGCATGCAGATCTTTGTGAATACCAAGAACATACAAGACTAGATAAATAACCAGAAGACGAAGATGATCGGCAAGATCCTTGCCAAGGATACCCATGAGACCCCCGGCAAGCCCCTTACCAGGGACGACCACGACGCCACAACAAAACCCTTGTCGGGGCCCCTGCAAGACTCTTGCCAAAGACATCTGCGGGGCCACAGCCAGGCCCACATATGCCAAAGCTCCGCCGCCGTCCCTATGCAGATACCAGCCCACCAACTAGGCGAAAACCTGTGTGGCGATGTGCGGTCTCTAGGCCAACTCAACAAGCACCTGCGCGGTGGCATGTCGATATTTGTGAAGGCTCTGCCACCGCACCAACTCAGCAGCCAGCCAGCCAGCGTGGCACTACCCGCCTCGTCAGTTCGGACACGCGTTGAAGCCAGGTGAGGCGACGACAGCTGGGACGAGCTTCCTTGTCGTCCCCGATAAAGCAAGAAGGACACGTCAGCATCGCATTAAATGCATTTCTCCTAGGTGCCAGAGGATAGACTCGACCACTGTATAGCTTTCCACCTCCTGTGTGCCACTGTGGCAACCCCTTTGTATATAGAAGGAGGCCCGCGGCGTAGTGGGAAAGGATTCGGAATTTTTGGACCCTGCACGCCTTGTAGCTAGTTCAAGAACACCAAATAAACTGAAACCAACAGGAGTAGGGTATTACGCGTCACTTGCGGCCCGAACCTGGATACTTCCCCCGCGTTGATCTCTCAATCCCGCTCTTTCCACACCCCCGCGCCCGCCAACTGTAGCAAAAGGGATTCATCGTGATCCCTTAGGTGTCGTTTCCCCGGACAACATTGGATACTACCATGAGTAGGATATGAACACCATGAACATAAGTATCATAGAGGCTATGTTGGTTTTGATTCAACTACATGCGTGAACATGCGCCAAGTCAAGCTACTCCGAAACATTCAGAGGAGGATACCATATCATCATACTACATGACAATCATTTTAACGCAATGTTGACACCCAAGATAAATCATTATTCACTCCTTGCTACTTAAGCATGGCATGAGAAACTATAATCTCCAATTGTCATTGCAAACATGTTCTCATAATATGCTGAATCATGGATACTAGGTTAAACATATTTACAAAAACATAACGAGTTGAGTTCATACCCGTTTCTCTCTGCCACATCCAATTCACCAAATATTGTCATTATGTCCTTACACTTGCATGGCCGAACGATATGAAAATAATAATAGTGCAAGAGTGCCCTGGACTAAGCTGGAATCTGCAAAAAAAATTATTCAAAAGGAGAAGACAAGGTAATTTGGGCTCTTTGTTAGATCAACAATAACGCAAATGAGAGCCACTCAAAATTTTCATCGTGGTCTTCTCATTGGTATGACTCAATAAACAGAAAAGAATTTCAGAGAAACACACTGAAATATTTTTGGAGTTTTTAATTTTTCTCAAAGAAAACAAGCTAAAGAAATAAAAATAAAAAGGAGAAAAACTATTAACACGAGAAAGCTCCCAACAAGTAAAAGAAGAATCGAGAAATCTTTTTGTGTTTTCTTTTAATACTATAGCTAATTAAACTAGAAAGAAAAACCGAAAAGAAGTAGGAAATATTTTTGGGTTTTCTCAAAGTTTTTCAAACACACAAAAAGGAAGCGAGAACATAAATTTAGCATGGATAATACAATAAAAAAGTGTGAACACCGAGAACTGGAGTGAAACGTGTGAACATGAATGTAATGTCATTGGAAATACGTACTCCCCCAAGCTTAGGCTTTTGGCCTAGCTTGGTAGTCACCACACGTAGTAGCCATCTGGCCCCACGTTGAAGTGTTGTGGTGCGGCCACCTGAGCGGCCCACTCCTAAGGCTCCTCTCCGCCTCTGCCTGGGAATTCCGGTAGGCAATAATGTCGTCTGGCATGATCCTATATCCGCCCTTGGCAATAGAATTAAACATAGCAGGTGCAAGAAGTGGAATAATATCACGGGAACTCACACTGAAAACCAGGTTGTAAGGAATATTATGAATGGAGTTATCAATGTCAAAAAACAGGTGGTCCACCATGGCCTGGTGATCTAGATAAACCTTGGGTAAACGATAATCATGTTCGCGGATCTGAACATTAAAGTGACTTCCTAAACGAGTAGCATAAATACCGCCATAAATTTTGTCCTTGGATCTGTTAAGATGAATGCGATGTGAAATAATAGCCCCTAGGCTAAAGGTGTTATCGCCATATAGTGCACGGTGTAAGACAGCGAAATTGGGTCACTAAGTGCACCAACCTTCTCTGTAGCAAGTAACGACTTTGCAATGAATAGAACAAAATAATGCAGAAAAGGAAACTGCAAGCTAGTGGAAGTGACACTCGATATACCTCTCTCATCTCCCACTAAGAGAGTGTGATAGAAACACTCAAACTCTACAGGCCTAGGCTCTCTTATTTCCCTGTCAGAAGGGATCAAGCATATATCACAAAAATCAGTGAGTGGTATCTGACGGGTTTCAACATATAAATTAAACTACACCTCAGGGGGGTTATTCCTACTCAAAAAATGAAAATTTTGCACAAAGGAATTTGTAAGGAGATTATATTGTTCACACTCAGCTTCGATGAAGCCGGTGAGGCTAGCATTACCAGCAAATTGTTCGAACTCCTGAAGGATTCCGGCTCCATCCATGAAGGGGTTATGCGGCCAATCGCAGGGCCACACCTCCGCCCTTCTCCGAGCATGGAGGTCATTGTCTGATGTTTCCCCAATGACTCCCTTGGCACTTTTCTTCGGGGAAAGAATCCTTAAGAAACTCATCTTATTCCTATAAATATAATTCTAAAAAATTTAGTCCACAAAATTTTTGTCAACAAAACATCACAAGATTGATAGCGTCTACTAATAGGGAGCCATAGATGCTATATTGAGCATTCAAACTACTTAGAACACTAAGAATTTGGCATGCAAGCTCATCTACAGCAGCACCAAGAGTAGCTCATTATTCGAAATACAAACCACTAAAGCAAAAACTAATTGGAGCAATGGAGGAGTCACATATCAAGTAGCAATCCCCTAAAACAGTTTTGAAATGGAGCTTCGAGCAAATAGATCAATATCCGCAGTTTTGAGAGCAAGAACACGAGAGAAAGAGCGATGGTTATTTTTTCTGGAGGTAAGAGATGACATGGGCTAAAGAGATAAGTAAGGGGGCCCACGTGGGGACAACAACCCACCAGGGCGCGCTTGGGGCTGCTGGCGCGCCCAGGTGGGTTATGCCCACCTGGTGCACCCCTATCTGATGTTATTTGCATCAAAAATTTAGAAATAGTAAGAAAAAAATTGTATCAAAATTTCAAGACATTCTGGGAACTTTTATTTTTGGGTCATTTTTTATTGCATGGAAAATCCAGAAAACAGGATAAACATGGCATTTTATTTTATTTAACTAAGAAGATTAGAAAATAAAATGGAAGGACATAAGGTAGTGCCTACTAAATTCATCAACTTCATACCTCTAAAAAATGATCCATTAATAAAGTTGATCAAGTCTTATTAACAACCACCTTCAATTAGCATGACACCGAAGAACTTTCGTAAAACACTAAGTTACCTCAACGAGGATATGCATGTCCCCAACAATGAGTATATCATATTTCTTTTTGGCAGTAGGTAAAGGTAGTTGAAAACTTCCAATAGTGAGTGTTAGAGATTCTATAATAACATTAATACCATTCACTTGGAATTGTTTCTTTGGAAAATGTATCGTATGCTCATTACCATTAATATGAAAAGTGACCTTGCTTTTATTGCAATCAATAATAGACCCTGCAGTATTCAAAAAAGGTCTACCAAGGATAATCGACATGTTGTCGTCCCCGGGCATCTCAAGTATCAGAAAGTCTGCTAAGATAGTAACATTTTGCAACAACAACGGGCACATCCTCACAAATACTGATAGGTATGTTAATTGCTTTGTCATCCATTTGCAAATATATTTTAGTAGGTGTGAGTCTATTCAAATCAAGTATTTTGTATAAGGAGATACGCATAACAATAACACCAGCTCCTAAATCACACAAACCAGTTTTCACATAGTTTCTTTTGATGGAGCAAGGTATAGTTGGTATTCCTGGATATCCAACTTTTTTATGTACTCCATCCTTCAAAGAATAGTTAGCAAGCATGGTGGAGATTTCATCTTTAGGTATTTTTCCTTTGATTAGTGATGATGACTTTCAAGTACTTTGCATAAGGGGCCATCTTTAAAATGTCAGTCAAGCGAGTACGCAAAAAGACTAGCCTAACCATTTCACCAAAGCGTTCAAATTCGTCATCATCTGTTTTATTAGTTGATTTAGGTGGAAAGGGCTTAGGTTTTTGTACACATGGTTCTCTTTGCCTTCCATGTTTTTGAGAAACAAAGTCTCTTTTATCATATATTTAATTTTTAGGTTGTGGGTTATCAAGATCAACAACTAGTTCTATTTCAACATCATTATCTCGTTCTTTCTCTTTGTCTAGTTGAGTGTCTTCATGAACATCATCATTATCTTTTTCATTTTCACTAGGTGAATGTTGGTTTCCACATTGAGTTTCAGCATAAGCAATAGAAACATCATTATTATCAGGAGGTTTTTCTACTTCAGGTTCACTAGAGGCATGCAAAGACCTATCATTTTTCTTTTTCTTTTTCTTTTTAGAAGGACTAGGTGCATTAGTGTTAATTCTTTGAGTGTCTTGTTCAATTATTTTAGGATGTCCCTCAGAATAAAGTGGTTCCTAAGTCATTTTACCTCCTCTAGTTGCTACTCTAACAGTAAAGTCATTTATATTATTGTTCATTTCATCAAGCAATTCTTTTTGGGATTTAGCAACTTGTTCTAACTGGGTATGAACCATAGAGGCATGTTTTCCTACACCTCTAACATCATAAGTGATCCTAAACAACAAGTTACTCAAGCAAGCAATCATATTAGAATTGTATTTCAATTGTTTCATAACATTTGCATTGAAATGATCTTGTTTCCTAATGTGGTTATCAAACTCACAAAGGAATTGGCTACGATGTTTACTGTAAGGGATGTCACTTCCATAAAATTTCATTAAAGACTTTACCTCTACCACCTTTGGTGGTGGTGTGTCAAGTACCTGTCACAGAGACTGCTAACGCGACACTACGATCAGAGACCCTTTGCCGAAACTGTGTGCGATGCAATAATCGCAAAAGGTGCAAAACGTTTGCGATGATGTATGAATCAAACATGGTTCAGGTTTTAGTTGCATGTGCGATGAAGGGCATACGGTTAATCCATTCAAACTGTCTGCGATGAGGCAGAACAACAGAAACGGGAAGCCATAACAATGTGTGTGCGATGCAGGACACATGGTTAATCCATTCGAACTATTTACGATGAGGTAGAACAACAGAAACGGGCAGCCATGTAAATGTGTGTGCGATATACAGCATACGGTTAACTCGGATGAACTGTTTTTTATTGGGGAACACAACAGAAACGGTTCAACTTAACAAGATGTGTGTGATATGCAGCATACATTTCACATGGATGAACTGTTTGAGATGAGTCAAAAGAACACTAACAAGTCGTGTGAACAAGATGAGAAATTACAACATATACGGTCAATACAGTTACTTGGTGTGTGATTCTGTGTGTACAAAAAAATTTGAAAAATGCAAACTAGTTGCTTGTGGTGTCTAGGAGTATCTCACACGATGCGTCTGCGAGTACTCGTGTGCGATGATTAGTATGTTACACATACATTTCCTTATGTGAACATGTGTGTGAATTTGCAATATGGACAGTTAATATGCAAATGCCTTCTGGACATAGAGCACACGCTTAAACTCAATGAACTGTGTACGATACTAATACTTTCCATGAAAATTTATGAACTTGGGTAACAGCATTTGGGTAACATATATATAGTGGTTACACTATTAGACAAAAGGAGGATCTTCGTAACACGATTTTGACAACCATATGGTCCATATCTACATACTTAACATAGTAACAACTATCACATTTTAAGAAGCTAAGGGCCAACAACCATATGGTCCATATCTGCATACTTAACATATATAGTAACAACTAGCACATTTTAAGAGGCTGAGGGCCAACAACCACAACTATCCACTGGAAGCAGCTTGATCACGGCGACTCGACATCGCGTCAATGAAAAGGAAGAGCCCTCCTGTGCCTTGGTAGAGCAGGATTAGAACAGTGTCTCCAATTTTCTAATATGGATCCATTGCCACGAGAAGCGAGAACTTGTTAATTTGAATGGTTCCATTTTTGCGGGAAATGCAGTACCTTGCAATCACTTTGGCGTTATTAGCAAGCACAAGTGTAACTCGACCACGCCGGGAAATCGATCCATGAATGGCTACAGGGGGCAATTTCTGTTGACATGTAGAATAAAAACAATTGTAACATATCGTTGAAGATATATATAGTTTATGAGCATCAACATTAAAATAATACTTTTTACCAGCGCTTTATGCACACAATTGGTCTTGTTCAGTGTGTGCACCATAGGTCTAATTAACCCATCCAAACTCCAGCATTCATACGCTGTGCAATCTCTGTCAGATTATCAATAAAGTTTATGACATGCTTCAAGTCCTTCCAGTGAAATTTGGTACACTTAGTAACATACAGATCGTTCACTATGCATCCAACATATCCTGCTTAAAAGGTGGAAAGGTATTATTTATTCAGAACATGGCAGAAGAATATATAGTGCTCATAAATTGGTAAACAAAATTTGTTACTGCCTAAGAACGGAGTCAGAATATGATATCACAATTGGTTGCTTAAATAGTGATCAATTGGTTGCTTAAATAGTAATATGACAACATGGAGAAAGTTGAAAGGACACTAACCTTGATCAGACATTGATCCCCTAATGACGTTGGGGATGTAAACATCCATGTTAATTAGACCAAGCTGTGGTGCACACACTAGAATTTTATTGCCAGCTTTCAGTTCATTACACTTAGCCATTTTTCTCCAAAGGTCCGCATTAAAATAGGAGTGACCATCTTTATCAAGTTTTACGCTAACCGACATAGTAAACCCATGTTGCGTTGTTAATATGACATCCTGGGAGTCATCAACAAAGTAAAGCCCAAGATTTCCTTCTACTCCTGTTCTTTCAAAGCAAGGGATGTACTGCTTGAAATGAAAATAAAGATCATAAATTAGATATATTGAAATAACCGAGCAAGATGCAAATATGGGAGTAACTGATAGAACATATCCATATATAGATGCAAGCAAAGTACAAAAATATAGAATTACAAATAGATAATGTAACAAAGATTTGATGCAAATATATAGATAATGTAGCAACAGATGGTATATGTTCACAAATTTAGGCCATGCCGACCGTGGATGGTTGAGATTGAACATACCGAGCGCTCCCTGAAGTCATCCGGAATGGTGAGATAGAACTTCGTTTCCGACTGGCCACGACCGCAGTTGCCTGATTTGTGCTCGCACTATGCACACATGAATGAACACCCACGAATCAGCTAGAACAAAAATGATTCCACGGTGATTTCTGCTGGTTGATTAACAGCGACGAACAGACTGCGATAAGAGATGAGTGAATATTTTGCTAATTAAGTTGACTACCTTCTCCATGAGAAAAATCCATGGCCCAATCCCGTAGAAAACCCCGGTTGACCAGAGTCCAAAATGTCGGTGCAGATAGGCGGCAGAAAGCGGTGGAGGCAAAATCCGGTGTCGTTTGGAGCGCGACCTATGACCGCCGCCAAGAGCCGTCGAGCTTAGGGTGCAGAGTTGCGGAGGAGTATGTGGCAAGTGGGTGGGAACGAAGTGGGCGAGGGCTTGCTTTTCCTTTTGCATGTGTGAGTGAACACACACGGTTCGCAGAGGCGATGGAGATGAACCGTGTGCGATAGTAAATCACCGACATTGAATGGGAATCCAAATTTCCTTTGTATTTCATCCATGAGTTTTTTCTACGATGAAAATAAACCTTGCTAATGACCGTGTTCAAATTTGACACTTTTCCGGGTTCATTCACAATATTTAGGGGATTATGTGCATTTTGTAGGCTTTAATGCACGTAATTCAAATTCAAACAATTGGTGCATGAAAGGGTGCACAAGAACGGTCTGGAAAAACCACACTCGTGGTATTTAGTAATTTATCAAGCCTTTTACAAGGAATGGGCAGAGATTTCAATGGAGTCAACCACAAACGCGTCATTTGCTGGGTTATCAACTATAGAACAATGAAATATGTGCTTGAAAAACATGACGGCTGGCATGGTGCCATGGTATGGCCTCACCGTGCCCTGGTTAAAAGCTGAGAAGGTTTGATTTATGTCATCATGCACGCCCTTCATAAATTGAACCATCATCGAGGAAGTTCAATGCTTTCGAGAGGGAAATCACCAAGATTGAAGGGGGATCCAAATTTCCGTCCTAGTCTGTTTTTCAGTTTTATTCCAAACGATCATAATACTGCCTCAAATGAAACGTGTTCAAATTTTACATTTTTCCGAACTCATTTACAATATTAAGGGGATTGTGTGCATTTTCTAAGCATTACTTATGCACATAATTCAAATTCGAACAATCAGTGCATGAAATGGTGCACAAGAACGGTCTGGAAAATCATGCTCGTGCTATACAAAAAATGAAACACATGGTTGGAAAACATGATGCCCTATGTGGTGCCATGGTATGGCCTCGCCATGCCCCTGGTAAAAATTGGAGAATGTTTTCCTTATGTCGATGCGCGCCTTTCATAAAATGAACCATCATCCGAGGAAGTTTCATGTTTCGAGGGGGAAATCACCAAGATTGAAGGGGGATCCAAATTTCCTTTGTACTTTGTCCATGAGTTTTTTCTATGATGAGCATACAACCTGCAAATCACCGTGTTCAAATTTGGCACTTTTCCGGGTTCATTTGCCATATTTAGGGGATTATGTGCATTTCCTAGGCATTAATGCGCATAATTCAAGTTCAAACAATCAATGCATGAAAGGGTCCACAAGAACGGCCTAGAAAACCATGCTCTTGCCATTTAGTAAATTATCATGCCTTTTACAAGGAATGGACAGATATTTCGATGAAATCTGTGGCAATAGTCAACCACAAATGTTTGTTCATTGGGTTTTCAACTATAGAAGAAATGAAATAAGCTCTTAAAAACATGACACCTGGCATGGTGCCATGGTATGACCTCACCATGCCTTGGTAAAAATTTGAGAAGGTTTGTCTTATGTCGTCATGCACGCCCTTCATAAATCGAACCATCACCGAGGAAGTTCCATGCTTTCGAGAGGGTAAATCCCCAAGATTGAAGAGGAATCCTAATTTCAATCCTAGTTTGTCATTCAATTTTTTTCCAACGATCAACATACCGCCTCAAATGCAATGTGTTCAAATTTGACATTTCCCCGGGCTCATTTACAATATTTAGGGGATTATGTCCATTTTCTAGGCATTAATGGACATAATTAAAATTCAAACAACCGGTGCATGGAAAGGTGCACAAGAACGGTCTGGAAAACCATGCTCGTGTTATTAGCACATTCTCATGCCTTTTACAAGGAATGGGCAGATATTTCAAGGAAATGTGTGGCAATAGTCAACCATAAACGCAACGTTTACTCGGTTAACAACTATACAAAAAATGAAACACATGGTTGGAAAACATGACGCTTGACTTGGTGCCATGGTATGGCCTCACCATGCCCTAGTAAAAATTGGAGAATGTTTTCCTTATGTCGTGATGCGCGTCTTTCATAAATCGAACCATCACCGATGAAGTTTCATGGTTTCAAGGAGGAAATCACCAAGATTGAAGGGGGGTCCAAATTTACTTTGTCCTTTGTCCACAAGTTTTTTCTGCGATGAACATGCAACCTGCAAATCACCGTGTTCAAATTTGGCACTTTTCTAGGTTAATTTGCCATATTTAGGGGATTATGTGCATTTCCTAGGCATTAATGCGCATAATTCAAGTTCAAACAATTGATGCATGAAAGGGTCCACAAGAACGGCCTAGAAAATCATGCTCGTGCCATTTAGTAAATTCTCATGCCTTTTACAAGGAATGGACATATATTTTGATGAAATGTGTGGCAATAGTCAACCATAAATGTTTGTTTGTTGGGTTTTCAACTATAGAAAAAATGAAATAAATGCTTATAAACATGATGCCGGGCATGGTGGCATGTTATGACCTCACCATGCCCTGGTAAAAATTTGAGAAGGTTTGGCTTATGTCGTCATGCACGCCCTTCATAAATCAAACCATCACCGAGGAAGTTCCATGCTTTCGAGAGGGAAAATCTCCAAGGTTGAAGGGGAATCCTAATTTCCATCCTAGTTTGTCATTCAGTTTTTTTCCAACGATCAACATTCCACCTCGAATGCAACGTGTTCAAATTTGACATTTTCCCGGGCTCATTTACAATATTTAGGCGATTATGTGCATTTTCTAGGCATTAATTGACATAATTCAAATTCGAACAATCGGTGCATGAAAAGGTCCACAAGAACGATCTGGAAAACCATGCTCATGTTATATAGCACATTCTCATGCCTTTTACAAGGAATGGGCAGATATATCAAGGAAATGTGTGGCAATATTCAACCATAAACGCATTGTTTACTCGGTTAACAACTATACAAAAAAGAAACACATGGTTGGAAAACATGACGCCTGGCTTCGTGCCATGGTATGGCCTCACCATGCCCTAGTAAAATATGGAGAATGTTTTCCTTATGTTGTGATGCACGCCTTTCATAAATCGAAGAATCACCGAGGAAGTTTCATGGTTTCAAGGGGGAAATCATCAAGATTGAAGGGGGGTCCCAATTTCCTTTGTCCTTTGTCCACGAGTTTTTTCTGCGATGAACATACAACCTGCAAATCACCGTGTTCAAATTTGGCACTTTTCCGGGTTCATTTGCCATATGTAAGGGATTTTGTGCATTTCCTAGGCATTAATACGCATAATTCAAGTTCAAACAATCAATGCATGAAAGGGTCCACAAGAACGGCCTAGAAAACCATGCTCATGGCATTTAGTAAATTCTCATGCCTTTTACAAGGAATGGACAGATATTTCAATGAAATATGTGGCAATAGTCAACCACAAATGTCTGTTTGTTGGGTTTTCAAATATAAAAAATGAAATAAATGCTTAAAAATGACGCCTGGCTTGGTGCCATGGTATGACCTCACCGTGCCTTGGTAAAAATTTGAGAAGGTTTGGCTTATGTTGTCATGCACGCTGAGGGAGTCCTTGATTAGGGGGTGTTCGGATAGCCGAATATATCTTCAGCCGGACTCCAGGACTATGAAGATACAAGATTGAAGACTTCGTCCCGTGTCCGAAAGGTTCTTTCCTTGGTGTGGAAGGCAAGCTAGGCGCGCGGATATTCAAGATCTCCTACCAATATAACCGACTCTGTGTAACCCTAACCCTATCCGGTGCCTATATAAACCGGAGGGTTGTAGTCTGTAGGACGAACACATCATAACCATCATCATACCCATAGGCTAGCTTCTAGGGTTTAGCCTCCTTGATCTCGTGGTAGATCTACTCTTGTACTACTCATATCATCAATATTAATCTAGTAGGAGTAGGGTTTTACCTCCATCGAGAGGGTCCAAACCTGGGTAAAATAAAGTGTCCCTTGTCTCCTGTTACCATCCGACCTTGACGCACAGATCGGGACCCCCTACCCGAGATCCGCCGGTTTTGACACCGACATTGGTGCTTTCATTGAGAGTTCCTCTGTGCCGTCGCGATCAGGAAGGATGCCTTTTCCCGTCTTTAAAGACGGCGCCGTCGCTGAGGGAGCTTTGGCTATCGGCCAACCCCTCCGGCTGGGTGGTTTTCTCATGACTGCCAGTTCGGCCATTACGCCGACGGTGACCTCTCGGGTCATCGAAATCAATCTCCGCGTCAGCTCGGAATTGGACGAGCAGCTAGATCCGGTGGAGCTCTCCTCCATAAACGAGCTCCTGGATCGCATCGCCGCCTTGGGGGTCGCTACAAACTACGACCAGGTTGGGCCTAAACCCGATCTAAGGGAAATCAACTCTCCCCAAGCCACCCATCATGTTGCTGTGGTGGAAACACAATGCGGTGACCCTTCATCAATCTTAAGGACCAATTACGTCCGAATTCCGGAACCCTCCATGCCGGATATCCACGGAGGGGAGGATACAACCTAAGACCTGGGCTTGGAACCAGGCAAACTAGAAAACATACAGGACTCCGGATCTCGGAATCCGGAGGTCGTTCGGCCTCCGAACAGCAAACCGGGCGAAGTATCAGATCTAATGAATTCCGCCCGTCCGATCTTAAGCGATCTCTCCCAAATCAAGCAGATGCCCGAAGAAACAGTACATCATTACTGGGCCAGATTCCTCCTGCTTATGAACTGGATAAAGGACTGCCACGAGGGAGACGCGATTTCAATCTTCTGCAGTAACTGCACGGACAAGGGGATACTCAACGCCATAAGCCATCGTAATATTACGCCCTTTGCTGACTTGGCGCCCACAGTACAAAAATACTGTGCGATGGAAAGTGCTCGGAAAACCGAAATTAAATTTTGGGATAATCCGGCCTTGAATAGCAATCCCGTCCGAATCAAAAGGGCGCACTACAGCAAAGCGCCCGGATTAAATAAAAAATCAAAACCCTCTAGGGGCACGGAACCGTGCTAGAAAGGTGGCTCGATGGACCCTGCAAGATTCATAGTACAGAGGATGCCACCCCAACTCACAGCCTCAGGGCATGTTGGATACTCCGGCAGGTGGCCAAAATTGGCAAGGACCTCCTAAATCCAGAGGTCGAAGGAAACCAGCCCGAGAATTTCAGTACCGTTCTCACAATCTCCGAGACTTTCGCATCAAATAACATGCGAAAAAGAACACTTCGCAGCCTCGCCGAAGTCTACCAAGTAGCGACCATAAATCCATGCAGCAATACTGCCATCACCTTCAATGCGAGCGACGAACCTAAATTCCGAACAGCTAGAGCGCCAGCCGCGTTGGTTCTCAATCCCATAGTGGACGGCTGTCGCCTCGCAAAGGTACTTATGGACGGAGGCAGCGGATTGAACCTCATCTATGAGGAAACCCTCCAAAAGATGTAAATAGACTGGAACCGCATTGGGCGAAGGAGCACAACTTTTAGAGGAATAATCCCCAGTCAGGAAGCGCGCTGCACCGGAAAGATCACACTAGATCTGGTATTCGGCACGCCGGATAATTACAGGTCCGAACAAATCACGTTCCAGGTGGCCCCGTTCAGAAGCGGATATCACGCTATATTAGGACGAGAGGCATTCACAGTTTTCCAAGCCATACCCCATTACGGGTACATGAAGCTTAAGATGCCTGGGCCAAACAGAATTATCACTCTCGCTATTGATCCAAACATAGCACTCCGCGCCGAAAACAAGGCAGCCGCATTGGCCCTCGAGGCACTATCTGAAGCCTTAGCGGCTGAAGAGCTGACGGCGCTGCGATCCACGGTTAGCAGGGATGATGTGATACTCGATAAGAGATCCAAATCCACATCCTTCAAACCAGCGGACGAAATAGTCAAATTCCAGGTCCACCCAACGGACCCGAATAAAACAGCCTCCATCGGGGCACAATTGAGCCCTGATGTAAACGCCGCACTGCGCGAGTTCCTATGAGAGAACTAGGATATTTTCGCCTGGCACCCCTCAGATATGCCAGGAATCCCACGCAGGTTGGCCGAGCACAGCTTAAATATCCAGAAAGGATTCAAACCTGTCAAACAAACCCTTCTGCGTTTCTCCGAACCAAAGAGACAGGCCATGGGAGAGGAGCTAGCCAAATTATTGGAGGCCGGATTCATTAGAGATATCAAACACCAGGACTGGCTAGCAAACCTGGTAATGGTACCAAAGAAGGACAAATCCTGGCGCCTGTGTGTCGATTTCAAAGACCTTAATAAGGCCTGCCCAAAGGATCCCTTTCCCCTCCCTCGAATTGATCAAATCATCGATGCCACCGCAGGACACGATTCCCTGTGTTTCCTCGACGCATACTCCGGTTACCATCAAATAAAGATGGCAGAATCCGACCAAGCTGCAACAGCATTCATCACGCCATACAGCCCATTCTGCATCAACACAATGCCCTTTGGGCTCAAAAACGCCGGCGCGACATATCAGCGCATGATTCAAACATGTTTGGCAAACCAGATCGGCAAAACAGTGGAGGCGTACGTAGATGATGTGGTCGTTAAATCAAGACACGTCGAATCTCTAGTAGACGACTTGAGACTTACATTCGACAACCTGCGAAAATACGACATCAAGCTCAATCCGGAAAAATGTGTTTTCGGCGTCCCAGCCGGAAAGCTCCTGGGCTTCATTGTATCCGGCAGAGGAATAGAAGCAAATCCAGCTAAAATCCGAGCTCTGTCACAATTGGATGTCCCAAAAGATCTCAAGCAAATTCAGAAACTCACCGGATGCGTGGCGGCCTTAAGCCGCTTCATCTCCCGCTTGGGAGAAAAGGCACTACCCCTTTACCGCCTCCTTAGGCGCACCGAACACTTCGAGTGGACGGACGCTGCCACGGCCGGACTCGAGGAAAGAAAGGCCATCTTGGCAACAAACCCCGTCCTGGCCGCGCCGAATACCGGTGAACCCATGCTATTGTACATTGCCGCAACCCATCAAGTTGTTAGCGCCGTACTCGTCGTCGAACGGATAACGGACGGACATAAATTACCCCTTCAAAGGCCGGTTTACTACGTGTCCACTGTCCTCACACCATGCAAATCACGGTACCCGCATTATCAAAAAATCGCATACGCGGTATTCATGGCATCCCGGAAGCTATGACACTACTTTCAAGAGTGTTCTATTACAGTAGCCTCGGAAGTACCACTCAACGATATTATCAACAACCGCGATGCAACAGGCCGGATAGCAAAATGGGCCATAGAGCTCCTCCCGTTCGATATAACCTACAAGCCACGGCGAGCAATTAAATCGCAAGTCCTAGCCGACTTCGTCGCCGAATGGACAGAGGCCGAACTCCCTAAACAGTACGGCACGTACTCAAACTGGATCATGCATTTCGACGGCTCCAAAATGCTGGCCGGACTGGGGGCTGGCGTCGTTTTGACGTCCCCTACAGGAGATACAGTCCAATATGTACTCCAAATTGTGTACACGGACTCCAACAATGCAGCCGAATACGAGGCCCTTCTACATGGCCTCCGGATGGCGGTATCCATGGGCATTCAACGCCTAGAAGTACGCGAGGACTCAAACCTCGCGATATCCCAAATAAATGGCGACTTCGACGCCAAAGACCCAAAAATGGCAGCTTATCGCAGTGCCATACTAAAAATGTCAGCTCGGTTCGAGGGACTGGAGTTCCATCACATAGCCCGAGAAAATAATCAGGCAGCGGACGTCCTAACACGCATTGGAGCAAAACAAGATGCAGTCCCCCCCAACATCTTCTTAGAAAGATTATTCAAACCATCCGTAACATGGGAGGGGGAACCCTCGGATAATAGCCCGGGCATAACCGCACAACCCAATGCCGAACAATCAGACATAATCGGCGGCCCCGCCACCGAAATTACACCCTCAGCCCACGCAATAGTGGCGATCATCACCCCGTGGACGGAACCATTCCTAGCCTACCTTACTAGGCAGGAACTCCCCGAGGACCAAAACAAGGCACGCTGCATAGTGCGGCGATCTAAAGCCTATAAAGTCCACGAGGGAGAGCTAATTAAGAAAAGCACTACAGGAGTCCTTCAAAGGTGTATCTCCGAAGAGGAAGGGCGGAGTCTGTTGGCTGAAATTCATGCCGGACTCGATGGTCATCACGTCGCGGCTCGGTCCCTTGTAAGCAAGGCTTTCCGTACTGGTTTCTATTGGCCGACGGCTAGAGTAGACACTCAGGACCTAGTCAAACGGTGCGTCGGTTGCCAGCTCTTTGCCAACCAAAGCCATATGCCACCCAACGCCCTCCGAACTATCCCCATCACTTGGCCTTTCACGGTCTGGGGGCTCGATATGGTGGGACCCCTTAAAGGCGGAACCCACAAGAAAAAATACTTATTGGTCATGGTGGATAAATTCACCAAATGGATAGAAGCCAAGCCTGTCAAGACGGCTGAATCCGGACCTGTGATAAACTTCGTATCCGGGGTCGTACACCGTTATGGTGTCCCCCACAACATTATCACCGATAACGGCACAAACTTCACCTCTGATGAAGTAAAGTTGTGGTGCAAAAACATGGGCATTAAGCTCGACTACGCTTCTGTCTATCACCCACAAACTAACGGCCAGGTCGAACGTGCAAATGGTCTCATCATGAGCGGCATCAAACCCAGACTAGTGCGGTCCCTCAAGGAATCTGATATGCACTGGGTAGAGGAGCTCGACTCCGTAATCTGGGGGCTGCGAACCACGCCAAATCGTACCACCGGATTCACGCCATTCTTTATGGTGTACGACGCTGAGGCGATTCTGCCCTGCGACATAATTCACGACTCACCTCGAGTGCGCATGTATGAAGAAAGAGAAGCCGAGCTTGATCGGCAGAACAACCTGGACGCCTTAGAGGAAGAGCGTGACGTGGCTAAGGCCCGTTCCGCATTCTATCAATAGCAAGCTCGAAGATTTCAAAGCAGAGAAGTACGGGCCAAAAATTACAACGTTGGTGAACTAGTTCTGCGCCTGCCGGATAAGCAAAAGAACAAACTCAAGCCCAAATGGGAAGGTCCATTCATAATCGACCAAGTCCTAACTGGTGGAGCGTACTGCCTGCGAGATGCGTCGGACAACCGACTCGAGCCGAACCCATGGAACGCCACACGTCTCCGAAGATTCTATGCCTAGCGCCGGACTCTGTGTTTGTCTCCTTCCTCTGTCCATTATTTACATTTATATCTTTTTTTACTTTGTCTACTCCTCTTTTCTTTTCTAGCCCTTAAAAGGCTCATTATGTGACGCGCTATCCGCGCTCCTTAAACCTGGGGGCTTCTTTAACAGAAGCTTGTCTATATGGGTTTCACACCCAACGCATGCGTCAGACTTCCGCATGCACCTTTTCTTCGCCATTATATGCATCGATATGACTTAAGTTTTGGCCAAGCTGGGTTGCCTGGCTCCTGTGCTTACCCCTACGTTCCCGATTGTTCGGCTAGGCAGTAAAGGGAGCACCTCTGCGATTGTTACTGCAGGATAAACCGGATGTGTACCTCAGGCTGGGTGAAGCCGAAAGCTAGCGTTCTTAAGGGAATATTCGGTCGGTGAACTAAAGATGAACCTTTTTATTTTATACATGCCCCCAGATGATCTTCTGCATTTGCAGTCCGGACGTGCACTTTAGGGCACGCCACCCCAGCGAAAGGAACCCTTAACGGAACTATTCTCTCTGGAAGATGTTTCTTACTAACCATGTAATATAACATAACTAGTTGGGCACTTGTCTGATAAAGCACTAATGACCCCTACGCCTGGTCTCCCTGCATACCCCGGCTTTTATATAGCCGTTATGGTATTCGGACACACTCCGGACCGTCAGGTCCCGAGGTCGAAGCGAAAAGGTCGGCAACGACAAACGATCTACAATCCGGCTAGAAGGCATTACACATGTCAATTATAAATTACATAGTCATCTTGACTGATCGTATTCCTCCTCTATACCATCTAACAGGCTGTCTAATTTACAGTCCTGCTGGGAATACTTTGCGGCCAGCTCTACCTGGCCATACACCAAGCTCACAGGGATCTCCTTCCCGTTAGGCCCCACTGGTCCGACCTCGGCCATTTGATTGGGGTCAGACTTCGTAAAGCGGGTCGTCACCATGGCCCAGGCCTCCCTCGCGCCTTGTCGGTAGGCTGATATCTTCCACAACCGGATGCGCCGCCGAGCTCCTGTTAGCTTCTCCGCAAGCTCTCCAAGGCCCTCGGGCATGGAGTGGGCAGGCCATAAGGCCCGGGCAACCCCTTGCATTGCCTGCCGAATTCGTTCGTGCAGTTGCAGGAGTTCGGGGAGAAGGTCACCCGTAGAACCGGGCATCTCCTCTGCAGGACGACCTGTGAGTGTACCTACAGACATAATTCTGTTATTCGTCTTCCTCGCCGAACTCCTTTTTTTTTCAAAGGGTTCGCTCAAGCACTTAATAAATATGCCACCTCGAAGACGCTGATTCTCCTTCGTGGAGTCAGATAGCTGGCCACGAACGTCTTTCAGTTCAACATCCAGCTTGGTGTTGGCATCCTGAAGATCATTCTTCTCTCGCCTCACCCTTGTCAACATACTCTCGCCAGCCTTTAACTGGCGTACGAGTTGTTGCCTCTCCGGATCTAGTCCAGCACCATCTGTAACATTAATTGTCAGATTCGCACATAAGCCGCACAATACTAATCTCTCAAAGTATATCATACCTGAGGGGGTCCCTTTCGGCTCCCCTGTTGCGGCTAGTGCGGCCTCTAGTTGGGCCTTGCACTTTTCCAGCTCCTGGGACAGCACGGTGTTCTTCTCAGTAAGAACCTACATATTATATGATCCTTAAATCAGTTAGTTTAACTGTTTCAAGTCTCGGGGGCTACTGGTATATATATATTTAAATTTTCTTACCCGTATGTCTTTCACATACTGCTCCGTGGGCTGGCTAAACCATCTTCAACAGCACGAAGGTACGCATCTCCCGAATTGAAGGCATCTAAGGCCTCTCGGGAGAAACAAGCGTCACGTAGAACTATCCGGCGACGCCTATGGTTCATGGCGCTCTCCACTTCTGAATTTGTGGCAGATAGCCGGTCCGCGTCCTCTGTTGGAGGAGCGTCCGGCGTAAGCCTGGTGTTTGTCCGCGCCTCCGGACCAGACGTTGGGGCCTGGCTGGTAGAGGCGCGGTTGGCGGCTCCTCCGGATATAGTCCGGCGAGGCCTCTTCGTCCTGGAAACAGTATGGATGTTAACATGCCCTGACAGAATAATGCCAGGAAGACAGAGGGCACGTTATACCTTTGTGCCGAACTCTCAGTCCGGACTTCAGCCCTTTTTACCCCACGGGGCCTGGCGGCTCCTCGTTGGCTAGCCGCCGTAGGTTCGGCCTCCCTCCTTGGAAATCTCCTGTCAGGACCCCGATCCTAAGCCACATCGATCCAGCGTGTAACACATCATATCACTTTGCGGCCTCACGCACGGTACTCCCACGGGTGCCACCTTACCTGGCCCGGGACCGTTTGCGCCTTTTGGCTCATGTATATGATAGTGCCGCTAGCATCCATATGACAGAGAACCCGGGCCGACATGGCTAGTCGTGAACCCAAAGCGGCGCTAGCCTATGAGGACAGGCATACCTGAATCACATCGAGCATGTCGGTCATCAACGTATTTATTCGGGCTGTAGCACTGGGCTAACAGGACTCCGGTAACCCGGGCTGTAGCAGGCTAGGCAGGACTCCGAATAACAGCGCGTGACATTTCCCCGAAGGGACAGACATAGGAACGGCGTGAAACATATGCCGGCCAGTCAAGTGTTCCAAGCACTAGTGCTGGGCTAGCAGGACTCCGGTGAACCGGGCTGTAGCGGACTACTATCGCTCAGAAGCACTAGACTACATTTCCCCATATGAAAGGCTGCCAAGGATAGACAACTAGATAGTCGGATCCCACTCATACCAAGCATTTCAATCATACACACAATATGCCCGATATGAGTAAATACAACATGGCATCACAACAGTACTCTACGACTCAAATACTTTATTTAGAAGGCTCCGAGGAGCCATACATCTCATCCATACAGATAGGGGTCACATGACCCAACACTCAAGTCATACAAACATACAAGCACATGCGGAAGCAAACTAGTCTGAGTACAGACACTAGAAAGAAAGAAGGCTTGACGAAGCCTGACTATCTACATCGACCCTTCACAAGTCTTGGATCACCACCTGGGTGATAAGTCACTCGTCAACGTCGAGGTCTACATAGAACCCATCAGAGGGGTTGGTGCAGTCGTCTGAAAAACATGATTAAAGCAAACATGAGTACGGAGGTACTCAGCAAGTCTTACCACAGGAACCTACTATACATGCACATTCTCAAGAAGGTAGTGGGGTTATTGCAGCAAGCCAGCTATGACTCTTGGCTAGGCTATCCTACGATAGACATCACTTGTAAATCATTTGTCGCACACGAGTCCACTAACACCAACACAATACTCCACCGTGGATCCTCTCTCGCCATCCTACGAGAGGGCCATCCGCGGTACTCACACTTATCTTGAGATTTTTAGTAGTATCCATTTACTTGTCTATGAACTGTTATACGCAACCCAGAAGTCCATTACCGCGGACACGGCTATTCGAATAGATCATTTATAACCCTGCAGGGGTGTACTTCTTCACACATGTTTCCACCACTTAGCGTCTGCACACGACATGTGCTCGGCAGACTTCAAGCGAAAGCCGACGTGGGTGTAGACCACGACCTACCTAAACACTCAAGTCTCTAGTCCAGGTTTATGACCTATTCGGGTTCCATCCGCAGGGAGTCCGGCCGAGGTTTCCACTAACGGCCCCGAACGATGTGAACAGGGTTCCCGAGACACCAAACGGGCGAGTCGGTACACCGTGCCACGTGCCTACCGCAACACAGCCCACCCCGATGGTCAGCGCCGCGTGCGGCCCCCAGCATACTACAAACACCAGAAACTACTTGCAACTCCTGGACAGAGGACAAGGGTGGATAAGAAGTCGAGCGGGGTCATATTTCAGGGCCCAATGTGTGGTAGTAACTGTATCATGGATCACAAACACAGATCTCAGTTCTTAAGGACGGCCTCAATGAAACAACCCACCATGTACTCCTACATGGCCTTCCATCGATTCCTTTACCAAATCGTGTTCAACACTTCCACACTATTGACAACGATATAACCTTTCACTCCGGATCATCATCCCGATGAGCCAGACCTGACACAACTCTAGGCATAGCAAGCATAGCATGGTAGGAACACACACACACATGTATTGGCTCAATCAACTCCTACACATGCTAGTGGGTTTCATCTAGTTACTGTGGCAATGACAGGTCATGCAAAGGAAGTGGGTTCATCTACCGCGACACACATCAGTTTGAAACGTGTTGTCTTAATGCAGTAAACGAGAGCAGAAGCGAGAACATGGGTTTGTATCGGAATGATCAACGAGTTGCTTGCCTGATGGAGTGGTCGTGGGATACTGCCCTTCAGTTGGATACTCGGAGATATCCTCGGAGGCAGAACCTACCACGATGAACACATCGGAACACAATCAATACATGGCGATATGCAACAATATGATGCATGCTATGACATGGCAATATGGATGTGTCCTGACCTAATGCAAGTTAAACCAGAGAGGAATGAACTCATTTGAACCAAAGGTTCAAATGGAAACTCATTTATTAAGATCATATTAGTGTATCATCTTGTAAAGCCTAAACAGTGGGTTTAACTTGCTCTGACATGCATGAAACAAGTACCAATGGATAGCTTGGATTTTTCTGATCATTTTTCATATATAGAACTTTGCATCTGGAGTTACAGATAATTTTCTATGAATATTTGAAGTTTGAACTATTTTCTGGATTCTCCTGTATAAGAATAAATCCAGTAATTAATTAATTGCGTCAGCATGAGGTCAGCGTGACGTCAGGGGTCAACGGGGTCGTCCAGGTCAAACTGACCAGTGGGAGCCGCATGTCAGTAGTTAGTTTAACTAATTAATTTTAATTAGAACTAATCCAATTAGTTAACAGGGGGGGCCCCACCTGTCATTGACTCAGGGGAGTCAATGAGGCCCACCAGTCAACGGTCAAGGTCAACTCGCCGGCGTCTAGCCGCCGGCGAGGCCAGACGCGGCGGAGCAAGGTGGATTTGGCCGTTCCGGCCACCAATTGGGGCGCGGAGGGCATCTACGTGGAGCTGGAGCTGACCCGCAACTCTTGGTGGAGTTGGTTGGGGTCGGGGTAGCCGGAGTTGGCGCCGGCGACGAGTTTGGCGGCGCCGGGGCTCGGGTGAAGGTGAAACCGGGGCTGCGGGGCACGGCGAGGCGCGTGGAGTGATGCATCGGGCCCCTGGGTGTGCGGTGAGGCTAGTGGACAAGGTGGCGCGGCCGTTGGGTGGCCGCAGCCTCGTCGGCGACGAGCTCCGCGGCGGCGCGTGCGGGCGAGCTTCGTGCGCTCGTTGTAGGGCACGGGAAGAGGAACGGGGAGGATGGAGAGGTGGCCAGACTCATGGTGAATGCAGCGAGCGTCGAGGCGGGCTCGGGGAAGGTCGGAGCTGAGCGGGGCGATGATGGCGATCTCGGCGGCCGGGGTTGGGGAAGACGGGGTCAGGGGCGACTCCAGAGCGGGCGAGCGCTCGGGGCTCGTCTTGCTCGAAGAAGAGGAGGGTGGCGGAGCTCGTGGACACGGTCGGGTGGCGCGGGGACGACGGTAGCTATGGCTACGGCGGCGGAGCGGCGACGGTGGCGTCGGCCATGGCGAAGGGGAGCGAGGAAGGCGAGGCAGAGGCGAATGGCGTGTCCAGGGGCTCGGGGCGACGACGTGGAGCTCATCCAGGGCAGCGAGGCGGCGAGGAGGTGAAGCAGGGCGGCGGGGAGCTGCGTGGCGCTCGCTGGTGCCGGCGTCGAGCACCTGCGTGCCTGCCTGGCCGAGCCAAGCAGCTCGCTAGCGCGGCAGCTGGGCTGGGCCGGCAGGTGGGCCGGTTGGCAGGCGCCAGGTAAGTATTTCCTTTTTATTTTCCTTTTCTATTTTTCTGTAACTTTGTGGACTTATTAAAAATACTAGAGCAACTCCAAAAATCACCAAACTGCACCTGGTCCTTAGTTGGAATATTTCCAGCAAGGAACATTTTGGTTTGGAAATATTTGAGCATTTGAAATATTTTTATAAATTTTAAATGCCCAAATTCAAATACTAATGCATTAATTCAATGACCTTCTGTTGACCTAGAAAAACATGCACCATTTTTGCCAGAGGTTTCAACCCAAGACAAAGAGAGTGAACATTTTAGAAGGGCATTTCAGGTTCATTGAAAATATTTTTAGTAAACCCTAGTTGATTTCAGGAGGGGTGCTGGGGGGTTCTGCCTTCCCCATTTCAAATTTCTGTCAAAAGTAAACATGATGCACACTCTAATGCATGAGCTAGGTGGGATGTGACAACTCACCCCCACTCAAAAGAATCTCGTCCCGAGATTTAGGTTTTGTCGGAAAGAAGGTGGGGTACTCAAGTCGAAGACGATCCTCCCTTTCCCATGTAGCTTCTTGCTCGGAATGGTGTGACCATTGAACCTTGAGAAACTTGATATTGTGGCGTCGAGTGGTACGCTCGGCTTGATCAAGGATACGAACGGGGTATTCTCGATAAGTGAGGTTATCTTGGAGATCAAGCGTTTCGTGGTCCACTCCACGGATAGGATCCGAGAAGCAACGCTTGAGTTGAGAGACGTGGAAGACATCATGGACTCTGGAGAGATGCGGAGGTAGTTCCAGTTGGTAGGCAACTTCTCCTCGTTTGGCAAGAATGCGAAAAGGTCCAATGTAACAAGGAGCCAACTTGCCTTTGATACCGAATCGATGGGTCCCCTTTAAAGGTGTAACCCGAAGTTAAGCCATCTCGCCGACTTCATAAGCCATGGGCTTATGCTTGCGGTCGTAATGACTCTTTTGTCGAGACTGGGCGGTTTTCAACTTCTCATGAATAATGCGAACCTGCTCTTCTGCATCCTGGATCATGTCCGGGCCAAAGAGTTGTCTCTCGCCAGTTTCTGACCAGTTAAGAGGCGTTCGACATTTTCATCCATAGAGAACTTCTAAAGGGGCTTTGCCCAAGCTAGCTTGATAACTATTGTTATAAGCGAACTCGGCGAATGGTAGGCACTTCTCCCAATTCATACCGAAAGAGATGATAGAAGCTCGGAGCATATCCTCCAGAATTTGATTGACTCGTTCTACTTAACCACTCGATAGAGGATGGAAGGCGGTGCTAAAGGAAAGTCGAGTTCCCAAAGCATTTTGGAAACTTTCCCAAAATCGAGAGGTGAAAAGACTTCCACGGTCTGAATTAATTTCCAATGGAACACCATGGAGAGATACTATTCGAGAGATGTACAATTCAGCTAGCTGGCTAGCGGTTATACTCTCGCGAACAGGTAAGAAGTGGGCTACTTTGGAAAGACGATCGACAATAACGAAGATAGCATTATTCCCTCTTTTGGTTCTGGGAAACCCGGTAATGAAATCCATACCGATTTTATCCCATTTCCATTCAGGAATCTCCAATGGTTGAAGGGTGCCAGCGGGCCGTTGATGCTCTGCTTTGACACGACGACAGACGTCGCAACTAGCAATGTATTGAGCGATTTCTCTCTTCATCCTAGTCCACCAAAACCTCTGGCGTAGGTCTTGATACATTTTGGTACTACCGGGATGAATGGTGAGAGGGGATTCATGAGCTTCCTTAAGGATCAATTGACGTAAATGTTGCTTCTTGGGAACCACCAAGCGGTTTTCGAAGAAGACAACACCTCGTTCATCCATGGAAAAACATTTAGCAACTCCGCTAGCGATGTTTTCCCTGATGCGGGATATGCCCTTATCGCGCTTCTGGGCAGCTCTGATTTGATCTGTAAGGATAGGTTTCGCCACCAGGGTGGAAAGGAATCCTCGAGGAACAATGTGAAGGTTAAGCTTACGAAATTCCTCGTGGAGAAGTGGTTGACCTTGTTGTAATACCAGATTGTTACAATAAGACTTACGACTTAGTGCATCAGCCATGACATTGGCTTTGCCTGGGGTGTAAGTTATTCCTAAGTCGTAATCTGAGATCAACTCGACCCAACGTCTTTGCCTGAGATTCAGATCCGGTTGGGTGAAGATATGTTTCAAACTTTGGTGGTCAGTGTAGATTTCGCAACGATTACCCAGAAGGTAGTGTCGCCAGGTTTTGAGTGCATGGACTACTGCTGCAAGCTCTAGATCATGAGTGGGATAATTATCCTCATGTGGACGTAACTGTCGGGATGCGTAGGCAATCACATGACGATCTTGCATGAGTATGCAACCTAGTCCTTGTCGCGAGGCGTCGCAGTAGATAACAAAGTCCTTAGAGAAGTCTGGTGGTACCAGTACGGGAGCAGACTTCAGGCGTCTTTTCAGTTCCTGAAAGCTGAACTCGCACTGTGGGGTCCACTCGAACTTTTTATCTTTCTTGAGGAGTTCAGTTAGAGGCTTAGCAACCTTGGAGAAATTCTCGACGAAGCGGCGGCAATAGCTCGCCAAACCAAGAAAACTCCGAACTTGCTTGACCGTTTCAGGTGGAGTCCAGTCAAGGATAGCTTGAACTCGCTCGGGATTGACAGCAATGCCCTTACCAGAGATTACATGGCCCAGATAGGTCACTTCTGGCAACCAGAATTCGCACTTGGAGAATTTGGCATAAAGGCGATGCTCTCGAAGTTTCATCAATACTAGCCTTAGATGTTCGGCATGTTCTTCCTCATTCTTGGAGTAGATGAGTATATCATCGAGGTATACCACGACGAATTTATCCAAGTACTCCATGAAGATCGAGTTCATTAACCGAGAGAAGGTGGCTGGAGCATTGGTTAAACCGAAGGACATGACGGTGTACTCGTATTGGCCGTAACGAGTAACGAAAGCCGTTTTGGGAATGTCCCCGTTCTTGATTTTGATTTGATGGTAGCCCAACCTCAAATCCATCTTGGAAAAGACTGAGGATCCAGCGAGCTGGTCATACAGGTCGTTGATCCTGGGGAGCGGATACTTGTTCTTGATAGTGACCAAATTGACAGGTCGATAATCCACAACCATCCGATCCGTTCCATCCTTCTTCTTGACGAAGAGGACGGGGCAAGCCCATGGAGTTGAGCTAGGACGGATGAAACCTTTTTGCAAGGACTCATCGAGTTGTTTCTTAAGCTCAGCTAGTTCTAGGGGTGCCATCTTATAAGGTCTCCTAGAGATTGGGACGGTTCCTGGAACAAGGTCTATTACGAACTCGACATCTCTGTCAGGTGGAACACCTGGCAGTTCCTCTGGAAAGACATCCGGAAAGTCACGGACTACCGGAATATCTTCAATGTCTAGAAGGGGGTTGGCATTTAGAGAATAGAGCTGACGTTCCGACACTCGGGTCAAAACGTTGACTGTCTTGCCCGATGGATGGGTAAGTTGAACAGTTCTAGTTGAGCAGTCAATCTTGGCGTAATGAGCTGACATCCAGTCCATACCCAAGATGATGTTTATGTATGAAGACTTGAGAGCTATTAGTGACGCAAGGAAGACCAATCTGTCAACAAGAATTCCATTTCCATGGCTGATTCTAGAGGTTTGCCATTTAGAACCAGGGGTTTGAATTACCATGGAGGTGGGCATGTCACAAAAGGTGGTGTTGTGCAAACGAGCATAGCTCTCAGAAATAAATGAATGAGATGCTCCAGTATCAAAGAGAACAGTTGCCGGATGGCAATTAACAAGGAGCGTACTGAGAACGACGTTGGGGTCCTCTTGAGTCTCTTCACCTGAAACATAGTTGACATGGCCACGAGCAGTGGTGGCTGGCTTGGCGACAAGCACTTTTGCTATTGGCTTACCACGTCCAACAGACTTTCCGAACTGACTGGGGTTGTTCTGGGGACACTCACGAATGTAGTGGCCCGGCTCACCACACTTGAAGCAAGTTATCATATTGGGGCGTGGAGCAGTATTGGCAGTGGGGCCACAAAAAGTCTTGGGCGGCACATACTGTTGGTTGGGACGAGGCGCCTCAAAGGATGGCCTCGGGGTATACCTGGGTGGCATAGCAGAATTTGGGATCCAGACCCGGCGCTTCTAGGATCCAGAGCCGGATGAAGATCCTTAGTCACGGGAGTGCTTGCGTGAAGCTTCAAAATCGTTCTGCCCCGTCTCGGCACTGATGGCCTTATTGACTAGCTTCGGAAAAGAAGTGCATTCATGCAGACGAAGGTCACGACGGAGCTCAGGGCTAAGTCCCTTGCGGAACCTTGCCTGCTTCTTGGCGTCGGTGGATACCTCTTCGGGAGCATAGCGTGCAAGCTTCCCAAACTCGCGACTGTATGCATCCACAGTCAGCTTCCCCTGGGTGAAGTTACAGAACTCCTCCCTCTTGCGATCCATAAGGCCTTCCGGGATATGATGCTCACGGAAAGCAGCACTGAAATCAGCCCAAGTAATGAGTTGGCCGACCGGACGCATAGCTTCATAATTCTCCCACCAAAGGCTGGCAGGGCCTTCGAGGTGATAGGCAGCAAAGGTGACTTTATCATCTTCAGCCACGTTGGCAGAACATAGCTTGTGGGCGATGCTGCGGAGCCAGTCATCCGCATCGAGAGGTTCGATTGAATGATTGAACTTTGGCGGGTACAGCTTGACAAAGTCATTGATGGACACCGAATTGATCCTCTGCTGGCGTGCAGTGTTCTGCTCAATCCGCTCTAACAAGCGGTTGGTGTCGCGCCTGTTGCGCTCTACCTCCAGCATCACTTCGGCTAGAGAAGGTGGTTGAGGCAGACTTTCCTCTCTAGGTGCACTAGCTTCTCCCTGCTCCGGAGCAGCAGGGTTGCTGCGGGTGTTGACCATCCTAGGAAAACAAAATAACGATTTAAACCAGGATGGCAAAATCTGGCCAAGGAAGTGCGGAATGTAATGGATAACAAGGAATGCAGAGATGATCATCCGTATGACATGGTAATATAGAAACTGCCATATATATACCAACGGTCATACACATCATACATAGTTTAGTACAAGCTCAAGCTGAAGTACAACTAAGACGAAAGACGTTACATCTCATCGGAGGCATTCCAAGCTCCTATACATTATTTTCCTACACCTCCGGAATTGATACACACTAAGTTATATTCCACAATCACGCAGGACGGTGGACATACAACTATTACAATACTAGCGAGACTACTACTAGCTCAGACGGCTACGTAGAAGTCCTCATAGAAGTCACCACCCAGACCTGGAAGCGGAACATGGTCATATGGGAACAGACGGTCCTGCGGTGCTTGTGGACCATAGGGACTTGGGTGCGGCCTCGGTCCAACAGATGGCGGCAGAAGAGGCCCACGAGGAGGGGTGATGCCTCCCACCTCACGCCATTCCATGAAGTCTGGCAGACTAGCCCGCACAGGGTACAAGTCTCTCGTGTCCATGTATCCGGCTTGCACAGCAGGTGCAAACCTCGTCAAGGTGGCCCAATGATCAGCACGAGCATTAAAGAGCTCCATACGCAAGGCCCGGTTTTCACGGTCCTTATCTTCCAACATCTCAGTAGTGGTGCAAAGGAGTGAGTCCTCATGGGATGCATCACTGTACATGCCCTGAAGGTAACCATGCGCCCCAGGGAGGGATGCTGGCATGTAGCGAAATTCAGTGTTGCTCAACAAGGCAGTTCTAGCTCGCATAATGGTCATCATCGAGTAGGCTGCATCTTGAACGGACATCCCAATAGTGATCCCGATTCCATAAGAACGGTTGAGTGGTTCCGTGGCTCCGGGATAAGATGGATATATCCTGACCGTGCACAGATATTGGCTCTGGTTAAAATCTCTAAACTGCTCTTCGACGGTGTATTCAGGATACCATCGGTAACCTGCCTCAACCATCACTCGAACCAACATGGCGGTATGACCACATATACCAATGCAACGGGTCAGACGAACCACTTGGTTCTGGGGACGGGTAGCCATCTGAAAGCACAACATAGTGCAAAGGCATTAGAATTTCTGGATGAAATTGGACAGCATAACGGCTGTAAATGCTCAGAAAAAGACTTGAGACATCCACAACAGTTTGCGAAACCACTCAACAACATCATATCAAGGTTTTGGTTCAATTGGCAACATACTAAACTTTAGTAGAACTGAACTGGGTTGTATCCAACAATCCTATAAGTTACTACGGATTTAGTAACACGTGATCCTGATAGAGAGAAGAGAGCCTAGTCCTTAACCCACGTAGAATGAGAGGAGAATGACTCAGAATAGAGGGCATAAGGTAAAGGACTAAAAGAGCCTTACGTTCCCTCCCACAATCAATTCCCCTACATATAACTAAAGCATTTCTAGACTCGACATCGACCAGTTTGGCTTAGCGAACCTACAGGCCGTCCGGCTCTGATGCCAACGCTGTCAGGACCCCGATCCTAAGCCACATCGATCCAGCGTGTAACACATCATATCACTTTGCGGCCTCACGCACGGTACTCCCACGGGTGCCACCTTACCTGGCCCGGGACCGTTTGCGCCTTTTGGCTCACGTATATGATAGTGCCGCTAGCATCCATATGACAGAGAACCCGGGCCGACATGGCTAGTCGTGAACCCAAAGCGGCGCTAGCCTATGAGGACAGGCATACCTGAATCACATCGAGCATGTCGGTCATCAACGTATTTATTCGGGCTGTAGCACTGGGCTAACAGGACTCCAGTAACCCGGGCTGTAGTAGGCTAGGCAGGACTCCGAATAACAGCGCGTTACATTTCCCCGAAGGGACAGACAAAGGAACGGCGTGAAACATATGCCGGCCAGTCAAGTGTTCCAAGCAGTAGTGCTGGGCTAGCAGGACTCCAGTGAACCGGGCTGTAGCGGACTACTATCGCTCAGAAGCACTAGACTACATTTCCCCATATGAAAGGCTGCCAAGGATAGACAACTAGATAGTCGGATCCCACTCATACCAAGCATTTCAATCATACACACAATATGCCCGATATGAGTAAATACAACATGGCATCACAACAGTACTCTACGACTCAAATACTTTATTTAGAAGGCTCCGAGGAGCCATACATCTCATCCATACAGATAGGGGTCACATGACCCAACACTCAAGTCATACAAACATACAAGCACATCCGGAAGCAAACTAGTCTGAGTACAGACACTAGAAAGAAAGAAGGCTTGACGAAGCCTGACTATCTACATCGACCCTTCACAAGTCTTGGATCACCACCTGGGTGATAAGTCACTCGTCAACGTCGAGGTCTACATAGAACCCATCAGAGGGGTTGGTGCAGTCGTCTGAAAAACATGATTAAAGCAAACATGAGTACGGAGGTACTCAGCAAGTCTTACCACAGGAACCTACTATACATGCACATTCTGAAGAAGGTAGTGGGGTTATTGCAGCAAGCCAGCTATGACTCTTGGCTAGGCTATCCTACGATAGACATCACTTGTAAATCATTTGTCGCACACGAGTCCACTAACACCAACACAATACTCCACCGTGGATCCTCTCTCGCCATCCTACGAGAGGGCCATCCGCGGTACTCACACTTATCTTGAGATTTTTAGTAGTATCCATTTACTTGTCTATGAACTGTTATAGGCAACCCAGAAGTCCATTACCGCGGACACGGCTATTCGAATAGATCATTTATAACCCTGCAGGGGTGTACTTCTTCACACATGTTTCCACCACTTAGCGTCTGCACACGACATGTGCTCGGCAGACTTCAAGCGAAAGCCGACGTGGGTGTAGACCACGACCTACCTAAACACTCAAGTCTCTAGTCCAGGTTTATCACCTATTCGGGTTCCATCCGCAGGGAGTCCGGCCGAGGTTTCCACTAACGGCCCCGAACGATGTGAACAGGGTTCTCGAGACACCAAACGGGCGAGTCGGTACACCGTGCCACGTGCCTACCGCAACACAGCCCACCCCGATGGTCAGCGCCGCGTGCGGCCCCCAGCATACTACAAACACCAGAAACTACTTGCAACTCCTGGACAGAGGACAAGGGTGGATAAGAAGTCGAGCGGGGTCATATTTCAGGGCCCAATGTGTGGTAGTAACTGTATCATGGATCACAAACACAGATCTCAGTTCTTAAGGACGGCCTCAATGAAACAACCCACCATGTACTCCTACATGGCCTTCCATCGATTCCTTTACCAAATCGTGTTCAACACTTCCACACTATTGACAACGATATAACCTTTCACTCCGGATCATCATCCCGATGAGCCAGACCTGACACAACTCTAGGCATAGCAAGCATAGCATGGTAGGAACACACACACACATGTATTGGCTCAATCAACTCCTACACATGCTAGTGGGTTTCATCTAGTTACTGTGGCAATGACAGGTCATGCAAAGGAAGTGGGTTCATCTACCGCGACACACATCAGTTTGAAACGCGTTGTCTTAATGCAGTAAACGAGAGCAGAAGCGAGAACATGGGTTTGTGTCGGAATGATCAACGAGTTGCTTGCCTGATGGAGTGGTCGTGGGATACTGCCCTTCAGTTGGATACTCGGAGATATCCTCGGAGGCAGAACCTACCACGATGAACACATCGGAACACAATCAATACATGGCGATATGCAACAATATGATGAATGCTATGACATGGCAATATGGATGTGTCCTGACCTAATGCAAGTTAAACCAGAGAGGAATGAACTCATTTGAACCAAAGGTTCAAATGGAAACTCATTTATTAAGATCATATTAGTGTATCATCTTGTAAAGCCTAAACAGTGGGTTTAACTTGTTCTGACATGCATGAAACCAGTACCAATGGATAGCTTGGATTTTTCTGATCATTTTTCATATATAGAACTTTGCATTTGGTGTTACAGATAATTTTCTATGAATATTTGAAGTTTGAACTATTTTGTGGATTTTCCTGTATAAGAATAAATCCAGTAATTAATTAATTGCGTCAGCATGAGGTCAGCGTGACGTCAGGGGTCAACGGGGTCGTCCAGGTCAAACTGACCAGTGGGACCCGCATGTCAGTAGTTAGTTTAACAAATTAATTTTAATTAGAACTAATCCAATTAGTTAACAGGGGGGGCCCCACCTGTCATTGACTCAGGGGAGTCAACGAGGCCCACCAGTCAACGGTCAAGGTCAACTCGCCGGCGTCTAGCCGCCGGCGAGGCCAGACGCGGCGGAGCAAGGTGGATTTGGCCGTTCCGGCCACCAATTGGGGCGCGGAGGGCATCTACGTGGAGCTGGAGCTGACCCGCAACTCTTGGTGGAGTTGGTTGGGGTCGGGGTAGCCGGAGTTGGCGCCGGCGACGAGTTTGGCGGCGCCGGGGCTCGGGTGAAGGTGAAACCGGGGCTGCGGGGCACGGCGAGGCGCGTGGAGTGATGCGTCGGGCCCCTGGGTGTGCGGTGAGGCTAGTGGAGAAGGTGGCGCGGCCATTGGGTGGCCGTTGGGCGTGCGGGCGAGCTTCGTGCGCTCGTTGTAGGGCACGGGAAGAGGAACGGGGAGGATGGAGAGGTGGCCAGACTCACGGTGAATGCAGCGAGCGTCGAGGCGGGCTCGGGGAAGGTCGGAGCTGAGCGGGGCGATGATGGTGATCTCGGCGGCCGGAGTTGGGGAAGACGGGGTCAGGGGCGACTCCAGAGCAGGCGAGCGCTCGGGGCTCGTCTTGCTCGAAGAAGAGGAGGGTGGCGGAGCTCGTGGACACGGTCGGGTGGCGCGGGGACGACGGTAGCTATGGCTACGGCGGCGGAGCGGCGACGGTGGCGTCGGCCATGGCGAAGGGGAGCGAGGAAGGCAAGGCAGAGGCGATTGGCGTGTCCAGGGGCTCGGGGCGACGACGTGGAGCTCATCCAGGGCAGCGAGGCGGCGAGGAGGTGAAGCAGGGCGGCGGGGAGCTGCGTGGCGCTCGCTGGTGCCGGCGTTGAGCACCTGCGTGCCTGCCTGGCCGAGCCAAGCAGCTCGCTGGCGCGGCAGCTGGGCTGGGCCGGCAGGTGGGCCGGTTGGCAGGCGCCAGGTAAGTATTTCCTTTTTATTTTCCTTTTCTATTTTTCTGTAACTTTGTGGACTTATTAAAAATACTAGAGCAACTCCAAAAATCACCAAACTGCACCTGGTCCTTAGTTGGAATATTTCCAGCAAGGAACATTTTGGTTTGGAAATATTTGAGCATTTGAAATATTTTTATAAATTTTAAATGCCCAAATTCAAATACTAATGCATTAATTCAATGACCTTCTGTTGACCTAGAAAAACATGCACCATTTTTGCCAGAGGTTTCAACCCAAGACAAAGAGAGTGAACATTTTAGAAGGGCATTTCAGGTTCATTGAAAATATTTTTAGTAAACCCTAGTTGATTTCAGGAGGGGTGCTGGGGGGTTCTGCCTTCCCCATTTCAAATTTCTGTCAAAACTAAACATGATGCACACTCTAATGCATGAGCTAGGTGGGATGTGACATCTCCCCTATAAAATACGGTTGTCGTCAGAAACACCGAAATATGTAAGGACGGAATCTCTCTTGCGGGAATAAACACTCCGGTTTCTGTCACCTGGGAGGCCAGGATTAACCCGGGATAATCAGCCGTAATGGCCACCAAGGTATTATCTTTGCTTAACTGGTGGAACACCCCGTCGATGAGCTCAACCAATATGTCCGGATCCTCTTCGGAGTCCGGATCGAGGGACCGTTCTGGGTCCTCAGGCTGTGGAGGGCAGCTGTTGATATCCTTTACCTCCTGTCGAAGCTCCTGCAGTGAAATCACCAGATTACGTATCTAGTCATGGGAGCATTAAATAAGCGGGCAAGTGCAATTGTTCACTTACCCAACTTGGAGGTTCATACATAGTGAATCCGGCCCGCGGGTTGACGCGGAGGAAGTCCTCCTTTTCTCCCTTGTACAAAGATGTTAGAATCTTTACTAGAGCGGCAGCTGTGTCTGGCCCCTTGCGGCCGTAACGGGTGGCGTCATCCTCCCCGTTGAAATCCCACATGGGGTGGCTCCTATATTGAAGCGGCTGCACCCGCCGCATAATACATGCGGCCATGACTCCAATCATGGTTAGTCCGGAATGAGCCAACAGTCTTATCTGGCCCATCAGGTAAAAAACGTCTCTGTTGCTTTCTCTCTAAGAGCTCCGCGGACGCCAACTTAAGCGTTTCTTTAAGGGAGCCATGCTGAACTCAGGGAGGCCGACCCGGACAGGGTCCGGCAGCGGGACGTTGTCTATGTAGAACCATTCTGAAGGCCAGTCCTCGGACGCCTTCTTTGGGGTTCCGGATAGGTATCCGGTCCCGGCGATGCGCCATATATCGGCTCCGCCCACTTGGTATATAGACCCCTTCTGAGAACGGGGCACCAAGCAGAACAACCTCTTCCACAGCGCAAAATGAGCCTCGACGCCTAAAAATAGCTCGCAAAGGGCAACGAAGCCTGCAATATGTAGCACGGAGCCAGGCGTGAGGTTGTGCAGCTGGAGGCCGTAGAACTCCAGAAGCCCGCGGAGGAATGGATGAATTGGAAATCCCAGACCCCTTAATAAATAAGGGACGAGGCACACCCGCTCTCCTTTAGAAGGATTGGGGGTGCTCTCCGCTTGCTTGCCGCCGTTGTAGGTGGTGAGTCCGGCTCGGACCGGGACCATATATGCTTGGGGAAGGAATCCTTTGGCCTGCAGTGACACTAGCTCGCTGCGTGGGATGCTGCAACTCTCCCAGTCTCCGGATTTGGGGCTGGAGGGGCGAGGGGAGGAGCTATGACGGCTGGCCATGTTGGAGTGGACCTTTGCTGGAGATGCTCTGATGATAACTCGCGGGGAGAAGAAGATGTGGTTTGGATCTAGATCCCCATCCCGTTAAATAGGCGGCTCGTTTATATGACCAAGGGTGTGAATATAGAAACACCCCCGGGCTTTTCGCATCCGTTCAACACGTGGAAGACGACAATTATTGGGCACCGAGACCGAGGAGCGCTACGGACATTATTCATACAGGTACACAAGATTCGGAGGGGGAACCCGTCTTGCAATGCCGAAGACAAATTTGCGCGCTGGACTCGACATCATTGAAGCCTGGTTCGGGGGCTACTGAGGGAGTCCTGGATTAGGGGGTGTTCGGATAGCCGAACTATATCTTCAGCCGGACTCCAGGACTATGAATATACAAGATTGAAGACTTCGTCCCGTGTCCGGAAGGTTCTTTCCTTGGCGTGGAAGGCAAGCTAGGCGCGCGGATATTCAAGATCTCCTACCAATGTAACCGACTCTGTGTAACCCTAACCCTATCCGGTGCCTATATAAACCAGAGGGTTGTAGTCCGTAGGACGAACACATCATAACCATCATCATACCCATAGGCTAGCTTCTAGGGCTTAGCCTCCTTGATCTCGTGGTAGATCTACTCTTGTACTACCCATATCATCAATATTAATCTAGCAGGAGTAGGGTTTTACCTCCATCGAGAGGGCCCGAACCTGGGTAAAATAAAGTGTCCCTTGTCTCCTGTTACCATCCGACCTTGACGCACAGATCGGGACCTCCTACCCGAGATCCGCCGGTTTTGACACCGACACACGCCCTTAATAAATCAAACCATCACCGAGGAAGTTCCATGCTTTCGAAAGGGAAATCCTCAAGATTGAAGGGGAATCCAAAATTTCTTCATTCTTTGCCTTGGAGTTTTTTTCTACGACGTACATACACCCTGCAAATTACCGTGTTCAAATTTGGAATTTTTTCGGGCTCATTTACCATATTTAGGGGATTATGTGCATTTTCTAGGCATTTAGTGCATATAAATCCAATCTAGCTATAGGTGCATGGGTGTGATGTGAGGGACGTGGATTGTCGTTCGATCGCGGCGCATCCAGCGGTGCACACGTGCGATCCGCGTGGCTGGGGTTCTGGCCAATCATAATGCAACACACAATAGGCTCAGCGCACACTGTTTTCGAAAGTGACGAAGATGAACCGTGTGCGATAATGAACGAGCTAAATTGTAAGGGAAGCCAAATTTCTGTTGTCGTTTGTGGTTGAGCTCTTGAACACAACCGCACTATACGGCTGCAAGGCTTCTTCGTCCCAGAGCTCTCTCCAGGCATCGTCCATGGCACCGCGACGCACAGTAACTGGTAAGAAGCGATGGTATCCCGCTGCACCGCATTCATCGCCGCCCGCGATCGCACACATGGTAAGGAAGCGATGGCATCTCGCCGCGCCGAGTTCATCGCCGCCGGTGGCCAGACAGTTACATGGGCGGACTTTGAGGCTGCCATGGCCGAATGGGTGGTGGATCTAGAGGTGGCCAAAGCCGTGCAGAAGGAGTGGAAGAGGCAGAAAGCAGTAAAGAAAAGAGAGTCCTGCCGCCGCAAGAAAAAGAGGCTGCACGCCATGGTGAGGAGAGCTTGGCGAAGATTGAAGCACAGTGGGCTGCCGCCTACAAGGTCGGGAAGGAGAATGCCGGCCTCTGGCCAGCATGCCCTGATGGTAGCATGTGAGAAGTAGTTTAAGTTTGTAGTATTAGAGCAAATTACCAGTAGTACTTTAAGTTTGTAGTATTAACGTACAATGTCGGTAAGAGCATCCTATGAGGGCTTTGAGCGTTGATTAGCATGTGTGTCCGTGTGCGTTTTTTTGCGTTAATCATTAGAAGATCACAAAACACACGGTTTCTATGCCGTACCCGTCTGCGTTTTTTGTGTTAATGACCCATAAGTCAGTTACCTGTGCGATATTTCCAAATAAACCAGGCGCACCATTGACCGAAAAAATCAAGTACACGTGTACATTTTTTTGGAGACGTGATCTGCCAACTTTCTTTTTTCTCGCACATGAGTATTTTACGCTCTTCGTCTGTGTTGTGTGTTTCCCCCACCCATGTTTCAAATTTCGCACCGAAATTTTCATTAGGCGCGTGATTTCAGAATTTATTCCTCCAACCACATCCCCTTCCCCTTAGTATTCCCCCTCCCTCGCGCCTCCCCCTACCGGCATCTCAAACCGCCGCCATCGCAACAACAGCTTCAACCACATCTACGTTTTTCTCGGATCCAGTCAGGTAACCCACCAATCTCTATCACATCCCCGACCTGATTGCTTAAATGGCGCCTGCGAAACTTCCTCATGCCTCCATATCCCCCCGCCAAGAGTAGATGGCGGTCCATGGCACGATGATCATTGTGTGTGTTGACCCGGAGGAACACCTCGCCTCCGCCGCCGCCGTCGACATGGTGCACGCTCTGGCCCATATGAAGTCCCCCAGTGACTACCCCCAGGACTTAACATGTAAGATCTAACCAGCTAAATCTTACCAATACCACTTCCAACGGATATGATTTGTACGGTTGATGTATTAAGCATGTTCGTGCCTTGTTTATTTCAGTACTACACACTGTTTGATGTTCAAATATTACCGTGTCAATCTCAATTTCACCAATACCAGCAACAAACTTACAATACATGACTCAGGATATCACTAGAGATGCTGCCATTTGCTATTTTTAGTGGATGCTAACCCTGTTGCACTTAACATGCCTGTCCATGTACTTACGCAGAGTCATAATGGGCGTCTTACAGTATTTCACATAATTTGTGCAATTGTAGTTTAATTTCTACCCGTTTACTGGTTGCCTGTAGGTACACATGTCAGTGGCACTAATCCACGCTTCAACCCGGAGGAATAGCTCGCCTCCGCCATCACTGACTTTGGGCGAGCTCTGGCCAAGTTGAAGTGCCCCAGCAACTACCTCTCAGGACTTACCAAGTATGTACTCACCAGTTCAGTCTTACCAATACAAGGTGCAATTAATGGCTATGTTCTGTACGGTCTATGTATTAAGCATATTCTAGTAAACATGCCTAACACATTTTTGCTACTATCCCTACCTTTTCATAGACAGCTGGGCCATTCTCTGCTCTGGCAGCAGCTGCCTTGTGATGTTTAGCTATGCCAATTGCATTTTTATCAGTACCAGTTTCAATGTCTATTAGGCATGTTGCAATTAACAGTTGAATCCATTTTTAAACAGTTGCATTTCAATGGCTACAAACTTACAAAGCATGACTTAGGATGTTGTTAAGCCTGTTGCAATTAACAGTTGTATCCATTTTTTAATCTGTCCATTTGCTACCATGCTACTCTCCGCAATGAAGATATACTAGAGATGCTGCCCCATTTGCTATTTTTGGTGGATGCTAACCCTGTTGTACTTAACATGCGTGTCCATGTACTTACGCAGGGTCATAACGGCCGATGTTGTTGTTTGCCGTCAAGGTTAGCTGTATCCCATGTCTGACATTATTTCACATCATTTATGCAATTGCAGTTTAAGTTCTACCACTTACTGGTTGCATGTAGGTACACATGTGAGTGGCACTAATCCACGCTTCGACCCGGAGGAACAGCTCGCCTCCGCTGACTTTGGTCGGGCTCTGGCCAAAATGAAGTGCCCCAGCAACTACCTCTCAGGACTTACCAAGTATGTACCCACCAGTTCAATCTTACCAATACCAGTTGCAATTAATGGCTATGTTTTGTATTGTCGATGTATTAAGCATGTTGTAGTAAACATGCCTAACACATTTGAGCTATTTTCCCTACCTTTTTATAGACAACTGGGCCATTGTCTGCTCTGGCAGCACCTGCCCTGTGATGTTTAACTCTGCCAATTGCATTTTTATCAGTACCGGTTTGAATGGCCATTAAGCCTGTTGCAATTAACAGTTGTATCCATTTTTCAAGAGTTGTATTTGACTGGCTAAAAACTTAGAAAACATGAATTAGGATGTTGTTAAGCCTGTTGCAATTAACAGTTGTATCCATTTTTTAATCCGTCCCTTTGCTACCGTGCTACTCTTTCGAAATTAAGATATCACTACAGATGCTCCCATACCATTTGGTATTTTTGGTGGATGTTAACCCTGTTGTAGTTAACATTGGCTTTCCATGTACTTACAAGGCTATAATTGGCGATGCTATTGTTTGCCGTCGAGGTTAGCTGCATCCCATGTCTTATACACCATCTATTCCTAAATATAAGTATTTTTAGAGATTCCAATATAGACTACATAGGGAGCAAAATGAGTGAATCTAGATTCTAATCTAAACTTTATCTATAATTCTATGTACATACGTATGTAGTTCATATTGAAATCTCAAAACAAATTACTTGTACTTAGGAACATAGGTAGTTGTATTTTACATCATTTGTGCAATCTCAGTTTAGCTTCTAACATTTACTGGTTGCTTGTAGGTACATATACGAGGGGTACTGATCCACGCTTCGATCCCTTTTGCTTATGGGGCAATGAGATATTCATGAACAAGCGTCAAGTGAGGAAACTAATAAAGATTGTTAGGCGAAAGAAACGGGTGATTGGAATTAAGCTCTTTATTTACACTTTGTTGAAGACAACAATGAACTTTAGCATGGTAAGTAATGTGTTGCCTTTTCTCCTGTCCACAAGAAGTTACTCTATTAGACCTCAGTATCTGATATTTTTCTCTTTTCAGTTGTTTCCGAAGCTATTTACTAATGATTACCTTGCAAACTACATGACCGGAGTGGAGGCAACTAAGGTTAAATTATATAATTCATGCTACCATGATAATGCTCTAGAAGTCTTCTTGAAGGCGGTGAAGGATGGGTGGGCGATCGTCACAAGGGGTTGGACAAAAGTGGTTCGTGCCTATGGCATGAAGGAAGGCACATTATGGGCATTCCGCTTCTTCAACCCCGTCGGCAGTCAAAATGATTTACACATGTCTCTTCACCTTTACCGCCTTTAAATACTGCGGTTCATCATAGTTAATTGCTGCCTAATCCTGTAATTACTGAACATGTTCTACTCGCAATTTTATTGATGGATTCGTTGTCGAACCATTGTGCTAAGAATTTGAATTGCACGTTTTATATTTCAAAATTTTGACGTAGAATAATAAATTACAGGCAAAAATAAAAATAGAACAGATGATCATGGACCTTTGCAAACGGTTCTTGTAGTAAAAGCGCCTGCGATGCATAGCCCAATGCCACACAGTTTTCTACATCAAATCATGTGTGATGTAGTTAATGAAAGAAAACTGTTAACCAAGGCAGAGCGTGTGTGATAGTTACACCTTTCACACGCGAGCGTATACATAAAACCATGTGGGATGTACATCCGAACGGAAACGCTTTCCCTAAATTGATTGTGTGGGATGTACATAAGAATGGAAACTTATTCCTTGGATTGACTGTGTGTGATATGCATACGAACGGAAATGTTTTTCTGGGATTCACCATGTGGGATGTACATACCTACGGAAATGATTTCTAGGATTCACCGTGTGGGATGTACATACCTACGGAAATGATTTCTAGGATTCACCGTGTGGGATGTACATACCTACAGAAATGATTTCTGGGATCCACTGTGTTGGATGTACATACCTATGGAAATGATTGGGTTTCGATGCCTCACCCGATTGCACACGGCCCTAGCCTGGGTCCCAGGAGGGCCTATCCCCGATGATTTCTGGGGCGTGTGGGAAGGACACCCTATCGCACACACTCATGTGGCGACGGTTCCAAATGCCGTCACGGAAAGGGGTTTTAAACCGTTTGTTTAGGACCGACGCGCACCAGTGTGTATTTCTTCAATAGGAGGTAAATTTTTGACATCTTCAACTTTAATACCTCTTTCCTTCATGCAATTCTTTGCCTCTTGCATATCTTTAGGACTGAGATATAAAATACCCCTCTTCTTTGGAGTGGGTTTTGGCGGTGATTTAGGAAGTGTCCAATCATCATAAGTTTTCAATATATTATTCAATAATTCCTCAGCTTGTTCAACATTTCATTCCCTAAAAACACAACCATCACAACTATCTAGGAAGTCCCTAGAAGCATCGGTTAGTTCATTACAGAAGATATCAAGTATTTCATCTTTCTTAAGAGGATGATCAGGCAAAGCGTTCAACAGTTGGAGAAGCCTGCCCCATGCTTGTGGGAGACTCTCTTCTTCAATTTTTATTTGCACAAAGTTAAATATTTCCTATAAGGCAGCTTGTTTCTTTTGAGCATGAAAATATTTTTCAAAGAAGTAGGAAATCATATCCTAGGGACTACGCACACAACTAGGAGCAAGAGTATTATACCATGTATTAGCATCACCCTTTAATGAGAGAGAATATAATAGTAGAGAATTTTCTCATCATGAGCAAATAGTGTGGCTATATCATTCAACTTAGTAAGATGTGCCACAATAGTATCAGTTTCATAACCATGGAAAGGATCAGATTCGACCAAAGTAATAAACTTTGGGTCGACAGAGAATTCATAATCCTTATCATCAACAAAGATAGGTGAAGTAGCAAACTTAGGATCACATTTCATTCTAGCATTCAAAGATTTTGATTTCAGTTTGTATAGTTATTTCTTAAGATCATCCCTATCATTGCAAGCAAGAGAGTCTCTAGTTGTCTCCTCATCCATAGCATAACCTTCAGGTATCTTAAGCTACTCATATCTAGGAGAGCTAGGTATAATAGGTGCTTCAAGATTTTCAGTTTCAATAATTTCATCAGTTTTAGCATTCTCAATATCTTTAGCTCTACCAAGTTGTTCATTAAAAAATTCACCTAGTGGCACATTATCATCAAGCAAGGTACTAGCATCATCATACGCATTATCCATAGTATAAGTTGCATCATCAAGAACATGCGACATATCAAAATTATTAATATGTGGTGGTGTTGCAAGTTTACTCAAAATAGAAGGTGAATCAAGCGCAGATCTAGAAGGCAGTTCCTTACCTCCCCTTGTCTTAGAGGGAAATATCATGTGTAATAGTAACAATAGCAGTAGTAACTTAGCAAGAACAATATATGAGAAATTTGTAGGCATTGGATCCGTGGATTCGTTGGATGATATTCATCAAATGACAGTCATAACCTAGGGCGATACAAAACTAGCTCTAGTTCATAAATATAATGTAGGCATGTATTCCATAAATAGTCATACATGCTTATGGAAAGAATTTGCATGACATCTTTTGTCCTACCCTCCCGTGGCAGCGGGGTGCATAAGTAAACTAAGGAATATGAAGGCCTCCTTTTAACAGAGAACCAGAATAAAGCATTAACACATAGTGAATACATGAACTCCTCAAACTACGGTCATCACCGGAAAGTATCCCGACTATTGTCACTCTGGGGTATACAGATCATAACTCGTGTGTTGGTGATGAAGGTGTGTTGGTGATGACGAACACCACTGCAGGATGCTGCAAATGCGACACTATGATCAAAGACCCTATGAAGAAACTTTGTGCGATGCATTAATCGCTAACAGTGATGTAAAAAACCGTCAAAAAAGATGCAAAACATTTGCGATGCTGGAGCCATCAATGACAGTTCCAATTTTAGTTGTGTGTGTGCTGCAGGGCATATAGTTCAGTTCAATTAACTGTCGGCAATGAAGAAGAAGAACATAAACGGGCAGACATATGAAGGCGTGTGCATATACGACATATAGTTCACTCGGATGAACTGTTTGTGATGAGGCAGAACATCAGAAACGTGTAGCCAGACGAAGGTGTGTGTGATATATGGCAAACAGTTCACTCGGATGAACTGTTTGTGATTAGGCAACATAAAAGAAACGGTCAGCCAGATCAAGGTGTGTGAGATATACGGCATCCGGTTCATTGTGATAAATTGTTTGTGTTGAGCGAAGAGAACATAAACGTTTCACATAAACAAGATGTGTCTAATATGCGGCAAACATCCAATTACATAGGTGGCTAGTACACACATGTCATTTCCACACACCAAAGTAAACTATTACAGGCATAATTAACTAGGATAAACGATCTTCTAATCATCATCTACTTCTTGTGCTAGCTCGATGTTCCTTCTATGCTAAGTTTCCATTAATTGATGGCGTTTTATGAGCACGCCACCATTTACCGCCATATGCTCACCTGTTTCCCGCCACCCAGGAATATTGTGCATAAACCTAGGCGGCGCACGAAGCATGGAGGCAACAAGCGCAGCCTGTAGCACATCTACCTTTTCCAAGCATGGCAACCCACCAAAGCGTCGCCTCTGTCATCAACCTCGCCGATGGGGAAAACGAGAAGGCGCCACGGCCCGTTGAGGCCGAAGCGCTCCTCAGCAACGCGATGGACGACGCTGTGATGCAAATCATCGCCAGGGTTGAGCAGACCCTTGGCGCATGGCGCTTCAGTGCCGCGGATCAAGATAGGCATGTCAGCGCCGAGAGGCTGCAACCCGCCGCACAACATGATCAATGGCGCGCCATAGAGCAATCTAGGCGCGTTTGCGCCGATAGGCTATGGCTCGCTACACGACAAGACCGTTGGAGCATCGCAGAGCGAGAGGCGCGGCTTGCCGAACAGCAGGAGCGGATCCATCGGCGTTTGCCTGCTGGCGACAGGGCGTCGCAGTTGGGTACATGTCCCGTTAGTACCCCCTTTCCTCACCAGGAGTGCGCATGGGCCCTCTGCATCGTACTTGCACCACAGGCCAGCCGCGCTGTAATTGCACCAGATGCCCGCCGCGTCGTTCGCATGGATCGCGTCGTTCGCCTTGTCCGTGGCTCGTTTGATGCCAACGCACTGGTTGGTAGGATTGACCGCCTCCTTGGCCGAGGTGTCCACCCGGGTGCAAACAGAGGAACATGGCTGTCACATCCTCGAGATGGTGATCTCCGATGAAATAGCCAACTTGGAGCTCGATATCACGCTCCAGATGTACCGTGGCGTGTCGACCGCTTGGACAAACGCCTACACGAGTTGAGGCAGCGCCAAGAGCTACCGTATGCAAGGGCTGCTGGTCATGGTCTCATGGACGCGTTTTATTTTTTTGAGTCGTTTTGACGTGGATCGCTATGTATTCACAGCAATCATAATATTGATATGTTTATTGCTCTGTTTCAATGTGTGTACTCTCTTTTCCGTTCTTACATGTTCTGTTTCAATGTGTGTATATACGCTTTCCGTTCTGTATATGTGGATGATAACAGCTAGATACAAATTAGTATATAAAAATAGATAGAAAATTGAATGCATAACATATATATATATATATATATATATATATATATATATATAAAAATTTCATTAGTTCATCACAAAATATATATAATATCATCACATATATGTGATGATGCTTAACTACTAGGTAGAATGCATAAAAATTAAAATTAACAATACTAAAACTAATAATCCCTCCTGGGGGTAGTATTCCGGCAGCCCCTTGCCAGCAGCTCCCTGGTGCGCGGTGTCTTCCCAGCGTAGAGGTAGTACTCTGCCTCCTCCGCCTCACAGGGCTTGACGTACCGGTCTGCCTCTTGCTGGCAGACGAGCGCGAATGATAGTGCCATTTCATTGGGCTCCCACCGGAGCTCCTCGTTGGTGGCATGCTGGAGCTTATCAGCCCACCTCCACGCAGTGATCAGGCGCTTAGCACCTTTGACCTCCCCGCGAAGTACCCGTCTTCGTACACCTCCTCTACATGGCAATGCGCCCGCCCCCAAAGCACCACCGCCTTCTTTTTCCATGCGGCATCACGGGATTCACAGGTCATCTAGTACCGTGCTTCCTCCTCCGCCATCTCCTTGAACGCCACTTGCCTGGCTTTTTCAGCAGGCGGCAGCGACTTCCACAAACAAAGATTGTACTGGCCCCAAAACCAATCCAAAGTTTGGGCGGGGGGGGGGGGGGTCCGGCCAACCTCGTCCAGTAGCGCGTACGGGTCCTCCTCGTTGCTGCTCTTCGACTGAGCGTCCTCAAGGGACGGCGAATTGCGCGTGGGCAGATCGGTGGTGCCATGATAGCAATCTAAGAGAGAGAGAGAGAGAGAGAGAGAGTAAGAGAGGGGAGGATGTAGATGATAATGCAGGTGGGATGAAGTGAGTAAGGTAGTATTTATTGGCGGCCGGAATCTAGATTGACAGGAACAGTACACACACCGGTCGCCGGAATTTACGAGTACTGTAGTTTGAATTACACACGATTCCCATAGCAAAATCCGTCTGTGAACTTAATAGTTGACGGTTTCCAATACAAAACCATGTCTGTCGGTGTACAAAAAGGGGGGTACACTTTCTGTACCCCTATAACCGTGCACGGGCAGTCTGAGCCACGGGCGCCGCCACACCAAGCACGGCAAGGGAGGTAAGCCAAGGTAAGGCCGAAGCTAAAGAGAAGCAGAACGACGCCAATACCAAGACCACAAAGAGCAAAGGGGACAGAGCGGACCCCCCCGGCAAGATCCTTGTCGGGGGGAAGCTTTAGCTAACCCGACAAGACCCTTGCCGTGGCAGCTCGCCCCACAAATACGGAGCGGGTCACCCTTGAGTCCACTACCCCCATGGGGCAAGGATTCGGGAGGCATCCCCGTGGTGGTATGCAGATCTTTGTGAAGACATTCAAGATCAGATGCACACTTTATAAGATGATGATCCATGGCGGGATCCCAAACAAGGAAGACCACAAGGCCCCTGGCAAGAGCCTTGCTGGGGATGACAGCAAGCGCCACGGCAAGACCCTTGCCTGGACCCCGGCAAGACTCTTGTCGGGGCCGCGGCAAGGCCCTTGCCATAAACACCCGTGGGGCCACCATCAGACCCACGCCAGTCGCACCTCCACCACCGTTCGCATGCTGCTGCCGACCCAACCAGCTGGGCAGGCACCTGCGTGGCGGTGTGGTGATCTTTGTGGAGACTCACCGATGCGCCACCTCAGCTGCATGCCTGCCTACATGGCATCGCAGGCACCGCAGGCCAGGGTGCATGTCGACGCGAGAGGGAGCGGCGACGGACGAGACAGGGCTCTCCCCCGTCCTCGATAAAGCAAGGACACCTAAGCAAGGCGCGTTAAATGCACCTTGTCATGTAATGCGAGGGATAACCTCGTGTCACTGTACCCTTTCCACCTCCTGTGTGCCACTGTGGCAACCCCTTTTCCGTATAAAAGGAGGCCCCAGGCGACCAGGAAGAGGATTCGGCTTTTTGGACCTCTCGACGCCCCATAGCTAGTTCAAGAACACACATATACAATCCACCAAAGCAGGAGTAGGGTTTTACGCATCCTTGCGGCCCGAACCTGGGTATAGGAACCGTGTGCTATCTGTTTGATCTGCTCTTTTCACAACCACGCGCCCCGCAACCGTAGTAGGGATTCTTTTGATCCCATAGGTGTCGTTCCTACCGACATCTTTGGCGCGCCAGGTAGGGGGGAAGCGCAGTTGTGAGAATCGGCTTTAGTAGTTAGTTCGACACTCCTTCATCGTCATGGAGCCCAAGAAGAAGACGACGGTGGAGGTTGGCCCGTCGGAAGCCGGACATCCCATCCCGACGCGGGCGAGCAGTGGACCGGTCGCGGAAAGGACCTGGGGCGCCGTTCGCGAACACCAAGACCATCCCAGCAGCCGGAGTTTGGGAGGCGGCGATGTTCGTGCACCTAGTAATGGGCTACACGCCGCGAATTACAAAGACGGATCCAGGCCCTCCGCAGGTGGTGCGGGGCCTTCCAAGATCGCTGCCACCCCGCCCGAGGGCGACACGAGGGCTTCCAAGACTCCCACACCGGCGCCGACGGCGTGCTCCTCTCAAGCGGCGACGAACAGCGTAATCACACCGAATACCCCGGGCGTCGCCGCGGGAAGAGCCCCGAGCGCCACTCCCGGGATGTAGAAGACCTGCCCGCTCGCCGAGGCGCTGGTGACGATGGCATGCGACCGTGGGGTCGTGATAGAGCTCCTTTTGACATGGTCAGAAGTCGAAGCGCGTCGCGATCCGTGCAGGTTTCGCTGCCACCGACGCCAATAGAAGCCCTGGCGCGCGCGCAGTTGCTCCTCGATTTTCCTCCCACTACGGGGAAACTCAACGAATGGAGAGCCACCATCCGAAGCCTTGTCACGGTGGCCAACAAAGACGAACCAAGTCCGGCACAGCCCCCGGGTCGACGCTCCGACGGAGTCCCGCGTACCAGTGGCAGGAAAGCCGGCGGCGCCGCGACCACGGTGCACTCGCCTCCTCCTCGCCCGTTACCGCGAACGCCTACCCGTCGCGACGTTATGGGCGACGAAATCTCCATAGCGTCGTCTGACCCGCGGACCCACTGTGACCAGCGCCAGGTCCTTCGGGATCGGGAACATGAAGACGCTCGAACCACTTTCGAGTGCCGGCGCGGAGCGCGCCACCAGTCAGACAGGCGAGCAAGGCCTTCTGTGAACCACCCGGCACAGGAGAGCCCTGGAGGCCTGCCTTACGAGGTAGGCTGTCCGGCTTTTACCCGTGAGCTGCGGCAGTTCCAGTGGCCCACTCACCGCACCTTCAAACCTGACGTGGGCGAGAAGTACGGCGGCAAGACCCACCCGTCCGAGTTCCTCAGCATCTACACCATCGCGATGCAGGCTGCTGGAGCCCGCGACGATAAGGTGCTTGCGAATTACTTTCCGTTGGCTCTTAAACCCAATGCCATGTCATGGTTGATGCACTTGCCGGTAGACTCCATTTCCTCCTGGTCGGATTTGTGCCATGAGTTCGTGGGTGCCTTCACTGGAGGTCACCAAGCTCATGGCCAAGCAAGCAATCTACACATCATTCCCCAGAAGGGAGGCGAGAGTCTCCGCAAGTATATACAGAGGTTCAGCCGAATATAGTACAACATCCCTGATGTTCATCCCGCCGCCATCATCAGCGCATTCCATCAGAACGTGCGTAACTGCAAGATGCGCGAAGATCTAGCAATGAACAAGGTGAAAGATGTGGCAGAACTCTATGTTCTTGCTCACAGATGTGCCCGAGCTGAAGAGGGAAGGAAGTACCCCGGCGAAGATGCCGACATGGAAACCGACTCCTCAGATGAGGATACTGCCGCTCCGGTGAAGAAAGGCCGGCGCCACAACAGGAAGCGCAAAGGTAAAGCCATGCTTGCCGTCGAGGGATCTGATGACACCAGCTCCACCAAGAAAACCAAGGCAGATGACCCCGGCAAGGAAATTGCCGGATGTGTCGCCTCCCGGGCCTTGGCGGCTGCCGAGAAGTTAGGAAACTCCGACAAGCGATACTTCAAGATCCATCGCACCAAAGGCCATGCTCTCCAAGACTGCCGGCAGGTTGAGCTCCTCGCTGAGAAGCAGAGGGCTGAATATGAGAGGCGGGACAAGGAGAAGGGCCAAGATGGTGCTGAAGGGTCCGGCAAGAAGCGTGACGGCCAGGCGGGCCGTCGCGGCAAGGATAAGAAATAGGAGAGGGCCGCCCGGGGCCGCGACAGAAAGCCAGAAGACAACGATCACGAAGAGGACGACGAGTTCGGCGACCAAGAGTTTCAGTAAGCTACAGAGGCCATGTGTGTCGACGGTGGCGCCTTGCTGCATACTTCTCACCGCCGGCTTAAACAGTGGGCGCGAGAGATTACAGCGGCAGAGCCATCGTTTGATGCCCAAAGGCCGCTGAACTGGTCCAGCACACCTATCATTTTTGACACAGAGACCACCCTGATCACACTACTGCGGTCGGGTGCTTGCCATTGTTGGTTTCGCCAACAATACGCAACCTCAAGGTGACGAAGATGCTAGTCGATGCCGGGGCCGGTTTGAACTTGATCTCGCCTGCCGTGTCGGGGATATACCCCGCGGTGTAAACCGGCCGGAAGTTAAACCGGCCGGACCTGACGGTTTAGCTGAAGACCCACCCTGACCTTGGTGGTTTACAAGCAAGCCGCTTGGACGTTGTAACTCAATGGTAACCCGACGGACGGGTCAGAGGAGCGACAAGACCCGGTGGCCCGTCTGGCGGTTCATGAAGGCCGGTTCAACTATGGTGGGCCGGTTTAAGAGGAAAGGAATATTTGTCTTATAAAGAGTTAAGACCTGGACTTGTATCCGGTTTGTATTAGAGATAGACTAGTCCTAATCCTAATAGGACTCCACATGTAAACCGCCCCTTCAACATATATAAGGAGGTGCAGGGCTCCCCAAAGGGGGAGAGGTTAGAAGTTAGAAGCTACAAGCAATAAACAATCTCTAGGGCTAGACACAAAGAGCCGGTAAACCGGCGACTCCCTCATGAGCATAATGAGAGCTAGCCTCAAACAGCATGTAGGGTTATTACCGGATGATGTTTCCCGGGGCCCGAAGCTGTCTAAAATCCTTGTCTTGCGTGTTGATCCGCCCTGCGTCTCTCGTCCCACTCAACCCCTCTCAAGCTACCACATAGATGCGTTGGCCTCGCGACTAAGTCCTGACACTAGGACATCTGCCGTGACAAATCCACGACATTTGGCGCCCACCGTGGGGCCTGCGCATGGTGGTGTTGAGTTCTTGAAGGGATCTGTTTTAGGGTTCGAGAAGTTTGCAATTTTTCGGATGAAGAAAGAATCAGTTTGAAGGATATGCATCAGCTGGCCGATTTTTGCGATCCGCCAAGTTGTGATTATTTTCCAAGATCCGCCGAGTTGGCGCCGCTACATATCAAATTCATCAAATTACAGTTGCTTTGTCCGATTCGCCGAGTCGCTGCTATCGCGTATTGGGTTCGTCGAGACCGTCACCATAAGCCAAATCGGTTTTCCCTTTGTCAAATTTGGTTACTACATGCTTACAAGGAATCTATCATGAAGGAAAAGCTACTACGTGAGTTCAACAAGTAAATACCAAGGAAAGAAGAGATCGATCAGAGGCAAACTGTCACCGCACGCCTTACAAGTCTTGGTCAATACGGATTCAGTTTTGGTCCCTGAGCCGCTATCGCTGGACGGGCCTCCGACGGTCGCTCGGTTGCGGCCTCCGATCCGCTGCACCGGTGCTTTTCATTTTTTCAACTCGCCGCCGGCTCAGCCGAGCTTCGCCGTTTCTGCTTAAGCCGCCCGTTTCCAGCTGTAATGGGAGAGTCGCCGCACTGCCGCGCTGCCAAGTCATCGTCGCCGTCGCGTACTTTTTTCCTTGAGCCTCCAGGGATTGGTTCCTGCCTTACCCGAGCTTCAAGCCGCCATCGCCCAGGCCGCCCTTTGCTGTAGCACGCTGAGCCTGGATTCTGTTTCTGCCTTGAGACACCCTGAGCAGCAGCTCCGTTGACCCGTCGACGCTGGCCGGCTGTGCCCGCTCGCCTCTGGTCGACCGCGCCGATAGACCTTCGCACGTGCGGACCAGCTCCGTTTCGCTCCAGGCCTGCTGCCACTCTGAGTCGGCCCACGTTCTGCTGCACCTCGCGCCTGTGGTGCTCGGCCGCCTCCTGCCGCACCTGTCAGCACCCGCGCCAAACCGCTTTCTGAACCGTCGGGCTGTCTTTGCTGATCTCCGCTCCTGCACCCACTTCCAAGCCGTCTCCGCTGTTAAAACGCCATGGCCTCCGCCACGCCAGCCCGTGCCTCGGCGTTGCTTTGGTTTCTGCCAAATCGCCGCCCCTGCAGTGGTTCGCCGGTCCGGTGCCTCCTCAAGCTGCCCGGTCCGCCTTGCCACCCCCGTGGTTCGTTTCGCTGGTGTGCGCTTGTTATACATCAAGACGCTGGTTTAAATCACAGCCCGTGACCACAGCCCGGAATCAATAACCGTAATCCGGCCTTCTCTAAAGCTACGACCGCCGCTTCATCCTCGCCCGCTCTGCATCATCCGTCCGCGGCCCGGCTCCCGCGTCGCCCTGGCCGCCTTGCCAATCAGTCCCGTCTGCAAGCCGACCTGGAACGGGCTCTTACTGTTTCACCAGCGCCGCTCCGTCACCCCCGTCGTGGTTCAGCATGATGAGCTGACCCAGCATCGCCACACCTCTGCTCCAAACCACAACCCGGATTCACCTTTCGACAACCCGGATTCGCCTTAACGTCGCCTGCATCAACTCCAAAGCGCTACATCAGATTGACCAGGCCTGCCTACCTCGCGCCCCGCGCACCGGTTCTGCTCTGAGCCTCTGTCCCCGCAGTCTCGGGCTGACCATGCATCTTCCGCCGCGGTCCTTTTCCTCCTCCAAGCTCAACCCAGACTACCGTGAGCCGCCCTGTATCTGCTCCGGTTCTGCTGTATCTCTCTACAAACCGGCCGACTGCCGTGGATGGATCTGCCGTGTCACTTCTCCTGCGTGTGACTCGCCACTGTTGGTCATGGCTCGTGTTAAGTCACCGCGCTCACCTGCAAACGCCTACGGAAGTGCCTCCTCGCGCTGCTACCTCCCTTAAGCATCGTTACAGAGTTACACCTGCGTTTCTGAGCCGTCCGGCCTCATCCGCCAAGCTGCTAAACCGCCGCCTGCCCTCGGGTCGACTTCCGATTTAAGCTGTTCAAATCGCCGCTTCCGCCGTCTCAAAAACGCTGCCACTGCAGTTTTTGAGCTGCTGCTATGATGATGCCTATATTTCGCTGCGGTGTTGAGACGCCAGGGCCGCATTAAGCCACCTCTGCCATGTTAAAGTCGCCCGGGCCATATTGAGTTGTCGGTCTGCCTGAGCCGCCTCTGTTACGTTGAATGGACCTTCCGACATCCAGACAAATCAGGTGATATCCGTCTAAATTTAGTTTCTTGGTATATATTGTTTTTATCAAGGGAACAATTACTTTGGACCGTATATTTTGATATGCAGGACAATTATTCATTATAAATGGGGTTTATACCACGGGTACGGAGCATGCGCTGGCAACGTCCTGCCCGGTGTTCGTCCGTGCCACATTACACGGTGGATGGATGCGTGCAAGACGCCGCCCTTACGGCCCGGTTTACATCAGCTTGCCGGGACCGCGCATGCGTTTGACTCGCCCGTCCGAACCGGCTTACAACGCCATGGCCGACTCATCTGTCTGTGCCACCTCTGATGCTGCGGTCGACTTGCCTGTCCGCCTCTCGCGGTCTGGTCTACATCAACATACTGGGCTGCACTTGTCCGCATGAAGCTATTTATTGAGTATAAAGCCAGTCACTGCTTGGATAGCCCGGTTTTCTTTCAAATTGGAGGCAAATTATCATCAACCGCTGTCTGCACTGGATGAATCAATGGGCAGGTGCACAAGTCACCGCCGCTATAGTTTGGTTAACTTCAAATCGCCAGTTGGAAGGAACCATTGGCCGAGTTGCTGACACGGTTCATACGGGATCATTTACAACCCGCCGCAGTCACCTAAACCTTCTGTGTATTCGCATCGTGTTATCAACACCAATGATATACAAGTTGTACCGGTTTATATCACGGTCAAATATGGAGAATCTCAAGCCAACTCCTCGAGTCACCTTGAGACTTGGGGGCTACGATGATATGACGCAGCAAGTCTTGCCAATTTCAGCCGGTTTAAGAACCCGAGGACGATGGAGGGAAAGATAACCCGATCCCGGAGGCTACTGTTATGTTGATGAAAATTTAAAGGCCGTCAGAAAATTTCCGGCTTAGAAAGTATATGACAGTTACAAAATCCCGACTCAATGAAGAAGTTTCGGATCATCAGAAAGGATTCCGGTTTGAAACCTGGCTGAAGGGAAGTCAGTATCACTGAAGCTCTCAAATATCCGGTTTACAATCCGGTTCAAGAGAAATCTATTCTCCCACAAAGTTCTGAAGCGCTCAGATCCGGTTTAACAATGTTCGGTTCAAAAAAGGAATTAACTTCTCGCAAGTTCGAGTTTAAAGGCCGTCAGAAATTTTCCTGCTGAAAATGAAGATTCCGGTTTAAAATCCGGTTCAAGGGGAAGATGTCTCCCACAGCTTTGAAGCTTTTAATATCCGGTTCAAGATCCCGGTTCAAGAAGAATTTATCTCTTGCAAACGTTAAAAATTACTGAAGAGGACCTGCTGCCATGATGCGCGGTTCAAACATGGGGCTTCTTGTTCAAACATAGGTCATATTCGAACCAAAGAGAACATAGCCATCCTTACAAAGTCAGTTGGGGACCTAGTCGACTTGAACCGTAGCTACACCTCCTGGGAGCTTGGCCATGTCTTGACGACGGTAATGCCTTCTGGCTGGCACATTTGCCACTAAGTCAGCTGGGGACCTAATCGACCTGAACCGTAGTTACACCTTATGGGAGCTCGGACATGTCTTGATGATGGTAATGCCTTCTGATCGGCTTTTTAGCCAATAAGTCATTTGGGGGCTTGGTCGTGTCCGAACCAATGCAATGCCACTTGATCGGCCCTAGGCCACTAAGCCACTTGGGGGCTTGGTCGAATCCGAACCAATGCAATGCCACTTGGCCGGCGTAACGCCACGAGTCATTTTGGGGTCCTGGCTGACTGGCACCATTGCTACGCCTTCAGGGGGCTTGGTTGCGTCTGACCATGCTAACTCCATCTGACCAAGCTCAGTAGAGCTCTTCTTTTGCAAAAAATTGTTGCCATTGCTTTTGCTTTAATAGCCTTTCTTGAGAAGTTGCTATTTTATTTGCACTTTTTAAACCGACAGTATTTTATACCGGTTCAAACAGCTAAAATTGGCGGAACACGGTCCATTTTTAGACCGGAGATTATCTGCCCGGTTTAATTTCCTGTTACCATCTTATTATGAAGTAAACCGGTGTTTATCAACCCGGCTCGGCTTTCAACTACAAGTTGTGAGCACATGATCAAGTTATAATCCGGAGATTATCAGCCCGGTCTGGTTTGACTGCAAGTCACCAGTATTATATATTGTTAAACCGGTGTTTATCATAGCCCGGTACGGTTTTATCATAAACCGGCGCAATATGGAAGGAGTTATCATTACTCAAAATTCCCCTACTATGGAAAGTTGGTAAACCGACTATATCACAGGTATGATATATTTCATATTTGATTATTCTTAAAGGTTGGGCATTATGACCCGTCCGGCGGTAAACCGCCAGGACACTTTAAACTTGTTGTATGCAGAAACAGGTTGAATAACGCATGGTTATAAGTTATCCAGTGTTTATTAAACCGGACTGGCTTTGGACTATAAGTCACCAGTATATATTTGGATTGCGCCATTGGAATCATGCGCTTATATATTATTGGATTACATTATTCAAATAGCCAAACTTGGCTGAATTTTCATTATGATATTGGATGAATAAGGTTTTCATACCAGATTATGTTATCTTGAATAGCCAACATGGCTGGATTTTTATTATGGTCATTAATGTTATGATTAAGGTTTTCAAAGTCGCTTTAGCGCAATGGTCATCATTTTCTACAATTGAAGGAATAGTCCCGAGTTGCTGCAGGCTTACAACCCGGCACTTGGGGGCTACATTATTCAAAATTGAGATTACATCAAATATGCAAGTCTCATGTTGCTGCAAGCATGCACCATGACACTTGGGGGCTAATGCAAGGTCATTTTTGCTCATCTTATTGAAGACCCAACTCATCACATTGTAATGAGCTGGCCCTTGGGGGCTACCAATTGCTCCTGTCAGCTACTCAAGGTACAAAGCTTTTTATCTATTATATTGAAGGGTCTACTGCTCAGTTGGTAAAGCACAAAGCTCTTAACCTTGTGGACGTGGATTCAAGCCCCATGATGGGGGGTTACATCATATGATGTTATTTTCATAGAAGTATATATCAAAGTCCCAGCTCAATATTATCTTACTGAGCCGGCCCTTGGGGGCTACACATTGCTGTTCAAAGTTTACAAGATTATATTTACAAAGTCCCTGCTGATTATTACATAATGACCCGGCCCTTGGGGGCTACATTGGTCGAAGTTTTATGGGCATCAGTCAATTAAAAGTCCTAGGTTGCTGTAAGCATGACAACCCGACACTTGGGGGCTACAGGTATTATATATTATTATCGAAGAAAGATTTCCAAGTTTTCTGTTGAGCAAATCAGATTGACCCGGCGTCACCAATCATAAACCGATGTTGGCAACAATCATGAACCGGTGTATGCAACAATCATAATCCGGGGTCATCAGTTTTATAACCCGGCCATTTGGTAATGTTAAACCGGCAAGTTTTCAAGACCGGGGTCATCTTCAAGCCGCTGAATATCAGATGAATATTTCAAGACCAATATTTCTTAAACCGACGTTTTGGAAGCCGACTCAAGTGGATTATTTTTTCACAAATATATTTTCTATGAGAAACCAATGTCAGCAAGTTGAATATGAAGCTGGTTATTGACCCGGATTTTCTAGAAGGTGGAAATGGCAAAGACTAAGGATGATCAGGTGCCGGTTTACAAGAATTTTTAATCCGGAGCACAACCTGTCAAATTTGTTCTGGTGTTTATTTGCAGCATAAGTTTACCATGGATAAATCCAAGCTAAACTTGGGGGCTAATGTCGGGGATATACCCCGCGGTGTAAACCGGCCGGACCTGACGGTTTAGCTGAAGACCCACCCTGACCTTGGCGGTTTACAAGCAAGCCGCTTGGACGTTGTAACTCAATGGTAACCCGACGGACGGGTCAGAGGAGCGACAAGACCCGGTGGCCCGTCTGGCGGTTCATGAAGGCCGGTTCAACTATGGTGGGCCGGTTTAAGAGGAAAGGAATATTTGTCTTATAAAGAGTTAAGACCTGGACTTGTATCCGGTTTGTATTAGAGATAGACTAGTCCTAATCCTAATAGGACTCCACATGTAAACCGCCCCTTCAACATATATAAGGAGGGGCAGGGCTCCCCAAAGGGGGAGAGGTTAGAAGTTAGAAGCTACAAGCAATAAACAATCTCTAGGGCTAGACACAAAGAGCCGGTAAACCGGCGACTCCCTCATGAGCATAATGAGAGCTAGCCTCAAACAGCATGTAGGGTTATTACCGGATGATGTTTCCCGGGGCCCGAAGCTGTCTAAAATCCTTGTCTTGCGTGTTGATCCGCCCTGCGTCTCTCGTCCCACTCAACCCCTCTCAAGCTACCACATAGATGCGTTGGCCTCGCGACTAAGTCCTGACACTAGGACATCTGCCGTGACAAATCCACGACATGCCGTGATCGAGAAACTGCAGATTCCTGATGGAGACCTCGAAGAGACGGGCACGTTTCAGGGGGTCAACCCGGGAAGAAGCCAACCCAAGGGAAAGCTCACGCTGCCCGTGACCTTTGGAAGTAACCTGAACTATAGGACGGGGAGGATCGTGTTTGATGTTGCCAAGATCCCCTTGCCCTACAACGGGATCCTTGGCCGCCCAACGTTGGCCAAGTTCATGGCGGCGTCACACTTCGCCTACAACACCCTGAAGATGCCAGGACCTGTGATGATCATCACCATAACCTCCGATAAGAAAGATGCGCTGATTTGCGCTGATAAACTATACCAGCAAGCAGTTGCAGCAGCTGCCGCCACTAGGGCACTTGCTCCTGCCACTGGGGCCTCGGGAGGTAAGAGGAAGAAGAAGGCCGGTGAGACCTCGGACACCTACTCCGGCAAGCGGACCTCTTCGGAGTGTAGCGCTGCCGTCGAGGACGTGCCAGGGAGCTCCACCGGCGAAAACAAGAAGTCTAGGGCCATTTCACCGGGAACCAAGAAGGTTTCTGTCAATGAGGACAGCACGGGAGGAGCTTTCACCATAAGCTCCACCCTTGACGACAAATAGGAAGACGCGCTCGTCACCTTCCTGCGGGCGAATGTCGATGTGTTTGCCTGGCAAGCTTCCGACATCCTTGACGTTCCCAGGGAGGTGATTGAGCACCACCTTGCTGTCTGTCATCATGCGCGGCCCGTCAAGCAGAAGGTCAGAAAGCAAGCTTTGGAACGACAAGAGTTTATCACAGAAGAAATCCGGAAACTGGAGGCAGCAGGTTTGGTAAGAGGAGTGCTCCATCCAACGTGGTTGGCCAATCCGGTCGTAGTGCGCAAGGCAAATGGGAAGTGGAGGTTGTGTATTGATTACACAGATATCAATAAGGCTTGTCCTAAAGACCCCTTCCCGTTGCCGCGCATCGACCAGATTGTTGACTCCATGGCTGGGAGTGATCTGTTGTCATTCCTCGACGCCTACTCCGGCTACCACCAGATATTCTTGACAAGGGAAGACGAAGAGAAAACAGCATTCATCACCCCATGTGGTATGTATTGTTTCATACGGATGCCTTTCCGGTTGAAGAGTGTTGGTTCGACGTTTGCAAGGGCGGTCCAGATTGGTTTTGAATCCCAGCTCCATAGAAATATGGAAGCTTATATGGATGACATAGTGGTCAAAACCAAGGATAGGGCAACCCTCATACCAGATTTGCAAGAAACATTTGCGAACCTGTGCAAGATCAATCTCAAGCTGAACCCTGAGAAGTGCGTCTTTGGCGTCCCGTCTGGCAAGCTTCTCGGGTTCTTTGTGTCACAGCGTGGGATAGAGGCCAATCCGGATAAGATCAAAACTATAGAGCAGATCGAAGCGCCCAAGCGAATCAAGGATGTGCGTCGGCTTGCTGGTTGTGTCGCCGCCATGGGCAGGTTCATTTCCAAGTCTGCCGAGCACGCCCTTCCCTTTTTCAAGATCCTGAAAAAGGCGGGCCCGATGGAGTGGATGCCAAAAGTCAAAGCAGCATTGCAAGATTTGAAGAAGTACCTCGCCTCCGCGCCAATACTGGTTGCGCCTAGGCCACAGGAGCCATTGCTGCTATACCTGGCGGCGACGAACCAGGTGGTCAGCGCCGCACTAGTGGTGCGGAGAGAGGTTGACGACGAGGTAATGGCAGCGACAGAGCCCGATACCACCAATGCAGAGACGACGCAACCAGTTGAAGTGTTGCCGAATAAGAAAATGATGCAGCACCCGGTCTACTTTGTTAGTTCCCTCCTGCAGGGGGCTAGATCAAGGTACTCCGGCGTGGAGAAACTTCTCTCAGGCCTTCTTATGGCCTCGAGGAAGCTGCGTCACTACTTCCAGGCACACGAGATCACTGTCGTCACTCGCCTCCCTCTGCAACGGATATTGCACAATCCAGATGCAATGGGAAGAATTGTGGAATGGGCACTGGAGCTGTCCAGCTTTGGCCTCAAGTTTGAAAGTACCTCGACGATTCAGAGCCGACTCCTGGCGGAGTTCGTTGCCGAATGGACCGCAACGCCTGACGAAGAAGCCCAAGAGACTGCTCTCCCCGGCAAGGAGGCAAGTTGCGATTGGATCATGTACTTTGATGGAGCTTTCTCCTTACAAGGCGTCGGGACTGGCGTACTGCTTGTCGCGCCCACCGGAGAGCACCTCAAGTACGTGGTCCAGATGCACTTCCCCAGGGAGGCGTCAACCAACAACACGGTAGAGTACGAAGGACTGCTTGCCGGTCTTAGGATCGCGGCGGACCTCGGAATCAAGAAACTCATCGTCAGGGGGGACTCGCAGCTTGTCGTCAAGCAAGTCAACAAGGATTACCAGAGCCCGTTGATGAAGGCCTACGTTGATGAAGTGAGAAAGCTGGAAGAGCGTTTCGACCGTATACAGGCTGAACACGTTCCCCGAGCGGAGAGCGATATCGCCGATTACCTGTCAAAACGCGCTGCCCTCAAGCTACCTGTGGAACCAGGTACCTTTGTGCTTCAGCTAACTCAGCCATCCGTGATCCATCAACAGAGCAGAACAAGAGAAGGAAATCAGGGCCCAGCAAGTACTTTCCCGCCGAGCTCCCGGGAGCCGCCGGCAAGGATGTTGCTGGGAACACTGAGCCCACCACGGGACGACTAGCTCCAGCGGAGCGTCAAGCTCTCGCCGTCGAGATAGCCGCTCCCATCGCGGAGGAAATGCCTTTAGTCCTCGCCGTTGAGCCCCAGGCTCTAGCATGGGCACAGCACATTGTCCAGTTCCTCCAAACAGGGGAACTTCCTGAGGAGCAGGAAGAAGCGGAGAAAGTAGCCCATCGCTCTGCCATGTACCAGTTCATCGATGACGTCCTGTACAAGAAGAGGCCGAACGGTGTGAAATTGAAGTGTATCCTTCGAGAGGAAGGACTGGAGATGTTGGCGTAGATACACGGAGGCATATGTGGATCCCACATTGGATCAAGGGCCCTTGCCGGCAAGGCATTTCGGCAAGGCTTCTTCTTGCCCACCGCCCTCCAGGATGCGACGACACTAGTCACCAGGTGTGAAGCGTGTCAGTTCCATTCAAAGAAGCTTCATCAGCCAGCTCAAGCCCTTCAAACCATTCCTCTCTCCTGGCCCTTCTCGGTCTGGGGGCTCGACATACTAGGCCCTTTCCCCCGTGCTGTCGTGGGCTTTGAGTACTTGTACGTTGCAATCGACAAGTTCACAAAGTGGCCGGAGGTGGAGGCAGTGAGGAAGGTCACAGCTCAGTCAGCCATCAAGTTCTTCAAGGGACTAGTATGCCGTTTTGGTGTACCCAACAGGGTCATCACCGACAACGACACATAGTTAACAAGCCGCACCTTCATGCAATATACCCAAGACCTCGGCAGCAAAGTCTGTTTCGCTTCCGTTGCTCACCCGTGAAGCAATGGTCAAGCTGAGAGGGCAAATGCTGAAGTGCCGCGAGGACTACGGACCAAGACCTTTGACAGGCTGCACAAGAGCGGAAGGCACTGGATTGATGAGTTGCCGGCGGTTCTTTGGTCGATCAGGACGACGCCAAATCGAGCCACCGACCAGACACCCTTTGCCCTGGTATACGGGGTAGAAGCAGTTCTCCCCACTGAACTCATATACGGGTCACCTCGAGTGCTTGCTTATGATGAGCTTGATCAAGAGCAACTGTGGCAAGATGACGCAATGCTCCTTGCGGAAGATCGTCTTCGGGTGTCTATGAGAGAAGCACGCTACCAGCAAGCCTTGCGCCGCTACCATAGCCGCAAGGTCCATGCCCAAAGCCTTGAGGAAGGCGACCTTGTTCTTCGACGCGTTCACTCGGCCAAGAATTCCAACAAGTTGACGCCGAAGTGGGAAGGCCCTTATCGGGTAATACGAGTCACCAGGCCTGGCGCAGTCCGCCTGGAGACCGAAGATGTCGTTCCAGTGAGTAACTCCTGGAACATCGAGCATCTTCGCAAGTTTTACCCATAAGGCGCGGTTTGCCGGGCCCCCCAGCAAGCCACCTTTTGTACAAGCATTGCCGATGATGCATGTAACCCTTGGTACAAAGCCAGGCGCAGACCCTGAGCATAAATAAATGAAGCGCTGGTGCCCCAAGTTATAGCATGCATGCTAGGTCGAGTCTCGTTCTTGGTTAGGGTTGATAGTGCTTAGCGGTGGCTAACCCCTAGCTTAGAGGTCGAGTGTGCGTCTCTTTGCCGTTTTTTTGTCTCCTTTGGTTCGCAGGACTCACAGATATCCTTGCCGGATCACTTGAGGACGAAAAAGAGAAGAGGGACGGACCAGCATCTAGACCCTGGCAAGCCAGTATTGCCGGGGGCTGCAAGTGCAAAGATTCACCCATGGCGAACCAGAGTTGCCGGGGGCTACAGCTTCAGATAAGTTCTTCATCCCTTGTCATGCATTCCCTTATGGATTGAGGTATGTGAAACCTCGATTCCTCCTAAAGCTATCGTGCTCCCCTAGACTCTAGGCCCTAGGGCTTGTTCCTGGGGCCAGGTTTGGTCGTAGTCACGACAGCGAAAGGATGAAACGAGGAGCCTGAACCCGCCTCATCCCTACCTTCGCCAAAAGCGTGAGAAAGGTCGAGCAACACGAGAAGACGGCAAGGCCTGCTGCTGGGCAAGGAAATGTTTATCTTAGAGATATCAAGGATTTACTCCTTGATGTGGGTTCTACCCGCAAACAAATGACCCGGCAAGCATCCCTTTTTCATTAAAAACATTCCACTCAGGTACAATCCATAGGGAATGAAAAACATGAATGATGGGATTACAAGTTTTAAATTCACCTAAGGCCCGAAGGCTTACAAACTAAAAAGAGATAAGGTGCCCGTAATCCCTTTCTTGTCTCACTCCTCAGGAGGCAGGTCAAGGAGGCGAAAAGGGCAAAAGGGGCGCCTAGGCAAGCTACGGGTGGCAGAAGACACCAAGAGAACATCTCGGTGGCCGTCCAAAAGCTGGATGGTGATGGCGACGCCGGGAGCAGAGCTCGAAGACAAGGCGGCAGGACGTCAGCACGCGTCGAAGGCATCGGTGCCCGCGTACTCCGAGTTGACGGCCTTGCCGCCCGCCCTCTTCCTCTTCCGCAGCCTCCCAACGCCAGCCGCCCAAGGAGATGACCCCGAGAAAGTTAAGGGAGCCGGCGACACGAATGATGGGGTCGTCGGTGCCGCACGGGGCGGCGCCCGACACTTAGTCGGACCCATCATCCTGCCACCTGCTACCCTCATCGTCGCGCCGCTGTCCTCCTCGTCACTCCCGCCCGAGGAGGTGTCTTCGCTATCAGAAGAGCTCTCCATGCAGCACCTTGCCCGGGTCCCGAAGCACCCGAAGACCTTGACGGAGAGGAGGACGCCCTCGATCAGCTTGAAATGGAGAGTGAGCCCCTCCGTCAAGCGGTGGATATGGGCGAATGCCTTCCATCCCCGACGAAGATACATCACGTGAGGGGCTGGGAAGTCGACGCGAACCCGCGTACCGCTGATCCCACAACCCCTCATGTGCAGCCGCAATGATTCCGATGGATCAAGCTCCATCTCCCGCACGAATGGGGTCAGGAGACGAAGGCGACGGCGAGGCGGCCGGCGTAGCCTGACGAAGAACTCACAAGGATCGTCCCCAACATGGCCCTCCATGGGGGGAGGAACTGCTGGCGGAGGCAAGGCCGGCGCGCCGCCCCGTCCTCCTCTTCCCCGAGCGCCTCGGCCTCTCCCACGGCCTCGCACCCTTCCCCTTGCGGCTGGCTCTGCCACCGCGGGTGTAGGAGAAGGAGGGACACGTTGTCGAGTGGCGACCCGCGTCGCCACCATTGAAGGACCAGGGTTTCCTCTCTCCATGGCGGATGGAAGGGGGGAGCAGAAGCTAAACGAAGAAGGAGATGAAGGAATGCGGGACGCCATCCCCCTCCCGCTCTTTATAAAGGAATGGGGTGGGGGCTCGGCCGCCCCGCTCCGCCAATAAAGACGCGGAAGGCACAGGGAACTGGGACCGACCTGCTGCCCCAGCCCGCGTCGGCCCAGTTTCCCGCCTCCACCAATCGCCACCCCAAGTGCATGGGAGCCACGTGGCAGGAGTGCAGGACCGAGGCGACGGGTGAGGCGACCTCTCCCCACCCCGTGATTGCAGGGAGTGGACGCCTTGAAGACCATGCCTCGGCCCCGTTCAGTAAATGGGTTGCGCTTCCACGCCCCCCGCCGTTTATGGGGAAGGAGCGAACCACCCCCTTTACTACGACGTGACGCATGCGTGTAGAGCTCAGCCCCACGCATGCCGCCCACGTCACGCCTGCCTCCCCATGCCGCGCCACGCGCGGGACGCGTGGGAAGTGTATCGTGCGAAGGAACTTACCGCGGTAAAAACCGCCCCGCCTGCCCGCACACCGTTTTTGGGCCTAGCCCAACAACGCGTTGCGCTTATGTGTGGTCCAGGCCCGGGGGCTCCTGTCGGTGTACAAAAAGGGGGGTACACTTTTTGTACCCCTATGACCGTGCACGGGCAGTCTGAGCCACGGGCGCCGCCACACCGAGCACGACAACGGAGGTAAGCCAAGGTAAAGCCAAAGCTGAAGAGAAGTAGAACGACGCCAAGACCAAGACCACAAAGAGCAAAGGGGACAGAGCGGACCCCCCGGCAAGATCCATGTCGGGGGGCAGCTTTAGCTAACCCGACAAGACCCTTGCCCTGGCAGCTCGCCCCACACGTACGGAGCGGGTCACCCTTGAATCCACTACCCCCATGGGGCAAGGATTCGGGAGGCATCCCCGTGGTGGTATGCAGATCTTTGTCAAGACATTCAATATCAGATGCACACTTTAGAAGGTGATGATCCTTGGCGGGATCCCAGCCAAGGAAGACCACAATGCCCCCGGCAAGAGCCTTGCCGGAGATGACAGCAAGCGCCACGGCAAGACCCTTGCCGGGGCCGCGGCAAGCCCCTTGCCATAAACACCTATGGGGCCACCATCAGGCCCACGCCAGTCGCACCTCCACCACCGTTCGCATGCTGCTGCCGACCCAACCAGCTTGGCAGGCACCTGCGTGGCGGCGTGCAGATCTTCGTGGAGACCCACCGCTGCGCCACCTCAGCTGCCTGCCTGCCTACATGGCATCGCAGGCACCGCTGGCCAGGGCGCGTGTCGACGCGAGAGGGAGCGGCGACGGACGAGACAGGGCTCTCCCCCGTCCCCGATAAAGCAAGGACACCTAAGAAAGGCGCATTAAATGCACCTTGTCATGTAATGCGAGGGATAACCTCGCGTCACTGTACCCTTTCCACCTCCTGTGTGCCACTGTGGCAACCCCTTTTCCCTATAAAAGGAGGCCCCAGGTGACCAGGAAGAGGATTCGGCTTTTTGGTGCTCTCGACGCCCCATAGCTAGCTCAAGAACACAGATATACAATCCACCAAAGCAGGAGTAGGGTTTTACGCATCCTTGCGGCCCGAACCTGGGTAAAGGAACCGTGTGCTATCTGTTTGATCCACTCTTTTCACAACCACGCGCCCCGCAACCGTAGTTGGGATTCTTGTGATCCCATAGGTGTCGTTCCTACCAACAGTGTCTAATTCATAACCCCCGCCTCTCACATTCGAAACCTCGAGGAGAGAAATAGAGTGTCAATCGTGTGGGGCCGGTTGTCTTGCCAGATCTTTACATTTCCTTTTTTGAACACCAGATATTTACATCTTTTGATGATATTTTTTTACTCGCACACCAATACAAAAAATATGTTTTTTCAAACCGTTGTGGTTAGCCGTGGCATGTAGATGTAGTTCAAATTTTAATTACGGTCATTAAATGGCTAGAAAATCACATAAATGTCTTTAAAAGGGCAAATGACCCCTACAATTTTCCAAATTTTCACATGACAGTTGTATTAGTGCACATTAAATGTATAAAAAAATTGAAGGCCACAAGAGGAAGCTATCTCATGTTCATCATCAAACATACATTGTTCCCTCTTGGAACCACGATCCTTCTAGTGAGTTGCTCCAGTTTGTGAGGGGTGTGTGCCCAAACTTTCATCAAACAAGCCAATATTTTACCACATTATCTTGGTGGCATGACATTATATCAAGCAAGGTTTCATGTTTTTCTGATCATTTTTTAATTTTTTCGAATTAAAATGCCATGGCACTCCATGCTTGTGTCCATGCTGTGAGACCAATATGTCTGAAAATTTCCTCTAATTACTGCACATGGAATTAACTTGCACACAAGTGCACAAATACGATATTTCAAACTGTTATGGTTAGCCGTTGCATGTAGATGTAGTTCAAATTTAAATTGCGGTCATTAAATGGCTATAAAATCACTTAAATGTCTTTAAAAGGTCAAATGACCCCTGAAATTTTCCAAATTTTCACATGACAGTTGTATTAGTGCATGTTAAACGTAGAAAAAAATTGAAGGTCATAAGAGGAAGCTATCTCTTCTTCGTCATCAAACATGCATTGTTCCCTCTCGGAACCAAGAGCCTTCTAGTGAGTTGCTTCGGTTTGTGAGGTGTGTGTGTCCAAAATTTCGTCAAACAGGCCAATTTTTTTACCACATCATCCTGGTGGCATGACATTACATCTAGGAAGGTTTCATGTTTTTTTGATCATTTTTTATTTTTTTGGAATTAAAATGGTATGGCACTCCATGCATGTGTCCATGCCGTGAGACCATTATGTTTGAAAATTCCTTCCAATTTACTGCACATGGAATTACCTCGCACGCAAGTACACAAATATGATATTTAAAACCGTTATGGTCAGCTTTTTCATGTAGATGTAGATATGATAATATGGCATAGGAAAAAATAAGGAACTAGCAGCTATTTACAAGAGCCTCGAAGTGTGCATTATAGCTACAAGATCATGTTGTCTATTGGAACTTCACTTTAGAACGTTTGGTCCTGTTCTTCAAACAGTCAGCCTAGAAGAAGATACACTTGTAAGGTACATACGTTAATACGAGTTCAATATGTGATCTGATAAAATACATATTTTTGCCCTACCTAATACTTTGGATTAGACCATTGTTTAACAAGGGTTGTCTAGTCTTCATCTGTAATATATTCCATTAGAGATGTTTGGGAGATTTCATTGTTAGTCTTGCCTTCAAATTGAGTTTTTTAATGTGATACCGATATTGTCGCAGCGTAGACTGAGAAACATGAGTGCATGCTTGTTTATTTGCATCATCTTTCGGATCCAACTTGAACCTCATCTGTTGAAAAAAGAATGTGAGTCTGGTTAGGAGGAAGCTAGAAAGTATGGGACAGACCAAGAAAATATTAAAAACTGTGATGAATAACATTACTTATGGATAAATGGTCAAGGAAGGTGTTAAACTGGGTGTCGTCCTTCTCATTCTTGTATTGGATCCAAGTTGGGAGGATACTGGCATGACACCTAATGGCAACGGCTGCCTCCAATACTAACTTAGCTCACTCTGTACGTAGCATCACATGGCCTTTTTAAACCTGCCTCTACATGGATCTCCATTCTTCCTCCTTTACATTTTGTTAATCTGTCAAGCATTGTCCCTGATGTCTGTTTCCACTTGCGTCGTGGTGCTAGTTCAACAATGAATACGAAAAGTATTAGTGCACATCAAACTGTGAGAGTACATATGAAGGAGCATGCAACTGCAATTTGACCCGGTCAGGTATCGTCTTGGCGTTTATGCTCATGAGGTTCATCTGATCTTGCCAAGTCATGTTGTGTTAGCAGTCCTTCGGAAGTAGTGTTAGGTGTGAAGGCATCTTGGGAACATGCCAGTTGTTGAGAAAATGAACAAGTAACTCGTTGAGATATTGGTATAGTTGAAGGGGATCCTGCAGCTAGTGGAGCAGGTGATATTGTGTTTTTAGATTTAGCCGGTGGACTTGGACCTTCTACTGCGCTATAAGTACCAGCAGAATCTCGAGGGAAGATCACTTTCGTTGCACCCAACGAGTAACACCACTCCCTACTATATTCTTTTCCTTGCTCTTTTCTTACTTTGCCGTGTCAAGCCGTACCCACAACACAAAAGAATAAAATCGCTCTTCAGAACTCATTTATGCATGATACAGACAAGCAATACTTTGATGTAAGACAACCATATGAGGAGGATAAAACTTGTAAGAAAAACAGGACAACATGACATATTCACAGCTACGATATGTAAACTAAGCAGAAGGATTTTCAAGAAATTAGAAGTAATGCAAGCTAGACACCATATGAAAGATGCAATAAATATTTTTTTCTCGAATATGCACGAGTGTGAATATTATGTATTAAAGAAAAAAGGCAAGGAATACCTCCACCATTGGTTTACATAAACCTCGTTACAACACTACTCCTCACTACTCATCCACCACTCTAATCTAAGCAAGAAAGGGTCCATGTTGCCTTTAAACTTGCCCGCGATGGACCAAACCCTTCCTTCCGACAAGATTCTATCGAGGAGTTCACACATTGAGGGCGAGGCCCCATCGAAAACAATAGCATTCCAGTGCTTCCACAACTCCCACATAGTTAGTACCAAAATCGTGTGGAGATCCTTCTTGCGTAAGTTTCATGGTGCTTGCTTGCCGACTAGCCACTCGCGGTTGGAATCTTGTGCCGTTGGCAACCACTCCGGCTTGCCCAAAGCCTCGCAAATCACCGCCCATGTCGATCTAGCAAACACACACATTAGTAAGACATGATTTATATTTTCATCCTCCTGGTCACAAAGGGGGCAAGCGTTTTGGTGCGGCAGCCCTCTTCGTGCAAGACGATCCGACCTCCAGCACCTATCACTCTACCAAGTTAAAAGTGTCTTGTCATAAGTGGCATTTCGAAAAATTAGAAGCAGTAAAACCTAGAAATCAATGCAAGATGGAACCACTATCACACTACCAAGTTAAAAGCGTCCAATCCTGAGTGATTGATGCGGGATACACAACAACAGTACTTTGATGTAAGAACATGGTATGATAGATATATGCAGTGTATTCTGGATACAGAAAGGCATGTCATATGCACATGTATAAAGTATAAACTCAGCAGGTGCAATTTAATCAAAATAGAAGAAATACAAGATAGACAACATATGCAACATGAAAATTTTATCATACTATCAACTTAGAGCAAGCACCTCATGCTGGACTAAGGGAGATGATCTAATCATATAGACTTGGGACTTCAACTGCAGTAGCAGTAGTAGTGGCAAATCTAGAGAGCCGTCGTTTGCGTCAATTCGGAGCACCACCAACATCCCCTAGCTTACTCCTTTCCTTCCTATTTTTTTCATATTGCCTTCCGAATTCAAAACCACAAGAAGATGAATAAAATTAGCTCTGCATAACAGGTTGATGCATGATACGGACAAACACTACTTTGATGTAAGGCAAGCGTATGATAGGAGGATGGAATATATATAAAAAAACCGACAGCATTGCATATTCACACGTATGATATGAGGATGGAATATGTATGAAAAACAGTAAGAAGAAGGCATTTCAACAAAATTAGAAGAAATGAAAGCTAGGCACCATATGAACATGCAACCAATATCACTCTAGAAAGTAAAAAGTGTCCTGTCATAAGTGCCATTTCAACAAATTAGATATAGTACAAGCTAGAAGGCAATGCAAGATGCAACCTACATCACACTCCCAAGTTAAATGTGTCTTATGGGTAAGCTATGCAGATGCAATTCAATAAAATTAGAAGCAATACAAACTAGACATCTAACGGAACATGCAACCACATATAACAGTTCCAATTTAGAGCAAGCAATTGTCATGGTGGAGTAAGGGACACAAGCTCATCATCTACACAGCTATGTTGACTATCCAACTTTGTGTTGTCTTGCGTATCTTGTTGGGAGGATGGTAGAGTATAATCTGTAGAGACCCTCTATTTGTGTTGCTCCAAAGGACCACCATCATCCACTGCCTTACCAATTTCCTTCTGTTGTATGGGTTTTGCATTGTGAAGTCAAACCGCTAAGAAAAAGGAATAAACTTTGCTCTTCAGAACTCATTCGTGCATGATACAGACGAACACTACTCGGATGAAAGGCAAACACAGGATACGAGGATGGAATATGTACGAAAAATAGGACAGCGTGACACATTCACACTTATGATGTGGTCACTAAGCAGAAGGCATTTCAAAAATTAGAAGCACTTCAAGCTAGACATCGTATGAAAGATGCAACCAATATCAATCTGCCAAGTTCAAACCATGTGGCATTTCAACAAATTAGAAGAAGTACATGCTAGAAATCATATGCAAGACGCAACCAATATCACAATGGTGACTTAAAGGTGCATCATCACAAGCAACTGATGCGGGATACGCAAGAACAGTAGTCTGATGTAAGAACATGGTGTGATCAGATATTTGTATGTTCTAGAAACAGGAACACATGTCATATTCACTAGTATGACGTGTAAAGTAAGTAGATGCAATACAACAAAGTTAGAAGCAATACATGCTAGACATCATACGCAACATGCAACCACATATAAAAGTGCAAAGTAATAGCAAACACCTGTGATGGTGGAGTAGGGGATATGTGCTCATCACCTACATAGATACGTTGACTGTCTACCCTTGTGTTGTCTTGCGAATCTTGTTGGGAGGATGACAGAGGAGAATTTGTAGAGACCCTACATTTCAGTTGATTGGGAGGACCACCATCGTCCAAGGCCTTAACAATTTCCATCCAATATATTTATTTTGCATTGTGAGGTCAAACCAACAAGAAAAATGAATAAAATCCGCTCTTCAGAACTCATTCATGCATGATACTAACGAACACTACTCTGATGAAATGCAAACTCATGATACGAGGATGGAGTATGTACGTAAACTAGGACGACATGACATATTCACACCTATGATGTGGAAACTAAGCAAAAGGCACTTCAACAAATTAGAAGCACTGCAAGCTAGACACCATATGGAAGGTGCAACCAATATCACTCTGCCAAGCTAAAATTGTCTCGTCATAGGTGGCGTTCATCAAATTAGCAGCAGTGCATGCTAAAAATAATATTCAAGACGCAACCAATATCACACTGCTAACTTAACGGTGTCTCATCATAAGTGACTGATGTAGGATATACAAGAAGAGTAGTTTCATGTAAGAACATCATGTGATAGACAGATATAGTATGTACCAAAAACAGGAAGGCGTATCATACTCACACGTATAATGTGTAACCTAAGCAGATGCAGGTTACACTAATTAGAGGCAATACAAGCTAGACACCATATGCAACGTACAACCCGATATCACGCTTCCATGTTAGAGCAAGAACCTAGGATGGTGGAGTAGGGGAGATGTGCTCATCATCTACACAACTACGTTGACTGTATAGCTTTGTGTTGTCATGCAAATCTTGTTGGGAGGATGGCGGAGTAGAATCTGTAGAGACCCTCAGTTTGAGTTGCTCTGAAGGACCACTATCATCCACTACCTTACTAATTTCATTCCATTTTATTGATTTTGCATTGTGAAGTTAAAATGTGAAGAAAATGGAATAAACTATGCTATTCAGAACTCATTCCTGCATGATAGTGATGAACACTACTCGGATTAATGGCAAACACATGATACGAGGATGGAATATGTACGAAAAATAGGACGATGTGATCTATTCACACTTATGATGTGGTAACTAAGCAGAAGCCATTTCGGTAATTGGCTATGGCTCCTAGGTGCATATGCACCCACTGTCTAAATAAACATTTTGAAAAGTTGAAAAATTCCGAACAAAAATCCCGCGTGTATATCTGGACATTCTATGTGTGTACACAAAGTTTTCGATGAAAAACAAGGTTTTTTCTGGCTTGTGTAAAAAAGACATTTTCTGATGCTTCATTATAACTATTCACGAGGCATTTCTTTATCTATTTTACACAAGCCACAAAAAATGTCGTTTTTCACCGAAACTTTGTGCAAGCACATAGAATGTGCAGATATACCCACGGGATTCTTGTTACAAAATTTCAAATTTTCAAAATGTGTGTTTAGACAATAGGTGCATATGCACCTAGGATCGAGAACACCGCGTCCCATTTCGGTAAATTAGAAGCACTTCAAGCTAGAAACCATATGAAAGATGCAACCAATATCACTCTGTCAAGTTCAAATTGTCTGGCGTTTGAACGAATTAGAATCAGTACATGCTAGAAATCATATGCAAGACACAACCAATATCACAGTGGTGAATTAAAGGTGCCTCACCATAAGTGACTGATGCGGGATACGCAACAACAGTAGTCTTGAACATGGTGTGATCAGATATAGTATGTTCTAGAAATAGGAACACATGTCATATTCACATGTATGATGTGTAAAGTAAGAAGATGCAATACAACAAATTTAGAAGCAATACAAGCTAGTGATCATTTGCAACATGCAACAACATATAATAGTGCCAAGTAATAGCAAACACCTGTGATGGTGGAGAAGGGGAGATGTGCTCAACATGTTCACAGCTACGTTGACTGTCTACCCTTGTGTTGTCTTGCGAATCTTGTTGGGAGGATGGCAGAATAGAATCTGTAGAGACCCTCCATTTCAGTTGCTCGGAAGGACCACCATCATCCAATGCCTTACCAATTTCCTTCCGCTTTATTGATTTTGCATTGTGAGGTCAAACTGACAAGAAAAAGGAACAAACTTCGCTCTATAGAACTCATTCATGCATGATAATGACGAACACTACTACGATGAAAGGCAAACTCATGATACAAGGATGGAATATGTACGAAAAATAGGACGGCATGACATAATCACACCTATGATGTGGAAACTAACCAGAAGGCACTTCAAAAAATTAGAAGCACTGCAAGCTAGACACCATATGGAAGGTGCAACCAATATTAGTGTGCCAAGTTAAAATTATCTCATCATAGGTGGCGTTCATCAAATTAGAAGCAGTACATGCTAGAAACAATATTCAAGATGCAGCCAATATCACGCTGCCAACTTAAAGGTGTCTCATCATAAGTGACTGATGCAGGATATATAAGAAGAGTGGTTTCATGTAGGAACATGGTGATAGACAGATATAGTATGTACCAAAAACAGGAAGGCGTGTCATATTCACACGTATAATGTGTAAGCTAAGCAGATGCATTTTACACTAATTAGAGGCAATACAAGCTAGACACCATATGCAACGTACAACCAGATATCACACTACCAAGTTAGAGCAAGCACCTGGGATGGTGGAGTAGGGGAGCAGAGACTTGGAACTTGTAATGCACTAGAAGTATGAGGAGAATCCATACAGATGCTCCATTTATGTTGCTGCAGAGGACCACCATCATTTCCTTCCTTACACTTTTCCTTCATATTTTTTGATTTTGCCTTGTCAAGTCAAATCCACAAGAAAAAGGAGTTAAATTTTCTCTTCAAAATTCATTGATGCATGATACTGACTAACACTACCTTCATGTAAGGCAATCGCTTGATAGGAGGATGGAATATGTATGAAAAATAAGTCGGCATGACATATTGACATGTATGATGTGTAAAGTGTAAACTAAGCACAAGGTGTTTCAACTAATTAGAAGAAATGCAAGCTAGGAACCATGTGAAAGATGAAAGCAATATCACTCTGCCAAATTGAAAGGGTGGCCTCATAAATGTATTTGAACAAATTAGAAGCAATACATGGAAACAAGCTAGAAATCATATGCAATATGCAACGAATAAAGGTGTCTCATCGTAAGTGATTGATGCAGGATACAGAAGAGCAGTAGTTCAATGTAAGAGCATGGTTAACAGATAGACGTAGTCTGTACCAGAAATAGGATGGCATGCCATATTCAGAGGTATAATGTGTAAACTAAGTATATGCAATTTACCATAACTAGAAGCATTACGAGCTAGACACTTTATGCAATATGCAAGTACATATCACACTACGAAGTTAGAGCAAGCACCTGCAATTGTGGTGTAGGGGAAATGCGGTCTTAAAGTACACAGCTACATTCAATTTCTTCATTTAGACTTGTTGTTTCTTGAGAATCATGCGGGGAGGGTGAAATTGCACTCTTTATACGAGTAGTGTGTCTCATACTAACCCACGGGCGTAGACTGTCTCATCGGAAGTGATATATGCAGGATACACAATAACAGTAGTTTGATGTAAGAACATGGTGTGATAGGCAGATGTAGTATGTACCAAAAATAGGAAGGCGTGTGATATTCACATGTATAATGTGTAAGCTAAGGAGATACAATTTAACAAATTAGAAATAATACAAGCTAGGCACCATATGAAACATGCAACCAGATATCACACTGCCATGTTAGAGCAAGCACCTGGGGTTGTCGAGTAGGGGAGATCTTGCACTACAGTAGGAGTAGCAGGAGAATCTGCATAGCTCATCTGTTTCGATTGCTCCAGAGGACCACCATCATCCCATACGTTCATCCTTTTAGATTTTGCCTTGTCAAGTCAAACACACAAGAAAAAGGAATGAAGATCGCTCTTCCAAATTCGTTGATGCATGACACTGACGAACACAACTTTTATGTAAGGCAACCAAATTGTAGGAGGTCGGAATATGTACGAAAAACACTAAGCAGAAGGCATTTCAACAAGTTGGAAGGAATGCAAACTAGACACCATATGAAAGACCCAACCAAAATCACTCTACCAAGTTAGAAGTGTCTCATTATATGTGGCATTTCAACAAATTAGAGGCAATACATGCTTGAAATGATATGCAAGGTTCAACCAATATTACATTGTCAATTTGAAGGTGTCTCGTGAGAAGTGATTGATGAGGGATACACAAGAAAAGTAGTTTCATGTAAGAACTTGGTTAATAGAAATACATAGTATGTACCAAAAACAGCAAGGCATGTCATATTCACAGGTATAATGTGTTAACTAAGCAGATGAAATTTACCCTAATTAGAAGAATTACAAGGTAGACACCATATGCAACATGCAACCACATATCACATTGCCAAGTAAGAGCAAGCACCTGTGATGGTGGTGTAGGCGAATTGCGGTCATCAACTACAGAGCTACATACGTTGACTATCTTCATTTAGCCTTGCTATTTCTTGAGAATCATGTGGGGAGGATGACACGACACTCTTTAAAAGAGTAGCATGTCTCATAGTAACCCACTGGGGTGACTGTCTTGTCATAAGCGACTGATGAGGAATACACAAGGGCATTAGTTTGATGTAAGAACATGATTAATAGACAGATGTAGTATGTATCAAAAATAGGAAGGCATGTCATTATCAATTGTATAATGTGTAAAGTAAGCATATGCAATTTAACCAAATTGGAAGCAAATACAAGCTAGACACCATATGCAACATGCAACCACATTTGACAGCGCGAAGTTAAAGCAAGCACCTGGGATGGTTGTGTGTGGCAATTGAGATCATCAACTCTAGAGCTACGTTTATTTTCTCCATCTGGTGACACTACACCCTTTAGAGCGTTTAATCGCTTAGTGCTTATCGTCGAGTTAGACTGGAGCGACCTATGTCTTTTCTTTTGTGTATTCATCAACAGTGCGTCAGAGTCTGAAATACGCATGTATAAAAAACAATAGTGTGAGTATGGGTGAAGTGTGCACACAAATAGTATAGTGTAAAAGTAGTAGATAGCAGGTGGGTGAGAAATAAATGCCGGGAGAAATATGATAGATCTACAACATGCATGCCACACGAAATTAGATTCTAAGATTTTTAAATATGAGCACAGGGATGGCTGGTAAATGCAGATACTCCTCTAGCACACCACAAGGTGTGGTCCTATGAAAATAAGAGTGGACTGGAAACAAATAGGTCAGTCCATTTTTTCTGCATCATCTGATGTACAAAGAATGGGCAAATTGCCTTCATCTACCTCTAGCCAGTCAGTGTTGATGATGTTCCTCGAACTGCGAGATAGCACCGGCCTAGTCCCCTGCCTCTGCCCTCCCTTCGACCTCACCGCACCGTCGTGCTTGGCACCACCCCCCGGCCATCCCTTCAAGCCCCATCGACCTCCAGATCGGGCGCAAGCATCTCCTGCATCACACACCCCTATGATAGACACCGATGCATCGCTTCCCCGGTGAACAGGTAGACTAGGTGCTCTCCGCGCCTAAGCTGGTGCTGCTTCTTTTAGTTGCGAATCAACTGACCCTTAATTGAAATCCAGGCAGGCGACTGACCTCTAGCTAAGGTGAAATAGTAAATGGGGAAAACCTTGTGCATTTAGTATCACGAAGAAGGTGTAGTATGAAGTGCTCAACTAGTTTCCTTCGTGGGATGAATACGGTGTGAACAGAGACGCAAGATTTGCACGAATAAGGGAAGAGGAGTACCTCTTTCTACTGGCAGTGCTATGTCCTCTTTTTGTTTTCCCAATGATTTTCTTGTGGTTCGCCGGAAACAAGAAGTTGCTGAGGACGTGGATCCTTGGAAGAATCCATGGCCAAGTTGTTGAGTGTGGTGCGGTGGCCGTCTATCGGCGGTGGGGAAGCAGATCCGAGGCGGCGAACAACAGCGTAGCGGGAACAATACCGGTGCGGTGGACGGTTGCAACTGTGGAGCGGCAGTGGTGAGGCGCAGGACGGTGTGGTCAAAGTGGTTCTGGTACAACACACGTCGGCGTCGGTGTCGTGGAGGCAGCTCTGCCTCAAGTTCAGCTGCTAAGTCCTTGGAGACATTGCAGTTGCAGTTGCGTTGGCCGACGTCATCGGGGTACTGGCTTTGGCGTTTTGGAGGATGGTGGTGGTGGATTGGGCGCGATTGGGTGGAGGACGGAGGAGGCTGGGGTTTCACGGCTAGTGTAGTGCATGTTTTGGCGCCCATGGAGTATGAATGGGAAAGCGGGGGGAGGGGGAACTAAGAGGGAACAATGTTTCGGTTTGGGACGCGCTTGTTTGAAATTTGGGGAAAGATACAAACTTTGCCCGCATCTAAAACTTCGGACGTATTGTGGGTCGGGGTAGGATAGTAATCTCAGGTGTCCCAAATAGAGGGCAGGATAGATTTTGGCCGAGCGCATGGGTGTTTAGGCGCCAACGGTGTAGGAATGCTTCTCGGAGGTTGTTTACTAGCGTCTTGGTGAAGTTACAAACCAACCCCGGTTTAGACCTTTGGACATCGGGCCGATAGGCTACACGGGTCAAAGTCAGCACAATAATTTCCTACTAGCAAACATTAGTCTCACATGGTTTCGGGCGACCACAGGCTTATTCGGCCCTTCATTCAATATTTGGGAGAAGAAGCATTAACGTTTACAGTTCTCTTGAATTGAACTTTCAGGATTTGTCAAACTTCAAAAACCTTGACGCATGAAAATCCTAAAACTACAATTATTTGAGAATGGACGGGGTACATTTGAATATACATTGTACACGAGTAAATCACTACAGGAGTCAGGCACTTTGCCGCCTGCCATGGCTGACGGCAAAGGGATGCCTTGCGGACGGCAAAGGGATGCCTTGCAGACGACAAAGGCCTTTGGCGTTAGCCAGCAGACGGCACCATGTCCGGCTGAACAAACTATGGCAAAGAGCACTTTGGCGTCTGCTGGCAGACCGCAAAGATGCAAAGGCCTTTGCTGTCAGCCAGCAAACGGCAAAGGGCATGGACGTCATAGGTTAGGCTTAGGTCCGTTAATGGTTTAACGGCATGATTTTCCGTCTGCTGGCAGACGGCAAAGGCCTTTGCATCTTTGTCGTCTGCCAGCAGACGGCAAAGTGCCCAAATAGGCCAGCCCAGGTGCCCCCTAGGTACACTACTAGGGAAATGCTTATACACAGGAGCTTAGTAGTAGCGCTTTTTATAAGAAAGTGTTGCTACTAAGTAACAGTAGCGCTTGTAACTGAGGAGCGCTACTACTATTCATGTAGCAGTAGCGCTTGTGTTACAAAAAGGGCTCCTACTATAGTTGCCAACTGTTGCATGGCAGTGTAGGTATAATAGTAGCGCTCGTAATTAAAAAGCGGTACTGCTATTATACATAGCAATAGTGTTGTCCTCGGATGAGCGCTACTGCTAAATAGCAGTAGCGTTTATTCCTAAAAAGCGCTACGACTATCCTTACATTATCCACACCTGGCTCCCCGCGCTCGTCCCTCACTCTCCCTCACACACTCACTCGCCGCACGTCATCGCCTATCGTCGCCGCCGTCGCCTTCCATCGCCGCCGCCTGCCGTCATCGCCGACTCCCCCAAGGTATCTCCCTCCTCCTCTCACCTCCCTCCCCTCCCTCCCCCCTCCTCCTCCTCTCACCGCCCTCCTCTCTCTCCTCTTCCCACGGCCCCCTCTCTCCTCCCACTCCGCCGGCGGCCCCCTCCGATCCTTCTCCTCCCTCTCCGTCGGCCCCCTCCTCCTCCTCCCTCCTCCCTCTCCTCCTCCTCCTCCCTCCTCCTCCCTCTCCTCCTTCCCCTCCTCCTCCCTCCTCCTCCTCCTTCCTCCTCCTCCTGGCCTCCTCCCACCTCCTCCTCCCCCTTTCTATAAATAGGTTTTAGTTTTTGTTTGATGTAGGTTTTTGTTTTTAGTAAATGTAGGTTTTTAGTATATTTTATTTTTAGAAATTTTGAATAATTAATTTGAAAAGAATAAGTAAATGTAGGTCTTTTGAATAGAATAGAAAATTTTTAGATATTTTGAATAAGTAAATCTGAATAGAATAAAATATGAAATTGAAAAAAATAAGTAAATGTAGGTCTTTTGAATAGAATAGGACATTTCTAGAAAATTTGAATAAGTAAATTTAAAAAGAATAGGAAATTATAAGTAAATTTGAAAAGAATATTTAAATATAGCATATGGAGTTTCACTAAGTCCTAAGATGACGATAATAATGTTTTTTTATATTTTGTTTTTGCAGAAATCAAGGAGCCCCTGCATTATCCCCGCTGGCGTCCCTGTCACCGACCCCCTCCGACCTCGATCGAGGTGAGACAAGCCATCGCATGTTAGAATAATGTAGTATGAATCCTAGTTATGATCGAATCATGCTCAAAATGTAGGTTTTTAATTAGGTGTAGTTAATAGAATTTAGGTGTTCTAGGTGTCACATTTGTTGTTATTTTTTAGTTACAGCAATTATTCTCGCATCGACATCGACGATGCCTATTCCGCATCCTCGTCGTCGCCTCGGCGGAGGAGGCATGGGCTTGGTGAGGAGCCATGTCCGGGACTGGGCTCCGCCGGGCTGGTACTAGGAAGTGCTACCTTTAGGGGTGCGCAGCTTGGTGAGGAGCCAGCCCGTCGTTGACCCGAACCTTGTTTGGTGGCGGTCGGGTGGGCCAGTGACGACGCGGAGGCTTGAGGACTCCACATAGGTGGTACGTCACCGTGTCAGCGAGGAGGACGAGCACGTCCGTCGCTACATGGTTGCGTTGGAGGGTAGGTTCTCCAATCCCTGGGAGGTTCTTCAGGGATCTCACTGGAGCTATGATCATATGATGGTTCCTTCTCTTTGGGTGTCCACCACCTGCGCCGATACCCGTCGTTCGCTACAGTTTTAGCTGTATTAGTGATGTTATATGTATGACACTATTCGAGATCTATTAGTGATAATATATGGCAATGTACGGACAAAACAGATGGTTTAGTTTTTCTTATTGAATGAATGCTAATTTGAATACTAATTTATTTTACGATTTGGTTTTGCTTATTGAATGCTCAAATTCAAAAAATACTTCATCAAGTTTGAATGATCATATGATCTGGATATAAACATGTATATCTTGTGTTACTCAAAGAGGATATGTGCTTGCCCAAGTGGGTGGCCATGTTTGCAGGTTACACCTCCTCTAGTGGCCTATGTTTTGCCGAAGTGTTGATTAATTTCCGTTCCGGCAAATTTCAGGCACTCGATATGTCACTTTTAGCAAAGGTCATGCCAGATTTTTCTGTCAATTCTGGCATGACTTGTGCTAGAATATGTAGGAAATATCGAGTGGCCTGGATTTTCTCGAAAAATAATTAAACGACATTTCGGGTTGACTTTCAGTCTATCGAGGCTCCATCACCAAAGGTCGAAAAATCTGTGAGGGAGTGTATCCACCATACATGAGAGAGGACGAAGAAGCCCGACTGTTGTTGTGGGGGTCGTTTTTCCTTCTTCTCCTTGTGCTAGACCTTTGTTATGCACTAGGGGAAGGAGGAATAACGAGCATCACCGATGGTCGAAAATCTATGAGGGAGTGTATCCACCTATGAGAGAGGACGAAGAATCCCGACTGTTGTCGTGGGGTTGTTTCTCCTTCTTCTCCTTGTGCTAGACCTTTGTTATGCACTAGGGGAAGGAGGAGTAACGACCATTACTGACAGTCACAAATGTCAGAGAGGAATCAGTGAGGGAGAGTCTCCACCATATACACTCGGCAGACCGATAGTCAATCTGTGATGAATAATAATGATCTAATTTAACTTTTATAGTACATATATTGAATTGTACAAGTTTAAAATTTGAATTATGAACGTAGGAAATATCGTACTCAGACAACGAAAGTCTCACAGGGAGTGCGACTGGTGCCACGGCGACCGAGGTCTGTGCGACAGGCCTCAACTGGACGAAAATCGGTGCTTTAGCATTAAGCTCGACGAGACCTTCGATGTTGAAACGGTACGCAACGACGACAAGTGCTTTATTCCGTAATTAAGCATGACTTCAACTATTTCAACATCTAATTTTCATCTTTTACAATTCGACTAGCTTATCCCATGCCATGCAAGACGCTATGTAAACAAAGAAAATTCACCTAAGGACCCATCATGATATTGATTTTGAAGTAAATCTGTATAATTCTGAGGGTATGCTGGGAACTGGGAAGCACTTTGCAAGATGTATGATTTTTATGAGGGTATGCTTGTCCCCATGGATCTTGGTGATCATGACATCGACCAAGACAATATGGACATTTGGGTCCTTGTTGATACGCTTACAATTCTACCGATATGTGAGTTTCTCAAACATAGTTATTAACTAATTTATATTGTTCATTTCAAAATAGTTGACAACTTATTTCCATTGACAGCTTATTTTCATTATTCAAACAATGTGCAGAACATGGTAGACAGAACCTACTACACCGATGGCTCTGAGTTAACTTATTAGGAGAAAAATCATCTGGTCACATTTTGTACTGGTCTTGAGAATTACAATATCTATTATAAAACTCCTCCACATTATGGTCAATACGTGCCACTAGTGTACGTGTTGAACTACGGTAACATCCATGGAGATGCCATGGTAAGATTTTTTTAGTATTACGACATTTGTGCATCTTTTGCATAAATTCTTTTAAAACTTAACTACATTGCTAACTACAAAGTTATTACTATATTTTTCAACAAAAAATGCCGAATGATTGTGTGCCTCATCTGATGTATCACAATGGTCGCCTTGATGTTTTGAACATACGGCCAGGTCATCCTACGAATCTCACCTGTCCATATCGGATTTGTAATAGAAGTGGAGACATGAAAATCAAAGAATGGAAAAAATGTATGGATAGTCGTAAGGAGGTACTTGGAAGCAACATTGTGCGAAAGGCAAGAATTGAAGAAAAGATAATCTCCATTCTCCATAATGGAGAGCCAGGGCCTATCTTGTTTTATGCTATTTTACCTAAGAGAAGGTAGTAGGTCCTAGTTAATAATACTCATGATCATGTCCTAAGAAGAACTAAGTAGGATTGGTTAGATGACTATGATGATGATGTGGTATCGAGTAGAAGTTGTATGATCGATGATGATGAGTATGACTTGTTATTATGATACCAATGATGAGTTATTTATTATTATGATCAATGACGCATGATGCTAAGTTGTTAAATGAGCATGATTACTTACTATATATAACAGTGGGTGAAATGAACCTGGATTAGATTCAAGTGGAGCCAACATGTGGTGCACATCGAAAGTACTACTAATCCAAACTATATCAAGTTTGGATTAGATCAGTAGTACTTTCGACATGCACCACATGTTGCCTCCACTTGAATCTACTCCATGTTCATTTCACCCACTGTTATATATAATAAGTAATCATGGTCATAAAATAATATGATGAAACTACTATATATAAGACCACACAATGAAAATAAGCTGTATTTTTTAAAATACAGGAAAATTTAGCAGCAGCGCTTTTTAGCACAAGCGCTACTCTACTTACAAGTAGCAGTAGCGCTGTCCAAAGGAAAGTGCTACTGCTAAGTAGGTATAGCAGTAGTGCTCCCTTTCCAGCGCTACTGCTACTAGTTAGCTGTAACGCCTTAGTGGTAGCGCTAGTCCCAGCGCTGCTACTAGCTATAAAACAAGCGCTACTACTAAGGTTTTCCCTAGTAGTGGTAGCTGCCACGTGGTTTGCTATGCCGTCTGCTGGCAGACGATAGAGATGAAAATGTCTTTGCCGTCTGCCAGCAGAAGGCAAAGCAATCAAATAGGTTAGCCCAGTGCCCCCCCATGTTGCACAGGTAGCTGCCACGTGGCAGCTTGCCGTCTGCTAGCTAATGGCAAACCTCTTTGTCGTCTGCGAGCACACGACAAAGTGCCTGTATTGCCCCTGTTTTTTTTGTTTTTTCTTAAATTCAATCAATTTCATATATATATATATATATATATATATATATATATATATATATATGCATACATTTGAAAATACTTTCAACAAGCATACATATCCCTGCCATACGGATATGATCATCCAACACATATACGTACCAACTCAAAAGTCCATATCCAACATATATATAGCCAACACATATCCAACAACAAGCATACAATGGTTTCATCCATACATACATACATACATACATACATACGTACGTACATATACAGGTAGCAAGTTTAACATTGTTCATCCTACAAAATCAAAAAAAAAATGAAGGAAAAGGAGAAGAGTAGCCTCCATCAACGTAAGCTTCCATGATCTAAAGAAAATCACCAAATTGGGAAAGGATAAAGGTAGAAGAAGAAGAAGAAGAAGAAGAAGAAGAAGAAGAAGAAGAAGAAGAAGAAGAAGAAGAAGAAGAAGAAGAAGAAGAAGAAGAAGAAGAAGAAGAAGAAGAAGAAGAAGAAGAAGAAGAAGAAGAAGAAGAAGAAGAAGAAGAGAAGAAGAAGACTGGAAGAAGAAGAAGAAGACGATTTTTTTCTTCTCTTTCTTTTTCTCTTCTAATTTATCTTCGTCGTCTTCTAACTAAGGTAACCTAGGTAATTATGCCATTTTTAGCGAAGCTAGGTAAAAATGCTAAGTTTAGGTCATTTTAGAGCTTAGTAAGGTTATTATGTCATTTTCGAGGAAAATTAGCTAAGTATATGTCATTTTGGAGGTAACCAAGATTATTATGCCATTTTTTACCTAAGTATGCTAAGTATGTTATAAATGAACTAAAGAAGCTAAGTATAGGTCATTTTTTAGCTAACCTAGGTAGTTATGCTATTTTCGAGCTAACTAAGCATATTTATTCATTTTGGAGGACAAAATGGTAAGTGTAGGTCAGTTTAGAGCTATCCTAGTTAAAATCGGTCATATTGGAGCTAGGTAAGGTTATTTTGTCATTTTGGAGGAAAATAAACTAATGATGTGACAGTTTGGAGCTAAACCAAGGTTATTATGCCAGTTTTTACCTAAGTATGCTAAGTATGTCATAAATGAACTTAAGAAGCTAAGTATAGGTCATTTTTGACCTATCCTAGTTAAAATCGGTCATTTTGGAGCTAGGTAAGGTTATTTTGTCATTTTGGAGGAAAATAAACTAATTATATGACAGTTTGGAGCTAAACCAAGGTTATTATGCCATTTTTTACGTATGTAAGCTAATTATGTCATAAATGAACTAGCAAAGATAAGTATAGATCATTATTGAGCTATCCTAGGTAGTTAAGCATTTTTTAGCTAACTAAGCATATTAAGTCATTAAGGGGGAAATTGCTATGTATGGGTCATTTTATAGCTATCCTAGGTAAAATATGTCATTTAGGAGCTAAGTAAGGTTATTATGTCATTTTTTAGGAAAATAATATATGTATAGGTCATTTTGGAGCTAAATGGGTCATTTCTTAAGCTAAGTATGCACTCTTTAAGCAAAACACTTGGGAAAACTTACCATCATCACAGAGGTGAACGACTGGTCGGGGTTGCGCCAGTGCGAGACGGAGAAGGATCGGTCGATGCTTGTCGGGAGGTATGTTGCACCAAAGATCATCTGCAATGTCTCGTTGGCATGATGCAACTCAAATGTGAATAATAATATCTAATGACCATTGAAATGAAACTCACCATGGGCGCTATACCAATCTGGGTCATCGACGGAAGGGTCTGACCATTGCTCTAGCACACGGACTGCACATTTCATTTTCACGAGTTAGTCACATTAGTTAGTAATGAAACGAATATGTAGGAGAAACTTACAACGAGGAGCTCGTATAGGGCCCGGTGAGATGCGTCGTTTCGTTCCTATCCTCCTCCAACAACCTACCTGTCCTCTCCTCCATGTCCCTCTCCCTCTCCTCCGCCTGCCTGTTTGCCTCCGCCAGAAGCTCCTTGGCCCTAGCCTCGATGGCAAGCTCCATTGGTCGCGCACGAGGCCTTATCTCAGGATCGGAGCTCATCTGGCGCTTATTGATCTCCAGGAGAGTTCTAGGACAATGTACTAGTCCATCCCCAATGGCTTCCGAGCCATGGGACCTCCCGCCACCAGATATCATCACCAGCTCTGGATCAACAGGACTCTGGCTCGGGTTGAAGTCCTCCCCTTTCCTTGTCTTCCCCTCGTCTTTGTACCTCACGAGCTTGTGGTGGGAGGAGATGTTGGTGAAGCTCTCTGGATGATCGAGGTCAGACTCGGAGAATGCCTTGGCCTTCTTGTACGGGGCAGTATGGGCCATGGCATAGAGGTCGAACACCCCTGGCACCTCCTTCTTGTTGTGTCGCGCCTAAAAGGGAGGAACAAAATATTAGTTAAGGGATCAAGATAGCATGAAGAATGAAATTGCATGAATCAGGGAGCAGACAACATACCCAGTTATCCCCGTACTCAAACAGGTTGGAGCTCCCTTGATGTTGTGGCACACCTTGCATTTTGGGACGCTTATCCTTGGCCTTGTTATGGATGGCTAGCCATTGGGTAGAGCACCACTCATCCACCAACGCCTCCCAACAGTCCATCCTATCCGCACACCATCTCGGGGGCACCTAAGTTAGTCAAGAGAAATTTCAGCGCTACGCCTATGAATCAAATCAAGAAAACTAAGTACAAGGCAATAAGAATAGGTAATTACCTTCAAGTACTTCTCCTTACTCAGAAAATTGATGCGGCACTTCATCTTGGACCTCTTAATGTTAGTTGAGGCGTAGTAGTCTCGAACATCTTGCACCCGAGCCTCGTGCCGTAAGTTCTGAAGTAGGCACTTGCACTCAGCTTCGATAACCATAGCCGCGGCCTCCTCATGTTTCTCGAGACACCTGTAGAAGGTCTGCAATCAAACAAGACAACACTGATTAGTACAATCACTAGCTAATGTTGATTTTTAATTCTGTGAAGGAGAAATTACCCAAAATCATCAAAGGACCAACATGCTGATCAATGGGACCAAGATCAAGCCAGAGGAGTAAGATACAACCAGGAGAAAAGCCTCACTTGCCGGGTAGGAAAGCCCGGCAAGGGCGGGGTCATCCCTGAAAGAAAACGTCCAAGACATCCCGACAAGGCCTGCCGGGACTCGCGGTGGCAAAACCACCTCACCCAACCACTCCGCCACGAACCATGTCGGCAATAGTGTGGTGTCAAGCTGCAAAGTGAATAAGTGGAATCCATTCGCCACATGGCGGCCTCTTTCTACAAGGGATACCTACATATGGCACCCGTTGGCAAAGTGTCAAGCGAGCAGGCGTGGAGCTGGCAAAACGAGCCCGACAAGGCTTGCTGGGCAAACAACGATGTGACATTGAGCGGTGCATTTAATGCACCCTGCCAGCCTGCAGAGTTAGGTATGATAGCACTGTTTGCTATCTTTTCAGTGCATAATGATTGTTTTGCCATTGTGGTGGCCCCCTTAATCTATAAAAGGAGGCCCATGGCAACGTAGAAAGGGTTAGAAGATTGGACACCCAGACACTCTTACGCACGTAGCCACTGCCGTCTTTGCCAGGCAAGTGTACTACACTCCACCACCATTCTTCCACCATCAATACACCAAAGAAGGAGTAGGGTTTTATGCCTCGCGGCGGCCCGAACCTGGGTAAAATTGCCTGTGTGATCTCTGCCGTGCTGCCCCACGTTCCTCTGCTCTTTGTGCAACATGACGCCCCCCTTCTGAACCAGCAAGGGGCCATTCGTCCCATAGGTGGCTGTGGTTTCCCATGACATCTTTGGCGCGCCAGGCTGGGGGATCACTTGCGCGAACATGAAAGCGTGTGCAGCGCGTCATCTTCATCGCCATCTTCGTCTTCGACGACGCCATCGACCATGGCGCACAAGAAGAAATCCGGTGCTTCGGCTCACCCGTCCACCTCAAAGGCTCCGCCACCCGCAGCCACCGATGCTACGGGAGGAGCGGAGGCATGCGAGGATGTGGACGCTGCTGGGGATGTGGTCGGAGCGGGCGTCACCATCACCACATCCCCCGCGGCCAAAGCATGAGCAGGAGACACCTGGCCTCGGCTTATATAATGTACCAGAGGCCTAGGATAACAAGAGTCCTAGTCGAATACGCCAGTGCAGAGGAGTCCTTGTCTTGATCACCAAGTCTTGTGGAATCTTCCTCGTGTATACATCGGCTGTCCGAACTGTCCCATGAGCAAACAGCCATGGCGTCCTCAGCCCAATCCAACTAATGGGGAGACGACGTGGTGAGTACCCCCTAGTCCAGGACACGTCAGTAGCCCCCTGAACCAGTTCTCAAGTTGGGGACGCTCCTCGATTCCGAACTGTTCTTCATGTTTGGTCGTCGGCCTTGAAAACTGGTTCAACAAATCATCTCATCTTCGATCTTCAGGATTGCCAAAGTGAATCCGAAGAGTTTACACGTAGGTACCTGAGGAGCCCCTTTGAGTACTCGGCCTTTATCAATGCCTTGTTATTATTTTTAATGCCACACCTCGGGTTTGAAGTTGTTCATGTGCGGCGGTGTCCTCTTGCATCCGAGCTCCAACGCCGGACTGCATTCGAGATATCTTTTGCAACTGAGCACCAACGCCGGATTATATCCGAGCTCCAATGCAAGACTATATCCGAGCTCCAACATCGGACTATATCCGAGGTGTCATAGATCACCTTGGATTTAAAAAAGTTTGAAGGAGGTTACCCAAGTTTAACGTTGAAAAGTTCTCTATGGACCGAGCCATTCGAATCCGAGCTTTATGCCGGATCACTTCCGAGCTCCAATGATGGTTAGCGTCCGAGGTGTCGTAAACTACCTCGGTCCTTTAAAAGATTGAACGAATTCAGCCGAGCTTAATGCCGGAAATGCCCTCTATGGAGCCAGCCACTAGCGCCCGAGCTTTATGCGGACTGCTTCCGAGGTGGTGCACCACCCCGACCGTAGGCTGATTTTTGTGAATATTTTTGATTGGTGCAATTTATTCTCTACCGAGATATATAGCCACTATATGTATATCCAGTAGCCCTCAAGGTGTGTGCCGGTCTAAAATCCAAGATGCACCTGAAGGAAAACATAAAACTGCTGATCCTAGTAGCCCTTGAGACTCAGCTCGATTCTCAAAATCGGCCTGAGGATCAACTCCTAGCTCGGCAGCATAAGTAGGAATAGAACGCAGTGTAATATATTAGAAATAATGATCGGCGGACAGGCCCCTGAGAGAGGATTTTGAGAAGTCATTGTGATATATTAGCTCGATGTCGGATAAGTCCCAGATGGTACTTACTGTTGTCTGAAGACATGCTTACCCATAGTTCGGTCATGCCAAACAATGAGCACTTCAAATTCTCTGCATTGAATAAGCAGTGCAGTAGCCTGATAAGTCTCCAACGTATCTATAATTTTTTATTGTTACATGCTATTATATTATCTACTTTGGATGTTTAATGGGCTTTATTATGCACTTTTATATTATTTTTGGGACTAACCTACTAACCAAAGGCCCAGTGCAAATTGCTATTTTTTTGCCTATTTTAGTGTTTCACAGAAAACGAATATCAAACGGAATCCAAACAGAATGAAACCTTCGGGGGAGTTATTGTTGGAACAAACGCAATCCAGGAGACTTCGAGTGAACGTCAAGGAAGCAACAAGGCGGCCGCAAGGTAGGGAGGCGCGCCCCCCACCCTTGTGGCTCCACCGACCTACTTCTTTCGCCTATATATACTCATATACCCCGAAAACATCCGAGAGCACCACAAAACCCTATTTCCACAACCGAAACCTTCTGTACCCGTGAGATCCCATCTTGGGGCCTTTTTCGGTGCTCCGCCGGAGGGGGAATCGATCATAGAGGGCTTCTACATCAACACCATAGCCTCTTCGATGATGCGTGAGTAGTTTACCATAGACCTTTGGGTCCATAGTTATTACCTAGATGGCTTCTTCTCTCTCTTTTGATCTTAATACAAAGTTCTCCTCGATTCTCTAGGAGATCTATTCGATGTAATTCTTTTTGCGGTGTGTTTCTCGAGATCCGATGAATTGTGGGTTTATGATCAAGATTATCTATGAACAATATTTGGTTCTTCTCTGAATTCTTGCATGTATGATTTGATATCTTTGCAAGTCTCTTTGAATTGTTAGTTAGGTTTGGCCTACTAGATTGATCTTCCTTGCAATGGGAGAAGTGCTTAGCTTTGGGTTCAATCTTGTGGTGTCCTTTCCCAGTGACAGTAGGCGCAGCAAGGCACGTATTGTATTTTTGCCATCGAGGATAAAAAGATGGGTTTTGTATCATATTGCTTGAGTTTATCCCTCTACATCATGTCATCTTGCCTAATGTGTTACTCTGTTCTTATGAACTTAATACTCTAGATGCATGCTGGATAGCAGTCAATGTGTGGAGTAATTGTCGTAGATACAGAATCGTTTCGGTCTACTTGTCACGAACGTGATGCCTATATACATGATCATGCCTAGATATTCTCATAACTACGCGCTTTTCTATCAATTGCTCGACAGTAAATTGTTCACCCACCATAGAATTTGCTATCTTGAGAGATGCCACTAGTGAAACCTATGGCCCCCGGGTCTATTTTCCATCATATTAATCTCCCGTCAACTAGCTATTTCTGTCACCGTTAATTTTTGCAATATTTACTTTTCCATCTATATCATAAAAATAAAAAAAATATTGATCTTATTATCTCTATCAGATCTCACTTTTGCAAGTGGTCGTGAAGGGGTTGACAACCCCTTTATCGTGTTGGTTGGAAGTTTCTTATTTTTGTGTGCAGGTACAAGGGACTTGCGTGTAGTCTCCTACTGGATTGATACCTTGGTTCTCAAAAATTGAGGGAAATACTTACGCTACTTTGCTGCATCACCCTTTCCTCTTCCAGGGGAAACCAACGCATGCTCAAGAGGTAGGAAGAAGGATTTGTGGCGCCGTTGCCAGGGAGGCTTACGCCAAGTCAAGTCAAGATTTGATCTCCCGCCAACATGCGATTCCTGGCGCCGTTGCCGGGGAGATCTACGCACAAGTCAAGACATACCAAGTACCCATCACAAAATCTTATCCCTCGCATTACATTATTTGTCGTTTGCCTCTCATTTTCCTCTCCCCCACTTCACCCTTGCCGTTTTATTCACCCTTTTTTTCGTTCGTCTCTTTTTTTTGCTTACCTTTTGTGTGTTTTTCTTTGTGCGATTTGCTTCCATCATGTCTGAAACTGAGGAGGTTATCATTGATAAGGATAGTGGTAATAACATGGAAAACTTTGATGCTTTTGTTGGTCCTCATGAAGATCCTACTATTTTAGACACTAAAAAGTTTCTGATTGGTAGTGGTAATATTATTGGAAAAGGAGTTATTCAGGATTTATTTACTTGTGCCTGTGCTTTGCCCACTATGGGAGGGTCAATTCTTCACAGAACTAGTAGTCTTGCGGATGCTATATCTTCGCTCATAGTTGAGCATTATTTTGTCAAACGCGCGGATACTATATTTTTGGCACATGAGTTCAGATTTATTATGAAAGAAGCCAAGGAAATTTTTGCGCACTATAGGGTGGATGCCGGCCGTCCACCCATAGAGGCTATCCTTTCTAATCAGGAAGATATAATGTGTTTACAATCTTTAGATCATGTTGCTTATAATGAAAACCTTAGAAAGAAGGTTCCTACCGATGTTCTAGTCAATAAAATTTCTGAGCTTAATGATAATTTTGCCACTCAGAACAACATGCTGGGATTTTCTCTTGAACAAAGTCTCATGACTTTTTTCCAAAAGAATTCTTATAATGATGAATTAGTTGTGCAATATAAGGGGCCAAAGGAGGAACCCATACCTCCCGAGCTTGATCTTGGGGACTTTTGTACCATTAAATTTAGCCCTTTTGATTACTTTTGCTTGCCTCAAAGAAAACTTGCTTATGAATATAGGGAATATGAGATGAGTTTTCGTGATTTGCCTTACCATTATTATGATAATACCTAGATATATTCTTGTTTTTTTGCCTAGCTAGGGGCGTTAAACGATAGTGCTTGTTGGGAGGCAACCCAATTTTATTTTTGTTTCTTGCTTTTTGTTTCTATTTAGTAATAAATAATTAATCTAGCTTCTGTTTAGATGTGGTTTTATGTTTTTAATTAGTGTTTGTGCCAAGTAGAACCTTTGGGAAGACTTGGGTGAAATCTTTATGATCTTGCTGTAAAAAACAGAAACTTTAGCGCTCACGAGATTAGCTTCCATTGTTTACTGGAGAGTGATTTTAGGTTGATTATTTTTGCATATTGTTAGTAGACAAATTCCTCACGTACACCAATTTATTTTGGAATTTTTGGAGTTACATAAGTATATGTTTGATACAGATTGCTACAGACTGTTCTGTTTTTGACAGATTCTGTTTTTCGTGTGTTGTTTGCTTATTTTGATGAATCTATGGCTAGTACCGGGGGGTATGAAACATAGCGAAGTTGGAATACAATATATTTAACACCAATTTAAATAAATAACGAGTTCATTATAGTAACTTATTGTGGTGGTTTGTTTTATTTCGCTAACGGAGCTCATGAGATTTTCTGTTGAGTTTTGTGTTGTGAAGTTTTCAAGTTTTTGGATAAAGATTTGATGGATTATGGAATAAGGAGTGGCAAGAGCCTAAGAATGGGGATGCCCAAGGCACCCCAAGGTAAAACTCAAGGACAACTAAAAGCCTAAGCTTGGGGATGCCCCGGAAGGCATCCCCTATTTCATCTTCGTCCATCGGTAACTTTACTTGAGGCTATATTTTTATTCACCACATCATATGTGTTTTGCTTGGAGCGTCTTATATGATTTGAGTCTTTGCTTTTTTTTACCACAATCATCCTTGCTGTTGGGGATATTACTACTGGGCGTAAACCGGCCAAGACAGGCCGAGTTAACTTCATCAGTAGTTAAGTATGTAGAAGCCCATAAAAGAAGAACAGGGCTCAAGGCCCACGGTCGGTTTAAAGCCAGTAGCCGTAAACCGGTGTTGGTATGTAAACTTGTATTGTAAGTTAGGAATAAGTATAGACCAAACCGGACACGTTTATGAGCCGGTGTTGGGACTCTGTAAACCGACGGGCGTCACCCATGTATATAAGGGGATGACCCGTCGGCGGTTCAGGAAAACAGACAACAACTCGAGACTTAGGCGAAGCTTGTTTGCTCCCTAGTCATCGAAACCCCATCAATTCCATCACGACTAGACGTAGGCTTTTACCTTCATCTAAGGGGCCGAACTAGTATAAACTCCCTTGCGTCCCTGTGTCCGCTTTAACCACTTCAAGCTAACCTGCTGCGATGGCTCCACGACTAAGTCCTTTCATGAGGACATCTGCCGTGACAAAACCACGACACTTGCTGTACACAACTTTTGGACAGACACACTTGAATTGGAATTTATTAGAATACTCTTTGTGCTTCACTTATATTTTTTGAGCTAGATAATTTTGCTCTAGTGCTTCGCTTATATCTTTTTAGAGCACGGTGGTGGTTTTATTTTATAGAAATTATTGATCTCTCATGCTTCACTAATATTATTTTGAGAGTCTTATAGAACATCTTCGTAATTTGCTTTGTCTATAAAATTAGTCCTAATATGATGAACATCCAAGATGGATATAATAAAAACTATCATATAAAGTGCATCGAAACTATCAGAAGTTTGATTCTTTATGATTGTTTTGAGATATGAATATGGTGATATTAGAGTCATGCTAGTTGAGTAGTTGTGAATTTGAGAAATACTTGTTTGAAAGTTTGTGATTCCCGTAGCATGCATGTATGGTGAACTGTTATGTGATGAAGCTCGAGCATGACTTATTTATTGATTGTCTTCCTTATGAGTGGCGGTCAGGGACGAGCGATGGTCTTTTCCTACCAATCTATCCCCCTAGGAGCATGCACGTAGTACTTCGTTTCGATAACTAATAGATTTTTGCAATAAGTATGTGAGTTATGTATGACTAATGTTGAGTCCATGGATTATACACACTCTCACCCTTCCACCATTGCTAGCCTCTCTAATACCGCGCACCTTTCGCCGGTATCATACACCCACCATATACCTTCCTCAAAACAGCCACCATACCTACCTATTATGGCATTTCCGTAGCCATTCCGAGATATATTGCCATGCAACTTGATGACCCACAAGTATAGGGGATCTATCGTAGTCCTTTCGATAAGTAAGAGTGTCGAACCCAACGAGGAGCAGAAGGAAATGATAAGCGGTTTTCAGCAAGGTATTCTCTGCAAGTACTGAAATAAGTGGTAACAGATAGTTTTGCGATAAGATAAATTGTAACAAGCAACAAGTAACAAAAGTAAATAAAGTGCAGCAAGGTGGCTGAATCCTTTTTGTAGCAAAGCACAAGCCGGAACAAACTCTTATATAAGGAAAAGCACTCCCGAGGACACATGGGAATATCGTCAAGCTAGTTTTCATCACGTTCATATGATTCACGTTCGGTACTTTGATAATTTGATATGTGGGTGGACCGGTGCTTGGGTGCTGTTCTTACTTGAACAAGCATCCCACTTGTGATTAACCTCTATTGCAAGCGTGCGCAACTATAACAAAAGTATTAAGGTAAACCTAACCATATCATGAAACATATGGATCCAAATCAGCCCCTTACGAAGCAACGCATAAACTAGGGTTTAAGCTTCTGTCACTCTAGCAACCCATCATCTACTTATTACTTCCCATGCCTTCCTCAAGGCCCAAGTAATGGTGAAGTGTTATGTATTCGACGTTCACATAACACCACTAGAGGCTAGACAACATACATCTCATCAAAATATCGAACGAATACCAAATTCACATGACTACTAATAGCAAGACTTCTCCCTTGTCCTCAGGAACAAATGTAACTACTCACAAACCATATTCATGTTCATAACCAGAGGGGTAATAATATGCCTATAGGATCTGAACATATGATCTTCCACCAAGTAAACCAACTAGCATCAACTACAAGGAGTAATCAACAATACTAGCAACCTACTAGCACCAATCCCGGACTTGGAGACAAGAATTGGATAGAAGGGATGAACTAGGGGTTTTGAGATGAGATGGTGCTGGTGAAGATGTTGATGGAGATTGCCCTCTCCTGATGAGAGGAGCGTTGGTGATGACTATGGTGATGATTTCCCCCTCCCGGAGGGAAGTGTCTCCGGCAGAACAGCTCTGCCGGAGCCCTAGATTGGTTTCGCCAAGGTTCCGCCTTGTGGCGACGGAGTCTCGTCCCGAAAGGTTGCTTCTTAACTTTTTCTCGACGAAGGACTTCATATAGAAGAGATGGGCATCGGAGAGCCACCAGGGGGCGCACGAGGTAGGGGGCGCGCCCTAGGGGGGGCGCGCCCCCACCCTCGTGGACAGGGTGTGGGCCCCCTGGTCTTCATCTTTGGCAAGGATTTTTTATTATTTATTATAAGATATTCCGTGGAGTTTCAGGACTTACGGAGTTGCGCATAATAGGTCTCTAATATTTCCTCCTTTTCCAGCCCAGAATTCCAGTTGCCGGCATTCTCCCTCCTTATGTAAACCTTGTAAAATAAGAGAGAATAGCCATAAGTATTGTGACATAATGTGAAATAACAGCCCATAATGCAATAAATATCGATATAAAAACATGATGTAAAATGGACGTATCAACTCCCCAAGCTTAGACCTCGCTTGTCCTCAAGCGAAAGACGATAACGATAAATATGTCCCCTTGTTTAGAGGTAGAGGTGTCGATAAAAATAAAATACGGACATGAAGGCATCATGATTATTCTCACAACAGCAACATATATATATATATATATATATATATATTGTCATATAATTACTTATGTTCAAGTGATGATCTTTTCACAATGCAAAAGTATGAATCAGAAACTTTATTGAGATCCAACAAACTATAATCTCAGTCATTGAAGCAATTGCAATTTATCATAACATCAGAAAGAGTCTATGTCAGAGCTAAAAAGCAAGTCCACATATTCAACTGTCATCTAGTCCTTCATAATTGCTAACACTCACGCAATACTTGTGGTTACGGAGTTTTAATCGGACAGAAAGAAAGATAGGGGCTTATAGTTTTGCCCCACAACCTTTTACCTCGAGGTGAAGGTCAACAATAATAACTCATGCTTCCCTACATCCAATTAGATATATATATACACACACACACACACACACACACACACACACACACACACACATATATATATATATATATATATATATATATATATATATATATATATATATCAGGTTCTTTCCAACATGCTAGGCTTGCCAAAGGATAAAATGAAAAAGGAAAGGTGAAGATCACTTTGACTCTTGCATAAGGTAGAAGGTAATAATAAAGGATAGGCCCTTCGCAGAGGGAAGCAGAGGTCGCCATGCGCTTTTATGGTTGGATGCATAAAATCTCAATGCAAAAGAACGTCACTTTATATTGCCCCTTGTGATATTAACCTTTATTATGCAGTTCGTCGCTTTTATTACTTCCACATCACAAGATCATATAAAGCATATTTTTCCCACACCAATCAATCATACATATTTAGAGCAATTTTTCATTGCTTTGCACCGATGATAACTTACATGAAGGATCTTACTCAATCCATAGGTAGATATGGGGGACTCTCATGGCAAAACTGGTTTAAGGGTTTTTGGAAGCACAAGTAGTATCTCTACTTGGTGCTGAGAATTTGGCTAGCAAGAAGGGGGAAGCCAATCTCAACATGTTAGAGGATCCATGACAACATACTTTATCTTAGATATAAGAAAACATAACTCATCATGTTGTCTTCCTTGTCCAACATCAACTCTTTAGCATGTCATATTTTAATGAGTGCTCCCAAGCATAAAAGATGTCAATGATAATATATTTATATGTGAGACCTCTCTTTCCTTATTACTTTCTATTAAATGCAACGATGACCAAAGCTATGTCTGCCAACTCCCAACAACTTTTAATCATCATACTATTTCTATGTGAAATCATTACTCTCAATAAGATCAATATGAACTTCTGTTTCTTTTTGTTCTTTTTCTATTTTCTTTTCTTTTATTCACCCAAGATCATGGCAAAATAATCAAGCCCTTGACTCAACACTAATCTCTAATATATATAGCTCACAGACTCGATTACATAGAAGGATCATTAAGCAAAACTCAAAACTAGATCATGCCATAAACTTTATTCTACTAGATCAAGATAATACTAATAGGATCGAACTAAGAAAATGGTAAAGATAGGAGTTGTGATTGTGATACGATACCGGGGCACCTCCCCCAAGCTTGGCGGTTGCCAAGGGGAGTGCCCATACCCATGTGATTATGTCTCCTTCTTTGTTAGTGAAGAGGTTGGAGGTGATGGATAGTCGCACATCGAGCGTCAGAAGGTTGTGATCAAGTTGAAGGATGTCTTCTGTTGCCGGAGCTTGGTTCTCCGTGGCCTCTTTGATCCCTTCATCCTTGTTGATCTCCATGGGTTCTTCTCTCTTCAGCTCTGTCTTCATTAGCCAGGCATCTTTGTCACCATTGTTGGAGGAGGGGGATGACATGATGCCTAGCCTTGACAACCCTGACAGAGAACAACCCAAAACAAGAACATAGGAGATTTGCGTGATACGGGAGTCAAAACCTTCGAGAGTATAAATAATGAATTTTTACCGACCAAAATACGTATCGTGCAAGAAAACGGAGTCTGGAAGGCACACGAGGTGCTCACGACATAGGGGGCGCGCCCAGGGGGGTAGGGCACGCCCTCCACCCTCGTGGGGCCCTCATGTCCTTCCCGGACTGCTACTTATTTTTCTATTTTTCTAAATATTCCAAAACGGAGAAATATTGCCTTCAAAATTGTTTTGGAGTCGGTTTGCTTACCGTAACACATACGTATTCCTTTTCGGAGTCTGAAACGTTCCGGAAAGTGTCTCTCATGTATTCCTCCGGGGTTATGGTTTCAATAATATTGGTTTCAACATTTATTGGATTACCCGAGATATAATGTTTGATTCTTTGACGGTTTACCACCTTCGGATTTGTACCTTCAAAGTTGTTGATCTTTATGGCACCGGAACGATAGACCTCTTCGATAACGTAGGGGCCTTCCCATTTAGAGAGAAGTTTTCCTGCCAAAAATCTTAAACGAGAGTTGTATAGCAATACATAATCACCTACGTTAAACTCACGCTTTTGTATCCTTTTGTCATGCCATCTTTTGACTTTTTCTTTAAACAACTTGGCATTCTCATAAGCTTGGGTTCTCCATTCATCAAGTGAGCTAATATCAAATAACCACTACTCACCGGCAAGTTTGAAATCATAGTTGAGCTCTTTAATATCCCAATATGCCTTATGTTCTAGTTCGAGAGGTAAGTGACATGCTTTTCCATAAATCATTTTATAAGGAGACATACCCATAGGATTTTTATATGCAGTTCTATAGGCCCATAATGCATCATCAAGTTTCTTGGACCAATTCTTCCTAGACCCTATTGACAGTCTTTTGCAAAATTAATTTGAGTTCTCTATTACTCAATTCTACTTGACCACTAGACTGTGGCTGATAAGGAGATATTCTATGATTAACATTATATTTAGCAAGCATTTTACGGAAAGCACCATGAATAAAGTGTGAACCACCATCAGTCATTAAATATCTAGGGACTCCAAACCTTTGAAAAAATAACTTCTTTAAGCATTTTAATAGAAGTGTTATGATCAGCACTACTAGTTGGAATAGCTTCTACCCACTTAGTAATGTAATCAACAGCAACTAAAATATGTGTATATCCATTAGAGGCAGGAAAAGGTCCCATATAATCAAAGCCCCAAACATCAAATGGTTCAGTAACAAGTGAATAATTCATAGGCATTTCTTGACGTCTACTAATATTGTCAATTCTTTGGCATTCATCACAAGACAAGACAAACTTACGGGCATCCTTGAAGAGAGTAGGCCAATAAAAACCGGAATGCAATACCTTATGTGCAGTTCTATCTCCAGCGTGGTGTCCTCCATAAGCTTCAGAGTGACACTTGCTTAGGATCTGTTCCTGTTCATGCTCAGGTACACAATGTCTAATAATACCATCTACTCCTTCTTTATAAAGTTGTGGGTCATCCCAAAAGTAATGTCTCAAATCATAGAAGAACTTTTTCTTTTGTTGGCATGTCAACCTAGGTGGTATGACTTTAGCAATAATGTAATTAGCATAATCAACATACTTATAACATTTAATTGCTCATTAGGAAAGCTATAATCAATAGGTAGTGGGTCCTCAAGAACATTTTATAACCTAGATAAGTTGTCTGCAACGGGGTTCTCAGCTCCCTTTCTATCAACAATATGCAAATCAAATTCTTGTAGCAGGAGAACCCATCTAATAAGTCTAGGTTTAACATCTTTCTTTTCCATAAGGTATTTAATAGCAGAAGGATCAGTGTGAATAGTTACTTTAGAATCAACAATATAAGGTCTAAACTTATCACAAGCAAATACAACTGCTAAGAGTTCTTTTTCAGTAGTAGCATAATTTCTTTGAGAATTGTCTAGAGTCTTACTAGCATAATGGATAGCATTTAATTTCTTATCAGCTCTTTGCCCTAGGAAAGCACCTACAACATAATCACTAGCATCACACATAATTTCAAAGGGTAAATTCCAATCAAGTGGCTGAACAATAGGTGCAGAGACCAATGCTTTCTTAAGTATTTCAAATGCTTCTACACAATCATCATCAAAGACAAATGGTATGTCTTTTTGTAATAAATTAGTCAGAGGCCGAGAAATTTTTGAGAAGTCCTTAATGAACCTCCTAAAAAATCCGGCGTGAACAAGGAAACTTCTTATACCTTTGATGTCCTTGGGACATGGCATCTTTTCAATAGAATCAACCTTGGCTTTATCAACTTCAATACCTCTTTCAGAAACTTTATGCCCCAAGACAATACCTTCATTAACCATAAAGTGGCACTTTTCCCAATTCAAGACAAGATTAGCTTCTTCACATCTCTGCAAAACTCGATCAAGATTGCTTAAGCAATCATCAAAAGAAGATCCATAGATAGAAAAGTCGTCCATGAAAACCTCACAAATCTTTTCACAAAAGTCAGAGAATATAGCCATCATGCATCTTTGAAAGGTAGAAGGTGCATTACATAAACCAAAAGGCATACGTCTATAAGCAAAAGTACCAAAAGGGCATGTAAAAGTAGTCTTTGATTGATCTTTAGCCGACAGAGGTATTTGAGAGAAACCAGAATGTATAACCAATAGTGTGTATGTTTGCATGATCTTTCTAGCATTTGATCAATAAAAGGTAAGGGGTAATGATCTTTCTTAGTAGCCTTATTTAATTTGCGAAAATCGATTACCATCCTATAACTTGTAATAATTCTTTGCGGGATCAATTCATCTTTATCATTAGGAACAACAGTAATACCTCCTTTCTGAGGGACACGATGGACATGACTTACCCACTGACTATCAGCAACGGGATAAATTATACCTGCCTCCAAAAGCTTTAGTATTTCTTTTCTTACCACTTCTTTCATTTTAGGATTCAGACGTCGTTGGGGATCATGGACTGGTTTGGCATCTGCTTCCAAATTTATTTTATGTTGACAGAGAGTGGGACTAATGCCCGTAAGATCATCAAGAGTATATCGAATAGCAGCACGGTGCTTCTTCAGGAGTTTTCAATAATATTTCTTCTTTGTACTCTAAAAGGTTAGCACTAATAATAACATGATATATCTTGTTTTCATCAATATAAGCATATTTAAGATTATCAGGCAACGGTATAAGCTCGAACACGGGATCACCCTTGGATGGAGGAGGATCACTAGGAGGTATGGCAATAGAAGCAGGACCAATAATTTCATCCTTACTAGGCAATTCTTCTTCATGATGTTGTTTACTAAATTTAGAGAAATTAAACTCATGAGAAATATCATCTAAGCCAATAGTAACAACATTCTTTTCGCAATCTATCTTAGCATTAATAGTATTCAAGAAGGGTCTACCAAATATAATGGGACAAAAGCTATCTTGTGGGGAACCAAGAACAAGAAAATCAGCAGGGTATTTAGTTTTCCCACAGAAGACTTCAACATCTCTAACAATTCCCACTGGTGATATAGTATCCCTATTGGCAAGTTTAATTGTAACATCAATATCTGTATCTCAGTAGGTGCAATTTCATGCTTAATTTCTTCATATAAGGTAATGGTTATAACACTAGCACTAGCACCCATATAACATAAGCCATGATAAAAATGATCTCCTATTTTAACAGAAATAACAGGCACGCCTACCACAGGTCTATGTTTATCTTTAGCACAAGGTTTAGCAATTCTTGCAGTTTCACCGCAGAACTGAATAACATGCCCATCACTATTATCAGCCAAGAGATCTTTAACAATAGCAACATTAGGTTCAACTTTAACTTTCTCAGGAGGTGTATAAGTTCTAATATTGCTTTTACAAACCACAGTTGAAGCTTTAGCATGATCCTTTATTCTAACAGGGAAAGGTGGTTTCTCAACATAAGAAGTAGGAACAATAGGATCATTATAAGTGACAGTCTTTTCTTCAACTTTAATTGGTGCAGCTACTTTTACTTCTATGGGAGGATGATATTTAAACCACTTCTCCTTAGTGAGATCAACATAAGTAGCAAAAGATTCACAGAAAGAAGCTACTATCTCAGAGACAAGTCCATATTTAGTGCTAAACTTATGGAAAATATCGGTATCAATAAAAGATTTAAGACAATCAAACTTAGGTGTCATACCTGACTCGTTACCTTCGTCGAGATCCCAATTTTCAGAGTTGCGTTTGATTCTATCCAATAAATCCCATTTAAATTCAATATTATTCATCATAAAAGAGCCAGCACAAGAAGTATCGAGCATGGTACGATTGTTTTCAGAAAGCCGACCATAAAAGTTTTGAATAATTCTCACTCTTGGGAGCTCATGATTGGGGCATGAATATAACATTGATTTAAGCCACCCCAAGCTTGAGCTATGCTTTCTCCTTCGCGAGGCCAAAAATTATATAGATAATTGCGATCACGACGAACAAGATGCATAAGATAATACTTTTGATGAAATTCCAATTGCAATTTTCTATAGTTCCGTGATTGTCGGATCACAGGTTCCGGCAGACCCTTAAGGTTCGAACTCTGGGGTGCGCGCGGAGATCGAGCCCTCTAACTCTCCGTCTTGCAAGGATCTAAACTACTGCAAGAACAACACAAGAGACACAGGATTAATACTGGTTCGGGCCACCATTGTGGTGTAATACCCTACTCCAGTGTGGTGGGTGGATTGCCTCTTGGGCTGATGAGGAAGAACAATAAAAGGAAGAACAGCCTCGCGAGGGTCTGTTCTTGGCTAGGGGATGAACTACTAGGGGGACTTCGATCACCCTTCTCTCTCTCTCTCTAGATGCTAGACTCGATCCTAGCTCATTCCAATCTGCCTCTACTCTGTGGGTGGCTAGTCCTATTTATAGGCAAAGGCCATGGGCCTCTTCCCAAATATTGAGCGGGAAGGGCGCCAACAGTTGGCCAATTTAAAGGGGAACATCTGGTACACTTATCCTGACTAAAGATGGTCTTCGCCTGCCAAAGGCCCTGTGGTGACGCCGTCCTGGGCTCCATGGTGACCTCCTTCCCACCGTTGGACTGGTCTTGGTCTCGTTCCACCGAAATGGGTGCCTTTGCTTGATCCTCTCGCCTGCGCTTGCCCCCTTTGCACCAAAGAGGAAAGGGAGACACTACGCAGGCTGGCGCCCGCCGGGCACCCTTGGTCGTCATGGCCTGCGTCATGGGAACCTCGTGAGGTACCCGCCTTGATGTCTCCGCCTCCTCGCGAGCCAGCCTAAGGAGGCCGTGCTTGAGAAAGCTCCATGTCGTCCGCCTCGCGAGGCTTGGCCCCCCGCGAGGGTCTTGAACCTTGTGTTGATGAAGATGGGCCATGCTGGGCACCCATTTGAGCCACGCTGCAGGCCACATGCAGGCAAGTCTGGGGACCCCCGTTCCCAGAACGCCGACAGTAGCCCCCGGGCCCAAGGCACGCACGGACTTGGCCGTGCCGAGAGGCGAAAGGGCAAGGGCGAAGCGCCGCGGGCCCTAACAGCCTGTGGCCTCGGGCGCCGCGTGGCGGTTGATTGGACGTGGGCGTCTTCGTAACCGCACGAGTTGATAAGGGAGCGGCATCTGCCCTGGTTTTGCTCTTTCTGCTTTCTCCTGTTGCTGCTCAGATCCCCTTTCTTGCGCCTCTCCTTCCTTCCTCTAAATCTCCAGATCTGCTTCGACCGCGTGTCCAGAAGCCATGGCGCCTCGTCAGTCCCCGGCCGGAGCTTGGTACTTGTCTGCCTTCGAGTAGCCAAACGTATCGGAAGGGAGCCTCGCCCGGTTGCGCCGGATGGCGGCGGCGCAGGGCATCGACGGGGCGAGGGTGTTCAAGGCCGGCTCCGCCACCCCTGAGGGTCGAGGGAGCACCTTTTATCCACTCTTCGTAAGCTCCACGGCTTCTGGCCTGGTGCCTCCCTTCTCCGAGTTCTTCTTCTCTCTCCTCCGCCATTACAACTTACAAGCTCTGCATCTCCATCCCAACTCAGTCCTTCTCCTGGCGATCTTCGCCTATTACTGCGAGGCTCACGTAGGGGTGCAGCCCTCAGTGGCCTTGCTGAGCCACTACTTCTCCCTCTGGGTCTCCCGTGGTTCTCCTTCCGTACGCGCGAGCTTCATTGCGTACAATGGCGCCATTGCCATTTCGAAGCCCGGGAAAAGGATTAAGGGCTTCAGGAGCAAGTGGGTCTTGGCTGACGCTGGGCGCATTCACCCTCGGCTAATTTTGCCCACAGGGCTGCCCACGAGCTCCGGTGATTGGGGTCGAGCGGAGCTCACGGACCCCCGCGCAAAGCCGGTGTTGGAGAAGATGGACGCAGATCTGAGGCCGGCCAGCATGGTGGCGGTGAAGCTGACCGGCGCGTCGCTGCTGAGGGAATTCCTGGAGCACCAGCTGGCTCCACTTCAGCAGTACTCACCTCCGATGCGGAGGCCTCATCCGAGCCCCGCGGCCTTGGGTGACGAAGATCTGGCCGCGGTGCTCCAATCTCTGGTCGGGTGCGATGTGGCGAGGTTGGAGGGCGCTCCTACGCCCTTGTTCCGCCGCGACGACTGGGAACAGGTGGTGGAGTCCATGCCAGTCTTCAACGGGGACGGGCCCTTGCCCGCTGAAGCCCTCGAGGAACCAGTGGACGTGTCCTCCGACGACTCCAGCGAAGAGGAGGACGGAGAGGAGTGGGGGAACGGGCCTGACTCGGAGGCGACTGACGGAGAGTCGAGGGCTCCCCTCTCCCGGCGCAAGCCCCGCGCTCTCCGCCTCTCTCCGAGCGATGACGACGAGGATGATGACGTGCTGGGCAGCGGGAGCTCCCCCCGATCCCTAAGAAAGACAGGACCGGGCTGATCCCCCGCGGGTCTGCCCCGGCCCCGGGGCGTTCCGCGGACGCGCCTTCTGCTTTCGAGGTTGATCCCTCCAGCCAGCTTTCAGGCTTCAAGTTTAGCCGGAGGCAGCTTGAGCTCGCCGGTGACGACCCGTAAGTGCTTGACTCTTGTCTTTGTTTCTTGTTCTGCTGCGGAGGCTTGACGTCCGCGTCTCTTTGATAGGCCGGCGCCCGCGACGAAGAAGCTGAAGGGGGCTCCTAAGGTTCCATCCACGGCAGCGCCTCTACCAGCGGAGGAAGGTGCCCGCGACGCACGGGCCTCTCCTGCTCGGTCGTCCTCGCTAGGTTTGGCCGAGCTGGCTGGGGCGAACCCAGCCCCCATGGCCCAAGTGACTCCCGAGGTGCCTTTGCCTGCCGCCGCCACCATAGTCATCGGGGCGCAGCAGGCCCCACCTCAGGGTGCTACAGTTGTGCCACCGCCTTCTCCTCCTACTCCATAGACTGCTGTCTCTCCGACTCCTCCCGCCGTTCTGGATCGTGTTGCTGCCGAGCTGGACCGACTCCGGCAGGATCTTCTTGGCGCTGACCCTCGCTTGGTGCCCGGGCGCTTGGAGCTGGCTTCAGGATGATTCGCTCCGATGCTTCGGTTCGGGCGGCACTGGTCCAGGCCTCAACGGCTTGTGATGAGGAGAGGCAGGCTGCCCTTGAGGCGAAGGCTGCTCGTGATGCGGCCCAGGGGGAGGCGACCGACGTCCGTGGTCGCTGCAAGGTGCGGGAGGGTGAGCTGCAAGGCCTGCGGGACCAGCTCGCGAAAGAGGCCTGCCTTCGCCAAGAGCAAGAAGAGGGCGTGAAGGCTCGCGAGGCGGCCGTCGAGGTCCAAGAGTCCAAGCTCAAGAAACGCCGCGACCGCCTACGCGTGCTAGAGCAGGAGTTGGGGGCGAGGAAGGTCGAGCTGGACGACAATGCTCGGGTTCTTGCCGAGGACCGCGTGTCCTTCGCAGACATGGAGGAGAAGGCCCGAGCCTCGCTGAAGATGCTCTACGCCAGCGGCCTGGAGAGCCCGCTAGCTGGCGCCGAGGACGGCCCCGCCAAGCTGCTTCCCTTCCTGGTTTGTGCTCTTGAGGATGTCGCCCTCGGCCTTGGCCCCACGGCCGAGACTGAGGCGCATGTCCTGTCTTCTACAGCGCTGACGCGGGTCTTCACCCACATCCACCTTCGCGACCCCAACATCGACCTTGACAGCCTGCAGGAGCCAGTGAGCGGCGAGCGTGCTGCTGCCGCTGCCGAGGCCGTGAAGGGTCGCGCGCAGGCTCTGCTGGGGAAGTTCCGGGCCTTCAGCACCAAGCCGAAGCCAGGCGCTGCCGACCCTGCTGCTCCGTGAGGTGAAGCCACTCCACGCTGCTCCACCGTCATCTGGCGATTCCGTCGTGGCTCCTGTCCTATTTTCAATTCCTGCACATGTATCATGCCTCGGGGAGGCGTTTAAACTTGCATTTGGTGTCGAGATAACAGTATGGACTGTAATATTTGCTTCTGAATTCTTTGAATTTTACGCTATTCCTTCCTACTTGCTTATGTTCTACGCCGGCAGAGCCCGGCCCCGCGCGTACCTCACCCAGCATTAGCCCCGACCGGAAACCAGGACGGGACCAAAGGAGTGAGGGGCTACAGGACAAGTTAGGCTCCTAATTCGCGATGCTTAGGAGTCCCCCTTGGCGCACGAACAACAAGTAGGGAGGCGATCCTTGAAGTTTATGCTTTTCCTTCCTACTTGCTTAGGTTCTACGCCGGCAGAGCCCGGCCCCGCGCGTACCTCACCCAGCAATAGCCTTTCGGAACTAAGGAGTGAGGGGCTACAGGACCAATTAGGCCCCTGAGTCGCGATGCTCAGGGGTCCCCCTTGGCGCTCGAACAACAAGTAGGAAGGTGAGATGTGGGTGGATCTACCGTTCTACGTCTGAATAGCCCGGCCCCACGCGTACCTCAGCCAGCGTTAGCCTTTCGGAACTAAGGAGTGAGGGGCTACACGACCAGTTAGGCTCCTGAGTCGCGATGCTCAGGAGTCCCCCTTGACACTCAAACGGCCTTCGTACCTTGGCTCCACTCGGGGAGAGACGCGCGATGAACCAGGCCCGGGGGGGCCTGGCTGGGTGGCGTGCGTCTGGGCGTGACCCAGGCGCAGCCCCCGTGCCCAGCCCCCTCGCGCGGCACTCCCGGGGGGAGGCGTTACGATGAGGCTGGACTCTAAGCTCTGGGCTCCCTGAGGTTGATGCGGCCCGAGGGCCACCCTCAGTTGTTTATCACCAGCGTGGAGCATAGCGCTTCCGTATGTGTATGGGCATAGCCGCTCCTCGGCAGTGTCGTCAGCCAGCGCAGAGCATGGTGCTTCCACTGGTACGTGGGAGGGGGCTCCTCTCCGGGAGGAGCCCCCGGGGCGTGTACAGCCCCGCCCTGACACGTGGCTGGCACGGTAGGGCTTGGTGAGGTGTATCTGGGCACCCGTGAGCCAGTGCGGGACTCACGGGGCCCTACCTCTAGGCGGGTTGCGCCTGGCACTGGGCCTTATCTTGTGATGTGTTCCTGCAAATTGGGTTAGATGCCTACACTCTACGTCCTCGGGTCCCGGCCCTCGAGCTGGTCTCTGCCGTCGCTGGTATGCCAGGTCGTGATGCCATGGACAAGGCTAGAGGCTGAGGGCTGGAGAGCCAGTAAGAGCCCTGAGTCGCGATGCTGTGGTCGACATGAAGAAGAAAAGGTGCCGTGGACCGGCATCAACTAATCAAGCATGGTGGGTTGAATGCATAGCCGGAAGTAAATGCGAAAGGGATACACGCCGCTGGGTCTAGCCCGAGCGACTTGGGGATGATGCAACCCGAGGGGCGCCCCCAACAAAGTAAGCTAACGACACGAAATAAAAGGGATACATGCCGCTGGGATGGACCCACGCGGCCTGGGAATAATGCAGCCCTGGGGGGCGCTCCCAACTGAAAATGAAACTTGAAAGATGTCACCTGATGATGTTAAGGATGAAGCAGTGTTGGTGCAGCAGACTCGGTGGGCTGCGAAAGCCGATCCTCACGAGCCCCCAGGCCCTGGGGCCTCGGGAGGCTCCGGAGGCGCTGGTGGCTCCTCGCGGACCGTCTCCATCTCTGCCAGGGCTGCGGAACGCCTGGCCTCTTGAGCTTCCATGATGCCCCTCATGAGGCGCTGGTACGTGGCAGCCACGTTCCGCAAGCCGTAAGGCATGCGAACGTAGTTGTGGGGTGGACCCTCGCAGCGCCCCACTCGCGAGGGCCAGAGGCGCTCTAGCGAGGCGACTCGGTTGAGCCCTGGTACGTCGACGCAGACACGCAGCCCACCATCCTTGCCTGGATGGGAGACCACAGCTGGTAGGCGGCGGCCGCCTCTCATGACTCTTGACTCTTGTAGCTCCTGAATGGCTTCGCTGACGAACTCCTGTGGGTCTGGCTCCCCTTGCCTTACTCCTTCTTGAGGGAAACGTGCTTCGAAACACGCCTATATGTGGCGCCCAAGCGCCTCCCTCGTGACCTCGGCCAGGTCGGTGGCCCTCTAGGGGAGAGCCCCCGAGCCCTGCCTGAGGAGGGCGCCGGGTGCGCTTTCCTATGCGATGGAGGAAGGATCCCCTTGGGCAGGCACGGGCCCTGAGGGGCCTGCCTCCTGAGCGACCAAGCTGGACGATGTCTTCTTCTTCTTGGGGTGGTCTCCGGGAGCCCCCTGCTTCGTGATCCTGGTCTTCCAATGACGCAGCCTGAAAGGCTCGTTCCAGGGAACACACCGCGTCCTTCTCTTCACAGGGCACCGTGATGACTCCGCCGCTCCCTGGCATCTGGAGGACGTTGTAGCCATGGTGAGTCACGGCCATGAACTTGGCCAGCGCCGGGTACCCAAGGATGGCGTTGTACGGCAGGCGAATGTGAGCGACGTCGAAGTCGATGAGCTCGGTGCAGTAGTGGTCGCGCGCTCCGAAGGTGATAGGGAGGCGGACCTGCCCGATCGGGACCGTGGAGCCGTCAGTGACTCTAGAGAAAGGCTTGGTCGGCTGAAGCTGGTTGTAGGGCCCTTGGAGATTGTTGAATGTTTCCACGGACAGGACATTGAGCCCTGCCCCGCCGTCGATGAGGGTCCTGGTGACCACCATGTTGCTGATGATTGGGGAACAAAGCATCGGGAGGACTCCGGCCGTGGCTGCACACTTGAGCTGATCCGCTGAGCTGAACGTGATGGAGCATGATGACCACCTGAGAGGATGTGTGGCTTCGAGCTTGGGGGGACTGCATTTACTTCGCGGGCGAACTGCTTGAAGATGCGCTGAGAGGCTGGGGCTTGAGCTCCGCCCAGGATGCAAGCGATCGCGCACGGCTCCTGGAAGCCCCCAGCCTCCTCGTCCTGGTGGCGGTCCTCGTTTCTTCTTGGATGCGGCGACAGTGGAGGGAGGCCTGCGTTACCTTGCGGGCGATCCTCGCGAGGCTGATCCCTCCAGTCTCCCTCGCGAGGCGGGTCTTGCCAGCGGTCCTCGCGAGGTCGATCGCGCCACCCTTGGCGCCGGCCGCGGTCTTCCCAGCGCCCTGGGTTCCTTCCTCCTCCTCGACCATAGCCCCGGTCAACACGGTCGGGGCGACGGCCGATCCTTCCTTCTCGCACGGCTCGGAGCTCTTGGCATTCGTTGGTGTTGTGGGTGTGGAGGTCATGGTACACACAGTAGCGACTGCCCTTGGAAGACTCGGGCTGATCTCTGCCTCGCTTGGTGTCCGGTTCTGCCGCGAGCACGGCAGCCCCCTTGCGCTTCACATCCTTGGCCTTGGACTTCTTCTCTTCTGGGTCTGCGGCAGGCAGCTCGAGGAGGGAGAGACGCCCTTCCTCAGCCCTGGCGCACTTGGTCGCCAAGTTGAACAGCTCCAAGGAAGTGCACAGGTCTTCATGCATCGCCAACTCCTCCTTCATCTTGACGTCGCGCACGCCGTCGGAGAAGGCTGAGATGATGGCCTCCTCAGACACCCTGGGAATCTTGAGGCGTGCGTTGTTGAAGCGCTGGATGTACTTTTGCGGGGTCTCTCTAGGCTGCTGCTTGATGCGGCGCATGTCGCTCACGGCGGGTGGCCGATCACGAGTACCTTGGAAGTTGGCGATGAAGCGGGTGCGCATCTCGTCCGAGGAGGAGATCGTGCCTGGGGCCAGGTTCAGGAGACAGGTGCGGGCTCCGTCCTTGAGCGCCATGGGAAACCAGTTCGCCATGACCTTCTCATCTCCGTTGGCAGCTTCGATGCCCAGCTCATCCGCGGGGTTGGCCGTGCCGTCGTAGCGAGGAGGCAGGTCTGGCTTGAACTTGCCGGGCCACGCGACGCTGTGCAGTTCGGTGGTGAAGGCACGGCAGCCCGCCGTGGCCACGGGAGGCCTTGGGTGACGGAGGGCTTGATCCTGAAGGTCCCCGCGCACTGCAGCTGGGAGCAGCGCGGGGTCTTGACGTGCGGGAGCAGGAGCGTGGCCGCGACGTGGCGAAGCATGGAGCGCCCAGGCGGCTTCTTGTGGGCGAGGGACTTCTTGGCAGCTCTGCTCTTGCCGCGCCGATGCCTGGCGGAGCGGGTTCCAGCCAGGGGCCATGCGGCTTGCGGCCGGGGCGTCTTCTTGGTGAGGAGGCGGCTGGGCCGCCCCCGGAGCTTCGTCGCCCACGTGGGGCCGGGTGAAGTGCAGCGGAACGGACGGCGCAGGAGAGCCCCCCGCGGCGCGGACGAGCTCGGCGACGCGGTCGAGCCACTCTTCGTAGACGTCGTCGACGGGATGGTAGCGGAGGAGCTCGTTTGCCGCGATGAGCGCAGCTCGAGCCTCCATGGGTGCGCGGAGCGCGCGGGATGAAGAACCAGCTGGGGTGAGGGAGGGAGTAGCGGTGCGACCGTCTTGCCGCACGGAAGGATGCTGAGATGACTCTTGCTGCTCGTTCCCCGCCGGGCCGGTGGCGGCGTTGATGGCAGGCGACGGGGAACGGCGGGGACGCCCGCCGACGGGAGTTGTCTGGGCGACGCGGGAAGCGAGAGCGGCTCCCTCGTGAGGTCGATGCTCCCGCGGGCCCGACGAGCGTCAGACATGGACGCGATGGTCGGAGGAGAAACGGGCGGTGGAAGACGAATTCCGGCGCACCCCTACCTGGCGCGCCAAATGTCGGATTTCGGGTTCCGGCAGACCCTTGAGGTTCGAACTCTGGGGTGCGCGCGGAGATTACGCTTCCTACCTACCTGTACCCCTCCGCCTCGCAAGGATCTAGGCTATGGAAAACACAGCATAAGAGACACAGAGTTTATACTGGTTCGGGCCACCGATGTGGTGTAATACCCTACTCGAGTGTGGTGGTGTGGTGGATTGCCTCTTGGGCTGATAATGAACAATACAAGGAAGAACAGCCTCGTGAGGGTATGTTCTTGGCTGGGGCGATGAACTGCTAGAGGGGTTCAGTCGCCCTTCTCTCTCTCTCTCTATCTGATTGCCAATCAGTCTGTTTCTCGATCTGATTCGCCTCTGGGTGCCTCTAGATAGATGCCCCTACCCCGGGACTGGCTAGTCCTATTTATAGGCAAAGGCCCTGGGCCTCTCCCCGAATATTGAGCAAGAAGGGCGCCAACAATTGGCCATTTTGAAGGGGAACATCTGGTACACTTATCCTGACTAAAGTTGGTCCTCGCCTGCCAAAGGCTCTGGTGATGACGCGGGCTTGGGCTCCACAGTGACTTCATCCTTATCGCGGAGCTGGTCTTGGTCTCGTTGCACCGAAATGGGTGCCTTTGCTTGGTCCTCCCGCCTGCGCTTGCTCCCTTTGCACCAAAGAGGAAAGGGAGGATACTGAGCAGGCTGGCGCCCGCCTGGCGACCTTGGTCGTCATGGCTTGTGTCATGGGCACCTCGTGAGGTACCCCGCCTTGATCTCTCCGCCTCCTCGCGAGCCAGCCTGATGAGGCCACGCCTGAGGAAGCTCTGTGTCATCCGCCCCACGAGGCTTGGCCCCTCGCGAGGGTCTTGAGTCTGCCTTGAAGGAGACGGGCCGTGCTGGCCCCGCCTTGAGCCACACCGCAGGCCGCAGGCAGGCAAGTCTGGGGACCCCCGTTCCGAGAACGCCAACACTCTTATATAAGGAAAAGCGCTCCAGAGGACACATGAGAATATCGTCAAGCTAGTTTTCATCACGTTCATATGATTCGCGTTCGTTACTTTGATAATTTGATATGTGGGTGGACCGGTGCTTGGGTGCTGTTCTTACTTGAACAAGCATCCCATTTATGATTAACCTCTCTTTCAAGTATCCGCAACTACAACAAAAGTATTAAGGTACACCTCACCATAGCATGAAACATATGGATCCAAATCAGCCCCTTACGAAGCAACGCATAAACTAGGGTTTAAGCTTTTGTCACTCTAGCAACCCATCATCTACTTATTACTTCCCAATGCCTTCCTCTAGGCCCAAATAATGGTGAAGTTTTATGTAGTCGACGTTCACATAACACCACTAGAGGCTAGACAACATACATCTCATCAAAATATCGAACGAATACCAAACACATGACTACTAATAGCAAGACTTCTCCCTTGTCCTCAGGAACAAACGTAACTATTTACAAAGCATATTCATGTTCATAACCAGAGGGGTAATAATATGCATACTGGATCTAAACATATGATCTTCCACCAAGTAAACCAACTAGCATCAACTACAAGGAGTAATCAACACTACTAGCAACCTACTAGCACCAATCCCGGACTTGGAGACAAGAATTGGATACAAGAGATGAACTAGGGTTTTCAGATGAGATGGTGCTGGTGAAGATGTTGATGGAGATTGCCCTCTCCCGATGAGAGGAGCATTGGTGATGACGATGGTGATGATTTCCCCCTCCCGGAGGGAAGCGTCCCTGACAGAACAGCTCTGCCGGAGCCCTTGATTGGTTCCGCCAAGGTTCCACCTCATGGCGACGGAGTCTCGTCCCGAAAGGTTGCTTCTTAATTTTTTTCTTGATGAAAGACTTCATATAGCAGAGATGGGCATCGAAGAGCCACCAGGGGGCCCACGAGGTAGGGTGGCGCGCCCTAGGGGGGCGCCCCCCTCCCTCGTGGACAGGGCGTGGCCCCCTGGGCTTCATCTTTGGCAAGGATTTTTTATTATTTATTATAAGATATTCCGTGGAGTTTCGGGACTTTTGGAGTTGTGCATAATAGGTCTCTAATATTTTCTCCTTTTCCAGCCCAGAATTCCAGCTACCGGCATTCTCCCTCCTTATGTAAACCTTGTAAAATAAGATAGAATAGCCATAAGTATTGTGACATAATGTGAAATAACAGCCCATAATGCGATATATAACGATATAAAAGCATGATGCAAAATGGACGTATCACAACTTACCACCGTTCCGTTTGTTATGACATGTTTCATCATTGTCATATTGCTTTTGCATGATCATGCAGTTGACATCGTATTTGTGGCAAAGCCACCATTATAATTCTTTCATGCATCTCACTCTTGATTCATTGCGTATCCCGGTACGCCGCCGGAGGCATTCACATTGTGTCATATTTTGTTCTAAGTATTGAGATGTAATTTTTGAGTTCTAAGTAAATAAAAGTGTGATGATCATCATTTTTAGAGCATTGTCCCAAGTGAGGAAAGGATGTTGGAGACTATGATTCCGCCACAAGTCGGGATGAGACTCCGGACGAAAATAATAAAATAAAAAATAGGCCATAAAAAAGAGAGAAAAGGCCCAAATAAAGAATAAGATGAGAGAAAAAGAGAGAAGGGACAATGTTACTATCCTTTTACCACACTTGTGCTTCGAAGTAGCACCATGATCTTCATGATAGAGAGTCTCCTATGTTGTCACTTTCATATACTTGGCTTGTATATTCCAATGATGGGCTTCCCCAAAATGCCCTAGGTCTTCGTGAGCAAGCGAGTTGGATGCACGCCCACTTAGTTTCTTCTGTTGAGATTTCATGCACTTATAGATCTAGTGCATCCGTTGCATGGCAATCCCTACTCACTCACATTGATATCTATTGATGGGCATCTCCATAGCCCGTTTATACGCCTAGTTGATGTGAGACTATCTTCTCCTTTTTGTCTTCCCCACAACCACCATTCTATTTCACATATAGTGCTATGTCCATGGCTCACGCTCATGTATTGCGTGAAGATTGAAAAAGTTTGAGAACCTCAAAAGTAAACAATTGCTTGGCTTCTCATCGGGGTTGTGCATGATTTAAATATTTTGTGTGATGAAGATAGAGCATAGCCAAACTATATATTTTGTAGGTATAAATTTCTTTGGCCATGTTATTTTGAGAAGACATGATTGCTTTGTTAGTATGCTTGAAGTATTATTATTTTTATGTCAATATTAAACTTTTGTCTTGAATCTTTTGGATCTGAATATTCATGCCAGAATAAATAAAATTACATTGAGAATTATGCTAGGTAGCATTCCACATAAAAAAATCTATTTTTATCATTTACCTACTCGAGGACGAGCAGGAATTAAGCTTGGCGATGCTTGATACGTCTCAAACGTATCTATAATTTTTGATTGTTCCATGCTATTATATTATCTGTTTTGGATGTTTAATGGGCTTTATTACACACTTTTATATTATTTTCGGGACTAACCTACTAACCAAAGGCCTGGTGCAAATCGTTGTTTTTTTGCCTATTTCAGTGTTTCGCAGAAAAAGAATATAAAATGGAATCCAAATGGAATGAAACCTTCGGGAGAGTTATTTTTGGAACAAACGCAATCCAAGAGACTTGGAGTGGACGTCAAGGAAGCAACGAGGCGGCCACGAGGTAGGGAGGCGCGCGCCCCACCCTCGTGGCTCCACCGACTTACTTCTTTCACGTATATATACTCATATACCCTGAAAACATCCGAGAGCACCACGAAACCCTATTTCCACCGCCACAACCTTCTGTACCTCTGAGATCCCATCTTGGGGCCTTTTCCGGCGCTCCACCGGAGGGTGAATCGATCATGGTGGGCTTCTACATAAACACCGTAGCCTCTCTGCTGATGTGTGAGTAGTTTACCATAGACCTTCGGGTCCATAGTTATTAGCTAGATGGCTTATTCTCTCTCTTTGGATCTCAATACAAAGTTCTCCTTGATTCTCTTGGAGATCTATTCGATGTAGTTATTTTTGCGGTGTGTTTGTCAAGATCCGATGAATTGTGGGTTTATGATCAGGATTATCTATGAAAAATATTTGGTTCTTCTCTGAATTCTTATATGTATGATTTGATATCTTTGCAAGTGTCTTCGAATTATCAGTTTGGTTTGGCCTACTAGATTGATCTTTCTTGCAATGGGAGAAGTGTTTAGTTTTGGGTTCAATCTTGTGGTGTCCTTTCCCAGTGACAGGAGGGGCAACAAGGCACGTATTGTATTATTGCCATCGAGGATAAAAAGATGGAGTTTATATCATATTGCTTGATTTTATCCCTCTACATCATGTCATCTTGCCTAATGCGTTACTCTGTTCTTATGAACATAATACTCTAGATGCATGCTAGATAGTGGTCAACGTGTGGAGTAATAGTAGTAGATGCAGAATCGTTTCGGTCTACTTGTCATGGACGTGATGCCTAAGTACATGATCATGCGTAGATATTCTCATAACTATGCGCTTTTCTATCAGTTGATCGACAATAATTTGTTCACCCACCGTAGAATTTGCTATCTTGAGAGAAGCCACTAGTGAAACCTATGGCCCCCGGGTCTATTTTCCATCATATTAGTCTCCCGTCGACTAGCTATTTCTGTCCCGTTTATTTTTGCAATCTTTACTTCTCCATCTATATCATAAAAATACCAAAAATATTGATCTTATTATCTCTATCAGATCTCACTTTTGTAAGTGGCCATGAAGGGATTGCCAACCCCTTTACCGTGTTGGTTGCAACGTTCTTATTTGTTTGTGCAGGTACGAGGGACTTGCGTGTAGTCTCCTACTGGATTGATACCTTGGTTCTCAAAAATTGAGGGTGTCGATGTCAAAACCGGCGAATCTCGGGTAGGGAGTCCCGAACTGTGCGTCTAGGCGGATGGTATCAGGAGACAAGGGACACAATGTTTTTACCCAGGTTCGGGCCCTCTCGATGGAGGTAAAACCCTACTCCTGCTTGATTAATATTGATGATATGGGTAGTACAAGAGTAGATCTACCATGAGATCAGAGAGGCTAAACCCTAGAAGCTAGCCTATGGTATGATTGTTGTTCTGTCCTACGGACTAAAACTCTTCGGTTTATATAGACACCGGAGAGGGCTAGAGATACACAAAGTCAGTTACAACGGAAGGAGATCTTCATATCCATATCGCCAAGCTTGCCTTTCACGCCAAGGAAAGTCCCATCCGGACACGGGACGAAGTCTTCAATGTTGTATCTTCATAATCCAAGGGTTCGGCCAAAGGTTATAGTCCGGCTATCCAGACACCCCCTAATCTAGGACTCCCTCAGTAGCCCCTGAACCAGGCTTCAATGACGACGAGTCCGGCACGCAAATTGTCTTTGGCATTGCAAGGCGGGTTCCTCCTCCGAATACTTCGTAGAAGATTTTGAACACAAGGATAGTGTTCGGCTCTACAAAATAAGTTCAACATATTGCCATAGAGAGAATAATATTTACACAAATCAAATCTGCTGATGTATTCTGTAGCATGACATCACACCACGGCCAAGCCTTTATTCGAATCGTTTTACTGTCCCACCTCAGCGCGTTTGGCGAGGCGATTTCCTTGGCACGTCTTGTCGAAGCAGAGATCGTGTCCCCTTAATTTACGGGATTCTCATCAATACGGATGTGGGTAACCCAATCGTGCCCGTTGGTACGTTTCCTCGATCAAAGGCGAGTCTTAAACGGTCACGGGGAGGGCTCTTGGTATTCAACCTCTTATAAAGAGACCAAGGTCTTACTCCTTTCTTTTGATCTTAATCGATTTCGCCCTTCGCCTTGAGTTCCAACACCCAAGGCCCTAGATTTCAGGCGCTTCGGACCTTCGATGATGTCCGGATCCGACCTTCGAGGCCGATGGACGCCTTCCTCCGTTACAGAGGAGGACGTACTAAAGCTGAGAGAAGCCAGGTTCTTGACCAGCGAAATTTCGCATTGGCTGACTGCTCAAGGGCAGGTTGTCCCTACTCCTGAGCCTGATGAGAGTGTGGTATTTGTGTCTCACTTCCCCCGAGGGCTCTGCTTCGTGACGGATCCCTTCGTGAGGGGGCTCATGTTTTATTATGGGCTGGAATTTCACGACTTAGCTCCGGAGTCCATCCTCCACATCTCATCGTTTATCGTCGTGTGCGAAGCTTTCCTCCGCATTACTCCTCACTTTAGACTGTGGCTTAAGACCTTTAAAGTAGAGGCGAAGATGATCGAGGGACAGCACGCGGAGTGCGGAGGCGCTGTTATAAGCAAGAACGCTGACGCTCCATGGCCCGAGGGCTCTTCTCAAGAGGAGTTCTGCTTATGGCAACAAGGGTGGTTCTATATCACCGCTCCGAGGGGCACCAAGTGGGTGGCGCCGCCTGTTTTCCGCTCAGGTCCCCCGCCCCGACTAGCGTCATGGGTCAATAAGGGGCTGGACTGGGGGCCGGCAAAAGACGTGCCCCTATTGCAAGGCCGCATCCGAGATCTCCTAGAAAGAGATATCAGTCTGGTCGTGGTGATGCAGGTTATGTTAATTCGCCGAGTCCTGCCTTGCAAACGTTGCCCTCTCCGTCTATGGGAGTTCAACCCGGAGGGACCGCGAGCTCCCCAACACTTTCTTGGCATGACGCCCGTGGAGATGTGCAAATTGTTCTTCGGATCACAAGTGATGTGTCCGGATTCTACGGAGGACGCAGGACTAAGCTGCAATCGTCCGGATACTCAAGTAAGTAGCCCTGTTTCCGGACACACCATCCGTTCATTCATCACAACATCACCCTTAAAAGAGTTGTCTTTGAAACAGGAGTGGGTAGGGAAGGCGAAGTTAATCAGGTGTCTGGCCCCCCTTCCTGAGACCTCGCCGAATCCCGTGTTGACAAGGATGCTAGAGATCATGCCTTTGGAAGACAACGAGGAGGGGGACAAGGGAGCTACCGCCTCCTCGAAGGAGTCTGTTGGGAAAGGAGGAATCAAAAATTCCTCTACCCAGGGGAAGAAAAGGACCACCTCTGAAGACCCGGAGACCATGGTCTCAAAGCGGGGGAAGAAATCTTCGCCAGAGGGTCCTGCGCTGGGGGATACCTCGGCCGTACTGTGCCCCCAAGGGGATCAGCACTCCACTGAGCCGTAAGTAGAGAGGGGAGTTTAAAATTAGGAACACCCCTGTTTTATTCCTGAGGAAAATAACCGAAGTTTTACCTTGTAGTTCGGATCTCAACCCTTCTCAGTAGAGCTCATATTCGGGGGATCTTCTTCCGGAGATGATAGAGAGCGGAACGCCTCCCCTTGCTGTACTGCCTCACGAGGCGGGCGACCCCGAGGTGTCGTCACGGAGGGTTTCTCCGAATCCGGCAGGGCCAGAAGGCAGTCATATGGCCCCCCAAAGCCCTCCGTATCCGGCCTTTGAAAAAGGCCATCGGACGAGTCCGGCACCGTCCGGTGCACGGCTGGAGGAGCTGAAAGATCTCCACGGGCGAGCGTCTATCTCAGAAGAACACCGTACGTTGATGGGTACGGTGATTGAAAAGATTTCATCCGCGGAGAGCGGGTTGCACGAGGCCGTCAGGAGTTTACTGACAGGTTTTGAGGAAAGCGAAATGATGTACCTTTTGACAGTTCCGCATATATAAGATGCGTCCTGTGTAGATAGTAGCCCCTGAGACTCTGTGCGTTGTCAAGATTGACGGTGCGCAGAGGATCATAATCCCAGGTATAATATGTCGCCTTTCCTGTGTAGGTGGCGAAGTGTCCGGCGGCTAGCCGGACTGATGAATTTGCCAAACTAAAGCAGCAACTTGACGTGGCACATGCCGACATCGCGCTTGTCAACAAGCAGCTCAACGAGGCACAAGGTATGTAATATCTCCGGAGACACCTGGTAAGAGGAGCTTGACGCCAGTATCTTACAGTGTTTGCACTTGCTGCAGATGGGGCTGCCGCTGTGGAGGACCTTCGGGCAGAGCTTGCCCGAGCCAAGGAGCAAGCCAGAAAAAGCGATGTTGCTGCCCTAAAGGCGGTTGAGGAGTTGAAAGCCGAACAGGCTGCTCATTGCCAAAGCAAAAAGGAAATGGCCGAGATGGCTGCGAAGTTGAAGACTGCTGCAAGCTTCTTGAGAAAGAAGATCAGGCGGAGCGGACAGACCTGGAGAAGGCCATTACGGCGGCCAAGGATGCTCGTTCTGCGATGAGGGCGATGAAGGAGGAGTTGCGTCAGGCCGGAGATATCGCGGTTGGAAAGCCCTTTATGCTGCGGATGAAGTTCGGAGATCCTAAGTATGCTCCATTGGACCGGATGTGGAGTTTGGCGGACGACTATCTGGATTTGGCTGCGAGTGCTGCTGATGCGGCCGAACATTTTCGAGACCAGGAAGATAGCAAAGTGGAAAAGCTCTTCTGGTCACAGTTCCACAATCCAGAGCGTCCACTTCCATTAACCGATCGTTTGGCCGAATGGGCCGAACTGAATAGGTTGTCGCCATGAAGGATGTCGTGGATCATCTGTGGCCGGGGCGGCCAAAGCTGAACAGTTATTTTAGCTTGGTGCAGTGGTTCCTTGGTGCAGTGCCGCGTATCAATGCGATGACGAGGTCAGCATGCATAGGGGGCGCGCGGATGGCCCTTGCCCGTGTCAAGACATACTGGGCGGAGATGGAGGCCACCGCTGTTGCATCCCAAGACTCGGACGGAAGCCGAGTAACTGCCGAGTACTATTTTCAGGAAGTTCTGCAAGGTGCTCATTTAATAGAGACGCAGTGCTCGAAGGATACTATGTTCGAATAACATGTATTATTGTAAAACATTATTTTGATTGAATGTAAAAGCTTTTTATACTTGTGCCTTCAAGAATTAAAATACCTCCTGTGCGGCCGTTAATATATATGTGTATAAAACCTGAAAGATGGCAGTCGTCGGCTTCAGCCCCCACACATATAATGCGGGGGTGTTCGCAGAATGCGCATTTTCAGACTTGATCCAACGTCTTGGTCCATGACGGAGGTGATAGAGCAGCGAACGAGGCTACCGGACTATAATGCTTTATCACTTTCACTTGACCATAGGAGTTTGACAGTGAGGCTACTATATAGCCCCTGGTGGCGCCGCGCTCGCCCGAAATCGGGGCGCATGTGTGCCTGGCCGGGAAACGGCCCTTCGTTAATGCGGAGGAATCCCAAAGATTCCGATAGGTCATCGAGTGGTTGACCAGTCTCACGCTATATCATGACAGTTAGTTGTTGGCTTTCTCTACTGAGGTGCTCGCCTGGCTGAACCGGGGCACAATCGCAGTAGTTCTCCTGGTGCCGCCTTAGCCGATAGAGCGGAACGTAAGGCAGCAAAACACAGGAGCCGGGCAAACCCAACATTTGACCAAAGACATGATTCGGAGCTGATGCATATAAGGCCAAACTCGCGACACCGAACACTCCCTAAGGTATTCGGTCTTTATGAAAAGCGGGCTGAGCAGTGCCTCTGATAATAAGCCCCTGGTGTCCAGGTACATGCAAAATTCTGACGTGGCCACATGCCAAGACGCCAGCCTCCTCCTCGGTTAAACTGAGAATCTGGGGGATGTGTATCAACAAGATACAGTGAAAAAGGTTTATGCAGGGTCTTAATCTGAAAAGAATCCTGCCAACGGGTCCCCGCTGCATGTCTGCGCCTGTGTCTCCGTTCTGCCGTGTCCTGGACGGGCGTAGCGTGGTGTTCATCTATAAAAGAGAGGAACTTAGCTGAAAAGAAAAAGGGAAATGGAATAGTCGTGCGGAATGTATGTTGTATTAAATAAACAAAGTATAATTCAGGACGGTTAAAACTGAGCCTTATTGACGCTTATTTTACATATGCAGAGCCCCTTGTATAGGGGTTTATGGCTACTGAACCTTTACCAATTATATGTTTGCTCCGGACTCGCCTAGCCGTGCCCGAGGTCTTAATGACCTGTTAGATGCTTTTGTTGTTGAAGCTGTTTTAATGTGTGACTGTCAAGGCAGCCACATATTCTTCCGCGCGCGAGGAACACTCAATATTTCCCTTTAGTGAGATGATGCCTCGTGGACCGGCCATCTTAAGCGTAAGAGATGCATAATGCGCTATCGCATTAAAGCAGGCAAAAGCCTTGCGCCCCAGTAGTTCTTGATAGCTACTTGAAAATGGGACGATGTGGAAGGTTAGCTTTTCGCGGCGGAAGTTACTGGTAGAGCCGAACATAACTTCTAGCGGGATAGAACCTGTGCAATGGGCATCCATGCCAGGCGTTACTCCTTGAAAGGAAGTGTTGCTATGTGAATTTTTATTGGGTCCAACCCCATTTTGCGGATTGTGTCCTGATATAGCTGGTTTAGACCACTTCCGCCGTCCATCAGGACTTGTGTAAAGTGGAGTCGTTCGATTATTGGATCTAACACTAAGGCAGTCCAACCTTCGTTCCGGATACTTCTAGAGTAATCCTGATGGTCGAAGGTGATCGGTTTTAACAAGCAGTGGCGGGACTCCTTTGGGGTAGGCCGTATAGGCACCACTCTATTTTTCCTTTTTGTTACGTGAAGTAAGTTCACTGTTTTGACATCGAGTGGGAAATTCTTTTGTTTCCCGGTGCTCTGATTGTGGGGTTCGTCATCGTCCTCACTTGGTGTGTCGAGCCCCTTATGTTCGGCGTTGAGTTGGCCGGATTGCTTGGAGACCCAACATTCTCTGTGGGTATGGTTTGCAGGTTTCCTGGGGGTGCTATGGATTTGACATATCTTATCCAAGATTTTGTTTAGGTTAGATAGCTCATCCCTGTTATCCTTGAGGGGCAGCTTTTTCTGATTCTGCCGAGAGCTTTTGAATCCGGCGTTGACTGTCGTGCTCTTCGAGCTGCTTTCCTTATTCCGGCGCTGTTCCTTACTGCGTCGTGGTTTCCCGTTTCCATGCCTGCCTTCGGATGTACTTGGGTCGCTGGCGCTGCATCTTGCCAACCAGCTATCCTCTCCCGCTCAAAAGCGGGTCATGAGGCTTGATAATGCGGCCATTGTTCTTGGCTTTTCTTGGCCGAGGTGTCTGGTGAGCCATTCGTCTCGAACGCTATGTTTGAAAGCTGCTAAGGCTTCGGCGTCCGGACAGTCGACTATCTGGTTATTTTTAGTAAGAAATCTGTTCCAGAGTTTCCAGGCTGACTCTCCGAGCTGTTGAGTTATATGACTTAGATCGTCTGCATCCGGAGGTCGGACATAGTTTCCTTGAAAATTTGCCCGAAAAGCCTGCTCGAGCTCTTCCCAACTTCCAATGGTGTTTTCGGGAAGGCCTTTAAGCCAATGCCGGGCTGGCCCTTTGAGCTTGAGAGGTAAGTATTTTATGGCGTGGACGTCGTCTCCTCTGGCCATGTGTATGTGGAGGATATAATCCTCAATCCAGACTCCAAGGTCTGTTGTTCCATCGTACGCCTCTATGTTTACAGGCTTAAATCCCGCTGGAAATTCATGGTCCAGCACCTCATCAGTGAAACAGAGGGGGTGTGCGGCACCCCTGTATTTGGGTGTGCCGTGTTGTTCGGAATTTGTTGCGTCGCATTGCTTACTAGAGCTTGCTTTCTTGGCCCGTAGAGAGACCTGGTTAGGCCATCCTTTTGATGTGAATCCTTAGGTGGATCGCGTGTTGGTTTTTGTGTGTCGCCATATGCCGTTCTATGTTGGCCATGGGGTCGTCTATCTCATCGGGTGGCTTCCTTATTTTTTGGTTTTGGGGGCTCTAGGGCCTCCTCATCAAATTCGGGCAGTAGCTTTCGCTTCGGGTAGCTCTTTGTGTGGCGACTATCGCCGTATTTGTCTGAGGTGTTGAATACTTTGCTCCATCTGATTTTGAGTCCGTCTTCCGCGGTTTTGAGCTTCCGCTTCTGCTTTTTCAGGCTACGCACCGTGGCGGCGAGGCGTTTGTGCAGGTTTTCCTGTTCTAGGAGCTTGTCCGGTGTGAGGTCGTTCGGACTATTATCTTCACCGAGGACGGGTTGTGCGGTTTGTTTATCCAAGTTGTCTTGTTCGGACGGTTGCTCGATGGCATGTTCGTCGAGCGCCGGTTCGCCCTGCTTTGTGGCTGGGTCCGTATGGCTGCTGTCTCTGTGGAGGCGGGGGTTGGAGTGGCGCTTTCGTCGCCGCTTTGACTGCTTTTCAAGGTAAGGATCCCTCGTTGCGTCCCTTTGTTCCTCGTTGTCGCTTCCTTTAGGTGTGTCCACCAGGTATACATCGTGAGATGAGGTGGTTGTCCAGTGCCCTATAGGCGATGGTTCTTGTTCGTCTCCTACATCGTCGTCCATACCGTCGATGTCTTCGGAGTCAAAGTCCAGCATGTCGGTCAAATCGTCAACAGTGGCTACGAAGTGGGTGGTGGGTGGGCGTCGAATTTCTTCATGGTCCACTTCCCAACCCAAAGGACTACCCCAAAGGACTACCCCAAAGGACTCTCCTGTCAAAGAGAGAGACCTTAGTGAATTTAGAATGTCATCGAAGGGCGAATGTTGAAAGATATCTGCGGCGGTGAATTCCATGATAGGCGCCCAATCAGATTCGATTGGCAGGGGCGCGCATGGCTCGGAGTCCGAAGGAGAGTCCGGCACCTTGGAGTCACAAGTTTCGCAAAGGATAAGGCTGGTGTTCGGCTCGATCGCCATAGAGATTGCAGCCCCCGAGGCGGGGTCCAGCCACCCGTCCTCGATTGGCGCAGTCGGCTCCGAGCTAAGAGCGGACACGGGTGTGGCCTCCAGGGCATTGTTCGGTGGCAGAGTTAGGTCATGCCCATCGTGACAGTGCGGCGCGCCCGGCTGTGGCTCAAATCCGTCGAATATCAAGTCTCCGCGGATGTCAGCCGTGTAGTTCAAGCTTCCAAATCTGACCTGATGGCCAGGGGCGTAGCTTTCAATCTGCTCCAGATGGCCAAGCGAATTAGCCCGCAGTGAAAAGCCGTCGAATACGAAGATCTATCCGGGGAGAAAAGTCTCACCATGGACCACATCATTGTTGATGATCGGAGGAGCCATCGGTCCTAAAGATGACGACACACAGGAACTCTTAATGAAAGCACCAATGTCGGTGTCAAAACAGGCGGATCTTGGGTAGGGGGTCCTGAACTGTGCATCTAGGCGGATGGTAATAGGAGACAAGGGACACGATGTTTTTACCCAGGTTCGGGCCCTCTCGATGGAGGTAAAACCCTACTCCTGCTTGATTAATATTGATGATATGGGTAGTACAAGAGTAGATCTACCACGAGATCGGAGAGGCTAAACCCTAGAAGCTAGCCTATGGTATGGTTGTTGTTCTGTCCTACGGACTAAAACTCTCCGGTTTATATAGACACCGGAGAGGGCTAGGGTTACACAGAGTCGGTTACAATGGAAGGAGATCTTCATATCCATATCGCCAAGCTTCCCTTTCACGCCAAGGAAAGTTCCATCCGGACACGGGACGAAGTCTTCAATCTTGTATCTTCATAATCCAAGAGTCCGGCCAAAGGTTATAGTCCGGCTATCCGGACACCCCCTAATCCAGGACTCCCATAGAGGGAAATACTTACGCTACTTTGCTGCATCACCCTTTCCTCTTCAAGGGAAAACTAACGCATACTCAAGAGGTAGCACAGCCCCCGAGACGCTCGTCGGGTGGCAACACCAGATCAGGGGATCGATGTGCCCATTTAATATTTATAAATAATGAGTGTGAAGCCTAGTAGCCCCCGAGGCTTAATGTGGGCACGGGTGGCCGAATTAAGGATCGATATCCGTTTGACAGAAAATTTTGTTGTGTTTAACACAAACTTCTTGGAAAGAGAATAAAGATCTCTTAAAGGAGCTTAGAGCTGGTCGAAATCCGAGCTCGACAAGGTAGGCCCCAAGGGGTTTAAAAGATGGATTGCAGTAAATGGATGTTACTCGCAATTTTTATGCGTAATTATTCTATGTATCCAAGTACTTTACATCATGAATGCCAGGATCCGCATTATACAACACCTTGTTGACCGACCATCGGCTTCAACCTCATCGGCTAGTGGTTGGGGAGTGTTTGTCCTACTTTATAAAGCCTTTACAAGGGCAAAGGTTTACGACAAACAAGGCAATCCGGCCATATGGTATTATAAACAAAGGTATGTGGAGAGAATGCTATACTAATATTTGATGTAAGAAACATCTCCCAAAGAAAATAATCCCGCTTCGGTTCCTTTGTTTGGGTTGTCATGATGACCATGATCATGAAACCTCAACTCCGACCGATGCAGGAGAAAAATATTGAGGATTTAGTTCGACCAAAAAAATTACTTCCGTCGTTGCCGACCAATTATATTCTTTAAGATGGCTAGCTTTCGGCTTCTCCCAGTTTAAGGTACTAAAACGGATGACCCGGAAGTAACAATCGCATAGGTGCTCCCTTTACCTCCTAGGCGAACAACCTGGAACGTAGGGGTAATCACAGGAGCCAGGCAACCCATCTTGGCCGAAATCTTAAGTCAAATTGATGCATACTTATGCCTTTATACCGATGATTACGCAAGGCGCCCTTGTATATTAAATATAAATGCCGATGATAGATTTATTTTGACTATGTTGCGACCGTTTATCAGTTGAAAGTATCCCATCGTCGGCTTACACCCCCTTGTAGATGCTACGTAGGGTGTTTCCGCAATAACAAACAACCCTTAGCTGACGTCTCAGTGCCCGAAGGCGGTTGTGTTAGCAGAAATGAGGCAATCAGATACGCAGGCTTTATAACTTTCACTTAGTCATAGGAGCTTAAAGTTGGGAGTCCATCTACTAACCCTTGGTTAGTGTTCGGCGATAGCTGAGGTCAAGCCGTAAACACCTCGGCCAATGTTATGAACGACCCGTCATTTAACACAGTCATCGGATCGCTGACCAGTTTACACTTATTGTGACAATCAGTTTTCGGCTTTCTCCACTAAGGTGCTTAACCACACAAGCTGGAAGCACAATCGCAGTGGTTCTCCTATTGCACACCTAGCTGAACAAAGCGGAACATAGGAGGCAAGCACAGGAGCCGAGCAACCCAACTATTAACCAAAGACACAATTCGAAACCGATGCATATATAGCATCCGAGAATGTTTTTGCAGAATCTCTAAAGGTGTCCGACGTTGCACTACGAGACTTATGCTGGAAACACACCAATAGTTTAAAAGTGTTGTAGGCTCGAAAAGCCAAAAACTTATGTAAAAGCTTGACGTCTGAACTAAACCGAGATTTTGGTGCCAATCCGGAAATTGGTCTTTTTTTTTAAAAAAAATGTGCTTCTGTCGTGCTTTGACATGACACATCTGATCTCAAGACATCAAAAGGGCCAGCCTACGGCTTTAAGCTCCTTATCCAAAAGGCAGGGTGCTTCTCCGAGGCTAGTTTGGTGAACTAAACTCGACCGACTTTAGAGAGAAGCTAGGCTATCCAGCTATTGACCATACACTCGAGTCGAAAAAGGAGTGGTAGAAAAATACTTTGCAACGACCAAGAAGAAAACACATTATTATAGAACGGCTCGTGTAAATTTTAAGAGTCCCCAGTTAACATGGGTAAGGGGAGTTTATTTTAACGAACAAGGTATGTGAGCATGGTCGAACTGAACACAAGTTAAAAATTTAAAACTTTGAGCATGAAAGCGACTTACCTGGTTAATGTGTTCGGCATTGATGACGTGGTCCGAGCTTGATGCGGGACAAGGTTCCATCCCCCAAGCCGGTCCTGAGGTGGCGGAGCAAAGAGCTCGGCACTCCAAAGTGCTGACATAGCACGGCCAATGCAGGCCGGCAGAGTGACGCTGAAGTCCCTGGCGTGGGTTAATGAAGTATTGACGAAGCCCCCCATCTAGTCGAGGTGACGCGGTATGTCTGTATGCGAGGTGACAACACTACCCGACCCGAATCATTTACTTGTGCACACAAAATACTGCAAACCGGAGATAATAATGATAATAATAAATTTAAAAAATGTTGTTGCATAATAAATAATTTATGCAAAGTGAGTAATAAAAGAAATATGGCATGTGCACCGAACGCTCGATGAGGTAGAGCTCTCTCGGCGATGCCGAAGTCCCTGAGGCAACCGAACACGTCGGTATGGCAACACGACCAACAAGGTGATCACGCGAGCCGATTTACGTCGATTGGGATGACGGTGTCGGCTTGCCGAAGAGACCACGTGATGCAGTCGAAGTCCATTACCTACACATGTAAAATAATGCAAGCCAACAATAATAATATAAATATATAAAAATCCTTGCGTAATAAATTTACGCATGATAATTTATTTAAAATTATGTGGCCTGGCGCCGAAGTCAATGTCGATGTGGGGCGTCGGCATGATGTGGTAAAGGCGTGGCAAAGCCTAAATTCACATGTCGGTCTGAGTTCCGGATGCGGCGTTCGCCGAACTATGTACAGAAACTGACTGAACCACTACGCGACCATCGTTAATGCGGCCGCCATTTGATAGACCCGTGTATAGATGATGGAACAAACCAGACTAATAATTCCTTGGGAAAAATAAACCCAAACAAGCAAAAATTGCTAGGATTAATAGCACCTGGTTTATTTGTTGTATCAGAAGGAAGAAAAGTGGTTTCCAAAATTGGGACTCGATCCATACATCCATTGCCTGATGGGCGGTGAAGAGACGGCATGGCGATGCTGGTAAAGGTTGGCTCGCCGAGGCAGAGCCCCCGGTCCAGCTAACGTGACGAAGCTGGTCGGCTTACGACGCCGAAGTGTCCGGAGTAGGTTGATGAAGGGATGGCGAAGCCCCCGGTCCAGACGAGGTGACGGAGCAGCTTGGCAGGGAGACGTTGCAGCCGCCATGTCAGCCGAGGTGTTGAAGTAGTTTAGCGTGATGGACATCGGCTTGAACAAGCAATGGTGCGGCCATGCCGATGCAGGTCCTAACTCATGATGTGGTCAATGCCAGCTTGATGAAGTGACCGTGTGGCGATGCTGATGTGCCCGCTCCGTGTAATCCGTGGGGCGGCGAGGTTGGTGATGACTTATCCTTTGTGATGCTGAACTCTTGTTCGGCTTGCCGAGATGATGATCCGAAGAAGTTGAGCTCGGCTCAACAAAACGACGACGTGTCTACCGCAGGTCGGAAGCCATGGAGTAATGTTGTCGGGCTGATTTGACACCGGCGCGATGGTGAAGATCATATCGGAAAAGACTTTAAAGTTAGTGGGATGTGTTTGGGAACAAAACACAATACCACATACAAAACTTCTTTCAAAAAGGATGTCCGAAATCCCGTTCATAAAAAAGATGAACTCGAGTCGGATTCGTTCTTGCGTAGAAAACAGATCTGAAAAGTGATGCACTAATGGGAAGGTTCCCAGAGTTTGGACGGTCGGATGGAGCTGAAATTTTGAGGGGTAGTAGATATAGGAATTCCGCACCTGATCAGCGGTTGGATCTTCCAAAGTACTTCCGAGCTAGGTGTTGGACACCATGCTCCAAACTTGTCCAGATTCACGTCCAAATTCGACAGGGCTCCGGTATATCGGAGACCGACGGAGATTGCTCCATAGGAACGCGACGAAATTTTACAGTGTTGCTGTAGAGTCAATTTCGCACAGTTCCAATGAAGGAATCGTCAAAACGATGCTCGACGAGGTGGTGGTAGCGGATACAAGTTTGCTGTTCGGAAAAATAGCACAGTCGCCCGAGGGCAATGTTGACGTTGGGCCCCCGAGCTCCATGGATGATTCCTCCAAGATCTTGATAGAGATAGGAGTTGATGTTGATGAAGGCCCTCGTCCGAACATGATGATTGGAGGTAGGGCACAGTCCTCGGTCAAGCCAAGGTGACCAGTCGAGTCGGCGACGAAGACGCCGACGTCGCAGTTGATCTGTAGGCGAGCCATTGATCCTTTTGCCGAGCACACAGCGGAACTCTCAATGAAAGCACCATTGTCGGTATCAAAACCGGCAGATCTCGGGTAGGGGGTCCCGAACTGTGTGTCTATGGATCGATGGTAACAGGAGGCGAGGGACACGGTGTTTACCCAGGTTCGGGCCCTCTCTAAGAGGTAAAACCCTACTCCTGCTTGATTATATTCAATGTGTATGATTACAAAGTTGATCTACCTCGAGATCATATGTTGTGGTCTAAACCCTGAGGGTATGATGAATAATCTCATGATGCCCTATCGACTAGCCTGGCCTCGGCTTATATAATGTACCAGAGGCCTAGGATAATATGAGTCCTAGTGGAATACGTCGGTGGAGAGGAGTCCTTGTCTTGATCACCAAGTCTTGTGGAATCTTCCTCGTGTATACATCGACTGTCCGAACTGGCCCATGAGCAAATGGCCATGGGGGTCCTCGGCCCAATCTAACTGATGGGGAGACGACATGGTGAGTATCCCCCTAGTCCAAGACACTGTCAACCACCGCGGTAGGGTGTTTGTCGTTGTTGGTCTCACCGACAATTCGCAACCTCAAAGTCACAAAGATGTTGGTTGATGGCGGGGCCGAGTTGAATCTTATTTCCTCAAAGATTATCAGCAAGCTCCAGATTGTTGGAAATATGCCCTGGAGGCAATAATAAAAGGATTATTATATTTCCTTGTTCATGATAATTGTCTATTGTTCATGCTATAATTGTATTGTTCGGAAATCATAATACATGTGTGAATACATAGACCACAATGTGTCCCTAGTAAGCCTCTAGTTGACTAGCTCGTTGATCAATAGATAGTCATGGTTTCCTGACTATGGACATGGGGATGTCATTGATAACGGGATCACATCATTATGAGAATGATGTGATGGACAAGACCCAAACCTAAGCATAGCACAACAAGATCGTATAGTTCGTTTGCTAGAGCTTTTCTGAATGTCAAGTATCATTCCTTAGACCATGAGACTATGCAACTCCCGGATGCTGTAGGAGTGCCTTGGGTGTATCAAACGTCACAACGTAACTGGGTGACTATAAAGGTGCACTACAGGTATCTCCAAAAGTATCTGTTGGGTTGGCATGAATCGAGACTGGGATTTGTCACTCCGTATGACGGAAAGGTATCTCTGGGCCCACTCGGTAAGACATCATCATAATGAGCTCAATGTGATCAAGGTGTTGTTCACGGGATGATGTGTTATGGGAACGAATAAAGTGACTTGCCGGTAACGAGATTGAACAAGGTATCGGTATACCGACGATCGAATCTCGGGCAAGTATCGTACCGATAGACAAAGGGAATTGAATATGTGATTGATTAAGTCCTCGACATAGTGGTTCATCCGATGAGATCATCGAGGAGCATGTGGGAGCCAACATGGGTATCCAGATCCCGCTGTTGGTTATTGACCGGAGATCGTCTCGGTCATGTCTGCATGTCTACCGAACCCGTAGGGTCTACACACTTAAGGTTCGGTGACGCTACGGTTGTTAAAGATATTAATATGCAGCAAACCGAAGGTTGTTCGGAGTCCCGGATGAGATCCCGGACGTCACGAGAGGTTCCGGAGTGGTCCGGAGGTAAAGAATTATATATAGGAAGTGTCGTTTCGGCCATCGGGAATGATCTAGGGGTCGCCGGTATTGTACCGGGACCACCAGATGGGTCCCGGGGGTCCAACGGGTGGGGCGACCCATCCCGGAGGGCCCTGTGGGCTGAAGTGGGGAGGGAACCAGCCCATAGTGGGCTGGTGTGCCCCCCATGGGCCTCCCCCTGCGCCTAGGGTTGGAAACCCTAGGGCAGGGGGCGCCCCCACTTGCCTTGGGGGGCAAGGCTCCCCCTGGCTGCCACCCCCCTGGAGATGCATCTCCAGGGCGGCGCCCCCCCTCTAGGGGGCCTATATAAAGGGAGGGAGAGGGAGGGCAGCCGCACCCTGCAGCCTTGGCGCCTCCTTCTCCCCGTTACACCTCTCCCTCTCTCCGTAGTTGCTTGTCGAAGCCCTGCTGGAACTCTGCTGCATCCACCACCACGCCGTCGTGCTGCTGGATCTTCATCAACCTCTCCTTCCCCCTTGCTGGATCAAGAAGGAGGAGACGTTATCCCGACCGTACGTGTGTTGAACACGGAGGTGTCGTCCGTTCGGCGCTGGTCATCGGTGATTTGGATCACGACGAGTACGACTCCATCATCCACGTTCTTCTTGAACGCTTCCGTTGCGATCTACAAGTGGTATGTAGATGCTCTCCTATCCCCTCATTGCTAGAATACTCCATGGATAGATCTTGGTGATGCGTAGGAAAATTTTAATTTCTGCTACGATCCCCAACAGTGGCATCATGAGCTAGGTCTATGCGTAGTTTCTATGCACGAGTAGAACACAAAGTAGTTGCGGGCGTCGAATTGTCAAATCTTCTTGCCATTACTAGTCCTATCTTGGTTCAGCGGTATTGTGGGATGAAGCGGCCCGGACCAACCTTACACGTACGCTTACGTGAGACCGGTTCCACCGACTAACATGCACTTGTTGCATAAGGTGGCTGGTGGGTGTCTGTCTTTCCCACTTTAGTTGGATCGGATTCGATGAACAGGGTCCTTATGAAGGGTAAATAGAGATTGACAATTCACGTTGTGGTTTTAACGTAGGTAAGAAACGTTCTTGCTAGCAACCTATAACAGCCACGTAAAAACTTGCAACAACAATTAGAGGACGTCTAACTTGTTTTTGCAGCAAGTGCTTTGTGATGTGATATGGCCACAAGTTGTGATGAATCATGTATGTGATGTATGAGATGATCTTGTTATTGTAATAGGAATCACGACTTGCATGTCGATGAGTATGACAACCGGCAGGAGCCATAGGAGTTGTCTTTATTTATTTATGACCTGCGTGTCAACTTAAATCGTCATGTAATTACTTTACTTTATTGCTAAATCGTTAGCCATAGTAGTAGATGTAATAGTTGACGTGACAACTTCACGAAGACACGATGATGGAGATCATGATGATGGAGATCATGGTGTCATGCCGGTGACGACGATGAACATGGCGCCCCGAAGATGGAGATCAAAGGAGCGAAATGATGTTGGCCATATCATGTCACTATTTGATTGCATGTGATGTTTATCATGTTTTTACATCTTATTTGCTTAGAACAACGGTAGCATAAATAAGATGATCCCTCATTAAAATATCAAAAATGTGTTCTCCCTAACTGTGCACCGTTGCTAAGGTTCGTCGTTCCGAAGCACCACGTGATGATCGGGTGTGATAGGTTCTTACGTTCGCATACAACGGGTGTAAGCCAGATTTACACACGCAATACACTTAGGTTGGATTGACGAGCCTAGCATGTACAGACATGGCCTCGGAACACGGAGGACCAAAAGGTCGAACATGAGTCGTATAGAAGATACGATGAACATGGAGATGTTCACCGATGATGACTAGTCCGTCTCACGTGATGATCGGACACGGCCTAGTTGACTCGGATCATGTATCACTTAGATTACTAGAGGGATGTCAAATCTGAGTGGGAGTTCATTCATTAATTTGAATAGATGAAATTAATTATCATGAACTTAGTCTAAATCTTTACAATATGTCTTGTAGATCAAATGGCCCACGGTAATGTCACCCTCAACTTCAACGCGTTCCTTGAGAAAACCAAGCTGAAAGATGATGGCAGCAACTATTCGGACTGGGTCCAGAACCTGAGGATCATCCTCATAGCAGCCAAGAAAGATTATGTCCTAGAAGCACCACTAGGTGAAGCACCATTCCTAGAAAACCAGGACGTTATGAACGCCCATCAGTCACGTACTGATGATTACTCCCTCGTTCAGTGTGACATGCTTTATAGCTTAGAACCGGGGCTCCAAAAGCGTTTTGAGCAAGACGGAGCATATGGGATGTTCGAGGAGCTAAAATTGATTTTCCAAGCTCATGCCCGGGTCGAGAGATACGATGTCTCCAACAAGTTCTTTAGCTGCAAGATGGAGGAAAATAGCTCTGTCAGTGAACACATACTCAAGATGTCTGGGTTGCACAACCGCTTGACTCAGCTGGAAGTTAATCTCACGGATGAGGCGGTCATGGACAGAATCCTTCAGTCGCTCCCACCTAGCTACAAGAGCTTCGTGATGAACTACAATATGCAGGGGATGGAAAAGACCATTCCCGAGTTGTATTCAATGCTGAAATCTGCAGAGGTGGAGATCAAAAAGGAACATCAAGTGTTGATGGTGAATAAAACCACTAAGTTCAAGAAAGGCAAGGGTAAGAAGAACTTCAAGAAGGACGGCAAGGATGTTGCCGCGCCTGGTAAATCAGTTGCCAGGAAGAAGTCAAAGAATGGACCCAAACCTGAAACTGAGTGCTTTTATTGCAAGGGAACTGGTCACTGGAAGCGGAATTGCCCCAAGTACTTAGCAGATAAGAAGGCCGGCAACACTAAAGGTATATGTGATATACATGTAATTGATGTGTACCTTACCAGTGCTCGTAGTAGCTCCTGGGTATTTGATACTGGTGTTGTTGCTCATATTTGTAACTCAAAACAGGAGCTGCGGAATAAAAGGAGACTGGCGAAGGACGAGGTGACGATGCGCTTCGGGAATGGTTCCAGGGTCGATGTGATCGCCGTCGGCACGCTACCTCTACATTTACCTACGGGATTAGTTTTGAACCTCAATAATTGTTATTTAGTACCAAGTTTGAGCATGAACATTGTATCTGGATCTCGTTTAATGCGAGATGGCTACTCATTTAAATCCGAGAATAATGGTTGTTCTATTTATATGAGTGATATGTTTTATGGTCATGCTCCGATGGTTAATGGTTTATTCTTAATGAATCTCGTGCGTGATAATACACATATTCATAGTGTGAATACCAAAAGGTGTGAAGTTGATAACGATAGTCCCACATACTTGTGGCACTGCCGCCTTGGTCACATTGGTGTCAAGCGCATGAAGAAGCTCCATGCTGATGGACTTTTAGAGTCTCTCGATTATGAATCATTTGACACGTGCGAACCATGCCTCATGGGCAAAATGACCAAGACTCCATTCTCAGGGACAATGGAGCGAGCAACCAACTTATTGGAAATCATACATACAGATGTATGTGGTCCAATGAGCGTTGAGGCTCGCGGAGGCTATCGTTATGTTCTCACTCTCACTGATGATTTGAGTAGATATGGGTATGTCTACTTGATGAAACACAAGTCTGAGACCTTTGAAAAGTTCAAGGAGTTTCAGAGTGAGGTTGAGAATCAACGTGACAGAAAAATAAAGTTCTTACGATCAGATCGTGGGGGAGAATATTTAAGTCACGAATTTGGCACACACTTAAGAAAATGTGGAATCGTTTCACAACTCACGCCGCCTGGAACACCTCAGCGTAACGGTGTGTCTGAACATCGTAATCGCACTCTATTGGATATGGTGCGGTCTATGATGTCTCTTACAGATCTACCGCTATCATTTTGGGGATACGCTCTAGAGATAGCCGCATTCACTTTAAATAGGGCACCGTCTAAATCCATTGAGACGACACCGTATGAATTATGGTTTGGGAAGAAACCTAAGCTGTCGTTTCTGAAAGTTTGGGGTTGCGATATTTATGTCAAGAAACTTCAACCTGAAAAACTCGAACCCAAATCGGAAAAATGCGTCTTCATAGGATATCCCAAGGAAACAGTTGGGTATACCTTCTACCTCAGATCCGAAGGCAAGATCTTTGTTGCCAAGAACGGGTCGTTTCTAGAGAAAGAGTTTCTCGCGAAAGAAGTAAGTGGGAGGAAAGTAGAGCTTGATGAAGTACTACCTCTTGAAAATCAGAGTAGCGCAGCTCAGGAAAATGTTCATGTGGTGCCTGCACCGATTAGATAGGAGGTTAATGATGATGATCAAGATACTTTTGATCAAGCTCGTACTGAACTTCGTAGGTCCACAAGGACGCGTTCCGCACCAGAGTGGTATGGCAACCCTGTCCTGGAAATCATGTTGTTGGACAATGGTGAACCTTCGAACTATGAAGAAGCGATGGCGGGCCCAGATTCCGACAAATGGCTAGAAGCGATGAAATCCGAGATAGAATCCATGTATGAAAACAAAGTATGGACTTTGAATGACTTGCCCGATGATCGGTGAGCCATAGAAAATAAATGGATCTTTAAGAAGAAGACAGACGCGGATGGTAATGTGACCATCTATAAAGCTCGACTTGTCGCTAAGGGTTATCGGCAAGATCAAGGGGTTGACTACGATAAGACTTTCTCTCCCGTAGCAAAGCTGAAGTCCGTCCGAATCATGTTAGCAATTGCCGCATACTATGATTATGAGATATGGCAAATGGACGTCAAAACGGCATTCCTTAACGGCTTTCTTAAAGAAGAATTGTATATGATGTAGCCGGAAGGTTTTGTCGATCCTAAGAATGCGAACAAAGTATGCAAGCTCCAGCTCTCTATCTATGGGCTGGTGCAAGCATCTCGGAGTTGGAACATTCGCTTTGATGAGATGATCAAAGCGTTTGGGTTTATGCAGACTTATGGAGAAGCCTGCGTTTACAAGAAAGTGAGTGGGAGCTCCGTAGCATTTCTCATATTATATGTGGATGACATACTATTGATAGGAAATGATATAGAATTCTTGGAAAGCATAAAGGCCTATTTGAACAAGTGTTTTTCAATGAAGGACCTTGGAGAAGCTGCTTATATATTAGGCATCAAGATCTATAGGGATAGATCGAGACGCCTCATCGGTCTTTCACAAAGTACGTACCTTGACAAGATTTTGAAGAAGTTCAAAATGGATCGGTCCAAGAAGGGGTTCTTGCCTCTATTGCAAGGTGTGCGATTGAGCACGGCTCAATGCCGGACCACGGCAAAAGATATAGAAGAGATGAGTGTCATCCCCTATGCCTCAGCTATAGGGTCTATTATGTATGCCATGTTGTGTACCATACCCGATGTAAACCTTGCCATAAGTTTGGTAGGTAGGTACCAAAGTAATCCCGGCAAGGAACACTGGACAGCGGTCAAAAACATCCTGAAGTACCTGAAAAGGACTAAGGATATGTTTCTCGTTTATGGAGGTGCCGAAGATCTCGTCTTAAAGGGTTACGTCGACGCCAGCTTCGACACAGATCTGGATGACTCCAAGTCACAAACTGGATACGTGTATATTTTGAATGGAGGGGCAGTAAGCTGGTGCAGTTGCAAGCAAAGCGTCGTGGCGGGATCTACATGTGAAGCAGAGTATATGGCAACCTCGGAGGCAGCACAAGAAGCAGTCTGGGTGAAGGAGTTCATTACCGACCTAGGAGTCATACCCAATGCGCCGGACCCGATGACTCTCTTCTGTGACAACACTGGAGCTATTGCCCTTGCGAAGGAGCCCAGGTTTCACAGGAAGACCAGGCATATCAAGCGTCGCTTCAACTCCATTCGTGAAAGTGTTCAAAATGGAGACATAGAGATTTGTAAAGTACATACGGACCTGAATGTGGCAGATCCGTTGACTAAACCTCTCCCTAGAGCAAAACATGATCAACACCAAAATTCCATGGGTGTGCGATTCATCACAATGTAACTACACTATTGTCTCTAGTGCAAGTGGGAGACTATTGGAAATATGCCCTAGAGGCAATAATAAAAGGATTATTATATTTCCTTGTTCATGATAATTGTCTATTGTTCATGCTATAATTTTATTGTTCGGAAATCATAATACATGTGTGAATACATAGACCACAATGTGTCCCTAGTAAGCCTCTAGTTGACTTGCTCGTTGATCAATAGATAGTCATGGTTTCCTGACTATGGACATGGGGATGTCATTGATAACGGGATCACATCATTATGAGAATGATGTGATGGACAAGACCCAAACCTAAGCATAGCACAAAAAGATCGTATAGTTCGTTTGCTAGAGCTTTTCTGAATGTCAAGTATCATTCCTTAGACCATGAGATTATGCAACTCCCGGATGCCGTAGGAGTGCTTTGGGTGTATCAAACGTCACAATGTAACTGGGTGACTATAAAGGTGCACTACAGATATCTCCGAAAGTATCTGTTGGGTTGGCATGAATCGAGACTGGGATTTGTCACTCCGTATGACGGAGAGGTATCTCTGGGCCCACTCGGTAAGACATCATCATAATGAGCTCAATGTGATCAAGGTGTTGTTCACGGGCTGATGTGTTACGGGAACGAGTAAAGAGACTTGCCGGTAACGAGATTGAACAAGGTATCGGTATACCGACGATCGAATCTCGGGCAAGTATCGTACCGATAGACAAAGGGAATTGAATACGTGATTGATTAAGTCCTCGACATCGTGGTTCATCCGATGAGATCATCGAGGAGCATGTGGGAGACAACATGGGTATCCAGATCCCGTTGTTGGTTATTGACCGGAGATCGTCTCGGTCATGTCTGCATGTCTCCCGAACCCGTAGGGTCTACACACTTAAGGTTCGGTGACGCTAGGGTTGTTAAAGATATTAGTATGCAGCAAACCGAAGGTTGTTCGGAGTCCCGGATGAGATCCCGGACGTCACGAGAGGTTTCGGAGTGGTCCAGAGGTAAAGAATTATATATAGGAAGTGTGGTTTCGGCCATCGGGAATGATCTGGGGGTCGCCGGTATTGTACCGGGACCACCAGATGGGTCCCGGGGGTCCATCGGGTGGGGCCACCCATCCCGGAGGGCCCCGTGGGCCGAAGTGGGGAGGGAACCAGCCCATAGTGGTCTGGTGCGCCCCCCCATGGGCCTCCCCCCTGCGCCTAGGGTTGGAAACTCTAGGCCAGGGGGCGCCCCCACTTGCCTTGGGGGGCAAGGCTCCCCCCTGGCCGCCCCCCCCCCCTGGAGATGCATCTCCAGGGCGGCGCCCCCCCTAGGGGGCCTATATAAAGGGGGGAGAGGGAGGGCAGCCACACCCTGCAGCCTTGGCGCCTCCCTCTCCCCGTTACACCTCTCCCTCTCTCCGTAGTTGCTTGGCGAAGCCCTGCTGGAACTCTGCTGCATCCACCACCACGCCGTCGTGCTGCTGGATCTTCATCAACCTCTCCTTCCCCCTTGCTGGATCAAGAAGGAGGAGATGTTATCCCGACCGTACGTGGGTTGAACGCGGAGGTGCCGTCCGTTCAGCGCTGGTCGTCGGTGATTTGGATCACGACGAGTACGACTCCATCATCCACGTTCTTCTTGAACGCTTCCGTTGCGATCTACAAGTGGTATGTAGATGCTCTCCTATCCCCTTGTTGCTAGAATACTCCATGGATAGATCTTGGTGATGCGTAGGAAAATTTTAATTTCTTCTATGATCCCCAACACAGATAGCAGAGGAAGAGTTAAAGGTCACAGGCACGTTTCAAGGAGTCAATCCTGGCAAGAGTCATCCTAAGGGAAAGATCACGTTGCTAGTGACATTTGGGCGACAATTGAACTACCGGACTGAGAAGGTTGTGTTTGATGTGGTCGACCTCGCCCTGCCATACAATGGGATCCTTGGATGGCCAGCTCTGGCAAAATTCATGGCAGCATCCCATTGTGCCTACAACACTTTGAAGATGCCAGGGCCGGTAGGAGTCCTTTCCATTCCGTCAGACTAGAAAGATGCAATCATTTGCGTGGATAAGATGTACCGGGAAGCAGTCGCGGAGAGGCCGCGGCGGCAGCAGTCCCTGCCAAGGAAAACAAAGGGAAGGAGGAGGATAGCAGGAACACCAGCAAGGAATCCAGGAAGCATACATCTTCAAAGTGCGCTACGCCTGTTGATGACTTGCCGGAGAGTTCCAACAGCAAGAGATCCAGGGCTACTGCACCATATGTGAAAATGGTCCCGGCAGGGCCGGCTGGCGTTGCTGGTACCTTTACTATCAGCGCCACCCTTGATAACAAATAGGAAAGCATGCTCGTTGCCTTCCTGCGGGCGAATATCGATGTGTTTCCTGGGCAACCATCTGATCCCCGGTGTTCCCAGGGAGGTAATCGAGCACCACCTTGCTGTCTGCCCACATGCCCAACCCGTCAAGCAGAAGGTTCGAAAGCAGGCCTTGGAGAGGCAACATTTCATTGCCAAAGAGATTAAGAAGCTTGAGGCGGATGGTCTGGTCAGTGAAGTGCTACATCCAACATGGCTAGCAAACCAGGTGGTCATTCGCAAGGCTAACGGAAAATGGAGGCTTTGCATAGATTTCATAGATCTCAACAAGGCTTGCTCGAAGGACCCATTTCCCTTACCGCGCATCGACCAGATTGTGGACTCCACTTCAGGTTTTGATTTGCTCTGTTTCTGGATGCATACTCTGGATGTCATCAAATCTTCATGTCCAAGGAAGACGAAGAGAAGACCTCATTCATCACCCCATGTGGTACGTACTGCTTTGTGTGCATGCCTTTCGGGATAAAGAGTGTTGGGTCCACTTTTGCAAGAGTAGTCTAGATTGGTTTTGAACCACAGTTGCATAGAAACATTGAGGCTTATATGGATGATATTTTGGTCAAGACCAAGGACAGATCAACCCTCATCTAGGATTGGGAGGAGACATTTGCTAATCTGCGCAAGATCAACTTGAAGCTAAACCCGGAGAAGTGTGTGTTTGGCGTTCCCTCCAGCAAGCTACTTGGTTTCTTCGTGTCCCGTCGTGGGATCGAGGCCAACCCCGATAAGATCAAGGCTATTGAGAAAATCCAAGAACCCAGGATAGTTAAAGATTTGAGGCATTTGACAGAGTGCGTTGCCGCACTTAGCAGATTCATCTCCAAGTCTGCCGAGCGAGCCTTTGTCGTTCTTCAAAATTTTGAAGAAGGCAGGGCCCATGAAGTAGACCCCAGAAGCAGACTCAACATTGCAAGATTTGAAGACCTACTTGTCCTCTATGCCCACTTTGCTTGCTCCCAAACCACAAGAGCCGTTGCTGCTATACTTAGCGGCAACTAGTCAAGTGGTTAGTGCATCCCTAGTGGCACAGCGTGAAGTAGAGGCAACAGAGAGTGAGCAAAGCCGGACAGGACCAGATGAGGATCAGGACAAAGAGGAGCACGGCGGAAGGGATAACCCCATGGACGCAGCACAGAAGAAAGTGGTTCAGCGCCCAGTGTACTTCGTCGGCTCCCTGTTACAGGGGGATAGATCGAGGTACTCGGGTGTGCAAAAGTTGATTTTTGGCCTCATCATCGCCTCAAGGAAACTGCACCACTACTTCCAAGCCCATGTGATCACGGTTGTCGCCCGCTTTCTGTTGCAAAGGATACCCCGAAACCCTGAGGCTACCGGCAGAATGGTGGAGTGGGCTTTGGAGTTATCCAGCTTTGGCCTAAAATTGAGAGCACATCAACAATTCAGAGCAGGGCATTGGCAGAATTTATTGCAGAATGGACGCCAACCCCTGATGAAGAAGTGCTGGAAAGAGTTACTCTCGGCAAGGAAGCACCCTAAGAATGGATCATGTATTTCGATGGTGCATTCTTCCTCCAAGGTGAAAGGGTTGGTGTCGGATCGTGGGTTCCGGTAGACCCTTAAGGTTCGAACTCTGGGGTGCGCGCGGAGATTCTGCCCTCTACCCCTTTGTCTCGCAAGGATCTAAACTACCTAAAGAACAACACAAAAGACACAGAGTTTATACTGGTTCGGGCTACCGGTGTGGTGTAATACCCTACTCCAGTGTGGTGGGTGGATTGCCTCTTGGGCTGATGAAGATGAACAGTACAAGGGTGAATAGCCTCGCGAGGGCGTGTTCCAGCTAGGACGATGAACTGCTAGATGCTAGATGCCTTTCAGCTCTATGCCAGATGCCTCTACCTTGGGGGTGGCTAGTCCTATTTATAGGCAACGGCCTTGGGCCTCTTCCCAAATATTGAGCGGGAAGGGCACCAACAATTGGCCAATTCGAAGGGGAACATACAGTACACTTATCCTGACCAAAGTTGGTCTTCGCCTGCCAAAGGCCCTGTGGTGACGCTGCTCTGGGCTCCACGATGAGCTCATTCCCACCGTTGGACTGGTCTTGGTCCCGTTGCACCGAAATGGATGCCTTTGCTTGATCCTCTCGCCTGCGCTTGCCCCCTTTGCACTGAAGAGGAAAGGGGAGGACACTGTGCGGTCTGGCGCCCGCCTGGCACCCTTGGTCGTCATGGCTTGCGTCATGGGCACCTCGCGAGGTACCCTGCCTTGATATCTTCGCCTCCTCATGAGCCAGCCTGAGGAGGCCACGCTTGAGGAAGCACTGCGTCGCCCTCCCCGCGAGGCTTGGCCCCTTGCGAGGGTCTTGAGTCTTGTGTTGATGCTGATGGGCCATACCGGGCCTTTATTCGAGCCACACTGCGGGCCGCAGGCACGCAAGTCTGGGGACCCCCGTTCCCGGAACACCGGCAGTAGCCCCCGGGCCAAGGCGCGCCCGGACTTGGCCGTGACGAGAGGCGGAAGGGCAAGGGCGAAGCGCCGCGGGCCCTAACAGCCTGCGGCCTCGGACGCCGCGTGGCGGTTTGACAGGACGTGGGCATCTCCGCTTCCCCACAACGCTCTGGCAACTGTGTGACTTGACTAGTCCCTGCCTGCATAGATATGGGTCATTATTACTTATGATCGTGGCGCTCGATGGTTGGCCTTCTTCGGCTATAAGTATGGGGCCGCGTAAGCTTCGCCAGTTCGCCCCTTCCTACTCCTCTTCTTCTTCCTCTCTCTTGCCGCCTGTCGCTCGCATGGCTCCAAAGAGGTTCTCGGCCGCGAAGAAGGGGAAGGCTGGTCGGGCGGGGCCCGACTCCCCCCCGGCCAAGCGCGGCCGGGGTCGTCCCCGCAAGTATCCTGCGGTCCCCGCTGCGGCTCCTCGTAGTCACAGGGATGGTTCCCCGCGTGGCGGTGAGCTTTCGGCTGCCAAGGGGAGGCAGGCTATGACTGCGCGGCCCCCCAGGCGGCGCTTTCGCTCCGCGGAGGTGCTGCCGGAGTTCGTCGTGTGGTCGGCGGACCCGACCAACACCTGGCTCCAACTCCCTCGCTTCTTCATTAGCGAGCTGCCGGCCAGTGCCCGGTGCGGCTTCTGGCTTCAGGCTGACGGTTGTTGCAGCAGGGCCTCCTGGGTTTCGCTTGAGGTCTCCCCTTCCGGGAATGGGGCCCTGACCCGCGGCTGGCAGACGTTTGCCCGCGCGCGCGGCCTGGGCCAGCGGTGCACCCTGCACTTCAAGTTCGACGGCGACGGCACCCTCTATGTGAGGGTGTTTGGGGAAGATGGCCGCCGCGCAGGATGCTGCCCCGAGGGCGACGACCGCGGCCAGGGGCCTCCTTCCGGCGGCGATGGAGGGGACAGCGCCCGCTCCGATGGCGGCGCCCGGTGCTCTCCAGGCTCCACCAACTCTTCTTCGGGCGGCTCCTCCAGCGATGGCCGTAGCCAGCCCCCTCGCCGTCGCGCCTGCCTGGGGGTGGCTGTTCATCCGTCCGTCGCCGCGCCCCAGTGAAGCGCGAGAGGCAGTCCGCCTGAGCCCCGGAGGCATCATGCGCCGCCTCTGCAGGCCGATGCGAGGCGGGCCGCGCCGGGCTCGCCTTTTCCTGTTCCTTTTGCTTCCTGTGTAAGACAAAACAGCTGCATGGAGCCCCGCAGGGGCGTGTTTAAGAATCATTGCCGTTGTAGCCATTACCTTGACTTTGTTGTTTCGCCTTTCGACTATTTGCCCTTGCATAGGTAGATTTCGGCCCCAGCCGGGGGGGAGGGCGACCGACCCAGGCCCTGTGCGCGTGCTGCGGTGCCCGAGGGGCAAGGAATGGAGGGGTGCTCCTGAAGAGGGCCCGTGCCGTGAAACCTTTAAGCGGATAGGGCGGAAACGCTCACGAGGGCATTCCATCCCTCGCGAGGCCTTTCATGAGAGAAATCAAAACGGGGAGCGGAAATCAACGAACCACAAATCGACAACGGCGATAGTTTCGATAAGATTTCAGATGCAAATAAACACGTCAACTGCAGAAAGCAAATAAAAAGCAGCGTCCGGCACCTAATCTAGTCTTCGACGTCTTCTCACCAGAGCAGAGCTAAGTGCTGCCACTGGGCGTGGGAGGGAGCCCCAGGGCCTGAGGCCGGCGCTCCTGAGGCTCCGGGGCGTGTACAGCCCCACTCATTATTACATGAGAGTGTCACGGGGCGGCGAGCTTCACAGGCATTTTCCCTCTTCACAGGCTCTGGGCCTTTCTTCTTAGAGGTGTTCAGCTTCACAGGCACTTGCCTTCCTCACAGGCTTTGGACCTTTTCCAAAAAGGGAAGGTCTTCACAGGCGTTCGCCTTCTTCACAGGCTCTGGGCCTTTTCCAAAAAGGGAAGGTCTTCACAGGCGTTCGCCTTCTTCACAGGCTCTGGGCCTTTTCCAAAAAGGGAAGGTCTTCACAGGCGTTCGCCTTCTTCACAGGCTCTGGCCTTCTAGGGGTAGAACCTTTGGAGGTGCTGGATGTTCCACGCGTTCTGTACCGGCTCCCCCTCTTGGGTCTCCAAGCGCACGGAGCCTGGCCTGGAAACATGAACAACCTTGAACGGGCCCTCCCACATGGGAGAGAGCTTATGCAACCCCTCCCTGGAGAGAACCCGTCTGAGCATGAGGTCTCCTACCTCAAGGGTCCTGGGGCGGATGTTGCGGCAATGGTATCGTCGCAGCGCCTGCTGGTACCTCGCCGCCCGCAACGCGGCTTCCCGGCGGCGTTCCTCCCCTAGTACGAGGTCCATCCCCCGCATGGCGTCCTGCTATGCTTCGTCAAACGCTGGGACCCGTGCGGAGCGACGCCTGACCTCGTGAGGGAGGACCGCTTCAGCTCCGTAGACCAGGAAGAACGGGGTCTCCCCAGTCGGTTTGGTCGCGGTCGTGCGGATGGACCACAATACGGACTGCAGCTCATCGTACCAACCTCTGTCGGAAAGCCTCCAGCTTCTTCTTGAACGTCCTGGTCTTGAGGCCTCTCAGGACCTCCGCGTTGGCCCGTTCGACCTGCCCATTGCTTCGCGGGTGCGCCACCGAAGCGTAGCATATCTGCGTCCCAAGGTTAGCACAGTATGTTTTGAAGAGATTACGGGTAAACTGCGAACCGGTATCTGTGATGATGCGGTTTGGCACCCCGAACCGGCTCACGATACCCCTGATGAACTTGACCGCGGAGCCAGCGGGGATGGTACGGACGGCCTCCACTTCTGCCCACTTGGTGAACTTATCAATGGCGACGTAGAGGTAGCGGTAGCCCCCTGGCGCCCGAGGGAACGTGCCCAGAATATCCAACCCCCAAACTGCGAATTGCCATGAGAGGGGTATAGTCTGCAGGCCCCCCGCCGGTTGATGGATCTGCTTAGAATGAAACTGGCAGGCCTCGCAAGCCTTTACCAACTTGACTGCGTCGTTGAGCGCGGTGGGCCAATAGAACCCACTACGGAACGCCTTGCCGACGAGGGTTCGGGATGATGAGTGATACCCGCAGTCCCCGCCTTGTATGTCCTCTAGTAGTTCCTTTCCTTGCTCCCGGGAGATGCAGCGCAGAGTCACATCATTTGGTCGCTTCCGGTAGAGTTCTCCATCTCTGAGGCAGTACGCCGTGGCCTGACGTGCCACACGCTCCACTTCCTATTCCTTCTCCGGTAGGGTCCCTTGTGTTAAATAACTCCTGAGTTCCGTGATCCAGCACTCCTCCCGAGGTTCCATCGTCAGGAGTAGACGCGCTCCTGAGGTCGTGTGATAGCCCAGCTTATTAGGGATGATAGACTAATCATATCAATAAGGAATTCCTTCTTTTCCGGGAGCCCATTCGGACAGAACTCCAAAGTTAAGCGTGCTTAGCTTGGAGTAGTGTCAGGATGGGTGACCGACCGGGAAGTTGCTCCCGGGTGCGCACGAGTGAGGACAAAGTGCGTAGAAAAGACTAGTATTGATCTATGGGGCCAGTCTAGATCCCGCCAGGAGTAACGACCACCGGCGGGTGTGTCCGGAGCGTTACAAGTTGGTATCAGAGCCGACCCTCGCGGTTACATGGATGGTTGCGGACAGGTGCGTGCTCATGTTGTTCATGACGTTTGTGACCCGTCGTGGCACCCGACATGGCACATGTACCGGACTGGAAGCATAGACGTTTGTGCCAAGAGGGAACGTTCCTGTGGCCCGACGAGGACGTCGGTTCCTCTAAGTGGGGGTGTATGTGTTAGCCTGGCTTATTAGGGATGATAGACTACTCATATCAATAAGGAATTCCTTCTTTTCCGGGAGCCCATTCGGACAGAACTCCAAAGTTAAGCGTGCTCAGCTTGGAGTAGTGTCAGGATGGGTGACCGACCGGGAAGTTGCTCCCGGGTGCGCACGAGTGAGGACAAAGTGCGCAGAAAAGACTAGTATTGATCTGTGGGGCCAGTCTAGATCCCGCCAGGAGTAACGACCACCGGCGGGTGTGTCCGGGGCGTTACACAGTCCTCCAATATGCATTCGAGCTAGTCACCAAGTGTGAAGCATGCCATATCCATTCCAAGAACATCCATCTGCCTGCACAAGCTCTTCGGACAATCCCTTTGTCATGGCCGTTTTGGTCTGGGGGCTCGATATCCTCGGCCCTTCCCCCGAGTTGTCAGGGGCTTTGAATTCTTGTTTGTTGCCATCAACAAGTTTACAAAGTGGTTGGAAGTAGATGTCGTGAGAAAGGTGACTGCTCAGTGAGCTATCAAGTTCTTGAAAGGATTGGTGTGTTGCTTCGGGGTCCCTACCCGGATCATCACCGACAACGGCACCCAGTTCATGAGCCGCGCCTTCATGCAATATGTTCATGCCCTCGGAAGCAAGATCTCATTTTCCTCTGATGCACATCACAGAAGCGGTGGAAAAGTTGAGAGGGTGAACGCCGAAGTGTTGCGGGGACTCAAGACAAGAACATTTGATATGCTGTAGAAGTGCGGCAGGTGATGGATGGATGAGTTGTCGGTAGTTCTCTGGTCCCTCAATACAACACCAAATCGAGCTACCGGGCAGACTCCCTTCTCCCTAGTTTGTGGGGCAGAAGCAGTTCTCCCCACGGAACTCACTTACGGGTCGCCTTGAGTGCTTGCCTACAATGAAGTAGCGCAAGGTCAGCATCGGCGTGACGATGCTGTGCTTCTCGAGGAGAACCGTGTTCGGGCTGCTACACGTGTTTCACGCTACCAGCAAGCCCTGCGTCGCCATCATAGCCGCAGGGTTCATGCCCGGTGTTTTGAGGAAGGCGACCTTGTCCGTAGGTGCGTTCAGTCTTCCATGGGTGCAAACAAGTTGACGCCAAAGTGGGAAGTCCCTTACTAGATAGTACGAGTCACCAGACCCAGCGCAGTCCGTCTGGAGACCAGAGATGGCATTCAGTTGCAAAACTCATGGAATATGGAGCATCTCCACGAGTTCTACCCGTAAGGTACAGCTGTCGGGCCCTGCCCGGCAGCCACCCTTTTGTACAGGCTTTGCCTCAGTTGCATGTAACCCCTTGTACAAAGCCAAGCGCACACCTTGAGCAACAGAAAAATAAATGAAGCATTGGGGGGCCCACAAGTTGCATGCATGCATAAGCATTTCATGACCATCGCATGTTCATTTAGATAAGATCGCATCTGGCATCAGTTTCATCCGCATAAACTGTAGGCCACTGTTGAGGCCTTGGCCTCTAAGGGGAGATGGAAAGGTGAGCCTGGATCGCGATCTCCACCAAGCCAAACAGATAAGTTCTATCTCTTATCCATACATGTTCTGTAAATGAAGACTTGTGCATAGGAAAACCTCGTCACTTTTTGAAACTTAGGTGCTCCCATCCATTGACTTGAACGTTGCTTCGGTCAGGATGGTCGTAGTGGCCTTTGATAAAAAAAGATTGGCAGGGGGTTGGTCCCTCGTCACAATTCTGCCCGGTAGGCCTAACTCCCCGACAAAAAATAGAGGGTACTGGCAGGAAAGCTTGCCGGGGGAAACTCGTTTATTTAAAAATATAGATGCATTCCACCTCTGCAAGGACATATACATGCACGAGTCCCCGACAAGGTTCATCTTTTTCATTAATATGCTGATCAAACAAATACAGACCTTACATGACACATACATGGATTCAAGAGATTATAGTATTTGAACTAAAATTTGGCAATTGCCTACAGATTTAAGATTGGGAAAAGATAAGTGCCTCGTAATGCCCTTTCTTGTCCCTCTCTTCCTAGGCACTGTGGCAGGATGGGAAGAGGGCAGGATGGGAGGAGGCAGAAGCCCAGCCTGACCCTGTCAAGCTCTAGGAGAGGTAGCCTGGGGGCACCGACGAAGGCGGCGATGAAGATAATGGCGGAGACGACCCGTCAACCGCCACCACCAGGGCCAGCAGGACGCGGCAGGGCTAACGAAGCTGTAGCCCGTGAGGAAGCTTGTCGGGGTCCAGCTGGAAGGCTGCTGGAGGAACCGAAAGCACCAGCCCCGTCTCTGCTCCCAAATCCCCGGCAAATCACCTTGCCGGGGAGGGGATGCAGATGCAGATGGTGCTGCCACCGCCTAATGGTGAAGGTCTGGCTGATACTCAGCTGGAGTCAGAGTCGTTTCCCTCTTAGTCAGTGTCGTCATCATTGTCGTCACGGTCCTCCTCGTCGCTATCCCTCGAGGAGGAGCTTTCGTCGTCAGTCGAACTCTCCGCGCAGCACCCTAAGCGAGCTCCCAAGCTCCCAAAAACATTGACAGGAAGGAAATTGGCCTCCATTAACTTAAATTGGAGGACGTGCCCTTCCGAAAAGCTATGTGCGTGGGCGAAAGTCTTCCAACCACGCCGAAGATATATGACGTGAGGGGCTGGGAAATCCACGTCCAGTCGTATGCTGCCATTCTCGCAGCCCCTCATGTACAATCTCAGTGAGTGCGGTTGTTCGAGCTCCATCACCCTGGCGAATGGGGTAGGGAGGCGGAAACGACCGCGAATAGGCTTGTACAGCCTGATAGCAAACTCCAGTGGTTGATCTGCGTAATCAGAGCACTGCCCCGCCCTCCTCCTTCTCGAGCGCCACGATGACCGCGACCTCGCCCCCTCCCTCCTCCTCTCGCGATGGGTGCTCCCTTTGTGTTGTCCGGAGGAGGAGGGATACGCTGTCAAGCAGAAGCCCTCGTTGCTGCCACTAGAGCGCCACCGCGTCCAGCCCCTCTCGCCATAGCGGCTTGGAAAGTTGCAAAGGGGAGAAGGAAAGTGTGTGAGCGGACGCACCATTCCTGCCCCTTTTGTAGCGGGACGATGCAAGGGGCTGGCCTCTCTCCTAAGAAGCAACCGCCCTGCTCCCCCAATAGGGCCTCCCTGTGCCTTCAACAGCTCGGGGAATCAGAGCCGACCCTCTATGCCAACCAACGACGCCTTGTTTTCTGCCATGGAGCCCTTCCCCGCGCACTCCGCATCCACCGCCTACCATACCCAACGAATGAAGCACACGTGGCGGATGCGCCTAGGGCAGGGGGGCGAGTGGGATGGCAATTTCCGCCCCGTGATCATGGGTCGTGGGCAATCCAATGGTCAAGATCTGTTTTTTCGTAACACTCGGCACGACGCGCGGGAAAACCGCAAACTGGCCTAGACTCGAGTAATGAAGAAGCAAAGAAGATCTTAAGGGGCCAACCACTTCTATGCCCTGCCTGCGCACTAGTTAGGGCCTACCCCGACGACGCTCGGCAGCATGTTCGGGCCAGGCCCGGGCGCTCCTCTCGGTGCAACAAACCCTGGGTTCGTTGCCCAGACTGTGCACAAGCACAAGAACAAGATCATAGCACCAAGAACAGATTGGAGCACAAGGAATCAGTTCTTCGAAGGACCAACATGTAGATCAAGAGGACCAAGACTAGCCAGGGAAGCAAGATACCGCTAAGGGAAAAACCTCCCTTGCCAGGCAGGCGAGCCTGGAAAAGATGGGGTTACCCCCGAAAGCAAGCTTTTGGATAGTCCCGCCAGGCCTGCCGGGGCTTACCGAGGCAAACCACATGCCCGCACCACCTCATCACAACGCACGTCGTCGATCAGTGCTGTGTCAAGCTCCGAAGTGACTAAGTGGCTGCTATTGGCCACATGGCAGCCACTTCCTACAAAAGATACCTCCCAGCAACTCCCGTCCTGAGACATGTCAAGCAAGCAGGCGTGAAGCTGGCAAAACAGCCTGGCAGGGCCTGCCGGGCAAGCTACGATGTGATGTTCAGCAGCGCATTTAATGTGCTTTGTCAGCCTGCAGAGTTAGGTATGATAGCCTGTTTGCTATCTAATCAATGTGTCATGACTGATTTGTCACTGTGGCGAACCCTTGATCTATAAAAGGAGGCCCACGGCAAATGGAGAAAGGGTTGGTTGATTCAGACCCTCACACACTCGTACGCGCATAGCCGTTCTCGCCCCAAGGCAACCCTACCGGGCAAACGTGTTGCGCTCACCACCATCTTTTCCACCATCAATCCACCAAAGCAGGAGTAGGGTTTTACGCCTCACGGTGGACCAAACCTAGGTAAAACCTGCCCGTGTGATCTCTGTCGTGTTGTTCCACGCTTCGCCACTCCTTTTGCAACGTGTTATCTCCCCGCCGAACAAGAAAGGGGCTCTTGGTCCCATAGGTGGCCGTGGTTTCCCACGACACAGGGTGACTGCCGAGGATCTTGGAGAACGCATCCAAGCTTTTGCGATAGCCATGGCCGAGCTCGTGGGTGTCGATGAAGTTGAGAGGGGTGGAGTTCCATAGGGGGCGCCACCCCCAGGAAAGGACGGTTGTCCGTGCCCCATATTTGATTGCAAGGAGGGATATGATGACTGTCAACATATCATCGGGGAGGCTGCTGAATAAGTCTAAGCCTGCTGGAGTTGCTTGCGGTTCTTTCTTGACCCGCCTCCGCTTGTTGGCAGCCCCATTCTCCACCTTTAGAGTCTCCTTGTCAGCGACGCTTTCTGATAGAAGCAGGAGTACATGGAATATTTAGTTAAAATAGGAAAATAGAAAAGTGTATTGGTAACTAGAAGTTAGTAGGTAGGAATAGAGTAAGAAAATGGAATAACAATTGGTTGCTTAAATACTAAACAATTCATTTGATATTGCTGGGTAAGTCAACATGCAGACACTTGAAAGGAACACTTACTTCGAACAAAGTCTGGACAGATGATATCGTCGGGGAAGTTAGCATATATCTCATGACCAGGCTCTTTTATGTGCAGTGCAATTTTAGTGCCAGCTTTCAGCACATCTCTACTCTTATAAAAAACTGAGTTGGTGATGATGGTGTGCCTGCCATCCTGCAATATAGACCGTCCGATCTATACCTGACGGATAGAAAGCAAACTATGGCAATTTTGCAAAAAGATACCCGCAACCCTCTCCACATTTGCAGATAAGGCCTTCCCTCGTATAAATGCATCTTGATGTTCCATGCAACGCATGGGCCTCTTGCTAGTAAAACTTAGAAATTTCTGTCCAAAGGCCAGTGCCAAAATAGGAGTCACCACGTTCATCAAGTCTTACAGTAGCAACGATTGTAAATCCATGGTTTGTGTTCAGTATGACATCCCTGTAGTCTTGATTTATGTAAAGGGAAAGATTGTGTACTATATATTCCGTTGCATAGCAAGGGACGCGCTGCAGAAAATGGTAGGATTGTTAAAGAAAATATGGTAACATGCAAATATGGGCCCAAATTGAAAGAACTGTACATCAGTTGAAATCGAAGGACAAAATCTATAATTAAACAGATAGGGTAAACATGATGTCATGGAAATATGAGAGCAATCGAAAGAACAATACATCATTAATTTGCCTAATATGAAGAGGGGGAAAATCCCCTTTGACGTATATGGTGCATGTGGCACCTTTTATCTAAACGTAGCAATATTTAGTATAGGTTCAGGAAAGTAGGCCATGCCAACCGGTTCAGGGTGAGATTGAACATACGGCGCTCATCCTCAAGTCATCTGGTACGGTGAGATGGAACTCCATGGATGTCTGCGGAGGCCGCAAAGTCCTGATGTGTCTGCCCTCTGTACGCTCTATGAATGAAAGAAACCCCTTAAATCAGCTCGAATAAAAATGAGTTCACGGTGATTTCGGTCGGGTGATTAAAGGACGCAGATGAACTGGGATAAGAGATGTGATAATATCTCATTAAATTAGTTACCTTGTTGTCCATGAGAAAAACCCTCAATACGGCGGATTCCCCAACCGGGCGAAGCTGGGTCGACGGCGAGCAGCGTCAAGAAAGTCAACCTGGCGGCGACGACAGGCGTCGAGCTAAGTGGTTGCCGCCACCATAGGCGGTGCCATGCATAGACACGGAGGATCTTGTGTAGGTTTGAATGGCGACCGGAGGGGGTGGCGGGCGGGGTGAGGGTTTTTGTGACATGGGGATGGTGAGGGTTTTCTTTTTTCTTTTTTGAACTGGGTGGTGAGGGTTTTCTGTCCCACAAAGAGTTTCGGAGTCAACGTTTGCTAGACCTAACCGTGTGTGATTGACGTAACACGGAAAATGAGGGTTCCAATTTTGCGAACCGTGTGTGATTGACGTACTACCTCTGTCCTAGTTTATTGGTCCCCTTTTTAATTTGAACCAAATTTTGACCAAAATATTTAACTAACAAATGTTTATGCATGTCACCAAAAATTATATCATTGAACAATATGTTCAAATACGCATCTAATGATATAAATTTTGCTGACCTGCACTAACATTTTGTTAGTTAAATCTTTGGTCAAAATTTAACACAAATTACAAAGGGGGGCAATAAACCAGGACGGAGGTAGATTCCATCAACCAAACTGATTGCATCCATATCCCACATTTAGACATAAGTAAACATAGATTAAACATACTCAGACAGATAATAAGCATACACAAGCATAGTTCAACCGTAAGTACATAGTTCAACCGTCATTAATTATACTCAAGTGTACATAGTTCGATCCCACATCTCATCTTGTCTGCTGGCACGATCCCGAAGCTTCTCCAGGTACTCGGCGTATGCGTCATGCACCACCCTGCGAGAATACTTCTGCTTGAAGGAGCCAACGGCTCGTCCTCTTGCATGCGCCAGAACAATTTGATACGCGTCATGAAGCGTTTGGTTGCAAAATGGGCATTGATAGCTGTCGTCCCAGGTCCTAATACGCATGTTATGCATTCCCTCATAAAGCTCCCTCGGGATTTGCCTCTTGTACCTCCTATGGGCATCTTCATCCTCACTGTCCACATCGTCAGACATCACCTATACAAATAGTAAAAAATGTGGTGTCAAATTAATGTTTACAAACTAATATCTAGCGAACATCTAGCAGTTGCCAAAATTTTGCATCAAATCAATGTTTAAATGTCGTGAAGTAGGCTTAGGAATTTATGGCTATTTTTTTATACATATCCAGAGATTATGGTTCGATTTTTAAGCACAATCGTCTATGTATAGACCAATCTTGAAGAAAATAATGGCACAAATGGATATGTAGGTCATTCAAAATAAATTGTCAAGTCCTGGCTAGTAGTCGGATTACTAGCAGAAATCATTTGCACAGATGAAACAACTAATTACTTATCACTTGTACCATTCAATCAATCAATACACTACATGGATCTAACGAAACTTACTCAGATTTCATGGATTGTGAGAACATAACTATACGATTTCTATTCCAAAAAGGGGGAGGCAGGAGTAACCAGAGAATCCCTAGGATCTATTTGACACATAAATGGATATAGTGTTGGGGAACGTAGTAATTTCAAAAAAATTCCTACGCACACGCAAGATCATGGTGATGCATAGCAACGAGAGGGGAGAGTGTTGTCTACGTACCCTCGTAGACCGAAGCGGAAGCATTGACACAACATAGAGGAAGTAGTCGTACGTCCTCCTCCCGATCCGACCGATCCAAGCGCCGTTACTACGGCGCCTCCGAGTTCTTGACACACGTACAGCTCGATGACGTTCTCCGGGCTCCGATCCAGCAAAGCTCTCGGGGAAGAGTTTCGTCAGCACGACGGCGTCGTGACGATCTTGATGAACTACCAACGCAGGGCTTCGCCTAAGCACCGCGACAATATGACTGAGGTGGAATATGGTGGAGGGGGGCACCGCACACGGCTGAGGAACGATCACGAAGATCAACTTGTGTGTTCTAGGGTGCCCCCCTGCCCCCGTATATAAAGGAGCAAGGAGAGAGGCCGGGCGACCCTATGGGGCGCACCAAAGGGAGGGGGGATTCCTCCTCCTAGAGGGAGTAGGACTCCCCTTTCCTAGTCCAACTAGGAAGAGAGGGGGGAAGGAAAGAGAGGGAGAGGGAGAGGGAAAGGGGGGCCGCGCCCCCCTCCTTGTCCAATTCAGACTCCCCATGGGGGGGCGCGCGCCACCTCCTGGCCGCAGCCCTCTCTCTTCCCTCGGGCCCAATAAGGCCCATTACTTCCCCGGGGGTTTCCGGTAACCCCTCCGGCACTCCGGTTTTATCCGAAACCACTCGGAACCATTCTGATGTCCGAATATAGTTGTCCAATATATCAATCTTTATGTCCCGACCATTCCGAGACTCCTCGTCATGTCCGTGATCTCATCCGGGACTCCGAACTAACTTCGGTACATCAAAATGCATAAACTCATAATAACTGTCATCGTAACCTTAAGCGTGCGGACCCTACGGTTCGAGAACAGTGTAGACATGACTGAGACAAATCTCTGGTCAATAACCAATAGAGGGACCTGGATGCCCATATTGGCTCCTACACATTCTACGAAGATCTTTATCGGTCAGACCGCATAACAACATACGTTGTTCCCTTTGTCATCGGTATGTTACTTGCCCGAGATTCGATTGTCGGTATCTCAATACCTAGTTCAATCTCGTTACCGGCAAGTCTCTTTACTTGTTCCGTAATACATCATCCCGCAACTAACTCATTAGTTGCAATGCTTGCAAGGCTTAAGTGATGTGCATTACCGAGAGGGCCCAGGGATACCTCTCCGACAATCGAAGTGACAAATTCTAATCTCGAAATACGCCAACCCAACACTACCTTTGCAGACACCTGTAGAGCACCTTTATAATCGCCCAGTTACGTTGTGATGTTTGGTAGCACACAAAGTGTTCCCCCGGTAAACGGGAGTTGCATAATCTCATAGTCATAGGAACATGTATAAGTCTTGAAGAAAGCAATAGCAACATACTAAACGATCAAGTGCTAAGCTAACGGAATGGGTGAAGTCAATCACATCATTCTCTTAATGATGTGATCCCATTAATCAAATGACAACTCATGTCTATGGTTAGGAAACTTAACCATCTTTGATTAACAAGCTAGTCAAGTAGAGGCATACTAGTGACACTCTGTTTGTCTATGTATCCACACATGTATTATGTTTCCGGATAATACAATTCTAGCATGAATAATAAACATTTATCATGATATATAAGGAAATAAATAATAACTTTATTATTGCCTCTAGGGCATATTTCCTTCAGTCTCCCACTTGCACTAGAGTCAATAATCTAGTTCACATCGCCATGTGATTTACCAGCAATAGTTCACATCACCATGTGATTAACACCCATAGTTAACATCGATATGTGATCAACACCCAAAGGGTTTACTAGAGTCAGTAATCTAGTTCACATCGCTATGTGATTAACACCCAAAGAGTACTAAGGTGTGATCATGTTTTGCTTGTGAGAGAAGCTTAGTCAATTGGTCTGCCAAAACTCAGATCCGTATGTATTTTGCAACTTTCTATGTCTACAATGCTCTGCACGGATCTACTTTAGCTAATTGCTCCCACCTTTAATATGTATCTAGATTGAGACTTAGAGTCATCTAGATTAGTGTCAAAACTTGTATTGACGTAACCTTTTACGACGAACCTTTTTGTCATGTCCATAATCGAGAAACATATCCTTATTTCACTAAGGATAATTTTGACCGCTGTCCAGTGATCTACCCCTAGATCACTATTGTACTCCCATGCTAAAATCAGTGTAGGGTATACAATAGATCAGGTACACAGCATGGCATACTTTATAGAACCTATGGCTGAGGCATAGGGAATGACTTTCATTCTCTTTCTATCTTCTGACGTGGTCAGGTTTTGTGTCTTACTCAACTTCACACCATGAAACACAGGCAATAACTCTTTCTTTGACTGTTCCTTTTTGAACTACTTCAAAATCTTGTCAAGGTATGTATTTATTGAAAAGACTTATCAAGCGTCTTGATCTATCTCTTATAGATCTTGATGCTCAATATGTAAGTAGCTTCACTGAGGTCTTTCTTTGAAAAACTCCTTTCAAACACTTCTTTTTGCTTTACAGAATAATTCTACATTATTTCCGATCAACAATATGTCACTTACATATACTTATCAGAAATGTTGTAGTGCTCCCACTCACTTTCTTGTAAATACAGGCTTCACCGCAAGTCTGTATAAAACTATATGCTTTGATGAACTTATCAAAGCGTGTATTCCAACTCCGAGATGCTTGCACCAGTCCATAGATGGATCGCTGGAGTGTGCATATTTTGTTAGTACCTTTAGGATTGACAAAACCTTCTAGTTGCATCATATACAACTCTTCTTTAATAAAACCATTAGGGAATGCAGTTTTGTTTATCCATTTGCCGGATTTCATAAAATACGGCAATTGCTAACATGATTCGGACAGACTTAAGCATAGATACGAGTGAGAAACTCTCATCGTAGTCAACACCTTGAACTTGTCGAAAACCTTTTGCGGCAATTCTAGCTTTGTAGATAGTAACACTACTATCAGCGTCCATCTTCCTCTTGAAGATCCATTTATTTTCTATGGCTTGCCGATCATCGGGCAAATCCATCGAAGTCCATACTTTGTTCTCATACATGGATCATATCTCAGATTTCATGGCCTCAAACCATTTCGCGGAATCTGGGCTCATCATCGCTTCCTCATAGTTCGCAAGCTCGTCATGGTCTAGTAACATGACTTCCAGAACAGGATTATCGTACCACTCTGGTGCGGATCTCACTCTGGTTTACCTACGAGATTCAGTAGTAACTTGATCTGAAGTTACATGATCATCATCATTAGTTTCCTCACTAATTGGTGTAGTGGTCACAGGAACAGATTACTGTGATGAACTACTTTTCCAATAAGGGAGCAGGTACAATTACCTCATCAAGTTCTACTTTCCTCCCACTCACTTCTTTTGAGAGAAACTCCTTCTCTAGAAAGGATCCATTCTCAGCAACGAATATCTTGCCTTCAGATCTGTGATAGAAGGTGTACCCAACTGCCTCCTTTGGGTATCCTATGAAGACAAATTTCTCCGATTTGGGTTTTGAGCTTATCAGGATGAAACTTTTTCATATAAGCATTGCAACCCCAAATTTTAAGAAGCGACAACTTTGGTTTCTTGCCAAACCATAGTTCAGATTGTGTCGTCTCAACGGATTTAGATGGTGCCCTTTTTAACGTGAATGCAGCTGTCTCTAATGCATAATCCCAAAATGATATTGGTAAATCGGTAAGAAACATCATAGATTGTACTATATCCAACAAAGTATGGTTATGACGTTCGGACACACCATTATGCTGCGGTGTTCCAGGTGGCATGAGTTTGTGAAACTATTCCACATTCTTTTAATTGAAGACCAAACTCGTAACTCAAATATTCGTCTCCGTGATCAGATCGTGGAAACCTTATTTTCTTGTCAAGATGATTTTCCACTTCACTCTGAAATTCTTTAAACTTTTCAAATGTTTCAGACTTGTGTTTCATCAAGTAGATATACCCATATCTGCTCAAATCATCTGTGAAGGTCAGAAAATAATGATACTTGTCGCGAGCCTCAACACTCACCGGACCGCATACATCAGTATGTATTATTTCCAACAAGTCAGTTTCTCGCTCCATTGTTCCGGAGAACGGAGTTTTAGTCATCTTGCCCATAAGGCATGGTACGCAAGCATCAAGTGATTCATAATCAAGTGATTCCAAAATCCCATCAGCATGGAGTTTCTTCGTGCGCTTTACACCAATATGACCTAAACGGCAGTGCCACAAATAAGTTGCACTATCATTATTAACTTTGCATCTTTTGCCTTCAATATTATGAATATGTGTATCACTACGATCGAGATCCAACGAACTATTTTCATTGGGTGTATGACCATCGAAGGTTCTATTCATGTAAGTAGAACAACAATTGTTCTCTAACTTAAATGAATAACCGTATTGCAATAAACATGATCAAATCATATTGATGCTCAACACCAAATAACACTTATTTAGGTTCCACTCTAATCCCGAAAGTATAGGGAGTGTGCGATGATGATCATATCAATCTTGGAACCACTTCCAACACACATTGTCACTTCACCCTTAACTAGTCTCTGTTTATTCTGCAACCCTCGTTTCGAGTTACTAATATTAGTAACTGAACTAGTATCAAATACTGAGGGGTTGCTATAAGCACTAGTAAAGTACACATCAATAACATGTATATCAAATATACTTATGTTCACTTTGCCATCCTTCTTATCCGCCAATCACTTGGGGTAGTTCCGCTTCCAGTGACCAGTCCCTTTGCAGTAGAAGCACTTAGTCTCAGGCTTAGGACCAGACTTGGGATTCTTCACTTGAGTAGCAACTTGCTTGCTGTTCTTCTTGAAGTTCCCCTTTTCCCTTTGCCCCTTTCTTGAAACTAATGATCTTGTCAACCATCAACACTTGATGCTCTTTCTTGATTTCTACCTTCATCGATTTCATCGTCATGAAAAGCTTGGGAGTCATTTTCGTCATCCCTTGCATATTATAGTTCATCACGAAGTTCTACTAACTTGGTGATGGTGACTAGAGAATTCTGTCAATCACTATCTTATCTGGAAGATTAACTCCCACTTGATTCAAGCGATTGTAGTACCCAGACAATCTGAGCATATGCTCACTAGTTGAGCGATTCTCCTCCATCTTTTAGCTATAGAACTTGTTGGAGACTTCATATCTCTCAACTCGGGTATTTTCTTGAAATATTAACTTCAACTCCTGGAACATCTCATATGGTCCATGACGTTCAAAAACGTCTTTGAAGTCCCGATTCTAAACCGTTAAGCATGGTGCACTAAACTATCAAGTAGTCATCATATTGAGCTAGCCAAACGTTTATAACGTCTGCATCTGCTCCTGCAATAGGTCTGTCATCTAGCGGTGCATCAAGGACATAATTCTTCTGTGCAGCAATGAGGATAAACCTCAGATCATGGATCCAATCCGCATCATTGCTACTAACATTTTTCAACACAATTTTCTCTAGGAACATATCAAAATAAACACAGGGAAGCAACAACGCGAGCTATTGATCTACAACATAATTTGCAAAATACTACCAGGACTAAGTTCATGATAAATTAAAGTTCAATTAATCATATTACTTAAGAACTCCCACTTAGATAGACATCCCTCTAATCTTCTAAGTGATCACGTGATCCACATCAACTAAACCATGTCCGATCATCACGTGAGATGGAGTAGTTTCAATGGTGAACATCATTATGTTGATCATATCTACTATATGATTCACGCTCGACCTTTCGGTCTCCGTGTTCCGAGGCCATATCTGTATATGCTTGGCTCGCCAAGTATAACCTGAGTATTCCGCGTGTGCAACTGTTTTGCACCCGTTGTATTTGAACGTAGAGCCTATCACACCCGATCATCACGTGGTGTCTCAGCACGAAGAACTTTCGCAACGGTGCATACTCAGGGAGAACACTATTACTATGATAATTTAGTGAGAGATCATCTTATAATGCTACCGTTAATCAAAGCAACATAAGATGCATAAAAAGATAATCATCACATGCAATCAATATAAGTGATATGATATGGCCATCATCATCTTGTGCTTGTGATCTCCATCTCTGCAGCACCATCATGATCACCATCGTCACCGGCGCGACACCTTGATCTCCATCGTAGCATCGTTGTCGTCTCGCCAATCTTATGCTTCTACGACTATCGCTACTGCTTAGTGATAAAGTAAAGCATTACAGAGCGATTGCATTGCATACAATAAAGCGACAACCATACGGCTCCTGCCGGTTCCCGATAACTCGGTTACAAAACATGATCATCTCATACAATAAAATTTAGCATCATGTCTTGACCATATCACATCACAACATGCCCTGCAAAAACAAGTTAGACATCCTCTACTTTGTTTATTGCAAGTTTTACGTGGCTGCTACGGGCTTAAGCAAGAACCAATCTCACCTACGCATCAAAACCACAACGATAGTTTGTCAAATAGACTCCGTTTTAACCTTCGCAAGGACCGGGCGTAGCCATACTAGGTTCAACTAAAGTTGGAGAAACTGACACCCGCCAGCCACCTGTGTGGAAAGCACGGCGGTAGAACCAGTCTCGCGTAAGCGTACGCCTAATGTCGGTCCGGGCCGCTTCATCCAACAATACCGCCGAACCAAAGTATGACATGCTGGTAGGCAGTATGACTTATATCGTCCACAACTCACTTGTGTTCTACTCGTGCATATAACATCAAACCATAAAAACCTAGGCTCGGATGCCACTGTTGGGGAACGTAGTAATTTCAAAAAAAATCCTACGCACACGCAAGATCATGGTGATGCATAGCAACGAGAGGGGAGAGTGTTGTCTACGTACCCTCGTAGACCGAAGCGGAAGCATTGACACAACATAGAGGAAGTAGTCGTACGTCCTCCTCCCGATCCGACCGATCCAAGCGCCGTTACTCCGGCGCCTCCGAGTTCTTGACACACGTACAGCTCGATGACGTTCTCCGGGCTCCGATCCAGCAAAGCTCTCGGGGAAGAGTTTCGTCAGCACGACGGCGTCGTGACGATCTTGATGAACTACCAACGCAGGGCTTCGCCTAAGCACCGCGACAATATGACCGAGGTGGAATATGGTGGAGGGGGGCACCGCACACGGCTGAGGAACGATCACGAAGATCAACTTGTGTGTTCTAGGGTGCCCCCCTGCCCCCGTATATAAAGGAGCAAGGAGAGAGGCCGGGCGACCCTATGGGGCGCACCAAAGGGAGGGGGGATTCCTCCTCCTAGAGGGAGTAGGACTCCCCTTTCCTAGTCCAACTAGGAAGAGAGGGGGGAAGGAAAGAGAGGGAGAGGGAGAGGGAAAGGGGGGCCGCGCCCCCCTCCTTGTCCAATTCAGACTCCCCATGGGGGGGCGCGCGCCACCTCCTGGCCGCAGCCCTCTCTCTTCCCTCGGGCCCAATAAGGCCCATTACTTCCCCGGGGGTTTCCGGTAACCCCTCCGGCACTCCTGTTTTATCCGAAACCACTCGGAACCATTCTGATGTCCGAATATAGTCGTCCAATATATCAATCTTTACGTCTCGACCATTCCGAGACTCCTCGTCATGTCCGTGATCTCATCTGGGACTCCGAACTAACTTCGGTACATCAAAATGCATAAACTCATAATAACTGTCATCGTAACCTTAAGCGTGCGGACCCTACGGTTCGAGAACAGTGTAGACATGACTGAGACAAATCTCTGGTCAATAACCAATAGCGGGACCTGGATGCCCATATTGGCTCAAACACATTCTACGAAGATCTTTATTGGTCAGACCGCATAACAACATACGTTGTTCCCTTTGTCATCGGTATGTTACGTGCCCGAGATTCGATTGTCGGTATCTCAATACCTAGTTCAATCTCGTTACCGGCAAGTCTCTTTACTCGTTCCATAATACATCATCTTGCAACTATCTTATTGGTTGCAATGCTTGCAAGGCTTATGTGATGTGCATTACCGAGAAGGCCCTGAGATACCTCTCCGACATTCGGAGTGACAAATCCTAATCTCGAAATACGCCAACCCAACAAATACTTTCGGAGACACCTGTAGAGCTCCTTTATAATCACCCAGTTACGTTGTGACGTTTGGTAGCACACAAAGTGTTCCTACGGTAAACGGGAGTTGCATAATCTCATAGTCAAAGGAACATGTATAAGTCATGGAGAAAGCAATAGCAACATACTAAACGATCGGGTGCTAAGCTAATGGAATGGGTCATGTCAATCAGATCATTCAACTAATGATGTGACCTTGTTAATCAAATGACAACTCCTTTGTCTATGGTTAGGAAACTTAACCATCTTTGATTAACAAGCTAGTCAAGTAGAGGCATACTAGTGACCCTATGTTTGTCTATGTATCCACACATGTATTATGTTTCCGGTTAATACAATTCTAGCATGAATAATAAACATTTATCATGATATATAAGGAAATAAATAATAACTTTATTATTGCCTCTAGGGCATATTTCCTTCATATAGATGACTAACCGGTTGTCATTCGTCGTCGTCTCCGGAGTGATCGTCGGATTCATCGCCGGGGTCGTTGCCCGAGTCGTCACCGGAGTCGGTGTGGACCTCCACCTCTGGTTGTGGAAGCACGGCGCCGTCGACGACGTCAGGGTGCAGCGATACCTCACTGGTGGTGACCGAAACCTCTGTCTCCATCTCCATGCCGTGCTCCGGTGCTTCAGCAGCCCCGGCTCGCCACTCCCTCTGATGGGGTGTTTCGGAGGCATCCTCATACACTGATGGCTTTGAGGACTGAGTGCGGCATCGAGGATGCAAGCGGAGAGAGAGGATTGTGTGTGTGGTGAGGATGAGGGGGTGCGGCCGCTCGGGCGCGCTATTAATATGGAGTAGTGGGAGAGAGGTGTGCAGCAGTCAAACCGCTGGCTCGCCTCCTAGTGAGCCTGCGCACCGGACTGCTGGCATGCCAACTGTTGTTTCACACAGCTACTCGCACGCCTTCCAATGACACTACGCAGCAAGCACGCCTCCCGTCAATTCACACACATGCACGCACGCCTCCTGGTCTGCCTGCATGGCGGACTTCTCGCATGTGTCCCGTAAACTCATGCCTGCTCGCACGGCACACATGTCACGTGGCGGCACGTATATTGTTTTTCTATTCCGATGATTAATGATGCCTCTTTATTGCTTAACCGAAGCATGGCACGTATCCATTGTTGGTCTAAAACTCATGGTTTGAATAAATAATCCGTTTGCGATATTGGTTCCAAGTTATTGATAATTTCCCGTTTGTAAGAAGATAAAGATTACATCAAAACTGGTCTCAAATTTGATAGAAAAAGTACAATGCCACTTTATATTAATGTCCATATGACAACACGATAAGTTTCATGAATTTGAAATAAGTTTTGGATGTACTAGAATTTAAAAATCATGATTCTCAATGTTTGAAAGTTCTTGCACGGAGAGTAAACATGCACCTAGTGAGACACATGCATATTTGCAATCCATTTAGGTGCACTGTCACGTGTGCATATAGCTCAAATTTGATTTTTGCACATTATACCCCTAGAAAATCAATCAATGTACTAAAACGTCCTAATGATCTCAGTTTTTTTTCAAAATAAAAACATTCCTCCTTTGGTAAAATATGTTCACCGCGGGATAATTTAACATCCATCGTAGTTGCGGTAGATTCGTGGTGTGTGTGTGTGTGTGCGCGCGCGCGCGTGCGTTTGGGGGTGGTGGTGGCTGGCAGTACAGTACTAGTCATGAGCCACCGGGTGGTTGGCCATTGTGTGAGGCAGGTGCCACATCAGAGTCGTGAATTCGTTATTTAAAACAATACACAACTCTTCCATACATATATGTTTTGGCCACATGCGATCAGTGGTTGTTCTACACAACACTCGGTACTCACGTGTGATGCTTTCTGTGGGCCCGTGAGATCATCGTCCATCACTTTCACCAGCAGCCGGCAGAGAGGTTAATTTGACCAGTAAGGTAGAAACCTTTTTGTTTGTGTTATGGTGGGAGTATATGGTATGCGTCGAACAGGTGGGACGGGACTAGCATATATACTATACGCACGCGTCCGTGAACAAGTACACCTCACTCAGTGTTGGGACTTTTCGGTTTCCGAGGCATGTGCCACATCAAAGTTGTGAAATTGGATATTCAAACATCATACAACACCTCTTTGGGCCACATGCATGCAGGCGGTGGTTATCCAAGGACACTCATCTGTGACGCTCCCATCTGTGTGCCCGCGAGGCCATCGTCGATGCATGCATCACTTTGACCTACATCGGGAGAGGTTAATTAATTTCACCATCAAGGAGGATTCTTTTTGGGTTGTATTACGGTAGGAGCATATAGTATGTGTCGAAGAGGGGGTAGGGGACCATCATATGTAGTACGCTTCATGAACCTCGCTCTGTGTGGGGACTTTACATTTTTTGAGGCATGTGCCACATCAAAGTTGTGCATTTTGGGTATTCAACATATGTTTGGCCCACATGCAAAGCGATGGTGGTTGTCCTCTCGCACCAACTTAAGTGGTTATCAGAGATACCGATGCTTTCCATCTATGGGCCTGCTTGGTCCATCACTACTTTGCCTGACAACAAGAGAGGTTGATTTAAATTAGGAGGGGTTTATTATTTTTGTTTGTAATATGGTGTTTATATAGGTCATGCTCTGGGATGACATGATATAGTATGAGCACACACATGCATGTGTACGCATGAATCCCTCCCATCGAGTCAAAGTGGATAGTAGTGTTGGGTAACATAGTATGTTAGAAAATTTCCTACGATCACGCAAGATCTATCTAGCAGAAGCATAGCAACGAGCGGGGAGAGTGTGTCCACGTACCCTCGTAGACCGAAAGCGGAAGCGTTAAGTAACGCGGTTGATGTAGTCGAACGTCTTCGCTATCCAACAGATCAAGTACCAAATGCACGGCACCTCTGCGTTCTGCACATGTTCAGCTCAGTGACGTCCCTCGAATATCTAGATCCAGCTGAGGTCGAGGGAGAGTTTCATCAGCACGACGGCGTGTTGATGGTGATGATGAAGTTACCGACGCAGGGCTTCGCCTAAGCACTACAACAATATGACTGAGGTGGAAATCTGTGGAGGGGGACACCGCATACGCCTAAGAAATCAACTTGTGTGTCTATGGGGTGCCCCCCTCCCCCGTATATATAGGAATGGAGGCCGGCCTCATGGGGTGTGCCCTAAGGGGTGGAATCCTACTCCTATTAGGAGTAGGGTCCCCCTTTCCTAGTCCAACTAGGAGGGGAAGGAAAGGGACGAGGGAGAGAAGGAAAGGGGGCCCGGCACCCCTCCCCTATTCGGATTGGGCTTGGAGGGGCGCTCCCCTCCTCTTGGACGCCTCCTCCTCTCTCCCACTAAAGCCCATGAAGGCCTATTAATCCCCTGAGGGTTCCGGTAACCCCCCTGTACTCTGGTAAATACCCGATACACCTCAGAACTATTCTGGTGTCCGAATATAGTCATCCAATATATCAATCTTCATGTCTCGACCATTTCGAGACTCCTCGTCATGTCCGTGATCTCATCCGAGACTCTAAATTACCTTCGGTACATCAAAACACATAAACTCATAATATCGATCATCATCGAATGTTAAGCGTGCGGACCCTATGGGTTCGAGAACTATGTAGACATGACCGAGACTCATCTCCGGTAAATAACCAATAGCGGAACCTAGATTCTCATATTGGATCCTATACCAATTAGCGAGGAAGTTAATGATGATTATCATGGAACTTCAGATCAACTTACTACCGAACCTCGTAGGTCAACCAGAGTACGTTCCGCACCAGAGTGGTACGGTAATCCTGTTCTAGAAGTCATGTTACTAGACCATGACGAACCTACAAACTATGAGGAAGCGATGATGAGCTCAAATTCCGCGAAATGGTTTGAGGCCATGAAATCTGAGATGGGATCCATGTATGAGAATGAAGTGTGGACTTTGATTGACTTGCCCGATGATCGGAAAGCCATTGAGAATAAATGGATCTTCAAGAGGAAGACGGACTATCTATAGTAGTGTCAGTATCTACAAAGCTCGACTTGTCGAAAAGGGGTTTTGACAAGTTCGAGATGTTGACTACGATGAGATTTTCTCACTTGTATCGATGCTTAAAGTCTGTCCGAATCATGTTAGCAATTGCCACATTTAATGAAATCTGACAAATGGATATCAAAATTGCGTTCCTTAATGGATTTATTAAATAAGAGTTGTATATTATACAACCAGAAGGTTTTGTCAATCCTAAAGTTGCTAAAAAAATGTGCAAGCTCCAGTGATCCATCTATGGATTGGTGCAAGCATCTCGAAGTTGGAATATACACTTTGATAAGTTGATCAAAGGATATAGTTTTATACAGACTTGCGGTGAAGCTTGTATTTACAAGAAAGTGAGTGGGAGCACTACAACCTTTCTGATAGGTATATGCTAATAACATATTGTTGATCGAAAATGATGTAGAATTTTCCGGAAAGCGTAAAGGAGTGTTTGAAAGGAGTTTTTCAAAGAAAGACCTCGATGAAGCTGCTTACATATTGGGCATCAAGATCTATAGAGATAGATCAAGATGCTTGTCGGGGGTTGGATGCGACATATGCCAAAGGATGGCTTATCATGGTGGGGGCGAGTAGAACGTCGCCGGTGCCCGGAAGCGGGATGAGGCGTAGACATGCACGCCGGCGAATCTTACCCAGCTTCGGGGCTCTCCGAGGAGATAATACCCCTACTGCTGCTCTGCGGGGTCTCCGCATGATCACTATGGCGAAGTGTATAAAAAGTTGCTCCTTGAGCTGTTTCCTGGAGGTAGGAGAGGGCAAGGCTAGCTCTCTCCCTCTTGTGGTCTCTGGTCTAGTGTCTAAAGAATCCAACCCTTTGCATGGGTGCCCCGGGGGGTTTATATAGGCCTACCCCCCGGGGGTACAATGGTAATCCGGCTGGGCACGGGTCCCAGCCATCTGTCTCTCAGGCCGCCGTCTTCTCCGCCGACTTCTGGGCCAGCCGGTTGGTGGGCCCCGCCGACTGCGGACTACTGTAGTTGTGCTTCTGGTGACATTGGCTTGGTCGTGGGGTCGTGGCAACAGTGCCGCCGCCTGACGGGCGATCACTGTCGCCACTCCCCATCTTGTCTGCTTAATGGCGTGCGGGGCCCGTGGGAGGAGCTGGCCGACTCTCGGAGGCCGACTCCCACAGGATCTGTCCTATGGTGCTCTCGCCGTCTTTGGTCCCCCTGATGACTAGCGGGACCCGCCGTCTCCAGGCCGTATAGGCGGGCCAACATGGGAACAGGGTTCCGCCACTAGGGCGGATGTCAGGGCTGGCATGGCAACAGTGTCGCGCCGTACGGAGATCTCCTTCGGTACGATGCACTATAGCCATACCCGCCCTTGGTAATCGGGGTGGGGGGTGTACTGTGGCCATCCCCCATCCTGTCTTTCTTCTCGAAGGCAGAGGGTGGTGAAGTCGCGGGCCGACTCCCCATAGTCGGCTTCTCTGGAAGTCGCCAGCTGGGAGTCGGCTCATTTCGTAGTCGTCTCTGGGATTCAGCGTGAGTGGGTAGTCGGCGGTGCTACAGCCGACTCCCAGAGGCGGCCCTCCGTCTTGGGATTCTTGAGGGGCGAAGCCTGCCCCGATGTCTTGAAAGGTACTGGGTCTCGGGTTGGCCTACCCGTGGCCCATTACTTCGACAGTAGTCCCCGAAGCTGGTGAGGCGCCGAGGGAGATACGTCGAGGAGCCTCAACAGTTTCTTCCTTCCAACGGTTGGATCCGATACTCGCCCGCCGCCTTCCTTCGAACAGACTATTGCGAGGTGAACTCGCTCGGGCCGGCTCCACCAAGCCGACTACAGAGAGCCGGACTTGTCGAAGGTCGTCTTGCTCCTTTAAAGAGTTTGAAAGTCGTGGTGGGATTCAGACGGCGTGCTCGATAAGCTGCGCGGCCGCCGCCCGCCGCGCACCCGCCGGGGGGGCCACGTGGCCCGGCCAGTCTGCCAGCCCACGCGCGCGATGGGACAGGCCCGCAGGTGGGACCCGCCATTACCGCACCTCGGCTTTTGAACGGATCTGCTGCGGCCGTGCGGGCAGTTGGGATTCCAGCGCAGTAACTGTGCGCAGTAACTCATGTGGTAAATCGTGGGGGTCGTGGGGGCGTGGGTGCAGTTAATCCCACGACGCCCCCTCGGCTCTCAACCTGCAGGACTATAAGTAGGCGGAGGGAGCGGGGCGGCGAAGCACGCGCGCCCGCTCTTCCTCGTTTCCCTTTGCTTCTTCCTCTTTCTTCTTCCTCCAGCCACTACTGCGCCGAACCACGTCCTGCTTGTAGCGATGAGCTCATCCTCTGCCGCTGCGCCCGCCGTCGTGCGCTTCGGCATGTGGGACGGCTCCGAGATCGACAATGACATCATCGATTTCCTCCGCAAGACGCGTCTCCTCCCCGGCGCGAACCTCGTGCGGGCCCGTGCCCCGCCGGCGAAGGAGTCGACGCCGGCGCCGGAGGAGGGCGAGTAGCTCGTATTCCGCTCGCACCTCATGCGCGGCCTGGGGCTGCCGCCGAGCGGGTTCTTCCGCTCGTTTTTGGAGTTCCACGGCCTCCAGCTACACCACCTCACCCCGAACACGGTGGTGCTGCTGGCGGCCTTCACCACTTTGTGTGAGGGTTTCCTCGGCGTTCTCCCCACCATCGAGTTGTGGGGGGAGTTCTTTCAGTCCAAGCTCGGCACGCACGTCGCCGGCGTGCCAGCCCAGTGCGGCGCCTTCATCGCAATGCGGAGAACGGTGGCCGACAACCCATTCCCCGCCATCCAGCTAATCAAGTCAGTGAAGATGTGGCAGCGCTCTTACTTCTACGTGAAGAACGTCACCACAGAAGGCGACTTGGTCAATCTGCCGGCTTACGAAGCCGGCGCGGCGGATGGGAGGCTCCCCAGCTGGTCCTACCGCGCCAAGACGCTGACTCCGGCTGGGGCCGCCGCCGTCGCGCGAGTCCGAGTGCTGACGCAGTCGGAGGGTCTGACTGGGGCCGACTTGCTGGCCGCCTTCGTGGCGCGCCGAGTCCTCCCGCTCCAAGGCCGGCCTCATCTGATCTGTCAGATGAGCGGCCACCGGGACCCCAGTCGGATGTGCACCAAGGACATGCCCCACGCGGAGGTGGCGGACACGGTGAATTTCAGCACGAACTGCGGCCTCTCGGAGGATTGGCGATTCGGCATGGAGCCGTACTCGCGCGCCAACCCCCCGCCAGTTCTAAGTTGACTTTCTTCTCCTTCTTCTTTTTGCAGCTGAATCCGACTCCTTATCTTTTTAGCCTTCGAATCAGAGTCCTCTCGTCCAGCCCTCGGCCGGCTCCGCGGGGCCGGCCCGCCAGTTCGCCCCCGACCGAGCGGAGAGTGACGTCGACAACCCCGACCTGGGGGCGGTGGCGATGGAGGCCGACGCCGAAGGAGGCGGCGGAGGAGAGGAAGGCGGCCTCAGGCCCTCGGCCACCTTTGCCGACTAGCCCATCGATGACGATGGAGAAGTCGCCCCGCGCCACCAAGCAAGAGCCGGCCACCACGGCGCGAGCTCGTCCGCCGCCTTGGGTGGTCTAGGTGGCGCGAGGAAACGTCGGGCCGGGCCGAGCTCCACTGGTGGCCGGGAGAAGAAGTTCAAGGGGGCGGCCGCCGCGACCAAGCGGGAAGAGGCGGCCGCGAATGCCCAGCGCTTCCGCAAGGAAGTGAAGAAACCGCCACTGACTTCTGTGTAAGCGCCTTCGTCTTGTGTCTTACTTTCTTCTGGTGGATTTTGTCCGAATCTTTATATGCTTTCCTTGTTCCAGGGCTCCTCTCACCCTTGGGAGGGTTACCGCTGCCTCCATCAAGGGGTCAGCAGAGTCGTCTGCCGCCACTCGGCGCATTGACCCCGCCGCCGACCTCCGGGAGGCGACGGAGCAGAACGCGCAGGAGAAGCGCGACGAGGACGAAGCCACCCGCCGAGAGAAGGCGGAGGCCGAGAAGGCGGCCGCCTCCGCTCAGAAGAAGCTGGAGGAAGCCAAAGCCGCCGTCGTGGCGAAACAGCGGGCCGAAGAAGCCGCGCGCCGCCAGTCGGCGTTGTACGTCATCCTGCTGAACTTGGCGCGGCCGCCTTAGGATTTCATGGAGCAGACCGGGGAAGCTGGCGGCGATCATCCCATCATGGAGAAGGAAGGCGGCGAGGCCTCCGAGTCGGACAGGGTCGTGCCGCCACCGCTGCCTCCACCGCTGTCTAGGAACGCGCGGGGTGAACAGCCGGCGGACCTTCCGGTGTCGCCGACTAACGACGAGGCCGTGGCGCAGCTGCTCCTCCAAGTCGCCTCGCCAACGCGCCGCCGTCTTGAAAAGGCGACTTTGGCGCCACACCCTCTGGAGGCCGGTGCCGCCAGCTCAGCCATCCCAGACGTCGCGGCAACAAGCGCCGCGCCCGTCAGGTGGGTGCGAGGAGGCAACACGGGCCCGCTGAACAAGGCGCGCCTGGACGTCCAGGCGAAGCTGAGAGCTGAGGGTGACGCCATCCAGAACTGCACCAAGGCGTATCTGGCGTCGCGAGCAGCCGTCCGGGTATGTTTTCTTCTGACTTTGTTTTTTCTTGCTCTTCTCTGTGGGGGCGCGCCAGCGCGCCCACTGGGATTAGTCCCCGAGTTCCAGGCCGGCTGCTGAGCAGGCGGGTCGGAACTCCATTGGAGAGTTCCAAACACTTACTCTTGTTTGAAATATTTATCGCAGGATTACCACAACCTCCAGGTCACCACCTTCAACCGCAACGTTGAGGAGCTGGGCAAGCGGACTGCTGACTTGTCGGAGAGCCGGAGTGAGTTTTCCTTCTTCTTCACGGGGGCGCGCTGGCGCACCCGCGGGCTGTAGTCCCCGAGATTCGGGCCGACTACTTCGCAGTCAGGCCGGATCTTCCTGGCGACCTTCTTGTTTGACGACTTACGTCTTTTTTCTTTTTTCTTCAAGAGCAGCTGGGCGCAGCCAACACTGCCTTGCGTGCCAAGGAGGTGGAGTGCAGCAAGCTCGTCACGGAGCGCGACCTGCTGGCGGAGCAAAAGGAGCTGCTCAAGAAGGCGCAGGAGGAGGCGGAGAGGAACGAGACTGCGCTCCTCGCTGAGTTTGAGACCGAGCGCTCCTCCTGGACCGACAAGGAGGCGATGCTGACCTTCGGCTTTCATGAGATTGCGGATATCTTCGATGGTGAGTCTTCTTTACTTTCTTTATTTGAGCTGCCGACTGTAGGTCGAGCCGACTCTGGCTTTTCTGACTTGCCTCTTTTCGTCTTGGCAAACTTCTTCCCAGGCCACACGCAAGCTGCTACCCAAGCCATCGAGGCCGATCACGAGGCGCGGAGAGCAGCTGGCGAGGAGGTTGCCGCCAATGCTCCCTGGACCCTCGATGAACAGCTTCTGAGCATCGAGGCTCGCCTGCGGCCGGCCCACCGGATGCTGCGCCGGCTTGAACGTGTCGGCGCCCATGCGATTGCTGCCTTATGGCCAGACATGCCGATTCTGCGCACTCCCAGCCGGACTGCCGACTCGCTGGAGGTCGCAACAGGCCGTCTGGAGGCTTGGAAGGGCTCCTCGGCATGGGCTGGAGCACGCCAGGCCTTGGAGTTCGTCAAGGCATGGTATCCAGACCTGGACCTGGACCAGCTAGCCATGCTCCGGGCAGAGGCCCAGCTGGAGCTGGCAGCCATGGAAGACGCCCTTGTCAAGCGCGCCGTGGCGATCGCCGAGTACGCCGATACTGATGTCTTCATTCCTGAGCGTGCTGACGATGGCGAGGAGGCGCCTCCGGAGTGGTTTGGGATGTACCCGGATTATGACGAGGACTCGACGGAGGTGATCGGCTCCAGCGCCGAGGAGGGAGGCGAGGCGGAGGTCGGAGATGAGACGGAGGAGCCAGAAGACGGAGCGGGCGACCAGCCTCAGCTCGACCGTGCCTCCAGCAACGAGCCGCGCCCAACCGAGCCGGCTGCCGCCGGAGGCGATCAAGCCGAGACTGCTCAGCCCGCCGCCCCTACATTTGACACCGCCACCTCCTCCAAGCCTCCAAACCCGTCTGCTGCTTCCTAGGCTGCTGCCTTGTTTTATCTTATCTACTTTAGAAGTCTTTGAAGAACTTTGTTAATTCGCACAGTTCCACCCGCGGGGGTGTATTTTGAACTTCCGTTCGAGGATTCGGCCAAGGGCCTATGTTATGTAAATATTTATCTAGATTCTATCATTTCTTGCTTATTGCTCTTTTGGCTTTTTCCTTTGCCGCCTTCCCTTAGATGCCGTCTTTGCCAGTCGGACAGCTGCTCTGCGAACTCCGCAGGATCAAATACTTGGCTACTTTGGGAAGGCAAGTACTTAGCCATTCTAGAGTTTTCTTAGCAAGTCGGATAGAAAAACGGCAAGCCGACTACTCAAGAGTCGGTTTTGCGAGGAACGGCTGGAAAGCCGGCTTAAGCTATGTTTACGGTTTGAGTCCTTAGCCATTTTTCATGTGGGTGCCCCTTCTTCCTTACTCCTGCCCACCAGACAGTCGCTCTGCGAGCTGCGGCTTCTGACAGGAGATGGCTTAGGCGCCACACACTACTTGTCCGACTGCAGGAAGCGTTTTCATAGCGCAAGACGGCGAGTCCCCGGGCCGACTAGTCGAGCCCGGTGCCAAGCGGCATAACAAAGAGTAGCATACTAGGAGGCATAATACTTATCATATAGATAACGAAAAGGGCAGTCCCCGAGCTCGTCTCGGGGGGCCCGAAGTCTTGGTACTTCAATACAAAAGGGTAGCGTGGTACATACTGCATCAACTGTAGAATCATCGGAGAAGATTTGCGTTCCATGGTCGTTCCGTCTCTTTGCCGGAGTCGTCCCTCTTGCGTGCTCGGGGCTTCTGAGCGTCGATCAGGTAGTAGGAGTCGTTGCCCAGCACCTTGCTGATGATGAAGGGGCCTTCCCAAGGCGCCGACAACTTGTGCTGGCCAGCTATTTGCTGGATCAGTTGGAGCAGAAGGTCGCCCTCTTGGCAAGATCTCGGCCTAACCTTCCTATTGTAGTATCAGCGCAGGCTCTGCTGGTAGATGCTGGACCGACTGAGTGCCAACAGCCGGCCCTCTTCCATCAGATCGACGCAATCTTGTCGTGCTTCTTCTGCTTCCTCCTTGGTGTACATCCTGACTCGCGGGGAGTCGAACTCTATATCCGTTGGGATGACAGCTTCAGCACCGTAGATGAGGAAGAAGGGCGTGAAGCCGGTCGACTTGTTCGGAGTCGTGCGCAGACTCCAGAGGACGGCTGGCAACTCGTCAAGCCAACAGCCGGCCGAACGCTCCAACGGTTCGATCAGCCGAGGCTTGATGCCGGACAGGATGTGGCCATTCGCATGCTCCACCTGGCCGTTTGACTGCGGATGGGCAACGGACGCTAAGTCCAGTCAGATGCCCTGCGTCGCGTAGAAACGGGCCAAAGCGCCTTTGGCAAAGTTGGTGCCGTTGTCGGTGATGATGCTGTGCGGTATGCCGTACCGAATTATGATTTCGGAGATGAAAGTCACGGCAGTTGGACCATTCAACTTCTTGATGGGCTTTACTTATATCCACTTGGTGAACTTGTCCACTGCGACAAGTAGGTGAGTTAGGCCACCTCGTGCCGTCTTGAATGGTCCCACCATATCTAGGCCCCAAACTGCAAAGGGCCAGGCGATTGGGATAGTCTTGAGCGCAGAAGCCGGCTGATGCGGCTTGGAGCGGAACTTCTGGCACCCCTTGCATTTCTGGACCAACTCTTTGGTCTCTTCTAGGGCAGTCGGCCAGAAGAAACCGTGCCAGAAAGCTTTGGCGACGAGTGCTCTTGAGGCCGCGTGGTGGCCGCACTCGCCTTGATGGATGTCTTTGAGAATTGCTTGGCCTTGCTCCGGCTCGATGCAGCGCTGGTAAACACCAGTGACGCTGCGCCTGACTAGCTCTCTGTTTACTATGGTGTATGCTGCTGCCCGGCGCTGTACTTGCCGAGCCAAGGTTTCATCAGTTGGCAGCTCCTTGTTCACCGGGAATTTGAGGATGGGCCGTGCCCATGAGGGTGCTGTTATTTCTTCAGCTGCTAGAACTGCGACATGGATGAGGGCGGCTGGGCTGGGAGGCGGCGGGCTGGAGTCCACGGCCGCATGCTGGATCAACGAAGTCCCCGGGCCGACTGGTGCAGTCCCCGGGCCGAGCTCTGGAGTCTTCGGTCTGGTCGCCGCAGTCCCCGGGCCGGGTTCTGAAGTCCCCGGGCCGGCTTTGACTGCGGCGTTCTTGGAGTCGTTTGCAAGGATTTTTGTGCCGTCTGCTGGGGCTCTTGAGTCGGATCCGACTTCTTCAGGGGGAGACGGCACAAAAATGGAATTTGACTCTGGTGAAGGCTTGATAGACGGCTTCAGGAGGCGCTGAAGAGCGACGCCGGATGGTATTGCTTGGCGGGTGGAGCCGATTCGCGCCAAAGTATCTGCTTGGTCGTTGTCGTTTCTTGGTACGTGGAAGAACTCGCACCCTTCAAAATATCCGCTGAGTTGCTGCACGAGGAAGCGGTAGCTTGCCATGTTTGTGTCCTTGGCGTCCCAGTCGCCAGATGACTGCTGGACCACCAAGTCGGAGTCGCCATAACACAGGATCCGGCGAATGCCAAGCTCTATGGCAAGCCGGAGCCCGTGAATGAGCGCCTCATACTCAGCGACGTTGTTTGAGGCGGCGAAATGGATCTGCAACGCATACTTGACCTTGCCACCTTTAGGAGAAGTGAGAACAACGCCGGCTCCCAAACCAGTGCGCATCTTGGAGCCATCGAAATGCATCCGCCAATGGGTGGAGTCGGGTGCCGGCGGCAGGTACTGGGTCTCGGCCCAGTCGACGAGGAAGTCGGCCAGTGCTTGCGACTTGATGGCGGTGCGGGGTTGATAGTAGATCGTGTAGGGGGCCAACTCTATGGCCCATTTGGCCACTCGGCCAGACGCATCTCGGCTTCCGATGATCTCGGCTAGTGGGGCTGTGCAGACCACGGTGATTGGATGCTCTTGGAAGTAAGGCTTCAGCTTCTTAGCGGCGAAGTGCACGCCGTAGCACATTTTCTGGTAGTGGGGGTAGTTTTGCTTGGAGGTCGACAGTACTTCGCTTAGGTAATATACTGGTCTCTGGACAGGTAGTGCCTTGCCCTCCTCCTTGCGCTCAACTACGATGACTGTGCTGACTGCCCGGCTGTTGGCCGCAATGTACAGGAGCATGGGCTCTTTTGGAGTCGGAGCCGCCAGCACAGGGGGAGTAACCAACATCTTCTTCAGCTGGAGGAAAGCCTCGTCCGCCTTGTGGTTCCACTCGAAAAAATTGGTCTTCTTCATGAGCTGGTACAAAGGGAGAGCTTTCTCGCCCAGCCGACTGATGAACCGGCTAATGGATGCCAGGCAGCCAGTGAACTTTTGCACATCCAACAGTCGGCTGGGTACCTCCATCCTCTCGATGGCCTTGATCTTCACAGGGTTGCACTCTATGCCACGTTCGGAGACCAGGAAGCCAAGGAGCTGGCCGGCTGGTACTCCGAAGATGCACTTTTCAGGGTTGAGCTTGATCTGGAATCGGCGTAGGTTCTCAAAGGTCTCCTTGAGGTCTTCCAATAGAGTCTCGCGCATTTCCGTCTTCACCACCACATCATCTACGTAGACATGGGCATTTCTGCCGAGTTGCTTGAGGAGGCACTTCTGCATGCAACGCTGAAAGGTGGCGCCAGCATTCCTCAAGCCGAACGTCATGGTCAGGTAGCAGAAGGCTCCAAACGGTGTGATGAAGGCGGTTTTTAGTCTATCTGTTGGGTTCAGCTTGATCTGGTGATATCCTGAATAGGCATCTAAGAAGCTCAACAGCTCGCATCTGGCTGTGGATTCTATCACCTGATTGATTCTCGGTAAAGAAAACGGGTCCTTGGGGCAAGCTTTGTTGAGGCTTGTGTAGTCAATACACATCCGCCACTGCTTGTTCTTCTTCAGCACCAAGACTGGGTTTGCTAGCCATTCTGGAAAAAACACCTCCATGATAAAGCCGGCTGCAAGGAGCCGGGCTATCTCTTCTCCAACAACTCTTCTTTTCTCTTCTGACAGGCGGCGCAAGGGCTGCCTGACGGGCTTCACATCAGATCGGACATGTAGCTTGTGCTCGGCGAATTCCGTCGGTACACCTGGCATGTCCTTGGGGGACCATGCGAAGATGTCCCGATTCTCACGGAGGAAATCGACGAGCTCGCCTTCCAATTTGCTGTCAAGGTTTGCACCTATGACAGCGTACCTCTCCGGGTGCTCTGGGTCCAAGGGTATCTTCTTTGTCTCTTTGGCTGGCTTGAACGAGCCCTCAGCTTCCAATTCCTTGGGGTTGGGCGACATCTCTGGCTGCTTGCCGGCCATCGCCACAACCCGATCAAGAAGCCGCTTCTCGGCTGCAATCACCAGGGACTCGGCCAGCCGACTGCTCTCAGCCACGCAAGCGGACGACTTTCTGTAGTCGCCGGCTATGGTCAGAATTCCCTTGGAACTTGGCATCTTCATCTAGGCGTAGTGGGGGACTGCCATGAACTTGGCCAAAGCGGGCCTGCCAAGCAGCGCATGGTATGGGCTCTCAAGGTCCACCACTTCAAACCAGACTGGCTCTCGGCGGAAATGATCCTTGTCTCCAAAGAGGACATCTATCAGAATCTTGCCGATTGGTGAGCAGGAAAGGCCGGGCACAATGCCGTGGAACACAGTCCGCCTGTTCTGAAGCTGTCTCTGCTTGATCCCTAACTTCTCCATGGTATCCTTGTACAGGATGTTGATGCTACTTCCTCCGTCTATCAGCACTCGCAAGAAGCGAGCGACCTGCCTATCAATAGCAAAGGTGGCCTCCAAGACCAAGGCTAGGAGCCTGGGCTCGGCATCACCTCTGGGTGATCAGCTCTGCTCCAACTGATAGGCCTCTCGGACCAATGCATGAACTCTGGAGTATCTGACGCCACCGCGTTCACCTCTTGCCGCTGCAGCCGCTTGCTGCATTTATCATCTGCCACACTGGTGAATACCACGTAGGCCCCATGCTCTTCTGGGTACTCGTTTTGTACTACGCCGACTGGCCTGACAGCCGGCTGCTGGGGTGGAGGCGGAGGCGGCTGCCCAGCAGGCGGAGGAGGCATCAGGCCGTCTCCCTTGGCAATCCTGGTGAGCCAGTGGCACTTCCGGGTGGTGTGGTTTGACGGCTTCGCGCCGCTGTGGAACTTGCAGGGACCATCTAGAGTCTGCTCGTAGGAGAAAACCGGCAACCAGTTGGACTTGCCGCCCTTCTGCCGATTGGGTGGAGGCTGCCCCTCTGGCTGCTGGTCTTCGACTGTCGCCACCTGCCGGCTGCCGGAAGCCAGCTGCGGGGCCTTGCGCTTGAGGTTGCTCTGCTGCTGTCGCCGACTGGCGTCTCCGGCCGGAGTTCTGGGAGCCTGAGGGGCCACTCTGCCGGCTGTGCTAACTTGGATCTCCGTCTTCATGGAGGCGTTGGCTGTGGCGTACTTGTCTGCTATGATCAGCAGCTCGTCCAGGGTCTCTGGCTCATCACAAAGGAGCTTGTGCTTGAGGAGGGTGCCTTCGCTGCACCCGACAGTAAAGTACTCGATGGCCTGCACCTCGTGCGCGCCCTCGCAGGAGTTTCGAAGCTCGGCCCAACGCGTGAGGTAGTCGCGAGTCAACTCGTTGGGGCCCTGCACGCACTAGGAGAGCTGGCGAGGCTTGGGAGGCCGCTTGTACATGCTTGTAAAGTTGCGGACGAAAGCTTCTGTGAAGTCGACCAAGCTATTGATGTTGCGGGGCTTCAGGCTGTTCAACCATGTCCGGACCGTGCCCTGGAGCATGAGTGGAACGTACTTCACGGCAACACGCTTGTTGCCGCTTGCTATGTCGACGGCCCTGGTGTAATCAACCAGCCAATCTTCCGGCTTCATGGAGCCGGTGTACTTGGGAGTATCTCTGGGGAGAGTGAACCCTTTAGGAAAGGGCTCATCTCGGATGCGGGGGCCGAAACACGGCCGACCCAACTCGTCTTCTTCTTCCAGCGCCATGGATCGGTGGAGTCGGTCGATCCGGTGGCGGGCATCATTCTCTCTGACTCCTTCTCGGCGACCGAGGCGGCCTTCGACAGTCGGATGCTCAACAGGTGGGGGAAGACTCGCCTTTCTCTGCGAGGTGGAGGAGGCAGATAGTCGTCCCGCCGCTCCACTACTCTCGGGCGGCCGTCTTGGTCGCGCTCGATGGTGATGTGAGTCCGACTGTGACTAGCAGCCGGATCCTTGTCTTTCCTTCCACGGACGCCGCCAGTCTGTCACAGCCCCAGTTCAGGCCTTGCTTGTCTTTGCATCTGCATTCTTGCATCATGATTTAAATTCCATTTAAATCTGAAATGGGGATGACAAACCCTAGCACCAAATGGAATGCAATTAGGATCAAATAAAAATATTTTTCAATAATCCCAAATGCCCTTTAGAAAAGCTCATGATTTTTGTTAAAGGTGAAAACCTCTGCCAAAAGTCATGCACTTATTTCTAGGCCATTCTGGATTTTTGAATTAAATCATATGCTATTTGAATTTGGGCATTTAAATGCTATAAAATATTTTAAATGCTCAGATAATCATGAACTAAAATCTTTACTGTTGGAAATATTCCAAACAGTAGCTTTGGGCAGTTTCATGATTTATGGGTTAGTTTTAGTATTTTAATAAAGCCTAAAGACTACAGAATAATAGAAAACAGAACTAAAAGAGAGAGAGAGGAACTTACCTGGGAAGCCCACCTGGCCTGGCACTATAGCCGCCCAGCTGGGCAAAGCCAGCCCAGCCCATCTCCACCTCCTCCTGTCGTCTTCCTCCTCTTGCCAGGAGGACGAAGGGCGCGTGGCCACCGCTCGCGAGCACGCGCCTCGCCAGCTCCTGCTTGCCGCCGACGCCCTGGACGCGCTGTACGACGCCACGCACACCCCCCTGACCCCCTCGTCCTCTCCCCTCTCTCCCTGGATCTCTTTCCCCTCCCCTGCTCTCTCTCCCTCTCGCGCCCGAGCGCGCCGCCCCTCGCCGCCGCGTCCACCGGCCACCCCACACCTCTCTGACGCGCCACGAAGCTCCGCATCGATGTCCTCTACTCCCTCGACAAGCCAAGCATCGCCGGATGCCCTGCACCGCCTCCACCAAGCCGTCTTCAACCTCGGTGCCGGCGATCCCCGCCGCTTGATTCGTCACCGTCAGGCCGTCCCCGAGCCCGCTGAGACCTCCGCCGGACTCCCAGTGAGCTCTAATCCGTTTCCCCTCCTCCCTCGTGCTTTTTCCTGCATCGTAGCCGCCGCCCGCAAGTGCCCGTAAGCTCCGGCCGCCGTGATTTCCGCCGTCGTCGCTACGATGGGCCAACGTCGCGGATGAGCACCTGGCCGAGCTCCTGCTTCCCAGTAGCTGCCGCCTGTGCGCTCCGTTTTGCTCGGAAGCGAGTTGCAGCCTCGCGCCCATTACCACCCAAACCCCGGCGCCGCCGCGAGCTCCGTTCCGGCGAGCCCCGGCGTTCCCGCAGCCTCCCACCTGCCCCACCAGATGCGGGAGAGCACGGGCCACATCCCGGTGCCCTCAGCCGCCGCCCCTGTGGCCTGTGACGCAGACCCCGCCGCGACCAGTGGGCGCCGGCGACGAGCCGTCGCCTGAGCTGCTAATCGGTGGCCCCCGCCGCTCAGGAGATTAATTAGCGGCTAATCACCCCACTATGCCACTAACACATGGGCCCCGCTGTCTAACTAACCCTGGTTTAGCCCCTGTTTAGATTAAACTAACAACACGGGCCCCACAGGTCAGTTTGACCTTGCCACGTCACACGTTGACCGACCCCACACGTCAGTGCTGACTTGCTGACATGGCTGTTGACCTTACCCCACCTGCCAGTGACCCAGACAGCACTGTGTGACTGACCAGTGGACCCCACTGGTCAGGTTTGACCTGGTCAGCCGCAGTTGACCTGCTGATGTCACAGTGACGCAATGCTGACGCAGTTAATAATTTTCTGGATTAAAAATAATTCAGGAAATCCAGAAAATTCCCCAAACTTGTAAAAATCATATCAATTCAACCGTAGCTCAGATTGAAATAATTTATATATGAAAAATTATCAGAAAAATGCAAGGAATCTGTTTATGGCATTGGCATGCATTTTTGAACAACCTAGGGTTGCTGTACAGGGCAAATTGCATAAATGGCATTTGAATTTCACATATGAAGTTTGAATTTGAACTTATGGTTCAAACCAACTTCATTTAACTTTGTTGCTAGTTGCATTAGCTTAAAACACATAGCATATTGCCATGTCATAGCATGCATCATATTGCTGCATATCGCCATGTGTTAATTGTGCTCTTCTGTGTTGCCGGTAATCATCCCCTTTCGATAGACGCGTTTCGACGATGTGGTCGTTGACACTGATGAAGACTCAATGTTATCTTCAGAAGTGCCAGGCAAGCAAAACCCCCTTGTTCATCCCGATACAATCCCACTCTCTCGCTCCTGCTCTCTTTTACTGCATTAAGACAACAACGATTCAACTGTTACTTGCTGCGGTAGTTGAACCCCTTTATCCTTTGCATGACCTGTCATTGCCACAGTAATTAGATGAAACCCACTAGCATGAGTAGGAGTTGTTTGAGCCCTGATGTGCCTACTCATACATGTTCGTTTGTCATGCCTGCTACTGCTTAGAGTTGAGTCAGGGTCTGATTCATCGGGAATGAATTGGAATGGTGATGAACATGTCCTACTGTGTGTGAACTAGGTGTGTGAATACGATTTGGTAAAGGTATTGGTGAGAGGCCATGTAGGAGTACATGGTGGGTTGTCTCATTGAAGCCGTCCTCAGGAACTGAGTTCTGTGTTTGTGATCCATGAAACAGCTACTACCATACATTGGGCCCTGAAATATGACCCCGCTCGACTTACCGACCCCTCTCGTTCTCTGTCCAGGAGTTGCAAGTAGTTTCTGGTGTTTGTAGTATGCTGGGGGCCGCACGCAGCGCTGACCGTAGGGGTGGGTTGTGTTGCGGTAGGCACGTGGCACGGTGTACCGGGCGCCCGTTTGGTGTCCCGGGAACCCTGCACACATCGTTTGGGGCTGTGAGCGAAACTCCGGGCGGATCTCCTCATGGATGGAACCCGAATAGGCGATAAACCTGGACTAGAGACTTGTGTGGTTGGTTAGGTCATGGTCTACACCCACGTCGGCTTTCGCTTGAAGTCTGCCGAGCACATGTCGTGTGCAGACGCTAAGTGGTGGAAACATGTATGAAGAAGTACACCCCTGTAGGGTTAACATCATCTATTCGAATAGCCGTGTCCGCGGTAATGGACTTCTGGGTTGCCTATATCAGTTCATAGACAAGTGAAAGTGGATACTCTAAAATGCGCAAGATAAGCGTGAGTGCTATGGATGGCGTTCTCGTAGGGAGACGGGAGCGGATCCATAGTGGTGTATTGATATGGTGAATATGTGGACTCGTGTGCGCCACCTCAAGAGAGTTACTTGCAGTCGTAGTTCAGGTTAGCCACTGAGTCAAAGCTGGCTTGCTGCAGTCAAACTCCACTACCCCCTTTTGATACTGATGCATAAGTAGTTAGTTCTGATGTAAGTCTTGCTGAGTACGTTTGTACTCACGTTTGCCTATTTTATGTTTTGTAGAGAGACGTCAGTCTCGTTAGTAGTACCGCTTGGACTTCGACGTTTAGCTTGATACCTCAGCTACGATCTTGTGCCTCGGCAGGATCTGGTAGATAGTCAGGCTTCTCAGCCTTTTTCATTTGTAGATGTCTGTACTCAGACATGTTAATCTTCCGCATGTGCTTTGACTTGTATGCTCTGATTGTTGGGTCATGAGACCCATGTTTGTAATATCTCGCTCCTCGGAGCCTAATGGATAAATACTTTGAGTCGTAGAGTTATGTTGTGATGCCATGTTGTATTTACTCATATCGGGCATATTGTGTGTATGAATGAAATGCTTGGTATGAGTGGGATCCGACTATCTAGTTGTTTATCCTTGGCAGCCTGTCATATGGGGAAATGTAGTCTTGTGCTTCTGAGCGATAGTAGTCCGCTACAGCCCGGTTCACCGGAGTCCTGCTAGCCCAGCACTACTGCTCGAACACTTGACTGGCCGGCATGTGTTTCACGTCGTTCCTGTGTCTGTCCCTTCGGGGAAATGTCACGCGGTGTTATTCGAAGTCCTGCCTAGCCTGCTACAGCCCGGGTTACCGGAGTCCTGTTAGCCCAGTGCTACAGCCCGGATATATACGTTGTTGACCGACATGCTCGATGTGATTCATGTATGCCTGTCCTCATGGGTTAGTGCCGCCTTGGGTTCACGACTAGCCATGTCGGCCCGGGTTCTTTGTCATATGGATGCTAGCGACACTATCATATACGTGAGCCAAAAGGCGCAAACGGTCCCGGGCCAGGTAAGGTGGCACCCGTGGGAATACCGTGCGTGAGGCCGCAAAGTGATATGATGTGTTACATGCTAGATCGGTGTGACTTAGGATCGGGGTCCTGACAGCGTTGGTATCAGAGCCTGACTGCCTGTAGGATTACCAAGCCAAACTGGTCGAAGTTGTGTCTAGTAATGCTCTAGTTATATAAGGGAATTGATTGTGGAAGGGAACGTAAGGCTCTTTTTACTCCTTATACCTCATGGCCTTCTGATCTGAGTCAACCTCTTCTCTTCTACGGGGATTAAGAACTAGGCCTTCTCTTCTATCTCTCAGGATGACGTGTTACTAAACCGTAGTTGCCTAGGATTGTTGAGTTCAAGTCTCTGTTCATTTTCTACTACCTCCATATGTTCATAGCTGGCCTCAGAACCTTGATATTGTGATGTTGAGTGGCTATGCCACCATTTTTGCAGGATGCCTCAAATCTTTTTGAGCATTTACAGCCGTTATGCTGTCCGAGTCATCCCAGGTCTCTAAATAGTCTGATGCATTTGCAAATCCTTTCTCTCCGTTCCTGATGTCCTTTTTGGTCAGAACAAGCACACTAACCGGTGAGTTGAGGTACCCCATTGCCTTGACATATATGTTGGAACTATTATTATGACCCTAGGTGTCTTAGTGGTTCAGCTAGTAATCTAGCAATGCTATGTGTTCTCGGTGTGATGATTCTGGCCACCATTCTCGAAAGCATCCCGTGATGTCGTTTAGTAGTAGGTATTCTACTCCTGGGTTTTCGAACCCGAGATTCACCCTACATCTTGTTGTTAGTATTTGCTAGATCCCTTAAGATATTAGTAAACTTTGCGATAGTCATCGAGGTCCATGGTATATCATTCTTCCAAATACCATGAACCATCCTTGGCAGAAATTTGTTTGAATCAAAAGATCACAACCAGGGTGCCCTTGAGGAGTACTCCATTCATATTGTGATTCTGCCAGTTCTTCCTTTCTGCATGGGTTATCCGGAAGAAATATGTTGAACTCGTTCGACATGCTAATCTATGCATCCACAACTCAGAAAGATATATGTCCTCTTGAGTTGTCCCTCTTCATTGGTGTTCCGACCATCGTCTATCAATTGATAGTCAAGAGTATGTGTGCATTCGTTCATCGATACCTATTACTCTTGTGGTCCGTCAAGCCATTCTATTCCAGAATGACTAGGAGAAACGAACTCCAGTACCTCATCCATATCTAGGATTGGGTCAAAGCAGTTGTATTCCGCAGATCAATTGCAATCAAGCTTTTGTTCTGTTCTACCTTGGAGTGTTACCATCTTTATGTCAAGAGTGTCATGAGAATTTCACCCCCTCTTATGAATTCTTGACGCAGTAATACTGCTTGCCATCATTGTTCATTCCTCGGTTTCGTGCCGGAATGCCGACAAGTGATTCGTGATGTGTGAAATCAATACTCCGAGCAACTCGTTGCTTGGTAGTAAATGGACAATATTCTCATTCTTAGCTTGTTGGTTATTAAATCATCATCCTAAGATTGATTGTGCTATTTAGTCCTTATTTCTGGTGCACTCTTTGATCAATGAGTAAGGATTGTTCAATCCCTTGTTTAATTGATCATATCATCTTGCCCTGAAAAGCAAGATTGTTCTCGAGCTTAGTAACATATCGGTGGTTCGTGATGTTCCGAATATCTTCTCGGAAGCATTACCAGGTTGTTCCCTGGCCGTTATGTTGAGTTCGTGCTCAAGTTGGTTTTCCAATAAACCACTCTTTCTCCAAGAATCTGTGTTGGATACCCTGAGCTAGTTGGTTGAGCTAAACAACAACTTGGAGAGTTGGAAGATAAAAGCTTGCCCGACTTAGTTCATTTCTAAGGGATATCCTTTTGAGTGTGTGTGGAAGAAAGATGATATCTTCATCGACTGGTCCTCGTGATCAGTTGTTGGATCTATTGTCTTGTCAAAACTTTGATTTGAGTATGGGCCATCATCAAATCAAATCAGAACCAACGATGTTCGTAATGTTGTCTTACTCGTGGTTGATCCCTTGAGCATACACCATTACATCTTTTGGTCTGACCAATGCTATCACCGTGTTCACATGATGGTGGAAGTCCAGTGATATGGAAATTCCGATGAGTTGTTGCTGAGCCCATCAGCAGCATTTTGTCTCCCCCATGGATCATGTTGAACATCAACCTAGTGTGGGAAACTTTGTAAGCAATGCCTTCGTGTTCAGTTCATGAGGCTTATGCTTAGATGGAAGAAGTGACTTCCTCAAATTCATGTGCTTTAGGTGTAAGTTGCCGCCATGAATTCGAGAAAGGTTTGTTTTGTTTTCCTTGGAATCATCCCAAGTCAGGCATGCATACGTGCGAAGTATTCTATGGTTTGGTAGATTAATTACCTCCACTCCATGGTAATCCCTAGCACACCAAGCCACTGACTGATTTGTTCTAGGAAAAGGAGTTGTCGTGCAAATCCTAGGTCATGCACAAGTCTTCGTTACCCTAGATGATGGTTCCCCCACCTGAACCCGGTAGTGTTTTGTTGTAAGACTACCGTGTGGTCATGCTTGTCTGGGACAGCGTGTTCACATGTGTTTAGCAGAACTAGCTCACGTTTTGGAGCTTGCTATCGTAGTTCATTTCCTGAGAATCTCGCAACGTCATCTCGTCGGTTTGTGTTGCAAATTTCCTTTTCCGGACATGCTGTCTGAAATATCCTGTTACCAACCAGATCTGAATCTCAGGCAGATGTGATGGTTGGAACTTTTCCAAGATCTATTACGTAGGTCCCGACAAGGTTGATGTCTGGCCGACACACCTAGCCGGAAGAGCTATCATGGTAGTATCTTGATTGAACTAGTTGACCATCTTCTCCGTGAGGATCTTGTGCGACTTATTTTAGAAGTTGTTCCTTAGGGACTCTTGTGCTATTAGTATTCCTCGATTATGCTATAACCATTCAAACAGTGGAATTGCTCTCGACTGTTGAATTATCTCCCAGTTACCAGAATCATTCCCAACATTTGCTTTTTGTTCCCAGCTTGCACCGCTGTTGTGCCATTCTACCTTGGGTCCCATCCATTTCCGGTGATAAGCAAAATCATTCATTGCGTTGTCTTCAACAAGGTAGTCCACATCATCCAACCTAGTCCGAGTATGTCACCTTTCCGAACTCCTTCAAACGATCGTTTGTGATTACCTTAGGCTGGAATAAAGAGTTCCAATGATCTCAGTATCAAAAGTAATTCTTTTTGCCACTTAAGGGAATATTTCTGCGAGTCACCTTCCCTGAGGAGCTCCGTTTTGGAATCATAGCAATTCATCTCCTTGCTACTCATGCACCTTCTTTCCAAGCGTGGCATTGTTGCCCACCAAATCAAACCCCGTTGTTGTTCTTCCGTCCCTCACTATGCGTTTGGTGTCTCAACTCGAGAGATGTTCTTACGTCTCATTCCATGAGTTGATCTTGCATGCTCGATCTTTGAGGAGATCGTTTCCTATAGAGTTTCTTTCTGTCGCCATCGTGTTGGATGAAGATCTCAAAGCGAGGACGTCAAGATCAATATGATGCAATGAAGCTACTTCTTCGAGAAGGGCAGTTGGATCGAGAAGGTTGTGGTAGCTTGCGACCCCTCTGTCTTCTTACCTCACGTCTTGAATCTCGGGACGAGATTCTTGTTTAGTGGGGGTGAGTTGTCACAGCCCCAGTTCAGGCCTTGCTTGTCTTTGCATCTGCATTCTTGCATCATGATTTAAATTCCTTTTAAATCTGAAATGGGGATGACAAACCCTAGCACCAAATGGAATGCAATTAGGATCAAATAAAAATATTTTTCAATAATCCCAAATGCCCTTTAGAAAAGCTCATGATTTTTGTTAAAGGTGAAAACCTCTGCCAAAAGTCATGCACTTATTTCTAGGCCATTCTGGATTTTTGAATTAAATCATATGCTATTTGAATTTGGGCATTTAAATGCTATAAAATATTTTAAATGCTCAGATAATCATGAACTAAAATCTTTACTGTTGGAAATATTCCAAACAGTAGCTTTGGGCAGTTTCATGATTTATGGGTTAGTTTTAGTATTTTAATAAAGCCTAAAGACTACAGAATAATAGAAAACAGAACTAAAAGAGAGAGAGAGGAACTTACCTGGGAAGCCCACCTGGCCTGGCACTGTAGCCGCCCAGCTGGGCAAAGCCAGCCCAGCCCATCTCCACCTCCTCCTGTCGTCTTCCTCCTCTTGCCAGGAGGACGAAGGGCGCGTGGCCACCGCTCGCGAGCACGCGCCTCGCCAGCTCCTGCTTGCCGCCGACGCCCTGGACGCGCTGTACGACGCCGCGCACACCCCCCCCGACCCCCTCGTCCTCTCCCCTCTCTCCCTGGATCTCTTTCCCCTCCCCTGCTCTCTCTCCCTCTCGCGCCCGAGCGCGCCGCCCCTCGCCGCCGCGTCCACCGGCCACCCCACACCTCTCTGACGCGCCACGAAGCTCCGCATCGATGTCCTCTACTCCCTCGACAAGCCAAGCATCGCCGGATGCCCTGCACCGCCTCCACCAAGCCGTCTTCAACCTCGGTGCCGGCGATCCCCGCCGCTTGATTCGTCACCGTCAGGCCGTCCCCGAGCCCGCTGAGACCTCCGCCCGACTCCCAGTGAGCTCTAATCCGTTTCCCCTCCTCCCTCGTGCTTTTCCTGCATCGTAGCCGCCGCCCGCAAGTGCCCGTAAGCTCCGGCCGCCGTGATTGCCGCCGTCGTCGCTACGATGGGCCAACGTCGCGGATGAGCACCTGGCCGAGCTCCTGCTTCCCAGTAGCTGCCGCCTGTGCGCTCCGTTTTGCTCGAAAGCGAGTTGCAGCCTCGCGCCCGTTACCACCCAAACCCCGGCGCCGCCGCGAGCTCCGTTCCGGCGAGCCCCGGCGTTCCCGCAGCCTCCCACCTGCCCCACCAGATGCGGGAGAGCACGGGCCACATCCCGGTGCCCTCAGCCGCCGCCCCTGTGGCCTGTGACGCAGACCCCGCCGCGACCAGTGGTCGCCGGCGACGAGCCGTCGCCTGAGCTGCTAATCGGTGGCCCCCGCCGCTCAGGAGATTAATTAGCGGCTAATCACCCCACTATGCCACTAACACATGGGCCCCGCTGTCTAACTAACCCTGGTTTAGCCCCTGTTTAGATTAAACTAACAACACGGGCCCCACAGGTCAGTTTGACCTTGCCACGTCACACGTTGACCGACCCCACACGTCAGTGCTGACTTGCTGACATGGCTGTTGACCTTACCCCACCTGCCAGTGACCCAGACAGCACTGTGTGACTGACCAGTGGACCCCACTGGTCAGGTTTGACCTGGTCAGCCGCAGTTGACCTGCTGATGTCACAGTGACGCAATGCTGACGCAGTTAATAATTTTCTGGATTAAAAATAATTCAGGAAATCCAGAAAATTCCCCAAACTTGTAAAAATCATATCAATTCAACCGTAGCTCAGATTGAAATAATTTATATATGAAAAATTATCAGAAAAATGCAAGGAATCTGTTTATGGCATTGGCATGCATTTTTGAACAACCTAGGGTTGCTGTACAGGGCAAATTGCATAAATGGCATTTGAATTTCACATATGAAGTTTGAATTTGAACTTAGGGTTCAAACCAACTTCATTTAACTTTGTTGCTAGTTGCATTAGCTTAAAACACATAGCATATTGCCATGTCGTAGCATGCATCATATTGCTGCATATCGCCATGTGTTAATTGTGCTCTTCTGTGTTGCCGGTAATCGTCCCCTTTCGATAGACGCGTTTCGACTATGTGGTCGTTGACACTGATGAAGACTCAATGTTATCTTCAGAAGTGCCAGGCAAGCAAAACCCCCTTGTTCATCCTGATACAATCCCACTCTCTCGCTCCTGCTCTCTTTTACTGCATTAAGACAACAACGATTCAACTGTTACTTGCTGCGGTAGTTGAACCCCTTTATCCTTTGCATGACCTGTCATTGCCACAGTAATTAGATGAAACCCACTAGCATGAGTAGGAGTTGTTTGAGCCCTGATGTGCCTACTCATACATGTTCGTTTGTCATGCCTGCTACTGCTTAGAGTTGAGTCAGGGTCTGATTCATCGGGAATGAATTGGAATGGTGATGAACATGTCCTACTGTGTGTGAACTAGGTGTGTGAATACGATTTGGTAAAGGTATTGGTGAGAGGCCATGTAGGAGTACATGGTGGGTTGTCTCATTGAAGCCGTCCTCAGGAACTGAGTTCTGTGTTTGTGATCCATGAAACAGCTACTACCATACATTGGGCCCTGAAATATGACCCCGCTCGACTTACCGACCCCTCTCGTTCTCTGTCCAGGAGTTGCAAGTAGTTTCTGGTGTTTGTAGTATGCTGGGGGCCGCACGCAGCGCTGACCGTAGGGGTGGGCTGTGTTGCGGTAGGCACGTGGCACGGTGTACCGGGCGCCCGTTTGGTGTCCCGGGAACCCTGCACACATCGTTTGGGGCTGTGAGCGAAACTCCGGGCGGATCTCCTCATGGATGGAACCCGAATAGGCGATAAACCTGGACTAGAGACTTGTGTGGTTGGTTAGGTCGTGGTCTACACCCACGTCGGCTTTCGCTTGAAGTCTGCCGAGCACATGTCGTGTGCAGACGCTAAGTGGTGGAAACATGTATGAAGAAGTACACCCCTGCAGGGTTAACATCATCTATTCGAATAGCCGTGTCCGCGGTAATGGACTTCTGGGTTGCCTATATAAGTTCATAGACAAGTGAAAGTGGATACTCTAAAATGCGCAAGATAAGCGTGAGTGCTATGGATGGCGTTCTCGTAGGGAGACGGGAGCGGATCCATAGTGGTGTATTGATATGGTGAATATGTGGACTCGTGTGCGCCACCTCAAGAGAGTTACTTGCAGTCGTAGTTCAGGTTAGCCACTGAGTCAAAGCTGGCTTGCTGCAGTCAAACTCCACTACCCCCTTTTGATACTGATGCATAAGTAGTTAGTTCTGATGTAAGTCTTGCTGAGTACGTTTGTACTCACGTTTGCCTATTTTATGTTTTGTAGAGAGACGTCAGTCTCGTTAGTAGTACCGCTTGGACTTCGACGTTTAGCTTGATACCTCAGCTACGATCTTGTGCCTCGGCAGGATCTGGTAGATAGTCAGGCTTCTCAGCCTTTTTCATTTGTAGATGTCTGTACTCAGACATGTTAATCTTCCGCATGTGCTTTGACTTGTATGCTCTGATTGTTGGGTCATGAGACCCATGTTTGTAATATCTCGCTCCTCGGAGCCTAATGGATAAATACTTTGAGTCGTAGAGTTATGTTGTGATGCCATGTTGTATTTACTCATATCGGGCATATTGTGTGTATGAATGAAATGCTTGGTATGAGTGGGATCCGACTATCTAGTTGTTTATCCTTGGCAGCCTGTCATATGGGGAAATGTAGTCTTGTGCTTCTGAGCGATAGTAGTCCGCTACAGCCCGGTTCACCGGAGTCCTGCTAGCCCAGCACTACTGCTCGAACACTTGACTGGCCGGCATGTGTTTCACGTCGTTCCTGTGTCTGTCCCTTCGGGGAAATGTCACGCGGTGTTATCCGAAGTCCTGCCTAGCCTGCTACAGCCCGGGTTACCGGAGTCCTGTTAGCCCAGTGCTACAGCCCGGATATATACGTTGTTGACCGACATGCTCGATGTGATTCATGTATGCCTGTCCTCATGGGTTAGTGCCGCCTTGGGTTCACGACTAGCCATGTCGGCCCGGGTTCTTTGTCATATGGATGCTAGCGACACTATCATATACGTGAGCCAAAAGGCGCAAACGGTCCCGGGCCAGGTAAGGTGGCACCCGTGGGAATACCGTGCGTGAGGCCGCAAAGTGATATGATGTGTTACATGCTAGATCGGTGTGACTTAGGATCGGGGTCCTGACACAGTCGGCGTCCGAGACGTCGCGCCTTGATCTCGGCGGGGTGGCAGGTCGTCATTCTGTCGTTGTGGCGCCTCAGTGTGGCAGCCGACCGAGTTCTGCGCGGTAGCCGCCTCGAAGAGCCGCTGGACACGCTCCTTCATCAGTCGGCGCTCTTCGCCTTCGAGTTTGTCCAACTCGTCTACCGCCGCCTGGGCGGCTCGGATGTTCTCTGCGGGCGTGGCATATACTGGGCGATCGGCCCCGAACATGCTGGCGATGTCCGCGCCGAGTTGCCGGACCGCGCCTAGGCGGCTAGGCCCCGCTGGTGCTGGCGAGCTGCCCACAGTGCGATCCATCTCACGCTGGTAGGCTTCTGACAAGCGTCTCATGCTTGCCAACTTCTTCGCTCCTTCGACGAGCTGAAGGCGGCGTGCCTCCAGCATCTCGGCGTCAGCGTCCTCTGGAATGGGCGCATCCAGGTCTTGCAGTGCCGCATCGAGCGGGTCGTGAGCTCTTCCGTCGGAGTGCTCGCCATGGCCGATGACAAGCACTTCTGTGACGGTGCTTCCGCCGCTCTCCGCGCGAGGGAGCGGCTCATCGTAGACTACAACGTTGGTGGGGAACGCATCGACCGACGCGGTGTCGGAATCGACCAGCATCGGGTCGGTGGAGCCTACGGACTCCAGGTCAGCGACAGGCTCGCCGGCAACATGGAGTTCGTCGAAGTGACCCGCGAGAAGGCTCTCGGGGCCGCCGGTGCCTGTGTCGGATGCAGGCTTGTCGGAGAGGCGACCCTCGCCGACAAGTTCGGCGAGGTAGCTGGCTGCGCAGGCGATCTCGGCGCCGTTCAGCGCGTCGGCGCAAACTCCCTCTGGCGTGCCGGGCAGGCTGCGCTCGCTAGGGAGGAAAAGGGTTCCCGTCTAGAGCAGGTCTCCGAACGACGGTGCACCTCACCCACGGTGGGCGCCAAATATCGGGGGTTGGATGCGACATATGCCAAAGGATGGCTTATCATGGTGGGGGCGAGTAGAACGTCGCCGGTGCCCGGAAGCGGGATGAGGCGTAGACATGCACGCCGGCGAATCTTACCTAGCTTCGGGGCTCTCCGAGGAGATAATACCCCTACTGCTGCTCTGCGGGGTCTCCGCATGATCACTATGGCGAAGTGTATACAAAGTTGCTCCTTGAGTTGTTTCCTGGAGGTAGGAGAGGGCAAGGCTAGCTCTCTCCCTCTTGTGCTCTCTGGTCTAGTGTCTAAAGAATCCAACCCTTTGCATGGGTGCCCCGGGGCGTTTATATAGGCCTACCCCCGGGGGTACAATGGTAATCCGGCTGGGCACGGGTCCCAGCCGTCTGTCTCTTAGGCCGTCGTCTTCTGGGGCCCGCTGGCTGGTGGGCCCCGCCGACTGCGGACTACTATAGCGGTGCTTCTGGTGACGTTGGCTTGGTCATGGGGTCGTGGCAACAGTGCCGCCGCCTGACGGGCGATCACTGGCGCCACTCCCCATCTTGTCTGGTTAATGGCGTGCGGGGCCCGTGGGAGGAGCTGGCCGACTCTCGGAGGCCGACTCCCACGGGATCTGTCCTATGGTGCTCTCGCCGTCTTTGGTCCCCCCGCGGACTAGCGGGACCCACCGTCTCCAGGCCGTACAGGTGGGCCAACGTGGGAACAGGGTTCCGCCACTGGGGCGGATGTCAGGGCTGGCATGGCAACAGTGCCGCGCCGGACGGAGATCTCTTTCGGTACGGCGCACTGTAGCCATACCCGCCCTTGGTAATCGGGGTGGGGGGCCGTACTGTGGCCATCCCCCGTCCCGTCTTTCTTCTCGAAGGCAGAGGGTGGTGAAGTCGCGGGCCGACTCCCCATAGTCGGCTTCTCTGGAAGTCGCCAGCTGGGAGTCGGCTCATTTCGTAGTCGTCTCTGGGATTCAGCCGTGAGTGGGTAGTCGGCGGTGCTGCAGCCGACTCCTAGAGGCGTCCCTCTGTCTTGGGATTCTTGAGGGGTGAAGCCTGCCCTGATGTCTTGAAAGGTTCTGGGTCTCGGGTTAGCCTACCCATGGCCCATTACTCCGACAATGCTTGATAAGGTTTTTCAATGAGTACATACCTTGACAAGATTTTTTACGTAGTTCAAAATTGAACAGTCAAAGAAGGAGTTCTTGCCTGTATTGCAAGGTGTAAAGTTGAGTAAGACTCAGAACATGACCACGGCAGAAAATAGAAAGAGAATGAAAGTCATTTCCTATGCCTCGGCCATAGGTTCTATAAAGTATGTTATGTTGTGTACCAAACCTATTGTGTACCTTTCCATGAGTTTGGCAAGGGGGTATCATATTGATCCAGGAGTGGATCACTTGACAGCGATCAAAATTATCTTTAGAAGACTAAGGAGATAGTTCTCGGTTATGGAGGTGGTAAAGAGTTCGTCGTAAAGAGTTACGCCGATGCAAGCTTTTACACCGATCCGGATGACTCTGAGTCTCAATCTGGATACTTATAGAAAGTGGGAGCAATTAGCTAGAGTATCTCCACGCAGAGCATTGTAGACATAGAAAATTTCCAAAATACATACGGCTCTGAATGTGACAGACCCATTGACTAAGCTCTCTCACAAGCAAAACAGGATCACACCTTAGTACTCTTTGGGTGTTAATCACATAGAGATGTGAACAAGATTATTGCCTCTAGCAAAAGCATTTGGGTATTAGTCACATGGCGATGTGAACTAATCACATGGTGATGTGAACTATTGGTGTTAAATCACATGTCGATGTGAACTAGATTATTGACTCTAGTGCAAGTGAGAGACTGGAGGAAATATGCCCTAGAGGCAATAATAAAGTTGTTATTGATATTTCCTTATATCATGATAAATGCTTATTATTCATGCTAGAATTGTATTAACCTGAAACTTAGTATATGTGTTAAAAACATAGACAAAACAGAGTGTCCCTAGTATGCCTCTACTTGACTAGCTCGTTAATCAAAGATGGTTATGTTTCCTGACCATAGACATGTGTTGTCATTTGATGAACGGGGTCACATCATTAGAGAATGATGTTATGGACAAGACCCATCCGTTAGCTTAGCATAATGATCGTTTAGTTTATAGCTATTGCTTTCATCATGACTTATACATGTTCTTGTGACTATGAGATTATGCAACTCCCGAATACCGGAGGAACACCTTTATGTTATCAAACATCACAACGTAACGGAGTGATTATAAGGATGCTCTACATATGTCTCCGAAGGTGTATTTTGGGTCGGCATAGATCGAGATTAGGATTTGCCACTCCGTGTATCAGAGAGGTATCTCTGGGCCATCTCGGTAATGCAAATCACTATAAGCCTTGAAAGCAATGCGACTAATGAGTTACTTACGGGACGATGCATCACAGAACGAGTAAAGATACTTGCCGGTAACGATATTGAACTAGGTATGATGATACCGACGATCGAATCTTGGGCAAGTAACATACCGATGACAAAGGGAACAATGTATGCAGTTATGCGATTTGACCGATAAAGATCTTCGTAGAATATGTAGGAGCCAATATGAACATCTAGGTTCCGCTATTGGTTGTTGACCGGAGATGTGTCTCGCTCATGTCTGCATAGTTCTCGAACCCGTTAGGTCCGCACACTTAACATTCGATGACGATTTGTATTATGAGTTATGTGATTTGATGACCAAAGTTTGTTCGGAGTCCGGGATGAGATCACGGACATGGCGAGGAGTCTCGAAATGATCAAGAGGTAAAGATTCATATATATAGGACGATTGTATTTGGACACCGGAAGTGTTCCGGGTGATACCGGGTCACCGGAAGGGGTTCCGGGAAACCCCAGGCAAAGATATGGGCTTAATGGGCCAAGTAAGGGAACACACCAGCCCACAAGGGGCTGGTGTGCTCCCTATAGGGCCAGCCACGTGGTGATAAAGGGAAAGGAGAGGAGGAAAAGGAAAGTATGAAGTAGGACTCGTACTTCCTTCCCCTCCCCCTCCTTCCTTTCCCCCCTTGTCCAAATATGGTAGAGGGGCCGAATTGAACTAGGGGCCCAAGTAGGATTCCTCCTACTTGGGCGCGCCCTAGGCTTCCTCCCTCCCTCTCCCTCGTTTATATACGTGGGGAGGGCACCCCTAGAACATACATCAATTGTTCCTAGCGTGTGCGGCGCCTCCCTCCATAGTTAACACCTCGGTCATACCATCGTAGTGCTTAGGCGAAGCCCTACGCCGGTAACTTCATCATCACCGTCGCCACGCCGTCGTGCTGACGGAACTCTCCCTCGTCCTCAACTGGATAAAGAGCTTGAGGGACGTCATCATTTTGAACGTGTGCTGAACACGGAGGTGTCGTATGTTCGATACTTGGATCGGTTGGATCGTGAAGACGTTCTACTACATTAACAGCGTTACTAAACGCTTCCCCTTTCGGTCTACGAGGGTACGTAGACACACTCTCCCCGCTCGTTGCTATGCTTCTCCTAGATAGATCTTGCGTGATCGTAGGACTTTTTTAAAATACTACGTTCCCCAACATTACATCGATGACATCATGGTCAAATCGCGCAATGCAACAACCCTAATCGAGGACCTGGAGGAAACATTCTCCAACCTACGTAGGGTAAACCTCAGGCTTAAACCCAAGAAGTGTGTTTTCGGGGTCCCATTTGGCAAGCTGCGCATTTTCCTTGTCTTGCACCGTGGGATAGAAGCGAACCCAGTGAAGGTCAAGGCTATCAAAAAGATGTGCCCGCCTGAAACCCTCAAGGAAATGCAGAAGATGGCAGGATGTGTGACCTCCTTGGGGCGCTTCATATCCAAGTTGGGCGAGTGCGCACTGCCATTCTTCAAGTTGATGAAGAGGAAGGGTCCCTTCGAATGGACCCCAAGGCGGAGGTATCCTTCGAGGACCTCAAGAGGTACCTCATGAGCCCACCCATCATTGTGGCGCCTCGCTCTCGCGAGCCCCTCGTGCTTTACCTAGTGGCCATTGCACATTCGGCTAGTGCTACACTCGTAGCAATTCGTGAGGAACACGGCGGCACTGCAGAAAAGCCCCACGGCCCCTGTGGGGCCATGAAGCCTTCCGAGTCCTCGTCGCCTCAAGACGGTGCTCCTGAGGGCTCCACCCACCTGACATTTGACGAGATCCCCAAGCCTCGCGCACCTTGCGCGGAACGAGACTCTGCTGACGTTCTGCGCCTCGTTGAACACCCGGTGTACTTCATCAGCATGGTGCTCTGGGATGCACACGCGTTAATTACCGTATGCAGCAGAAGCTCGTCCTTGCGCTCCTGGTCACCTCGAGGAAGCTGCGCCACTATTTCTAGGGCCATCCCATAAAGTTCACATCCGCATACCCCTAGAGAGGAATTGTACAACCCTAACGCTTTCGGCAGGGTCTCTGAATGGAACATCGAGATAGAGGCCTTCTAGCTGGAGTTCAGCACGACCAGGGTAATAAAGGGAGCGGTGCTCACCAACTTCATGGCAGAGTGGACAGACGCGTGTGACCAAGACCTGCGTGAGGATTGATCCTTGGTGCCAGGCGACGAGGCGTCGGACGGCTGGGTCATGCACTTCGATGGAGCCTTCACGCAACGAGGTGCGGGAGCCGGGGTCATGCTCGTCTCCCCGACCAACGATAAGCTATACTATGTCGTCCAGCTATGCTTTCAACGCGGCTACAAGGTCTCCAACAACATCATGGAGTATGCGGGGTTGATCGCTGGGCTCAAAGGCGCAGCTGCCCTAGGGGTCAAGCGCCTCACCATCAAAGGCGACTCCCTGATCCTTGTCAACTTTTCCAACAAGGAGTACAAGCTGAAGGACGAGCACATGGTGGCATACCTGGAGGGGGTACATAAAACCGAGAAAAAATTCTTCGGTTTGGATTTGTAGCATGTCCCGAGGGGCATGAACAAGGAAGCAGACGACATCGCCAAGCAGGCATCACGCCGTGAGCCCCAGAGCCCTTGCGTCTTTGAGGAAAGGCTCTTCAGGCCATCAGCCGCACCTCCGACGACGGGGACGATGATGCCTCAAGAGGATCTGCCCCTCGCGCCACCAGCGGGCGCCCTGGCCCGCGGCCCGACCACGGGGACCCGCTTGCTCCTGGCAATGAAGCCTCAGGAGGGCAACTGGGCCCAGGAGTTCGATGATACGTCGCCATCGTATCTACTTTTCGAAACTCTTTTGCCCTTATTTTGGACACTAATCTATTATATAATTAAACCAAAAGTCAAATAAGACACCATGTTCGTCCACATATATTGAATTATATCAACCATTAGATTTAGAGATTAACGTCTAAGATTTAAAGATGTAAACATTATATACAAATATTATATATACATCTTTTTTGGAACATAGGAAGTTGTCACATACATGTATTTTTATATAATTCAAGTACATTTATTATGATGGAAAGGTGCAACTCACAAACATGTATAGGGCCAACAAGTCTTACATCAGAGTCATAATCCTTTCCTGTAAAATTTTGGACAACGCTAACACCCACACCTGAAGTGTGAGTCAAATCCGCCCGCACGCCATATAACACACAGACTGCGCCACGTCACCGCATTCATGCATGTGGTAATCTTTTGGGTCCCGATAACTTCCACACGTGTGGTGTATCGGGTAGTTGTGCCACACGCCTCGTGTGGCATGGACAGGAACCAGCTCGGACGACCGTGTTCGGGTGCGCAAAGGCACGGCCCGCACGTCCGGTGTGTGGCAACTCCGCCCGCACGTCCGGGCCAAAGGACCCAGCAGCCCGCACGATCCAGCCGTCCCGACCTCTGATCGATCCCCAATCCTGACTGCAGCCATCTTCTCCCACCTCCCGAACCCCTACCTCCATCGCCGGCCTTCTCTGGTTGCCATGGCAACCAGAGCAGATCCGTAGGGCCTTCCCACCACAAACCACACCCCTTATCTCCCCCACCCCACCCCCTCCACCCCCACCCCCACTCCAACAACGCACTCCAAAGACGACCAGCTAAAATCAGGTGAATCTCCCGATCTCCCTACTGCTTCACATCCTTCTTCTGGTCAGAGAATTGCAAAATTACCGACGAAGTTGGCAACTAGATTCATCCTACAGGGGTAAAACACTACATAGGTTGTGTGTCTTCACAGTTGCCAAGCAGAATACACTAGATCTGCCATGTACTACGCTAGAGATAACCGTAAGTTCTCAGTAGATTGATGCACATAGTTGGTAAATGAATGAATGTGTAGGAATCCATAAAAAGGGAGAGAAAATTGAGAAATTTGGAATAATGGGGGGTGTGAAAATTAATTGCCACTGGTGTCTAACATCAGTTGCCACCTATCATGTCGTCAACTGCCACCATGTCAACTTCTTGCTTGCCATCCTATTGTAGAGGCTGATGCCAGCGAATCAAACGGATAGCTAGCACCCAGATTTTAGAAAAGATAGTGGATTTGCATGTCCTACTAGCCATGATATGTTGGTTGCCTACGCATGAAAATGTGATAACACTGACGTGTTAACTTCTACATGCAAGCAGCACAAGGATACATTTTTTGTGGATTGTTGATGCGTTCTTGTTCATGCAGTGATTGAGAGCACATTGGCAGAAACAAGACGCGGAAAAGAATGAATCATGAAGATGTCGCTGATACTTGGGGTTCTCAAAGACCAGAAACGCCCCCTTGGGATGGAGCGGAGTACAGTCAACTCATTTCTGCAGGGCCATTGTTGCCACTACTAGAACAGTATGCAGGCATTGGTATGATGCGTGATAACAAAAGAAAAGAACATTTGCCATGTTCGCGACGATGAAGATGACATTCTAATTATGTCCTACACTGTCATTTTTTCGCAGGCTCTTATGACCAAAACACACTCAGGGGGGCTCCGTGGCAAGTTCAGTCACAGGGCGCTAACACTGACAAATGTACGGGCAGCCAACTTCAACTAGCTAATATGGCTAATCAAGGTAACGCATACGAAAAAGAACACATACTGGTCTGGACATGAAAAATAAACTTGCAAAGGTTGGCAAAAGACTCACAAGTTATGCCGGGGGAAAATGCAGAGCCCTCATGCAGCACGTGGCAGCATGCAGCACCCATGTACCTGCCATCGACGTCATACACAGGTGAGTCCATAAAAAGTGAAGTTGCGGACGGTGAATTAGCAGAAGGAGCATAGTTGACAACTGCAGTTGCCATGACTGGACAACTGCAATTGCCATAAATTAATAACTGCAGTTGTCATCCCTGGACAACTGTTGTTGCCCTCCCTGGACAACTGTAGTTGCCATGGAGGAACAACTGCAGTTGCCATGCCAGGACAACTGCAGTTGCCATGCCAGCACAAACTGCAGTTGCCATGTTTTGACCAACTACTACAATGCTTACAGGTTATTAGGGTGGTGGTACCCCGGCAAACGTCTCGTGGCAAGCTTCACAGATTGCAGATAGAGCACATCAATTTGGTGTGACAGACCACACAAGATGGGCACATGCAGCACAACAAGGCAAGGGAAAAATTGAACCACAAAAGAGCACTACATTTGTTTTTGTGGCAAATAGCACGTGATGAAAAAGAAGATTCGTATCAGTGATGGTGGAAAAAATCAAGCATAAAACGCTAACAAGTGGTTGTGTGCAATGAGTCATATATTGTCTTCGGAAATTTGCCAACTGCTAGAAGCATGTGTGCAGTGCTAATGGTTGATCGCATTTGCCTAGTGAGCTCAAGCCTAGAATGCAAAAGTTTTGACGCTAGAACACACTGGTTGCCATGTATTGGTAGTAGTATTTGCCATGTATGCAGGAATGCAATTGCCATGCATATAGAATCCAAGTTTTCGTACTAAAAAGGAGCTGGTTGTCGTGCATTGGCAAAAAATAGTTGCCATGTTTGTTGGACTATAGCTGCCATGACTGGACAACTACAGTTGCCGTGCATGTCCACACGCAGACTCACGGCTTGCTGTTTGAATGATGTCATGCCAAATCACTTGAAGTTGATGTGATCCGTTACAATAAACATGTTATTCAAGCAAAATCTTACGCTCGTACCTGTTTTTTCTATTACAGGGCCTAAAACTACAGTGAACAGCGGCGCGGGGACATCTACTGCGGGGAGCTCTGAGCGCACGGAAGACGTGTTCCACCAGCCATCCAACAATCATGCCGCAAACAATGCTGAGTCGGAGTCGGAAATGGCAACCATTCCAGCAATGCCGACAGGCACCCCTTTGAACACAAGCACTGGCAACACTCAAGTAGATGAAACTGCTGCCGATACTGAAGTGAATGATGAAACTAATGATGAAGCACAAGGGGATGAATATGGTGGGCAATCGAAGATCATGGCACCTCAGCCACTGTACGTTGGGCAGAGATTTGAATCGTTCGCAAAAGCAAAGGAATTCTACGAGACATATGCAAAGTTCCATGGGTTTGCGGTCAACACCGAATACCATAGGAAAATTAAGAAAACTAACAAGTACAGCAGAGGTGAGATGAGGTGCCACAAGGCACGAAGGAACAAGAAGTGTCGTGGTTTTGTCACGGCAGATGTCCTAGTGTGAGGACTTAGTCGTGAGGCCAACGCATCTATGTGGTAGCTTGAGAGGGGTTGAGTGGAATCGAGAGATGCAACACAAGACAGGGATTTAGACAGCTTCGGGCCCCGGGAAACATCATCCGGTAACAACCCTACATGTTGTTTGAGGCTAGGTCTCATTATCATCACGAGGGAGTCGCCGTAAACCGGCTCTCCTCTTTGTGTCTAGCCCTAGGATTGTTTCTTCTTGCTTGTAGCTTGTCCCTCTTTGGGGAGCCCTGCCCCTCCTTATATATGTTGAAGGGGCGGTTTACATGACTAGTCCTAGTTGGATTAGGATTACTCTATTACAAGTGGAGTCCTAGTCTTGCTTCTTTTGTAGGAGAATAATCCTTACACTTTCCTCATAAACCGGCCCACCATTAAACGTGAATCGGCCTTCTGGGCCTTGGGCCTTGTCATCCGTCTGTCTCGCACGCCGGATCACCAGTGAGCCATAATGACCAGGTGGGTTGCTTGTAAACCGCCAGGTCAGGGCGGGTCGCCAGTGAATCGCCAAGTGTCCGCCGGATCTCAAGTAAACCGCCAAGTCCGGCTGGGTTATACTTCCGGCTGATTTACGCTGTGGGGTATATCCCCGACATTAGCCCCCAGTTTAATTTGGATTTTTCCATGTTAAACTGATCTGCAACATAAACACAAGAACAAATTTGGCGGGTTGTGCTCCGGGTTAAGAATTCTTGTAGACCGACACCTGATCATCCTTAAGTCCTTGTCATTCCCTCCTTCTAGAAAATCCGGATCAATAACCAGCTTCATATATACTTTAAATTACTGACGTTGGTTTCTCATAGAAAAAATATTGTGAAGAATAATCCACTTGAGTCGGCTTCCAAAGCGTCGGCTTAAGAAATTTTGGTCTTGAAATACTCATCCGATATCCGGCCGGTTTGAAGATGTAAAACTTGCCGGTTCAATATTACCAAAATTACCGGGTTATAAAAACTGATAATTCTGGGTCATGATTGTTGCTAATTCCGGTTCATGATTGTTGCCAACGCCGGTTCAATCTGGTTTGCTCAGACAGAGAATTTGAAAATATTTCTTCGATAATAATATAATACCTCTATCCCCAAGTCTTCGAGCAGAACAAAGTGATGGCTTAAGACTTGCTTCAATATAAATACTGCCAATTTTGAAGAAATCCATGTTGTTCATCCCAGTCACTAGTAAAAACTGAATACTCCATATTATGTAGCCCCCAAGTGCCGGGTTGTCATGCTTGCAGCAACCTGGGACTTGTAATTGACTGATGCCCATAAAAAATTCAACCAATGTAGCCCCCAAGGGCCAGGTCCTTATGCAATAATGGGCAGGCACTTTTGTAAATATGATCATGTAGACTTGAGCAGCGATATGTAGCCCCCAAGGGCCGGCTCATTATGATATGATGAGTCGGGTCTTCAATAAGGCCAATAAAAATGACTTTGCATTAGCCCCCAAGTGTCATGGTGCATGCTTGCAGCGACATGAGACTTGCATGTAATCTCAATTTGAATAATGTAGCCCCCAAGTGCCGAGTCGTAAGCCTGCAGCGACTCGGGACTATTCCTTCCATTGTAGAATAAATCATATCCTTTGATAAAATAATATCCATTGCGCTAAAGCGACTTTGAAAACCTCAATAATACCGGGTATTAATAACCATAATAAAATCCAGCCATGTTGGCTATTCAAGATAATATAATCCGGTATGAAAACCTTATTCATTCAATATCATAATGAAAATTCAGCCAAGTTTGGCTATTTGAATAATATAACCCAATGATTTATAAGCGCATGATTCCAATGGCGCAATCCAAATATATACTAGCGACTTATAGTCCCAAGCCAGGCCGGTTTAATAAACACCGGATAATTTCTCATCATATACTAGCAACTTATCGTCTTAAAGCCAGGCCGGTTTAATAAACACCGGATAATTTATCATCATACTGGCGACATATAGTCGAAAGCCAGGCCGGTTTAATAAATGCCAGCGATTTATAATCATGCTTTATTCAACCTGTTTCTGCATACAACAAGTTTAAAGTGTCCTGGTGGTTTACCACCGGACGGGTCATAATGCCCAACATATAACCCGGGTTTATAACCAAGGCTGCACTTAAAAATAATCAAATATGAAATATATCATACCTGTGACATTGAATCACATCGTTGGTTTACCAATTTTTTGTAGTAAGAGTAATAACCCCAATCTTGAGTAATGATAACTCCTTTCATATTGTGCCAGTTTTATGATAAAACCGTACCGGGTTGTGATAAACACCGGTTTAACCATATATAACACTGGCGACTGAAGTCAAACCAGACCGGGCTGACAGTCTCCGGATTATGATTTAATCATGTTCCGTCAATTTGTAATTGAAAGTCGAACCGGTTTAATAATGTTGGTTTAAAACACACCAGAAGAAAAAGGTCTTTAGCAAAAAGAACAGAATTTAAGAAAAGGCAAAGATAAAACCATTTGCAAATGAGGCTTTTGAGCCGATCAAGTGGCATTACCAAGGTCGGACACGACCAAGCCCCCAACAGGCGTAGCTATGGTTCAAGTCAGCCCGGTCCCCAAATGATGCATTGGCATGACGCCGATCAAGAGGTGTAGCGATGGTTCGGGTTCGACCAAAGCCCCCAAGTGATGCTGTGGCACAAGGCCGCTCAAGAGGCGTGACTATGGTTCAGACGTGACCACAAGTCCCCAAGTGATGCTGTGGCTTTACGCCTATCAAAAGGTGTTGCTATGGTTCGGACACGACCAAAGCCCCCAAGTGATATAATATAGAGCTTTTGAAAAGCTAACTCAAGGGGTAAACCGGAGACCGCTTGAAGACATGAACTCCGTGTAACCACACATGATGAGCCAATAAAGTAGGATACCCATGTTTGAACCGCGCATCATGGCTGCAGGTCCTCTTTGGCAACTTTAAATTTTTGCAAGAGATAAATTCTTCTTGAGCCGGGATATTGAACCGGATATTGAGAGCTTCAAAGCTTTGTGGGAGACATCTTTTCCTTGAACCGGATTGTAAACCGGAATCTTCATTTTCAGCCAGAAATTTTCTGACAAACTTTCAACTCGAACTTGCGAGAAGTTAATTCCTTTTTGAACCGGACACTTTTAAACCAGATTTGAGAGCTTCAGAGCTTTGTGGGAGAACTGATTTCCCTTGAACCGGATATTAAACCGGCATTCTTCATTTTGAACCGGAAATTTTCTGACAGCCCTTAAATTTTCATCCATATGGTAGTAACTTCCGGGAACAGGTTATCTTTCCCTGCAGTGTCCTGGGGTTCTTGACTTCACTGACAAACCGGCAACCTTTGCTGAGTCATATCATTGTAGCCCCCGAGTCTCAAGGTGACTCAAAGAGTTGGCTTGAGATTCTCCATATTTGACCGTGATATAAACCGGCATAACTTGTGTAGCATTGGCGTTGATAGCACGATGTGAATCCACAGAAGGTTGAGGTGACTGTGGCGGGTTATAAATGATCTGTATAAGCCGTGTCAACAACTCGGCCAATGGTTCCTTTTGAATTTAACCGAGCTGTAGTGGCGGCGACTTGCGTTCTTGCCCATTGATCCATCCAGCGCAGACGGTGGTTGATGGTATATGATAATTTTCCTCCACTTTGAAAGAAAACCGGGCTACCCAAGCTGTGACTTGCTCACACTAAATAAACAGCTCATGCAAAAAGGTGCGGTCCGGTATGTTGATGTAGACCAGGCCGCGAGAGACGGACGACCGCAACATCAGAGGCAGCTCGGACAGATGAATCGGCCGCGGCATTGTAAGCCGGTGCGGACGGGGAAGATTGGCACCGGTGTCGTAAACCGGCTCAGACGGGCGACTTAATCGCGGGCGCAGTCCCGACAGGCTGATGTAAACCGGGCCGTAAGGGCGGTGTCTTGCACGCGTCCATTCTCCGTGTAATGTGACACGGACGAACACCGGACAGGATGTTGCCAGGGCATGCTCTATACTCATGGTATAAACCACGTTTATAATGAATAATTGTCCTGCATAAATAATATTAAAACAAGGAAAAATAAACTGCTCTTTGATAAAACAATAAGTGCTAATAAAATAATTTTAGACGGATATCACCTCATGTTTGTGAACGATAGATGATATAGTAATGCTCCATATGGTCGGGCAAGTTAATTGCGGGCACGGTAAACCGTGCGGACGGCGAGTCAATCGCGGGCGCGGTCCCGGCAAGTGTATGTAAACCGACGCAGACAGGTGAGCTGGTCGCGGTGTGGATAATTGCTAGTGAAAAAAGTGATGTAAGCGTGCGTCCCTTACACACACCTTTGTAATGAATATTGAGAAAAAATATCACAAACCAGAGTAATCGTTTTCAAACAATTTAACCCATGCTGATAAAATATATGAAACAGATAGCACCTGGTTTGAGGGAGTCTCAGTGCACGTTTTTGCTGCGTACTGATTTTTGATGTGACAGTTTGTCCCTTGTGAGAGATTTCTTGGAGGTCTTGCTGGCAGTATACTCTCAACTGGGATCTTCGTCTGTAGCACTGTGCGTAGCACTTTGTTTCTTGGATTTAATTGATCTCCAAATCAGGAAAAGGTAGCAGCAGCAGTAACGGCCGTCGGTCGCGGCTCGAGGTACTGTTATAGGAGACAATATTTCCAAAAAGCTGTATACACTAATGGACGCGGAGATGCTGAAGACGCCGGCCTCCATCTTTCTCAATTTTTGACCGCCGCCTGCATTCGTGAGTATATACAGAGGAACGCAGAGGAGCAGTATACTAGCATGTTACTCCTTAGAGCTAGCACGTGAAGGACTTGATGAAGCCTGCATGTATGTTGACTTGGTGCTCTTATGTTTGACCGATTGTACAAGCTTCGTTGTAGCCAGTCATGGGGTCGTACACGCACATACCAAAGGAGCGCTTGGGTTGCATCTTGGCACATTGGTATATAGGTGCATGAGGAGGATTAGGCCTCGGCAAAATAACAGCATGATTGCGACAGCAGTGAAGACTCGCGATCCATAATTGTCCACCACAGAGGATCCAAGAGGATCAGACAAGCAACAGTGACTCAGAAAGAAACCATCTCGCCGCGGAGGCTTGACAATGGCGGCTTGGTGAAGCTGCAACTGCTGAGGCAAGTTGCCGCGGCTCGTCCGCGGCGGGTTACAGTGGTTGATTTGATCGGCCATGGGCCGCGGTGAAAGGTGTGAAAGCAGCGACCGGCAAAGGCGAATCGGCTGCCTAGACCTGCCGGCGGAGGCCGGGGACTCAATGTGAGGCCCGCGTGAGGGCGGCTCGGAACAAGGTTACAGCGGCTGTTCGGCAACTCGGACGCGGCTAAAGCGGCAGCGGCTGGATGGCAGCCGCGGTAAATGGCGACCCAAACAGTGGCCAGTTTGGAAGCGACGATGGACAGCAGCGGCCTCGACACGTGGCAGCGGGCACGACGGTTCAGAGGCGAAGCTGACTCGAAGGCAACATGAGTCCGGCCGCGGCTACCTCCAAACCCCATCCGGGTCATGGTTGGTTTGCCCGACTCGGTTAATGATTGAAGCTTCGAAAAGTCTGATATGTACCACGTGAGACAAAAGATCTACTCTTGCAAACCAGCCTTGACCACCACGTGAGAAGTACTACTACTTTTTCAATTGATGACAACCTGACGGGAAAACAGCAGTAGCGAAACCTTGTCATATCACAGGAGCAGGGGCTGTACTGGCTGATTGAAAATCGCGTAATCACTGGTGGCCCACTCGGGACTTGAATCCTGGCCGAATCACTGGTGAACCCATATATGTGGAGGCGTAGAGGAGTAGGGGAACTCAGCGGATCCGGCCGTAACCTTGGAACGATTTTTCCGTATTGTACGACAGTTTGATTCCTTCGATCTCGGACTTAGCGTCGATGCGGCTTCGACGGATCTGTCACGTCCGGCGGCTCAAATGATGGAACCCTAATCTCCTGATCTCCAAACTATATGCTGAGAACTCCAAATTTAATCATCGAAATTAATTGACCCGGGAGGCTTCCTGTATGATCATCCCCTGCCGGCTCTTTTTTATCCTTCTAATGGCAAAGTTCTCGATCCCTGAAAAGCTCCCTTCAAGAACTCAACACCACTGTGCGTAGGCCCCACGGTGGGCGCCAACTGTCGTGGTTTTGTCACGGCAGATGTCCCATTGTGAGGACTTAGTTGTGAGGCCAACGCATCTATGTGGTAGCTTGAGAGGGGTTGAGTGGAATCGAGAGACGTAATACAAGACAGGGATTTAGACAGCTTCGGGCCCCGGGAAACATCATCCGGTAACAACCCTACATGCTGTTTGAGGCTAGGTCTCATTATCATCACGAGGGAGTCGCCGTAAACCGGCTCTCCTCTTTGTGTCTAGCCCTAGGATTGTTTCTTCTTGCTTGTAGCTTGTCCCTCTTTGGGGAGCCCTGCCCCTCCTTATATATGTTGAAGGGGCGGTTTACATGACTAGTCCTAGTTGGATTAGGATTACTCTATTACAAGTGGAGTCCTAGTCTTGCTTCTTTTGTAGGAGAATAATCCTTACACTTTCCTCATAACCCGGACCACCATTAAACGTGAATCGGCCTTCTGGGCCTTGAGCCTTGTCATCCGTCTGTCTCGCACGCCGGATCACCAGTGAGCCATAATGACCAGGTGGGTTGCTTGTAAACCGCCAGGTCAGGGCGGGTCGCCAGTGAATCGCCAAGTGTCCGCCGGATCTCAAGTAAACTGCCAAGTCCGGCCGGGTTATACTTCCGGCTGGTTTACGCTGTGGGGTATATCCCCGACAAGAAGGTAAAAGGTGTTGCGCTTGTCGTTCCGGAATGAAAGAGAGGTATCATTCTCAAGACCGAATGCCCTGTCCGGTGTAAGCTAAACGTAGATGGAGCACATTGGATGGTCACTGAATATTTTGACGAGCACAACCACAAACTCATAAAGAAGTTCGACCTAGTAAAATTTCTGACCGCCCAAAGAGGATTCACCCCCTCGAGAAGAAATTCATAAAGCTGCTACATGATTGTAACGTCGGTCCATCAAGAATGGTCCAGATACTATCACTCATCCACAACAAAAAAGGGACTCTGAGTAGCATGCCCTACATACCAGCTGACGTCACAAACCTAAAGGAAAAGTACCGTAGAGAGAGGAAGTTGGCTGACATAGAGGCCACAATGGCCTACTTCAATGAGAAAGCAAAGGAAGATCCAGATTTCATCTACATGATAAGGTTGGACGATGAGGACCGTGTCAGGAACATGTATTGGGTGGATGGTGCTGCAAGGAGAGCCTACAAACATTTCCGAGATTGCATTTCATTCAAAATGACGTATCTCACTAATATGTACAAGATGCCATGCGCTCCATTCATAGGAATAAATAACCACAATCAGTCGTTGCAGTTCGGATGCGGGCTCGTTCGAAACGAAGACACGGATGTGTACATTTGGCTGTTCAAGACCTTCTTGGAGTGCATGGATGGACTTGCTCCGATGAACATAATAACAGACCAGGATTTTAGCATGCGTGCAGGCATAGAGGAGGTCTTTCCATTGGCAGTGCATAGGCACTGCAGGTGGCACATTATAAATAAGGCTGAGGAGATGCTAGGACCGTTCTTTGCTAACCGTCCAGAGCTGCACAAGGCATTCGAGTTGAGCGTGGACCACAGCTTGACGGTGGAGGAGTTTGAAAGGAGCTGGATGGCCATGATTGAAACATATCAAGTCCCAGACAACGAGACTCTTGCTAGCCTGTGGGAGAAGCGAATGTACTGGGTGTCGGCCTACTTCATGCAGTGCTTCTTCCCATTTCTGCAGACTACGCAGCGTAGCGAGGGGTTCAATGCCGTTTTGAAGCGGTAGGTGAGCCCTGGCAACTCATTACTACAGTTTGCCAAGCAGTACACAGCTTTGCAACAAAAAATACTGGGATATGAGTTACAGTAAGAAGCGAACACCGCGCTAAAGCAGCCAAAATTGCTAACGTATTTACCGATGGAGAGGCAAATGAGCAAGATATACACCAACAAGATCTTTAACAAGTAAGTCAGTTGCGTTACAATCTTATTTACGCAAAGCACGAAGGCAGTAGGTGCCATATAGAATGCAATGCAGTTGCCATGATATGTGGTTTCCATGTTTAATGAAATACTGTTTGCCATGCTTACTCAGCTGCAGTTGCCATGTTCAATGGAAATTCTGTTTGCCATGCTTACTCGGATGCAGTTTCCATGTTCAATGAAATGCAGTTGCCATTTTTTAGTGCACCGTACTTCCATTGCGCGTGTTGGTATGCAAATGCCAATGTCAACTAAATTTTTTTATGTTGTTTCCATATCTACTAAAATGCAATTGCCATGTTTACTAAAATGCAAGTGCCATGTTTGCGGAAATGCAATTGCCATGTTTACTCAACTGTAGTTGCCATGTTTAATAAAATGCAGTTGCCATGTTTTATGCAATGTGCTTCAATTGGGAATGTTGGTGTGGAAATGATGATGGCCAGTTGAAAATGTTATGCAGTTGCCATGTTTAATGTACTGTAGTTGCCATGTCTAATGTACTACAGTTGCCATGTCTAATATACTACAGTTGCCATGTCTTATGTACTATATTTGCCATGTTCAAGGTACTGTATTTGCCATGTTCAATGTACTATATTTGCCATGTTCAAACAAAATGTATTTCTATTTCCATGACAACATAAGGTGCTACAAAAAAAGAGCGCACGATTGTTTAACAGAAAACACACAAAACTTGCAGATTCCAGGAAGAAATAAAGCGTGCCAGCATGTTCACGGCTTTCCAGGTGGACGAACATACGTTCAAGGTGTGTTCTATTTTGGGCATGTCAGATTCAGAACCTGAAGACCCGGACAAAGGAAGGAACTACTTCGTGAAAGCCTCGATCGGCCAAGGCGAATACTACTACCAATGCTGCAAGTTTGAACGGGACGACATTGTGTGCTGTCACATACTAAAAGTAATGGACATGAACGCTGTGACATAGATGCCCCACCATTTCATAAGGCGGCGATGGACTTGGGACGCTGACGACGCGTTGGCGCCGCAGACAACAAACGCAGTTTTGGCTGTGCATGACGAGAGACATGAGTCAACCATGGAAGCCGTGAGGCACGTTGTGCTGACAAAGAACTATGTTGAGCTAATTGATGAAGCGTGCAAGAGTGATGAGACAGCGAGAGTCGCAGAAAAACACAGGAAGGCCCTGAAAAGAGAGCTTGATGAGATCAAGAAGAGGAAAGCTGAGGAAGCCTTACACAGGTTCCCACGCACATCAAGTGTGCCTTCGTCCACGGGGCCATCATCTGAAAACTCGGAGATAGGATTTGGAACAGCAAGCACAAAAACCCAGGTCAGGAACCCACCCCGTTCCATCACAAAGGGGTTTCCAAAAGAGATAAGGTACAAATCGGGAATGGAGATTCAAGCAAAACACAAGAAAACGAAGAAAGGGACGGGCAATCCGTAAGCAAAATTGGGGCGCTGTGACATGGTCCTTGGGGACATTTTGTTTTGTAACCTAGATGGTGTGAATTTTTTCTAGAAATGGGAGACTGGCTCTTGAGGGGCATCAGAAGTTGCAGGAAGATGCATTGAATGGGTAACTGCAGTTGCTATCTTGTGTGTAATTGATCTGCCATGTTATATGTGTTTAATCTGCCATGCTATTTTGTACTAAATATGCCATGATATTTTATATTGAATCTATCATGGTAAATATACTGGGTCTGCCATGTTAATTATACTCAATCTGCCATGTCAAGTATACTCGATCTGCCATCTTGTTTATGCTGAATCTGCCGTGTTCTTTGTACTGAATCTGCCCTGTTAGCTATATGAAAAATGCCATGTTATTTCTAATGACTCCACATCGTGTATATTTTCATGATAATTCGACACGCTTTAGTCACACATGTGTGTTGTGTGCAATCTATGGGAAACAAAGTTGAAAAAGCATAACGTGCATCAACTGCAGAAAAGGTTACAGCTACATGATCAAAACTACCATGGTAGCCGGTGCAGTTAGCAATGGAAAAGAAGAAGCAAAACAGCCAAATGAAAAAACGATGATGACTTTTAATAACCATGTCTGATGAACTACAGTTGCCATGTTTTAGAACATAGTGCACGCATTCGAAGCAGCAACCTGGTGGTGCAAACGATGAAACCACAATAATAATGATAAACATAAAACGTATCTACTATCACGCCTGAAATAGGTTCACATCCACACAAAATATTACAGAAAATATTCAAATGTCACTCACGAACCACCACTCCGTACTAGGCTACTCGGGGTTGCAATCATAGCATAGCACACAGACATAGTTTTTGAGAAGAACAAAAGGTAGTACCTTACATTCCTCGGCAACAGAATGTAAGGTATGCGTCCGGTGTGTAACGCCATGTGATCACTTGTACTTCTTGATGACTTTCTTGACAGCTTCCTCCATGAACTCGCGTGCTCCGGATCGCTTGTTGAAATCTTCATTCGTCAACCAGTTTCATGTGTAAAATTTCTGGAGCTCAACGACCGTTGCAGCTGTGGCAGCGGGAACAAGTCTACCTTCCCACTTTGCAAGGTATTCCAACGTGTGAAAGCCACAGTCCGTCCTGCACAAGAAAAAGAGTCAGGTGAACTCGCAAAAAGGATAGACGTAGCAATGATAAACTTCAATTCAGATGTAACAACAAAGAGGGGTGGGATTGATGTAAATGGCACATGAATGGGGGGGAGTAGGAAATTATGTGTTCCCTTGTTCCGTAGTCGCCATGTACTCAATCGGGAAATGTCTGATCTGGACCTTTGAGTTTTCGTAGTGACGGTTCCATGTCTCTTTGACGTTGTTGATGAAGAATTCAGCATGTGAAGTAAGGTGTGCATCGGCTGCCGAACGCATTGAATCAAGCACCTCAAAGCATTGGTTCTTCAGGTCAAGACAGATCGCGTAGTAGTGACCACACTTGTCATGTGGGTCATGTGCTGCAAGATCCTGGAACATGGGGAACAGGACCTGCATGTAAAAGTGAAGGAAATGAGAAGCAGAGTTCACATGAAGAACAGCAGAGGGACAAAAAAAGTAGAATCACGTAGAATGTTTAGTTATAGTGGGTAGTTGAAAGAAAGTTGTCGTCCATGTATGAACAAAAATTGCCGTGTATTTTACTTTGAAGTTGCCACATAGTTTGCACGGGATGCAAAAATCAAAAAGTCAGTTTGCACGGCAACTCATGCCGCATGAAACATCTGCCACATAAACAGAGTGCAGATAATGGCAAAAAACCAAACCATGTGAAAAAAAGTGCAAACAGGGAAGGAGTACTCACATATTTCTTCAGTGTGAGCTTGAATTGACCGTGTTGAGCAAAATTCTTCCTTAGGATTTTGTGGTGGAAGTCACCATCCCATATTTTGCAGGTCACACTGTAATGCATGATTGTTTTGTCGGGAGACATATCCATATGCTTGTTCATGTAGTCAACCCCGCATGCAACTACATTCGTCGACATTTTACCGTTTGGCCTCACGGACTCGGCAAGATCACCCAGGTCGACGTACGTCGCTTCACATTGAATGACCTTGGTTCTGTCCAAACATGAGCTGTATGAAAATGATATAACATGAAAGAATCATGTCTACTAAGTAAAAAAGGAAGAACTAAAACATAAGCGGATCATATATAGAAAGTAGAAAAAAATATGAATGGTAGAAAGAGCAAAGAAAAATGTGGTCATTACGCTTTCAGCTCCTTCATGTGCTTGCTGCTGGCCCTCGCATTTCCAAATCGCTTGACAATATCGTACAGCTGGGTCTGTTCCTTTGTGGCCCTGACTTCGGGCTCATAGTCTTCCGCGGGAGGTGGGTGAAATACCCTCTGCTGCCTCACAGAACCAGGGTGGCACTCCTAATGTTATCCTCAGATACCGTATCTGCAGGCACATTGGAACTTGATTGCCCCTAACCTCGTGAAGACCTCCTCTGCAATGCTGCCTCCTCGATCCTGCGGTAAGATTCATCAAGTGACGATGAAATCTCCTCAGGGGTGCCTGCAAGGATCAAAATAGTGGGTTAGGATACCTGGAAAACAAAACAAATGGAATGTAAAAAGATAGGGTGCATGATGTGAAATGTAGGTACAGAAAGTAGGGAGTTGCCATGTGGAGGAAAATCCAGTTGCCATGTGTAGTGCGCTGTAGTTGCCATGTGACAGCAACTATAGTTGCCATGTTGTGTCAACTCCAGTTGCCATGTGCTTGCCGAATGGAAAATGCAGCATGGAAACAAAAATACAGGTGACGTGGTGCAGCAAATCCAGTTGCCATGTGTATTGCACTATAGTTGCCATGTGACAACAACTACAGTTGCCATGTTGAATCAACTTCAGTTGCCATGTGATTGCCGAATGTAAAATGCAGCATGGCAACAAAAAAATGTAGGTGACATGGTGCAGCAAATCCAGTTGCCATGTCATCACATAATAGTTGCCATCACACGTGACAACCCCAAAAAAATGCTTGGGATAAAAGTCAGACTACACAGATGTATACAAGAAAATGATAAGCACATAAGAAATGTACCTTGGACGATCGGCTCTGTGAACTTGACAGCCTTCCTGCCCTCGACCATTGGCTGCGCCATCATTGCGGGCATGCCTCCCGTGAAAGCAAAGGCAACTAGCATAGGATCTGGCACCACTGGTTGATCTTGACTGATGCCAAGGCTGAAGCTCGGTGGGATGAAGGCCATTGGGTGCCTCTCATGCCTACTGGCTGGACCACGAACAACTTGCGGGGCAGAATCCAAGGGTGAAATATCAACAAACATACCTGAATCGATCGCTATAGAGTGATCGGGCTTATTTGTAGGGCGGGGCGTGTTGTCAGCGGTATCAGCCGCAACTTCCTTGACAATCTTCTTGTTTGGGCTGTAGGGGACACCAACATGCACTGGGAGCCTAGAAGTGCGCAGATTTAAGCTGGGGATTTCCACTGCGGGTAAAGGCGCAGTCTGCTCTGGACGTTCACCTATGTCACTCGTGCCCTGCTTGACACCTGCATCAGTTGTGCTCCGGTCTTCCGGTTTCTCCATCACATTGCTTTTGGCAGGTGGCGGGAACAGTGTGGATGCAGGAACATAAGTGGACTCATCTCTGCTGCTCCTAGCTACAGCTGGTGCGTTGGGTATGTCTGTTGATTGCTTGCGGGGGCTACGACGCCTCGGTGGAAGACCAGCACGCGAAACAGTCGCCTTAGCAGTATCTGCACCGACAGGAGCTGGAGCTGTTGTGCCAAGACTCTCACCTGTAGATGGCATATCATTATGAACTGCCTCCTTAGCCACTTCTGTCGTGGACACAGGAGTGCCACCACACACACACTTGGAATCAGTGTCAGATGAGCAGGAATCTTCCTTGCTTAGGTTGGTCTCGGGAGCGTCCACGTCATCTCTTGCTGATGGGGTGGCATGGCTCACAGCAGCATCCTTCATTGCCAGAAGAGTTGGCAATATTTCAGTTGTCCTCGAAGACACCGACTCGTCACTCCCCGGTGTACGGATGCCTCTTGTTCTAACCTGCACATATGCAACCGGCGGAGATGGTCGGCCACTTGCGTCAGAGTTACTGGGAATAGTTGACGGTGCAGGAGCAGTTTTGTCGACTGGCGCCTCATGAACATCTGAGTTGCCCCCTGTTGATAACTTTCAATGAAGGCATTCGAGTGGGTCCCTAATGATATGCTTGGCCCCACGTGTAGTAGTGTTCATCACCCTGCAAAAAAGAAAGCACATGAAAAAGGTATTAAAAATGAACAACAAATATTTTCCATGGTATAAATCTAAAAAAATTGAAAAATAGGTGGGAAAGCTGGTAGTTGCCATGTAAGGGGAATATGAGTTGCCATGTGGCATAGTTAGCAGTTGCCATGCAAATCCAGCAAGAGTTTCCATGCTAGCCAACTTGAAGAATGATAAAAATGTCTGATCTGCCAGGAATGCAATTTCAAAACTAGGTATGGGATGAGCACACAAGCCAATGGAAAGATGGCAGTTGCCATGTAGGTACAATAAGAGTTGCCATTTGGCCTATATAGCTGTTGCCATTGTCGTGGAATTGTCACGGCAGATGTCCTAGTGTGAGGACTTAATCGTGAGGCCAGCGCATCTATGTGGTAGCTTGAGAGGGGTTGATCAGGATGTGAGACGCGAGGCGGATCATCACACAAGACGAGGATTTAGACAGCTTCGGGCCCCGGGAAACATCATCCGGAATAGCCCTACATGTTGTTTGTGGCTAGGTCTCATTATGCTCATGAGGTAGTCGTCGCATAAGCCGGCTCCCCCTTTGTGTCTAGCCCTAGATATTGTGTCTTGTCGCTTGTCCCTCTTTGGGGAGCCCTGCCCCTCCTTATATAAGTTGAAGGGGAGGCTTACATGTAGAGTCCTATTAGGATTAGAACTAACTTATTCTCTATTACAAGTTGGATACAAGTACGGGTCTTGCTTCCTTGTAAAGGAAATATTCCTCATGCCTTCTGTCTTAAGCCGGCCCACCATAATATGAGTCGGCCTACTGGGCCTTAGGCCTAGTCTTCTATGTGACCCGCCATCGGGGTCATCCTTGAGTCGTCTGACCAGTGAGCCACCAGACCCGTGAGTTTCCAGTCCTCCGCCGGGTCATCGGTGAAGCGCCAAGTCCGGCCAGGTCATACTTCCGGTCGGGTCATACCGCGGGGTATATCCCCGACATTAGCCCCCGGTTTAATTTGGACTTGTCCATGTTAAACTGATCATGTAAAACAAACACAAGAACAACTTTGACATATTGTGTTCCGGGTTAAATATTCTTTATAAGCCGGCACCTGATCATCCTTAATTCCTTGTGCTCCGGGTTAAATATTCTCCTGAGCCGGGACCTGATTATCCTTAAGTCCAATTGTCATTTCCTTCATCTAGAAAAATCTGGGTCAATAAGCTAGCTTCATACTCAATTTGCTGATGTTGGTTTCTCACAGAAAAATATTGTGAAGAATAATCCACTTGAGTCGGCTTCCAAGGCGCTGGCTTAATAAACATGTTGGACTCAAGAATCATCTGGTGATCCGCCAGTTTAAAGATGTAGAGGCTGGCGAGCAAAATTGCCGGCTTGTAAATATTGATAACACCGAGTCATAACTGTTGCTGATGCTGAGTTAATCTTATGATGACGCCGGGTCATAAACTTTGCAGATTTCTCTGATAATAATATAATACCTGATTTGCTCAAAACTGATAATTTTAAGTTATTCCTCCCTTATATGCATATCACCTGTAGCCCCCAAGTGCCGGGTTGTCATGCTTGCAGCAACCTGGGACTTGTAATTACCTTATGCTCATAAAGATTTCAACCAGTGTAGCCCCCAAGGGCCAGGTCATTATGCAATAATGAGCAGGGACTTTGTAAATATGATCATGTAAACTTGAGCAACAACATGTAGCCCCCAAGGGTCGGCTCAATAAGATATTACTGAGCTGGGACTTTGTATATGATTCATTGATAATACCATCAAATGATGTAATCTCCACCATGGGGCTTGAACCCACGTCCACAAGGTTAAGAGCTTTGTACTCTACCAACTGAATAATGGATCTTTCAGTATAATGGATTAAGGCTTGTGTACCTTGAATTTCCGACAGGAGCAATTGGTAGCCCCCAAGGGTCGGCTCATTTAAAATGTGGTGAGTCGGGTCTTCAATAAGTTGAGCAAAAAATGACTTCGCATTAGCCCCCAAGTGCCATGGTGCATGCTGGCAGTGACATGGGACTTGTATATTCGATGTAATCTCGATTTGAACAATGTAGCCCCCAAGTGCCGGGTCGTAAGCCTGCAGCGACTCGGGACTATTTCCTCCATTGCAAAATAAATCATGCCCATTGATAGAAATAATAGCCGTTGCGCTAAAGCGACTTTGAAAACCTCAATCATAACACTGGTTAGTGATAATCACAATAGAAATCCAGCCATGTTGGTTATTCAAGATTTGAATAATATAATCCTGGTATGAAAACTTGGCGACTCTCGGCCAATGACGACTTAATGCGCATTCATTGTAAGCCGGAATTTTTGTAACCCGGTGGCCTATGGCCCTTGAGAAAATTAATAATTGATAACCCTTTTGAGACACCAATTTCAGTGATGAGCTTGGACTGAAGCATTTATATAAGTCATAATTCTGCAAATCCTGCACAGAGTTTAAACAACATATACCCTGGCGACTTAACATCAAAAGCCAGGGCGGGTAACCACCCAAATATAGTCTTATCCTGCACACAAGTAGATCACAAGATCCCTATGATCCTTTGAATTATACCGCCGGTTTATATGACCCGGATAGTGAGGGTGAGAACCCAATTCTGTAAAAGCCGGCACATATGATGTTTGTTATGTGCTGACAACTTTATTGATCAAGGTTAAGCCGGTGGAATCAAAGCCACTCCCTAGATGCTTTCAAATATGATAAAAAAAGTCTCAAGACAAAGTCAAATAATTGCGATTGCAAAAAACTGTACAAGAAACAGACAAAATTTTGAGGCTTCTGATTCGAATATGATCAATAAACTGTTCCAAAGGGGTTAAGCTAAGATTCGAATACGATCATATAGCCCCAGTGGCTTTGGCGATGCCGATCAAGAGGGTATCGACAGCTATGTTCTCTTTGGTTCGAATACGACCTAAGTTTGAACAGGAAGCCCCCAAATGACCTTAAGATTTGTTTAGCGACGCTGATTCGAATACGATCCATGTCGATTCCCAAAGGGGTTAGGCTATGATTCCGATACGATCAAGAACCCCCAAGTGGGTTCGGCAGTTTGCCAATCAAAAGGGTATCGACAGCTATATTCTCTTTTGTTCGAATACGACCTATGTTTGAACAGGAACCCCCCAAGTGACCATATAAGTTTTGGCAGTGCGCCGATCAAGAGGGTACTGATAGCTATGCCCGATGAGCAGGAAGCCCCCAAGTGACCATAATAAGATAAGCAGCAAGGCAGGATACCTATGTTTGAACCGCGCATCATGGCAACAAGTTCTTTTTGGCAACCTTTAATTTTCTTAGAACTCGAACTTGCGAGAGATTAATTCTTTTTGAACCGAAAATTCTTAAACCGGATATTGAGAGTTTCAAAGCTTTGTAAGAGACAAATTTACCTTGAATCGGATTTTAATCTGGAATTCTTCTTTTTAAGCCGGACGGTCTCTAAATTTTCATCGATAGAGCAATAATCTCCGGGGCCGGGTTATTTTTCCCTGCAATGACCCGGAGTTTTTGAATGCATTGAAACCGGCCAATTCTGCCAAGTCATACCATTGCAGCCCCCGAGTCTCAAGACGAATCGAGGTGTTGGCTTGAGATTCTCCATATTTGACCATAGCAGAAGGTGTATATCATTGGCGTTGATAGCGCGATGTGAATCCACAGAAGGTTGAGATGATTGCAGCGGGTTTATAAATGATCTTGTATGAGCCATGTCAGCAACTCGGCCAATGGTCCCTTCCAACTGGCTGTTTGAAGTTTAACCCAGCCATAGTGGCGGCGACTTGTGCGCCTACCCATTGAGCCATCCAGTGCAGACGGCGGCTGATAAGACATGATAACTTGCCTCTAATTTGTTGGAAGAAAAAACCGGGATTTCCAAGTAGTGACTTGCTCATACTCAATAAATAGCACATCCAGGCAGGTGTGGTCCGGTGTATTGATGCAGACCAGGCCGCGAGAGACGGGCGGTAAAGATGACTGTAACATCATAGGTGGCACAGACAGATGAGTCGGCTGTGGCGTTGTAAGCCGGTGTGGACGGGCAAGTTGTCCTCCTTTTTGTAAGCCGGCGTGGTCGCGAGAGACGGCCACAATGTTGTAAGCCGGTGCAGGAGTTCGTTGAGTAACGACGACCACCTGTGTCAAAAGATGTTGGCGTGCCTCCATCTCTGCGGTATAATATCACGTTGTGTCATAAACAATTGCCCTGCATAAACAATATTGCAGACCAAGGCAAAGATAAGCTTGTTCTTTGACAAAAAACAACATGTTCTAATAAACAAACTTGGATGGATATCACCTGATTTGTTCGGACAACGGATGATCCGTTTATCGTGACAGAGGCGGCTGAACACGCCCCCGGCGGCTCAGGACCGTAGGAGCGGCTCTGATTTGTTGATATACATATCGAAGTAAAGGACAGAGCGGACGCGTAAGTCGGACGCGACATTGTAAGCCGCGCAGACAGACGGGTCGGCTATGGGCGCGGACGGTTGAGCCGGCGCGGGTATGGTCGAATGAACCGGCTATAGGCGCGGTCCCGGTGAGTTGATGTAGACCAGACCGCTGAGGCGGCGATTTGCGCACATCTGTTAAGCCTTTTGATATAGTGCAGATATAAACACGACATCCAATGACAGCATGCGGGGACCGGATCATACTTTAATCACGAGGTAATTGACTAGTGTATACAATAACATACCGTGAAAAAAGGTTTGGACGATACCTAATTATATCAATAGAAGTTTAGAAAAATAGCACCTGGTATTTTTGTCAAATAAACAAGGATGCTGGTGTTGGATGAATTATCCGGTAGCCTGGCATGGTACAGATGCTTGCACGGCCTCCAGTGTCAACGTATGTTGGACTGCAAACTGTCGGGCCTTCACGCGTTCATGGGACACAGTCGTGTAGACGGGTACGGAAATGGCGTCTGGCCATAATAAGCCTCGCGTCTTCACTGTGGAGCAGTAATGGAGTATTTGACTCATCACTTTGACTAGTCTTGTCCTTCACGTGATGGATGATGGTCCTTCTTGGAGACTGTGCTATTGTTCTTTTTAATTAGCACTAGTTTAAGTCTTTGGAGAGAAACCATCCACGGAGAAGTATCTCGCCGCATCATATTTCCCGTCTCCGACTCACTCTTCTTCTCTCCTTTTTTTCTTTTTGCTCACAGAGGAAGCGGACGAGAGCAGCCGGCTGCAGACAATGGCGGAGACAGGGGGACCAGCAGGGGCCCTGGCCCCCCCTAACATCTCATATTTGCTGCTAATCATCTAATGAACAGTGCACAATTAGTGAGTATTTTGCTGCTAAAAACCTACTTTCTAGTTATTTGGCCCTCCAAACCAGTTCTAACAGCCCTTGCCCCCCCTAATAATTTTTTCCTGGCTCCGCCACTGGCTGCAGATGCCGGTGACGCACGCAGGAGGCATATAAACCGGAGGCGAGGCTTCAGTTGTGGCCGCAACAGAGGCGGCAGAGGCGGAGAGCCGGTCGGCGCATGTGTAGAGACGACTCAGGGCCGAAGCGACTCTGCAGCAAGGCAGGCGCGGGGCGACTTCAAGTGTGGCGCAGACGCGGATGAGGTGACACGCCGGTGGTGGTGGCTCGTGAGCTGACTTGCGGGCGAGGCGCAGGCCGAGGCCAGCTTGGCGCGGTTGTTGCGACAAGCGGCTCGCGGCAGAGGCGGAGGCGAGTCAACACAGTTGAGCCCGAGTCCGCGGAGACGTCCGCTTCCGGGTCATAGCTGGATCAATTGGATCTCGGCCGTGTCCTCCTCCTAGTCGTTTGACTTCCACGTCGATGTCGTGTGATGGCTTGACTTTACCTTGATTTTTTAAGAAGCGGTTTAAGGTCTTCACGTCAGGACGTGGTAGCTGGCGGCGACTTGCAACTTGACCACTTGCCAGGTGCACAGTACGCTCCAAAAATTACTGGATAACTCGCTCCTGGGTCGTGGCTGATTCCTCTGGTAATTGAAAAACTGAACCAGTATGACTAGTAGCCTCACGTGAGAAAGTAGTAGTCCTGCAATACTTCCGGTTGATTGATGGCTTGATGCGACACAGCAGCAGCAGTGAAACCTTGTAATATGCCGTGAGTAGTAGCTGTAGAGATCAATTGAAAATCGCCTAATAGCAGCTTTGGCTTCCTCGGGACTTGAAGACAGTACGTGCAGGAACAGCGGCTCAGCGGGACACTTCTGGTCAATCTCCACGTACGGGTTCAATCAGTAGTAGAACTTGTCGGTCTTGGCTTCCCTTATCGATCTGGCTTCGGTTCGCGGCTGCGCAAGACGACGGCGGCAGGTGGCTTCACAACTCTAATTTCTCTTACACATAACATAAATTATGAGGCTGATGCCAATCTTTTCAAACCGGTTCTTCTTCATGCGGAAAATTGCAAACTTCTCGAAACCCTAGAAAAGATCCCTCCAAGAACTCAACACCACCGTGCGCAGCCCCACGGTGGGCGCCAACTGTCGTGGAATTGTCACGGCAGATGTCCTAGTGTGAGGACTTAATCGTGAGGCCAGCGCATCTATGTGGTAGCTTGAGAGGGGTTGATCGGGATGAGAGACGCGAGGCGGATCATCACACAAGATGAGGATTTAGACAGCTTCGGGCCCCGGGAAACATCATCCGGAATAGCCCTACATGCTGTTTGTGGCTAGGTCTCATTATGCTCATTAGGGAGTCGCCGCATAAGCCAGCTCCCCCTTTGTGTCTAGCCCTAGATATTGTGTCTTGTCGCTTGTCCCTCTTTGGGGAGCCCTGCCCCTCCTTATATAAGTTGAAGGGGAGGCATACATGTAGAGTCCTATTAGGAATATAACTAACTTATTCTCTATTACAAGTCGGATACAAGTACGGATCTTGCTTCCTTGTAAAGGAAATATTCCTCATGCCTTCTGTCTTAAGCCGGCCCACCATAATATGAGTCGGCCTACTGGGCCTTGGGCCTAGTCTTCTATGTGACCCGCCATCGGGGTCATCCTTGAGTCGTCTGACCAGTGAGCCGCCAGACCCGTGAGTTGCCAGTCCTCCGCCAGGTCATCGGTGAAGCGCCAAGTCCGGCCAGGTCATACTTCCGGCCGGGTCATACCGCGGGGTATATCCCCGACAGCCATGTAAAAACAAGCAGGAGTTGCCATGCAGTTAAAAAGGAAGGAAATCATTTGAAAAACATCAGTTGCCATGTGGTGACGATGACAGAAGCCAATGTGGCAAGTTGAACGGATGCATTGAAAAATAAAAAATATAGCACTATGTCAATGAAAGCACATGGAAAACCTACTTCTTGACTGGCTTTCTCAGGTCTGGCAACACGACAGGATCCCCGGTGTTGGACATCGTCGTACGAGGAGATGACCTGGTGGAAGGGGTGTCACCAGCAATGGGGGCACCTTTGTTCAACCAAGCAGAAACACGGGTTGGCTTTGGTGCCTGTTTCTTCGTAACTGCTCGTCCACCAGCTGTCGCCTCACTGCACGTATAAGATGGAGGGAAAAAAAGGTGGCAATTGTCATACAGCAAACTCGTTGCCGCGCTTAGCAAAAACAAATGCAAAAAGGGACCAGTCTGTTCCAAAAATATAGACAAAACAAAAAACTGAAATTAAAGTCGAACCTCCTCCTGGCAGCTACGGGATCGGTCCTAGACCTCTTGCCAAGAAAACCCTGCCCAACATCCTCTGGAGCCCTCCCCCTCTTTGATGGCAACACCCCCTCACCTCTTGCAGCCATATGTTCTTTGACTTTCTCCGGTGGGGGGACAAATGGTGCATCCTTGCCCTTCTTACCACCTGCACGAACTTCAACATGTTCATCATCATCGGTGTCCTGTTGCATGTTCTCCATGTCATCGTCGCCATCCTTGTTGAGACCAGCGTCTCCATCTAGTTCATCATGTGTGTCAGCAAGCTCTTGGGAACTGTTGTAGTCATACCGGCCACGGCAACCAGTTGGCCGATGTGTCCGTTCTGGGACAAATGTAGTGAACTGCCTCGCAACCGCGTCGCTGTCGGAGCCATGAAGGGACGTCTACCCCTCAACCAACTTCCCGAGCAAGCCGGTCATTCCGGATGCAAACTGCTCAATTAGATGCTCAACAGGCGCCCTCGCGTGTGCACGAAACAAGAAGCAGCAAAAACCAACCATATTACAGTCACTTGCACGACATCAAAAATAATCCAAGGCAACCATACATATATATCTTTGATTACCTCAGTAGGGCAAGACGGAGCTGAGTGCACGTCCATCCACTTTCCAAAGTTTTGAGGCCCCCCAAACACGTTGTTGTCTATAGCATGCTTGGCCATCAGCTGGAAAAAACCAAAAAAAATAGCTACCATGTAAGAGAGAGAATGATGAACACTGACTAGCAGTTCATGTGTTGCAAATACAACAAAAAAAGAAGACGCGAATATAAGTTTCAGCACGAATGACAGAGTTGCCATGTGGAGTGAGACATGGATACCATACGCAGACAACCACGACTAACAAAGGTAGTCATCTCTTGTTAACCACAGACGATTGCCACATGACGATATGTTATGCCGCAAAAATTTGTAAGAATGTCGTGTAGAGAAAGAAACCAAAACTAACCTGCAGTTTTCCATATTTGGTATCAGTTACCCTGTCTGCAGCAAGCACAGCCTTGACAACATCTATAGTCCACGCAGAAACAGCAAACTTGTGCATAGGCGGCGGGCCTCCTGTCCCAGTGAAATCCATGGTGGACAGATCAAGACAGTCGACGTACATGAGCTGATGTACAACAATTTTGAAAAGAAAGAAATATCAGTTGCGATCATGGTATTTTGCGAAAAAACAGGATAATATAGTTCCTACGATCATCAAGTTAAAGGGCATGAAAAAGAGAAAAAGAAGAAGTTGCCATCTGTATGTGCTAGTTGCCATCATAGTGTGATGGCAGTTGCCATATTTTCATGATGGTAGTTGCCATCATAGTATGATGGCAGTTGCCATATTGTCATGATGGCAGTTGCCATATTGTCATTATGGCAGTTGCCATCTTGTTATGATCAGGTTGCCATGCATGAATAAAAGGTGTGAAAAAGAGTGTTCACAGAAAGGACTGGTAAAAAATACCATTAAATGCAGTCAACAACCCTTCTGGTACATCTTGCTTGAGAATGCATCATGCAGGAAGTCGGCAATGAACTTACACCAATTCATGTTCTTCACATCTTTCAGTTTCTCCTGCACCACACAATTTTTAGGAAAAACGAGTTGCCGCATCAGAAATCAAATGAAAAAAAACATCAAAAAACACTAGCAATGACTAGCTTGCACATGACATCGGAGCAAAAAAATTGAAGGAAAATAATGTAGTAAAGATAGATCATTCACCGGGATGGGGAAGCATTTGTTGCTTGGGCGAAGAGAAGTGGTCGGCGTGAAAACAGCTGAGATGAGGTACATGAGTAGTTTCATCTTAAAAACCTCGCCATGGGTTGTCATAGCCTGCAGCGAATCTGCCAATACAGACGTGTTCGGCATGGATTCCAACCCAGAAACAGACGGGGGAACAACGCTTCCTCGATCTTGTTATTGACCTCATACGGGACTTTGATTTGTCCACAGGGCACACCCAAAGTGCAGAACACAGATTCCTCGTTCAACGGCAGTCCTCCATGTCCCGGAATCACAAATTCCCTGGAGGCGGGGTCGTAAATCTCACCAAGCCAGTTGCATACAGGGTTGACTAGATTCATGCATCGGACATTCATCAGAGCCTGCATACCCATCTCAGCAGTAGCTCCCTTCTAATCGTCGGTAAATCTGTCAGTCAATGAAGTCAGTCGTTCCTGGGAGGCCCTGGTGCGAGTACGTTTCTTCTTCTGCAAAAAACAAACAAATGATCAGTTGTTGAAATTTTAGTTCATGACAGACGACTGCAAGCTCGAGGTGGCAACCAGTAACATATGCAGGAGGAAGAGGGTGTGTGGACAGTTACCTTGTCGCCCTCTTTTCTTCGTCCAGTTGCCCGATTCTGCTGTGGTGGATCCATGAAATCATCATCATCGTTTTGATGATTGCTGCGAGCCATTCTGTTGAGGTAAGAACAGACCAAATTGTCACGGTGGAAATGAAAATGCAGGAAGTAAGCAGTTGCCACCTAACAGAATGTCCTTGCCGCATGGGCTCGAGTGAAAATGTCAACTAGTGAATGCAAAATATCACATGAACATGCACGCACCCCCCTATGATTGTCGAAAATATAAATGTAGCAATTAAGCACATTGGTTACATTTGAAAAAAATGTACATGTCCTAAATGCACTTAAAAACAAAATGTTGAAGTTTGCCATGTTAGCACAATATAGTATAAAAGAAAGTCACAAAGTCCTCCACTGCACAAACCTAAGATGTGGCAGCTCACACCCTGTCCTCATACAACAATGACTTGCCATGTGTTCAATGGCAAAAATGTGCTAGGTTGAAATTGCCATGTTAAGATGCAACACAGAATTCAAAAAAGTGATGAAAAACATCTAATTAACAACCTGAAATTGCCACAGTGTGTTCTGATATCACAAGTCATCATGACAAAACACGAAAATTGCATCTGCCGTACAATGAATTTGCCCCATTATACTGACTGTAACATGGCAACAGACATGCTGTGTTTAGACAAATACTTGCCACATGGAAAGCATATATATGGCATCTGACACAATTGATGTGCAAATTAGTTGCCATGTTATGCAGCCAATTTGACACATTATCCTGTCTACAACATGGCAACAGCCACAGTGTGTTCATAGTCTATTTGCCACAAGAATATACTATCCAAGTGGCAACAGACATAGTTGATGTGCAGATTAGTTGCCATCCAGTGCAATTGGTTGCTAAAACTGCAGTGACTACCGATTTACTGCACTTTACCATTCCTACAGTGTGGCAACTATCACAATCATTCAGCAAAAATTAGTTGCCACATGGAAAGCATGTTTGTGGCAACTATCACAGTCATTCAGGAAATTAGTGGCCACATGGAAAAGCATGTTTGTGGCAACTATCACAGTCATTCAGGAAATTAGTTGCCGCATGGAAAAGCATGTTTGTGGCAACTATCACAGTCATTCAGGAAATTAGTTGCCGCATGGAAAAGCATGTTTGTGGAAACTATCACAGTCATTCAGGAAATTCGTTGCCATACAGTCATGATAGTTACTCAAACCACCACGTTTGCCTTCATAGTGAAGTTTGAAAAACAACTAACTAGATCTAGGGTTCAATGGCAACTATAATGACTTGAAATTCATCCCAAAATTCTCCCCGAACTGATTGCAAATACCAATTCGAAGAAATGCGCAACTATCAGATCGAAAAACAACTGCCCAATCCCAAGGCACAACCAGTGTGTGTCTCCGGACAGGCAGAACCACACCGGCAAGACCGCCACCGCGGCGGCGACGAAACTACCCAGTGCCACCGAAAACGGCAAGCACAGGACTTCGCCGCCGGCGGGAACCCGGCGCATCGCCAAATCGCCTGAATCTCTACGAATCTAGAGCGAAGCATCGAACACGGAGGGAAGGGGAGAAAAATGCAGTCAAGGATTGTGAGAGTGAGAGCGAGCATTACCTTCAATTTGTAGGCGCTCCGGCAAAGCCGCTACGGTCCGGCGAGCACCACCGACGGCCTCGAACGCCGTCGACTCTTCCGCCTCCGCTGTCGCCTTCTCCCCTCATCTTCTCCTCCAATCGTCTGAAATGCGAAGTGGGTTGTGCGAGTAACTGTGGGGATGCGTAAATGGAACCGTGAGGGGGAGGCGGGCGAAGTGCGCGACGTGTTTGACGTCAACCACGGCCGGCGCGTGGCGTGCGGGCGCATAGCAGTTCCACCGCACGCCCCCGAGTGGCAACCGCTGAACGCGGGGGGGGGGGGCAACTGACGTGCGGGCGAACTATGTCACACACCACACACGCGCCTTGTCCTACATGGCACAGAAAATCGGCCAGATTGTGCCAAGATTCGTACATATAGTATTGGACGGTGATGGATGCGTGTGGTCGAGATGGTCAACGCCCACACGTGTGGGCGTTAACATTTCCGAATATTTTTGGATTTTCAGTTTTTAAAATGTTTTATCTTTTAAATGAAAAAATCGATTGAAGATCCGTTTTCACCATTAAATCCGTCGTGACGAGATCTTCAAAACTAGATCTCATATCAATATATTTTGATGAAATTTTTTTGGGTTAAAAGTTGCCATGTCTTTTGAACATGAATTGCCATGATGTTTACACTGAAGTTGCCATGATATGTTTCAGCTATTTTCTTCTATATTTAAAAGTATATTTAGACATATTATAAAATGGAGAATTAAGAAACTAGACTTGCCATGAACCATAAACTAAAATTGCCATGATACATGCACTTAAAATTGTCATCGTTCATACAAAAAATAATTTCCATGGTCAAAGTACTGGAATTGCCATCATAAAAAAACTAAAATTGCCATGCTCTACAAACTAAAATTGTCACATGGCAACTGTAGTTTAAGCACTATGGCAACTAGAGTGTAAACATCATGGCAACTTTTGGGCAAAAAAAATTTCGTTGAAACATATCAACATGGGGTCTAGTTTTGAAGATCTCGTCGAGACGGATTTAATGGTAAAAATGGATTTTTAATTTGATTTTTAATTAGGAGATAAAACATTTTTAAGCCAAAAACTAAAAAGACTTCTGCTAATGTCATCTATTTATACGTGGCAAAATGAGTAGTGATGGAGGCGTGTGGGCGATGTGCAAGATGTCACATGTGTGGGCGTTAGTTTTTTTGAAAAAAATTGTCAAGACAATCATACATAGATATATGTGAGTACTGCAAATACGGAAGCCTGCTAATCCTATATGGAGTCGTCGGAGAACTCCACAAACAAGGAGTCCGGGCACACCACAAAACGGAGTCCGGCCAGAATACAGATCAACAACTTAATCAAGCTGGAAAGCAACTTAATCAAGGTGGACTCCTTTTTCGGTGTTTAAAAAATGGGTCACGCTAATTGCCACATGTGTGGCAGGAAGGGAGACGCACCACACATCTCTAATGTAAACAGATTGCCACATCATCGCATGCATGCATGTAGGAATCTTTTTGGATTTTCAGTTTTTTAAAATGTTTTATCTCTTAAACGAAAAATCCGATTGAATATCCGTTTTCACCATTAAATCCCTCGCGATGAGATCTTCGAAACTAGATCCCATGTTGATATGTTTTGATGAATTTTTTTTTGGATTAAAAGTTGCCATGTCTATTGCATATGAATTGCCATGATGTTTACACTGAAGTTGCCATGATATGTTTCAGCTATTTTCTTCTACATTTAAAAGTAAAATTTGACATTTTTAAAACGGGGAATTAAGAAACTAGACTTGCCATGAACCATAAACTAAACTTGCCATGGTACATGCACGTAAAATTGCCATGGTTCATACAAAAAATAATTTTCATGGTCAAAGTACTGGAGTTGCCATCATCAAAATACTAAAATTGCCATGATCTATAAACTAAAACTGCCACATGGCAACTTTAGTTTAAGCCCTATGGCAACTGCAGTGTAAACATCATGACAACTTCTGGCAAAAAAATTCGTTGAAACATATCAACATGGGGTCTAGTTTTGAAGATCTCGTCGAGACGGATTTAATGGTGAAAACGGATTTTTAGTTCGCTTTTTTATTTAGGAGATACAACATTTTTTAGCCGAAAACCAAAAAAAATTCTGCTGATGTCATCTATTCATACGTGGCAAAATGAGTGGTGATGGAGGCGTGTGGGCGATGTGCAAACGCCCACACGTGTGGGCATTAACATTTCCGTAAAAAATCAACACGTACTGCTGCTTTAGATAGTGCTTCACGTTGAAACAAAAAACATACCCTACCAAGATTAATATATAGAAGAAAAGATGCTTGATGTCCAAAAAAAGATGCGTTCATGCACAACAAATAGTGTGGGAAAAAGGTTAGCAAACCACTTTTCGTTAAAATATACTTAAAATAAGGAAGGTGTTAATGGTAATAAATCATTCTCTAGAAGTATGTGGGCATGTGTAGGTGCAAATAATTTATATTTTCATTCTGTCATTTTTTTAATGAATCATGATGTATGTTCTACTCCCTCCGTCCCAAAATTCTTGTCTTAGATTTACCTAAATACGGATGTATCGAGTCACGTTTTAGTATTAGATACATCTGTATCTAGACGAATCTAAGACAAGAATTTTGGGATGGAGGGAGTATTTATTTAACAATGGATGATGATTTATGTTCTAGTTACAATGGTTGAAATTCTACATATCGGTGGAAAAACAAGGCATGGAAATTATTCAATGTAAAATAAGTATTCTTCGTGACAAAAAATCATGAATAAGACCACATAAAAGCATATGAAGTGTACATATGTAAGATAAACACCCCGTCTGTGTCAAAATATAAGGCACATAAGTAAACATGTTGTTAACTTATTTTAAACTTTGACCACTAAGATATGCAAAGGTATAGGAATTGAAGATGTAGAATTCTTTTATGCCATACACCATTTTGCTAATTTTCTGACATAACAAAAATGAAATCATAGCAAAAATCGTGAACAGTAAACTGCAAAATAATCGAATCGATAGAAAATAAATTTAGGAGCAGATTGGTATATACTGACAGTCCACCTCAAAACTATGGAGGACAAATTGATGGTGCTAATCACGTCAAAAAATGGTACTAATATCTTCAGTGATTTAAGATTAGAGAAACTGTGTGTCAAACTATCCCTTGAACTAAGGGTATATCACTGGAACGAAATAAACGTCAAAATGATGTAGGGTGAGAGAGAGAGAGAGATAGATAGAGGGAGAGGGAAAGGGAGAGGGAGAGGGAGAGAGATAGAGGTAAGCATGTGACAAATCATTTGAATGGACTGCAAACATAACACTTACATATACATGTGCCATACATTTATCTTAAAATTATAACTACATTCTAGAAAATTCAAATTCTAGTCAAGTGTCTAATTGTCTAAAAGAATAGACTGGAAATATTACATTCTTTTACAACATATATTATATATAATGAAGTAAAAAGAAAACAAAGCCACTTGATGCGTCCACATAGGCTAAAATTGCTAAATTATTAATCCTTGATTTTAATGGCTAATATTATAAAGTTAAATGTTACATGCGATGATGGCCAGGTGCGTACACACCATCAACTACCAGATAAATATAGACAATCTATCAATGGGTCCAATCTCTATACGACGTTGTTGAATCAGAAAGAAATTAAATGATAATAAAGGACAGAATGGTCATATGCTATAGTGGGCATAGCTAGGCATAAAACTACTGATGCTTTGCATCTATCAGACTAGTCAAATGCCGTAGGATTGGGTTAATCTGCAGCGTATGATGAGGCCGAGTAAAAGGAGCGTCCCACCGGCTAGTTAGTATGGATAGTAATTGTTATTTATTTCCATAACCACTGCCTTAAATTATGACTAATTAAATGCAAGACTCCATCCACTATGGGCTTGGACGTTAGGACGTTTGTTTCCTTATTTAGCATTCTTGATTCCAATATTATTATTTTTTTGACTATACACAGTAGGGCAAAACCCCACTGTCATTTTTATTAATTAATAAAGAGAAGCAAGGGTCCAAAAGTACAAAGGCTTGAGGTAATCCCTAAAAAGAAAGAAAGAAAGAAAACTATCTAAAACAAACAAGATTACAGAACAAAGCTGTCAAGCCAAGTATAGAAAGCCCTTGCATAACTCTTTTTAATTCTGAATCTGAGCAAATTAAGCTCTTCAAGTAAGATTGCTTTCCACCTATGAACTGAAGGTTGAATTGCTTGAAAGATGAGATTATTCCTTGAGATCCAGATGGCCCAAGAAGCTAGGATGATTATTTCCATGAAGAATGGTACATGTAGTTTCTGCCTGAGATCATCAAAAGCTTCAAGCACAGAAACATTAGCTTGTCTTGTAGGGCATAAAAGGTCCCAGCACTGGGAAGCAAAAGGGCAGGTCCAAAAGAGATGCTGCAAGGTTTCTCCTGAGGACAATTATTGACAGCACAGTTGTAACTTTCCAAATGGAAGGTTTTCCTGCGTAGAAGGTTCCTAGTATTGAGCCTATCATGAAGTAATCTCCAAAAAACCACCTTGTGTTTGGGCTGGCAAGAACTATTCCAAATCCAGTTAAACTGCTAATGCACTACTCTAACTCCCATCATTACTTTATAAGCCTGAGCAACTGAGAATTGCCCATTACCCCAAATGTAGCACCAGGTGTCAGTGCAATCCAGTGTGGCAGAGGTCCTTAAGGCAATATAGATGTCTTCCATGTGTTCAAATTCCTAGAATGTTTGCACAGTGAGTGGAAGGTGGAATAAATCTTCCAGGAATTCAGTATGAATAATGGTGTGCACAGTAGTGTTGTTGTTTTTCACAAAGGAGAAAAGGTGTGGGAACAAGTCCTGTAAACAAGCTGAATGCGACAGATCAGACCAGAATAAAGCACTTTTACCATCCCCTATGTGACATCTGGCCAAAGATTTAAAGTTGTCAATGAGCTTGAGATTTGCCTTCCACCAAAAGGATCCAACCCAAGAACTGCCAGGCAACAAATCATTGCTATAGTAGGTTTCCCAAATCAAATTGACCCATGGGATGTTGTGCCTATTATAAAACTTGTGTAGGTTCTTGAGAAGAAGAGCTTTGTTCTGAACAAAAATATCCTTGACCCCCAGGCCTCCTTGATCCTTAGGTCTACAAACAGTACTCCAAGCAACCATAGCAGGCCTATGGTCCTCTAGATCAGGCCCTCTCCAGAGACAATGCCTCAAAAACTTGATAGCTTGGGTTTTAATAGTTACAGGGACATCAAGGCATCCCATGAGGTAGATCAATAGAGAGTTTAAGACCGACTTTACTAATAGCAATCTGTCAGCTAGAGTCATGAAAGAAGATAAACCCACAAGCTTCTTCTGCAGTCGTGTGACAAGAGGAAAACATTGCTCCACAGTTGGTTTGTGAAGCCCCAAGGGTGCTCCCAAATACTGAATTGGGAAAGATTCTCTTTTGTAGTGAAAAGTATTGGTCAAGATTTCCACCTTGTCTTCTAGCACATTAATTGGGATGAGGCTTGACTTATTATAGTTCACTTTCAGGCCAGTAGCATCTGCAAAAGTGTTGAGGAGTGCTTTGAGGCAATGAAGTTGTTTTGCATCAGCTTGGAGGAGAACCAGAGTGTCATCAGCATACTGGACAATAGGAAAGTCAGGGCATGACTCCACTTGCAGAGGTGATGTAAGCAAACTCATGTGCATGGCCTTATTGAGAATTGACTGGAGCAAGTCAGCAGCAAGCACAAATAAGAGTGGGGACAGAGGGTCTCCTTGCCTGACTCCTCTAAGACAGTAAAAACTTTGCCAGGCACACCATTAAGCAAGATAGCTGATGATGCAGAAGTAAACAACATTTTAATCCAGTTGATCCATCTATCTCCAAACCCTTTGGCCTTTAAGATATCCAAAATTGCCTGGTGCTCAATGGTGTCAAAAGCCTTTTCAAAATCTAGTTTGAGCACAATAACTTCTTCTCTGGATTTATGGCATTGATGTAGATACTCAAATGCCCAGCCCAAGCAGTCATGGATGGATCTTTCCTTTAAGAATCCATATTGGTTGATGTGCACCAATTTGAGAATCACTTTCTGCAACCTGTTGGCCAACAATTTAGTGAAAAGTTTAAGACAGAAGTGAGATTTGCCTGAAGTCATTTGCTGTCAGAGGAGTGCTTCCTTTAGGAATGAGGGTGATGTAAGAGGTGTTTAAGCTCTCAATTGAGATTTGCCTAGCATGAAAGTCCTGAATAAATCTAAGCACATCCACTTTAATAATATCCCAACAAGATTTGAAAAATTCATTGTTAAAACCATCTGGGCCTGGTGATTTGTCAAGTGGGAGGTCCTTGACAACTGCATTGATTTCTTCCTCAGTGAAAGGTAGCTCCAGGTTATCAAAAATTGCCTGGTCCTGCCTGGGACCAAATAAGGAGTTCAAATCAAAGTGCATTGATGTTTTGTGAGATGTTCCCATTCTTTTCTTAAAAGATTCCCATAAGATTGCAGCTTTCCCAGCATGATCACAAATTTCCACTTGGTCATCATTTTGAAGAACAGCAATATGATTGTGCCTGTAATTGATAGATGCTTTGGTATGAAAGAATTTTGTGTTTTCATCTCCAAATTTGACTCCTTTAATTTTACCCCTTTGCTTCCAGTAAATCTTTTGGTTCCTCAGAAAAATGAGCAGCTGATCTTTGAGAATGGCCCTGCAGTTCCATTCATGAATATCCAATTCCCTAAATTCCTCAAAGAAATCCCAAAGAAATATGAGCTCATTCAGTTTAGCAATTTGAGCTTTCAAACAATATAAAGACCTGGCCCACAACTTCAAAGCTCACCTCAAATTTTTAAATTTAGCATTCAAACTCTTAACAGCATCAAGATTTCCCACTGGGATGCTCCAAGCAGCAGCAACCACCTCTTTAAAGTCTGAGTGTTGCAACCAATAGTTTTCAAATCTAAAAACTCTTGCTTTTGGAATGGAAGTGCCAATTTTAATAACACAAGGCAAGTGATCAGAAATAGGTTTTGCAAGAGGGAGCACAATAGTGTTAGGGAAAGTTGTCATCCAAGAGGCAGAAGTGAAAAACCAATCCAGTTTGACCAATAGGGGATCCTGCTGCATGTTACTCCAACTGAACTTTCTGCCCTGCAAAGGTAACTCAATTAAGCCTTGGTTACTGATTGCCTCATTAAACAAAAGCATGTCATTCACATCTCCACCAGGTCTATTTCTGTCTGAAGGGGCCCTCATAAGATTAAAGTCTCCCATAAGAATCCAATCTACATCTGCAGGCATATGAATGTTCAAGAACCAGTTAATGAAATCCACTTTGTCCTGTGGGTCACAGGGACCATATATGTTAGTTAGGATCCATGACTGATTGGACAGTAGGCTGGTGAATTGGACTGAGAGAGAGAATCTGTTTTGTGCAATAACTTCTCCAGTAAACTGTGTACCATTCCAAGCAACAAGCAATCCCCCAGAAGCACCAACAGATGGGAGGAAAGCAAATTTATTAATTCTGTTAGGACAGAAGTTTTAAATGTAAGCTGTGTCAAAAGACTCTCTTTTAGTTTCTTCAAGGCACAAGATGTTACAATCACTCTCATCAATTTTCTGCCTTAGAGCCAACCATTTATCTTCAGAATTCATCCCTCTAATATTCCAGTTAAGGATGCTCCAGTTTTTGATTGTGTTATTCATGAAAACAATAGCAGTTTGTGCACCAGAAATCAAGTACCAACACTTGATCAATCAAGAGGAAGAACAGAAGGCACAGTGCCAGGAAGCAGAGCACATCACAATAGCAGCATAACAGCCACAAACCACACAGCTCATAGGTCTTAATAATAGAGTACACCAGCAGATCAACAAGTTGCATAAAGTACCATACTTCCATCATTACATCAGATATTAAGAAAGCCCAGTAAGAGCAACAGGGTCCAAAATCACTGTTCCTTAAAACCCTAAGCTAGCAGAAAACCACTAACATCAAGAAGAGTTGGATGGATTGTCCTCTCCCTTGGTCAAGGGCACCTTGACCAGGTCCTCATCTTGCCTTCTCCTGGGCTTCTTAGCCAGCTTGTCCTCCAGTTCCCTCTCAGCAACCTTACAGAAAGAAGCAGTGAGGTTTTTAACAACTGACCTTTGAATGATGGGAGGAGCAGCATTGCAAGGCAAACAGTTATTATTTGAGCAAGAGTTCCTTTTGTACCCAACATTATCCTTTTTTATTCTATCACTTCTTCTTACCTCAGATTCAACAAGGGGAGTCTTCCCACTCCTTCTCTTCCTCAAATTGTCAGAGCCAAAAGGCTGTACTAGGTCCTGAGATTCCACATCCTGCATATTGGGAGCCTGCCCAATATTTTCCTTGCCCTGATCATTATTAACTTGCTCATCAATATCAATAGCCTGACAGATAGGTGCATGAGTAGCAGGGCACTTATGAGGAATGTAAAATAGAAATGCATGATCCATGTTTTCCACAGCAGAGACAAGTTCCCACATTCCAGACTTTAACATATTGACAGTCCATTCAAACTTATCAGGGGACAGAAGAAGGTGGACAACAAAGTTAAACCAACTTACAGGAATGTTGGCAGTGAAAGAGCTCTTATTTTCCACATGTTCCTCCTGAAAGTGCTTTTTCCACAATAAAAGTCCTTCTTCAGAAACAACAAGAGCATTATTAGCAGATTCAGCAAGTTCAATACACTTCAGACCAAGAAGAGAAGGAGCCATGCTGAAGTGTTCATCAATTCTGTTGACCCAGTTACCTTGGAACCCAGGTTGAAGATCTTCCAGGTTTGCAACTGGCTCCAGGCTTCCTCTTGAAGTAGTAATATGTCCAGGGCTGCCAAGTATGGCTTCATTGGAAGAACCAGCAGCCCTAGAGAGAGTAGTTCCAGAGGTCCCTGAAGCTCCCAGGGGCATGGCAGGAACTAGGCCAGAGTCCACTACAGCCTGGACATTGGGTTGTGACTCCAAAGCTTGAGCAGCAGAAGCATCAGAGAAAACCACCTCTTCAACCCTAGGTGGAGGACTAACTGCAGCAATTTCCAAAAGGTTTGCAGCAACTTGATCATGAGGAAGTTCAGCAGGCAGTGCAACATGCAGATTCTGTTCTTGCAATAGAGGGGGCTCTTCATCATCAGATTGGTAAGCCTGAATGATGTTTTGCAGGCCATTTGCAACCACAGTGGCAGGAGGTGCAACAGCTGGATCAGCATATATAGGTTGAGGATTCTCAGCAACTGCAGGTGGCAAAAGTAATGTGGAATTGTCTCCTTCAGAAAAGGACATATCTGAAGATAAGCTACTGTTACTGACTGCAGGTAGCAGATCTTCTCCATCAGCCCATGCCATTTCTTCCTGCTCCACAGCATCTAAGAGATCCTCCAGGGTTACATTCTGGTTATCCTGCTGTGGTAAGTTCCATTGCTCCCAATTATCCTCATTCTGAACATCCATAGGCACATTGTTAACAGCATCATTATGGAAACCATTTCCTTGTTCAACATCTTCAGGAAGTGGGTGAGGATCCACATTGTCAGGAGGAATTGGATCCTCATCTGCTGGCCCCCCACCAAGCTACTCAGTAGCTAGTACTTCAATGGAAGAAGACCATCCATCTTCCTCAAACTCATCCCCTTCAGACCACCTCATACTTTTAGGAATAATATCCAGGTTCATGACTCTTGCTTTGACTACAATGCGGCCCATATGATCATCCTCCTTATCCCAAGAGATCATATGGCCAAACTTACTGACAGCACATGCAAGATCTTCAGTGTTTCGCAAATCAAAAGGTACTCCTGTGAGTAATAACCAGACTGTTCTATTGAAATGAACCCTTCTATGATTTCTGCCTTCATCATGCTTCACAAAGGAGATGAACACATCACCAAATTCATGTGGACTATCAAGCACCAACTTATCTCTGTCTCTAACCCTCGTCAGACACACATAAGCCTCACCAAATGGACAGCGCTGAATATCTATCAACCCCAACTGCCTATGCTCAACAATAAACTCTTCAAGAACATCTCTTACATTGGGAAAAGGAGCATCCGCGGGAAGAGGGTGGATTGTAGCAATCGCCCAGTCTTCGTGACGGCGAGGCCGCTGAGGGAGCACCATCCGCGCCACCCCGTTGCGACCTTGAACTTGCTGAATGTCAAAGCCATGGGGTACAAAAGGCCATGGACCAATCGGGATATTGGCCATCTGCGACGCTGCACTAACACTCACAGTCGACGGTGAGCTAGAGGTGACCGGAACAGGGTTTGTGAGATGGGGAGAAACAGGGGAGCAGAGCGCATAAGTTGAGGAGGCAAGGGCAATTCACGGCTGAAAATTAGGGAAAGATCCCTTGCAGAGCTCACTAAAAGAGGAAACCACCGAGGGGTCACGGGCCAGGCCTGAAGACTTAAACCAATCCTGGACCGCGTCCATATCCCAAGCCTCGGCCGGTGGGCTGGGGAAGTTGCGAATCGAAGGAAAGGAAAAAGCCCAGGTAGATTTTTCTCACCACACTCTCTGGCAAAGTGGCCCAGTTTACCGCAGGCATAGCACTGAAGTCTGTCATTTGAATAACCCTGATTCCCGCTCTGAGAAACCGGCGCGTTAACCTCGCCAGAGGTATTAAGATCGTGCATAATGGGCTCATTATTGTCAGGTACCTCATTATTGCTAGAGCTCTGAATACTCGCGAGATGAGAAAAAACCGATGACTGGATTTGATCGCCGGAGACAATGCCAGCGGCAGCCCGCGGGCATGGACCGCTAGTTACCAAGGTCCAAGAAGCTTCCTCTTCACGATAAAAAAGCTGCTCTTCACATCGCCAGTTTGGACCACCAAAACCCCAAAGATTGAACACTAGCTCAAAATCCCTTTCGATCACTCGGCCATGATTATAAATCTCAAAACCCACAGCTTTGGAAGCAACAGAGAACTTGAAAGATCTGTCCTTAAGGTGATGCACACGGAAACCTTGGGGATACCCCCCAAAACAAGAATGCAGAGTGATACTAACCATGTGGCAATCCAAGCGAAAACGAGCCCGACAGAAGGACACCTCCAAAGTGAACTCACGTTGACGAAAACCAGGGGAAAACACCATTGGATGACCAAACTTTTGCCTCATCGAATGCTGAAACTCTTTACCTCGAGCAAAGTTGAGCATAGGAGGCTCCATAGTCAACTTCTATGGTCCTTCTCATCCAGAGGAGGCGAACAAGATGGAGAGAACCACCCTCAAGGGGCCAAGGACAAAGAGGTTGTGGCCGCCGGCGCCGGAGTGGCAACCGACAGGAGGAGGTGGCCGCCGGGGCCAGAGTGGCCACCGGCGGTGGATGCCGAGGTGGAGCCTAGAGGGGGAGCCTAGAGGGAGAGGAGCCTAATGCTTGTTCTTTGGCTACTCAACAGTGTTATTGGTTTCCAATATTATTTCAAATTGCTTCCAAACAATATTTTTCACTTAAAAACTAAAATTTCTTCGAATCTGAGTTTTGTCAGCCATGTGGACATGTCAAATTTTTCCCAATGTGATGCTTTCTTTTCATTGGAACAATAGATTTATTTCACGGTGAATTAAACGTGCTTCTGCCTACTGATTAATTTGCATCCACGGTGAAATCAACATGCTATAGTTTAATAGAAATTCGTTCTTAATGGAAAATTTTGCTTCGAAACATAAAAATCTTGTTTCCAGGGAATATTTGATGCATGTCACCCCTTCAAAGCATAAAAATCTGGTCTCCAAAAAATAACCATTATCATATGTACTATTTCAAACACATTAGAACATGTATGAAAAAAACACAAATGTTCACAATTTGCTTCCATTGATTGAAAGTAATGCTTCCAAATGCAAATCTTATTGCTTCTTAATCCATAGTTCTCTATGCTCCATCCAACCATGTCCGGCCTAGTCTTGACAAGCTTCATTTTATCCCACAAAGCCGCGGGTGTCAACATCAGCGAGCGTTGACGCTATTGAGAGGCCGACGATGTTGGCTTGTGACAAACGAGGGTGTGCTAGGCTAGCTTGTTTTCTTCCAAACAGATCTCAGGTTGTGGCACCGTGCACCCTGTATCAACCATCATGTTATTCTCGTTGTCGGTAGGCATGTTCTTCTCTTGTTGTCAACACTGCAAAAATTATAAAGAAATGAGCTATTAGACTTGAATTCAGAAACAACGCCTACAAAACATTACGAAGCATGCAAAGGAAACAATTTGAACACAACATAGAAGCGTATGTATCAAACATACAAAGCAAACCATGCACTGTGAAGAAGTACAACTATGTTATCTATGAAGCGAATTGTATGCCAGGAAGAAGCACAAATATGATACGTACGAAGCATGAAAATTCGAAAGCATATACCCGTATAATCTCATAATAGTAGCGCAACGAACACAACAAAAAAACTAAGCCAAAAGGGATGCACACTTATTCTCATGGTTTCTTATCCTCCGGCCATCTCGTGATTCTCGAGCTGCATGGTTAGGCAACAACACCAGCGGCCACTCCGTTGGAGATGAGCACGACACCACGTACGGAGGGGTGGCCCTCCTATAACGCCCTTGATGCGGCTATATCTCCCACGTGTTGAAGCACGACTTAGAGGCATAACCGCCTTGAAAGCAATGTCGCAAGTGAGGTAATCTTCACACAACCCATGTAATACATAAGGGAAAGAGATACATAGTTGGCTTACAATCGCCACTTCACACAATACATGAGTAAAGCATTACATCATACAGATACAATCAAGATCCGGCTATGGAACCAAAATAAAAGAAGACTACCCCAAATGCTACACAGATCCCCGATCGTCCTGACTGGGCTCCACTACTGATCAACTGAAACGAAACAACACAATGAACAAGATCTCCATCGAGCTCCTCCTTGAGCTCGGGTGCGTCACCTGCACGGATTCATCGGCACCAGCAAACTGGTTTTGGAAGTATCTGTGAGTCACGGGGACTCAGCAATCTCACACCCGCGAGATCAAGAATATTTAAGCTTATAGGAAGGGTAAAAGGTATGAGGTGGAGCTGCAGCAAGCGACTAGCATATATGGTGGCTAACATACGCAAATGAGAGCGAGAAGAGAAGGCAAAAGCACGGACGAACAACTATGATCAAGAAGTGACCCTGAAACTACCTACGTCAAGCATAACTCCAACACCGTGTTCACTCCCCGGACTCCGCTGAGAAGAGACCATCACGGTTACACACGCGGTTGATGTATTTTAATTAAGATCAACTTCGGGTTTTCTACAACCGGACATTAACAAATTCCCATCTGCCACATAACCGCGGGCACGGCTTTCAAAAGTTCAAACCCTGCAGGGGTGTCCCAACTTAGCCCATGATAAGCTCTCGTGATCAACGAAGGATATTCCTTCTCCCCGGGATCCCGGCTACAATACATTTCGATAGTAATAAAACAAGTCCAGCAAAGTCGCCCGATGCGCCGACATTCTCAGGGCAACACCGGATGAGTAGTCCGTACAACTAAAACCAGACCACGAATTTCCTTGAGGTGGCGCTGCAAAGGGCTCTAGTTCGGACCAACACTTAGACAAGCATTGGCCCGGGGGGGCTGAGTAAAGATGACCCTCGGGTTAGCTACTCCCAAGGGAAAGGTATAGGTGGTAGGCAAATGGTAAAACCAATGTTGAGCCTTGCTGGAAAAGTCTTATTCAAAGCGAACTGTCAAGGGGGTCCCATAAATCACCCGACCGCGTTAGGGACGCAAAAATCCGGGAACATAACACCGATATGACGGAAAGTAGAGCGACAAGAGTGGAACAAAACACCAGGCATAAGGCCGAGCCTTCCACCCTTTACCAAGTATATAGATGCATTAATTAAATAAGATATATTGTGATATCCCAACAATTAAACATGTTCCAACAAGGAACAACATCTCCATGTTCCAACAAGGAACAAACTTCATCTTCACCTGCAACTAACAACGCTATAAGAGGGGCTGAGCAAAGCGGTAACATAGCCAAACAACGGTTTGCTAGGACAAGGTGGGTTAGAGGCTTGGTTTAACAATATGGGAGGCATGATAAGCAAGTGGTAGGTATCGCAGCAAAGGCATAGCAAAAGAGCGAGCAACTAGCAAGCAAAGATAGAAGTGATTTCGAGGGTATGGTCATCTTGCCTGAGATCCCGCAAGGAAGAAGAACGAGCCCATGAAGAAGACAAACGGACGGATCCTCACAAACACAACGTTATCGGACCTAACCCGAAGAAGCAACACCGGAAAGAAGCAAACAACAAAGTAAACAACCACCACATAAACATGGCAGGATATGCGAGATGTGGTATGCAATGCATATGCATGCTCCGGAAGGAAAAGATGAACAAGGCTTAATCTTGGCAAACCAAGTATGCCACTGGAAAGGTGAGGTGATTTCGGTTGAAATCGATATAAAGATCACCGGATCGGATGCACGGTTTGCAAATGACAAGCAAAACAAGAATGGCATATTTCTGTGATTAACAGCAGGTTGCCACTTAACATGCAACAATAAACTAAGCTAATGCACTCAAACATATCAACAAAGCATATGGCAGAGATGTAATCAAGATGCTTGACAAAATATGAACACTGAGCTACAGCTAAATCACACCATAACAGGTTCAAACAAGCATGGCAAAAGTGCAAGAGATAACAGGTTCACAGACTTAGAGAAAATACTATCATGCCAGAAATTAACATCAGGATGACATGTTTAGAGCAAGGAAACAACATGCTAAAGGAACAGGACATAGCAAAGCAAGGCATGGTGTGAATCTACTCAACGCAACGGACAAAAGTCCCTTACTGACCATGAGCCAAAAAAGGAAAAGAAAATATAGTAACACCCATGTCAATTTAGCAAGTTTCGTTACAGGTTTCAGAAGCTCGATGCACTCACTATAGAGCATGACATGTCAAAAACAGATAACAAGTAGGCATGTTTACGAGCTCGATGCACTCACTACAGAGCATGTCATGATAAACTAAGCATACACCCAACAAGAAGACATGGCATAGAAGCTATAAATGGCAAGAATAACATCATAGAATGCAAGGATCAACTACAACAAGCTTGGCAATATCGAATAACATGTAAACAATCTGCCAGTAACATTTTATAGCAAACGTAGAGCTCGATTGACTCAAGCTATGGCACTCCATAATTACAAAGAAAGGCATGGATGGATAGAGAAAATCCATATGTTCAAAACACCCTAACTGATCATGCTCATAATGGGCATAGATCTCTCTGAAACAACATGAACACGTGGCGTAAAAATAACAGCAGGACATGACAGTAAAATTACTAAGTCCCTGAATTCAGCAACATTATGTACCCTAGTTTCCATGCTTGTGCTACTCACCACAAAGATCACAAAAATACATGGCATACACCCCTGGAAAGATAGCATGGCATATTACAAAACACATGTATGACTCAACTTCAAAGGGTGCACACATAAATCATGCCAAAAATGACAAAAGTGCATGTACTGAAACAGATATGAAACTAACATCACATAGCCCTCTTCTAACAGTATTTCGGGCACCAAGATGAGCTCACATTAAAATCGTGCAATGCGATGAAATGCTGTACTCATCGAGGCGAACAATTTGACATATTGCACGCACGAAACGGAGCTGTATGCAGCAAATTATGATGCGTTGAACATGACATGAAAATGCAAGATAGCTCGGGACTTGGAGAAAAACGAGGGGGAAGTCAACCTCGTTCCACGTACTTCGAGGATGGCCGGGGCGTCGCCGGAGACGAGGGAGACAGCGGGGATCGACGGATCCGGGCCGGATCTCGCCGGATCCGGCCGGATCCCGGCGGGTAGGCGACGGGGCGACGACGGGCGCGCAGGGCGGCGGCGCAGCGCGCGCGGCAGCAGGCGGCGGAGCGCGGGGACGCGGGGCGACGCCGGCGTGGTCGGAGGAGGCGCGGCGGCCGGGCGGCGAGGAGGCGAGGCGGCGGGGCGGCGAGCGGGCGGCGGAGCGCGGGGACGCGGCGGCGGGGCGCGCGGGGAGGCGCAAAGGCGCGCGCGGGCTCGGGCGGGCCTGCCCTGGGCTCCGGCGGGCCCAGCGCGGAGGGAGGAGAGAGGGCGGCGGGGCTGACGGGTGGCGCGTCGTGGTTGGTCGCGGGAGGCGGAGGAGGCGACGTGGCGCGACGGGATTGGCCTGGGTGATGTGGAGGGCGGACATGTCCGGCGCGGGAGGAAGAAACGTCCGGCGGCGCAAGGAGAACGTAGGCTAGGGTTCATCTGCGCGAAAAATCGGGGGGAGACACATATTTATAGGTAGAAGGAGCTAGGAGGCTCCAAATGGAGAGCGGTTTTCGGCCACGCGATCGTGATCGAACGACCGAGATGATGGAGCAGATTTAGGTGGGTTTTGGGCCACTTAGAAGGGGGTGTCGGGCTACACCAAAAGAGGCCTTTACGGTTACCCGGTTAACCGTTGGAGTATCAAACGAAGTCCAAATGATACGAAACTTGACAGGCGGTCTACCGGTAGTAAACCAAGGCCGCTAGGCAAGTCTCGGTCCAATCCGGAAATGTTTAATTCCCCACACACAAAAGAAAGGTAGAAAAGACCACCGGAGGAGAACGAAGCGCCGGATTGCAAAACGGACAACGGGGAAAATGCTCGGATGCATGAGACGAACACGTATGCAAATGAAATGCGCATGATGACATGATATGAAATGCATGACACGCAAGCAATGACAAGGCAACAACAGCAAATAACTGAACGACACCTGGCACATCAGTCTCGGGGCGTTACAACACTCCACCACTACGAGAGGATCTCGTCCCGAGATCTAGAATGGCACCGGAGGGGAAAACGGAAGAGAAAGATAAGAGGTAAGGCTAAGTTGCTTCTTTGACAAAAGAGTGAAACCAAGGAACCTTGAGAGGTTGAAGAATCTGGCAAGAAATACTACAACGGAGATGAACGAAGTTGAAAACGCTCCGTTAGAAAAGAGGAACAAGGAACATTACAAGAACCTTGTAGGTTGCAAACTCGTGAATCAAGATCTCAAGGGGCAAGAAGAAATTTAAAACCACTCCGGTTAAACAAGATAGAGAAGGAATAAGAATGACATGATTTGGGCAGCACTCCGACTGAAAATGGAAGGGATTAGAACATGAACTTGACAAGATGAGGGGATACTTGACGAAAACAACAATACACTGTCTCCGGAACAAATGAAAGAGTGGAATCAAGAGAACAGAGAAGAGAACAACAACTTCTATCACAATTGAATTTGAAAGATCCTCCTTAAAAAGAAGGATTGAACGGAGTTGTTGGAGAACCAACAACGAAACGAATAAGCTTGTAGTGGGCTTGTGGCAAACATCTTAAAATGAAGAGGTGACAACCGGCCACTAATAGAAACCATTGATTTGATTGAGAGCACCGAAGAGATGAAAAAAACTTCTTCACCGATATGATAGAGAGATAACTTGGAACATTGATAAGCACCACAAATAGCAACATTCCCAATGGAAGGCTTTAGGTGAAATATATCCCAAGATAACTCCAACAAAGAGATGGATGGATTGAAAATACCTCATTCTTGATAACAAGTGACTCATGAACCACGAAGAGAAGTTGTCAAGAGTGATATAACCCCACCTCAAAATAAGGTAGAAAGAATTGCTTTTCGGAATGCAAGATGAAAGAAAAGCTTGAACTCCTCAAAACAAAACATGTGTTGGAACACCATGTTTATTATAGAGTGTAGCTTGGCGGATCTTAACTCCGAGAGAAATCTTGAAGAACAATTGAATAATGAAAAGGGTCCTTGACGAACCATCATGTAGAGCCTCCATGAAGAAACTCCGGTAATAAAAGGATGATAGGAAGAAAGAGAAGTTGAACACAAGGTGAAGCCTTGCAATGATTAGATGGATCTCCGTGGTGATATAATTGCGAGAGCTTGGAACTCCGAGGAAGATAAGGTGAAACAATTGAAATCCAGAATTTGAAGAACCTCCGGAATAAGGGATTGAATTTACTCGATGAAACAAGAATAAGAATTACATTATGCTTATCCTTCACCAATTTAACTTGATGAAAAGCAATGGATTTGGCATACTACTTATTCTCGTAGAAAGGATCAAGAGAGATATAGCACAAACTTGGGAATGTCTTCAACGAACCACCGGTAGGATTTGGGAAGAACGAATGAATCTATATGATAACGAAGGAAGAAGGATCTTGAACGAACCACCGGTAGAATTTAAAATGGGCGAAGAAAAGATAAGGAAACACCGGGAAGAATTAGCAAATGATCGAAGATGCTTGGGGTTATTTAGATACGAGTGAACTCAGAGATCCCAAGATGATTAGATAATACTTGAATGATGCACCAGTATGATTTGGAGAACGAGAGCTGAAAACTGAGAATGAATAATATTGAGATGATGGCTCCGGAGAATCAAACTGAAAAGACTCGTGAAATGCTCCGGATGGGTGAAAAGAATTCCCACCATCGAAAGCAATTATGAGAGGATGGCAACAAGCTAGAACAATGAATCTTGAAGAGAATGGGGCAAGATTTAAGAGAAACTCTTCTTCGATCTTCTAATGTTGAGAACGATGATGAGAACCACCAAGAATTGTTGAGGCACTCCGGAATGAGAATTGGAAAGGTTGGATCAACGATGAAAAGAATATGGAAGCTCTTGGAGAAAGACATATGATTGATGGAATCCATTCTTACATCACACTTTGAAATGAATTTGGGAATAACTCCGGGAAAATTAGAAGAGTCAGGTAAGATCCTGGAAAAAGACCTGTGGGTTAGGGCCCACTCAAAAGAAACACCGTTGAAAAGATTGCTTGAAAAGAGAGATTGCACCGGTTGAATTAAATGGCTTGTATGAGGTAACATCCTCAAAAGAACTTGAGTGAATTGAGAATGGAAACTTGAATCTTCTGAGATATCTTCATCACTCCGGAACAAATGAATAGCGAGAGGTGAATGATTAAGAGGTGCACCGGTACGAGAAAACATTAGAAACGAGGAAAAGATATGATCGATAAAGCTTGAATTGGAACCACCGGAGAAGAAAAGAATGACGAATGATGAACTTGAAGAACATGTTCATGAGAAACACCAGGTAAGAACATGGAGGGAAAGAATGGAGAGACTTCACATCAATAAAATGGATGCTTGATTAAGATATATGAGTCCTTCAAGAAAGAGGGTGGGAGGGCGGGAAAAACAAAGACAACTTGTGTACGGGTGAAACAGATACCGTTACGAAAAACTTAGAATTTATCTTGCGGTTGTTGAAATGATCGGCTCCACTTGAAGAGGGACACACCGGTTGGAAAAGAATTGAAAAGACAACCTCAGTGATCAAGAAGGATTAGTATTCACATAGAAATATGAGAACACCGTTTAGGGAAGGTATGGATCAACACTTGACTTCGAAGCAACTCGACTACCACAAATAAAACAAAAACGAAGGATTGGCTTGCAGAATAAGCCGGAAACAAACATATGATAGATCCCATATCGTATCATGTGTCTGCTGGAAAGATATCCTACGAGGTACTTGACTTCCCACTTATATACTCCCGAAACTTTCTGGTTATGCAATCAGGTGTTGGGGATATAGGGGACACAAAATATATCACCCAAACTAACAATACCTAGATCCAGCTGTATCCATCCTTCAACACATAACCAAGAAATCCTCGGAAATCGTCTACCTCAACCTTCGAAAAGCATCCGTTATACGAGTTATGGCAATACTCCCGCACTCACCTCAGTACTGGGCTATCAGGGTTATCTCACCAACAACCGTACAAAAGAGATTTTCGATGTCGGCGTACTAAACTCAGGTATTCCAGAACTGCAACGATAAAATTATGACGACAACACCTCGGAGCTCAACTCCCCGGGACACCTCCACTAAACCCCTGCTGACAGGAAGCACCAAGACAATGTTGTCATCACAAAACCATCGGAACGATTCTAAGATACCCGCGTGATCATAAATTTTTTTTTAGTGAAATTGGAGAAGAGAAGAGTCAAAACTCTACGTTAGGATGCCTTACCAGAGCGAGGAAGGGACTGAGGAGTAAAAGAATCCTACTCTCCCATATATAATTCCTAAATGACTCAAAACATTTTTCTAGACACAACTCGGCCGCTAAAAACGATCAATCAGTGGGGGCTCCTAAGGTCGGGGAAGGCTCTTATTACCAACTTATAACGCCCTGGATGCGGCTATATCTCCCACGTGTCGAAGCATGACTTAGAGGCATAACCGCATTGAAAGCAATGTCGCAAGTGAGGTAATCTTCACACAACCCATGTAATACATAAGGGAAAGAGATACATAGTTGGCTTACAATCGCCAGTTCACACAATACATGAGTAAAGCATTACATCATACAGATACAATCAAGATCCGGCTATGGAACCAAAATAAAAGAAGACTACCCCAAATGCTACACAGATCCCCGATCGTCCCGACTGGGCTCCACTACTGATCAACTGAAACGAAACAACACAATGAACAAGATCTCCATCGAGCTCCTCCTTGAGCTCGGGTGCGTCACCTGCACGGATTCATCGGAACCTGCAAACTGGTTTTGGAAGTATCTGTGAGTCACGAGGACTCAGCAATCTCACACCCGCGAGATCAAGACTATTTAAGCTTATAGGAAGGGTAAAAGGTATGAGGTGGAGCTGCAGCAAGCGACTTGCATATATGGTGGCTAACATACGCAAATGAGAGCGAGAAGAGAAGGCAAAAGCACGGACGAACAACTATGATCAAGAAGTGATCCTGAAACTACCTACGTCAAGCATAACTCCAACACCGTGTTCACTCCCCGGACTGCGCTGAGAAGAGACCTTCACGGTTACACACGCGGTTGATGTATTTTAATTAAGATCAACTTCGGTTTTTCTACAACCGGACATTAACAAATTCCCATCTGCCACATAACCGCGGGCACGGCTTTCGAAAGTTCAAACCCTGCAGGGGTGTCCCAACTTAGCCCATGATAAGCTTTCGCGATCAACGAAGGATATTCCTTCTCCTCGGGAAGACCCGATCAGTCTCGGAATCCCGGCTACACGACATTTCGACAGTAATAAAACAAGTCCAGCAAAGCCGCCCGATGCGCCGACATCCTGATAGCAGCTGCACATATCTCGTTCTCAGGGCAACACCGGATGAGCAGTCCGTACAACTAAAACCAGACCACGAATTTCCCCGAGGTGGCGCTGCAAAGGGCTCTAGTTCGGACCAACACTTGGACAAGCATTGGCCCGGGGGGGCTGAGTAAAGATGACCCTCGGGTTAGCTACTCCCAAGGGAAAGGTGTAGGTGGTAGGCAAATGGTAAAACCAATGTTGGGCCTTGCTGGAAAAGTCTTATTCAAAGCGAACTGTCAAGGGGGTCCCATAAATTACCCGACCGCGTTAGGGACGCAAAAATCCGGGAACATAACACCGATATGACGGAAACTAGGGCGGCAAGAGTGGAACAAAACACTAGGCATAAGGCCGAGCCTTCCACCCTTTACCAAGTATATAGATGCATTAATTAAATAAGATATATTGTGATATCCCAACAATTAAACATGTTCCAACAAGGAACAACATCTCCATGTTCCAACAAGGAACAAACTTCATCTTCACCTACAACTAACAACGCTATAAGAGGGGCTGAGCAAAGCGGTAACATAGCCAAACAACGGTTTGCTAGGACAAGGTGGGTTAGAGGCTTGGTTTAACAATATGGGAGGCATGATAAGCAAGTGGTAGGTATCGCAGCAAAGGCATAGCAAAAGAGCGAGCAACTAGCAAGCAAAGATAGAAGTGATTTCGAGGGTATGGTCATCTTGCATGAGATCCCGCAAGGAAGAAGAACGAGCCCATGAAGAAGACAAACGGACGGATCCTCACAAATGCAATGTTATCGGACCTAACCCGAAGAAGCAACACCGGAAAGAAGCAAACAACAAAGTAAACAACCACCACAAAAACATGGCATGATATGCGAGATGTGGTATGCAATGCATATGCATGCTCCGGAAGGAAAAATGAACAAGGCATAATCTTGGCAAACCAAGTATGCCACTGGAAAGTTGAGGTGATTTCGGTTGAAATCGATATAAAGATCACCGGAATCGGATGCACGGTTTGCAAATGACAAGCAAAACAAGAATGGCATATTTCTGCGATTAACAGCAGGTTGCCACTTAACATGCAACAAGAAACTAAGCTAATGCACCCAAACATATCAACAAAGCATATGGAAGAGATCTACACAAGATGCTTGAAAAAAGATGAACACTGAGCTACGGCTAAATCACAACATAACAGGTTCAAACAAGCATGGAAAAAGTGCAAGAGATAACAGGTTCACAGACTTGGAGAAAATACTATCATGCCAGAAATTAACATCAGGATGACATGTTTAGAGCAAGGAAACAACATGCTACAGGAACAGGACATAGCAAAACAAGGCATGGCATGAATCTACTGAACGCAAAGAACAAAAGTCCCTTAGTGACCATGAGCTAAAAAGGACAAGAAAATATAGTAACACCCATGTCAATTTAGCAAGTTTCGTTACAGGTTTCAGACTTAGCAGAAAACTGGACATGTCAAAAACAGATAACAAGTAGGCATGTTTACGAGCTCGATGCACTCACTACAGAGCATGTCATGATAAACTAAGCATACACCCAACAAGAAGACTTGGCATAGAAGCTATAAATGGCAAGAATAACATCATATCAAGCAAGGATCAAATACAACAAGCTTGGCAATATCGAATAACATGTAAACAATCTGCCAGTAACATTTTATAGCAAACGTAGAGCTCGATTGACTCAAGCTATGACACTCCATAATTACAAACAAAGGCATGGTTGGATAGAGAAAATCCATATGTTCAAAAGACCGTTACTGATCATGCTCAATATGGGCATAGATCTCTCTGAAACAACATGAACACGTGGCACAAAAATAACAGCAGGACATGACTTAGTAAAATTACAGTCCCTGAATTCAGCAACATTATGTACCCTAGTTTGCATGCTTGTGCTAGTCACCACAAAGATTACAAAAATACATGGCATACACCCCTGGAAAGATAGCATGGCATATTACAAAACACATGTAGGACTCAACTTCAAAGGGTGCACACATCAATCATGGCAAAAATGACAAAAGTGCATGTACTGAAACAGATCTGAAACTAACATCACATAGCCCTCTTCTAACAGTATTTCGGGCACCAAGATGAGCTCAAATTAAAATCGTGCAATAAGATGAAATGCTGCACTCATCGAGGCGAACAATTTGACATATTGCACGCACGAAACAGAGCAGTATGCAGCAAGTTATGATGCGTTGAACATGACATGAAAATGCAAGATAGCTCGGGACTTAGAGAAAAACGAGGGGGAAGTCAACCTCGTTGCACGTACTTCGGGGATGGCCGGGGCGTCGCCGGAGACGAGGGAGACGACGGGGATCGACGGATCCGGGCCGGATCTCGCCGGATCCGGCCGGATCCCGGCGGGTAGGCGACGGGGCAACGACGGGCGCGCGCGGCAGCAGGCGGCGGAGCGCGGGGACGCGGGGCGGCGCCGGCGTGGTGGGAGGAGGCGCGGCGGCCGGGCGGCGAGGAGGCGAGGCGGCGATGCGCGGGGACGCGGCGGCGGGGCGCGCGGGGAGGCGTAGTGGCGCGCGCGGGCTCGGGCGGGCCTGCCCTGGGCTCCAGCGGGCCCAGCGCGGAGGGAGGAGAGAGAGGGCGGCGGGGCTGACGGGTGGCACGCCGTGGTTGGTCGCGGGAGGTGGAGGAGGCGACGTGGCGCGACGGGATTGGCCCGGGTGATGTGGAGGGCGGACATGTCCGGCGTGGGAGGAAGAAACGTCCGACGGCGCGAGGAGAACGAAGGCTAGGGTTCATCTGCGCGAAAATCGGGGGGAGATACATATTTATAGGTAGAAGGAGCTAGGAGGCTCCAAATGGAGAGCGGTTTTCGGCCACGCGATCGTGATCGAACGACCGAGATGATGGAGTAGATTTAGGTGGGTTTTGGGCCACTAAGAAGGGGGTGTCCGGCTGCACCAAAAGAGGCCTTTACGGTTACCCGGTTAACCGTTGGAGTATCAAACGAAGTCCAAATGATACGAAACTTGACAGGCGGTCTACCGGTAGTAAACCAAGGCCGCTAGGCAAGTCTCGGTCCAATCCGGAAATGTTTAATTCCCCACACACAAAAGAAAGGTAGAAAAGACCACCGGAGGAGAACGAAGCGCCGGATTGCAAAACGGACAACGGGGAAAATGCTCGGATGCATGAGACGAACACGTATGCAAATGAAATGCGCATGATGACATGATATGCAATGCATGACACGCAAGCAATGACAAGGCAACAACAGCGAATAACTGAACGACACCTGGCACATCGGTCTCGGGGCGTTACACCTCCAGCGCGGTGGAAGGGAAGGAAGTGGACGTGCTTCTAGAAGAGAAGAGGAGGCAGGTGCATGCGAGGTCATGGGAGATGGGGATCTGGGGAAAAAATTATTTGAGACCAGGTCTCATAATTAGCAGGTGAGACCCACCCTGATAGATGACACGTGGCATTCGCAAATCACAAAGCATCTAATCTTTTTCCCCCTGATTTCAGGTGGGGGTGGGGTAGATGCTTTGTGATTTGCAAATGACACGTGTCATCCATCAGGATGGGTCTCACCTTCTAACCCGTGAGACCTGGTCTCATAGAATTTTTTTCCAGGATATGGGCGGTGCGAGTGAGGGGAAGAGTTCCGGGCGGTGCCTGCGGCTGCCCCGATTGGAATCAGGAGGGATACGGGGATAGTTAATCAATCAGCGATATGTTATGGGCAGGGTTTGTGGGTTGTTTGTTTCTGGACGAGGGGAAATTATTATTTTTTAACATGTGGGCACAATCTGTGTCCGTCCAAACCAACTAAGTCGAGGGCAATGCACTTGTCTGACATTGGCCTCCTATAGATAGGAAGTGTTTCCCTATGCTATATGGTACTGATAAATGACAATGCAATTGCACTAGATGTTGTCATTGATACACAATAACTTAAATACATAGGAAGGCAGCACTGCATGCATGATGCATCAAAATAGTACATGCATGTATTAGTATGCAATGCTAATTCCCTGAGAAAAAGGTATACATAGTACGAATGAAATATAAACACGCTACAAATGTTTATATGAACATTTATTAATTATAAATACATATGAGAACAATGCTCAATGTATTCCATTATAATTCATGAAGAAAAATAATTGTTTCTGGACTACCCAAAAAGGGTAGATACGTAGTGAAAAACACCACTTATAACATCATGAGGTTAGAAATCTTAAAACTACAACGGGGAAGACAAAAATGGTCGAGGAGGAATATATGAGGAATAAATGGATGATTAGAATGAAAGTATACGTGCTTTTACATGGCAAACCAGCATGGATAAATGCTACCACTCTTTTATTGGTTCCCCTAAGCAAGAACCTGACACACTTTTAATGAAATATTTCTACAAAATTATATTCATGTTTCTACACACACGTGTGTGTTTTACCTCTATTTTGAAAAAAAACATGACAATGAAAACATATTTAAACATAAATTAGTTCCAATAGTACAATATATGTAATACATCTTGGCATCTAGCCGCGCAAATGCGCAGGTTACCCTGCTAGATTGCATGATTTGAACTAACCCGGACTGACGCTGTTTTCAACAGAATTGCCCTGGTGTTACTTTTGTGCAGAAATAAAAGTTCTCGGAATGACCTGTAACTTCACAGAGAATATTTTTGGAATAAATAAAAAATATTGGGGAAAGAGTCAACAGAAGCGGACCCACCGGCTGTCCACAAGGGTGGAGGACGCCCCCCCTCGGGCGCGTCCGCCTGTCTTGTGGGTCCCACGAAGCTCCACTGATCTCAACTCCAGCTCCATATATTCACGTTTGGGGAGAAAAAAATCAAGGAGAAGAATTCATCGTGTTTTAAGATACAGAGCCGCCGCCACCTCCTGTTCTTCCTTGGGACGGTAGATCTGGAGTCCGTTTTGGAGAGGAGAAATCGTCGCCATCGTCATCATCAACCATCCTCCATCACCAATTTCACGATGCTTACCGCCGTGCGTGAGTAATTCCATCGTAGGATTGTTGGACGATGATGGGTTGGGTGATATTTATCATGTAATCGAGTTAGTTTTGTTAGGGTTTGATCCCTAGTATCCATTATGTTCTGAGATTGATATTGCTATCACTTTGCTATGCTTGATGCTTGTCTCCAGGGCCCGAGTGCCATGATTTCAGATATGAACTTATTATGTTTTTATGAATATATTTGTGTTCTTAATCCTATCTTGCAAGTTATAGTCACCGACTACGTGTTATGATCCGGTAACTCAGGAGTGACAATTGTCGGGACACTTCCTGGCGAGGACCGCAGTTTGAGGAGTTCATGTATTCACCAAGTCCTAATGCTTTGGTCCGGTTCTCTATTGAAAGGAGGCCTTAATATCATTTCCAATAGGACCCCACTGTCACGGGAGGGTAGGACAAAAGATGTCATGCAAGTTCTTTTCCATAAGCACGTATGACTATATTCGAAATACATGCCTACATTATATTGATGAATTTGAGCTAGTTCTGTGTCACCCTAGGTTATAACTGTTGCATGATGAATGCCATCTGACATAATTATCCATCGTTGATCCATTTCCTACGAGTTCGTTTCATATTGATCTTTGCTTCGTTACTTCTCCGTTGCTACTATTACAATTGCTACAAAACTGCTGCTGTTTGTTTTGCCACCGTTACTGTTACTTCCATACTACTTTGCTACTAAATACTTTGCTGCAGATATTAAGTCTTTCAGTTGTGGTTGAATTGACAACTCAACTACTAATACTTGAGAATATTCTTTGGCTCCCCTTGTCTCGAATCAATAAATTTAGGTTAAATACTCTACCCTCGAAAACGATTGCGATCCCGTATACTTGTGGGTTATCGAGACCTTTTGCTGGCACCGTTGCTGGGGAGCATAACTCTATTCCTGAGTCACTTGGGATTTATATCTATTGATCACTATGAGGAATCTGAAAGATCAAAGAATCAAGATTTTTCCCTCAACTACGAGGGGAGGTAAGGAACTGCCATCTAGCTCTGCACTGGATTCACCATCTGTTTTGAGTATGCTTGTGACACCTACACCTTCTATTGATTCCAATATGTCGTATATTATTGATGATGCCACTTCTGCTATTCATGTTGCTTATGATGATACTACTTCTTTGCTTCATAATATTGTGCCACTAGGTGAATTTATTGATGAACAACTTGCTAGAGTTTGAGAGAATGAAATTACTAAAACTGATGATATTATTGGAACTGAAGATTATGATTCTCCCCCTAGATCTGAATTGCGTGTTGTACCTGAGGGTTATATTATGGATGAATAAATTGTTAGAGACTTTTTTACTTGCAATGATAGAGATGATCTTAAGAAACTGTTAGCTAAGCTGAAAGAAAAAACTTTAAATGCTACAATGCAATATGATCCTAAGTTTGCTACTTCACCTATCTTTATTACTGATAAGGATTATGAATTCTCTGTTGATCCTGAGTTAATTACTTTGGTTGAATTTGATCCTTTCCATGGTTAGGAATCTGAAACTTTTGTTGCACATCTTACTAAATTGAATGATATAGCCACCCTATTTGCTCATGAGGAAAAAATTCGTTATTACTATATTCTTAAGTCATTTCCTTTTTTATTAAAGGGTGATGCTATGATATGGTTGTGATGCCCCGAGACCGACGCTCTAGACGCCTTCCATGTTTTTTGTTGTCCCCGTTGGTTTTATTTGTTTGTTGCATTGCATCATGTCATCATTTGCATTGCATCATGTCATCATGCAACCCGTTTTAAAACTCAACTAAATAAATTGTATGGATCTTTGGTCCATTTAAATCGAGGGAAATGTACATGGTGATTTCTCTTTATAACATATATCCTCCCAATATTATTAGGGAGCTATAAAATTATATTCCATTAATATGGAATTTACCACAACACACGTGCATGTTAAATCCCTTCCTTTCCTTCTTCAAGTTTTGACTCTCTAACCTTGCCTATAATTGTTTTCCCATCTACCGAGGCTCTTTCTATTTTCTAACATTTTTTAGCACTTCTAAAACCTAGTCCCAATTCAAACCCATTTGAAGGATATTCAAATGAGTTTGAATTTAAATCTTGCATTCGTGCCAACTTCTATTTTCTGGGATTAAGCTCATTTTTGTGAGTCCAGGAAAATTGCCCGCATGTCCAAATTCTTTCCATAATTATCTCTTCTTTTCTTCAGTGCTTTGCCTTTTGGTAAATGAAAGCCTATGGCCGTTTCCCTCTCTGCCGTCCCATTGGCCCTAGCCGCTCGACCCCTCAACCCCTATCGTTCCCCTCCGTCGCCACCCACACACGCACGCATCGAGGAAGGGAGAGCTCTGCTCGATCCCCTCGTGCCCGACGCTCGATCCCCCTCCTCTCGCTCGTCTCCCTTTCCTCATCCCGCACCGCCGCCCACGCACAGGAGAGGGATCCCGAGCCCGCAGCGCAGCTCCTCGAGCACCCAACTCCAGCGCCCCCTACCTTGCGTCGCCTCTGCTTCCGTCAACATCGCGACCACGCCGACGCGCCTCCTGCCACTCCACCTCCGACCTCCTGTCGTTGCATCCTCCTCGCCTTGAAGTCCCGCACCCAAGCTCCTCCGCCCCTGAGCTTCGTTCGCGCTGCCGTTTGCGCGGATCCGGTTGCCGGCCGACTAGGATCCACCCGTCTTCATCCTTTCCGGCGCTGTCGGAGCCACGCTTCAAGTCCCCGCCGTCAAGCTCCACGTTGCCGCCCTGCTACGTTCGTCACCGGAGATCGCCAGATCCGGTTGTGTTGGGTCGGATACTCTCGTCCCCGCCATGCGCGCGTCACCAGGGGTCACCTCCGCACCAAGTTCGCCCGCAGCTCCCCTGCATCGATCGGAGTGCTCTTCTTGCTCATGCACGTCGTCCCGCCCCCGTTGTTGACCGCACACGGCGTTGCGCCAGGCCCAACCGCTCCCCTGCTTCGCCTACAGTAGCCCGCAGCCACGCTGGCAAGCTCCAAGGCCATCCCCGAAGAACATACCTAAGCCAAGTTTGTGTATCCACTCCGTGTGTTTTGTGCTGCCAAGTACCACGACTATCGCTGGTGTGCATTTCGTCAAGTCCGACTACAACACATGACTACACGATGAGACACCAAGTACCACTACGCCCAGAGACCTCAGACCCGTCAAGTCCAACAACGACTGTGTACAACTACCGGCGACCCCGAACATCTACGGAACATGATCGACTACTTCCTCTTCGACTTGTGAACCACTACTTCCACTACCGTCGCGATAACGTCTACTTTCATCTACACCGCATCGAACTCGTTCTGCCCCGAAAATGAACGCTTCGAAGGTATAACCGCCGGAACGACGTTCATGGATGAATGCATGTTCTCTGAGATGCCCGTGCTTGCACCGTGCTCGAATTGTCACTTGCATGTTGTTCCTCGTTTGCCATGCCACCGACACATGGGACACCCGGTTTCCGGGATCACTCCCTGTCACTCTTGCATGTTCTTCACATCCACACTTTCTTTTGCACCGACATCTCGATGAGTTGTCGGATCATCGAAATGTTGTTGTGGCACCATTTCCGTTGTCGTTGCCGTGGCACCCCTTTCGTTCCGCCATGGCGACCAAATGCTTCATAACATGCTCATGTCAATATTTTCATAAAATGGCATCAAACTTTCATTGTCATCCGCATCATGATAACGACATTTAAAAATGTTTATAATTGTTGTTCCCTTTAAATTGCTATTTATGAGTACGGGGATTTTCCGGAATTTTTGTTTATTATTTTCGGCCTCATTTAAACTTGCCTAGATAGGTTGTTTAATTATGCTTCACCTCTTGCCATGTTAACCAACATTTAATCTTGTCTTGTTCCTAAACAAGAACAAACTAAATAACTTGAATGTGCTGTTTCGTCATTATGCAAGTCGTTGCATATTGAGCTCCACTCAATTTGTAGTATTTTTTGTTGCACTTTGCCATGCCACGCCTCTTTAAACCGGACATGCATCATACTTGATTGTGCATCATGCCATGTTTATGTGATGGTTGTTTACCATGTTGTTTGCTTGTTTCCGGTGTTGCTTCTTCGGGTTAGTTCCAATAACGTCGCGTTTGTGAGGATTCATTCGACTTCGTCCGTTTGTCTTCTTCATGGACTCGTTCTTCTTCCTTGCGGGATCTCAGGCAAGATGACCATACCCTCGACATCACTTCTATCCTTGCTTGCTAGTTGTTCGCTCTACCGCTATGTCGCGCCACCTACTGTCGTGGTTCTAAGTCTGACAGTAGAATGGGGGTAGGAATGGAGAGGCAAGATCCTAGCTTATCCAGTTCCTCCGTGGGTGCTATAATGGGGGTAGGAATGGAAATTGTTTCTACCGCTTTTGCATAATGGGGTGTAGGAATGGAGAGGAAGAAGCGCTCATCCAGTTCCTCCGTGAGAACTGGGACATCTTTGCATGGAAGCCTGCTGACATGCCGGGTGTTCCCAGGGGACTGGCTGAGCACCGCCTTCGAGTCAACTCAAAAGTCAAACCAGTTAAGGAACATCTTCGACGGTTCGCCGTCCAGAAGAGAAAGGCCATTGGCGAAGAGGTGGCTCGACTCTTAGCGGCAGAGTTCATTCGCGAGATCTACCACTCCGAGTGGCTCGCCAATGTTGTAATGATCCCCAAGAAGGACAAGTCGTTGCGCATGTGTATCGATTTCAAACATATCAATCGGGCCTGCCTGAAAGATCATTCCATCTTCCTCGTATTGACCAAATAGTCGACTCGACCGCAGGATGCGAGAGGTTGTCTTTTTTAGATGCTTACTCCGGATACCATCAGATCCGTCTGTATGGACCAGATGAAATAAAAACAGCTTTCATCACCCCGTTCGGGTGCTTCTGCTATGTCACCATGCCTTTCGGTCTCAAGAATGCCGGAGCTACTTTCATGAGAATGATTCAGAAGTGCCTGATCACTCAAATCAGTCGGAATGTAGAAGCATAAATGGATGATATAGTGGTAAAGTCGCGAAAAGGTTCCGACCTGCTGACTGACCTTGCTGAAATGTTTGCCAATCTCAGGAGGTATGATATCAATCTTAATCCATCAAAATGCACATTCGGAGTTCCTAGAGGAAAGTTACTCAGTTTTCTTGTTTCCGAACGAGGAATCGACACTAACCCTGAAAAAGTTGGCACCATACTCCGAATGAAACGCCCTGTGCATGTGCACGATGTCCAGAAACTTACTGGATGCTTGGCCGCTTTAAGTCGATTCATCTCCAGACTCGGTGAAAAGGCATTGCCTCTTTACCGACTGATGAAGAAGTCAGACAAGTTTGAGTGGACTCCGGAAGCTGATGCAGCATTTGTAGAGCTAAATCTCTGCTCTCCACCCAGCCGGTGCTTGCTACCCCTGTCAGCAAAGAGCCATTATTGCTTTACATTGCAGCAACTGGACAAGTCGTTAGTACGGTCGAGCGGGAATAGGAAGGAAAAACATTCAAAGATCAGTGCCCAGTTTATTACCTTTCTGAAGTTCTGACCCCATCAAAGCAAAGATACCCTCACTATCAGAAGCTTGTCTACGGGATTTACATGACCATGAAGAAGGTTGCTCATTATTTCTCTGATCACTCCATTACAGTCGTCAGCGACGCCCCGTTATCAGAGATCCTTCATAACAGAGATGCAACTGGTCGAGTGGCAAAATGGGCGATTGAACTTCTTCCCCTTGATATCAAGTTCGAGCCAAAGAAAGCTATCAAGTCCCAAGCAATAGCCGATTTCCTCGCCGAGTGGACTGAACAACAACTTCCGACTCAAGTTCACTCGGAGCACTGGACTATGTTTTTCGATGGCTCCAAGATGCTGAATGGGTCCGGTGCGGGGGTTGTATTGGTTTACCCCCGAGGAGACAAGCTCAAATACATCCTCCAGATTCACTTTGATTCCTCCAACAACGAGGCAGAATATGAAGCACTCCTATATGGACTGCGTATGGCCATTTCACTCGACGTCCGTCGCCTTATGGTCTACGGCGACTCAGATCTGGTTGTTAATCAAGTGATGAAGGAGTGGGATGTTCGAAGCCCAGCCATGACGGGTTATTGCAATGCAGTAAGAAAGTTGGAGAAGAGATTCGAGGGGTTAGAGCTCCATCATATACCCCGACTGAAAAACCAAGCTGCGGATGATTTGGCGAAAATAGGGTCCAAGAGAGAAGCCATCCCCATTGATGTGTGCTTGGAACACATTCGTGCACCATCAATAGAGGAAGATCCTTTCACAGAAGAACCTCCGCAGCCAAGGAGCGCCAACGATCCGACTGAAGTGGAGATTCCAGCCATGGTTGACCTGATTATGGAAGTTGTAGTCATCACTCCCGACTGGACAGCGCCTTACATCGCGTATATTATGAGGAAAAAGCTCCCAGAAGATGAAGAAGAGGCTCGACAGATCGTCCGTCGATCCAAGGCCTTTACAGTAATCAAAGGGCAGTTGTACAGAGAAAGCGCGACTGGAGTTGGCCAGAAGTGCATCACGCCAGAAGAAGGCCAGGTAATTCTTGAGGATATCCACTCGGGGACCTGTGGTTATCATGCGTCCTCTCGGACCATTGTGGCTAAAGCATATCGAGCGGGATTTTACTGGCCGAGGGCGAATTAAATGGCAAAAGACATAGTCGACAAGTGCGAAGGGTGTCAGTTTTATTCCAACATGTCGCACAAGCCTGCCTCTGCTCTGAAGACCATTCCACTCGTCTGGCCCTTCGCTGTTTGGGGGCTAGACATGATTGGACCACTGAGAACTGGTAGAAGCGGCTTCACTCACTTAATGGTTGCAGTCAACAAGTTCACCAAGTGGATAGAAGCCAAACCCATCAAAAACCTCGATGCAAGCACTGCTATCAGTTTCATCAGAGAGCTGATATTCAGATATGGAGTTCCACATAGCATCATCATGGACAACGGATCAAACTTTGATAACGACAGATTCAAAGCCTTCTGCGCCTCCCAAGGCACGCGGGTCGACTATGCCTCAGTTCCCCATCCTCAGTCGACTGGGCAGGCAGAGCGTGCAAATGGTCTCATCCTCAAAGGACTGAAACCCCGACTGATGCGTGATCTCAAACACACGCAGGAGCTTGGGTCGACGAACTTTCGTCAGTTCTTTGGGGATTAAGGACCACTCCTAATCGGTCGACTAGAAGAACACCCTTCTTTCTGGTCTACGGGGCTGAAGCAGTGCTGCCGAGTGATCTGCTCCACAATGCACCTCGAGTCGAACTATACTCTGAAGCAGAAGCGGAACAAGCTCGGCAAGATGCAGTCGACCTCTTGGAAGAAGAGAGGGAGATGGCCCTAATCCGCTCGACTATCTACCAGCAGGACTTACGTCGGTTCCACGCGGGAAACATGAAGAGTCGAGCCTTTCAGGAAGGAGACTTGGTCCTCCGAGTGGATCGGCAAAAACCTCACAAGCTCGCTCCAACCTGGGAAGGCCCCTTCATCGTCACCAAAGTCCTCCACAACGGAGCATATCACCTCTACAACGTTGATCGCCAGGTCGACGAGCCTCGAGCTTGGAATGCGGAGTTACTCCGTCCTTTTTACACTTGAAAAAAGAAACACACTCGGTTGAGATGTAATAAAAGTACCTCTGTAGTTCTTTTATCTAAAGCAAGAATGTTATAATTTTCACAGAAGATTGCTATTTCTTTTTGTTGAAATTTCCACCAGTGGGTGGCTTAGCTGCGAATCCGTTTCGCCTAAGTTTGTAAAAGTCCTGCCGAGTGAAGAGCCAGCCTCCCACTCGGAGGCTTAGCTGCGAATCCGTTTCGCCTAAGTTTGTAAAAGTCCTGCCGAGTGAAGAGCCAGCCTCCCACTCGGAGGCTTAGCTGCGAATCCGTTTCGCCTAAGTATTTAAAATCCTACCGAGTGGAGATCCAGCCTCCCACTTGGGGGCTTAGCTGCAGTCCAAGTACTCGCCTAAGTATTTAAAATCCCACCGAGTGGAGAGCCAACCTCCCACTCGGGGGCTTAGCTGCAGTCCAAGTACTCGCCTAAGTATTTAAAATCCCACCGAGTGGAGAGCCAGCCTCCCACTCGGGGGCTTAGCTGCAGTCCAAGTACTCGCCTAAGTATTTAAAATCCTACCGAGTGGAGAGCCAGCCTCCCACTCGGGGGCTTAACTGCAGTCCAAGTACTCGCCTAAGTATTTAATTTCCTACCGAGTGGAGAGCCAGCCTCTCACTCGGGGGCTTAGCTGCAGTCCAAGTACTCGCCTAAGTATTTAAAATTCCTACCAAGTGAAAAGCCAGCTTCCCGCTCGAGAGCTTAATAACAGTCCAGGGATTTAGTTAAACTCTCAATATAATGAACGCTTCGCAAGGACGACAAGGCGCAGGTCGACTGCCTCCTTCTCCTTCAGAAGCTATATTCAAAAATCCTACCGAGTGGAGAGCAAACCTCCCACTCAGAGGCTTAGCTGCAGCCCAGTGCTTGCCTAAGTGATTAAAATCCTACCGAGTGGAGAGCAAACCTCCCACTCGGAGGCTTAGCTGCAGCCCAGTGCTCGCCTAAGTGATTAAAATCCTACCGAGTGGAGAGCATACCTCCCACTCGGAGGCTTAGCTGCAACCCAGCGCTCGCCTAAGTGATTAAAATCCTACCGAGTGGAGAGCATACCTCCCACTCGGAGGCTTAGCTGCAGCCCAGCGCTCACCTAAGTAATTAAAATCCTACCGAGTGGAGAGCATACCTCCCACTCGGAGGCTTAGCTGCAGCCCAACGCTCGCCTAAGTAATTAAAATCCTACCGAGTGGAGAGCAAACCTCCCACTTGGGGGCTTAGCTGCAGCCCAGTGCTCGCCTAAGTGTTTAAAAATCCTACCAAGTGGATAGCAAACCTCCCACTCGGAGGCTTAGCTACAGCTCCGTGCTTGCCTAAGTCATTTTGAGTAAAAGTCAAGTCTCACTCGACGGGTAAATCATGAGGATATTCAACGATAAATCAAGTTCGGATAAAGATCAAAAGGTCTTGGACCGCAAATAAAAGTGCCCGAGCCTCCAGCTCGACAGAGTTTATCGGTTACACAAACTACTCGGCATTCCGAGGCAAATTTAAAGTGAGACACAGTAGTTTTTTACTCCTCCCGTGGAGGACTGGATGGGGCAACAAACTCATCCAAATCAATCCCGTCTGAGATACGGGTGGCAGCAACAATGAAGGTCTCCATGAAGTCCTGGAAATTATGCTTCCTGGTATTGGCAACTTGGAGGGCGGCCAGCTTCTCTTCTCGCACCTCCTTGCAGTGGACACGAACCAGCGACAGAGCAACATCGGCACCACACCTGGCAGAAGACTTTTTCCATTCATGCACTCAACTTGGCACATCCTTCAGTCGAGTGACCAAGGATTCAAGGTCATTCTGAAGTATCTGATTTGGCCAGAGTGCAGAGTCGATCCGCGACACTGCAGCCTTCAGTCGAGCGAGGTAGTCCACCACACTGGCGACGCGAGACTCCAGCCGGAGGACATTCATGGAAGCTTCGTCCTTCACAGGAGAATTGATGGGGTCCAGATTGGTTTCCACTCGACCAGTTTCTTCCTCGAAGTTTTGAAAGAATTCTGAAAGGTACAGTCCAATATTATAATTGAATGATGAGTCGACAACGACAAGTCAATCGAGTAAGGGGATTACCTTCAAGCATGAGGAATAGTTTCTTGGAGAGCCCTCCGAGGTAAGCCTCCAGATCCTTTCGCTTCCCCGCCATATCGCCAACCTTGTCAGTCAGAGCAATCTTGTCATTTTTCAATCGACTTGCTTCCTTGTTGGCCGCGTCAAGAGCAGACTTCAGCTTGGCATTCTCGTCTTCAAGCTGACCAACTGAAGCAAGCTTTTCTTCAGCGAGCTTCGTTTTCTCCGAAGCCGCCTTTTGTGCTTCCGCAAGGTCAAGATCTTTCTTCCTCAGAGCCTCCTCCAGTTGGTCTACAAAACAATAATGAGAACGGAGTTGAGAATAGGCAGAAAAACAAAGACAGCCGTCGAATCCTCACCAGCCATAGCTTTTGCTTCGTCCTTCGCCTTCTGCAAGTTCTCCTGGGCAAACTTCAAGTCGAGGTTAAGCTGGACCTGTTTCTCCTTCAATTCAGCAAGATGAGCAACAAGCTCGCAAGACTTCTGCAAAGAGTCAATCGACAAAAGATATCAAAGACAAGTTACTTCCGAGTGACTAAAGGAAAAGTTGTAGCACTTCTAAGACTACAGCCGAATCAAAACATTCGACAGTAGCCTCGGGGACTACACCCAGTGGGTGCACTCAGCGTGGCCCCACCGGTAATCTTTCAAAATCCTGATCGATCAGTCGACCAAATATGATTCCAGTGCCATGACTAATAGTCAGCGGTCAGCCACACACACACACACACACACACACACACATATATATATATATATACATATATATATGTATATATATATATATATAAGAAGCATAAAGTTCTTTAGACTATAGTCGACTGCCAGCAGTTGACCATAGCCTCGGGGACTACACCCAGTGGGTGCACTCAGCGTGCCCCCACAGGCTTTTGTTGGTTCCACTCGACTTGGTCCGTCCAGGCCGAGTGAAGAAGTTTGAAAGTATAGAGACTATAGTCGACTGCCAGCAGTCCATCATAGCCTCGAGGACTACACCCACTGGGTGCACTCAGCGTGCCCCCACAGAAATTCAATCGACACACACACCCCAGTTGGTGTACAAACAACAAAAATCTTCAGAAAGAAGCAGTTTTCAGGTGGCGTTTCATAACGAAACAGACAAGTCGACTTACCTGAACATTATTCTGAAGAGCTGAACTGGCATCATAAGCCGCCTGACCGGCCTCTCGGACCACCTTCACTTGTTCCATCATAATCCCTGCTTGGCGAATGGCTTCCTTAGCAGCGCTCACTGGGTCTTCCGGGACATGGTGGATAGCAAAAAGAGATGGTGGAGCAACAGTCGACGAAGTGTGTCGAGCACTCGTCAGCGGTATAGCAAAAGTCACCGAAGTCCGAGTAGCATCACCTCCATCCCGAACCACGGCCTCAGGCACCGGGGTAGCTTGTGGAGTCTTGCCGGCCAGAGCCTTCCTGTTCCTCCCCGCCCTCAGCGGCTCTTCGTCGTCGTCATCAGGGAGGTCAATGACATGAGGAGGAGCTGCAAGAAAAGTTCAACCGACCGGAATGATAGGAAATCAGCAGTCGGCCCAGAATAAAGCATCAGTAATCATACCCGGGTTGGAGGTAACAGCGTCTTCCATCTCCTCGTCATCACCCTTGGCGGAAATCTCTGAGGTAGCAGCACTGCAAATTTCAAGAGTCAGTCGACTCGGTCAATGAGTCGACCAGAATCTGTCACATTCAGCAAGAGAAGACAAGTTCAACTCTTTACCCAAAAATGGTGGGAACAGTCATTTTCATCCTGGGCAAGGCCTTGAGGGGCTTGGACGGCGTCGCACGCGGATGCTTGGGAGCTTTTTTAGTCGGCGCGGGCGAAGAAGTCCTGGGACGCTTCGACGACTGCCCCACAGGAGCAGTCGCCTTACCCCGCTCCCGCGCAGGGTCGTGTGTAAGCTTGGACCGCCTTTCTGTGCGAGGAGGTTCAACTTCCTCCTCCTCCTCCTCACCGGAGTAGGCATCGCCGCTTCCCTCCCCTTCGCCGTCGGACTCCCACTCCTCTGGCTCGTCTCTGCTCTCGCCTCCGCTCGCCTCTCCTTCCGCAGCCTGCTCCTGCGCTCCATTGGGCGTCGAATACATTTTAGTAATTTCCTGGAGAACAGCAAACAAGGTAAAAGTCAATCGACTGTCTCGGAAGAGGAAACAAGCAGATTGAATATTACAGATCAGTCAGAGAAAAGTGTTCGTACCTTATCTGGTTGACGAGACTGGTCGAATGGGAGAACTCTCCTGGCACCTCGAGGATTGTCCTTGTTCCCAGTGATGGCAGTCATCCACCTCTCCAGCGTGGCATCGTCGACCTCCTCTGGATGAACCCGAGTAGCGTCTTCGGTACCAGAGTACATCCACATCGGATGGCCTCGGTATTGCAGTGGCTGAATTCACCGTCGGAGGAAAACTTCCAGAAGATCCATGCCAGTCACCCCGTCTCAAATAAGCTGGACTACGCGCCCCATCAACAACTTCACTTGGGCCTTCTCCTCCGGTACCACCTTCAGAGAAGATGGCTTGTCTACTCGACTCATGGAGAAAGGGGGGAGCCCAGTCGACTGGTCTTGGCAGTAGAACCAGGTCGACTGCCATCCTCTAACCGAGTCGGGCAGAGTCATCGCCGGAAAGGTGATCTTGCCTCTCGTATGGACTCCGAGTCCCCCGCACATCTGGATCACTTGAGTTCTCTCGTCGTCTGGATTTGTTTTCTTCACCGACTAAGAGCGACAGGTGAATATGTGCTTGAAAAGCCCCCAGTGCAGCCGACAGCCCAAGAAATTTTCACACAGCGATACAAAGGCAGCGAGGTAGATGATGGAATTGGGAGAGAAATGATGGAGTTGCGCCCCAAAGAAGTTCAGAAACCCCCAGAAGAAAGGACTCAGCGGCAGAGAAAACCCACGATCTACATGAGTGGCCAGAAAAACACACTCACCCTCCTTCGGCTGCGGTTGCGTCTCCGTTCCCGGGAGCCTTGCTGACCCGTGGGGTATCAGTCCCTCGTCGGCCAGATCGGCGAGATCCTTCTCGGTGATGGTCGAGCGGATCCAATCTCCTTGGACCCAACCCCGCGGCAGCTGGGACCGAGACGAGGATCCGCCCCAGCTTGACGCCCTCCCCTTCGCCGTCGCCGTCGCCTTCTTCGCTCGCTCCAGAGCCGCAGTCTTCTCCTTCCCCATTGTCGCCAGTGAGACCGGTGCGAAGCGGCGGCACTGAGAAAGCTGCGGGCGCTACAGAGAGATTTGGGGGCGGAGAAGACGAAGATTGTGTTGGCACTGTTCAAAATACCCCCGCTTGGCGCCTTAAATAAGGCCACTTCCGAGTGGCTGACCAGTAGGCCCAGGAAGTCCATCAAATCCCGCAACAGGCGCGCGAGCGGTACGTGGCGAAAAAGGCGGCGCAAAGATCGAGGCGTCATCGTCTCGTCCCATCCGAGTGTCATGGTTTTCTCCGCTTCGCGCGCTTCCCAAAATTCAGATCCCGGGAAATCCGCTAACCGCAGAGCAATCAGCCAGACAGTGAGTCTCCATCGATCTGTCACTCGGAGATCCTCAAGACCACGAAGTTCACTCGACAAACGCAAAGAATGGATCAAGGCAACTGAAAGAGAATTTGAAGCCATCGCTAAAAGGCCGTTGATCCAGAGCAAGACACACTTGCAACGCAAGAAACAGGTCGGAAGGCTATCAACTCCGTCCTCACTCAAACCTCGATCCATTCGGGTGCTAATGATGAAGTCACGTACCTAGGGTAGGGTCATAGGCCTGCCCAAGGGTACCCTCCCCAAGGTCACTGACTAAAAGAGGCTGCTTACCAGTCGACTTGATAAGCATCCACTCGACAAATACAATAACACTCGACGAGCGCAGAGACACTCGACCATGAAGATTCACTCGACCATAGGAAGCACAGGAGCCACACCGCGTCCAAACGGTCTGAAGTTAAATAGCCTTTATAGCCTTAATAGCACTTTATACAGGGTGTTTCCAGTAACGCCCTGTATAAAGTGCTATTAAGGCTATAAAGGCTATTTAACTTCTGACCGTTTGGACGCGGTGTGGCTCCTGTGCTTCCTATGGTCGAGTGAATCTTCATGGTCGAGTGTCTCTGCGCTCGTTGAGTGTTATTGTATTTGTCGAGTGGATGCTTATCAGGTCGACTGGTAAGAAGCCTCTTTTAGTCAGTGACCTTGGGGAGGGTACCCTTGGGCAGGCCTATGACCCTACCCTAGGTACATGACTTCATCACCTACCACTTGTTATATCATGCCTCTCATATTGCCATGTCAAGCCTCTAACCTACCTTCCTAGCAAACCATTGTTTGGCTAAGTTACCGGTTTTGCTCAGCCCCTCTTATAGCATTGCTAGTTACAGGTGAAGATGAAGATTGTTCCATGTTGGAACATGGATATGTTGGGATATCACAATATCTCTTATTTTAATTAATGCACCAATATACTTGGTAAAGGGTGGAAGGCTCGGCCTTATGCCTGATGTGTTGTTCCACTCTTGTCGCCCTAGTTTCCTTCATACCGGTGTTATGTTCCTTGATTTTGGGTTCCTTACGTGGTTGGGTGTTATGGGAACCCCTTGACAGTTCGCTTTGAATAAAACTCCTCCAGCAAGGCCCAACCTTGGTTTTACATTTCCCTAACAACCTATTACCCTTCCCTTGGGTCAGCCAACCCGAGGGTCATCTTTATTTTAACCCCCCGGGCCAGTGCTTCTCTAAGTGTTGGTCCGAACAGAGCAGCCTACGGGGCCACCTCGGCGAAACTTGAGGGCTGGTTTTACTCGTAGCTTGTCTCTTCCGGTGTGTCCTGAGAACGAGATATGTGCGACTCCTATCGGGATTGTGGGCACATCGGGCGACTTTGCTGGTCTCGTTTTACCATTGTCAAAATGTCTTGTAACCGGTATTCCGAGACTGATCGGGTCTTCTCGGGAGAAGGAATATCCTTCTTTGACCATGAGAGATTGTGATGGGCAAAGTTGGGACACCCCGCAGGGTATAAACTTTCGAGAGCCATGCCCGTGGTTATGTGGCAGATGGGAATTTGTTAATTTTCGGTTGTAGAGAACTTAACACTTGACTTAATTAAAATACATCAATCGCGTCTGTAACCGTGATGGTCTCTTCTCGGCGGAGTCCGGCAAGTGAACACGGTTCTTGTGTTATGGTTGTGTGTAAGTAGTTCCAGGATCACTTCTTGATCACTTCTAGCTTCACGACCGTTGCGTTGCTTCTCTTCTCGCTCTTATTTGCGTATGTTAGCCACCATATTTGCTTAGTGCTTGCTGCAGCTCCACCTCATTACCCTATCCTACCCATAAGCTTAAATAGTCTTGATCTCGCGGGTGTGAGATTGTTGAGTCCTCGTGACTCAAGGATGCTTCCAAACAGTTGCAGGTGTCGATGATACCAGTGTAGGTGGCACAACCGAGCTCAAGTGGGAGCTCGATGAAGATCTTGATCATTGTTTTGTGTCTTTTCCGGTTGATCAGTAGTGGAGCCCAGTTGGGACGATCGGGGATCTAGCATTTGGGGTAGTCTTCTTTTATTTTGGTTCCGTAGTCGGACCGTGATTGTACTCTGGATGATGTATGTTTAACTTGTTATTTGTGTGAAGTGGCGATTGTAAGCCAACTCTTTATCCCATTCTTATTCAGTACATGGGATTGTGTGAAGATTACCCCACTTGAGACTAAACTACCATGCGGTTATGCCTCTAAGTCATGCCTCGACACGTGGGAGATATAGCCGCATCGTGGGTGTTACAAGTTGATAATCAGAGTCATCCCCGACTTAATAGCCCCCTGCTGGATCGAATCGCTGTCGTTGTTGAGTCTAGAACAAAAATGTTCTGAGCCTTAGGATTATATATATCGGAGAGTATGATTCTTTTTACTCCTCAATCCCTTCGTCGCTCTGGTGAGGTCTCCTGACGTAGAAGTTTTGACTTCCCTCTCCTCAAATTTCACTAAAAAAACTTTAGGATCACGCGGGTATCTTGGGATCGTTCCGATATTCTTGTGATGAGAACATTGTTCTTGGTGCCTCCTGACATTTAGGGGTTGTGGCAGTGTCCCGGGGAGTTGAGCTCTGAGGTGTTGTCGTCACAATTTTATCGTTGCAGTTCTGGAATACCTGAGTTTCGCCGACATCAAACATCTCCTTTATGCAGTTTGTTGGTGAGATCACCTAGACGCCACCCAGTACTGGGGCGGGAGTTTGGGAGTATTGCCATAACTCGTATAACGGATGCCTTTCAAAGGTTGAGGTACACGATTTCCGGAGTTTTCTTGGTTATGTGTTGACGGATGGATACAGCTGGATCTAGGGATTGTTAGTTTGGGTGAGATATATTGCGTCCCCTGTATCCCCAACACCAGATTGCATAACCAGAAAGTTTCGGGAGTTTATAAGTGGGAATTCAAGTAGCTCCTAGAATATCTTTCCAACAGACACATGATACGATATGGGATCTATCATATGATTGTTTCCGGCTTATTTTGCGAGCCAATCCTTTGTTTTGTTTTGAGTTGTGGTATTCGAGTTGCTTCGAAGTCAAATGTGGATTCCATACCTTTTGTGAACGGTGTTCTCATATTTCTATGGGAGTGCTAATCCTTCTTGATCACTGAGGTTGTCATGTCAACTCTTTTCCAACCGGCGTGCTTCTCTTCAAGTGGATCCGATCATTTCAACATTCGCAAGATCACCTCTTAGTTTCCCAACGTTGTTCGTTTCATCCATCCCCAAGTTGCCTTTGTTTCCCCACCCTCCCACCCTTTTCTTAAAGGACTCAGATTTCTCAATCATGTATCCTTTTATTTGTGTGAAGTCTCTCCATTCCTTTCCGTCAATGTTCTTATCCGGTGATTCTCAGGAAGATACTAAAGGAGCTTCAAGTTTATCATTCTTCATTCTTTTTTTCGCCGGTGGATTCAATTCAAGCTTTGTCGATCATATCTTTCCTTGTTTCGAATGTTTTTCCATACCGGTGCATCTCATAATCTTTCACTTCTTGTTATTCATTTGTTCCGGAGTGCTTAAGATTATCTCAGAAGATTCAAGTTTTCATTCTTAATCCGTTCAAGCTATTTCGAGGTCTTACCTTATTGAAGCCATTTAATTCAACCGGCACAATCTATCTTTTAAATCGCTCAACAGTGTATCTTTTTAGTGGGCCCTAACCCACAGGTCTTTTCCCAGGATCTTACCCGACTCTTCTAATTTTTTCGGAGTTATTCCCGAATTCTTTTCAAAGTGTGACGTAAGAATGAATTGTCATCCGTCATATGTCTTTCTCCAAGATCTTTCAATTTCTTTCATCATTGATTCAACCTTTCTATTCTTCATTCCGGAGTGACTCAACAAATCATGGTGGTGTTTCTCGTCGTCATTCTCGGATTTTGAAGACCGAAGAAGAGTTCCTCTTAAATCCTTGCCCGTTCTCTTAAAGATTCATGGTTATAGCATTATGCCATCCTCTAATAATTGTTTTCGATTGTGATAATTCTTTTCATACCCACCCGGAGCATTTCATGAGTTATTTCCATTTTATTCCAACGAAGGCCATCATTTCGGGTTTATTAGTTCTCAACGTTCAGTTCCCATTCGCTGATTGTTCCGGTGCATCATTCAAGTATTCTCTAGTCTACTTGTCATTTCTTCATTCTCTTGTATCTAAAACCCCCTCAAGTATCTTCATTCGGTTTTTTTTCAATTCTTCCCAGTGTTTTGCTATCTTTTCTTTGTTCATTTTCAATTCTTACGGTGGTTCGTTCAAGAGTTCTCTTCCTTGGTTATCATATCAATTCATTTGTTCTTTCCAATCCTACCGGCGGATCGTTGAAGAATTTTCTCAAGTTTGCGCTATATCTCTCTTGATCCTTTCTACGAGAATAAGTAGTATGCCAAATCCATTGATGTCATCAATTTAAATTGGTGAAGGATATGCATAACGTAATTCTTATTATGGTTTCATCCAAGTGATCTAGTTTCTTCTTTCCAGAGTTGTTCATCATGTCACATTTCTCGGTTTGAGATGCTTCATCTTTCCTTTTCGGAGTTCCAAGCTTTCCCAATTGTTTCATCGCGAAGCTCCATCTAAATCATCACAAGGTTTTCATCTTGTTATTTTCAACGTTCACTTCCTTCCTACCATTTCTTTTATTACCGGAGTTCTTCATGGAGGCTCTACATGGTGGTTCATCAAGGATTCCTTTCATTCTTCAATTGTTCATCAAGATTTCTCTCGGAGTTAAGATCCGCCAAGCTATACTCAAAGATAAACATGGTGCTCAACACATATTTTGTTTTGAGGAGTTTAAGCATTCTTCATCTTGCATCCGAAGTGTAGTTCTTTCTATCTCATCTTTTGAGGTGGTGTTGTGTCCTTAATAATTTTCCTTCGTGTTTCATGATTCACAAGTTTTCAAGAGTGACATATTTAAATCCATCATTTTCTCTCCATTCAAGAGATCTTTTCAGCCAACTAATCTTTTTTTGGAGTTATATTGGGTTATATTTCACCTAAAGCCTTCCCTAAGGAATGCTGCTGTTTGTGCTGACAAAATCAACAACACACTGCCTCCGGAACTATTAAAAGAATGGCACAAGGGGTAAGAAAGATTTCAGACAGCACTCTGGTTGAGAAGAGATGCAAGACTTGATAAGATGAAAAGAACTTGAGCCGAGGACACAACACTCCGGTTAAACGGATAAGCATGAAAAGAACATGATCTTGAGAAAACGAGATGACTGGTCGAAGTGAGCAGCAACACAACACCTCCGGAACAAAGAGTAGAAGCTAGATCGTTGGAAAGAAAAGAACAGAGAAAAAAAAAAGACAACTTCTACCACAATTGAATTTGAGAAGCATCCTGACAAGAGGGAATGAACGGAGGTGTTGACAAATCAACAATGAAATGATATACTCCTCGTGGACTTATGAAAACATCTTAGAACTAGAGGTGACATTTGCCACTAACAAAAACAATTGATTGTTTAAGTTCACCGAAGAGATGAAAACTTCTTTCATCGAGAGGATAGGAGTCAAATTCATGTTCAATTCCTTCCATTTACAGTCGGAGTGCTGTCCAAATTATATCACTCTTATTCCTTCTCTATCTTGTTTTAACCGGAGTGTTGTCGTAATTGATCTTTATCGTTTCTTGTACATCTCGTTTCAACCGGAGTGCTTGCATGCACTTCTTGGCCATCGCAACCCTTTTTCTTATGTCTTTCAACCTACAAGGTTCCCATAATGTTCCTTGTTCCTTTTTTCTAATGGAGTGTTTTCAACTTTGTTCATCTTCGTTGTATTCTTTCTTTAAATTTCTTCAACCTCGCAAGGTTCTTTGGTCTCACTCATTTGTCAAACAAGCAATGTGTTTTACCTCTTCCTCTTCCACTTCTCTTCGGTGCCATCCTTATATCTCGGGACGAGATCTCTTGTAAGTGGAGGAGTGTTGTGACGCCCCGAGACCGACTCTCCAGACGCCTAACATGTTTTTCGTTGTCCCCGTTGGTTTTATTTGTTTGTTGCAATGCATCATGTCATCATTTGCATTGCATCATTTCATCATGCAACCCGTTTTAAAACTCAACTAAATAAATTATATGGATCTTCGGTCCATTTAAATCGAGGGAAATGTACATGGTGATTTCTCTTTATAATATATATCCTCCCAATATTATTAGGGAGCTATAAAATTATATTCCATTAATTTGGAATTTAGCAAAACACACGTGCATGTTAAATCCCTTCCTCTCCTTCTTCAAGTTTTGACTCTCTAACCTTGCCTATAAATCTTTTCCCATCTATCAAGGCTCTTTCTATTTTCTCAACCATTTTTGAGCACTTCTAAAACCTAGTCCCAATTCAAACCCATTTGAAGGATATTCAAATGAGTTTGAATTTAAATATCGCATTCGTGCCAACTTCTATTTTCTGGGATTAAGCTCGTTTTTGTGAGTCCAGGAAAATTACCCGCATGTCCAAATTCTTTCCCTAATTATCTCTTCTTTTCTTCAATGTTTTACCTTTTGGTAAATAAAAGTTGAAGGGGGGAGAAGCACAACCAGTACACCAGTCGATCAGGCCTATGGCCGCTTCCCTCTCTGCCATCCCATTGGCCCAGCCGCTCCCCTAAGCCTCCTAACCCTAGCCGCTCGACCCCTCAACCCCTCTCGTTCCCCTCCACCGCCATGCACACACGCACGCATCAAGCAAGGGAGAGCTCTGCTCGATCCCCTCGTGCCCAACGCTCAATCCCCCTCCTCTCGCTTGTCTCCCTCTCCTAATCACGCGCAGCCGCACATGCACAGGAGAGGGATCCCGATCCCGCAGCGCACCTACTCGAGCACCCAACTCCAGTGCCCCCTACCTTGCGTCGCCTCTACTTCCGTCAACGTCGCGGCCGCGCCGCCGCGCCTCCTGCCACTCCACCTCCGACCTGCTGTCGTGGCCTCCTCCTCGCCTTGAAGTCCCGCGCCCAAGCTCCTCCTCCCCTGAGCTCACGCGCTGCCGTTTTCCTGGATCCGGTTCCCGGCCGACTAGGATCCACCCATCTTCACCGTTCCCGGCGCTGTCGGAGCCAGGCTTCAAGTCCTCGCCGTCAAGCTCCACGTTGCCGCCCTTATACGTTCATCATCGCAAATCGCCAGATCCGGTCGCGTTGGGTCGGATCCTCTCATCCCCGCCATGCGCGCGTTACCAGGGGTCACCTCCGCACCAAGTTCGCCGCCTGCAGCTCCCCTGCATCGATCGGAGTGCTCGTCTTGCTCGTGCACGTCGTCCCGCCCCCGTGCGTTGACCGCACATGGTGTTGCGCCAGGCCCAACCGCTCCCCTGCTTCGCCTACAGTAGCCCGCAACCATGCTGGCAAGCTCCAAGGCCATCCCCGAAGAACATACCTACGCCAAGTTCATGTACCCACTCCGCGTGTTTTCTGATGCCAAGTACCACGACTACCGCTGGTGTGCATTTTGTCAAGTCTGATTACAACAAACGACTACACGATGAGACGCCAAGTACACTACGCCCGGAGACCTCAGACCCGTCAAGAACAACAACGACTTTGTACAACTACGGCGACCCCGAACATCTACGGAACATGATCGACTACTTCCTCTTCGACTCGTGAACCACTACTTCCACTACCGTCGCGAGAACGTCTACTTCCATCTACACCGCATCGAACTTTTTCCGCCTCGAAAATGAACGCTTCGAAGCTATAACCGCCGGAACGACGTCCGTGGATGAATGCATTTTGTATGAGATGCCCGTGCGTGCACCGTGCTCGAATTTTCGCTTGCACGTTGTTCCTCGTTTGCCATTGAAAGCATAAGTGCTCCCTGGGTGATTTTGATAATTAATGACCACATATCTCTTGTTGGACTGATACTTTTACCTAGTATGTTTCAGACAAGTTCAACAAATTAGGTGGCATGGAGTAAATGATGTGGAACCCCTTCAAGATGATAAGGACAAAAGATTGGCTCAAGCTTCAAGAATCGAGACTCTACATTTTCTATTTCAGTGATCCAAGATCACATTGAGTCTATAGCAAAAGCCAATACTATCAAGAGGGGATGAGGTGTTGCTTAATGGCTCGCTTGCTCAAAAGTGCTTAGTGATATGCTCCAAAACCCTCAACTATCTTTCCACATCCACATATGACCTAAACCAAAAGTCTAACTCGGCCCCACCGATTCTTTCTTTCCGGCGCCACAGAGTTCAGATGTCATAACCACTGCCACAAACCCTGGGAAAATCGGTTTCACCGATAGGGATCTCGGTCTCACCGAGATGGGATTGTAATCTCTCTTTTTCCCTTCGTAACGTTTCGGTCCTACCGACATGAGCAATCGGTCCCACCGAGATTGCAATGTAAACTCTCTGTTTCCCTTTTGTAACATTTCGGTCTCACCGAGATGAGCAAATCGGTCCCACCAAGTTTACCTGACCAACCCTCTGGTTAGCTTATTACCAAAATCGGTCCCACCGAGTTTGTGTAATCGGTCTCACCGAGATTACGCTATGCCCTAACCCTAACCATATCGGCCCTACCGAGTTGCATCTCAGTCCCACCGAAAATCCTAGCGGTCACTAGGTTTACTAAATCGGTCCGACCGAGTTTCTCAATTCGGTCTCACCGAGATTGGTAAATTGTGTGTAACGGTTAGATTTTGTGTGGAGGCTATATATACCCCTGCACCCACTCTTCATTCGTGGAGAGAGCGATCAGAACATATCTACACTTCCAATACACATTTTCTGAGAGAGAACCACCTACTCATGTGTTGAGGCCAAGATATTCCATTCCACCATATGAATCTTGATCTCTAGCCTTCCCAAGTTTCTTTCCACTCAAATCTTCTTTCCACCAAATCCAAATTCTGTGAGAGAGAGTTGAGTGTTGGGGAGACTATCATTTGAAGCACAAGAGCAAGGAGTTCATCATCAACGCACCATTTGTTACTTCTTGGAGAGTGGTGTCTCCTAGATTGGCTAGGTGTCACTTGGGAGCCTCTGACAAGATTGTGGAGTTGAACCAAGGAGTTTGTAAGGGCAAGGAGATCGCCTACTTCATGAAAATCTACCGCTAGTGAGGCAAGTCCTTCGTGGGCGATGGCCATGATGGAATATACAAGGTTGCTTCTTCGTGGACCCTTCGTGGGTGGAGCCCTCCGTAGACTCGCGCAACCGTTACCCTCCGTGGGTTGAAGCCTCCATCAGCGTGGATGTACGATAGCACCACCTATCGGAACCACGACAAAAACATCCGTGTCTCCAATTGCGTTTGAATTCTCCAAAAACCCTTCCCTTTACATTCTTGCAAGTTGCATGCTATACTTTCCGCTGCTCATATACTCTTTGCATGCTTGCTTGATATGTATTGTGTTTGTTAAACTTGTGCCAAAACTCCACTTCAACTAAAGGAAATTAAAAACTGCAACTTTTAGTACTTAGTGTCTAATCCTGCCCCCCCCCCCTCTAGACACCTCTTCTCGATCCTACAATTGCTATCAGAGCATTGGTCTCCATTGCCTTGGTTTAAACACCTTTGGTGGAAGATGGATGTGTTACTGTCGGTGTCAAAACCGGCGGATCTCGGGTAGGGGGTCTCGATCTGTGCGTCAAGGTCGGATGGTAACAGGAGACAAGGGACACTTTATTTTACCCAGGTTCGGGCCCTCTCGATGGAGGTAAAACCCTACTCCTACTAGATTAATATTGATGATGTGGGTAGTACAAGAGTAGATCTACCACGAGATCAGGGAGGCTAAACCCTAGAAGCTAGCCTATGGGTATGATGATGGTTATGATGTGTTCGTCCTACGGACTACAACCCTCCGGTTTATATAGGCACCGGATAGGGTTAGGGTTACACAGAGTCGGTTACATTGGTAGGAGATCTTGAATATCCGCACGCCTAGCTTGCCTTCTACGCCAAGGAAAGAACCTTCCGGACACGGGACGAAGTCTTCAATCTTGTATCTTCATAGTCCTGGAGTCCGGCCGAAGATATAGTTCGGCTATCCGAACACCCCCTAATCCAGGACTCCCTCAGTAGCCCCTGAACCAGGCTTCAAAGACGACGAGTCCGGCGCAAAAATTGTCTTCGGCATTGCAAGGCGGGTTCCTCCTCCAAATTCTTCAAGAAGATAATAAACACCAAAAAATAGTGTCAGGCTCTGCAAAACAAGTTTCCACGTATTTCCATATAGAGAATAATACAAACACAAATCAAATCTGCTGACGTATTCCACAATGCGTCATAACACTGCGGCCAAGCTCTTTATATAAATTGTTTTCATTGTTCCACCTCAGCGTGTTTAGCGAGGCGATTTCCTTGGCACGTCTTGTCAAAGCAGAGATCGTGTGCCCCTTTTAACGGGATTCTCATCAATACGGATGTGGGTAACCCAACCGCGCCATTTATCACGACTCTTGGGAGGCAAGCGAGTTTTACTAGGCCGGTGGGGATGCATAGCCGCATCCGCCCATATAAGGGGATAAGGATCCACCTTTTTACCTACGCATTCTTCCTCCTTTGCCTACCCATCTTCTTCGCACTTGAGCTCCAGCGCCCGACCGCTTCCCAGCTCTAATGCCGGAATGTATCCGAGCTCCAACGCCGGACTATGTATCCGAGCTCCAACGCCGGACTATGTGTCCGAGCTCCAACGCCGGACTATATCCGAGGTATCGTAAATCACCTTGATTCAAAGAAGTTTGAAGGAGTTCAGCCGAGCTTAATGCCGGAAATGCCCTCTATGGAGCCAGCCACTAGCACCCGAGCTTTATGCCAGACTGCTTCCGAGGTGGCACACCACCCCGAATGTGGGTTGATTTTTTGTCAATATTTTTGATTGGTGCAATTTATTCTCTGCCGAGATATGTAGCCAGTAGCCCTCAAGGTGGGTATCGGTCTAAAACCCGAGATGCCCATGAAGGATGACATAAGACCGCTGATCCCCATAGCTGCTGAGAGTCAGGTTGATTTGCAAAATCAGTCTGAGGATCAAGTCCTAGCTCGGCATAATACTTCGGGACACAAAAGGCGGCGTGCTCAGTCCTCGAGACTCAGGTTGGGTGCGGCCGACCAATCTGAGGATAAAAATCTCCTCGGAAACTATATTGCACATAAAATTTTCTTCATTGGACTAGCAATGCAGTAGCCCCCGAGACACTGGTCGGGTGGCAACACCAGATCAGGGGATCGATGTGCCCCTTTAAATATGTTTAGATAATAAGCCCGAAGCCCGGTAGCCCCCGAGCCTTAATGCGGGCACGGGTGGCCGAATTTAGGATCAATATCCATAATAAAATCACAAATTGTGTGTAATGACTCTATGTATCCAAGTACTTTACGTCATTAATGCTCGGATCCGCATTGTACACAACTTTGTTGACCGACCATCGGCTTCCACCTCCTCGGCCAGTAGCCGAGGAGACTTTATAAAGCCTTTATGAGGGCAAAGTTTTATGACAAACAAGGCAATCTGGCCATACGGTTTTATAAACAAAGGTACGCGGAGAGATATGTTATATTACTATTTAACAGAAGAAATGTCTTCCAAAGAAAATAGTCCCGCTATCGGTTCCTTTCTTTGGGTTGTCATGCTAAGCATGATCATAAAACCTCAGCTCCAATATAAGAGCAAAATATCGAGGATTTAGTCTGGGAGGCTAGTTAATAGCCCCCGGTAGTGTTCGGCGACAGTCGAGGTCAAGCCGTAAACACTTCAGCCAATGTTATGACGGCCTGTTATTTAACACAGTCATCGGATCACTGACCAGTTTACACTTATTGTGACAGTCAGTTTTCGGCTTTCTCCACTGAGGTGCTTAACCGTGTGAGCTGGAAGCACGATCGCAGTGGTTCTAACTTTGCACGCCTAGCCGAACAAAGCGAAACGTAGGAATCAAGTGCACGAGCCGGGCAACCCAACTATTGACCGAAGACACAATTCAAAACCGATGCATATATAGCAGTATCTGAGAATATTTCTGCCGAATCTATAAAGGTGTCCGGCATTGCACTGCGAGACTTGTGCTGAAAAACCACAAACAGTTTAAAAGTGCCAAAAGCTTGGAAAACCAAGAAACGTCAGTAAAAACATGACATCCGAACAATATCAAGTGTTCGGTGCCAACCCGAAAATTGGTCTGAGAAAAAAGAAGTGCTTCTGTCGTGCTTTAACATGATACATCCTATCTCAAGACTTCAAGCGGGTCAGCCTATGGCTTCAACCTCCTATCCTGAGGGCGGAGTACTTCTCATCAGGCCAGTTTAGCAAACTAAACTCTAGCGGCTTTTGAGAGAGAAATTAGGCTCCCCGGCTAGTGACCGCACACTTGTGTCGAAAAAAGGAGTGATAAATAATGATAACTTTGCAACGACTAAGAAGAAAAATACTTAGTATGAAACGACTCAAATAAACATAAGAGCCCCCAAGTGACTTGGGTAAAAGTTGACTATATAATGTAAGGTGACATGTAGAATGCCTTCTAGCCGGATTGTAGATCGTTTGTCGTAGCGGACCTTTTCGCTTCAACCTCTGGACCCAATAGTCCGGAGTGTGTCCGAATACCCTCGTGGTTATAAAAATCGGGGCATGCGTGGAGACCAGGCGTAGGGGTCATTAGTGCTTTATCAGACAAGTGCCCAACTAGTTATGTTATATTACATGGTTAGTAAGAAACATCTTCCAGAGAGAATAGTTCCGTTAAGGGTTCCTTTCGCTGGGGTGGCATGCCCTAAAGTGCATGTCGGGACTGCAAATGCAGGAAAATCATCTGGGGGCATGTATATTAGTGAGTAAAAAGGTTCATCTTTAGTTCACCGACCGAATATTCCCTTAAGAACGCTAGCTTTCGGCTTCACCCAGTCTGAGGTACACATCCGGCTTATCCGGCAGTAGCAATCGCAGAGGTGCTCCCTTTACTGCCTAGCAGAACAATCGGGAACGTAGGGGTAAGCACAGGAGCCAGGCAACCCAGCTTGGCCAAAACTTAAGTCATATCGATGCATATAATGGTGAATAAAAGGTACATGCGGAAGTGTGACACATGTGTTGGGCATAAAGCCCGTATTAATAAGCTTCTGTTAAAGAAGCCCCCAGGTATAATGAGCGCGGGTAGCGCGTCAAGTGTGTGCGAACAAAGTTTGGACAAGGAAGATTTTTACAAGCAACCTTTTTCCAAAAAAGTATAATGCTTGGTCGAGCCGAACAAAAGTTAAAAATTTAAAACTTTGAGCATGAAGGCAACTTAGCTGGTTAATGTGTTCGGTACTGACGACGCGGTCCGAGCTTGATGCGGGACAGGGTTCCATCCCCCAAGCTGGTCCCAAGGTGGCGGAGCAAAGAGCTCGACACTCCGAAGTGGTGACATAGCACGGGCAATGCAGGACGGTAGAGTGATGCTGAAGTCCCCGACATGGGGTAATGAAGCCCCCCGTCCAGCCGAGGTGACGTCAAAGGATAAGTCCGGCTGGATCATTTTCCTGTACACAAGAAATAGTGCAAATGGGAGATAATAGTAATAATGATAATTAAAAAAAATCATTGCATAATGAATAATTTATGCAAAGTGAGTAATAAAAGAAATATGGCCTGGCGCCGAAGTCAATGCCGATGCAGGGCGGCGGCGTGATGCGGTAAAGGCATGGCAAGGCCTGAATTAACAGGTCGGTTTGAGTTCCGGATGCGGCGTGCACCGGACTATGTGCGGAAACTGACCGAACCACCATGCGGCCGTCGTTAATGCGGCCATCATTTGATCAACCTGTGTACAGATGATGGACAAACCGGAGTAATAATTCCTTGGGACAAATAAAACCCAAACAAGCAAAAAATATTAGGATTTATAGCACCTGGTTTATTTGTTGTAGCAATCCGAAGGAAGATGATGCTGGCAAAGGTTGGCTTGCCGAGGCAAAGCCCTCGGTCCAGCTAATCGTGACGAAGCTGGTCGGCTAGTGACGCCGAAGTGTCCGGAGTAGGTTGATGAAGAGATGATGAATCCTCCGGTCCAGCCGAGATGTCGAAGCCCCGAGGCCAGTCGATGAGTCGAAGTAGTCCGGCGTGATGGACACCGGCTTGAAGGGTCAACAGTGCGGCCCTGCCGATGCAGGTCGTGACGTGGTAGATGCCGGCTTGATGAAGCGACCGTGCCGTGATGCCGGTATGCCCGCTCCGTGTAATCCGTGGGGCGGCGATGTTGGTGATGATTTGTCCTTCGCGATGCCGGACTCTTGTTCGGCTTGCCGAGATGATGATCCGAAGAAGTTGAGCTCGGCTCAACAAAGTGATGACGTGTCTAGCGCAGGTCGGCAGCCGTGGAGCAATATTGCCGGACTGGTTTGACACCAGCATGATGCCGGAGATCATGTTCAAAAGATCTTAAAGTTAGTGGGATGTGTTCGGGAACAATACACAATATCCCATACAAACCTTCCTTCAAAAAGGATGTCCGAAATCCCGTTCATAAAAAAGATGAATTCGGGTCGGATTCGTTCTGGCGCAGAAAACAGATCCGAAAAGTGATGCACTAATCGAAAGGTTGCCGGAGTTTGGATGGTCGGATCGAGATGAAATTTTGAAGGGTGGTAGATATAGTAATTCCGCAGCCGATCAACGGTTGGATCTTCCAAAGGACGCCCGAGCTAGAAGCTGGACACCATGCCCTAAACTCGTCCAGATTCCCGTCCAGATTTGACAGGGCTCTGGTATATTATGGATTGCCGGAGATTCCTCCATCGGAACTCGAAGAAATTTTCCAGGGTTGTTGTAGACTCAATTCCGCACAATTCCACCAAAGCGATCGTCAAAGCGATACTCGAGGAGGTGGCGGCAGAAGATACGAGTTCGCTGTCCAGAAAAACAGCACGGTCGCTTGAGGGCAATGTTGACGTTGAGCCCCCGAGCTTCATGGATGATTCCTCCATGATCTTGATAGAGATCGGAGTTGATGTTTGATGAAGGCCCTCGTCCGAACATGGTGATCCGAACACGAGGCGCAAATCTTGGTCGAACCAAGGTGACCAGTCGAGCTGGTGACGAAGATGTCGAAGTCGCAGTTGATCTGCAGGCGAGCCATCGATCCTTTTGTCCATCACACAGCGGAACTCTCAATGAAAGCACCAATGTCGGTGTCAAAACCGGCGGATCTCGGGTAGGGGGTCCCGATCTGTGCGTCAAGGTCGGATGGTAATAGGAGACAAGGGACACTTTATTTTACCCAGGTTCGGGCCCTCTCGATGGAGGTAAAACCCTACTCCTGCTAGATTAATATTGATGATGTGGGTAGTAAAAGAGTAGATCTACCACGAGATCAAGGAGGCTAAACCCTAGAAGCTAGCCTATGGGTATGATGATGGTTATGATGTGTTCGTCCTACGGACTACAACCCTCCGGTTTATATAGGCACCGGATAGGGTTAGGGTTACACAGAGTCGATTACATTGGTAGGAGATCTTGAATATCCGCACGCCTAGCTTGCCTTCTACGCCAAGGAAAGAACCTTCCGGACACGGGACGAAGTCTTCAATCTTGTATCTTCATAGTCCTAGAGTCCGGCTGAAGATATAGTTCGGCTATCCGAACACCCCCTAATCCAGGACTCCCTCAGTTACTTTAGGGTCTCTTAGACATAGAGTGCCTATTCTTGATGGAGAATATTTTCATGAGTGGAAAAATGAAATGCTTGAGATTTTCAATGAATATCACTTGAACAAGTGCATTGCTAGCCCTTGTGCACCTCATATTGATCCTTTGCATCCCACACTCGAAGAAGTTCTTAACATGATTCGCAATCTTAGAACATAAATTTTATCATAAGAGGATTGCCTAAAAATTTGATTGCTAGTTTGCCTACTCTTGGTTGTGCCTATGCTATATGGAAATTTCTTGAGGAACGATTTCCGGATCATTCCTTGAAAAATTTAGACGAAATTCTCCATATATCTATTGCTTTGAGTAAGATGAACTCTAGTGATCCTAGCTTTGGTGATTGTCTATTTGAGTTTACCAATCTTATGCGTGCCATAGGAAATGTTGGAATCATTAAGGATATCATATCCGAAGCTATTAGAATTCATAAAGGTGACCATTGTGATGATCATTTGTCTAATGAATTACCCTCTCTACGAATTGATCAATCACAAAATGATGTTGAACATGGATACTATGATGAGGATGATTATAGTGACTATGATCTTGATGATGCGATGAGACACTTTGGTCTTATGGCAAATCTTCGTGGCTACATGGCTGGAGGAAAGGAATGGGTCCTTGATAGTGGATTTACTGATCATATGACCGGAGATAAAGACATGATCCCTGAGCTTGCTAGAAACGACGGCCCTCGAAAGTATGTCACTTTTGGTGATAATTCAAAGGTTAAGGTGGTTGGCCTTGGTAAGGTGGCCATCTCACATGATAGCTCCATAGAAATGTCATGCTCGTTGAATCTCTTGGCTACAACTTACTTTCAGTATCTATACTTGCTGATTTCAGTTTCAATGTCCTATTTACTGAAGTAGACTGCCAAGTGTTTCGTAGAGATAATCATAAAATAGTCTTTACCGGTGTACGTAGAGGTGATCTATACATTGTTGATTTCACTAAAAGGGCTCAACCTAAAACTTGCTTAATTGCTAAATCTTCTAAAGGTTGGTTCTGGCATAGAAGACTAGGCCATGTGGGCATGCGAAACCTTGACAAACTCATTAAAGGAAATCATATCCTTGGCGTTAACGATGTCATATTTGACAAGGATAGACTTTGTAGTGCTTGTCAAGCAGGGAAAGAAGTTGGAGGAAGTCATCGCGCTAAGAACATCATGACCACAAGAAGACCACTCGAGCTACTTCACATGGATCTCTTTGGTCCAAATGCCTACAAGATTCTCGGTGGTAAATCATTTGGTCTAGTCATAGTTGATGATTTTTCAAGATTTACGTGGGTGTTCTTTCTTGATGACAAATCACAGGTCCAAAAGATCTTCAAAAACTTTGCTAGGAAGGCCCAAAATCAATTTGACGTGAAGATCAAGAAGGTTCGGAGCGACAACGGAACGGAGTTCAAGAATGCAAATGTGGACACCTTTCTTGACGAAGAAGGGATCTCACACGAGTTCTCGGCTACGTACACACCTCAACAAAATGGAGTTGTTGAGAGGAAGAACCAAACTCTTATCGAGATGGAAAAAATGATGCTTGATGAGTACAAGACGCCAAAACACTTTTGGGCGGAAGCGGTTGAGACAACTTGTCATGCAACAAATCAATTGTATCTTCACAAGCTACTCGGCAAGACGGCATACGATCTCCTCACCGGTAAGTTGGATACTTTCGACTATTTGGCTCAAAGTGCTTCATTCTTGATAAGCATCGTCATTCTAAATTTGCTCCTAAGTCTCATGAAGGTTTCCTACACGGTTATGGCTCAAACTCTCACACATACTGTCGGTGTACTAAAGTAGGGGTACTCTAGTATCTCGAACTTGTGCACGGGCAGTCGCAGCACCCCGCGGCAAGGCCCGCCAGGTGATCACCAAGGCTCTCTATGGTTCCTTTGGAGCCATTCGAGAACAAAGTATTTAAGTCAAGGAGACAAGTCCCCGGCAAGAGGAGCTTGCCGGGAAGGCCATTCAAGATACAAGACCCCGGCAAGAGGAGCTTGCCGGGAAGCCCAACAAGAGCATCTCAAAGAACCTGCCGCAGCACGCCACGCGTCCCGGCAGGACCCGGCGAGCGACAAGTTCCTGGGCGCGACAGGCAACGGCCGCGGCAAGGCACTTGCCGCGGCAGGCAGCCACTCTATACCCGCGCTCCAGTTCACCCACCTACGTGTCGCTCCGGGACCCTTCCCAGCGTACATGGCGGGAGGCTGTGCAGCTAGGGGTACACTATGGCATGCAGCGCTGACAGGATCGCCATCGTGGCGAGCGATAGTGCCCCTGAGGGTCCCTTTTCTGCATCGTCTGGGCGACATAGACGGGCATTTAATGCCTTTGTCCCCTGCCGTCAGGCTTAGGTATGATACACTGTGTAGGTAGTTGTACCTACCGCAGCATATTTACACTTTTACCCTTACCTACGTTGCCACCTGTTGGAGACCCCTTGGACATATAAAAGGAGGCCAATGCGCAACGTAGAAAGGGGATCGATCCTCAGAGAAGCACTCGGTCTCGTTAGCTACTCGAGTGTACTGTAGCACTCGGCGCTCCCGAGCAAGAAATCAATACAATCCACAAAGCAGCAGTAAGAGTGTTATCTCACCGGAGAGCTCCGAAGCTGGGTAAAAACTTTCCCCCGCGTGCCTCGCCTCAATCCGCTCTTCGCGCGACCTCCGCCCCCCGCCGAACCGAGAAAGGGGCTCCGTTCCCATAGGTGCTTGGGGAGCCCAGGAAAACCTCGGCATCTCTGGCGCGCCAGGTAGGGGGCGTCGAGGTTGTGTGAACCTGATCCGGCGTTCACGCGAGCTGAATCTTCATCGACTTCATCGACATGCCGCCGAAGAAGAAGGCTTCGGAGGTGGTTGCGCCGTCCGCGTCGTATCCACCGCCGCCGCAGCAAACGGCCGGCGGGGAGAACGCCGGCGGTGGAACGGGCGCCGACGAGGGAGCCCACGGTTCCAACAAGTCCAAGGACAAGACCGCGCTGCCCGCTGGCGGCGTACTCGGCTCCCCCGACGACCGGGCGTCCATAGACGCACCGCGCCCATCTCAAGAGGCGCAGGACCGACAGCGTCGTGGTACTCACGGTACCATACGCTCGCTGGACCCAAATCGAGCTAGCGGATCCCGAGACGCTCAAGGCCAACATGCACGCCGACGTGCTGGCGCGAGCGAGGCACGGTTGCCTGGACGGAATACTGCTCCTTCCAACATCGTTGGGAGCCCGATCATATCCTGCTCCTCGCACCGTTCGCCACCGCTACCCGCCACCCTAGCAGAAGCTCTAGCGCGGGCTCAACTGCTCCTAGACTTCCCTCCAGCCCCAGACAAGATAGACGACTAGAGGGCCACCATTCAGAGTCTCATCCGCTTCGCCAACGGCGACACTCCGCGGCTAGCGATCACATCGCAGCCGCGGCAGGCCAGTCAAGTGCGAGCCGATGGCGACAAAACCGGTGGGGGTGCAACCACCGTGCACTCTCCGCCCCAAAGGCCAAGATCGCCGACTCACCGGGTCCACCACGACAGCGACTCCACTGCTTCCTCAGATCCGCGAACTCGTCGCGATCAGCGCCACGTTCTTCACGAACGGCAGCAAGAAGACACCCGCACCCGCATCGAGCGTTGGAGAGAAGCGCGGCGTCAATCAGACCGACACGTTGGCCCCACTGTCGACATGCAAGGGCCAGGGGAACCAGGCGACCTGCCGTACGCGGTAGGTTGCCCTGCGTTTACCCGTGAGCTGCAGCAAGTCCAGTGGCCCAGCACGAAGAATTTCAAGCCAGACGTACCAGAGAAGTACGACGGCAGGCTGCATCCGTCGGAGTTCGTCAGCATCTACACCATTGCGGTGCAAGCTGCCGGGGGGCGGGACGACAAGATCCTCGCCAATTACTTCCCTCTGGTGCTCAAGCCCAACGTCAGGTCCTGGCTCATGCACTTGCCGGAAAACTCCCTATCTTCCTCGGCGGACCTATGCCATCAGTTTGTCGGCGCCTTTACAGGCGGCCACAAACCCCATGGCCAGGACAGTGATCTTCACCTGCTTGCCCAGAAGGAACGGGAGCCTCTACGTAAGTACATCCAGAGATTCAGCCAAGTGCAACACAACATCCCAGACGTCCACCCTGCCGCGGTCATTAGTGCGTTCCATCAGAACGTGCGCAACCGCAGGATGCGGGAGGAGATGGCGATGTGCAAGATCAGAGACGTCAGCGAGCTGTATGCCCTGGCTGACAGATGTGCACGTGCTGAGGAAGGAAGGAAACTCCCCGGAGAGAACGTAGGAACCGCAGGATCTGACAGCGACGACGCCGCCCCAGCAAGCAAAAACAGGCGGCGGAACAACAGGAAGAGGAAAGGCAAAGATGAGCTAGTTGTCGAGCAATCTGGCAATGAAGGTGGCGCCAAGACAGCCAAGACTGATGGCTCCGGCAAGGAGGTTGCTGCATGCGCCAACTGCCAGGCTGTGGCGGCCGCCGACAAGCAGGATGGCACCAACAAGCAGTACTGCAAGATTCACCGCACCAAAGGCCATGACCTCCAGAGCTCCAAGAAGGTCGAGCAGCTCGTTGAGCTGCAAAAGGCGGAGTACGAGCGACGCGACAAGGAGAAGGCCCAAGGAGGTGCTGGAGGATCTGGTACGAAGCGCACTGGCCGGGGGGGACGCCGCGGCAACACCAAGCAGCGGCAAGGCGACAGACCTCCCCGCGGCCGCGACAAGGATGAAGATGACGACAACGACGAAGACATGGATGACGCCGAGACCAGCGAGCAGGAGTTCCAGAAAGCCACAGAAGTTTTGTGCGTTGACGGCGGTGCTTCTCTGCATACTTCACACCGCCAAGTCAAGCAGTGGGTGCGGGAGGTTAATGCAGCAGAACCACCCGTCGAGTCACGCAAGCTTCTGAAATGGTCCAGCACGCCTATCATCTTTGATATTGAGGACCACCCCGACCGCACAACTGCTGTCGGGTGTTTGCCGATGTTGGTCTCACCAACTATCCGCAACCTCAGGGCCACTAAGATGCTAGTTGACGGCGGGGCCGGCTTGAACCTGATCTCCTCCGCTGTACTTCGGAGACTCCAAGTCCCTGACAGCGAGCTCGAAGAGACCGGCATGTTTCAAGGAATCAACCCGGGAAGGAGCAAACCGAAGGGGAAGATCATGCTGCCGGTGACGTTTGGCAGTGAGTTGAACACTACTAGGAAAAGGCATGCTAGTGGCGCACCGGATTTGCCTTCTAATGGCGCACTGCTGGTGCGCCACTGGCATCACGCCATTAGAATTAAACTCGAATGGCGCACCACTGGTGCGCCATTAGTATCTGGTGTTCTAATGGCGCTCCACCGGTGCGCCATTAGAGTGCCTCCCAGGGGGCCATATGTACCCATGTGCTTTGGCACTCTAATGGCGCACCGGAAGCCAATGCGCCATTAGTGTGATGATCAAAGTGCGCCATTAGTGTCTTGTCTGGTGCACCATTAGTGTGAATATTAGGTTTTACTTTTTTTGCTTTTCTGATTTTTGCACAGGTTACAAAATATATTATGGGACAGAATATAGACATCAGCACACAGCAACATCAGATTCATCAAATACAATAGTCTCTGAATACAATTCATCATATTAGTCTCCGAATTCAAAAGACCGGACAAAGATAAAACATTACAAGTCTCAAGACCGCGAGTATCGAGTTTGCCTTCACATTACAAGTCGGTATTGATCATCTAAACTACCATCACATAGAAGAGAGTTGTGGTCATCACGATGAGCATCATCGCGATCAAACTGGTCTTCATCCGGTTCCTCCAATGCTCCCTCCTCTCTCCCGCTAGATAGCGGGCATATCCAGATTCGGCCTCCGCCCTAGTGGTGTACCCTTTGTAACTGTTACTGCTGAAACGGTGAACCTGTCTCCGACACTCCTCCCAGTCATCGTAGACTCCGGGAACCTTACCCTTGTACACGACATACGACGGCATCTCTATGCACAAGCCAAACAACAGACAATACATAATTAAGCAATATGTAAGTATGCAACAAAAGGATCGGAAGAGAAAAACAAGACATTGATAGCACGATTCATGGTCGTACTAATAAATAGCATCGATTAGATCTAAGTTGAACGACTGTCCAAACCAAAGAGACATACGAATTCATTGAAGTATAATTACAACATGAGCCAATCAATGTTTCAGAACTACACATCACTACTTTCGACTCGACTCATCGGACAGGAGCGTGGATGAAGCCGCCGTCTGTCGTGATGGTCATGAAATCGCGGTCGTTGCCACCCTGCATTTCTAGCGTTCCATCTATCTCACTATTGGACGGTTGATATCTAAGGAAGAACTGCCCCGCGGTATGAAGGACTTCTTGATGGATGATGTCCGCAAACTCCGACTGGATGCGAAAGAATTCTTGTCTGAGGTCCGCGTCCTGGACTGCCGACAAGCTCGCGGCCCAATCTTTGAGATTATCTGGTAGCAGAAGGTGATGATGGTCCCTTACGATCGCCCGCATGTGATGGAGGGCGTAGTAGGCATCCTTCTGACCGCCAGGCGGCTGCTTGACGCAGCAGAACTTCGTATTGTGTGAGAACATGTGCTTTCCGTACTTACGAACTGGCCTGGTGAAGGTGCCTCCAGATTTGGCGTAGCCAGGGAGAACATCATCAAGAACTTTCTTGACATTTGTGTAGTCTATCTTGGAGTTACGGTTCGGGTCGAAATACGTGGCCATGGAATATTTCGGGCTTAAGAGGATGAGTGTGCAATGTGTGTCACTGCACAGAACACGGAATGTTAGAAAAAAAGAACGATCGAAATCTAAGAAATCATACGTTTCGGGGCGGTTAAGGGATGACTTACTCAGGAAATAAGCCACAAGGAAGTTAGCCTTATCTGCGTTTGCCAGAATGACGCCTTCGAGGTGTGAACTCGCAACTTGGCGGTCCCCAGCGCTGCTCAAGTTCTTGGCACGCATGTAGAAGGGGTCGACTATCATGATGTCCGGGGTCTTGTCTCTAATGATCCGCATCTGCATGCTCAGCGAAAACAGCCGAACGAAGGTGTAGTGCAGCGGATGAAGGTTAAACATAGCCAAGATGTCATCAAACCGCAGGACGATCGTACCCCCAATGTTGCCATCCACAAAGCCCTTGCTCTCTGGCACCTTGGCCACTAAAACTGGGTATGCCACATCCTTCTCTCTGAGACGTCGCTTCTCCAAAGAAAGAACACTGTCGTGCAGACTCCGCATAGCACCGGTTGCAGCATTCAGCATATTTGGCGGTAGCATCGCCTTACCCGCCACATGCACCCTCCTTGAGATATCCTTAGGTGAAGGTGGCCCGTCCTGAGCACGGATCGAACTCGGTGCCGGCTGGCTCGCACCGGCACCCTTGTTAGTCTTTCGTTTCCGTCCCTTCTTCTTGATCTCCTGTAATGGGACCGAGTTCTGCTCACAGACCGCCTTCTTCAGCGTGTTGGGGCTGATAATGTTTCGTGCCTCAGCTATCTGAGGCTCACTGAAGGCGGGAGCTGGAGGCGTGTCCTGAGAACTGAACGCCAGACGACGCTTGTTGCAATTGGATTTCTCCGCCGGACCAGCTAGATCGCGGTGGTCTTGGTTGGGCTCTTGAGAAAGAGGCCCGCAGAACTCGTCAGCGTACCCATGTTCGGCAAAGTACTTATCAACTTTGGTAAATGTACCGTCGTCGTTGTCGTCGCCGTCCGGATCCTGTGCCATAGGGATGTCCGGATCCTGTGCCATAGGGATGTCCAGCAGGTCCGGTAGCGTTGCGGCGTTGTTGCTATGGCTTGGCGCCGGCACGACTGGCGGTCCTGTCTGTGGGGTGGTGGCCCCCGCCCCCAAACGAATCTGGCTCTTCGGCCATAACAGGGGCCAGTTTACGCAGGTGCCGAGGGTCATCTCATCTTCTTCATCGGCCCCAGCGGGTCAAATCGGAGGTAACAGCTCGTCGCAACCTGGCAGCACCCGGACCACTTCAACCCTATACATTGTGGTTGGCATCGGATTACCGTGGAACATGGGGTTGCCCGGTTGAACGATTCTTCCCTTGGCGACATCGACCAACTCGGCACCCACGAAGTGCAGAAGAGTGCAAGGAACGTCGGTGGTGCCCTGCGAAAACATGTATAGGGCGTCAGGGATGCCCAGTCAAAGGCAAGGAGATGAAGTCATCGGCCGAGAGGCTTAGTTACCGTGATGCCGTCGAGCTCGGCTAATGTCGAGGCACCACCAACAGCGGGCGTGCAACTGACGGAGGGGGCGCTTGCTGGCGAGGTGCCAGCCGGCATACACCCGGGTGCATTAAGCTCCAATGCCCGTGCCGGCGCCGGAGACACGAATATCGCCTCCGCCGGAGACACCAATGGCGCCGCCGCCGGAGACACCAATGGTTCCGCCTGCGCGCTGTGCGAGTTGCTGGCCGTGAAGCTGGGAACCGGGGGAGGCCCCTTTTGGCCGCCCGCAATCCACGTCATCAGCCCATGAATCAACGTAGGCACCATGGCGTTGAGCGTCGTTCCAAGTTGTTGTTGCACTTGCTCTTGGACAAGCTCCGGAATCCGCGCCACTTGTGCCTTGAGTTCTTCAACCTCGCGCGTCTGGCTTTCCGAGCTGGTCTTTTTCTCCTTCCGCACACCAGCGGTATAGTATGACCCCCATTTTGTGGACAAGCCTTTGCCGGCCACAAGACCAGCTGACGTCGGCTTATTGAGCTTATCCTTGTTTTTCATTACGTTCAACGCCCTATTTAAAGGGGTGTCGAAAGGGGAGCTCTTAGACGACCCCGTGCTACTGCGAAAGGAACGTGAACCATTTAGAAATATTGGGGATTAATTAGAGTGCAACCATATGGAGCTAATTACGCGGGCGTGTATTCCTTACTAGAAGAAGCTCAAGCGCCCTGGTCTTCGGATCCGTGGTAAGGTCCTTTGTTATCGGGTCCTCCTTGTACTGGGCCCTGACATAGTTCCTGGTCTGCTTGTCACCGCTGTATTTCTCGAAGCGGGGCGGTAGGCCTTGCTCGGCACGCTCCGCGTCCTCCTTGTCCCATATAGGCTCCGCCACTCTGTAACCGCCAGGACCGAGTTTGTGTTCCCCTAAGTTCAACTCCCGCATTTCTTTCCCCCACTGACTTGATTCGGAGGTTGCGGGGCTCTTGCACTTGATCTTGAACTCCTTGTACTCATCTTCGCTCATCAAAGGATATTTCGCCTTGATCTTGTCATAACTATCACCTTTATCAATCATTCTCTTCACCGGGCTTCTCCAAGTAGACAGGGCCGTGCTCATCTTCGTGAGGGCGGCACTGTTCACTTTATTCCCTGAGAGGCGTGTGTTTTCAAATTCGGCGGGGAACTTGTATCGTTCGTGCAGCTTTAGGAAGAGGAGGTTGCGCAAATTCCCTCGGTCCTTATGCCTAAGGTTCTCGGTGTTGATCGAGATGGTGCTCCGGAGAATGCACCCGAGCTGAACCGAGTACCCCTTGACTATATGTTTGGGCTCCGTTGGATTCCTGTCGGAGTCCACTTGAGTGAATTCCTCCTTGACGGTGCGGAGCGCATTCGGGCGCCGGTCCTTCCTTTGCTTCTTCGGTTGGCTGCCATCTGTGTGTGCGCCGCCATCATCAGTGGTGGCATCCTCGGCGGCACCATGAGTGGTGTCATCCCCGACGCCACTAGGGGTTGTGTAATCAGGATCGGTGTCTTCCGCGGCGTCATCATAGCGGTCAGGTTGTTCCTCCAGCTCTTGGGACAGCTCCCAGAATTGCTTGCCGCCCGAACCACCGGCCTCATCGTTGTGGGCCATGTTTTGCTCTAAATAGGAAAAAAGTTTGGTCAAAAAGTTGGTTATTGTCAAGGAACAAGATCATGGTCTCATCATTTAGGGTTTGTCGACACCGAGGCACCCTATAAAAGCCTAAGCGTACATCATTTAGGTTCTCATCGACACCGAGGCATCCGGGGCAGCCAAGTTAAGTTTTCATCATTTAGGGTTTATCGATGCCGAGGCACCCTAGGTTGGGCCTAATCACTTGGCACTAATCACTTGGCTCTATTGCCACCTATGTTGGGTTTATCATCTAGGGTTTATCGATGCTAAGGAGAATTCTAAGTTGGGCCTAATCACTTGGCTCTATTGCCAGCTATGGTTTAATGCAGGAAGAATGGCAGGGCAGTTGATCCTACTTAACTAAGTACTAAGATACCCCGGCCCATGCATTAGTCGCAAGTACCCCATATGTCCTATTTTTAGCAAAGTCATGCTAAAATTCACGGAAAATTTCAGCATGACCTTTGCTGAAAATAGGACATATGGAGTACCCGAATTTGCCGGAATGGAAGTTAATCGACATTCCGGCAAACTCAAGGGCCTCTCGGGGTACCTGTAAAATCATTATCCCCGCGTAATGAAGTCCCCAATGGGTCGACATTTCAGGAGATCACAAGTAGCATCATCACAAGTAGCATGCACCTTGCTACCCACACCACCACAAAATAATACTGGAATAAAAACATTACTAACCCAAAGCAAGTGACTTCCACAGCCACACAAATTAATTACTACTAGATGGAGTACTCCTAACTAAGCTTGTACTACAAGTGACATGACAAGCATACCAAATAGGCAACTAAACTATTTTTTTACCAAATAGGCAAATAGTATATGCACAACATGCATAGGGGGACAAATCAGGAGTTCAGGACGTGGAGTCTCTGCTCCCGAGCTCAAATACACCATCTTGATCAGTAAAATAAAAAAATAGTAAATACATAAATTAAAAAGATTCTTAATTTGTTTGACAACAAACATTGCTTAATGTTCACCCTCAAACATACTGTAAATTTCCATTAAAAAAAGTCCTGATGCTTATAAGAACAACGAACTTATAGAAACTCCTTAATATGATTTTTATATCGATGATAAAGGAAGTGAGACCAGAAGTGTTTGCAGCCTTGAGTAGATTCCCGGGACCTAAAGGTTGTTCACCCTGCTCATATCAAATATTATGTTGTATTAGCAGCAAGTAGACAAGCCTCCATACATCAAGCCCTAAATCATGAATGAACTGGCCAGAAAGAATCGACAGAAAATAGCAACATATATTTCTATCGATCTTAAGGCCACAGGTGTCGAACACCAGCAGCAACATTCAGATTATCAGAAGCATTCAAAGCAAAGCCTATCTACTTGAAGCAAATGTGACAAAATGCAGAAAGCCTATCTATATCTACTTCATAACACATTTCAGTTTGACAGCAAAGTTTGGACAGTACTCCACTATCAAATTTCAGTGAGCGAAATTCAGTTGACAGTTTGGAGAGAGATGGAGTAAAATGCAGCTTGACAGTTTGGGAACAAGGAGTATTTAGCCTTCCTTCAACAAAAACAGAGAACACATAACACATTTTCTAACCTCAGCATCTGCAGGAGCTACACACTGAAAGAAACCTCCAAGATCAAAATGCACTAAGCTAGCTAGACACTGAAACTACCAAACTGAATTTGTTAACTGACATTTAGAGAGCAAAATCTAAAGATTTGTGAACATTTGTTAATGTTGAAAATTTAGAGAGAAGAAAAAGGGGGATACCTCGAGCTAGGATAGCCTGGGCTCCGGCTTAGGCTTGGGCGGCGGGGGCGGCGCGTAGTCCGGCAGCGGCGGGGACGGGGACGTCTGGGACTTGGTCGGCCGGTGGTGCGCCTCGTATGGCGTGGGAGCGGGCCTGAGCTTGGGCGCGGGCGGCGAGTCCGGCGCGAGGGCGGCAGGGGGCGCCGACACAGCCTTCTCGGGTGCCGGCGTCGAGGAGGCTGTGGGCGGCGATCCGGAGGAAGGGGCCGCCTTCTTGACCTTCTGAGCAAAAGAAGGCATGGGCGGTGAGAGGAGGAGGAGAAGCTAGGGGAAAGGGAGGGAGGGGACGTACGGCTTCTTCGCGCCTGGTCGCAGCCGCAGTCGCAGGGAAGGAGAGGGGAGAAGAAGGCAGGGAAGGAGAGGCGGCGGCGTCGCCGAAGGCGTGCAGGCACGGCGGACGGAGGGGGCGGAGCAAGGCGGGGCGGCGGCGTACGGTTAGGTCGAGTGGGGGATCTGGCGAGGGAGGGAGAGAGGCCAGATGGGAATAGGTGGAGGGAAGCTTTCTAATGGCGCACCACCCCCCGGTGCGCCATAAGTACGACTATTCTAATGGCGCACCACCCCTCGGTGCGCCATTAGAATTTTGTTTTAATCTAGCCCACGAGCCATATCTACAACCTAACCCTATCTATAACAGAACCCACCCACTAGCTCGACTGGTTAGCATGCAGCACACAAACCAGGAGGTCTTGGGTTCGATTCCCAGGATCCCCAATATTTTTTTATGCATTTTAAATGCTGTTTTTATATTTATTTGTGTTTAAATATGTTCAAACTTGTTTAAATCATAACAGTAATATTTTTTATGCATTTTAAATGCTGTTTTTTATACTTATTTGTGTTTAAATATGTTCAAACTTGTTTAAATCATAACAGTAATATTTTTTATAAAAATAGTAATAATTTTTTTGAAAATATGTTCAAAAAGTGCGGGTGCGGGGGGCCGGGTGCTGTCGTCGGCGGCGGTGGAGCGGGGGAGGGTTGCGATGGGTGGAGCTAGCGGGGGAGGGTGCGGGTGCGATCGAGATGGAGGCGGATCGAGATCAAGATGAAGGGGGAATCGAGATCAAGTGTCCTCATGAATTCAAAAAGTGCCCATGAAATTTAAAAATATTCATGATATCAAAAAGTGCCCATGAAATACAATCGAGAAATGAAGACTACGATTTAAATACAATCGGTCATAGCTAGGTATTTGTTCACAATCTTCTTGCCCTTCTTTTTCGCAAATGGAGTTCTTCTGTGGAACGGGCGTCCTTTAGGTAGGGTGGTCCTGCTTCTTCTTGTGGTGTGCGCTGCTACTTCATCGTCGTCGTCATGTTCGATCTTCGGCTCGCCGTACTTGTCGAAGTCTTGCTCATTGGCTACTCCATCCATTCCGATGATCTTCCTTTTGCCTCTCCTCACGATAACACGACTGGGCTTTGGCGGGTCGGTAATGAAGAAGCATTGGTCCACTTGGGAAGCCAGTACCCATGGCTCATTTTTCGCGGTGACGTTTGCGCCCGCGGTCTTGGATTTGGCTTCGGGTATAACCATGGTGGTGAAATACCGGTCTTCTTTTATGACGTTTTTTGCCCATCTGACACGGAACACCGGGACCTTCTCTCCAGCGTAGCTCAGCTCCCAGATCTCCTCGATCCTTCCGTAGTATCTGTCCTTGTCGTTACCGGTGTAGGATTCCATCGTTACCCCGGAGTTCTGATAACCATCGCTCTTCATGTCCTTGTCCTTGGTGTAGAATGTGTAGCCGTTGATATCGTACGCCTCATAGGTCATCAGGTTGTGCTCGGCGCCCTGTGACAAGGCGAATATGAGTTGTTCATCCGCGGAAGAATCCTCATGTAAAGGGTACGACAGAAGCTTCTGCTTGAACCAACGTGTGAAACATGAGTTGTGCTCTTTGAGTATATCTCCGTCCATCCTCTGTTGGCCTCGGTCATTGTACGTCTTCTTAATAAAGGTTTCGTGCTCTACCACCCAAGGATCGACCACGTCTATGTGTTGTAGCGCGACTAGGTTTGCTCCTTCAAAGTCGGCGAGTCGACCCTCGAAGTCGACATGCATTTCGCGGCGACCCTCACGGTGACCCCATCCAGCGAGCCTGCCGAGGTGCCTGTTGACGGGCAGACCAACGGGGTTCTCGATGACTAGATAATTCGTGCAGTAGGATATGCACTCTTCGGTCAGAAAGCCCCTGGCTATACTTCCCTCTGGACGTGACATGTTGCGAACGTATCCTTTGATGACACCATTCATCCTTTCGAACGGCATCATGCTGTGCAGGAACGTCGGCCCGAGTTGGATGATATCCTCCACTATATGGACCAGCAGATGCACCATAACGTCGAAGAATGCGGGCGGGAAGTACATCTCAAGCTCGCATAGTATCACCATGATCTCTTCCTGTAGCCTTCAGAGTTTCCTCACGCCAATCGACTTCCGAGAGGTGACGTCGAAAAAGTTGCATAGGCCAAATAGCGTTTCACGGACGTGTGCGTCCATGATCCCACGGATTGCAACTGGAAGTATCTGCGTCATCAGCACGTGACAGTCGTGAGACTTCATCCCGCTAAACTTCTACTTCGCTGGGTCTAGGTATCTGCTTATCTTCCCCGCGTAACCGTAAGGAAGTTTTACTCCTAGGAGACAGGTGAAAAACTGCTCGATCTCCTCCTGACTTAGAGTGAAGCACGCGGGAGGGTAGTCATTTTCGGTCTTCTTGGCCTTTTTTCCTTCGCGACGACTTTCTGTGTCCTGCTTCGCCTCATCATCATCATCATCATCATCATTAGCGTGAAGCTCCTGCCTGATGCCCATTGATTTCAAGTCTGCCCTTGCTTTCGGCCCATCTTTGGTCCCCTCTGGCATCTTGAGCAGGGTACCAAGCAGACTCTCGCACACGTTCTTCGTGATATGCATGACATCAAGGCTGTGAGGCACACGGTGGATCTTCCAGTACGACAAGTCCGAGAAAACAGACCTCGTTTTCCATACCTTCAGCAGCGGCTCTGGCGCCTTTCGCTTCTTTCCCGGCAGTGGGCAGTCTTTCCAATTTTTCAACAGCTTGTCTATTTCCTCGCCGCTCCTCGTACACGGGCGTTTTCGGGGTTCGGTTTCACCATCGAACAGATCCTTGCGTTTCCTCCACGGGTCATCGTCGCGAAGCCACCTTCGATGTCCCATGAACACGGTTTTCGAAGACCCGGGAACTCTATCTAGCTGGCGATACGTTGTGTCATCCATGCACCTTACGCATCCAGAAAATCCGTGGACTACCTGCCCCGCGAGATATCATAGTCGTGCACCGTCGTGAGCAGTGCGGCTCTCATAGCGAAATATTCTTTCTCTGCGGCGTCCCACGTATTGGCTGGCGTTTTCCACAGTGTGTCTAGGTCCTCCTTCAGCAGCCCCAGATACAGATTGATGTCGTTCCCTGGTTGTTTCGGCCCTTCAATTAGCATACTCATGTGAATGTACTTCCTCTTCATGCACAACCAGGGGGGAAGGTTGTACATCCACACAAACATAGGCCAGGTGCTATGTGTGCTTCTCTGGCTGCCAAACGGATTGACTCCATCGGTGCTCGCGCCCAGCACGATGTTCCTTGGATCCTTCCCAAATTCTGGGTATTCGAAGTTCAACGCTTGCCACTGGCTCGCATCCTTAGGGTGACTCAGCATCTTATATTTTTTATTTATCTCCGGATCATTTCTGTCATCTTCCCGCTTCTTCTCCTCCCTATCCGCGTGCCAACGCAGGAGCTTTGCTACCTTAGGGTCCGCGCAATACCGCTGCAGACGAGGAGTGATCGGAAAGTACCACACCGATTTTCGAGGTGCTTTCTTCCTCTTCTTGTATCGAGTGACGCCGCACACCGGACATATGGTAGACTCCGCGTGCTCGTCCCGATAAATGAAACAATTGTTCATGCACACATGGTATTTCACGTGTGGTAAATCCAGAGGACACACGATTTTCTTCGCCTCCTCGAAACTGGTCGGGCACTTGTTCCCCTTGGGAAGACGTTCGTGCCAGAATGACATGTTCTCGTCGAAGCATGCGTCGGTCATTTTGTGTTTTACCTTCATCTCTAGAGCCATGAGCGTTACTTTCAGGCGGGTATCCTCGGGCCTGCATCCTTCATACAATGGAGTAACCGCGTCTATCTCCAGTTGATCCAGCTCGGCTTTCTCTCGGGCGGCAGCTCTTGCGTTATCCGTCTGCTTGAGAAGCAGCTCTTGAATATGAGGGTCCTGCACCCAGCCTCCATCGTCGTCTGCTCCAGCATCTTCATCTTCATGATCATGCCCTTCGTCTTGATCTTCCTCATCATCATGTACGACATCTTCTACATGATGATTGTGTACAGCATCACCGTCGTGATCATGTCCTGGAGATTCTTCGTCTTCTCGCCCGCCCTCGCCGCGGTGGTACTTGTCCTGTTGCCCTTCCTCATTTCTTGCCCGGCCCCGGCCATGGACGACTTCATAATCATCTTCATCACCTTGCCACCGATAGCCATCCATGAAACCACGCAAGAGCAGGTGGTCCCGCACCTGCCCGGAATCCGGGTCCGCAATAAGGCTCTTCAGCTTGCATCTTCGACCCGGACATCTTATCTCCGTCTCGTTCTTTTGAAGCATCTCGGCCTTCGCGGAGCTCAAAAACCTATTCACGATGCCTTCAGTCATCGTGCGGACCATGGTCGCCTGCGGGGTAGAGCAAAACGATATTTTAGAACCAAGAAAAAATTTGGCATGACCTTCCCTAAAAATAGGACCAAAAATAATGCATAGTGCCAAAATTCTCGCCGAAACGGAAATGAATCAAAACATTCCGGCAAAATATTGGCAACTATCGCATTTCAAATACCGGTACCTTCAAACACAAACATATATGCAACACCACAAACACATGCAAAACCACAAACATACATAGATCTAGCTAGGCCACAAAAAGTGCATGTGCATGTTGTTGGAGCGAGCTAGGGAGAAAAAAAGTAGATCTACATCATGAAGATAGCTTTCCCTTACTTACCTATCAAAAAAGGTAATTTCACCACTTAATTTTGATGAATCTATGGTGGAAATGAGGTGAGGAGGAGGAGATGGCCGAAAGCTTGGAGAAGGAGGTGGATGGAATGAAGTGGGGAAAGTGAGTGGGTAGGTGTGGGCTGTCCAAAATATCTTGTTGGGGTCCCAGGTTACTAATGGCGCACCACTAGCAAATGCGCCATTAGTAACCCTGGTTACTAATGGCGCACCAGCAGGTGGTGTGCCTTTAGTAGTTTTGCAAAAAAGTAAAATAAATAAATATATATACTAATGGTGCATCTCCTCAGAATGCGCCATTACTAGTTTAAACTAGTAATGGCGCACTGTGAGAAGATGCGCCATTAGTAGTTTTGCAAAAAAAAAAGAATAAAACAAAATTTGCAGTAATGGCGCACTGTCTGCTTGGTGCGCCATTAGTAGTTATAACTAGTAATGGCGCATGATGGACCAGATGCGCCATTATTATGTATGGGAAAATGGAAAAAAAATAATTCATACTAGTGGCGCACCCTGATTCCGGTGCGCCATTAGTGTCTTCCACACTAATGGCGTATCACCAACAGGTGCGCCATTAGTATATACTAGTGGCGCACTGATTCCCTGGTGCGCCATTAGTATCACTCCTATCTATAGCCCTTTTCCTAGTAGTGGAACTTCAGGACTGAGAGGATCACTTTCGACGTTGTCGATTTTCCATTGCCTTACAATGGAATTCTCAGCCGTCCAGTGCTCGCCAAGTTCATGGCGGCCTCTCACTACACGTACAACATGCTGAAGATGCCAGGCCCGATAAGTGTCATCTCTGTACATGGCGACAAGAAAGACGCTCTCATTTGTGCCGACAAGATCTACCGGGAAGCACCAGCCGCCGCGGATCGCGAGACACTCGCCGCTGAAGCTCCCGGGGGGAAGAAGAAGACCAAGTCCGGCAAGAGCTCTGATGCCCACTCCGGAAAGCGCACCTCTTCGGAGTGCAGCGCTACCGTCGAGGACGCACCATCGAGCTCCACCGGCAAGTGTAAGAAGACAATGGCAGCTCTGCCAGCAACCCAGAAGGTGTCCGCCAAGGAGGACGGCACAGGTGGTACCTTCACCATCAGTGCCACTCTCGACCCTAAATAGGAAAGCGCGCTCGTTGCTTTCCTGCGGGCGAATGTCGACGTGTTTGCGTGGCAACCATCTGACATCCCCGGCGTTCCCAGGAAAGTAAACGAGCACCACCTCGCCGTCTGTCCTCACGCGCGACCCGTCAAGCAGAGAGTCAGGAAACAAGCGGTGGAGCGCCAAGAGTTCATCGCCGAAGAGATCAAGAAGTTGGAAGCAGCAGGCCTCGTCAGAGGAGTGCTCCATCCTACGTGGTTGGCCAATCCTGTAGTCGTGCGCAAGGCGAACGGGAAATGGAGACTTTGCATCGACTTCACCGATGTCAACAAAGCTTGTCCCAAAGACCCATTTCCCTTGCCGCGCATTGACCAGATTGTCGACTCCACAGCCGGATGCGACTTGCTTTCGTTTCTTGACGCATACTCAGGATACCATCAGATCTTCATGGCAGAAGAGGATGAGGAGAAAACCGTGTTCATCACTCCATGTGGCACGTACTGTTTTGTACGGATGCCTTTTGGTTTGAAGAATGCTGGTTCAACATTTGCAAGGGTCGTCCATACTGCTTTTGAGCCGCAAATACACAGAAATGTGGAAGCCTACATGGATGATATAGTGGTCAAAAGCAGGGACAAGTCAACTCTGATTCAAGATCTAGAAGAAACTTTTGCAAATCTGCGTAAGATTAGCCTCAAGCTTAACCCCGAGAAGTGCGTGTTTGGAGTCCCTTCCGGCAAGCTTCTCGGGTTCTTTGTGTCCCAGCGGGGGATTGAAGCCAGTCCCGACAAGATCAAGGCCATTGAGCAGATCGAAGCACCGAAGCGCGTCAAGGATGTACAAAAACTTGCCGGCTGCGTGGCGGCTCTCAGCAGGTTTATCTCTAAGTCTGCTGAGCGCGCCTTGCCGTTTTTCAAAATCTTGAAAAAGGCAGGTCCAATGAAATGGACTCCGGAAGCGGAGGCTGCGCTGCAGGACTTGAAGAGATACCAGTCCTCCACTCCAATACTTGTCGCACCTAAACCACAAGAGAAGTTGCTGCTATATCTGGCGGCAACCAATCAAGTGGTTAGTGCTGCGTTAGCAGTGGAGAGAGAGGCAGATGATGAGCCAGCAACCGTGGCAAGCGCATCCAGCAACAAGCAAGGGGCTTCCCCGACGAGGTCTGCTCTCGACGAAGATAGATCTGCGCAGATGTGCGAAGGGATACAGAAGAAAATGGTGCAGCGCCCAGTCTACTTTGTAAGTTCCCTTCTGCAGGGGGCTAGGTCGAGGTACTCTGGCGTACAGAAGTTGCTTTTCGGCCGTCTTATGGCCTCGAGAAAGCTGCGCCATTACTTCCAAGCACATGAGATCACAATTGTCACTCACTTTCCGCTGAAGAGGATACTGCAGAATCCAGAAGCAACAGGCAGGATTGTTGAGTGGGCATTGGAACTGTCGAGCTTTGGCCTCAAGTTTGAGAGCACTTCAACTATTCAAAGCAGAGCATTGGCAGAATTCACAGCAGAGTGGACGCCAACACTTGACGAAGAAACCCCAGAGACGAGCATCCCCGTCAACGAAGCAAACAAAGAGTGGCTGATGTACTTTGATGGCGCGTTCTCGCTACAAGGCGCCGGTGCTGGCGTGCTGCTTGTCGCACCCACCGGAGAGCACCTCAAGTACCTTGTCCAGATGCACTTTCCGAAGGAGCAAGCAACAAACAATACTGCAGAGTATGAAGGATTGCTCGCCGGTCTCAGGATCGCGGCAGACCTTGGGATCAAGCAGCTCATTGTCAGGGGTGACTCGCAGCTTGTCGTCCGCCAAGTAAACAAGGATTATCAGAGTCCGTTGATGGAAGCTTACGTTGATGAAGTGAGGAAGCTGGAAGAGCGCTTTGTCGGCCTACAGATGGAACATGTTCCTAGAGCTCAGAACGACATCGCTGATGGCCTGTCAAAGTGCGCGACATTTAAGTTACCTGTGGAACCAGGGATATTTGTGCTCAAGCTGACTCAACCATCCGTGACGCCACCAACTGGACAGAGCAGGAAGAGGAAGTTGATTTCCGGTGACTATCTTCCGGCTGAGCTTCCCGAAGCCGCCGCCAAGAAGGTCCCCAAGATCAACGCCAAGAGTGCTGAGGAGCAGTCTGCTCCGACAAGCCCCAAGGTTTGTTTCGTTGAAGCAGACGCTCCCGACAAGTTTCGCTCCGGCAAACTTGCCGGGGATCATCAAGCTCCGGCTGAACCGCGGGTTCTCGCCATAGAAGCGGATGTTCCCGCAGCAGCAGTTATGCCTTTAGTCCTTGTTGTCGAGCCGCAGGCTCCAGCATGGGCACAGCAGATCGTCCGTTTCCTCCAGTCAGGAAAACTTCCCGAAGAGCCAGAAGAAGCGGAAAGAGTAGCCCGGCAGTCTAGTATGTACCAGTTCGTTGACAACGCACTGTACAGAAGAAGGCTCATCGGAGTGAAATTGAAGTGTATTCCTCGGGAAGATGGACAGAAGCTGTTGGCAGAGGTGCATGGAGGCATATGTGGTCATCACATTGGCGCCAGAGCACTTGCCGGCAAAGCGTTCCGGCAAGGTTTCTTTTGTCGACAGCCCTCCAGGATGCAACTGCACAAGTAACCAAGTGTGAAGCGTGCCACTCAGGTACAGTTCATAAGAGGATGAAGAACATGAATAATGGGATTACAAGTTTTAAACGCAACTAAGGCCCGAGGGCTTACAAACTAAAAGGAGATAAGGTGCCCGTAATCCCTCTCTTGTCCCTATCTTCAGGAGGCAGGTCAAGGAGGCGAAAAGGGAAAAAGGGGCGCCTAGGTGAGCTACGGGTGCCAGAAGACACCAACAGAACGTCGCGGCAGCATGGTGATGGCGGCGCCGGAAGCAAAAGCTTGAAGACGAGGCGGCAGGACGTCAGCACGCTGTCGAGGGCGTCGTGCCCTCGTACTCCGAGTTGACGGCCTTGCCGCCTGCCCTCTTCCTCTTCCGCGGCCTCCCCGAGAAGCTCCAGGAGCCAGCGACGCAGATGATGGGGTCGCCGGTGCCCCGCGGAGCGGCGCCCGACACCTAGTCAGACCCGTCATCCCGCCGCCCGTTACCCTCGTCGCCGCTGTCGCTGTCCTCCTCGTCACTCCCGCTCGAGGAGGAGCCTTCGCTATCGGAGGAGCTCTCCACGCAGCACCGTGCCCGTGTCCCGAAGCACCCGAAGACCTTGACGGTGAGGAGACCGCCCTCCATCAGCTTAAAATGGAGGGTGAGGCCCGCCGTCAAGCTGTGGATGCGGGTGAACGTCTTCCACCCTCGACCAAGATACATAACATCAGGGGCCGGGAAGTTGACGCGGACTCGCGTACCGCTGATTCCGCAGCCCCTCATATGCAACCTCAGTGTCTCGGGCGGATCCAACTCCATCACACTTGCAAATGGAGTCGAGAGACGAAGGCGACGATGAGGCGGCCGACGCAGCCTGATGAAGAACTTGCAAGGGTCGTCCCTGATGTGGTCCGCCACGGGGAGAGGATCTGTTGGCGGAGGCGAGGCCGGCGAGCTGCCTCGTCCGCCTCTTCCCCGACCGCCTCGGCCTCGGCCTCGACCTCGCCTGCGGCCTCGTCCCCTCCCTCTTCCCCTTGCGGCTGGCTCTGCCGCCACGGGTGCGGAGGGAGGAGGAACGCGTTGCCTAGCGGCAACCCTCGTCGCTACCGTCGAAGGACCAGGGTTCCCTTTCTCCATGGCGGATGGAAGAAAGAGGAGCAGAAGCTGAAGGAAGGAGGAGATGAGAGAATGTGGATTTTCGTCCCCCCCCCCCTATCCCACTCCTTATAAAGGAGCGGGGTGGGGGCTCGGCCGCCCCGCTCGGCCAATTGAGACACAGAAGGCGCAGGGAACTGGGCCTGACCCACTTCCTCAACCCGTGACGACCCGACTTCCCGCCTCCACCATTTGCCACTCCAAGCACATGGAAGCCGCGTGGCGGGAGGGCAGAGTTGAGGCAACAGATGAGGCGACCTCTCCCCACCCCGTGATCGTGGGGGGGTGGACGCCTCGAAGACCACGCCTCCACGCCTCCCTCCGTTTATGAGGAAGATACGAACCACCAGGGGGCGGACGTTTCGCCTTTCTGAGTAAGGGAACCACCCATGACCTCCCCCACGACGCTGCAATCGACGCGTGCCGTTCGGGAGGGCGTGGTGGATGCGGAGCAAGGTACAACGCGACCCAGGCCATGCGTGCCCGTGCCCTGTTTTGGGCCTGGCCCAACAGCACTCGGCACCATGTGTGGCCCAGGCCCGGGGGCTCCTGTCGGTGTACTAAAGTAGGGGTACTCTAGTATCCCGAACTTGTGCACGGGCAGTCGCAGCACCCCGCGGCACGGCCCGCCAGGTGATCACCAAGGCTCTCTATGGTTCCTTTGGAGCCATTTGAGAACAAAGTATTTAAGTCAAGGAGACAAGTCCCCGGCAAGAGGAGCTTGCCGGGAAGGCCATTCAAGATACAAGACCCCGATAAGAGGAGCTTGCCGGGAAGCCCAACAAGAGCATCTCAAAGAACCTGCCGCGGCACGCCACGCGTCCCGGCAGGACCCGGCGAGCGACAAGTTCCCGAGCGCGACAAGGCAACGGCCGCGGCAAGGCACTTGCCGCGGCAGGCAGCCACTCTGTACCTGCGCTCTAGCTCACCCACCTACATGTCGCTCCGGGACCCTTCCCAGCGTACGTGGCGGGAGGCTGTGCAGCCAGGGGTACACTATGGCATGCAGCGCTGACAGGATCACTATCGTGGCGAGCGATAGCACCCCTGAGGGTCCCTTTTCTGCATCGTCTGGGCGACATAGACGGGCATTTAATGCCTTTGTCCCCTTCCGTTAGGGTTAGGTATGATACACTGTGTAGGTAGCTGTACCTACCGCAGCATTTACACTTTTACCCTTACCTACGTTGCCACCTGTTGGAGACCCCTTGGACATATAAAAGGAGGCCCATGCGCAACGTAGAAAGGGGATCGATCCTCAGAGAAGCGCTCGGTCTCGTTAGCTGCTCGAGTGTACTGTAGCACTCGGCGCTCCCGAGCAAGAACTCAATACAATCCACAAAGCAGCAGTAGGAGTGTTATCTCTCCGGAGAGCTCCGAAGCTGGGTAAAAACTTTCCCCCGCGTGCCTCGCCTCGATCCGCTCTTCGCGCGACCTCCGCCCCCCGCTGAACCAAGAAAGGGGCTCCGTCCCCATAGGTGCTCGGGGAGCCCAGGAAAACCCCGGCACATACCGTGTCTACAACAATTTCACCCGAAAGTTGAAGAAACGGTAGATGTGAAGTTTGATGAATCTAAGGGCTCGCAAGTAGAGCAATTGCCAATTGATGTAGGAGACAAAGATCCCTCGGAAGCAATCCAAGACTTGTCTATTGGCAAAATTCGTCCAACGGAGATGAAGGAAAGTACCTCATCCGTCCAAGTGGAAGCTTCTACCTCACGGCAAGGTGAACCAAGAGTTGATACGGAAGCATCCACAAGCGGGACACACCAAGATGATGAAAACGAGGAAGTGCACCAAGACGAACGTCAACAACCTCCTTCTCCACCATGACAAGAGAACGATAACCCTAACAATGAACAAGGCCAAGAAGAAGAACAAGATGAAGAAGATGTTCAGCCAAGACCCAAGCAAAAGATTTCACGAGTTCGAGCAAGAATTGCTAAAGATCATCCCGTTGAGCAAATCTACAATGATATCCAAACCGGGAGAATCACTCGCTCTAAAACTCGTTTGGCTAACTTTTGTGAACATTACTCATTCATCTCTAGCATTGAACCTATGAAGGTTGAAGAAGCATTGGAGGATCCGGACTTGATAAACGCTATGCATGAAGAGCTACACAACTTTGACAGAAATCGAGTGTGGACATTGGTCGAGAAGCCCGACAACAACCACAACATCATTGGTACCAAATGGGTGTTTCACAACAAGCAAGATGAAGATGGACAAGTGGTTCGCAACAAAGCACATCTCGTCGCCCAAGGCTACACACAAGTCGAAGGTATGGACTATGGTGAGACATATGCTCCCGTTGCTAGACTTGAGTCCATTCGCATCTTACTTGCTTATGCAAATCACCATGATATCACTTTGTACCAAATGGACATTAAAGTGCTTTTCTAAATGGTGAAATTGAGGAGGAAGTTTATGTCAAACAACCTCCCGGCTTTGTCAATCCTAAGAAACCTAATCATGTCTACAAACTTCACAAAGCCCTTTATGGTCTTAAACAAGCTCCTAGAGCATGGTATAAATGCTTGACCAAGTTCCTTATTGCAAAAGGATTTGAAATTGGGAAAATAGATTCTACTCGTTTTACTAAAAAGGTTAATGGAGAACTATTTGTATGCCAAATTTATGTTGATGATATTATATTTGGATCAACTAACCCTCATTTTAGTGAAAAATTTGGGAAGCTAATGTCAGAGAAGTTTGAGATGTCTATGATGAGTGAACTCAAATTCTTTCTTGGTTTGCAAATCAAGCAAACTAAGGAAGGTACCTTTGTCGCTCAAACAAAGTACATTAATGACTTATTCAAGAAGTTCAATATGCAATAATGCAAAGGTATGACCACACCCATGCCTACTAGTGGACATCTTGAAAGATGGTGAACCGGTTGATCAAAAGGTTTATCACTCTATGATTGGTTCATTATTATATCTATGTGCTTCACGTCCTGATATCATGCTAAGTGTGTGCATGTGTGCACGATTTCAAGCTGGTCCTAAGGAATGTCATCTTAAGGCCGTGAAGAGGATAGTGAGATACTTAATTCATACACCTAATGTTGGCATTTGGTATCCAAAGAGGGATTCCTTTGATCTTGTTGGCTACTCCGACTCGGACTATGCCGGGGACAAGGTTGATAGAAAGTCCACTTCGGGTACGTGTCAATTCCTTGGTAGATCTCTTGTGTCTTGGTCTTCCAAGAAACAAAACTCGGTATAGTTATCCACTGCCGAAGCGGAATACATTGCCGCAAGTTCATGTTGTGCTCAATTACTTTGGATGACCCAAACTCTTAAACATTATGGGATATATGTGAAACATGTTCCATTGCTTTGTGACAATGAAAGTGCTATCAAGATTGCTCACAATCCCGTGCAACATTCTTGAACTAAGCATATTGAAGTTCATCATCATTTCATTCGAGATCACGTTGCTAAGGGTGACATAAAACTTAAGCATGTTCGCACCAATAAGCAATTAGCGGATATATTCACTAAACCACTTGATGAGAAAATGTTTTGCAGGTTAAGAGGTGAATTGAATATCATTGATGCTTCAAACTTGGAGTAGGAACTCCATTGGATACATGCAAGACTTGAGCTTACATAATCCTTGATATTTCTCCTATGATGATTATCTTATGACTTGGAAAATTTGCATCTTGCATGTTATCTAACCCTTTTAGGTGCTTGGATGAATCTAATTATATGAGATTGCAAATCTCTCACATCTTGAGCAATCTCTACATCACCAAGTCTCTACACAATGGTGGTTGAAGACAAGGAAGCATGAAACCGTTCAAACATATCCTTTGACGAACTCTATGTTGAATTTCATAATTGTCATGATTGGATACACAAGTGCTCTTCCTTGCAAAAACTAACCCATGTAGGTAGATGAACTCAAACTCCAAGTGGTGCTCCTAACTCTTGATGCGCTACATCAACCTTGAGCAACCCACACAAGTTCAACTACATGATCACGATCAACACCACAATCCAAGGTATGTTATTCCATCTTAGAGAAGCTTTACTCCAAGTCATGAGTCAAAGCAACTCGACAAGATGAGAATACATCAAGATGCTTAAACGAAAAATGGTATCCCATTTTGAGCTTAAATGATGAGTATGACCTATGATCAAGTGATCTCACTTGACTCCTAAGTCAATATACTCTAATGTAGGTGACTTTGTCACCGCCCAACTCTAGATGAAGTTCTCTTATGTTCCTTTTTGTGCTTTTGTATTTGTCTCATGCATATTTGTTTCCCCTTGCATATCTTTGTGAGATCTCATTTTCCTAGTGAGCTGAGGTGACAAGTGTTTTTCTCTGTGATGAACTCGGTTCCACCGGTTTCACGTCTCCGGTCTAGCCGAAGTATTTTGGTGCAACCGAGGCATCCAACTCGGTGACACGGATTTCACTACAAGAAAAACAACTTGCCACTTATTTCTGCCTCGTTATTGATCCAGCTCCACTCAATGAATCTTGTCCTCTGCAAGCATCACATTTACCTTAATACTCTAAACTGTGATTCAAGGACCGAACCCACTCACAACAAATTCCAAAAAACCCTTCCTGGAAATTGATGTCAAAGGGGGAGAGAGAGATCACATCAAAGCTTAATCATATATCTAGGGGAGAGATCTCTAGGGCGAGTGAATACTCCAGGAAAGAGTAATCTTCAAGGATCCCAGATGCTTGATGTTCAAGAGGAGAGATGTCACATGTCTTCTTGGGGGAAAGACATGTTCATATGTGCTTATTTGCATTAGCTCTGTTCATCTATTTCTTTGAGCTCTGATTTTCTGTTCCTTATCTTCTCCCAGTATCCCATAATAGATTTAGGGGGAGCAAGACTTCCAAGGGAAAGAAAATTCTTAAATTCATTGCATATCTTTCTCTTTGGGGACATGTCAATATCTATTGTGGTACTCTGTACTCACTCTACATGTCTTCCCAGTCTTGGTACTCTTGTGGTTTCTTTTGTTTGCTCTAGCTAGTAGGTGCATCTGTGTTATCTAACCTTGTTTACGCAGGCTCATCTCATCCTAGCCAACTCAAGACCACAAGGTAAGTATATGCATCATAGTCATGTGTATGAGAAATTCTTGCTAATGTACATACTGTTTGCAAGAAGGACTCATGGGCATGAAGGTACATTTCTCATATTCATATTCTTTGATCTGGTGCATATAGCCAAGATACATGTAACACATTGCTACTCTGTCATGGTTATGCTCTCACATGCTACTCTATTCCATACTCACATGATTGCATACATGTAGGGGGAGCCCATGCATGTTACATGTCTTTCCAAAGCTTTACTTGTTATTCTCTGTATCTTTATCTAAAGCTTTGATATATGTTGCCATCAATTACCAAAAAGGGGGAGATTGAAAGCACAAGTGCTCCCTGGGTGATTTTGATAATTAATGACAACATATCTCTTATTGGAGTGATACTTTTACCTAGTATGTTTCAGACAAGTTCAACAAATTAGGTGGCATGGACTAAAGGATGTGGAACCCCTTCAAGATGATAAGGACAAAAGATTGGCTCAAGCTTCAAGAATTGAGACTCTACATTTTCAATTTCAGTGATCCAAGATCACATTGAGTCTATAGGAAAAGCCAATACTATCAAGAGGGGATGAGGTGTTGCTTAATGGCTCGCTTGCTCAAAAGCGCTTAGTGATATGCTCCAAAACCCTCAACTATCTTTCCACATCCACATATGACCTAAACCAAAAGTCTAACTCGGCCCCACCGATTCTTTCTATCCGGTGCCAGCGAGTTCAGATGTCATAACCACTGCCACAAACTCTAGGCAAATCGGTTTCACCGATAAGGATCTCAGTCTCACCGAGATGGGATTGTAATCTCTTTGTTTCCCTTCGTAACATTTCGGTCCTACCGAGATGAGCGATCGGTCCCACCGAGATTGCAATGTAAACTCTCTGTTTCCCTTTTGTAACATTTCGGTCTCACTGAGATGAGCAAATCGGTCCCACCGAGTTTACCTGACCAACCCTCTGCTAAGCTTACCAAAATCGGTCCCACCGAGTTTGTCTAATCGGTCTCACCGAGATTACGCTATGACCTAACCCTAACCATATCTGTCCTACCGAGTTGCATCTCAGTCCCACCGAAAATCCTAACGGTCACTAGGTTTACTAAATCGGTCCGACCGAGTTTCTCAATTCGGTCTCACCGAGATTGGTAAATTGTGTGTAACGGTTAGATTTTGTGTGGAGGCTATATATACCCCTCCACCCACTCTTCATTCGCGGAGAGAGCCATCAAAACATATCTACACTTCCAATACACATTTTCTGAGAGAGAACCACCTACTCATGTGTTGAGGCCAAGATATTCCATTCCCACCATATGAATCTTGATCTCTAGCCTTGCCAAGTTGCTTTCCACTCAAATCTTCTTTCCACCAAATCCAAATCCTTTGAGAGAGAGTTGAGTGTTGGGGAGACTATCATTTGAAGCACCAGAGCAAGGAGTTCATCATCAACGCACCATTTGTTACTTCTTGGAGAGTGGTGTCTCCTAGATTGGCTAGGTGTCACTTGGGAGCCTCCGACAAGATTGCGGAGTTGAACCAAGGAGTTTGTAAGGGCAAGGACATCACCTACTTCATGAAGATCTACCGCTAGTGAGGCAAGTCCTTCGTGGGCGATGGCCATGATGGAATAGACAAGGTTGTTTCTTCGTGGACCCTTCATGGGTGGAGCCCTCCGTGGACTCACGCAACCATTACCCTCCGTGGGTTGAAGTCTCCATCAACGTGGATGTACGATAGCACCACCTATCGGAACCACGACAAAAACATTTGTGTCTCCAATTGCGTTTGAATTCTCCAAAAACCCTTCCCTTTACATTCTTGCAAGTTGCATGCTATACTTTCCGCTGCTCATATACTCTTTGCATGCTTGCTTGATATGTATTGTGTTTGCTAAACTTGTGCCAAAACTCCACTTCAACTAAAGGAAATTAAAAACTGCAACTTTTAGTACTTAGTGTCTAATCCCCCCTCTAGACACCTCTTCTCGATCCTACAGCCATGCCACGGACACATGGGACACCCGGTTTCCGGGAACACTCCCCGTCACTCTTGCATGTTCCACACATCCATACTTTCTTTTGCACCAACATCTCGACGAGTTGTCGGATCATCGGAATGTTGTTGTGGCACCATTTCCATTGTCGTTGCCGTGGCACCCCTTTCGTTCCGCCATGGCGACCAAATGCTTCATAACATGCTCATGTCAATATTTTCATAAAATGGCATCAAACTTGCATTGTCATCCGCATCATGATAATGACATTTAAAAATATTTACAATTGTTGTTTCCTTTAAATTACTATTTATGCATATGGGGATTTTCCGGAATTGTTGTTTGTTATTTCTGGCCTCATTTAAACTTGCCTAGATAGGTTGTTTAATTATGCTTCACCTCTTGCCATGTTAACCAACATTTAATCTTGTCTTGTTCCTAAACGAGACCAAACTAAATAACTTGAATGTGATGTTTCGTCATTATGCAAGTCGTTGCATATTGAGCTCCACTCAATTTGTAGTATTGTTTATTGCACTTTGCCATGCCATGCCTCTTTAAATCGGACATGCATCATACTTGATTGTGCATCATGCCATGTTTATGTGATGGTTGTTTACCAGGTTATTTGCTTCTTTTCGGTGTTGCTTCTTCGGGTTAGTTCTGATAACATCGCGTTTGTGAGGATTCGTTCGACTTTGTCCGTTTGTCTTCTTCATGGACTCGTTCTTCTTCCTTGCGGGATCTCAGGAAAGCTGACCATACCCTCGACATCACTTATATCTTTGCTTGCTAGTTGTTCGCTCTACCGCTATGTCGGGCCACCTACCACTTGTTATATCATGCCTCCCATATTGCCATGTCAAGCCTCTAACCCACCTTCCTAGCAAACCGTTGTTTGGCTAAGTTACCGCTTTTGCTCAGCCCCTCTTATAGCATTGCTAGTTGCAGGTGAAGATGAAGATTGTTCCATGTTGGAACATGGATATGTTACAATATCACAATATCTCTTATTTTAATTAATGCACCTATATACTGGGTAAAGGGTGGAAGGCTCAGCCTTATGCCTGGTGTTTTGTTCCACTCTTGCCGCCCTAGTTTCCGTCATACCGGTGTTATGTTCCTTGATTTTGCGTTCCTTACGCGGTTGGGTGTTATGGGAACCCCTTGACAGTTCGCTTTGAATAAAACTCCTCCAACAAGGCCCAACCTTGGTTTTACATTTACAACCTATTACCCTTCCCTTGGGTCGGCCAACCCGAGGGTCATCTTTATTTTAACCCCCCCGGGCCAGTGCTTCTCCAAGTGTTGGTCCGCGAACCGAGCAGCCTGCAGGGCCACCTCGGCGAAACTTGAGGGCTGGTTTTACTCGTAGCTTGTCTCATCCGGTGTGTCCAGCGAACGAGATACGTGTGACTCCTATCGGGATTGTCGGCACATCGGGCGGCTTTGCTGGTCTTGTTTTACCATTGTTGAAATGTCTTGTAACCGGGATTCCGAGACTGATCGGGTCATCCCGGGAGAAGGAATATCCTTCGTTTACCGTGAGAGCTTGTGTTGGGCTAAGTTGGGACACCCCTTCAGGATATGAACTTTCGAGAGCCGTGCCCGCCGTTATGTGGCAGATGGGAATTTGTTAATGTCCGACTGTAGAGAACTTGACACTTGACTTCATTAAAATACATCAACCGCGTGTGTAACCGTGATGGTCCCTTCTCGGCGGAGTCCGGGAAGTGAACACGGTTCTTGCGTTATGGTTGTGCGTAAGTAGTTTCAGGCTCACTTCTTGATCACTTCTAGCTTCACGACCGTTGCGTTGCTTCTCTTCTCGCTCTTATTTGCGTATGTTAGGCACCATATTTTCTTAGTGCTTGCTGCATCTCCTCCTCATTACCCTATCCTACCCATAAGCTTAAATAGTCTTGATCTCGCGGGTGTGAGATTGCTGAGTCCTTGTGACTCACGGATACTTCCAAACAGTTGCAGGTGCCGATGATACCAGTGTAGGTGGCACAACCGAGCTCAAGTGGGAGCCCGATGAAGATCTTGATCATTGTTTTGTGTCTTTTCCGATTGATCAGTAGTGGAGCCCAGTTGGGACGATCGGGGATCTAGCATTTGGGGTTGTCTTCTTTTATTTTGGTTCCGTAGTCGGACCGTGAGTGTACTCTGGATGATGTATGTTTAACTTGTTATTTGTGTGAAGTGGCGAATCTAAGCCAACTCTTTATCCCATTCTTATTCAGTACATGGGATTGTGTGAAGATTACCCCACTTGCAACTAAACCACCATGCGGTTATGCCTCTAAGTCATGCCTCGACACGTGGGAGATATAGCCGCATCGTGGGTGTTACAATGGTTTAATACTCTTGCTCCTGGTTGTGTGCGTAGTCACCAGGATGTTATTTACTAGTTGTGTGAAAAATATTTCCCTGCTCATAAGAAACAAGCTGCTTTAAAGGAAATATGTAACTTCATGCAAATTGAAGAAGAGAGTCTCCCACAAGCTTGGGGGAGGCTTATCCAATTACTTAAAGCCTTTCCTGATCATCCTCTCAAGAAAAATGAAATACTTGATATCTTTTACAATGGACTAACCGATGCTTCCAGAGACCACCTGGATAGTTGTGCTGGTTATGTTTTCAGGGAAAGAACTATTGAGCAAGCTGAAGTGTTATTGAATAATATATAGAATGACGATAATGATTGGACACTTCTTGAACCAATTCCTAATCCAACTCCGAAGAAGAGAGGTATCCTATTTCCCAGTCCTGAAGATATGCAAGAGGCAATGAAATCTATGAAGGAAAAAAGTATTAAAGCTGAAGATGTTATGAGTTTACCGCCTATTGAAGAAATACTTGGTCTTGATAACCAGAAACAGGTAGTAGAGGTAAAATCTCTTTATAGATTTGAAAAAGTTAATATTCCTCATAATAAGTCTGCTAGTCAATGCTTGGATGAGTTTGATAATGTTATTGTTAAACAAGAAAATTTCAATGCTTATGTTAGTAGACAATTGAAACATAATGCTTACATGCTTGACCACTTGGGTGATTATATGAGTAGAACTATTAATGATCTTAAGCTTATTAGTAAACATGCTTCCATGGTTACAACTCAAGTAGAACAAGTACTTAAGGCATGGGATGATTTGCTCAATGAATTGAATAATAAGAACAATGATAATGCTGTTAGGGTTATGAATAGAGGTGGTAAAATGACCCAGGAACCTTTGTATCCTAAGGGACATCCTAAGAGAGTTGAGCAAGATTCTCAGAGAATTATTACTGATGCACCTATTCCTAGTAATAAAAATAAAAAGAAAACTGGTAGGACTTTGCATGCTTCTAGTGAACCTGTTATAGACACACTTGAGAATCCCAATGATATTTCTATTTCTGATACTGAGACACAATCTGGTGATGAACATGAACCTAGTGATAATGTTAATGATGATGTTCATGTTGATGATCAACCTAGTAATGATAATGATGTAGAGATTGAACCTGTTGTTGATCTTGATAACCCACAATCAAAGAATCGATGTTATGATAAGAGAGACTTCATTGCTAGAAAAGATGGTAGAGAAAGAGAACCATGGGTTCATTAACCCATGCCCTTTCCTCCAAAACCATCCAAGAAAAAAGATGATGATGATTTTGAGCTCTTTGCTAAAATGATTAGACCTATCTTTTTGCGTGCGTTTAGCTGATATGCTGAAAATGTCTCCTTATGCTAAGTATATGAAACATATTGTTACTAATAAATCAAAGATACCAGAAGCTGAAATTTCCACCATGCTTGCTAATTATACTTTTAAGGGTGGAATAGATCCATGAGTACCAACTATACCATGCTCCATTAAAAGAAACTATGTTAAAACTACTTTATGTGATCTTGGAGTCGGTGTTAATGTTATGCCTTTCTCTTTATATCGCAAACTTGAATTGAATAAGTTGACTCCTACTAAAATCTCTTTGCAAATGGCTGATAATTCAACTGCTATACCCATCGGTATTTGCGAGGATGTGCCTGTTGTGGTTGCAAAAGTTAATATCTTCACGGACTTTGTTATTCTTGATATTCCCGAGGAAGACACTATGTTTGATTATCCTTGGTAGACCCTTTTTGAATGCTGCAGGGGCTGTTATTGATTGCAACAAAGGCAATGCCACTTTTTATGTTAATGATAATGAGCATACGTTACACTTTCCGAAGAAACAACATCAAGTTCATAGTATCAATTATATTGGAAAATTTTCAACTATTACTATTGGGGTTTCTGAATTCCCTCTTCCTACTGTCAAAAAGAAATATGATAATCTTATTGTTGGGGACGTGCATATCCGCGTTGAGATAACCTAGTGTTATTCAAAAATTCTCCGGTTTCATGTCATTCGGAATAAGTTTGCTAATAAGACTTGATCAACCTTGTTAATGAATTTAGAATGCACAACCTTTTGTACCCACTTTCTACTTTGTGTTATTTATTATAAATAAAGAAAAAAAATAGTATTTTCTTTCTTCTGAATTATCCATGCAATAAAAAATGTCCCAAAAATAAAAGTTCTCCAAATGCACTGAAAATTTAGTATGATTTTTATGGAATATTTGAGAATTTCTGGCACTGAACATGCACCAGGAGGCTGCACTAGTGGTCCGCAAGGGTGGAGGGCATGCCCTACCCCCAGGGCGCGTCCCCTGCCTTGTGGGTCCCATCCACTTATTCCAGCACCCATCCATTTCGTCTTCCTCCAGAAAAAATCATCCTGTAGCTCAAACCCGTGTTCTTGCTCATTTTGCTGCATTTTCATCTCCTTGCTCAAAGCTCCATTCGCAAACTACTTTGGGGGATTTTTCTTCGATATGTGACTCCTCCAATGGTCCAATTAGTTTTTGTTCTAGTGCTTTATTTATTGCAAAGTTTTGTTGCTGTGGTGACCTTGTTCTTGAGCTTGCATGTCAAATTTATATGGTCCAAAGTAGTTTTGATGCATGATATAGCATCTAGGCACTTGTGGGAGTAGTTCCTATCAATTTTGTTGAGTCTGGTTCACTTTTATTTTGAGTCACTAACAAATTCAGAAATTTTTAAGAGGAAAAAAAGTCTAGGAAAATGTACCAACGTGGTTCCTGGAGGAAGCAAGCACCGAGGCTCGCGATACGTGAGCAGGACATTGAACCACCAAGGGAAGCTCAAGTGTGGCCTTGTGAATGGTCGTCGGATGAATTCATAGTTCATGCAGGTTTCAAGGATGAGTTTGATGCATATGTACAAAATGCAGGCCTTGAGGACTTTGTGTCAGATAAGTGTCGACAATACTATTAGCTCACCCATTCCTTTGTGTGGAGGTTTGAATTTTCATCTAAGAGCAATACCCATATTGTTTTGTTTGATCTTTATGATGAATCATATACCATGGAGCTTGAAGATTTTAATACTGCATGCAAAATCCCACAACGGGTCATTCATAGTGGGCCTCACAAATCTAAATACAATGATTTCCTTGATAGCATTACTATGGGAGAAACTAGAAATATCACACAAGCTACTATAGGGAGCATTCACTTTCCTGCGATGCATTATTTTGCTCTCTTTATAGGTAGATGCATTAATGGTAAGCATGAGCATTGCCACCTTTGCGTTCCAGATCCTAGTGTCCTCAAGTGTGCAGTGTTAGGTGATGAGCGTTATAACTTGGGGGCTAATATTGCGAGTAGGTTACATCTTAATGCTAAAGATGGAGATTTATTTGGTGGGATTTATGCAGCTCGTTTAGCTAATTATCTTGGTGTACCCATAAGAGTAAACGACGTTGAGTTGCCACCTGCTTTTCTAGATTATAATGCTATGGTACGATATGAGTTTCTTGAGAGGAACAAAAGTCCCTCCAGTACCGACTAATCTTTGACTGACGGTGTGTTGTCCATGTTACCCTTCCTGCTTCTGACTTCTTTAACTCTCAGGTAAAAGGGAGATATTTTATAACCAGAGAGGAGTAAAACGAGTATGAGAGAGAGATGGAGGCCGCTCGCCTCCAGGAATCTGCTCGCCAAGCGGTAGCTACTGTAGCACAGTATAACCCCAATTACGATTTCAGATATCATCCGCGCCAGTCGTGGCCTTAGACCAGCTTAGGCCAAAAGCCTAAACTTGGGGGAGTACGTATTTCTCACCGACATTACATTCATGTTCACACACTCATTCCAGTTGTCGGTTTATTTTTTTCCCGCTTTCTTCTTGTGTGTTTGAAAAACCTTAAGAAAAACCAAAAAAATTAGTTGTAGTTTAGTTTACTTTCCATGTCCACTTAGTTGTATTATTAAAAGAAAATTCAAGAAGATTTCTCGTTCTTTTTTTTTTGCTTGTTGGGAGCTTTCCCCCGTAAATATTTTTTCTCGTTCTTGTTTTACCTTCTTCAGAAAAACAAAAACTCCAAAAACATTTCAGTGTGTTTCTTTGAAATTATTTTCTTTGGGGGTCGAGAGGGGAAGACCACGATGAAGATGTTGAGTGGCTCTCATATGCATTATCGTTGATCTAACAAAGAGCCCATATTACCTTGTCTTCTCCTTTGAATAAATGTTTGTAGATTCCAACTTAGTCCAATGCACGTGCACTATTATTATTATCCACACACTTCAGTCGTGCAAGTGAAAGGCAATAATGACGATATATGATGAAATGATTGAGAGGGAGAAAAGCTGGTATGAACTCGACCTATCTTGTTTTTGTAAATATGATTAGTTCATTGTTCCTGATTCAGCCCATTATGAATGAGACATGTTTGCAATGACAATTAGAGATTATAGTTACTCATGCCATGCTTAATTAGCCAGGAGTTAATAATGGTTTACCTTGCGTGCCAACATGCAAATTAAAATGGTTGTGATGTGGTATGATAGGATGGTATTCTCCTTTGAATGATTCGAGTTGCTTGACTTGGCACATGTTCATGCATGTAGTAGAAACAAAATCAACATAGCCTCCATGACATTTATGTTGATGGTGATTTATATCCTACTCATGCTTGCACTCAATGTTGGTTAATCTCAATGCATGTTTATGATTGTTGTCGCTCTCTAGTTGGTCGTTCCCCAGTCTTTTTCTAGCCTTCACTTGTAATAAGGGGGAATAATGCTTCTACATCCACTTCCATAAACCCAAAGTTGTTCCATATGAGTCCACCATACCTACCTACATGTGGTATTTACCTGCCGTTCCAAGTAAATTTGCAAGTGCCAAACTCTAAACCTTCAAATGATAATTTGTTTTGTATACCCAAATCGCTCATGTGGCGATTGGGGGCTAATAGTATCTTCCATGCTAGGTAGGTTATTCTCACGATGAGTGGAATCCGCTCAACATTCGCGAGAGAAGGGCTGGTAACCGGGATGACCAGTCCCATGCTCAAATCAAATCAAAATATAATTGCAAAAAAAACTCCCCCGGGAATGTTGTTAGTTGGACGGTACCCGTTGTTTCGGACCAGCCGTGGAATGTGCTTGTTGGTGGTGGGGGAGTATAAACTTTACCATTCTATTTAGGAACTGCCTATAATATATCTATAATGGAAGATACCGAGATCTCTTGGTTGTTATGTTAACAATGAAAGCATACGACTCAAAATATTATTCATCTCTATTTTAAACGTGAGTTGAGGCACCTCTGCAAATCCCTGTTCCCCTCTGTGAAGGGCCTATCTATTTACTTTTATTGCTGAGTCATCATCCTCTTATAAAAAGCACAAGTTAGAGAGCACCAATGTCATTTGTATGCATTATTATTAATTGATATTGAGTATGACACTGACTAGATCTATTTTACCATGAATTGCAATGTCTAGTCAGTCCTTGATCTTCAGGGGTGCTATGCATTTATGTTCTGCGGTCTCAGAAAGGGCTAGCGAGATACCATTTTGTTATATCATATCATGATTGTTTTGAAAAAGTGTTGTCATCCGAGATTTATTATTATTACCCGCTAGTAGATTATGCCATTGATATGAGTTAATGTGACACCTAAATGTTATTTGCATATGATTAGTTCATAATCTTTGTTGAAAACCTGAATGCTAGCTTTACATATTTGCAACAACAAGATCAAAAATAGTTCGTAGAAGTTTTTCTTTATCACTTTCAGTTTTTCAACTGAATTGCTTGAAGACAAGCAATGGGTTAAGCTTGGGGGAGTTGATACGTCTCCATCCTATCTACTTATCCAAACTCTTTTGCCCTTGTTTTGGACGCTAATTTGCATGATTTGAACGGAACTAACCCGGACTGACGCTGTTTTCAGCAGAATTGCCCTGGTGTTATTTTTGTGCAGAAATAAAAGTTCTCAGAATGACCTGAAACTTCACGGAGAATATTTTTGGAATAAATAAAAAACATTGGCAAAATAATCAATAGAAGGGGACCCACTGGCTGTCCACAAGGCTGGAGGGCGCCCCCTAGGGCGCGCCCCCTGTCTTGTGGGTCCGACGAAGCTCCACCGGCCTCAACTCGAACTCCATATATTCAAGTTCGGGGAGAAAAAATCAAGGAGAAGGATTCATCGTGTTTTATGATACAGAGCCGCCGCCACCTCCTATTCTTCCACGAGAGGGCAGATCTGGAGTACCTTTTGGGATTCGTAGAGGGTAAATCATCGCAATCGTCATCATCAACCATCCTCCATCACCAATTTCATGATGCTCATCGCCGTGTGTGAGTAATTCCATCGTAGGCTTACTAGATGGTGATGGGTTGGATGAGATTTGTCATGTAATCGAGTTAGTTTTGTTAGCGTTTGATCCCTAGTATCCACTATGATCTGAGATTGATGTTGCTATGACTTTGCTATGCTTAATGCTCATCACTAGGGACCGAGTGCCATGATTTCAGATCTGAACTTATTATTTTTTTCATGAATATATTTGTGTTCTTGATCCTATCTTGCAAGTTTTAGTCACCTACTAAGTGTTATGATCCGGCAACCCCAGAGTGATAATAGTCGGGACACTTCTTGGTGATGACCGTAGTTTGAGGAGTTCATGTATTCACTAAGTGCTAATGCTTTGGTCCGGTTCTCTATTAAAAGGAGGCCTTAATATCCCGTTCCAATAGGACCCCGCTGCCACGGGAGGGTAGGACAAAAGATGCCATGCAACTTCTTTTCCATAAGCACGTATGACTAGATTCGGAATACATGCCTACATTATATTGATGAATTGGAGCTAGTTTTGTGTCACCCTAGGTTATAACTGTTGCATGATTAATGCCATCCGACATAATTATCCATCATTGATCCATTGCCTACGAGTTTGTTTCATATTGATCTTTGCTTCATTACTTTTCCGTTGCCACGGTTACAATTGCTACAAAACTGCTACTACTACTTTTGCCACCGTTATCGTTACTTCCTTACTACTTTTCTACTAAGTACTTTGCTGCAGATATTAAGTATTTCAGGTGTGGTTGAATTGAAAACTCAACTGCTAATACTTGAGAATATTCTTTGGCTCCCCTTGTGTTGAATCAATCAATTTGGGTTGAATACTCTACCCTCGAAAACTATTGCGATCCCCCATACTTGTGGGTTATCATTCGACACGTACAAATATCCACGGGGGAGATTGCGGGCATCATTCGTCGGTGCGCACCCTCATGGGAAAGGTGTTCCACAGCGGGTTCTACTGGCCTATGGCGCTCCACGACGCCACCGAGCTGGTCCGATCCTACAAGGCCTGCCAGTTCCATGCCAAGCAGACCCATTAGTCGGCGCAGGGGCTCCAAACCATCCCGCTCTCGTGGCCTTTCGTGGTCTGGGGGTTGGACATACTAGGCTCGTTCCCCGGGGCGCCTGGGGCTACCACTACTCGACGTCGCCATCAACAATTTCATTAAGTGGGTGGAGGTGGAGACTGTGTGCATCACCCCCGCGAGATCGACCGTCAAGTTCATCAAGGGCCTCGTGAGCCGGTTTGGTGTTCCCAACCGCATCAACACCAACAACGGCTCGCAGTTCACAAGCAATATTTTTTGGTCATATTGTGCTAACCTTGGAACACAGATATGCTATGCTTCGGTAGCCCACCCGAGGAGCAACGGCCAGGCTGAGCGTGCCAACGCGATGGTCCTAAGGGGCCTTAAGACTAGAAGCTTCAAGAAGAAGCTCGAGAACTATGGCAGGGGTTGGCTCGATGAGCTACAGTCCATGTTGTGGTCCGTCCACACCACCGAAACTAAAACCTTCGGCGAGACCCCATTCTTCCTCATCTACAGGGCAGAGGCGGTTCTTCCGCTCGAGATCAAGCATTGTTCCCCGCAGGTTTTGGCGTTTGATGAGACGCGTTAGGATGCCCCGCGGGGGACTGATCTTTTGCTTGGAGAGGAGACCCGACGCCGAGCCTCTCTCTGGGACGCAAGGTACCCGCTGGCATTGCAGCGCTACCACTGCCGCAACATCCGTCGACGTACCCTCGAAGTTGGGGACCACGTCCTGAGACGGGTCCTCTCCAGGGAGGACCTTCATAAGCTCTCGCCCATGTGGGAGAGCCCGTTCAGGGTCGCCCGCGTCTCTAGGTCTGGCCCCGCGCACCTGGAGATGGAGGACGGGGTCCCCATCCAGAATGCCTGGAACATCTAGCATCTCTGCAAGTTCTACCTGTGACACTCTCACATAATAATGAGTGGAGCTGTACACGCTCCGGAGTCTCTCGGTGTGCCTTTTCGAGGCCTCGCGGGAGCTCCCACCCACACCCAAGTGGAAGCTGAGGGAGTCCTGGATTGGGGGGTCCTCGGACAGCCAGACTATATCCTTTGGCCGGATTGTTGGACTATCAAGATACAAGATTGAAGACTTCGTCCCGTGTCCGGATGGGACTCTCCTTGGCATGGAAGGCAAGCTTGGCAATATAGATATGTAGATCTCCTCCCTTGTAACCGACTCTGTGTAACCCTAGCCCCCTCCGGTGTCTATATAAACCGGAGGGTTTAGTCCGTAGGACAACAACAATCATACCATAGGCTAGCTTCTAGGGTTTAGCCTCCACGATCTCGTGGTAGATCAACTCTTGTAATACTCATATCATCAAGATCAATCAAGCAGGAAGTAGGGTATTACCTCCATCGAGAGTGCCCGAACCTGGGTAAACATTGTGTCCCCCGCCTCCTGCTACCATCCGCCTTTGACGCACAGTTCAGGACCGCCTACCCGAGATCCGCCGGTTTTGACACCGACATTGGTGCTTTCATTGAGAGTTCCACTGTGCCATCACCGTAAGGCTTGATGGCTCCTTCAATCATCGGCAACGATGCGATCCAGGGTGAGGTTTTCCTCCCCGGAAAGATCTTCGTATTCGGTGGCTTCACACTGCGGGCCAACTCGCTTGGCCATCTGGAGCAGGTCGAGAGCTACGCCCTTGGCCATCAGGTCAGGTTCGGAAACTTGAACTATACTGCCGACATCCACGCCGACTTGATCTTTGACGGATTCGAAGCCATATCGGGTGTGCCGCACAATCACGACGAGCATGATGTAACTCTGCCACCGGACAGTGTTCGGGAGATCACACCTGCAACTACTCCGGCCCTCAATCCGGAGCAAACTGTGCCATCCAAGGACGGGTGGATAGACCCCTCCATGGAGGCTGCACTCTCAGTGGTGATAGAGCCGAATACTGACTTCACCCCTTAAGAGAGCCGTGTTGCCGAACCATTGGATTCGTCCCCGGCCACGGGCTCCGAGTCGCTTGCGTTCGTGCCTACCGAATCCGATTGACACCGATCATGGAGTTTTCCTCCGCGGATATCTTTTAGCACTGGCCTTTTGGAGATGTGCTAAATTCATTAAGGTCTCTCTCCTTGTCAGGAGAACCTTGGCCGAACTATGTCCGGCTAGAATGGGATACGAACGACAAAGAAATTCGCTCCCCACCCACCACCCACTTGGTAGCCACTATCGACGATTTAACCGACATGCTCGACTTCGACTCCGAAGACTTCGACGGTATGGCCGACGATGCAGAAGACTTGGTAACCACTTGATATATACATGGTGCATACCCCCAAAGAAGGCAATAGCGATAAGGCAGCGGAGGATGACCCCTCGAAGAAGCAACCCAAGCATCGACGTCAGCGAAGCCGCTCTAAATCCCGCCATAGCAAGAGTAGTGATACCGGCACAAGAGACAATAACACTCCAGATAGTGCCGAAGATGACGACAATCCCCTCCAGCCAGATTTAGAGAAGGAGGATGAACAATTTAGCCCTCCAGAATAGGCAGCAGTTGGAGAAACGAAGGATGACAATTACATGCCTCTGTCCGAAGACGATGTAAGCCTCGACGACAAAGAATTTATCGTGCCTGAGGATCCCGTAGAGCAGGAGCGCTTCAAGCGCCGGCTTATAGCCACAGCAAATAGCCTGAAGAAAAAGCAACAACAGCTTCGAGCTGATCAAGATTTGCTAGCAGACAGATGGATCGAAGTCCTTGCGGCCGAGGAATACGAACTCGAACGCCCCTCCAAGATTACCCAAAGCGTAGGTTGCTACCCCGACTCGAGGAGGAACCATTGAAACCTACATCACCAGCATACGACGCGGCTGATCATCCACCTCGTGGCCGAGATAGAGAGGCATTTTAGCCTGAAGTTCAGCCTGCACCCTGCCGCCACTCAAACAAAAATACCAAGGCCCGGGGCAACATGCAGGACCTACGAGACGTATTGGAAAACAAGGCAAAACTTGCAAGATCAATCTACGGATCACGGGGGCGCGCACCAACGTGGGACGATGACCGTCACGCCAGATACACTAAAACTAAATCCGGCCGGGCCAAATACAGCAGACAAGACTCATATGAACTGCATCGTGATATAGCCCGGCACAGAGGCGCCGGACACCCCCTATGCTTCACTGATGAAGTAATGGATCACGAATTCCCAGAGGGTTTTAAACCCGTAAATATCGAATCATATGATGGTACAATAGATCCCGCGGTATGGATCGAGGATTTCCTCCTCCACATTCACATGGCTCGCGGTGATGATCTACATGCCATCAAGTACCTCCCGCTAAAACTCAAAGGACCAGCTCGGCATTGGCTGAATAGCTTGCCAGCAGACTCTGTTGGCAGTTGGGAGGATTTGGAAGATGCATTCCTTGACAACTTCCATGGCACTTATGTGCGACCACCGGATGATGATTACTTGAGCCATATAACTCAGCAGCCAGGGGAATCGGCCAGGCAATTCTGGACACGATTCCTAACTAAGAAAAACCAAATTGTTGACTGTCCAAATGCAGAGGCCTTAGCGGCATTTAAGCATAACATCCGTGACGAGTGGCTCGCCGGCTCCTCGGCCAGGAGAAGCCGAAGTCTATGGCAGCCCTCACGACACTCATGACCCGCTTTTGCGCGGGAGAGGATAGCTGGCTGGCTCGCAGCAACAACACATCAAGGAATCTTGGCACTTCAGATACCAAAGATACTAATGGCAGACCATGTCATAACAGACACAAGCGCCGCAACCACAACGACACCGCCGAAGATACGACAGTCAATGCCGGATTCAGTGGCTCTAAATCTGGTCAGCGGAAAAAGCCATTCAAAAAAAGTACTCCGGGCCCATCCAGTTTGTACCGCATACTCGATCGCTCGTGTCAAATTCACGGCACCCCTGACAAGCCAGCTAATCACACCAACAGAGAATGCTGGGTGTGATAGAGTTTACCTTGTTGTATAGATATTCATCATGTTTATTTTGTCGCATTAGTTTCGGTCATGCATTTAGTCTAAGCTGCGGCAGGTTGTGTACATCAAGTTGTGATCACGTACACGGTGCAAAGCTGGTTGATAGAGTGAGTTAGTTAGTTGAGTTAGCATCAGCTGATCAGTAGCATGCACGTCGTGTAGTTTGCATGGATATGGTTGTTAGCAACATGCGCGTACAGCTCCGTGGAGTCAGAGCGGCCGAGTCCGGCGGCAGATCAGCGTGGAGCTAGAAGCGGACGCATTCAGTTGAGACGTGCGTCAAGTGTGCCGTTGTGGGCAAGCTCATGTCTGTTGAAAACTTGGATCTGACTCAAGCCTGTACATGCAAGAATAATCGGATCAAGCAGCTGGCTTGGCCGTCGCGTGTGCATGCAACGTAGTGGGGTTAGTGGGTGCGTGTGTGAAGTGTAGTCTGGCTACTTAAACGCATGTATCCGGTTCATTTGTGTTGAGAAGAAACAGAGAAAAGGCACAAGTGTGTGCGGTGCCGCAAAACTCCCTGTGCGCTCTTCTTCTACCTCAAGCTCTTGTGTGTGTCCTTTCTTCTTTCTCCTCGGGCTGCGCCAACATTTGGTATTCAGAGCCATGGTGACTGAAGGTTCGCGCACTCCGTCGCTAGGTCGTCGCCGTGTCTCGGCCTCGCCGGTGGTGCGCCGAGGCCGGAGCCCGACGCGGCGTGGCTGCCGCGAGGTGGTGGTGCAGCAGGAGGTCGTCCACCAGGCCAGCAGCACCGTCGTCTACCCGCCGTTGACGGCGACGAACTACTTCGAGTGGTCGCTGATCATGAAGGTGAACATGGAGGCCCAACGCGTGTGGGACGCCATCGTGGGAGGCAGGACATTCAGCCAGGACAGGGCGGCGCTTGCGGCAATTCTGCGAGCCGTGCCGGAGGAGATGCACTCCACGCTTGCCGTGAAGGCGACGGCAAAGGAGGCATGGGATGCCATCAAGATCATGCGGGTCGGCGATGCCCGCGTCCGTGAGGCCAAGGCGCAGACTCTCCTCAAGGAGTTTGATGCCGTTCGCATGAGGAGTGGGGAGACCCTCGATGAGCTCGCCATGCGCATGAACGGGATCGCCAACAAGCTGCGCACGCTCGGCGAGAACCTCGACGAGGTGAAGGTCGTGAAGAAGCTTCTCCGCATCGTGCCGTCCAAGTATACCCAGGTAGCCATTGCCATTGAACAGCTTCTTGATCTTAAAACCATGTCCATGGAAGAGCTTGTGGGAAGGCTCAAAACGGCGGAGGACCGGAGCGACTTGGACGAGGGCGCCAGCAACTACGACCAGGGTGGTGGGAGTCGCCTGCTCCTCACGGAGGAGGAGTGGCTTGCTCGCCACCGCAGCGGCGCCGACAAGAAGAAGGGCAACTTCGACATACGCAAGGTGCGTTGCTACAACTGTCAAGAGTACGGGCATTACTCCAAGGACTGCACCGAGCCAAGGAAGCAGCGGGCGCTTCTTGCTGCCGCAACGGCCGACGACGAGCCGGGGCTGCTTTGAAGATCGACATGGAGGTGTTCGAATAAACGACAACAAGGTTAAGGGGGTGATTGATAGAGTTTACCTTGTTGTATAGATATTCATCATGTTTATTTTGTCGCATTAGTTTCGGTCATGCATTTAGTCTAAGCTGCGGCAGGTTGTGTACGTCAAGTTGTGATCACGTACACGGTGCAAAGCTGGTTGATAGAGTGAGTTAGTTAGTTGAGTTAGCATCAGCTGATCAGTAGCATGCACGTCGTGTAGTTTGCATGGATATGGTTGTTAGCAACATGCGCGTACAGCTCCGTGGAGTCAGAGCGGCCGAGTCCGGCGGCAGATCAGCGTGGAGCTAGAAGCGGACGCATTCAGTTGAGACGTGCGTCAAGTGTGCCGTTGTGGGCAAGCTCATGTCTGTTGAAAACTTGGATCTGACTCAAGCCTGTACATGCAAGAATAATCGGATCAAGCAGCTGGCTTGGCCGTCGCGTGTGCATGCAACGTAGTGGGGTTAGTGGGTGCGTGTGTGAAGTGTAGTCTGGCTACTTAAACGCATGTATCCGGTTCATTTGTGTTGAGAAGAAACAGAGAAAAGGCACAAGTGTGTGCGGTGCCGCAAAACTCCCTGTGCGCTCTTCTTCTACCTCAAGCTCTTGTGTGTGTCCTTTCTTCTTCCTCCTCGGGCTGCGCCAACAGGGTGTTCAAGCAGGCCATCAAACTGAACGCCGAAAACACAGACAAGGGGCTGCATAGCAACGACGAGGAGGAGCCCCGGCCGCCGAACACGGGAGGAAAGAAGAGGTTCCCACCACGAGTGAAAATGGTCAACATGATATACGCACTAAGGGACGTCTATGCGATGGAGCCAGTCGCCCCAATGTTCAACCCATGGTCCTCTTGTCCGATCACCTTCGATCGCATGGACCACCCCACTAATATCCGACATGGCGGATCTGCCGCATTGGTCCTTGGCCTCATCGTCGACGGATTTCACCTCACTTGAGTCTTTATGGACGGCGGCAGCAGGCTGAACCTGCTCTATCAGGATACAGTGTGCAAAATGGGTATAGACCCCTCGAGGATCAAACACACAAAAACCACCTTTAAAGGTGTCATCCCAGGTGTAGAAGCCCTTTGCACGGGCTCAATCACACTGGAAGTGGTCTACGAATCTCCGGACAACTTCCGAAGCGAGGAGTTAATCTTCGATATCGTCCTGTTCTGCAGTGGCTATCACGCACTGCTCGGGCAAACCGCATTTGCAAGATTTAATGCGGTACCGCACTATGCATACCTCAAGCTCAAGATGCCAGGACCTAGGGGGTCATAACAATCAATGGAAACACAGAACGCTCGCTCCGCACAAAGGAGCACACTGCGGCCCTCGCAGCAGAAGCACAAAGCAGCCTTTTAAGGCAAACCGCCAATTTGGCGATAAAGCCCCCGGACACCGTCAAGCGAGTCCGCAGTAACCTGCAATAGGATCTCCTGGAACGTTCAGAGCTCGCCTAGCTATTCGGCCCCCGTCCTAGACCTAGTCAAGCAACGAAATCTGTGCCGCCGTACATAATTACGCACTGAAACTACCATGGGCATAGGCGGGGGGCACGACCAGGGCACGTCCCACAATGCGGCTCAACCGCCCTAGGGGTTGTATACCTTTATCATTTTCTCTCTTTTAGGACCTTACTCTCTGGAAGCCCTTTCCGGCAGTATGATTGCTGAACACATTACGGGAAGGAACAACCAAGGAGGCAAGAAGCTAAGACGTACAAGGGAATCCCCAAGTGGTCTCTGATAACAATCGAAGTACCCATTTTTAATACCCATACGCAGCTTACCCTTGGATAGGATATGTCAAATATTCCTATTTTTTCTGCTTATCGCACTACTTGTATCAGTACGCTTCGACGTATTATTTAAATAATAATGCATAGCATTAGTCTATTAATTGCATTACCCTTCTTTTTCTTGTCTGTTTCTTTAGGACAACTTGCACCCATACATTCTGGTACGACCAGTATGCCAGGGGCCTTAGTGTACCCCATAATAAGGCGTGAGAAGACCGAACACTTTCGACAGTGCGGCACCCCGAACTTGTAGCATTATATGCATCAACTCCGAATCATGTCTTGGGTCAATAGTTGGGTTTGCCTGGCTCCCATGTTTTGGTACCTTACGTTCCGCAATATCGGCTAAGGTAGCGCTGGGAGAACTACTGCGATTGTGTCCCGGTTCTTCCGGACGAGCACCTCAGTAGAGAAAGCCAAAAATTGACTATCATGATAAGGCGAGAGTTGGTCGCTGTGTTGGGGAACGTAGTAATTTCAAAAATTTCCTACGCACACGCAAGATCATGGTGATGCATAGCAACGAGAGGGGAGAGTGTTGTCTACGTACCCTCGTAGACCGTAAGAGGAAGCGTTATATCAAAGCGGTTGACGTAGACGTACGTCTTCATGATCCGACCGATCCAAGCTCCGAAAGCACGGCACCTCCGAGTTCTGCACACGTTCGGCTTGGTGACGTCCTCGCCTTCTCGATCCAGCAAGAGGGGCGAAGTAGTAGATGAGTTCCGGTAGCACGACGGTGTGGTGACGGTGTTGGTGAAGAACAACCTTCGCAGGGCTTTGCCTAAGCACTACGAAACTATGACGGAGGATAAACTAGAGGAGACGGGGTTGCCAGCACACGGCTTGGTGTTTCTTGATGTGTCTTGGGTGCTAGCCCTACCCCTCTATTTATATGTTGAGCCTTGGGGTCGAAACTTGGAGTAAAAGCCTCCACAAAGTCGGTTTCACCCAAAAGGCAAGAGTCCTTCTCGGACTCCAGGGCCAGATGCCAGGGTTCCCGGCGTCTGGGCCCAGACGACAGGAACCCTGGCGTCTGGCCTCTGGACTCCGCAAAACTTCCGTTTGCACTTTCCAAAAACCTCGTGGGCTTTCCCCTTTGGCCCAGATAAAGTGTTCTTGTGCCCAAACATTTTGGGAAACATTCGGAACCCCTTCCGATGGATTCCAGAACCTTTCTAGAGATCAAACACTACTATCCACATATCAATCTTTACTTCCGGACCATTCCGGAGTTCCTCGTCATATCCGTGATCTCATCCAAAACTCCGAACAACATTCGGTCACCAACATACATAACTCATAGTACTATATCGTCAACGAACCTTAAGCGTGCGGACCCTACGGGTTCGAGAACTATGTAGACATGACCTAGAACCATTTTCGGTCAATAACCAATAGCGGAACCTGGATGCTCATATTGGCTCCCACATATTCTACGAAGATCTTTTATCGGTCAGACCGCATAACAACATACGTTGTTCCCTTTGTCATCGGTATGTTACTTGCCCGAGACTCGATCGTCGGTATCCAATACCTAGTTCAATCTCGTTACCGACAAGTCTCTTTACTCGTTCCGTAATACATCATCTCGCAACTAACTCATTAGTTGCAATGCTTGCAAGGCTTAAGTGATGTGCATTACCGAGAGGGCCCAGAGATACCTCTCCGACAATCGGAGTGACAAATCCTAATCTCGAAATACGCCAACCCAACATCTACCTTTGGAGACACATGTAGAGCTCCTTTATAATCACCCAGTTACGTTGTGACGTTTGGTAGCACACAAATTGTTCCTCCGGCAAACGGGAGTTGCATAATCTCATAGTCATAGGAACATGTATAAGTCATGAAGAAAGCAATAGCAACATACTAAACGATCGGGTGTTAAGCTAGTGGAATGGGTCATGTCAATCAGATCATTCAACTAATGATGTGACCTCATTAATCAAATAACAACTCTTTGTTCATGGTTAGGAAACATAACCATCTTTGATTAACGAGCTAGTCAAGTAGAGGCATACTAGTGACACTCTGTTTGTCTATGTATTCACACATGTATTATGTTTCCGGTTAATACAATTCTAGCATGAATAATAAACATTTATCATGAAATAAGGAAATAAATAATAACTTTATTATTGCCTCTAGGGCATATTTCCTTCAGTCTCCCACTTGCACTAGAGTCAATAATCTAGATCACATCGTCATGTGATTTAACATCAATAGTTCACATCATCATGTGATTAACACCCATAGTTCATATCATCATGTGACCAACACTCAAAGGGTTTACTAGAGTCAGTAATCTAGTTCACATCTCTATGTGATTAACACCCAAAGAGTACTAAGGTGTGATCATGTTTTGCTTGTGAGAGAAGCTTAGTCAACGGGTCTGCCAAAATTCAGATCCATATGTATTTTGCAAATTTCTATGTCTACAATGCTCTGTACGGAGCTACTTTAGCTAATTGCTCCCACTTTCAATATGTATCTAGATTGAGACTTAGAGTCATCTAGATTAGTGTTAAAACTTGTATCGACGTAACCTTTTACGACGAACCTTTTTGTCACGTCCATAATCGAGAAACATATCCTTATTTCACTAAGGATAATTTTGACCGATGTCCAGTGATCTACTTCCTAGATCACTATTGTACTCCCTCGCTTAAACACAGTGTAGGGTATACAATAGATCTGGTACATAGCATGGCATACTTTATAGAATCTATGGCTGAGGCATAGGGAATGACTTTCATTCTTTCTATTATCTGTCGTGGTCGGGCTTTGAGTCTTACTCAATTTCACACCTTGTAACACAGGCAAGAACTCTTCCTTTGACTATTCCATTTTGAACTACTTCAAAAACTTGTCAAGGTATGTACTCATTGAAAACTTATCAAGCGTCTTGATCTATCTCTATAGATCTTGATGCTTAATATGTAAGCAGCTTCACCGAGGTCCTTCTTTGAAAAAATCCTTTCAAACACTCCTTTATGCTTTGCAGAATAATTCTACATTATTTCTGATCAACAATATATCATACATATACTCATCAGAAATGTTGTAGTGCTCCCACTCACTTTCTTGTAAATACAGGCTTTACCGCAAGTCTGTATAAAACTATATGCTTTGATCATCTTATCAAAGCGTATATTCCAACTCCGAGATGCTTGCACCAGTCCATAGACGGATCACTGGAGCTTGCGTATTTTGTTAACACCTTTAGGATTGACAAAACCTTCTGGTTGCATCGTATACAACTCTTCTTTAACAAATCCATTGAGGAATGCAGTTTTGTTTATCCATTTGCCATATTTCATAAAATGCGGCAATTGCTAACATGATTCGGACAGACTTAAGCATAGATACGAGTGAGAAACTCTCATCGTAGTCAACACCTTGAACTTGTTGAAAACCTTTTGCGACAAATCTAGCTTTGTAGATAGTAACACTACTATCAGTGTCCGTCTTCGTCTTGAAGATCCATTTATTTTCTATGGCTTGCCAATCATCGGGCAAATCCATCAAAGTCCATACTTTGTTCTCATACATGGATCATATCTCAGATTTCATGGCCTCAAACCATTTCGCGGAATCTGGGCTCATCATCACTTCCTCATAGTTCGTAGGTTCATCATGGTCAAGTAACATGACCTCCAGAATAGGATTACTGTACCACTCTGGTGCGGATCTCACTCTGGTTGATCTACGAGGTTCTGTAGTAACTTGATCTGAAGTTGCATGATCATCATCATTAACTTCCTCACCAATTGGTTTAGACATCACAGAAACTGGTTCCTATGATGTGCTATTTCCCAGTAAGGGAGAAGGTACAATTACCTTATCAAGTTTTCTACTTTCCTCCCACTCACTTCTTTCGAGAGAAACTCCTTCTCTAGAAAGGATCCATTCTTAGCAACAAATATCTTGCCTTCGGATCTGTGATAGAAGGTGTGCCCAACAGTCTCCTTTGGGTATCCTATGAAGACACATTTCTTCGATTGGGTTCGAGCTTATCAGGTTGAAGCTTTTTTCACATAAGCATCGCAGCCCCAAACTTTAAGAAACGACAACTTTGGTTTCTTGCTAAACCACAGTTCATATAGTGTCGTCTCAACGGATTTAGATGGTGCCCTATTTAACGTGAATGCAGCTGTCTCTAATGCATAACCCCAAAACAATAGTGGTAAACTGGTAAGAAACATCATAGATTGCACTATATCCAATAAAGTACGGTTATGACGTTCGGACACACCATTATGCTGTGGTGTTCCAGGTGGCATGAGTAGTGAAACTATTTCACATTGTTTCAACTGAAGACCAAACTCGTAACTCAAATACTCTTCTCCACGATCAGATCGTAGAAACTTTATTTTCTTGTTACAATGATTTTCCACTTCACTCTGAAATTATATGAACTTTTCAAATGTTTCAGACTTCTATTTCATTAAGTAGATATACCCATATCTGCTCAAATCATCTGTGAAGGTCAGAAAATAATGATACTTGCCGTGAGCCTTAACACTCATCGGACCGCATACATCAGTATGTATTATTTCCAATAAGTCAGTTGCTCGCTCCATTGTTCCGGAGAACGGAGTCTTAGTCATCTTGCCCATGAGGCATGGTTCACAAGCATCAAGTGATTCATAATCAAGTGATTCCAAAATCCCATTAGCATGGAGTTTTCTTCATGCGCTTTACACCAATATGACCTAAACGGCAGTGCCACAAACAAGTTGCACTATCATTACTAACTTTGCATCTTTCGGCTTCAATATTATGAATACGTGTATCTTTACGATCGAGCTCCAACAAACCATTTTCGTTGGTGTGTATGACCATAGAAAGTTTTATTCATGTAAACAGAACAACAATTGTTCTCTAACTTAAATGAATAACCGTATTGCAATTAACATGATCAAATCATAATCATGCTCAACGCAAACACCAAATAACACTTATTTAGTTTCAACACTAATCCCGAAAGTATAGGGAGTGTGCGATGATGATCATATCAATCTTGGAACCATTTCCAACACACATCGTCACCTTGCCCTTTAACTAGTCTTTGTTCATTCTGCAACTCCCGTTTCGAGTTACTAATCTTAGCAACTGAACTACTACCAAATACTGAGGGGTTGCTATGAACACTAGTAAAGTACACATCAATAACATGTATATCAAATATACTTATGTTCACTTTGCCATCCTTCCTATCCGCCAATCACTTGGGGCAGTTCCGCTTCCAGTGACCAGTCTGTTGCAGTAGAAGCACTCAGTTTCAGGCTTAGGTCCAGACTTGGGTTTCTTCTCCTGAGCAGCAACTTGCTTGATGTTCTTCTTGAAGTTCCCCTTCTTTTTACCTTTGCCCTTTTCTTGAAACTAGTGATCTTGTCAACCATCAACACTTGATGTTTTTCTTTGATTTCTACCTTCGCCGATTTTAGCACCGCGAAGAGCTTGGGAATATTTTCCGTTATCCCTTGCATATTATAGTTCATCACGAAGTTCTACTAACTTGGTGATGGTGACTAGAGAATTATGTCAATCTCTATCTTATCTGGAAGATTAACTCCCACTTGATTCAAGCGATTGTAGTACCCAGACAATCTGAGCACATGCTCACTAGTTGAGCGATTCTCCTCCATCTTTTAGCTATAGAACTTCTTGGAGACTTCATATCTCTCAACTCGGGTATTTGCTGAAATATTAACTTCAACTCCTGGAACATCTCATATGGTCCATGACGTTCAAAACGTCTTTGAAGTCCCGATTCTAAGCTGTTAAGCATGGTGCACTAAACTATCAAGTAGTCATCATATTGGGCTAGCCAAACGTTCATAACGTCTGCATCTGCTCCTGCAATAGGTCCGTCACCTAGCGGTGCATCAAGGACATAATTCTTCTGTGCAGCAATGAGGATTAACCTCAGATCACGGATCCAATCCGCATCATTGTTACTAACATTTTTCAACACAATTTTCTCTAGGAACATATCAAAATAAACATATGAAAGCAACAACGCGACCTATTGATCTACAACATAGATATGCTAATACTACCAGGACTAAGTTCATGATAAATTAAAGTTCAATTAATCATATTACTTAAGAACTCCCACTTAGAAAGACATCCCTCTAATCTTCTAAGTGATCACGTGATCCAAATCAACTAAACCATAACCGATCATCACGTGAAATGGATTAGTCTTCAATGGTGAACATCATTATGTTGATCATATCTACTATATGATTCACGCTCGACCTTTCGGTCTCCGTGTTCCGAGGCCATATCTGCATATGCTAGGCTCGTCAAGTATAACCCGAGTATTCTGCGTGTGCAAAACTGGCTTGCACCCGTTGTAGATGGACGTAGAGCTTATCACACCCGATCATCACGTGGTGTCTGGGCACGACGAACTTTGGCAACGGTGCATACTCAGGGAGAACACTTCTTGATAATTTAGTGAGAGATCATCTTATAATGCTACCGTCAATCAAAGCAAGATAAGATGCATAAAAAGATAAACATCACATGCAATCAATATAAGTGATATGATATGGCCATCATCATCTTCGTGCTTGTGATCTCCATCTCCGAAGCACCGTCATGATCACCATCGTCACCGGCGCGACACCTTGATCTCCATCGTAGCATCGTTGTCGTCTCGCCAATCTTATGCTTCTACGACTATCGCTACCGCTTAGTGATAAAGTAAAGCATTACAGGGCGATTGCATTGCATACAATAAAGCGACAACCATACGGCTCCTGCCGGTTGCCGATAACTCGGTTACAAAACATGATCATCTCATACAATAAAATTAAGCATCATGTCTTGACCATATCACATCACAACATGCCCTGCAAAAACAAGTTAGATGTCCTCTACTTTGTTTGTTGCAAGTTTTACGTGGTTACTACGGGCTTAAGCAAGAACCAATCTCACCTACGCATCAAAACCACAACAATGGTTTGTCAAGTTGATGCCGTTTTAACCTTCGCAAGGACCGGGCGTAGCCACACTCGGTTCAACTAAAGTTGGAGAAACAGACACCCGCCAGCCACCTGTGTGCAAAGCACGGCGGTAGAACCAGTCTCGCGTAAGCGTACGCGTAATGTCGGTCTGGGCCGCTTCATCCAACAATACCGCCGAACCAAAGTATGACATGCTGGTAGGCAGTATGACTTATATCGCCCACAACTCACTTGTGTTCTACTCGTGCATATAACATCAAACCATAAAAACCTAGGCTCTGATACCATTGTTGGGGAACGTAGTAATTTCAAAATTTTCCTATGCACACGCAAGATCATGGTGATGCATAGCAACGAGAGGGGAGAGTGTTGTCTACGTACCCTCGTAGACCGTAAGCGGAAGCGTTATATCAACGCAGTTGATGTAGTCGTACATCTTCACGATCCGAACGATCCAAGCACCGTAAGCACGGCACCTCCGAGTTCTGCACATGTTCGGCTCGGTGACATCCTCGCCTTCTCGATCCAGCCAGAGGGGCGAAGTAGTAGATGAGTTCCGGTAGCACGACGGCGTGGTGACGGTGTTGGTGAAGAACAATCTTCGCAGGGCTTCGCCTAAGCACTACGAAACTATGACGGAGGATAAACTAGAGGAGACGGGGTTGCCGGCACACGGCTTGGTGTTTCTTGATGTGTCTTGGGTGCTAGCCCTACCCCTCTATTTATATGTTGAGCCTTGGGGTTGAAACTTGGAGTAAAAGCCTCCACAAAGTCGGTTTCACCCGAAAGGCAAGAGTCCTTCTCGGACTCCAGGGCCAGACGCCAGGGTTCCCGGCGTCTGGGCCCAAACGCCAGGGACCCTGGCGTCTGGCCTCTGGACTCCGCAAAACTTCCTTTTGCACTTTCCAAAAACCTCGTGGGCTTTCCCCTTTGGCCCAGATAAAGTGTTCTCGTGCCCAAACATTTCGGGAAACATTCAGAACCCCTTCCGATGGATTCCAGAACCTTTCTGGAGATCAAACACTACTATCCACATATCAATCTTTACTTCCGGACCATTCCGGAGTTCCTCGTCATATCTGTGATCTCATCCAAAACTCCGAACAACATTCGGTCACCAACATACATAACTCATAGTACTATATCGTCAACGAACGTTAAGCGTGCGGACCCTACGGGTTCGAGGACTATGTAGACATGACCTAGAACCATTTTCGGTCAATAACCAATAGCGGAACCTGGATGCTCATATTGGCTCCCACATATTCTATGAAGATCTTTTATCGGTCAGACCGCATAACAACATACGTTGTTCCCTTTGTCATCGGTATGTTACTTGCCCAAGATTCGATCGTCGGTATCCAATACCTAGTTCAATCTCGTTACCGGCAAGTCTCTTTACTCGTTCCGTAATACATCATCTCGCAACTAACTCATTAGTTGCAATGCTTGCAAGGCTTAAGTGATGTGCATTACCGAGAGGGCCCAGAGATACCTCTCCGACAATCGGAGTGACAAATCCTAATCTCGAAATACGCCAACCCAACATCTACCTTTGGAGACACCTGTAGAGCTCCTTTATAATCACCAAGTTACGTTGTGATGTTTGGTAGCACACAAAGTGCTCCTCCGGCAAACGGGAGTTGCATAATCTCATAGTCATAGGAACATGTATAAGTCATGAAGAAAGCAATAGCAACATACTAAACGATCGGGTGCTAAGCTAATGGAATGGGTAATGTCAATCAGATCATTCAACTAATGATGTGACCTCGTTAATCAAATAACAACTCTTTGTTCATGGTTAGGAAACATAACCATCTTTGATTAACGAGCTAGTCAAGTAGAGGTATACTAGTGACACTCTGTTTGTCTATGTATTCACACATGTATTATGTTTCCGGTTAATACAATTCTAGCATGAATAATAAACATTTATCATGAAATAAGGAAATAAATAATAACTTTATTATTGCCTCTAGGGCATATTTCCTTCACGCTGTTCGAGAGGTCTCAAGTCCTTAAAGACTTTCTCTGCTTCGGGCGAGGAGTCGGCCTTGCCCGACTTAGGCGTATATAGTGCCCCAAATTCGGCCTTTCGAATACTAGGGGCTTCGCCAAAATTTAAAATTGTAGACTTCTATGGCTAAGTGAGAGTGATAAAGCCTTATAGTCCGATTGCCTTGTTCGATGTGCTGAACACCTCCCTCGAAGGACCCAAAATTGGGATAAAGAGTCCTCAGGTTTATCCCGAACACCTCAGTACTAGTTACATGGGGGGCAGAAGCCGACGACTGGCCAACTCTCAGATGTTATAAACGGCTGCACAGAAGGTAATATTTTAAATTCAAGAGCATTGCATAGCGCAAATGAACTCGTTTCACATTACAGGATCACATAATGTCGGTGTACTAAAGTAGGGGTACCTTAGTACCCCGAACTTGTGCACGGGCAGTCATAGCACCCCGCGGCAAGGCCTGCCAGGCGATTGCCAAGACCCTCAATGGTCCCCTCTTGGGCCATTCAAGAACAAAGTATTTGAGCCAAGGCCCCGGCAAGAGGAGCTTGCCGGGAAGGCCACCCGAAGAGAGCAAGGCCCTGGCAAGAGGAGTTTGCCGGGACTGCCGCTCGAAGCACAAGACCCCGGCAAGAGGAGCTTGCCGGGAAGGCCATCCACGGCACGACAAGGACCCTGCCACGGCGCGCCCCACGCCCCGGCAAGGCCCGGTGAGCAACAAGCTCCCGGGTGCGACAAGACATCCACCACGGCAAGGCGCTTGCCGCGGCAAGTTACCACCTCGTGCCTGCGCTCCAGCTCACCCACCAACGTGTCGCTCTGGGGGGCATCCCAGGCGCACGTGGCGGGAGGCTGAGCAGCGAGGGGCATGCGGTGGCGAAGCGAAGCTGACAGAATATCCATCGTGGCAAACGGTGGCGCTCCTGACGGTCCACTCTCCTGCTCCGTCTGGGCGACGCGGATGGGGATTTAATGCCCTTGTCCCCCGCCGTCAGAGTTAGGTATGATAGCACTGTACAGCCACTGTGCAGGCAGCTGTACCGACTACAGCATTCTACCATTTTTGCCCTCACCTACGCTGCCACCTGTGGGTAACCCCTTGAGCATATAAAAGGAGGCCCCATGCGCACGTAGAGGGAAGAGACCAATCTTTACGCTCGACCTCGCCGGCGGCCCGCGTGTACTGTAGCACCGCGCGCTCCCGAGGAAGGACACAATACAATCCACCAAGCAGCAGTAGGGTTTTACGCATCCTTGCGGCCCGAAGCTGGGTAAAATCCCCCTGTGTGCACCGCCTCGATCTGCTCTTTGTGCAACCTCCGCCCCCTGCCGAACCAGTAAGGGGCTCGGTCCCCATAGGTGTTCGAGGAAGCCGATTCCTCCTGACATCTTTGGCGCGCCAGGTAGGGGGCATCGAAGTTGTGCGAACCTGATCCGGCTTCTACACCAGCTAGATCTCCTTCATCCTCAGCGACATGCCACCGAAGAAGAAGGCTCCAGAGGTGGCCGGTCCGTCCGCGTCGAACCCGCCGCCCTTGGAGCAAACGGGTGGCGGGGACGGCACCGGCGGCGGAACGGGCGTCGTCGAGCCAGCTCACGGTGCCACGGCGTCCGAACATGCACCGCGCCCCTCTCAGGAAGCACGGGACCAGCAGCCTCTTGGCGCCCACGGTACCATACGCTCGCTAGACCCAAATCGAGCCGGCGGATCCCAGGGCGCTCAAGGCCAGCACTCGCACCAACGCGCTGGCGCGAGCGTGGCGTGGCTGCCTGGCTCGGCTGTTGCTCCTTCTAACGTAGTTAGAAGTTCGAGCACATCCCGCTCCACGCGCCGTTCTCCGCCACTGCCCGCCACTCCAGCAGAAGCTCTGGCGCGAGCCCAACTGCTCCTAGACTACCCTCCAACGGCGGACAAGCTCGACGACTGGAGGGCCATGATACAGAGCCTCATCGGTTTCGCTAACGGCGACACCCCGCGGCAGCACAGCGCGTCGCAGCCGCGGCGGGACGGCCAGGCGAGGACAAATGGCGCCAGAACCGGCGGGGGTGCGACCACCGTCCACTCCCCGCCCCGGAGGCCAAGATCGCCGACTCGCCAGAATCACCATGACAACGACTCCACCGCGTCGTCAAATCCGCGAACTCGTCGCGATCAACGCCAAGTTCTTCACGAGCGAGAGCAAGAGGACGCTCGTACTCGCATCGAGCGTCGGAGAGAAGCTTGTACTCGTCACAATCAGACCACCGCGCTGGGCCCTCTATCGACATGCATGCACCAGGGGAACCAGGCGACCTGCCGTACGCGGTGGGCTACCCTGCGTTCACCCGTGAGCTGCGGCAAGTCCAATGGCCAAGCACAAAGAATTTCAAGCCAGACGTGCCAGAGAAGTACGACGGCAAGTCGCATCCGTCGGAGTTCCTCAGCATCTACACCATTGCGGTGCAGGCTGCCGGGGGGGGAGACGACAAGATCCTTGCCAACTACTTCCCGCTGGTGCTCAAGTCCAACATCAGATCCTGGCTCATGCACTTGCCGGACAACTCCATAACCTCCTGGACAGACTTGTGCCATCAGTTTGTTGGCGCCTTCACGCGCGGCCACAAACCCCATGGCCAAGCGAGCGACCTTCACCTGCTCGTCCAGAAGGAGGGAGAACCTCTGCGCAAGTTCATCCAGAGATTCAGCCGTGTACACTACAACATCCCAGACGTCCACCCCGCTGCGGTCATCAGCGCGTTCCATCAGAACGTGCGTAACCGCAGGATGCGAGAGGAGATGGCGATGTGCAAGATCAAGGACGTCAGCGAGCTATACGCCCTGGCCGACAAGTGTGCCCATGCTGAGGAAGGGAGGAAACTCCCCGGAGAGAGCGCTGGAGCGGGAGGATCTGACAGTGAGGATACCGCCCCGGCGAAGAAGGGCCGGCGGCGGAGCAACAGGAAGAAGAAGAGCCAAGAGGTACTGGTTGTTGAGCAGTCCAGCGATGAAGGCGCCGCCAAGAAGGCCTAGGCTGGCAGCTATGGCAAGGAGATTGCCGGATGCGTCCACTGCCATGCCGTGGCTGCCGCCGACAAACGGGACGGCACCAGCAAACAATACTGCAAGATCCACCGCAGCAAGGGCCATGACCTCCAGAGCTGCAAGCAGGTCGAGCGGCTCATCGAGCTGCAAAAGGCCGAGTACGAGCGGCACGACAAGGAGAGAGCCCGAGGAGGTGGCGGAGGATCAGGCACGAAGCACCCCGGCCAGGGAGGACGCCGCGACAAGGACAAGCAGCGGCAAGCGGAGCAACCTCCCCGCGGCCGCGACAAGAACGAAGACGACGACGAAGACGAAGACATGGATGACGTCGAGACCAGTGAGCAGGAGTTTCAGAAAGCCACAGAGGTCTTGTGCGTAGACGGCGGCGCCACCCTACATACTTCTCACTGCCAGCTCAAGCAGTGGGCGCGGGAAGTCAATGCAGCGGAGCCACCCGTCGAGTCGCGCAAGCCTCTGAAATGGTCCAGCACGCCTATCATCTTTGATATTGAGGACCACCCTGATCGCACTACTGCGATCGGGTGCTTGCCGATGTTGGTTTCCCCAACAATCCGCAACCTCAAGGTCACCAAGATGCTGGTTGACGGCGGGGCCGGCTTGAACCTGATCTCCTCCGCTATGCTCCGAAAACTCCAAGTCCCCGACAGCGAGCTCGAAGAAACCGGCATGTTCCAAGGAATCAACCCGGGAAGGAGCAAACCGAAGGGGAAGATAACGTTGCCAGTAACATTTGGTAGCGAGCTGAACTTCAGGACATAGAGGATCACCTTTGACGTCGCCGATTTTCCATTGCCATACAATGGAATTCTCGGCCGTCCAGCACTCGCCATGTTCATGGCGGCCTCTCACTACGCCTACAACATGCTCAAGATGCCAGGCCTGATAAGCGTCATCTCTGTCCCCGGCGACAAGAAGGATGCCCTTATCTGTGCCGACAAGATCTACCGGGAAGCAGCAGCCGCAGCAGATCACAAGGCGCTTGCCGCTGAAGCTCCCGGAGGAAAGAAGAAGACCAAGCCCGGCAAGTGCTCTGGCGCCCACTCCGGCAAGCGCACCTCTCCGGAGTGCTGCGCTACCGTCGAGGACGCGCCATCGAGCTCCACCGGCAAGAATAAGAAGACAATGGCGGCTCCGCCAATGACCAAGAAGGTGCCCGCCAAGGAGGACGGCACTGGTGGTACCTTCACCATCAGTGCCATGCTCGACCCCAAATAGGAAAGCGCGCTCGTTACTTTCCTGCGGGCGAATGTCGATGTGTTTGCCTGGCAGCCATCTGACATCCCCAACGTTCCCAGGAAAGTGATTGAGCACCACCTCGCCGTCTGTCCTCACGCACGGCCCATCAACCAGACAGAGCAAGAAGAGGAAGTTGGTCTCCGGCGACTATCTTCCGGCAGAGCTCCCCGGAGCCGCCGCCAAGAAGGTCCCCAGGATCGACGCAAAGAGCGCTGAGGAACCGTCTGCTCCGGAAAACCTCAGGGTTTACTCCGTAGAAGCAGGCGCTCCCGACAAGCTTTGTTCCGGCAAGCTTGCCGGGGAACGTCAAGCTCCGGCCGAGCCCCAGATCCTCGCCGTAGAAGCAGACGTTCCCGCAGCGGCAGAAGTGCCTTCAGTCCTTGTTGTCGAGCCGCAGGCTCCAGCATGGGCGCGGCAGATTGTCCATTTCCTCCAGTACGGAGAACTTCCCAAGAACAAGAAGAAGCGGAAAGAGTAGCCCGGCGCTCGAGTATGTACCAGTTCATCGACAACACACTATACAGAAGAGGGCGCAACGGTGTGAAATTGAAGTGTATTCCCCGGGAAGATGGACAACAGCTGTTGGCAGAGATACATGGAGGCATATGTGGTCACCACATTGGCGCAAGAGCGCTTGCCGGCAAGGCTTCTTCTGGCCGACAGCCCTCCAGGATGCAACTGCACAAGTAACCAAGTGTGAAGCGTGCCAGTTCCATTCCAAGGAGATACACCAGCCAGCTCAAGCTCTCCAGACGATCCCTTTATCCTGGCCATTTTCGGTCTGGGGGCTCGATATCCTCGGCCCTTTCCCCCGAGCTGTCAGGGGCTTTGAGTACTTGTACGTCGCAATCGACAAGTTCACAAAGTGGCCGGAAGTGGAACCAGTGAGGAAGGTGACAGCACAGTTAGCCATCAAGTTCTTCAGGTCGATTGTCTGCCGCTTCGGGATCCCCAACAGGATCATCACCGACAACGGTACGCAATTCACGAGCCGCGCCTTCATGCAATACGTCCAAGATCTCGGAGCCAAGGTCTGCTTCGCTTCTGTTGCTCATCCCAGGAGCAACGGTCAAGCTGAAAGGGCCAACGCCGAAGTACTGCGCGGGCTCAAGACCAGAACTTTCGACAGGCTTCACAAGTGCAGAAGAAACTGCATCGAGGAGCTGCCGGTGGCTCTTTGGTCGATCAGAACGACGCCAAATCGAGCCACTGGCCAGACACCATTCGCTCTAGTCTATGGAGCAGAAGCAGTTACCCCCACGGAACTCGTATACGGGTCACCTCGAGTGCTCGCTTATGATGAGCTTGAGCAAGAGCGGTTGCGTGAAGATGACGCGCTGCTCCTTGAGGAAGATCGTCTTCAGGCTGCTGTGCGAGCCTCTCGCTACCAGCAAGCTTTGCGCCGCTATCATAGCCGCAAAGTTAAAGCCAGAAGCTTCGAGGAAGGCGACCTTGTTCTTCGGCGCGCCCCGTCCGCCAAGAATCATAACAAGTTGACGCCAATGTGGGAAGGCCCTTACCGGGTGAGACGAGTCATGAGGCCTGGCGCTATCCGCCTCGAGACCGAAGATGGCACTCAGGTGAGCAACTCCTGGAATATTGAGCATCTTCGTAAGTTTTACCCATAAGGCGCGGTTGTCGGGGCCCGCCCGGCAACCAACCTTTTGTACAAGTCTTGCCGCAGTTGCATGTAATCCTTTGTACAAAGCCAGGCGCAGACCCTGAGCAGCAGAAATGAAGCGCTGGCGCCCTAAGTTTTAGCATGCATGCTGAGTCGAGTCTCATCCTTGGTTAGGGTTGATAGTGCCTAACAGATGCTAACCCCTAGCTTAGAGGTCGAGTCTGCGTCCTTTTTCCTGTTCTTTCGATCCCTTTGGTTCGCAGGGGTTTGTACATCCTGGCCAGACCACTTAAAGGCGAAGAAAAGAAGAAGGGCGGGCCAGCATCTGGTCCCCGGCAAGCCAATATTACCGGGGGCTGCAAATACGAAGATTCGTCCACGGCAAGCCAAAGCTGCCGGGGCCTGCAACCCCAGATAAGTTTTCGCATCCCTTGTCATGCATTCTCTCTTGAACTTTGGAATACAAAAACCCTTTTCCCCCCTAAAAGCTGCCGTGCTCCCTCGACGACAGGCCCTAGAGCGCGTTCCTGGGGCCCGTCTTGGTAGTAGTCGCGGCGGCAAAGGGGCGAAGCGGGGGGCCGGATCCCGCCTTCTCCCCGCCTCCGCCAAAGGCGTGAGGAGGGCCGAGCGTCGCGGGAAGACGGCAGGGCCTGTTGCCGGGCGAAGAAATGTCTATCCTAATGATACAAAGGGTATGCTCCTTGGCGTGGGTTCCACCCATGGGACAAATGGCCTGGCAAACTCCCCCTTTTCATCAAAAACATTCCGCTCAGGTACAGTTTAGAGAGAATGAAAAACATGAAAAGATGGGATTACAAGCTTTAAATGCAACTAAGGCCCGAAGGCTTACAGATTGAAAAAAGATGAGGTGCCCGTAATCCCTTTCTTGTCTCTCTCCTCAGGAGGTAGGACAAGGAGGCGAAAAGGGAAAAAGGGGCGCCTAGGCGAGCTACGGGTGGCAGAAGACACCAAGCGAACGCCCCGGGGGCTCCGGAGGCTAGATGGTGGCGGTGGCGCCGGAGATGGAGCTCGAAGATGAGGCAGAGGGACGTCAACACGCTGTCGGGGGCACCTAGCCGCCATCTGCGCACCCTCGTACTACGATTTGGCGGCCTTGCCGCCAGTCCTCCTCCTCTTCCGCAGCCTCGCCACTCCAGCCGCCCGGGAAGACGGCCCCGAGAATCTCAAGGAGCCGGCGACCCGGATGATGGGGTCGCCGGTGCCACACGGAGCTGCGACCGACGCCTAGTCGGACCCTTCATCCCGACGACCGCCGCCCTCGTCGTCGCTGTCACTCCCCTCCTCATCGCTCTCGCCCGAGGAGGAGCTTTCGCTGTCCGAGGAGCTATCCACGCAGCACCTGGCCCGGGTCCCGAAGTCCCCGAAGGCCTTGACGGAAAGGAGATCGCCCTCCATCAACTTGAAATGGAGGGTGAACCCCTCCGTCAAGGTGTGGATATGGGCGAATGTCTTCCACCCTCGGCCAAGATACACCACGCCAGGGGCTGGGAACTCGACGTGGACCCGCGTGCCGCTAATCCCGCAGCCCTTCATGCGCAAACTTAGCGTTTCGGGTTGCTCCATCTCCATCACGCTCGCGAAAGGAGCCGGAAGGCGGAGGCGGCGACGAGGCGCCAGGCGCAGCCTGACGAAGAACTCGCAAGGATCGTCCCCGAGATGGACCGCCGTGGGAAGAAGGGCCGCTGGCGGAGGCGAGGCCGGCGCGTCGCCCCGCCCGCCTCTTCCCTGAGCACCGCGGACTCGTCCACGCCCTCGTCCACGACCTCGCCCCCTCCCCCTTCCCCTTGCGGCTGGCTCCGCCACCGCGGGTGCAAGGGAGGAGGGGCGCGCTGCCTGGCGGCAACCCTCGCCGCCACCGATGAAGGACCCGGATTCCCTTTCTCCATCGCTAATGGAGAGAGGGGGTCAGAGGAGGAAGAGATGGAGGAGTGTGGGTTCCCGTCGCCCCCCCTCTTGCTCCTTATAAAGGAGCAGGGTGGGGACTCGACTGCCCCACTCGACCAATCAGGGCGCAGGGAGGCCAGGCGACCGGGACCGGCCTGCTGCCTCGACCCGCGACGGCCCGGTCTCCCGCCTCCACCGTCCGCAACTCCAGGTGCATGGAGGCCGCGTGGCTGACGTGCAGGGCCGAGGCGACGGGTGAGGCGGCCTCTCCCCCACCCCGTGATCATGGGGAACGGGCACCTCGGAAACCGTGCCTCGGCCCCATCCAGCGAAGGAGCCACGCCTCCACACCTCCCTCTACTTATGAAGATGGCACGAACCGTCCCCATTTATTGCGACGTGACGGATGCCTGCAGGGCTCGGCCCCGCGCACGCCACCCACGTCACGCACGCCTCTCCCCCACAATGCCGCATTTGACGCATGCCGTTCGGGGAGGACGTGGTGGGCACAGAAAAAGATGTACCGTGACTGTCGGGACCCCGATCCTAAGTCACACCGATCTAGCATGTAACACATCATATCACTTTGCGGCCTCACGCACGGTATTCCCACGGGTGCCACCTTACCTGGCCCGGGACCGTTTGCGCCTTTCGGCCCACGTATATGATAGTGTCGCTAGCATCCATATGACAAAGAACCCGGGCCGACATGGCTAGTCATGAACCCCAGGCGGCACTAACTCATGAGGACAGGCATACATGAATCACATCGAGCATGTCGGTCATCAACGTATAAATCCGGGCTGTAGCACTGGGCTAACAGGACTCCGGTGACCCGGGCTGTAGCAGGCTAGGCAGGACTCCGGATAACACCGCGTGACATTTCCCCGAAGGGATAGACACAGGAACGAAGTGAATCACATGTCGGCCATGCGCACGTAGAGGGAAGAGACCAATCTTTACGCTCGACCTCGCCGGCGGCACGCGTGTACTGTAGCACCGCACGCTCCCGAGGAAGGACACAATACAATCCACCAAGCAGTAGTAGGGTTTTACGCATCCTTGCGGCCCGAAGCTGGGTAAAATCCCCCTGTGTGCACCGCCTCGATCTGCTCTTTGTGCAACCTCCGCCCCCCGCCGAACCAGTAAGGGGCTCGGTCCCCATAGGTGTTCGAGGAAGCCGATTCTCCCCGACACATAAGTACGTTCATTCAAATATTACATCTTTAGCACATTCCTCCGCCACAAGGCGGGAACCCTTCAGGACACTGTAATAATACATTTTGGGGTGGTGATGCTCCTTGCCTTCCGGTGGCCCCTCCTTCACCAGCTTTACGGCGTCCAGCTTCGCCCAGTGCACCTTCGCCCGAGCAAAAGCCCTGCGCACCCTCGATGCAGACGGACAACTTTATGACTTCAAGCCATGGGCAGGCATTCACAAGCCGCCTCACACGACCGAAGTAGCTGTAGGGCAGGGGTCGCCAGGCCACATCCAGACTATAGGACCCTTCATGGCCTGTTCGGCCGCCTTGTGAAGCTCGGCCAGTTGCTTCAGCTAGTCGCTCAAGGGCATTGGGTGTTCGGTCCCAGTATACTGAGACCAGAACAACTTCTCCGTCAAGCTCCCCTCCTCAGCCCGATAAAACTCCGCGGCATCCAACACACTACGGGGAAGATCTGCGAACGCTCCTGGAGAGCTCCGAACTCAGGTAAGTAAAAGGAAAGTTTCCTTCACATGCTTGCTTTGCATAATGAATGTCTTACCCGCTGTTATCTTCTTAACCGCCTCAATCTCCTAGAGGGCCTTGTGGGCTTCCACCTTGGCTTTTTGTGCGCTTTCGAGGGCCATCGCAAGCTCGGACTCTCGCGTCTTAGAGTCAATCTCCAAGGACTCGTGTTTTTTGGCGTGAGCCTGGAGCTCTTGCTGCACATCGCCTACACGGGCTTCTTGCTTTTCTCGCTTGATGCGCTCCTTGGCCGCTTTGTCTTCGGCCTCGGACAACGCCTTCTTCAGGGTCGCCACTTCGGTCGTGGCCCCTGGCAAATTCATGATGATCCTATTATTTTACAACCAAATTTCTTTTAATATATATGCCAGGACCCCGATTCTAAGTCACAATGATCTAGCCGGTAACAACTCATATCACTTTGCGGCCTCATGCACGGTATTTCCACGGGTGTCGCCTTACCATGGCCCGGGACCGTTTGCGCCTTTAGGCTCACGTATACGGTAACGCCCCGGATTCGATGCGCTAGGTGTCCGCTAGTTATTCACCATCGTTGCCATGTCGTTTGCTTGCGTGTTTCATTTTGCCATGTCATCATGTGCATTGCACTGCATACGTGTTCGTCTCATGCATCCGAGCATTTTCCCCATTGTCCGTTTTGCAATCCGACACTCCTATGTCCTCCGGTGCCCCCTTTTACCTCGTTTCATGAGTAGCCAAAAAATGTTCTCGGATTGGGTTGAAACTTGGCATGCGGTCATACTATAGTGTAGACTAAGCGCCTGTCAAGTTTCGTCGTAGTCGGAGCTCGTTTGATAGCCCAACCGTTAAATATATAGCAACACCGTTGCCGGTATTTTCGCCGGACGTTTCCGTCTCCGGAACAGTAGTCGGGCCTCACTTCTCTTCTTTCCTCTCAGCCCGAGGCCTCTCTCCAAAGCCCACCTAGTCCCCTCTCTGCCCGGAGCTGCACGATCGCGATCGTACGGTCCGTAAACCTCCCAAAACCCCTAACCTAGCCTCCCTTCCTTATATAAACACCACCCCATGTCCATTTTGGGCAGCCTAGACCCCCTCCACCTACCTCTAGCCCCTCCTCCTCGTTTTCCATGCCTGCTCGCTCCCCCGCCGCCACCTGTCGCACCGCCAACCGCTAGCCACCCGCACCGTCGCCCTCGGCCAATCAAGCGCCGCCACCTCGATTAGCCAACGGGACGGCGCCACGCGCCTCCCCGCGCCCTCCTTCCCTCGCGCGGCCCGCGGAGCCCATCCGGGGCCCGCATGGGCCCGAGCCCCGCCGCCGCGGCCCGCAACCGCCTGAGCTCCCGCACGACGCACACCGCGCTCGATCCCGTCCTCGTTGCCCGACTCCTCTGCCGCCGGCGCATCGGATCTTCGCCGCTGCCGTGGTCCGCCTCGCCACCGGCGCCCTGCAAGGTCGCAGCCTCCCCGTCACCCTCTCCTTCCTCCCTTCCTCCTCTTCCTTCGGATCTCTCCCTCTCTCACATCTCTCCCTCTGCCTCGTAGGTCGCCATGGATGTGGAGATGCGCCTCCCCGTGTTGGGGAACGTAGTAATTTCGAAATTTTCCCTACGCACACGCAAGATGATGGTGATGCATAGCAACGAGAGGGGAGAGTGTTGTCCACGTACCCTCGTAGACCGAAAGCGGAAGCGTTATAACAACACGGTTGATGTAGTCGTACGTCTTCACGGCCCGACCGATCAAGCACCGAAACTACGGCACCTCCGAGTTCTAGCACACGTTTAGCTCGATGACGATCCCCGGACTCCGATCCAGCAGAATGTCGGGGAAGAGTTTTGTCAGCACAACGGTGGTGACGATCTTGATGTTCTACCGTCGCAGGGCTTCGCCTAAGCACCGCTACAATATTATCGAGGATTATGGTGGAGGGGGGCACCGCACACGGCTAAGAGATCAATGATCAATTGTTGTGTCTCTAGGGTGCCCCCTGCCCCCTTATATAAAGGAGCAAGGGGGAGGCCGGCCGACCCTCTATGGCACGCCCTCAATAGGGGAATCCTACTAGGACTCCAAGTCCTAGTAGGTTTCCACCTAAAGGGGGAGAGGGGGAAGGAAGGAGAGGGAGAGGGAGAAGGAAAGGGGGGCGCCGCCCCCTCTCCTAGTCCAATTCGGACCAGAGGGGAAGGGGGCGTGCGGCCATCCCTGGACGCCCCTCTCTCTATCCACTAAGGCCCAGCAAGGCCCATTAGTTCCCCCGGGGTTACCGATAACCCTCCGGCACTCCGGTTTAATCTGATACTTCTCAAGAACACTTCCGGTGTCCGAATATAGTCGTCCAATATATCAATCTTCATGTCTCGACCATTTCGAGACTCCTCGTTATGTCCGTGATCACATCCGGGACTCCGAACAACCATAGGTACATCAAAACATATAAACTCATAATGAAACTGTCATCGTAACGTTAAGCGTGCGGACCCTACGGGTTCGAGAACAATGTAGACATGACCGAGACACGTCTCCGGTCAATAACCAATAGCGGGACCTGGATGCTCATATTGGCTCCTACATATTCTACGAAGATCTTTATCAGTCAGACCGCATAACAACATACGTTGTTCCATTTGTCATCGGTATGTTACTTGCCCGAGATTCGATCGTCGGTATCTTAATACCTAGTTCAATCTCGTTACCGGCAAGTATCTTTACTAATTCCGTAATACATCATCTCACAACTAACTCATTAGTTGCAATGCTTGCAAGGCTTATGTGATGTGCATTACCGAGAGGGCCCAGAGATACCTCTCCGACAATCGGAGTGACAAATCCTAATCTCAAAATACGCCAACCCAACATGTACCTTCGGAGGCACCTGTAGAGCTCCTTTATAATCACCCAGTTACGTTGTGACGTTTGGTAGCACACAAAGTGTTCCTCCAGAAAACGGGAGTTGCATAATCTCATAGTCATAGGAACATGTATAAGTCATGAAGAAAGTAATAGCAACATACTAAACGATCGGGTGCTAAGATAATGGAATGGGTCATGTCAATCACATCATTCTCCTAATGATGTGATCCCGTTAATCAAATGACAACACATGTCTATGGTTAGGAAACATAACCATCTTTGATCAACGAGCTAGTCAAGTAGAGGCATACTAGTGACACTCTGTTTGTCTATGTATTCACACAAGTATTATGTTTCCGGTTAATACATTCTAGCATGAATAATAAACATTTATCATGATATAAGGAAATAAATAATAACTTTATTATTGCCTCTAGGGCATATTTCCTTCAGTCTCCCACTTGCACTAGAGTCAATAATATAGATTATACAGTAATGATTCTAACACCCACGGAGCCTTGGTGCTGATCATGTTCTGCACGTGGAAGAAGCTTAGTCAACGGGTCTGCAACATTCAGATCCATATGTATCTTGCAAATCTCTATGTCTCCCACCTAGACTAGATCCCGGATGGAATTGAAGCGTCTCTTGATGTGCTTGGTTCTCTTGTGAAATCTGGATTCCTTTGCCAAGGCAATTGCACCAGTATTGTCACAAAAGATTTTCATTGGACCCGATGCACTAGGTACGTGATACGTCTCCATCATATCTACTTTTCCAAACACTTCTGCCCTTCTTTTGGACTCTAACTTGTATGATTTGAATGTGACTAACCGGGACTGACGCTGTTTTCAGCACAATTACCATGGTATTGTTTTATGTGCAGAAAGAAAATATTCTCAGAAAGTCCTGAAACTCCACGGAACACCTTAGAAAAAATAATAAAAAATCCTCACCAAAGATGAAGAACATGGGGCCCACACCCTGTCCACGAGGGTGGGGGCGCGTCCCCTACCTCGTGGGCCCCCTGGACACCCTCCGACGCCAACTCCAACTCTATATATTGGCTTTCGGGGAGAAAAAAATCAGAGAGAAGAAATCATCGCGTTTTACGATACGGAGCCACCGCCGAGCCCTAATCTCCCTCGGGAGGGCTGATCTGGAGTCCGTTCGGGGCTCCGGAGAGGGGGATTCGTCGCCGTCATCATCATCAACCATCCTGCATCACCAATTTCATGATGCTCACCGTCGTGCGTGAGTAATTCCATCGTAGGCTTGCTGGACGGTGATGGGTTGGATGAGATTTATCATGTAATCGAGTAAGTTTTGTTAGGGTTTGATCCCTAATATCCACTATGTTCTGAGATTGATGTTGTTATGACTTTGCTATGCTTAATGCTTGTCACTAGGGCCCGAGTGCCATGATTTCAGATCTGAACCTATTATGTTTTGATGAATATATGTGAGTTCTTGATCCTATCTTGCAAGTCTATAGTCACCTACTATGTGTTATGATCCGGCAACCCCGAAGTGACAATAATCGGGACCACTCCCGGTGATGACCGTAGTTTGAGGAGTTCATGTATTCACTATGTGCTAATGCTTTGTTCCGGTTCTCTATTAAAAGGAGGACTTAATATCCCTTAGTTTCCAATAGGACCCCACTGCCACGGGAGGGTAGGACAAAAGATGTCATGCAAGTTCTTTTCCATAAGCACATATGACTATATACGGAATACATGCCTACATTACATTGATGAATTGGAGCTAGTTCTGTGTCACCCTATGTTATGACTGATACATGATGAACCGCATCCGGCATAATTATCCATCACTGATCCGATGCCTACGAGCTTTCCATATACTGGTTTACGCTTATTTACTTTCCCGCTGCTATTGTTACAATCACTACAAAATACCAAAAACATTACTTTACTGTCTTTACTTTCGTTGTCGTTACCACCACTATCATATTACTTTGCTACTAAACACTTTGTTGCAGATACTAAGTTTCCAGGTGTGGTTGAATTGACAACTAAGCTGCTAATACTTGAGAATATTCGTTGGCTCCCCTTGTGTCGAATCAATAAATTGAAGGAAATATGCCCTTGAGGCAATAATAAAGTTATTATTTATTTCCTCATATATCATGATAAATGTTTATAATTCATGCTAGAATTGTATTAGCCGGAAACATAATACATGTGTGAATATATAAACAAACAGAGTGTCACTAGTATGCCTCTACTTGACTAGCTCGTTAATCAAAGATGGTTATGTCTCCTAACCATGAACAAAGAGTTGTTATTTGATTAACGAGGTTACATCATTAGTTGAATGATCTGATTGACATGACCCATTTCATTAGCTGAGCACCCGATCGTTTAGTATGTTGCTATTGCTTTCTTCATGACTTATACATGTTCCTATGACTATGAGATTATGCAACTCCCGTTTACCGGAGGAACACTTTGTGTGCTACCAAACGTCACAACGTAACTGGGTGATTATAAAGGTGCTCTACAGGTGTCTCCAAAGGTACTTGTTGGGTTGGCGTATTTCGAGATTAGGATTTGTCACTCCGATAGTCGGAGAGGTATCTCTGGGCCCTCTCGGTAATGCACATCACCTAAGCCTTGCAAGCATTACAACTAATATGTTAGTTGTGAGATGATGTATTACGGAACGAGTAAAGAGACTTGCCGGTAACAAGATTGAACTAGGTATTGGATACCGACGATCGAATCTCGGACAAGTAACATACCGATGACAAAGGGAACAACGTATGTTGTTATGCGGTCTGACCGATAAAAGATCTTCGTAGAATATGTGGGAGCCAATATGAGCATCCAGGTTCCGCTATTGGTTATTGACCGAGAATGGTTCTAGGTCATGTCTACATAGTTCTCGAACCCGTAGGGTCCGCACGCTTAACGTTCGTTGACGATATAGTACTATGAGTTATGTATGTTGGTGACCGAATGTTGTTCGGAGTTTTGGATGAGATCACGGATATGACGAGGAACTCCGGAATGGTACGGAAGTAAAGATTGATATGTGGATAGTAGTTTTTGATCTCCAGAAAGGTTCTGGAATCCATCAGAAGGGGTTCCGAATGTTTCCCGAAATGTTTGGGCACGAGAACACTTTATCTGGGCCAAAGGGGAAAGCCCACGAGGTTTTTGGAAAGTGCAAAAGGAAGTTTTGCGGAGTCCAGAGGCCAGACGCCAGGGTCCCTGGCGTCTGGGCCCAGATGCCGGGAACCCTGGCGTCTGGCCCTGGAGTCCGAGAAGGACTCCTGCCTTTCGGGTGAAACCAACTTTGTGGAGGCTTTTACTCCAAGTTTCGACCCCAAGGCTCAACATATAAATAGAGGGGTAGTGCTAGCACCCAAGACACATCAAGAAACACCAAGCCGTGTGCCGGCAACCCCGTCTCCTCTTGTTTATCCTCCGTCATAATTTCGTAGTGCTTAGACGAAGCCCTGCGAAGATTGTTCTTCACCAACACCGTCACCACGCCGTCGTGCTGCCGGAACTCATCTGCTACTTCGCCCCTCTTGCTGAATCGAGAAGGCGAGGATGTCACCGAGCCGAACGTGTGCAGAACTCGGAGGTGCCGTGCTTTCGGTGCTTGGATCGGTCGGATCGTGAAGACGTACAACTACATCAACTGCGTTGATATAACGCTTCCGCTTACGGTCTACGAGGGTACGTAGACAACACTCTCCCCTCTCGTTGCTATGCATCACCATGATCTTGCGTGTGCATAGGAAATTTTTGAAATTACTACGTTCCCCAACATAAATTTGGGTTGAATACTCTACCCTCGAAAGCTGTTGCGATCCCCTATACTTGTGGGTTATCAAGACTTTTTTCTGGCGCCGTTGCCGGGGAGCATAGCTCTATTCTTTGAGTCACTTGGGATTTATTCTGCTGGACACTATGAAGAACTTGAAAGAAGCTAAGACAACAATTTATCCCTCAACTACGAGTGGAGGTATGGAACTTCCATCTAGCTCTGCACTTGATTCACCTTCTGTTATGAGTAAGTTAGCGACTCCTAAACCTGCTTCTGCTATTCGTTCTGATAGGTCGCATGTTATGGATGATGCCACTTCTGCTATGCGTGATACTTATGATGAAACTGCTTCTATGCCTGATACTACTGTGCCCCTTAGTGAATTTCTTGAAGAACAAATTGCTAGGGCTATAGAAAGAGAAATTGATGAATCTGAATACGATGATGAAAGTGATGATGAAAATATGCCCGTTATTCCTCAGGGTTATCTTTTTGATAAAGATGCTTCTTTAGCTATTTTAGCCTGCAGAGATAGATACGAGCTTAAGAGGTTATTGATTAAATGGAACAAAGAATCACTTAGAGATAAAATGAAACCTGATCCTACTTTTGCAACTTCACCTATCTGTGTTCCTGATAAGGATTATGAATTCTCTGTTGATCCAGATATAATTACTTTGGTTGAATCTGATCCTTTCTATGGCTATGAATCTTAAACTGTTGTGGCACATATTACTAAGTTAAATGATATAGCTGCCCTGTCCACTAATGATGAAAGATCGCTTTACTTCTATATACTTAAAATATTTCCGTTCTCATTAAAGGGTGATGCTAAGATATGGTTTAATTATCTTCATACTGGTTGTGTGCGTAGTCCCCAGGATATGATTTATTACTTCTCTGCTAAATATTTCCCTGCTCATAAGAAACAAGTTGCTTTAAGGGAAATATACAACTTTGTGCAAATTAAAGAAGAGAGTCTCCCACAAGCTTGGGGGAGGCTTCTCAAGTTACTTAATGCTTTGCCTGATCATCCTCTTAAAAAACCTGAAATACTTGATATCTTCTATAATGGACTAATCGATGCTTCCAGAGATTACCTGGAGAGTTGTGCTGGTTCTCTTTTCAGGGAAAGAACACCGGATGAAGCTGAAATTCTATTGAATAATATGTTGACGAATGAAAATAATTGGGCACCTCCTGAGCCAGCTCCCGCTCCAATTACTGAGCCTATTCCTAAACCAACTCCGAAGAAGAGAGGTGTTCTATTCCTCAGTCCCGTAGATATGCAAGAGGCAAAGAAATCTATGAAAGAAAAAGGTATTAAAGCTGAAGACGTTAAGAATTTACCTCCTATTGAAGAAATACATGGTCTTAATCTACCGTCTGTCGAAGAAACATATGAACTTGATCACTTATTTACTGAAGAACCTCCTGATCCCGATATCCCGACACAGGTAGTAAAAGTAAATTCTCTCTATAGATTTGATGAAGGTGATATCCCTCACTATAAGTCTGCTAGGCAATGCTTTGATGAGTTTGATAATTTTATTATCAAACAAGAAAATTTCAATGCTTATTTTGGTAGACAATTAAAAGAAAATGCTTATAAGATTAGATGCTTGGGTGATTATATGGCTAATATTAAAGGTGAACTTAAACTTGTTAGCAAACATGCTTCTATGGTTACCACTCAAGTAGAACAAGTACTTAAGGCTCAAAAAGAAGTGCTTGATGAAATGAATAGTAAGAAAAATGATTATGTTGTTACAGTGGCTACTAGAACTGGTAGAATGACTCAGGAACCTTTGTATCCTGAAGGCCACCCTAAGAGAATCGAGGCAAGATTCTCAGAGAAATAATATTGATGTTTCTAGTTCTTCTAAGAAGAAGAAAAAGAAAAATGGTAGAACTGTGCAAACTTCTAGTGAACCTATTGCTGAACCACCTGATAATCCAAATGATATCTCTATGTCTGATGCTGAAACATAATCTGGTGATGAACATGAACCTAATGAAAATACTAATGATGATGTTCATGATGATGCTCAACCTCGTAATGATAATGATGTAGAAGTTGAACCTGTTGTTGATCTTGATAACCCACAATCAAAGAATCAACATTATGATAAAAGAGACTTTGTTGCTAGGAAACACGGTAAAGAAAGAGAACCTTGGGTTCAGAAACCCATGCCTTTTCCTCCGAAACCATCCAAGAAGAAGGATGATGAGGATTTTGAGCGCTTTGCTGAAATGATTAGGCCTATCCTTTTACGTATGCGATTGACTGATGTTCTCAAAACAAATCCTTAAGTTAAATATATGAAAGATATCATTACTAATAAAAGAAAGATACCGGAAGCTGAAATTTCCACCATTTTTTTGAACTATAAATAGTAGGGTAAACACCCCACTGCAACTTTTATTAAACTTAAAAGAAACAGAGTAGTCTTAAGGGCTTGAGGTAAGCCCTAGAAAAACAAAAGAAGAGAAAAGGAAAAAAAGAAAGAAGAAGAAAAGACTATTTAGAGAAACTAGGAAAAAAACCTACAACAGGAAAAAAGAAGAAAACAAAGGAGATTACAGCAAAGAATCCATCCAGTTGGAGAACATTCTCTCATGCTTAATCTTCATTCTATATTTCAGAAGTTTGAGCTCCTCTAAATATATGCACTTCCATCCTTGGAAAGTTGGAGTAATATTTTCAAATATCTTGTTATTTCTGGTTATCCAAATGGCCCATGATCCAAGAATGATGATCTCCATGAAAAATGGTAAGTGCAGCTTATTCTTAAGATCTTGAAAGGCTTCGAGGACTGATAGATTTGGGGTTCTAGTAGGACATATGTAATTACAGCATTGATGAGCAAAAGGGTAGCCCCAAAATAGATGATGTAGAGTTTCTTCTTGTTGACAGTCTCTAACAGCACAATTGTAGACTTCCAGCACAAAGTATTTCCTCCTGAGCAGGTTCCTTGTATTTACTCTATCATGAAGTAATTTCCAGAAAAATACCTTATGCTTTGGCTGACAGGATGAATTCCAAATCCAATTGAAGTGTGGTGGGACTTGCATGTGTCCAATCAGTACTTTGTAAGCCTTGATTGAAGAATAGAATTCATTCCCCCAAATGTAACTCCAAGTGTCCAGGGAACCTATATGTCCAGATTGCCTTGCTTGGATGCATATGTCTTCCAGTTGCAAGAATTCCTCATAGGCTTCAGTTGTGAGTGGTAGATGAAACAAGTCCTGTAAGTATTCTGTGTTGATTACTGTTTGGACAGTAACATGGGGATTTCTGACAAAGGAGTGTAGGTGTTGGTAGGTATGTTTGAAAATGGAAGTATGCCACAAGTCATCCCAGAAAAAAGCAGTTCTACCATCTCCCAAATTGCACCTTGACAGAGCTTTGTACTGATCCATAAGAGCCAGGTTTGATTTCCACCAGAAAGAGCCAATCATGTTATTTCCTGGAAGTTGCCCTTCAGAATAATAACTTTCCCAGATTAATTGAACCCAAGGTATATCATGTCTATTGAAGAATTTGTGCAGATTCTTCATTAGAAGGGTTTTATTGTGAGTGTATATATCCAGAATGCCCAATCCTCCCTGATTTTTGGGTCTGCAAACAGTGTGCCAAGCTACCAAAGCTGGCCTTCTATCCTCCATGTCAGAGCTCCTCCATAGACAGTGTCTCTAATATTTGATAATCTGCTTTTTAATTGTTACAGGGATGTCCAGACAGCTCATGAAGAAAATAGATAGTGAAGAAAGCACTGATTTGACTAAAAGAACTTTCCCTGCTTGGGTCATTAAAATAGAAAGGCCTGCAAGTCTTTTTGTAATTCTGTTAACAAGTGGGAGACACTGCTCTACAGTTGGTTTATGAATACCCAAAGGTAGCCCCAAGTATGTAAAAGGGAATTGTCCCCTAGCACATTGAAGTGTGTTGGTGAAAATCTCCACTCTGTCTTCATCAATGTTCAGAGGTACCATTATAGATTTTGCATAATTAACCTTAAGACCAGTTGCTGTTGCAAAAGTATTTAAAAGGGCTTTGAGACAAATCAAGTGTCTGGCATTTGCTTGCATGATGACCAAAGTATCATCAGCATACTGAACAATTGGAAAGTCTGGGCAGGAGGTGACCTGTAGTGGGGATGTAATAAGATTTAGTCTCATGGCCATGTTCAAAATACTCTGAAGTAGATCAGCAGCAAGAACAAAGATTAGGGGAGAGTAAGGATCTCCCTGTCTCACTCCTCTCTTGATGTAAAATTTCCTCCCAGGCACTCCATTTAGCATGACAGTAGAAGAGGCTGTAGTAAATAGCATTTGCATCCATGAAATCCATTTCTCTCCAAACCCTTTTGCTCTGAAAATCTCAATGATTGCTTGGTGTTCAATTGTATCAAAGGCCTTTTCAAAATCCAGCTTAATTACCAGCATTTCGTCTTTTGATTTATGGCATTGGTGTATATATTCATATGCCCATCCTAGGCAGTCTTGAATTACTCTGTCCTTGAGGAAACCATATTGGTTGATGTAAACCAATTTCAGAATATTTTTTGTAATCTGTTAGCCAGCAATTTGGTGATGATCTTAAGCACCCCATTTAACAGTGAGATAGGCCTGAAATCATTAGGTGAGAGAGGAACTTCTATTTTTGGAATCAGAGTAATGTAGGATGTATTTATACTCTCCAAGTTCACAGTACCAGCATGGAAGGCCATGATTAGGTGAATGACATCTTCTTTAATAATATCCCAGCAGGCTTTAATGAACTCATTGTTGAAACCATCTGGGCCTGGTGATTTATCTGATGGTAAATTTTTGACTACCTCCTCAATCTCCTCCCTAGTGAATTGTTCCTCTAATTGAATAAAAATTTGAGGATCAATTGCTTGGTCATATAAATCATGGAGATCAAAATGCATAGTGTGCCCACTAGATTGTCCCAGTCTGTTTTTGAAGGCTTCCCATAAAATAGCAGCTTTTCCTTCATGCTCTGTAACTTCCACTTGGTCTGTATTCAACAACATTGCAATTTTATTATGTCTATGATTAATGGAAGCCTTTGTGTGAAAGAATTTTGTGTTTTCATCCCCAAACTTAACACCTTTAATTTTGCCTCTCTGTTTCCAGTAAATCTTCTGGTTATTAAGAACAGTCAACAAGTACTCCTTGAGCACAGATCTACAGTTGGCCTCAAATAAAGAGAGGTTCCTAAATTCTTCAACCAAGTCCCAAAAGAATATGCATGCATTGAGATCCTCAATTTGTTTTTTCATGCAGGACAGACTTCTAGCCCACAACTTTAGAGCTCTTCTGAGGTTTTTGAATTTTGCATTAATCTTTTTGGCTTGATCAGTAAAACCCACTGGAATATTCCAAGCTGATTGCACCACTTGCTTGAAAGAGTTGTGTTTTAACCAGTAATTTTCAAACCTAAAAACCTTGGATTTTGGAATATTTGTGCAAATCTTGATCATGCACAGAAGGTGATCAGAGATTGGTTTTGCCAAGGGTAGGGCCATGGAGTTAGGGTAACTGGTCATCCAGGCTGCAGAGGTGAAGAACCAGTCCAATTTTTCAAGGAGAGGGGAGTCCTGCATGTTGCTCCAGCTATATTGTCTTCCTTTCAAAGGAAGCTCAATCAGTCCCAGGTTACTGATGGCTTCATTAAATAAAAGCATCTCATTGACATCTCCACCTGGTTTGTTTCTATTCTCTAGTGTTCTTATGAAATTAAAATCACCCATGACTATCCAATCCACATCATTTGGCATTTGAATGTTGCTAAACCAGTCAATAAACTCAATCTTTTCCTCATGTCTGCAAGGCCCATATATGTTTGAGAGAATCCACTTGTTTGCAGAAATATTACATGTGATTTGAATGGAAATAGAGAATTTGTTTTGAAAAAGTAACTCTCCTGTGAACAGTGAACCATTCCAGGCAGTGAGAATGCCACCAGAGGCCCCAATAGAAGGTAGGAATTCAAATTTAGTGAATCTTTGTGGGCAAAAGTTGTGAATGTATGCAAGATCAAAATTCTCTCTCTTTGTTTCTTGAATACATACTACTCCAGCAGCACTTTCCTCCAGTTTGTGTCTAATAGCCAGCCATTTGTCTTGAGCATTAATACCTCGAATGTTCCAGTTAAGAATGTTCCAAGATCTGTTGTTATTCATGTTTAACCAAAAAAGGGTTATATTTTTGTATCAAGGTCCATCCCTTGATAACCACCTGAGCATTGCATTGGGCCTGTAAGCATAGTTGTGTAGCAAGAGGGCAGAGAACTTGACCATGCAACATCCATAAAGGAGAGATCATAGACAACCATTTCAACATAACATGGAATGATAATAGAGCATTTCTGTCAAGTAACTTAATCCCAGTGGTTTTACTGCAGTGGCAGGACTCAGGTTGCAACAAAAGATGCCTCACAGGTCCAGGGTTCCTCATATTACAAAAGTTACTACATCCAGTACACATGACACAAGCAGTCTTAGGATAATAACATAGCAAAATGCAGCAGCAGGGCCTATAACTATTACAGCACCCTATCATTATTCAAATCTTTGTTCAGTTTTTCAGATCCAGTGGCCTTAGACACCTTGGCCACCTCCTCTTGCCCTTTCTTCTTGGGTCTCTTGGATAACTTTTCCTGGAGCTCATCCTTAGTCACCTTAAAGAAAGATTTTGTCAAGTTCTTAACCACTTTATTGTGAATAACAGGCGGAATGGCATTGCAAGGTAAGCAGGATTGAGCATCACATATTTTCCTCCTAAAACCATTGTTATCCTTCTTAAATCTATCACTTCTTCTTACCTGAGTTTCTACCAGTGGCTCTTTCTCTCTTATTTTCTTAGAAGTGGCTTCTCCAAGAGGCAAAAAGATGACTTTGTTGGGAGACACCTGCTGAAGAGGGTTGCCAACTCCACTTGAAGAATGGGCAGCTGGGCTTATCCCTTCATTTTCTTTGCCCACACACTGAAAGATCTCCTTACATCTTGGGGCCTGTGAGGTTATGCAGCCATCAGGAATATGGAATAGGATAGTCTCTTCATTGTCATAGTTTTTAGTAAGTGTCGGTGTCAAAATCGGCGGATCTCGGGTAAGGGGTCCCGATCTGTGCGTCAAGGTCGGATGGTAACAGGAGACAAGGGACACTTTATTTTACCCAGGTTCGGGCCCTCTCGATGGAGGTAACCCTACTCCTGCTAGATTAATATTGATGATGTGGGTAGTACAAGAGTAGATCTACCACGAGATCAAGGAGGCTAAACCCTAGAAGCTAGCCTATGGGTATGATGATGGTTATGATGTGTTCGTCCTACGGACTACAACCCTCCGGTTTATATAGGCACCGGATAGGGTTAGGGTTACACAGAGTCGGTTACATTGGTAGGAGATCTTGAATATCCGCACGCCTAGCTTGCCTTCTACGCCAAGGAAATAACCTTCCGGACACGGGACAAAGTCTTCAATCTTGTATCTTCATAGTCCTGGAGTCCGGCTGAAGATATAGTTCGGCTATCCAAACACCCCCTAATCCAGGACTCCCTCAGTAGCCCCTGAACCAGGCTTCAATGACGACGAGTCCGGCGCGCAAATTGTCTTCGGCATTGCAAGGCGGGTTCCTCCTCCAAATTCTTCAAGAAGATAATAAACACCAAAAAATAGTGTCCGGCTCTACAAAACAAGTTTCCATGTATTGCCATATAGAGAATAATACAAACACAAATCAAATCTGCTGATGTATTCTGCAGTGCGTCATAACACTGCGGCCAAGCTCTTTATATAAATTGTTTTCATTGTTCCACCTCAGCGTGTTTAGCGAGGCGATTTCCTTGGCACGTCTTGTCAAAGCAGAGATCGTGTGCCTCTTTTAACGGGATTCTCATCAATACGGACGTGGGTAACCCAACCGCGCCATTTATCATGGCTCTTGGGAGGCAAGCGAGTTTTACTAGGCCAGTGGGGACGCATAGCCGCATCCGCCCATATAAGGGGATAAGGATCCACCTTTTTACCTACGCCTTCTTCCTCCTTTGCCTACCCATCTTCTTCGCACCCGAGCTCCAGCGCCCGACCGCTTCCCAGCTCTAATGCCGGAATGTATTCGAGCTCCAACGCCAGACTATGTATCCGAGCTCCAACGCCGGACTGTATATTCGAGCTCCAACGCCGGACTATATCCGAGGTATCGTAAATCACCTTGATTCAAAGAAGTTTGAAGGAGTTCAGCCGAGCTTAATGCCGGAAATGCCCTCTATGGAGCCAGCCACTAGCACCCGAGCTTTATGCCGGACTGCTTCCGAGGTGGCGCACCACCCCGAATGTGGGTCGATTTTTGTCAATATTTTTTATTGGTGCAATTTATTCTCTGCCGAGATATGTAGCCAGTAGCCCTCAAGGTGGGTATCGGTCTAAAACCCGAGATGCCCATGAAGGATGACATAAGACCGCTGATCCCCATAGCTGCTGAGAGTCAGGTTGATTTGCAAAATCGGTCTGAGGATCAAGTCCTAGCTCGGCAGAATACTTCGGGACACAAAAAGCGGCGTGCTCAGTCCTCGAGACTCAGGTTGGGTGCGGCCGACCAACCTGAGGATCAAAATCTCCTCGGAAACTATATTGCACATAAAATTTTCTTCATTGGACTAGCAATGCAGTAGCCCCCGAGACACTGGTCGGGTGGCAACACCATATCAGGGGATCGATGTGCCCCTTTAAATATGTTTAGATAATAAGCCCGAAGCCCGGTAGCCCCCGAGCCTTAATGCGGGCACGGGTGGCCGAATTTAGGATCGATATCCATAATAAAATCACAAATTGTGTGTAATGACTCTATGTATCCAAGTACTTTACGTCATTAATGCTCGGATCCGCATTGTACACAACTTTGTTGACCGACCATCGGCTTCCACCTCCTCGGCCAGTAGCCGAGGAGTGTTTGTCTTACTTTATAAAGCCTTTATGAGGGCAAAGATTTATGACAAACAAGGCAATCTGGCCATACGGTTTTATAAACAAAGGTACGCGGAGAGATATGTTATATTACTGTTTAACAGAAGAAATGTCTTCCAAAGAAAATAGTCCCGCTATCGGTTCCTTTCTTTGGGTTGTCATGCTAAGCATGATCATAAAACCTCAGCTCCAATGTAAGAGCAAAATATCGAGGATTTAGTCTGGGAGGCTAGTTAATAGCCCCCGGTTGTGTTCGGCGACAGTCGAGGTCAAGCCGTAAACACTTCAGCCAATGTTATGAACGGCCTCTTATTTAACACAGTCATCGGATCACTGACCAGTTTACGCTTATTGTGACAGTCAGTTTTCGGCTTTCTCCACTAAGGTGCTTAACCTTGTGAGCTGGAAGCACGATCGCAGTGGTTCTCCCTTTGCACGCCTAGCCGAACAAAGGGGAACGTAGGAAGCAAGTGCAGGAGCCGGGCAACCCAACTATTGACCGAAGACACAATTCGAAACCGATGCATATATAGCAGTATCCGAGAATATTTTTGCCGAATCTATAAAGGTGTCCGGCATTGCACTGCGAGACTTGTGCTGAAAACCACAAATAGTTTAAAAGTGCCAAAAAGCTTGGAAAACCAAGAAACGTCAGTAAAAACATGACATCCGAACAATATCAAGTGTTCGGTGCCAACCCGAAAATTGGTCTGAGAAAAAAGAAGTGCTTCTGTCGTACTTTAACATGATACATCCTATCTCAAGACTTCGAGCGGGTCAGCCTATGGCTTCAACCTCCTATCCTGAGGGCGGAGTACTTCTCATCAGGCCAGTTTAGCAAACTAAACTCTAGCGGCTTTTGAGAGAGAAATTAGGCTCCCCGGCTAGTGACCGCACACTCGTGTCGAAAAAAGGAGTAATAAATAATAATAACTTTGCAACGACTAAGAAGAAAAATACTTAGTATGAAACGACTCAAATAAACATAAGAGCCCCCAAGTGACTTGGGTAAAAGTTGACTATATAATGTAAGGTGACATGTAGAATGCCTTCTAGCCGGATTGCAGATCGTTTGTCGTAGCGGACCTTTTCGCTTCAACCTCTGGACCCAATAGTCCGGAGTGTGTCCGAATACCCTCGTGGTTATAAAAACCGGGGCATGCGTGGAGACCAGGCGTAGGGGTCATTAGTGCTTTATCAGACAAGTGCCCAACTAGTTATGTTATATTACATGGTTAGTAAGAAACATCTTCCAGAGAGAATAGTTCTGTTAAGGGTTCCTTTCGCTGGGGTGGCATGCCCTAAAGTGCATGTCCGGACTGCAAATGCAGGAAAATCATCTGGGGGCATGTATATTAGTGAGTAAAAAGGTTCATCTTTTGTTCACCGATCGAATATTCCCTTAAGAATGCTAGCTTTCGGCTTCACCCAGTCTGAGGTACACATCCGGCTTATCCGGCAGTAGCAATCGCAGAGGTGCTCCCTTTACCGCCTAGCTGAACAATCGGGAACGTAGGGGTAAGCACAGGAGCCAGGCAACCCAGCTTGGCCAAAACTTAAGTCATATCGATGCATATAATGGTGAATAAAAGGTACATGCGGAAGTGTGTCACATGTGTTGGGCATAAAGCCCGTATTAATAAGCTTCTGTTAAAGAATCCCCCAGGTATAATGAGCGCGGGTAGCGCGTCAAGTGTGTGCGAACAAAGTTTGGACAAGGAAGATTTTTACAAGCAACCTTTTTCCAAAAAAGTATAATGCTTGGTCGAGCCGAACACAAGTTAAAAATTTAAAACATTGAGCATGAAGGCAACTTAGCTGGTTAATGTGTTCGGTACTGACGAAGCGGTCCGAGCTTGATGCGGGACAAGGTTCCATCCCCCAATCCGGTCCCGAGGTGGCGGAGCAAAGATCTCGGCACTCCGAAGTGGTGACATAGCACGGGCAATGCAGGACGGCAGAGTGATGCCGAAGTCCCCGACATGGGGTAATGAAGCCCCCCGTCCAGCCGAGGTGACGTCAAAGGATAAGTCCGGCTGGATCATTTTCCTGTGCACAAGAAATAGTGCAAACGGGAGATAATAGTAATAATGATAATTAAAAAAAATCGTTGCATAATGAATAATTTATGCAAAGTGAGTAATAAAAGAAATATGGCCTGGCGCCGAAGTCAATGCCGATGCAGGGCGGCGGCGTGATGCGGTAAAGGCATGGCAAGGCCTGAATTAACAGGTCGGTTTGAGTTCCGGATGCGGCGTGTGCCGGACTATGTACGGAAACTGACCGAACCACCATGCGGCCGTCGTTAATGCGGCCATCATTTGATCGACCTGTGTACAGATGATGGACAAACCGGAGTAATAATTCCTTGGGACAAATAAAACCCAAACAAGCAAAAAATATTAGGATTTATAGCACCTGGTTTATTTGTTGTAGCAATACGAAGGAAGATGATGCTGGCAAAGGTTGGCTTGCCGAGGCAAAGCCCTCGGTCCAGCTAATCATGACGAAGTTGGTCGGCTAGTGACGCCGAAGTGTCCGGAGTAGGTTGATGAAGAGATGATGAATCCTCTGGTCCAGCCGAGATGTCGAAGCCCCAAGGCCAGTCGAAGTAGTCCGGCGTGATGGACACCGGCTTGAAGGGGCAACAGTGCGGCCCTGCCGATGCAGGTCGTGACGTGGTAGATGCCGGCTTGATGAAGCGACCGTGCCGTGATGCCGGTATGCCCGCTCCGTGTAATCCGTGGGGCGGCGATGTTGGTGATGATTTGTCCTTCGCGATGTCGGACTCTTGTTCGGCTTGCCGAGATGATGATCCGAAGAAGTTGAGCTCGGCTCAACAAAGTGACGACGTGTCTAGCGCAGGTCGGCAGCCGTGGAGCAATATTGCCGGACTGGTTTGACACCAGCATGATGCCGAAGATCATGTTCAAAAGATCTTAAAGTTAGTAGGATGTGTTCGGGAACAATACACAATATCCCATACAAAACTTCCTTCAAAAAGGATGTCTGAAATCCTGTTCATAAAAAATATGAATTCGGGTCAGATTCGTTCTCGCGCAGAAAACAGATCTGAAAAGTGATGCACTAATCGGAAGGTTCCCGGAGTTTGGAAGGTCAGATCGAGATGAAATTTTGAAGGGTGTTAGATATAGTAATTCCACAGCCGATCAACGGTTGGATCTTCCAAAGGACGCCCGAGCTAGAAGTTGGACACCACGCCCTAAACTCGTCCAGATTCCCGTCCAGATTTGACAGGGCTCTGGTATATTATGGATTGCCGGAGATTCCTCCATCGGAACTCGACGAAATTTTCCAGGGTTGTTGTAGACTCAATTCCACACAATTCCACCAAAGCGATCGTCAAAGCGATACTCGAGGAGGTGGCGGCAGAAGATACAAGTTCGCTGTCCAGAAAAACAGCACGGTCGCTTGAGGGCAATGTTGACGTTGAGCCCCCGAGCTTCATGGATGATTCCTCCGTGATCTTGATAGAGATCGGAGTTGATGTTTGATGAAGGCCCTCGTCCGAACATGGTGATCCGAACACGGGGCGCAAATCTTGGTCGAACCAAGGTGACCAGTCGAGCTAGTGACGAAGATGCCGAAGTCGCAGTTGATCTGCAGGCGAGCCATCGATCCTTTTGTCGATCACACAGCGGAACTCTCAATGAAAGCACCAATGTCGGTGTCAAAACCGGCAGATCTCGGGTAGGGGGTCCCGATCTGTGCGTCAAGGTCGGATGGTAACAGGAGACAAGGGACACTTTATTTTACCCAGGTTCGGGCCCTCTTGATGGAGGTAAAACCCTACTCCTGCTAGATTAATATTGATGATGTGGGTAGTTCAAGAGTAGATCTACCACGAGATCAAGGAGGCTAAACCCTAGAAGCTAGCCTATGGGTATGATGATGGTTATGATGTGTTCGTCCTACGGACTACAACCCTCCGGTTTATATAGGCACCGGATAGGGTTAGGGTTACACAGAGTCGGTTACATTGGTAGGAGATCTTGAATATCCGCACGCCTAGCTTGCCTTCTACGCCAAGGAAAGAACCTTCCGGACACGGGACGAAGTCTTCTATCTTGTATCTTCATAGTCCTGGAGTCCGGCTGAAGATATAGTTCGGCTATTCGAACACCCCCTAATCCAGGACTCCCTCAGTAAGCAATTTCCATAAATTAGACTTAAGCAGATGCATTGTCCAGCCAAACTTATCTGGTGTCAGTAGCAGGTGTATTATGAAGTTGAACCAACTTACAGGGATTTCAATCTTGAAAGTACTTTTGTCTCCTTGAGTTGCTGGGGCAAAGTTTTGAATCCAAAGGTCCAGACCTTCTTCAGAAAATTAGGTGAGAACCATCAACAATATTCAATGCATGTTTCTCAGCAATTGAATGTAAATCAAGCATATCTGAAGAAACAAAGGGTAAGGTCTTCTCCGAAATACCTTTGTTACTGAAATTGGAGGATGTTTCTCCCTGAGGGATTGGCAGGTCCTCTTTCCCTTTATCTAATGCAGACAAAAGTTGTGGTTGAGATGTTGGTTCTTCAGCAGAATTGTTGGCAACAGTGTCGGAGGTTTGTTCAATGCGAGTAGCAGCAGTCCCCTCCTCTGGCTGGGTCTGTTGTAGCTGGTTATTGTGATTAACAATAGAAGGCTCTCCCCCTTCTTTGACAGTGGATGTCATTTCCGCAGATTGAATAGGAACTTCAGTGCCAACCAGTATCCCCTCAGAAATATTCTCTTGCCCATCATGAGGTTGCAAGTTGTTATGTAACTGCAGATCTTCTTCCTCATCATCTGCCTGGTATGCTAGTGCAATGTTCAGCAGTCCCAAGACCATAGGCTGCACTTGCATGGCCTGATTTACCTCCTCACTTGCAGAATGAGTGAGAGACAGCAAGCCATCAGACAGAGAGACAGTTGTAGTGATACTGCTATTGTGGTGCCCTTCATCTTGCTGCACTGGAAGTTCAATCTGTTGCTGAAGTGGTGCCACTGGGTCTTGTTGTGGAAAAGCCCAATGCTGCTCCTGCTCATCTTGTTCAATAGGATCCTCCCAGGCATCCCAGCCCTCATTCTGAATGTGAATATTGTGCACTGGCAGAGGCTGGAAACCTGGGAAGTCATTAGCATGTTGTGGCACAGAGTGTGGGTCCACACCATCTGGTGGTATAGGGTCCTCATCTATTGGCCCACCACCCAGCATCTCCTCCAGGAGAACTTCAACTGAGCTTGTCCATGATTCTTCATCAAACCTTTCACCCTCAGACCACCTGATACTTTTAGGTACATCAATGAGTTTAGTCACCCTAGCCTTAACTAGAATTTTCCCTCTCAAAGCATCCTCCCTTTCCCAGCTGATGATTCTTCCCCATTTGGAAATTGCAGCAGCAATGTCTTCCGTATTGCAGAAATCAAACGGAACACCAACGAACAGCAGCCAACAAATCCTATTGAAATTGAGTCTACGCCAGTTTCTGCCCTCATTGTGTTTAGTAAAAGAAATAAACACATCTCCAAATGCATGCGGGCTCTGCCTAATGAGTCTGTCTCTATCTCTCACATGCAAGAACTGGATGTATGCTTCTCCGAAGGGACAAGGTTGGATCTCTCTGAACCCAACATGAGCCTCTTCTTGAAAAAACTCCTCTAGAACGTCACGGACATTAGGGAAGAATACCTCATCAGGATGTGGGTGGATGGAAGCTATCGCCCAATCTTCATGCTTGCTAATTATACTTTTAAGGGTGGAATACCAAAGAAACTTGGAGACCCCGGAGTACCTACTATACCTTGCTCCATTAAAAGAAATTATATTAAAACTGCTTTATGTGATCTTGGAGCCGGTGTTAGTGTTATGCCTCTCTCTTTATATCGTAGACTTGACTTGAATAAGTTGACACCTACTGAAATATCTTTGCAAATGGCTGATAAATCAACTGCTATACCTATCAGTATTTGTGAGGATGTGCCTGTTGTGGTTGCAAACGTTACTATTTTAACAGACTTTGTTATTCTTGATATTCCCGAGGATGATAGTATGTCTATTATTCTTGGAAGACCTTTTCTTAATACTACAGGGGCTGCTATTGATTGCAACAAAGGCAATGTCACTTTTCATGTTAATGGTAATGAGCATACGGTACACTTTCCGAGGAAACAACCACAAGTCCATAGTATCAACTCCATTGGAAAAATTCCATCGATTAAATTTGGAGGTTTTGAATTTCCTCTTCCTACCGTCAAAAAGAAATATGATATACTTATTATTGGGGATGTGCATATCCCCGTTGAGGTAACTTAGTGTCATTCAAAATTTCTCCGGTTTCATGATTATCGGAATGGGTTTGTTAACAAGACTTGATCAACCTTGTTAGTGGATTCTTTTTTATGAGCATGAGATGGATGAAACTAGAAGCACAAACTTTTGTACCCTCTTTATATTTTCTTTTCTTTAGTAGAAATAAAGTAAAAATAGTATTTCTCTGTCTGTCTCCTGTCTTATCCGTGCAATATAAAAATATCCCGAAAATAAAAGTCCTCAGAATGCCATGCCAATTTAATATGATTTTTTCGGGAATATTTGAGGATTTACTGTGCAAAAATTACCACGGGAGGAGCTGCCACCTGGCCACGAGGGTGGTGGGTGCCCCCCTATAGGGCGCGCCCCTGCCTCGTGGGCCCACGGTGGCCCTCCTCCACTTATCCCAGCACCCATCTTCTTCCTCTGTCTCACACAAACCCGAAAAACCAACTCAAGCACGAGTTACAGCCACTTTTGCTGTGATTTTCGATCTCCTTGCTCATAGCACCTCTCGCAAAACTGCTTGGGGAGATTGTTCCTTGGTATGTGACTCCTCCATTGGTCCAATTAGTTTTTTTCTAGTGCTTTATTCTTTGCAAATTTGTGCTGCATGGGTGACCATGTTCTTGAGCTTGCATGTCAAATTTATATGGTTCCAAGTAGTTCTAATGCTTGATATAGGCTCTAGGCACTTGTAGGAGTAGTTGCTATCAGTTTTATTGAAGTTGGTTCACTTTTGTTTGAAGTTACTAAAAAAATTCAGAATTTTTCAGAGAAGAACAATATGCTTAGGAAGATGTTCCAAGGTGGTTCCTCTAAGAAGCAAGGACCCAGAATTGCTATGCGCGATGCTGACGAGGATCCACCAAGAGACGCCCCCATACGGCCTTGCGAATGGCCGTCGGAAAATTTCATGGACCGTGCGGGAATTAAAGAAGAATTCAAAGCATATTTGTGCAATGCCGGTCTTGAGGATTTTGAGGGTGACAAATGCCCCCAATATCATGATCTCACAAGTTCATTTGTGAGGAGGTTTGAGTATTCATCTTCGCGTAATTCTCCTTCAGTCATGTTTGATCTTTATGATAAATCTTATAGAATGGACTTAGAGGATTTCACTCTTGCTTGCAAACTTCCATCATGGGGCAGTATTAGGGATCCCCCTAAATCTGAATTTAGGGACTTTCTTGCTAGTATAACTATAGGGGAATCCAGAGATATAACGCAGGCTACCATAGGGAGCATACACTTTCCTGCTATACATTATTTTGCTCTCTTCATCGGTAGATGCATAAATGCTAAGGATGAAGCATGTCACGTGTGTGTCCCTGACCTCAGCATTCTTAGGAGTTCTGTGTTAGGAGACCAATCTTATCATATGGGAGCCATTGTAGCTCGTAGGTTGCATCATAATAGACATAATGGAGATTTCTTTGTAGGAATTTATGCAACCCGCTTAGCTAAATTTCTTGAGATAGACGTTCGTGAAGGAGACATGGAGTTGCCTCCTGCTTCTTTAGATTTTAATTCTACGGTTTCTCACCATTGTTTTGAGAGGACTGAGTCACCTCTCAGGTATCGTTTAATTTTTAACAAACGGCATGTTGTCCGTATTACTCTCCCTGCTCCTGCCTTCTTTGATTACCAGGAAAACGAAAGATACACAATTACTAGAGAAGAGGCAGATGAGTATGAGAGGAGAGCGGAGGCAGCCCGACTCCATGCTGCAGCTCAGGATGCGATAGCAGCTGCATCACAACATGATCTAAACTACCCTTCGTCGCAGTACGACCCCAGCCACACCTACGGGTATCCGACAGGCTATCCCTGGCAATAGACCAACTTAGGCCAAAAGCCTATGCTTGGGGGAGTACGTATTTCTCACCAACATTACATTTATGTTCACACACACTCATTGCTAGATGTCGGTGCTCATACTCTTTCACTGTAATATCCATGCTAGTTTATTTTATTTTTCATGATTTCTTCTTGTGTGTTTGATAAACCTTAAGAAAACAAAAAAAATAGTAGTAGTTTACTTTTCTACTACAGTAGTAATTAAAAAGAAAACCCAAAAATATTTCCCATTCTTCTTTTTCTTGTTGGGAGCTTTCCCGTGTAAATAGTTTTTATTTATTTTCTTTTCTTTGGGGGCCAGTAGGAGAAGACCATGATTAAATTGTTGAAGTGGCTCTTATATGCATTATTGTTGATTTAATCTAGAGCCCATATTGCCTTGTATTCTCCTATTTCTTGAATGCTCGCAGATTCCAGCTTAGTCCAATGCACATGCACTCTTATTATTATTCACACCATTCGGTCGTGCAAGTGAAAGGCAATTATGATGATATATGATGGACTGACTGAGATGAGAAAAGCTGGTATGAACTCGACCTCTTTTGTTTTTGTAAATATGATGAGTCTGTCGTTCTTGATTCGGCTTATTATGAATAAACATGTTTGCAATGACAATTAGAGATCATAGTTGCTTGTGACATGCTTGATTAGCTATGAGTTATAATGGTTTACCTTGCATGCCAACATGCTATTGAGATGATTATGATGTGGTATGATGGGGTGGTATCCTCCTTTGAATGATTTGAGTGACTTGACTTGGCACATGTTCACGCATGTAGTTCAAACAAATCAACATAGCCTTCACGATATTTATGTTCATGGTGGATTATATCCTACTAATGCTTGCATCCGATGTTTATTAATTTTAATGCATGTACATGGCTGTTGTCGCTCTCTAGTTGGTCGCTTCCCAGTCTTTTGCTAGCCTTCACCTATACTAAGCGGGAATACTGCTTGTGCATCCAATCCCTTTAAACCCCAAAGTTATTCCAGATGAGTCCACTATACCTTCCTATATGCGGTATCTACCTGCCGTTCCAAGTAAATTTGTATGTGTCAAACTCTAAACCTTCAAATAAACATTCTGTTTTGTATGCTCGAATAGCTCATGTATCAACCAAGGTTGTCCTTATCTTCCGTGTTAGGCGGGTTATTCTCAAGAGGAGTGGACTCCGCTCCTCACTCACGAGAACATGGCTGGTCACCGGGATGCCCAGTCCCATGCTTTATGCAAACTAAATCAAAATTAATTGCAAACAAAACTCCCCCTGGGACCTGATGTATGTTGGAGACACTCGTTGTCTCGAGCAAGTCATGGATTGATGCTTGTTGGTGGAGGGGGAGTATAAACTTTACCATTCTGTTTGGGAACCGCCTATAATTTGTTTAGCATGGAAGATATCGCCATCTCTTAGTTGTTACGTTGACAATGAAAGTATACCGCTCAAAATGCAATTTATCTCTATTTCAAAATCGAGCTCTGGCACCTCTACAAATCCCTGCTTCCCTCTGCGAAGGGCCTATCCATTTACTTTTATGTTGAGTCATCACCCTCTTATTAAAAAGCACTAGCTGGAGAGCACAACTGTCATTTGCATTCATCACTATTAATCTATGTTGGGTATGACTGTGACTGGATCTCTTTTACCATGAATTACAATGTCTAGTCAGTCCTTGATCTTTAAAGGTGCTCTGCATTTATGTTTTGCGGTCTCAGAAAGGGCTAGCGAGATACCATCTTGTTATATCATATTATGATTGTTTTGAGAAAGTGTTGTCATCCGAGGTTTATTATTATGGCTTGCTAGTTGATTATGCTATCGATATGAGTAATTGTGAGACCTGAGAATTATTGCAAATATGGTTAGTTATGATATATGCTGAAAACTTGAATGCTGGCTTGACATAGTTACAACAACAAGAGCAAACAGAGTTTGTAAAAGTTTTTCTTTCTTTCTTTCAGTTTGTCAACTGAATTGCTTGAGGACAAGCAAGGGTTTAAGCTTGGGGGAGTTGATACGTCTCCGTCGTATCTACTTTTCCAAACACTTTTGCCCTTGTTTTGGACTCTAACTTGTATGATTTGAATGGAACTAACCCAGACAGACGTTGTTTTCAACAGAATTACCATGGTGTTGTTTTATGTGCAGAAAGAAAATATTCTCGGAAAGTCCTGAAACTCCACGGAACATCTTAGAAAAAATAATAAAAAATCCTCGCCAAAGATGAAGACCAGGGGGCCCACACCCTGTCCACGAGGGTGGGGTGCGCCCCCCCTGTAGGGCACGCCCCCTACCTCGTGGGCCCCCTGGACACCCTCCGACGCCAACTCCAACTCTATATACTGGCTTTCGGGGAGAAAAAAATCAGAGAGAAGAAATCATCTTGTTTTACGATACGGAGCCGCCGCCAAGCCCTAATCTCTCTCAGGAGGGCTGATCTGGAGTCCGTTCGGGGCTCCGAAGAGGGGGATTCATCGTCGTCGTCATCATCAACCATCCTCCATCACCAATTTCATTATGCTCACCGCCGTGCATGAGTAATTCCATCGTAGGCTTGCTGGACGGTGATGGGTTGGATGAGATTTATCATGTAATCGAGTTAGTTTTGTTAGGGTTTGATCCCTAGTATCCACTATGTTCTGAGATTGATGTTGCTATGACTTTGCTATGCTTAATGCTTGTCACTAGGGCCCGAGTGCCATGATTTCAGATCTGAACCTATTATGTTTTCATGAATATATGTGAGTTCTTGGTCCTATCTTGCAAGTCTATAGTCACCTACTATGTGTTATGATCCGGCAACCCCGAAGTGACAATAATTGGGACCACTCCCGGTGATGATCGTAGTTTGAGGAGTTCATGTATTCACTATGTGCTAATGCTTTGTTTCGGTTCTCTATTAAAAGGAGGCCTTAATATCCCTTAGTTTCCAATAGGACCCCGCTGCCACGGGAGGGTAGGACAAAAGATGTCATGCAAGTTCTTTTCCATAAGCATGTATGACTATATACGGAATACATGCCTACATTACATTGATGAATTGGAGGTAGTTCTGTGTCACTCTATGTTATGACTGATACATGATGAACCGCATCCGGCATAATTATCCATCACTGATCCGATGCCTACGAGCTTTCCATATACTAGTTTACGCTTATTTACTTTCCCGCTGGTATTGTTACAATCACTACAAAATACTGAAAACATTACTTTTACTGTCTTTACTTTCGTTGCCGTTACCACCACTATCATATTACTTTGCTACTAAACACTTTGCTTCAGATACTAAGTTTCCAGGTGTGGTTGAATTGACAACTCAGCTGCTAATACTTGAGAATATTGGCTCCCCTTGTGTCGAATCAATAAATTTGGGTTGAATACTCTACCCTCGAAAGCTGTTGCAATCCCCTATACTTGTGGGTTATCAGTATGGCACCTAGATCGGATATGAACTCCTTCATCCAGACTCCTTCATTTGCTGCTTCCGAAGCAGCTATGTACTCCGCTTCACATGTAGATCCCTCCACGATGCTTTGTTTAGAACTGCACCAACTGTCAGCTCCATCGTTTAATGTAAACATGTATCAGGTTTGTGATTTAGAATCGTCTGGATCAGTGTCAAAGCTTGCATCAACGTAACCATTTACGATGAGCTCTTTGTCACCTACATATACGAGAAACATATCCTTAGTCCTTTTCAGGTACTTCAGGATGTTCTTGACCGCTGTCCAGTGATCCACTCCTGGATTACTTTGGTACCTCCCTGCCAGACATATAGCAAGGCACACATCAGGTCTGGTACACAACATTGCATACATGATAGAGCCTATGGCTGAAGCATAGGGAACATCTTTCATTTTCTCTCTATCTTCTACAGTGGTCAGGCATTGAGTCTTACTCAACTTCACACCTTGTAACACATGCAAGAATCCTTTCTTTGCCTGATCCATTTTGAACTTCTTCAAAACTTTGTCAAGGTATGTGCTTCCTGAAAGTCCAATTAAGCGTATTGATCTATCATTATAGATCTTAATGCCCAATATGTAAGCAGCTTCACCGAGGTCTTTCATTGAAAAACTCTTATTCAAATATCCCTTTATGCTATCTAGAAATTCTATCTCATTTCCGATCAGTAATATGTCATCCACATATAATATCAGAAATGCTATAGAGCTCCCACTCACTTTCTTGTAAATACAGGCTTCTCCAAAAGTCTGTATAAAACCAAATGTTTGATCACACTATCAAAGCATGTATTCCAACTCTGAGAGGCTTGCACCAGTCCATAAATGGATCGTTGGAGCTTGCACACTTTGTTAGCTCCCTTTGGATCGATAAAACCTTCCGGTTGCATCATATACAACTCTTCTTCCAGAAATCCATTCAGGAATGCAGTTTTTACATCCATCTACCAAATTTCATAATCATAAAATGTGGCAATTGCTAACATGATTCAGGCAGACTTAAGCATCGCTACGGGTGAGAAGGTCTCATCGTAGTCAATCCCTTGAACTTGTCGAAAACCTTTGGCAACAAGTCGAGCTTTGTAGACAGTAACATTACCGTCAGCGTCAGTCTTTTTCTTGAAGATCCATTTATTATCAAATGCTTGCCGATCATCGGGCAAGTCAACCAAAGTCCACACTTTGTTCTCATACATGGATCCCATCTCAGATTTTGCGGAATCTGGGCTCATCATCACTTCTTCATAGTTCGTAGGTTCACCATGATCTAGTAGCATGACTTCCAGAACAGGATTACCATACCACTGTGGTGCGGATCTTACTCTGGTTGATCTACGAGGTTCGGTAGTAACTTGATCTGAAGTTTCATGATCATCATCATTAGCTTCCTCACTAATTGGTGTAGGTGTCACAGAAACCGGTTTCTGTGATGTACTACTTTCCAATAAGGGAGCAGGTACAGTTACCTCATCAAGTTCCACTTTCCTCCCACTCACTTCTTTCGAGAGAAATTCCTTCTCTACAAAGGATCCATTCTTAGCAACGAATGTTTTGCCTTTGGATCTATGATAGAAGGTGTACCCAACAGTCTCCTTTGGGTATCCTATGAAGACACATTTCTCTGATTTGGGTTCGAGCTTATCAGGTTGAAGTTTTTTCACATAAGCATCGCAGCCCCAAACTTTAAGAAACGGCAACTTTGGTTTCTTGCCAAACCATAGTTCATAAGGCGTCGTCTCAACGGATTTCGATGGTGCCCTATTTAACGTGAATGCAGCCGTCTCTAAAGCATAACCCCAAAACGATAGCGGTAAATCTGTAAGAGACATCATAGATCGCACCATATCTAGTAAAGTACGATTACGATGTTCCGACACACCATTACGCTGTGGTGTTCCAGGTGGCGTGAGTTGCAAAACTATTCCGCATTGATTCAAATGTAGACCAAACTCGTAACTCAAATATTCTCCTCCACAATCTGATCGTAGAAACTTTATTTTCTTGTTACGATGATTTTCAACTTCACTCTAAAATTCTTTGAACTTTTCAAATGTTTCATTAAGTAGATATACCCATATCTGCTTAAATCATCTGTGAAGGTGAGAAAATAACGATATCCGCCACGAGCCTCAACATTCATTGGACCACATACATCTGTTTGTATGATTTCCAACAAATCTGTTGCTCTCTCCATAGTACCGGAGAACGGCGTTTTAGTCATCTTGCCCATGAGGTACGGTTCGCAAGTACCAAGAGATTCATAATCAAGTGGTTCCAAAAGTCCATCAGTATGGATTTTCTTCATGCGCTTTACACCGATATGACCTAAACGGCAGTGCCACAAATAAGTTGCACTATCATTATCAACTCTGCATCTTTTGGCTTCAACATTCTGAATATGTGTATCACTACTATCAAGATTCATCATAAATAGACCACTCTTCAAGGGTGCATGACCATAAAAGATATTACTCATATAAATAGAGCAACCATTATTCTCTGATTTAAATGAATAACCGTCTCGCATCAAAAAAGATCCAGATATAATGTTCATGCTCAACGCTGGCACCAAATAACAATTATTTAGGTTTAATACTAATCCCGAAGGTAGATGTAGAGGTAGCGTGCCGACCGCGATCACATCGACTTTGGAACCATTTCCCACGCGCATCGTCACCTCGTCCTTTGCCTGTGTCCGCTTAATCCGTAGTCCCTGTTTCAAGTTGCAAATATTAGCAACAGAACCAGTATCAAATACCTAGGTGCTACTGTGAGCTCTAGTAAGGTACACATCAATAACATGTATACCACATATACCTTTGTTCACTTTTCCATCCTTCTTATCCGCTAAATACTTGGGGCAGTTCCGCTTCTAGTGACCAGTCTGCTTGCAGTAGAAGCACTCAGTTTCAGGCTTAGGTCCAAATTTTGGTTTCTTCTCCTGAGCAGAAACTTGCTTGATGTTCTTCTTTAAGTTCCTCTTCTTCTTCCCTTTGCCCTTTTTCTTGAAACTAGTGGTCTTGTTGACCATCAACACTTGATGCTCCTTCTTGATTTCTACCTTCGCAGCCTTTAGCATTGCGAAGAGCCCAGGAATTGCCTTGTCCATCCCTAGCATATTATAGTTCATCACGAAGCTCTTGTAGCTTGGTGGCAGTGATTGGAGAATTCTGTCAATGACGCAATCATCCAGAAGATTAACTCCCAGTTGAATCAAGTGATTATTATACCCAGACATTTTGAGTATATGCTCACTGACAGAATTGTTCTCCTCCATCTTGCAGCTATAGAACTTATTGGAGACTTCATATCTCTCAATCCGGGCATTTGCTTGAAATATTAACTTCAACTCCTGGAACATCTCATGTGCTCCATGACATTCAAAACGTCGTTGAAGACCCGGTTCTAAGCCGTAAAGCATGGCACATTGAACTATCGAGTAGTCATCAGCTTTGCTCTGCCAGACATTCTTAACGTCGTCAGTTGCATCAGCAGCAGTCCTGGCACCCAGCGGTGCTTCCAGGACGTAATTCTTCTGTGCAGCAATGAGGATAATCCTCAAGTTACGGATCTAGTCCGTGTAATTGCTACCATCATCTTTCAACTTTGCTTTCTCAAGGAACGCATTAAAATTCAATGGTACAACAGCACGGGCCATCTATCTACAACCAAACATAAACAAGCAAGATACTATCAGGTACTAAGTTCATGATAAATTTAAGTTCAATTAATCATATTACTTAAGAAATACCACTTAGAAAGACATCTCTCTAATCTTTTAAGTGATCACGTGATCCAAATCAACTAAACCATAACCGATCATCACGTGAAATGGAGTAGTTTTCAATGGTGAATATCACTATGTTGATCATATCTACTATATGATTCATGCTCGACCATTCGGTCTAAGTGTTCCGAGGCCATATCTACATATGCTAGGCTCGTCAAGTTTAACCTGAGTATTCTGCGTGTGCAAAAACTGGCTTGCACCCGTTGTAGATGGACGTAGAGCTTATCACACCCGATCATCACGTGGTGTCTGGGCACGACGAACTTTTGCAACAGTGCATACTCAGGGAGAACACTTTTATCTTGAAATTTAGTGAGAGATCATCTTATAATGGTAACGTCAATCAAAGCAAGATAAGATGCATAAAAGATAAACATCACATGCAATCAATATAAGTGATATGATATGGCCATCATCTTGTGTTTGTGATCTCCTTCTTCGAAGCAACATCATGATCACCATCGTCACCGGCGCGACACCTTGATCTCCATCGTAGCATCATTGTCGTCTCGCCAATCTTATGCTTCTATGACTATTACTACTGCTTAGTGATAAAGTAAAGCATTACAGGGCGATTGCATTGCATACAATAAAGCGACAACCATATGGCTCCTGCCAGTTGCCGATAACTCGGTTACAAAACATGATCATCTCATACAATAAAATTTAGCATCATGTCTTGACCATATCACATCACAACATACCCTACAAAAACAAGTTAGACGTCCTCTACTTTGTTGTTGCAAATTTTACGTGGCTGCTACTGGGCTTAGCAAGAACCGTTCTTACGTACGCATCAAAACCACAACGATAGTTTGTCAAGTTGGTGTTGTTTTAACCTTCGCAAGGACCGGGCGTAGCCACACTCGGTTCAACTAAAGTTGGAGAAACTGACACTCGCCAGCCACCTGTGTGCAAAGCACGTCGGTAGAACCAGTCTCGCGTAAGCGTACGCGTAATGTCGGTCCGGTCTGCTTCATCCAACAATACCGACGAACCAAAGTATGACATGCTGGTAAGCAGTATGACTTATATCGCCCACAAGTCACTTGTGTTCTACTCGTGCATATAACATCAACGCATAAAACCAGGCTCGGATACCACTGTTGGGGAACGTTGTAATTTCAAAAATTTCCCTACGCACACGCAAGATCATGGTGATGCATAGCAACGAGAGGGAGAGTGTTGTCCATGTAACCTCGTAGACCGAAAGCGGAAGCATTATAACAACGCGGTTGATGTAGTCGTATGTCTTCACAGCCCGACCGATCAAGCACCGAAACTACGGGACCTCCGAGTTCTAGCACACGTTCAGCTCGATGACAATCCCCGAACTCCGATCTAGCAAAATGTCGGGGAAGAGTTTCGTCAGCATGACGGAGTGGTGACGATCTTGATGTTCTACCGACGCAGGGCTTCGCCTAAGCACCGCTACAATATTATCGAGGATTGTGGTGGAGGGGGCACTGCACACGGCTAAGAGATCAATGATCAATTGTTGTGTCTCTAAGGTGCCCCCTGCCCCAGTATATAAAGGAGCAAGGGGGAGGCCGGCCGACCCTCTATGGCGCGCCCCCAAGAGGAGAATCCTACTAGGACTCCAAGTCCTAGTAGGTTTCCACCTAAAGGGAGAGGGGGGAAGGAAGGAGAGCGAGAGGGAGAAGGAAAGGGGGGCGCCGCCCCCCTCTCCTAGTCCAATTTGGACCAGAGGGGGAGGGGACGCGCGGCCAGCCCTGGCCACCCCTCTCTCTCTCTCCACTAAGTCCCAACAAGGCCCATTAGTTCCCCCGGGGTTACCGATAATCCTTCGGCACTCCGGTTTAATCCGATACTTCTCCCGAACACTTCCGGTATCCGAATATAGTCGTCCAATATATCAATCTTCATATCTCAACCATTTCGAGACTCCTCGTTATGTCCGTGATCACATCCGGGACTCCGAACAACCTTTGGTACATCAAAACATATAAACTCATAATGAAACTGTCATTGCAACGTTAAGCGTGCGGACCCTACGGGTTCGAGAGCAATGTAGAGATGACCGAGACACGTCTCTGGTCAATAACCAATAGCGGAACCTGGATGCTCATATTGGCTCCTACATATTCTACGAAGATCTTTATCGGTCAGACCGCATAACAACATACGTTGTTCCCTTTGTCATCGGTATGTTACTTGCCCGAGATTCGATCGTCGGTACCTTAATACCTAGTTCAATCTCGTTATAGGCAAGTCTCTTTACTCATTCCGTAATACATCATCTCACAACTAACCCATTAGTTGTAATGCTTGCAAGGCTTATGTGATGTGCATTACCGAGAGGGCCCAGAGATGCCTCTCCGACAATCGGAGTGACAAATCCTAATCTCGAAATACGCCAACCCAACATGTACCTTCGGAGACACCTGTAGAGCTCCTTTATAATCACCCAGTTACGTTGTGACGTTTGGTAGCACACAAAGTGTTCCTCCGTCAAATGGGAGTTGCATAATCTCATAGTCATAGGAACATGTATAAGTCATGAAGAACGCAATAGCAACATACTAAACGATCAGGTGCTAAGCTAATGGAATGGGTCATGTCAATCACATCATATTCCTAATGATGTGATCCCGTTAATAAAATGACAACACATGTCTATGGTTAGGAAACATAACCATCTTTGATCAACGAGCTAGTCAAGTAGAGGCATACTAGTGACACACTGTTTGTCTATGTATTCACACAAGTATTATGTTTCCGGTTAATACAATTCTAGCATTAATAATAAACATTTATCATGATATAAGGAAATAAATAATAACTTTATTATTGCCTCTAGGGAATATTTCCTTCACTCCGAGCTCCGCCCACTGTCGCTGTTGCCCGGATCCGGCGCCGGCCGACCGGATCCGCCCGTTCCCGCTGCCCCGGCCTCCTCCTGGCCTCCCTGCCGACCGGCGCCGCCGCCGCCCTGCGCCATGGCCGCGCTTGCCTGCACGCGCGTGTTTGTGCGAGCACACGCACAACCACCGCGCGTGGTCTGCACGCGCCCCTCCTCAAGGACATCTCCCGGCCCAGCGCCTTGGCCCATCCAACCACGTCACCGATATGGGCCGAGCCCAGTGGTGAGCAACAACTAACCCCGCCCTGTGCACAGTTTACCTATATTGCGCGTGTCTGTTTTTTTCTGGAAAACTGCTAAGTCCCTAGAAACTCACATTCTGGTGCATACTTTGGCCTTCCATAACTTGATGTGTGTTGCTCCAATTGCTACGTGTAACATATCTAAATGTTCATCTGGTTGTGCTCTCCATTTTGTTCCATTGTGTCATGTTAATTTGAGTTCATCTTGATGCCCTAATCATCGTTGCAAGAGTGCTATATAATGTTGTCTGTTGTAGCTTATCAAAACATGCTCATTTGTCATTTTTGCATCTTTTTGTGTGATTTTCTTTTGAGCATGAAGTCTACATGTGTTATGAACTACAATATGCCATATTTTCTGTGGTGCAATCCAATTTTCATGATATGCCATGTGTTGATTGTTTCAAGCATGCAAAGTAGCCCCGTGATGTTGCTGATTTTAGGATGAACATGTCTTCTTCTTGTAGGTATGCTTGTCTTGTCATTCAATGATTTTTGATGATTGATTCAAGCTCACCAACATGCCTACTTATCGTTGTTTATGCTATGCTCTGTTTTTCACCATGTTTATGAAACTTGCTATGTTTACATGGGCGCCATCATATTTTCTGTGCCCTTTTGGCTCATGGTCATTAAGAGACTTTTGTTATATGAAATTAGTAGATTCATTCCATGCCTTTGATTGCCATGATAAGTTCCTGTAGCATGTTGTTTGATATCTCTAAACTTCGCAGCCTGATGTTATTTCTGCCATGTCCTGTGAATTCTGCTAAGTCTGTGAAGCTGATATTATTTGCAATCTTGCCATGTCCTTTTGAGCATGTTCTAGTAGTTTCTGGAGATATCTCAGTGTTCATGTTTTGTTATGCTCTACCTGTAGATCATGCCCATGCCTTTTGTTCTCATGTTGATATCCTGCAGCATGTTGTTTTGATGCTTGCAATATGCCTAGTTGCTGTTTTGGACAGCAAGCCCTTTAAACTTATATGGTGTGTATGTGTTGAACCGTTGCTCCGTTTTGAGCGTGCTCTATATGAAACTTACTTAGTTTTGTGTGTAGCTTCATGTTAGATTGTTGCATCAATGTTTTGAGGTGTGTGCTTGATGTTTGAATGCATTTTGCTTCAATGCCATGTTTAACTTGTTTTGCTCATATCTTCTAGGCCATAGCTCCGAATCAAATGAACTTTATATGTAACTTGACTAGAATTTTGTGTAGATCATTTTGGTGCATCTTAACTTGCTGTTTAACAACTTGAACGTAAGGTTTATTCATATCTGGACCAATTTCGAAATTTGCATATGAGGACTTACCGGAATTGTTATATGTTGTTTCCGGCCTCATTTAAACTTGCTTTGGTGTGTTGCTCTTGTATGCATCATCTCTTGCCATGAGTAGCTTCATGTATCCTTGTCTTGCATCATACTTGGTTGAGCATCATGTCTTGTTCATGTGTGGTGTGTTTACCTTGTCGTGTTCTTCTTCTCGATAGTTCCCGTTTCGTTGCGATCGTGATGATTCGTTCGTCTATGCTAGGTTCGTCTTCATGGCTTCATCTTCTTCATCGACTCGTTCTTCTTTCTTGTAGGATTTCAGGCAAGATGACCGTCACCTTGGATCTCACTACTATCATTGCTATGCTAGTTGCTTCGTTCTATCGCTATGTTGCGTTACCTACCTCTTGCTTATCACGCCTCCCAAATTGCCATGAACCTCTAACCTTTGTCACCCTTCCTAGCAAACCATTGTTTGGTTATGTTACCGCTTTTGCTCAGCCCCTCTTATAGCGTTGCTAGTTGCAGGTGAAGATGAAGATTACTCCATGTTGGATTATGTTTATGTTGGGATATCACAATATCTCTTATATTATTAATGCATCTACATACTTGGTAAAGGGTGGAAGGCTCGGCCTTATGCCTGGTGTTTTGTTCCACTCTTGCTGCCCTAGTTTCCGTCATATCAGTATTTTGTTCCCCAATTTTCCGTCCCTAACACGGTTGGGTGATTTATGGGACCCCCTTGATAGTTCGCTTTGAATAAAACTCCTCCAGCAAGGCCCAACATTGGTTTTACCATTTGCCTACCACCTATACCTTTTTCCCTTGGGAGTAATTAACCTGAGGGTCATCTTTATTTTAGCCCCCACGGGCCAATTCTTGTCTAAGTGTTGGCCCGAACTAGAGCCCCTTGCAGCGCCTCCTCGGGGAAACTCGAGGCCTGGTTTTAGTTGTACGGACTGCTCATCCGGTCGTGGCCTGAGACGAGATACGCGCGGCTAGTATCAGAGTGTCGGCACGCCGTGAGGTCTTGCTGGTCTTGTTTTACCATTGTCAAAATGTCTTGTAACCGGGATTCCGAGACTGATCAGGTCTTCCCGGGAGAAGGAATATCCTTCGTTGATCGTGAGAGCTTATCATGGGCTAAGTTGGGACACCCCTGCAGGGTTTTGAACTTTCGAAAGCCGTGCCCGCAGTTATGTGGCAGATTGGAATTTGTTAATATCCAGTTTTAGTAAAATTGAAGTAAACTCTTCTAAAATACACCAACCGTGTGCGTAACTGTGATGGTCTCTTTTCGGGGTTGTTCGAGAGGAGAACACGGTGTTTTGGTTATGTTTTACGTAAGTAGGAGTTCAGGATCACTTCTTGATCATTACTAGTTGACGACCATTTGCTAAGCTCCTCCTCTCGCTCTTGTTTTGTAAGTTAGCCACCATACATGCTTAGTCGTTGCTACAACCTCACCACTTTACCCCTTCCTTACCCATTAAGCTTTGCTAGTCTTGATACCCATGGTAACGGGATTGCTGAGTCCTCGTGGCTCACAGATTACTACAACACCAGTTGCAGGTACAGGTTTGCGATGATCATGACGTGAGAGCGATATTACTTGTTTGGGAGTTCTTCTTCTTCTTCTTCGTCGATCTTGGGATACGTTCCTGGTCGGCAGCCTGGGCTAGCAGGGTGGATATTGTTTGAGTTTCTGTTTATGTTTCATCCGTAGTCGGTTGTTGATCTTATGTATGATGGACTATTGTATTCATGTGACATTTTATGTCTTGGATGTATCCCCACTATTATGTAATGGTATGATGTAATGATATCAACCTTGCAAAAGCGTCTTCAAGATGCGCTTCTATCCTTGGTGGGACCTTCGAGTTCCTTTAGGATAGGGTCGCATCTTGGGCGTGACATATATGATAGTATCGCTAGCATCCATATGACAGAGAACCCGGGCCGACATGACTAGTTGTGAACCCAAAGTGGCACTAACTTACGGGGACAAGCATACATGAATCAACATCGAGCATGTCGGTCAGAAGCGTGCGAATCCAAGCTGTAGCACTGGGCTAACAGGACTCCGGGAACCTGGGCTGTAGCAGGCTAGGCAGGACTCCGGATGTCACCACGTGACATTTCCCCGAATGGACAAACACAGGAACGAAGTGAATCACATGCCGTCCAGTCAAGTGTTCTGGAGCAGTAGTGCTGGGCTAGCAGGACTCTGGTGAACAGGGTTGTAGCGGACTACTATGGCTCATGGAAGCACAAGACTACATTTCCCCATAAGAGAGGCTACCAAGGATAAACAACTATGTTGTCGGATCCCACACATACCAAGCATTTCAATCATACACACAATATGCTCAATATATGTAAATACAACATGGCATCACAACATAACTCTGTGACTCAAGTATTATTCATTAGGGTCTGAGGAGCCAAGTATTACAATCATGGTCTCATGACCCAACATGCAGAGCATACAAGCACCGAGCGGAAGTATAAACATGTCTGAGTACAGACAACTACAAATGAAAAAGGCTGAGAAGCCTGACTATCTACAAGATCCAGCCGAGGGAACAAGATTGTAGCTGAGGTAACAAGCTAAATGTCGAAGTCCACACGGAACTACTAGCGAGACTGACGTCTCTCTGCAAAACATAAAATAGGCAAACATGAGTACAAATGTAGCCAGCAAGACTTACATCAGAACTAACTAAATATGCATCGGTATCAACAAAAGGGGGGTGGTGGAGTTTAACTACAGCAAGCCAACTTTGACTCAGTGGCTATCCTAAACTACAACTGCAAGTAACTCTTTTGAGGTGGCGCACACGAGTCCACATATTCACCATATCAATACACCACTATGGATCCGCTCCCGTCTCCCTATGAGAACACCATCCATAGCACTCACGCTTATCTTGCGCATTTTAGATTATCCACTTTCACTTGTCTATGAACTGTACAGGCAACCCAGAAGTCCTTTACCGCGGACACGACTATTCAAATAGATCATTTATAACCCTGCAGGGGTGTACTTCTTCACACACTCTCTCGCCACTTACCACCATGTACACGTCGTGTATCTCGGCAACCTTCAAGCGGAAGCCTGGCGAGGGAGTCGGCCACGACCTGACTAACCACACAAGTCTCTAGTCCAGGTTTATCGCCTATTCGGGTTCCATCCGCGAGGAGATCCGGCCGGGGCTTCACTCACATCCACAAACGATGTGTGCAGGGTTCCCGAGACACCAAACGGGCGCCCGGTACACCGTGCCATGATGTATCTACCGCATCATAGCCCACCCCTAGGGTCAACATTACGCACAGCCTCCAACACATATCCTACAAACACCAGAAACTAGTTGCAACTCCTGGACAGAGATCAAGGCGATTAATAAGTCGAGAGAGTCAATTAAGGATCCCAATGTGTGGTAGTAGCTGTTCATGGATCACAAGCACAGAACTCAGTTCCTGAGGACTGTTTCAATGAGACAACCCACCATGTACTCCTACATGGCCTCTCATCGCTACCTTTACCAAATCGTGTTCACACACTTAGCTCTCAACAGTAGGACATGTTCACACACCTCCGATTCATCCCCGATGAATCAGACCTGACACAACTCTAAGCAATAGCAGGCATGACAAACAAGCATGAATGAGTAGGCACATCAGGGCTCAAACAACTCCTACTCATGCTAGTGGGTTTCATCTATTTATTGTAGCAATGACACGTCATGCAGAGGAAAAGGGGTTCATCTACCGCAACAAGTAACAGATGAATCATTGTTGTCCTAATGCAGTAAACGAGAACAGGAGCGAGAGAGTGGGATTGTATCGGAATGAAGAAGGATTTTTGCTTGCCTGGCACTTCTGAAGACGATATAGCTCTTCATCGGTGTCATCGAACTCATCGTCGGAACATACGTCTACCGAGGGGGAACAGATACCGGCAACATAGAAAGAAACACAATCAATGCAATGCACAATATGATGCATGATCATGACATGGGAAAACGAGTGTGTTGGGCTAATGCAACTACAGCCAGATGGGTTTGAGCTATTTTGAACCAAATATTCAAAGTTCAAACTCATTTGTGATCTTAAATAGTGCTTCATCATGTTTTGCACTAAACAACAAGTTAACTTGTTTAAACATGCATGAAACCAGTACAGATGGATAGACTGGATTTTTTTGATCATTTTTCATATATAATTTGTTTCATTTGGAGTTATGGTTGAATTTCTATGAGTTTTAGAGGTTTTGGGCATTTTCTGGAATTTCCTGATTAAAAATAAATCCAAAAAATGTAATACTGCGTCAGCATGACGTCGGGGTGACGTCAACTGGTCAAAGGCGCCAGCCCAGGTCAAACCTGACCAGTGGGGCCGACAGGTGAGTGACTCAGTTAGTTAACTGGGTTAATTAGGGTTAAACTAATTCTAACAAAAATGTCAGCAGGACTGGGCCCACATGCCAGTGGCTCAGGGTTAGTTTAGCGAGGGGATTAACACCTAACAGCAGTGATTAGCACTAACTAACACCTAACTAATCCCGTTAGGGCCAGCCCCACATGTGATAGTCTCTGGGCGGGGCCCAGCCGGGGTCAACGTTGGTCAAACCCACCGTGACTCGATGCCGGCGAGGCCCAAGACGGCGGTGCGGCTCGAAAAACACGCACGTACATGCGGCGCGCGTCCTCGGATGACCGAGGGGGAAAACGAGGGCGTTGGAAATGCCACAGGGCTTCTGGCATCGCGTGGCTCGGTGGAGAGGACGAAGAGGTCGTTGTTGAGCTTCTAGACTGATCGAGGGGACGAGGGAGAGGCAATGGCCGCGGTGGTGCTGGTCAACGGCGGCGGGCGCATTCGGTGAGGTGGGTAACGGCGAGGGGGAGAGCAGGGGGAGAGTGAGAGAGGTCCAGGGGAAGGTCGGGGCGATGCACGTGGTGCTCGGGGCCGACTCCAGCAGCGGAAAGCAAGCAGGAGGTGGCCGGACGCGTGCTCGCGTCCGCCGGCCTCACGCTCGTCCTCCTGGCAAGGGGGAAGACGACAGGGAGGAGCCCCTGGTGGGCTTGGCCGGCCAGCTATAGTGTTGGGCCGGTTGGTGGCGTCAGGTAAGTTTTCTCTGCTCTGTTTTATTTCTATTTTGTTTTCCTTTTATTAATTCATTTGCCACTGTTTTGAACTCCAAACAAACTGAAAACAGTGACAACATTCCTCTGAATATTTTACATTGCACAAAGGGATTATCCAAAGGCACATCAATTATTTCAGAGTTATCTGAAATTATATTCCATATATTAAGAATATAAAACCAAATCCAAATACAATATTGATTTAAATTCAATGCCCAAAATAATTCCTTAAAAAAATTCATTATTTTTGGTTTGGAACAAAGCCGTTGCCAAAATTACCAAAAGTCAATAAGGATCATTTTGGTTTCATTGAATGCAAATTTTAGTTGAACCTAGTTTGATTCAAGTGGTGCTAGGGTTTGAACATCCCCATTTCGAGATTTCAATTAAAGTTAGACATGATGCATGGATGCTTGTGCAACTATTTGCAATCAAATTCTACGGCTGTGACAATATAGACAGGGTATCGCTTACCTTTATTCTCTTCGAGCTGCCTCTTGGTAAGGCCGAGCTCTTCCTCGCACCGCTCAAGGTCCTGCCTTAGTGCACCGACCTCCATAATACGTGCGGCAGCGGCCAGCAATGAAGCCTGCATATGCACATAGACATATTCTGATTAGACTCCTGAGTTATTATTTGATCCTCTATTCGGCCTTTCTTCGCGAACGCCAAAGAGAGCATCAGGGGCTACTGTCTATGTGGTAATATTTTCCTATAATTTGATTACTTACCTGAAAGCCTGTTAGGAGGCTGGCACAAGCTTCGGTTAGTCCACTTTTGGCGGACAGAACCTTCTCGATCACCGCACTCATGATAGTGCGGTGCTCTTCGTTGATGGAAGCACCGCGAAGCACTTCCAGCAAGTTGTCCGGTTCCTGTGGATGGACAGAGGCCACCGGCACGGGCGGCTTGCCCCTCATAACGGGGGTCGTCTAACAGAATCTGGAACCACTGGAGGTTCCGGCGCAATGTTCGGCTGGAGGCCGAACTCGAAGCCCATGGGAGTCTTGCTCCCTTTGCGCCCAGGGTCCAGAATGTCGCCTCGAGGCGCCTCCAGGACTACCTCCCCTCGGCTCGATGCCCTTTGAGACAACACCTCGATGTTGTCCGTAGGGAGAGGGGTGGAGGCGGTCGGAAGTGAATCGTTATTCATATCCGACGGGTCCAAAGAACCATCCGACGAAGATACGTCGATACGGGCTCCGGACGGACTGCATAATCATGTTCGGCATGATGAGAAGCAGTGCAATAAAAACATACCATGAACTACTATGGTATCCGGATACTTACGACTTCGCCAGGGGCTTGTCCCTGGGCAACCACTCATCGTCGTTGTAGGCGGCAGTCGTGGAGCAGTCCGGAAGGAGGGTCCTTCCCTTCTAGGACCCTTCGGCCTCCCCGGTCGGGGCGGCCTTCCTTTTCCTGTCTCCCCCGGCTGGGGGGAGAACTTTTCTCCTCCTCCTCCTCGTTTTCGTGGGAGGAGTGCGCCTCAGTGTTTTCGGACGATGAGTCCGATATAACCTTGCGCCGGAGACCCTGTCGGGTCCCCGTGTCCTTCTTCTTGGCCTTCTTCACTGGCACCTCATAAGGTGACGGGACCAGCATCTCCGTTAGGAGAGCATCTGCTGGATCCTTGGGCAGGGGGCTGGGCAATCAATCTGCTCCGCTGTCTCTACCCAGTCCTGTTAAGGGCATGGAGGCTTAGATCCAACACATGATTAAACTAGGGAAAATAAACACCCTCTGAGATATAAAAAATTTACTGGATTGTATGGCGCTTTGCACTGAGTCCGCGGTCCTCGGTAAGGGGAGGAGGTACCTCGGCACCCTTGAACAACACCTTCCAGACGTCCTTGTGCATCATGTCGAAGAGCTCTCGCAGCGTCTGGTGCTCGGCCGGGTCGAACTCCCACAGATTGAATGCCCGTCATTGACACGGGAGGATCCGGCGGAAGAGCGTGACCTGGACCACGTTGACAAGCTTGATTTTCTTGCTCATCATGTTTTTGATGCATTTCTGGAGTCTGGTCAGCTCCACCGATGAACCCCAGGACAGGCCCTTCTCCTTCCAGGAAGTGAACCGCGTGGGGTTACCGGATCGGAATTCGGGGGCCGCCACCCAGTTGGTGTCGCGCGGCTCGGTGATGTAGAACCACCACGATTGCCACCCCTTTATGGTCTCCACATAGGAGCCTTCGAGCCAGATGACATTAGGCATTTTTTCCACCATGGCACCTCCGCACTTCGCTTGCTGGCTGACCACCACCTTCGGCTTAACATTGAAGGTCTTTAGCCACAGGCCGAAGTGGGGCCTGATGCGGAGGAAGGTCTCGCACACGACTATAAACGCCAAGATGTTGAGGATGAAATTGGGGGCCAGATCATGAAAATCTAGCCCGTAGTAGAACATGAGCAAGCGGACAAACGGTTGGAGGGGAAATCCCAGTCCGCGGACAAAGTGGGTAAGGAAAACCACCCTCTCATGGGGTTCGGGCGTAGGGATGATCTGCCCCGCATCTGGCAGCCAGTGTGCGATGTCCGTGGCCAGATATCCGGCCCCCATAGCTTGGTGATGTTCTCCTCCGTGACGGAGGAGACCAGCCACTTGCCTCCCGCTCCGGACATGCTTGGAGTGGTTCGAGGAGAAAAACATGAACTTGGGCGCTGGAGCTCGAGTGCGCAAGAATGGATAAGCAAGGAGGAAGAAGGCGTGGGTAAAAATGGGGAATCCTTATCCCTTTATAAGGGCGCAAGTTGATGTGCCTCCCCACTTACCAGGTAAAATCGCTTATTCCCCAAGCGCCGTAATAGATGGCGCGGTTGGGTTACCCACACCCGTATTGATGAGAATCCTATGATAAGGGGACACGTTCTCTGCTTCATCAAGACGTGCCAAGGAAACCGCCTCGTGATATGTGGAGTGGTTGGTTACGAAAAACGGTTCGAATAATGACCGGGCCGTAGTGTGATGTCATGCTGCAAAATATGTCGGCAGATTAGATTTGGGGAAATATTATTCTCTCTACGGTGGTATGTGGAGTTTTTTTGCAGAGCCGGACACTATCCGTGTGTTCAAAATCTTCTATGGAGTATTCGGAGGAGGAACCCGCCTTGCAATGCCGAAGACAATCAACGCGCCGGACTCGTCGTCATTGAAGCCTGGTTTAGGGGCTATTGAGGGAGTCCTGGATCGGGGGGTCCTCGGACAACCGGACTATATCCTTTACCGGACTGTTGGACTATGAAGATACAATATTGAAGACTTCATCCCGTGTCCGGATGGGACTCTCCTTGGCGTGGAAGGCAAGCTTGGCAATACGGATATGTAGATCTCCTCCCTTGTAACCGACTCTGTGTAACCATAGCCCCCTCCTGTGTCTATATAAACCAGAGGGTTTAGTCCATAGGACAACAACAATCATATGATAGGCTAGCTTCTAGGGTTTAGCCTCTACGATCTCGTGGTAGATCAACTCTTGTAATACTCATATCATCAAGATCAATCAAGCAGGAAGTAGGGTATTACCTCCATCGAGAGGGCGTGAACCTGGGTAAAGATTATGTCCCCCGCCTCCTGTTACCATCCACCTTAGACGCACAGTTCGGGACCCCCTACCCGAGATCCGCCAGTTTTGACACCGACAGAAGCCCCATGCTCCGCGCTGGTGGACGACACGGTCAAACAGTGACTATGCTCACGCCCAAGTAGAGAACCCATGCTCCGCGCTGGTGGGAAGAATAGCTTAAGTTCCGAACGCGGCTGTTCTTTCGTTCTCTCTTGTAACCAAATTTGCCACTTCTTGGAATGAAGTTTGAAGTTTTCGCGTCTTTATTTGAAAGGGGTCGGGATTTTCTCCGTGCGGTGTTTTCCTTCTTGAATCTCGCTTTAAAGGAAGTGAAGGCTGCCAGTTGCTCCCTCCCGCGCGTCTTGCTAGCGGGGGCTGGGCACAGTGTGTACACTCGAGACAGCCCTAGCGGCATTGAGGCCTAGGCCATGACAGCCGTGGGTCCGCCTGTGGGCACACCTCGCCAAGACTTTGGTGTTTGAATCCTTGCTCGACGTTCTCGAGAGAGCCAACAGGCAACCATTGCCTTCGGCCCTTGGCCTCAGGAGTGCTCGCCTCCTGATGTTGCTAGTCATCGCGACCCGGCATACCAGTGACAATCGACCCTCGCTCAGGGGCTCTAGGCGCAGGATGGGCATCAAGGAAGGGTGGCCTGGAAAAACGCAGTCACAGTTAGGCACATCACCAAGTGTTTTTACATCTCCACGAGGCTCGGTGCTTGGCGGAGGCACCTCCGAAGGCCCCGAACTCTCGCAAGTCCACCAGGGGCCTCACAAGCACCGAGCCCCTCGAGGATCCGGAGCCATCTAGTACGTGAGGCGGGAGCCCCCCCCCCCCCCCGGGCAATTTCCTTCGACTACCTCGATGCTCTAGCGGCATCGAGGCGAATCGAGGGGGTGTACATAGGATCGAGAGCTTTAGAGGAGCGCGCCCCCACGACGCAGGTGTCACGCCCAAGATGCGACCCTATCCTAAAGGAACTCGAAGGTCCCACCAAGGATAGAAGCGCATCTTGAAGACGCTTTTGCAAGGTGGATATCATTTCATCAACATTACATAATAGTGGGGATACAACCAAGACATACAATGTCACATGAATACAACAATACATCATATATGAGATCAACATCCGACCACGGACGGAACATAAACAGAAACTCAAACGACATCCACCCTGCTAACCCAGGCTGCCGACCAGGAACCTATCCCTCAATTGAAGAAGAAGCAGAAGAAGAACTCCAATACAGTTAAACATCGCTCTCACGTCATGATCATCGCATAACCTGTACCTGCAACTGTTGGTGTAGTAAACTGTCAGCCACGAGGACTCAGCAATCCCATTACCATGGGTATCAAGACTGGCAAAGCTTAATGGGCATGGAAGGGGCAAGGTGGTGAGGTTGCAGCAGCGACTGAGCATGTATGGTGGCTAACTTACGTAAATAAGAGCGAGAAGAGAAGCAAAGCAAGCGGTCGTAAATAGTAATGATCAAAAAGTGATCCTGAACTCCTACTTACGTCAAACATAACCCAGAAACCGTGTTCTCCTCTCGAACAACCCCGTAAGGAGACACTCATGGTTACGCACACGGTTGGTGTATTTTAGAAGAGTTTACTTCAAGTTTACTACAACCGGACATTAACAAATTCCCATCTGCCACATAACCGCGGGCACGGCTTTCGAAAGTTCAAACCCTGCAGGGGTGTCCCAACTTAGCCCGTGATAAGCTCTCGCGATCAACGAAGGATATTCCTTCTCCCGGGAAGACCCGATCAGTCTCGGAATCCCGATTACAAGACATTTCGACAATGGTAAAACAAGTCCAGCAAAGCCGCCCGAATGTGCCGACAAATCCTGATAGGAGCTGCACATATCTCGTTCTCAGGGCACACTGGATTGTCCAAACTTCCGGTAGGCGAACCCAGAGTTGCCCCTGGTGGCCACCGGCGGCTGACAGTTTGGACCAGCACCCACGACGAGCACTGGCCCGGGGGGGGGGGTAAAATAAGATGACCCTCGAGAACGCGACTCCCAAGGGAAAAAGGGCTAGGTGAGGCAAATGGTAAAACCAAGGTTGGGCCCTGCTGGAGGAGTCTTATTCAAAGCGAACTGTCAAGGGGGTCCCATAAATTACCCAACCGCGTTAGGGACGCAAAAACCGGGAACATAATACCGATATGATGGAAACTAGGGCAGCAAGAGTGGAACAAAACACCAGGCATAAGGCCGAGCCTTCCACCCTTTACCAAGTATATAGATGCATTAATAATATAAGAGATATTGTGATATCTCAACATAAACATAATCCAACATGGAGCAATCTTCATCTTCACCTGCAACTAGCAACGCTATAAGAGGGGCTGAGCAAAGAGGTAACATAGCCAAACAATGGTTTGCTAGGAAGGGTGACAAGGTTAGAGGTTCATGGAAATTTCGGAGGCTTGATAAGCAAGTGGTAGGTAACGCGGCATAGCGATAGAACGAAGCAACTAGCATAGCAATGATAGTAATGAGATCCAAGGTGACGGTCATCTTGCCTGAAATTCCGCAAGGAAGAAGAATGAGTCCATGAAGAAGATGAAGCCATGAAGAAGAACCAAGCGAACGAATCCTCATGATCGCAATGAAACGGGAACTATCGAGAAGAAGCACACAACACGGTAAACACACCACACATGAACAAGGCATGATGCTCAACCAAGTATGATGCATGACAAGGCTACATGAAGCTACTCATGGCAAGAGATGATGCATACAAGAGCAACACATCAAAGCAAGTTTAAATGAGGCGGGAAACAACATAGAACAATTCCGGTAAGTCCTCATATGCAAATTTAGAAATTGTTCCATAACTGAATAAAACTTAAGTTCAAGTTGTTAAACAGCAAGTTAAGATGCACCACGATGATCTACACGAAATTCTAGTCAAGTTACATATAAAGTTCATTTGATTCGGAGCTACGGCCTAGAAGATATGAGCATAACAAGTTGAACATGGCATTGATGCAAAATGCATTCAAACATCAAGTACACACTCCAAAACATGGATACAACAAGGTAACATGAAACCAGATGCAAAACTAAGCAAGTTTCATATAGAGCACACTCAAAACGGAGCAACGGTTCAACACATACACTCTATACAAGTTTAAAGGACAAGCTGTCCAAAACAGCAACTAGGCATCTAGCAAGCACCTAAACAACAAGCTACAGGATCTTAACATGAAAACAAAAGGCATGATCATGATTTACAGGTAAAGCATTACAAAACATGAACGCTGAGCTAACTCCAGAATCTAATATAACATGCTCAAAAGGACATGACAAGATTGCAAATAATATCAGCTTCACGGACTTAGCAGAAATCACAGGACATGGCAGAAATAACATCATCTTGCAAAGTTTAGAGCTATCAAACAACATTCTCCGGGAACTTATCATGGCAACCAAAGGCATGGAAAGAATCTACTAAAATCATAGAACAAAAGTCCCTTACTGACTATGAGCCAAAAGGGTACAGAAAATATAATAGCACCCATGTAAACATAACAAGTTTCGTTACAGATCCAGACTTTGTGAAAATAACAGCACATGGCAGGAACAATGATAAGTAGACATGTTGGTGAGCTTGAATCACTCACCACAAAGCATTTCATGACAATATAAGCATAGATACCGCAATATGACATGTTCATGAAGCTAAGCATGGAAAGAGCAAGTCCATAGCATGCATGGATCAACTATAACAACCTTGGCAAAATTGAAAAACATGTAAACAATCTGCTAGGAACATTTTATAGCAAAAGTAGAGCAAGGTAAATACATGCTAGGTCACTCTATAAATGCAACCATGAACATGAATGGATAGATCATAACCATATGAACAAAACATCCTTACTGAACATGCTCAAAAGAGGCATGGCTCACTTGGTAGCAACATGAATACATGGCAAAACAATAACAGCAGAACAATGACTTAGGCAAATCCCAAGTCACTGAAATCAGCAACATCACGGAGGCTACTTTGCAAGCACTAAACAACCAAGACATGGCATATCATGAAGAAATAATTGCTCCACAGCAAAGATGGCATGTTATAGCTCATAACTCATGAAGGCTTCATGCTCAAAAGAAAAGCACACAAAAAGATACAAAAATGACAAATGAGCATGTTCTGATAAACTACAGAAGACAACATTATATAGCACTATTGCGACGATTATTAGGGCATCAAGATGAACTCAAATGAACATGGCACAAATGAACAAAGTGAATAGCATATCCTGTTGAACAATTCGATATAATACACGCTCAAAACGGACCAAGATGCAAGAAAATACAGCAGATCAAAGGTAGCACCAGAATGTTAGAATTCAGGGACTTAGCCGTTTTATACCTAGCGAGAAACGGGATGGCGAGGTTCCGGGACGGAGGGATCCGGGCGCGGCGTTTGGATCGGGGATGGATGGATCTGATCCCAATCCGGGACGAACTCCGGCGAGAGGCGGTGCGGGACAAGGGCGCGGTGCTCCGGTGGATGGAGGATGGTGAAGGAGCGACGGACGGCGGCGACGGCAAGAGGCACGCGCGAGGGTGGCGAGCGGCGGTGAAGGCGCGGGGCCGAGCGGCGGCGGCGCGGCGGATGAGGTGCGACGGCGGGGCTCGGCGAGCTCGCTGGACGGAGCCGGCGACGGGCCGGCGCTGGAAGGCGCTGGGCCGCGCGCGGGCGAGGACGGAGGCTGGGCGCGCAGCAGCGCGAGGCGGAGCGGGTTGGGGGGGCCGCGGTCGAGGCGGCGGAGGCGAGGTGCGGTGGCGGCGGCGCGCGCCGGCGAGGCAGACGGCGGAGGTGCTAGGTCAGAGGCGGGCGAGGCGTGCAGGCGCTGGCGGCGGCGGCTGGGCCCGCGGGGCCGGCTGCGGGCCTTGCGGGCCGCGCGGGGCACGGTGGAGAGAGAGTGGGCCGGCGGGGTGAGGTGGCGCGCAGGGGTTGGAGGAGAGCGGTGGCGGGGCGATGTGGCGGCTTCTGATTGGATGGAGTGAGGTGGCGGCTGGACATGTCCGGCACGAGGAAGAAACGTCCGGCGGCGCGAGGGGAGCGGCGCTAGGGTTTGATCTGCGCGAGAAGTTCGGAGGGAGACACATATTTATAGGTAGGAGGAGCAAGGAAGCTCCAAATGGAGTGCGGTTTTCGCTCACACGATCGTGATCGAACGACCGAGAGGATGGAGGGGATTAGGATGGGTTTATGGGCCACTTTGGAGGGGTGTTGGGCTGCACACAAAAGAGGCTTTTGCGGATACCCGGTTAACCGTTGGAGTACCAAATGGCTCCAAATGGCACGAAACTTGACAGGCGGTCTACCGGTGGTATACCAAGGTCGCTTGGCAAACCTCGGTCGATCCCGAGAAAGTTTAACACCCGCACACGAAAAGAGGCAAAAGGGGGCGCCGGGGAACATAGGAGTGCCGGATTGCAAAACGGACAACGGGGAAAATGCTCGGATGGATGAGACGAACACATATGCAAAATGAGATGCACATGATGACATGGCAAAATGCAACACGCAAGCAAATGACATGGCAATGATGGCGAATAACTAGCGGACACCTGGCGCATCGAATCTGGGGCGTTACAGCAGGAACCCGCCAAGGGCCACGAGCGCACCAAGCTATGTTATTCTAATCGTTCCAGGCAGGAACATTTCAATTAATGGTAATATAACGCCAGAATATGAGCAGGAAACACTAATATAAAGGCATAAGCGCCGCAGTTCATTACACTCCCCCGCGGCGCTCTTCACGACTCTTGATGGAGGAAATAAAAACACACAAAACAAAAGAAGCGGCCTCCCGAGGAGGCGCCGCTGCTGCAGGTGGTCTCATGGTTGTCGCCAAGGGCAAGCTCATCGCCGAGGATGTCACCGTTGTGATGATCGTCGTCGTCGGAGAAGCGGCGGCCGCCGCTGCTGTCGCCCTCCAGGCGGCACCCTAGGTGAAGGAAATATGCCCTAGAGGCAATAATAAAGTTATTATTTATTTCCTTATATCATGATAAATGTTTATTATTCATACTAGAATTGTATTAACCGGAAACATAATACTTGTGTGAATACATAGACAAAACTAAACGTCACTAGTATGCCTCTACTTGACTAGCTCATTAATCAAAGATGGTTATGTTTCCTAACCATAGACATGTGTTGTCATTTGATTAATGGGATCACATCATTAGGAGAATGATGTGATTGACATGACCCATTCGATTAGCTTAGCACCCGATCGTTTGGTATGTTGCTATTGCTTTCTTCATGACTTATACATGTTCCTATGACTATGAGATTATGCAACTCCCGTTTACCGGAGGAACACTTTGTGTGCTACCAAACGTCACAACGTACCTGGGTGATTATAAAGGAGCTCTATAGGTGTATCCAAAGGTACATGTTGCGTTGGCGTATTTCGAGATTAGGATTTGTCACTCCGATTGTCGGAGAGGTATCTCTGGGCCCTCTCGGTAATGCACATCACATAAGCCTTGCAAGCATTGCTACTAATGAGTTAGTTGCGAGATGATGTATTATGAAACGAGTAAAGAGACTTGCCGGTAACGAGATTGAACTAGGTATTGAGATACCGACGATCGAATCTTGGGCAAGTAACATACCGATGACAAAGGGAACAACGTATGTTGTTTTGCGGTCTGACCGATAAAGATCTTCGTAGAATATGTAGGAGCCAATATGAGCATCCAGGTTCCGCTATTGGTTATTGACCAGAGACGTGTCTCGGTCATGTCTACATTGTTCTCAAACCCGTAGGGTCCGCACGCTTAACGTTACGATGACAATTTCATTATGAGTTTATATATTTTGATGTACCGAAGTTTGTTCGGAGTCCCGGATGTGATCACGGACATGACGAGGAGTCTCGAAATGGTCGAGACATCAAAATCAATATATTGGACGGCTATATTCGGACACCGGAAGTGTTCCAGGTGATTTCGGAGAAAACTGGAGTGCCGGAGGGTTACCGGAACCCCCCGGGAGAAGTAATGGGCCTTATGGGCCCTAGTGGAGAGAGAGAGGGGCGGCCAGGGTGGGCCGCGCGCCCCCTGCCCCTCTGGTCCGAATTGGACTAGGAGAGGGGGGGCGGCACCCCCCTTTCCTTCTCCTCCCCCCTTCCTTTCCCCCTCCTAGTAGGAGTAGGAAAGAGGGGAGTCCTACTCCTACTAGGAGGAGGACTCCTCCTCCTGGCGCGTCCTGCTAGGGCCGGCCGGCCTCCCCCTTGCTCCTTTATATACGGGGGTAGGGGGCACCTCTAGACACACAAGTTGATCTTCGTGATCGTTCTCTTAGCCGTGTGCGGTGCCCCCTCCACCATAACCCTCGATAATATTGTAGCGGTGCTTAGGTGAAGCCCGGCGACAGTAGAACAACAAGATTGTCACCACGCCGTCGTGCTGACGGAACTCATCCCCGACACTTTGCTGGATCGGAGTCCGGTTATCGTCATCGAGCTGAATGTGTGCTAGAACTCGGAGGTGACGTGCTTTTGGTTCTTGGATCGGTCGGATCGTGAAGACGTACGACTACATCAACCGCGTTGATATAATGCTTCCGCTTTCGGTCTACGAGGGTACGTAGACAACACTCTCCCCTCTCGTTGCTATGCATCACCATGATCTTGTGTGTGCGTAGGAAATTTTTTGAAATTACTACGTTCCCCAACAGTGGCATCCGAGCCTGGTTTCATGTGTTGATGTTATTTGCACGAGTAGAACACAAGTGAGTTGTGGGCGATATAAGTCATACTGCTTACCAGCATGTCATACTTTGGTTCGGCGGTATTGTTGGATGAAGCGGCCCGGACCGACATTACGCGTACGCTTAGGCGAGACTGGTTCTACCGATGTGCTTTGCACACAGGTGGCTGGCGGGTGTCAGTTTCTCCAACTTTAGTTGAACCGAGTGTGGCTACGCCCGGTCCTTGCGAAGGTTAAAACAACACCAACTTGACAAACTATCGTTGTGGTTTTGATGCGTAGGTAAGATTGGTTCTTGCTCAGCCCATAGCAGCCACGTAAAATTTGCAACAACAAAGTAGAGAACGTCTAACTTGTTTTTGCAGGGCATGTTGTGATGTGATATGGTCAAGACATGATGCTAAATTTTATTGTATGAGATGATCATGTTTTGTAACCGAGTTATCGGCAACTGGCGGGAGGCATATGGTTGTCGCTTTATTGTATGCAATACAATTGCCCTGTAATGCTTTACTTTATCACTAAGCGGTAGCGATAGTCATAGAAGCATAAGATTGGCGAGACGACAACGATGCTACGATGGAGATCAAGGTGTCGCGCCGGTGACGATGGTGATCATGACGATGCTTTGGAGATGGAGATCACAAGCACAAGATGATGATGGCCATATCATATCACTTATATTGATTGCATGTGATGTTTATCTTTTATGCATCTTATCCTGCTTTGATTGACGGTAGCATTATAAGATGATCCCTCCCTAAATTATCATAGTAAAAGTGTTCTCCCTGAGTATGCACTGTTGCGAAAGTTCTTCGTGCTGAGACACCACGTGATGATCGGGTGTGATAGGCTCTACGTTCAAATACAACGGGTGCAAAACAGTTGCACACGCAGAATACTCAGGTTTAACTTGACGAGCCTAGCATATAACAGATATGGCCTCGGAACACGGAGACCGAGAGGTCGAGCGTGAATCATATAGTAGATATGATCAACATAGTGATGTTCACCATTGAAACTACTCCAGCTCACGTGATGACCGAACATGGTTTAGTTGATTTATATCACGTGATCACTTAGAGGATTAGAGGGATGTTTATCTAAGTGGGAGTTCTTTAGTAATATGATTAATTAAACTTAAATTTATCTTGAACTTAGTACCTGATAGTATCTTGCTTGTTTATGTTTGATTGTAGATAGATGGCCCGTGTTGTTGTTCTGTTGAATTTTAATGCGTTCCTTGAGAAAGCAAAGTTGAAAGATGATGGTAGCAATTACACAGACTAGGTCCGTAACTTGAGGATTATCCTCATTGCTGCACAGAAAAGTTACATCCTAGAAGCACCGCTAGGTGCCAGGCCTCCTGCTGATGCAACTGACGACGTTAAGAACGTCTGGCAGAGCAAAGCTGATGACTACTCAATAGTTCAATGTGCCATGCTTTACGGCTTAGAATCGGGTCTTCAACGACGTTTTGAATGTCATGGAGCATATGAGATGTTCCAGGAGTTGAAGTTAATATTTCAAGCAAATGCCCGGATTGACAGATATGAAGTCTCCAATAAGTTCTATAGCTGCAAGATGGAGGAGAACAGTTTTGTTAGTGAGCATATACTCAAAATGTCTGGGTATAATAATCACCTGATTCAATTGGGAGTTAATCTTCTAGATGATTGCGTCATTGACAGAATTCGCCAATCACTTCCACCTAACTACAAGAGCTTCGTGATGAACTATAATATGCAAGGGATGGATAAGACAATTCCCGAGCTCTTCGCAATGCTGAAAGCTGCGGAGGTAGAAATCAAGAAGGAGCATCAAGTGTTGATGGTCAACAAGACCACTAGTTTCAAGAAAAAGGGCAAAGGGAAGAAGAAGGGGAACTTTAAGAAGAACAGCAAGCAAGTTTCTGCTCAAGAGAAGAAACCCAATGTCGTGGGTTTGTCACGGCAGATGTCCTAGCCAAAGGACTTAGTCGTGGAGCCATCGCAACGGGTTAACTCGAAGGGGTTAAAGCGGACACAAGGACACAAAGAATTATACTAGTTCGGCCCCTTCGATGAAGGTAAAAGCCTACATCTAGTTGGTGTTGGAATTGATGAAGTCTCGACGACTAGGGAGCAATCGCTTCTCCTAGGCTTCGAGTTGTTCGTTCCCCCCCCTCAACCGATATCGGGTCGTCCCCTTATATACACGGGTGACGCCCGTCGGTTCATAGAGTCCCAATCTCCGGTTTATACTCGTACCCGGGTTGGTCTCTTGCTTATTCCTAACTTACAATACAAGTTGTACACAAGCCGGTTTACGGCTACAGATGTTAAACCGACGATGGCCTCGGGCCTTTACATAGCCTCCTGGGCTTTAACATTCTTGAGCTACTAATGAAATTGACCCGGCCCAGACGGCCGGTTTAGGTCCAGTAGTAATATCCCCAACATTAGGCCCCAGGTTGATTTGAATGATCTCATGTCAACCCTTAGCATAAACCTTCATATTCGGCATCTTCCCTTCATTGCTAAACCGATATGTCATCATTTTCTCTAGTGGTCGTAAACCGGCATGACATCATCATGAAGCTAGCTTTTATGGTGCCTTCTTTGTTTAACCAATTCGCAATCATCAAGGCGACAGTTCTGCTTCCGAAACCCGTGGCTCCTGGATTCGCGCGCCCGACACACGTACCTTGCCTTATAAATATGGGTGAAAGGTCATTTCTTTCTCCCCTTCATCCCTTTCCTCTTCGTCTTCTCCGCGCCGCCAGCCTCGAAGCTCCGCCGCTATCGCTGACCTCTGCATCACCTCGGGCCGCTGCATCAACCTGACTGGACCAGAGAAACTGCGGTGTTCTTCCGCACCCCTCGGAGCTCCGGTGAGATCCCCACCTTCTCAACTCAGACCCGCCTCTAGGGTTTACTGTGTTCTTCCCGTTCCTCGTGTTCTTCGCGTTCTTCGCGTTCCTCATGTTCTTTGCATTTAAACTGGGATATACCTTCAGATGACCCCGCGACTTTTGCTCCGTTCAGTAGCAGTTTTCTGCCTTTGTTTTTAGGGTAATATACTTAGATCGTAGATCTGATCCACAGTTTGACCTTGCTGTTCTTGCACAATCTTCAAAAGCTCATGAGTTTTTACCCCTTCTATGGGATCGCCTCAGATCCAATATCATACTGAGACAATGTGAAACCTGTTTCCGCACACCTGCTCCTTTGCATTTCCAACTGTTCCACGGTCTTAGATCCAGCGGTTTAACCTTGTTGTAGAAGATTACCAAATCGGTACATACCATTAGTCCCCTTGCTGAACCGCCAGTAATCCTTTGATAGACTGCACCGCTTTACCAATGTCAGATTGTAATTGATTTCTTCCGGTTTAGCATTGATAGCATCAATATGAAAAAAATCTGTGCAGAGCATAAGTCCTGAACCGGAATCATTTTCATTTTGTAGACTTCCCCATGGCTAAGCAAGTGTATGAGTGCAACTGGGCTCCTTCCCGGGTCACGGAAACTCAACTGAATAATCTGGTCCTGACCGGTGCTTTGAGCAGCAAAAACGCGATTCATTGGAGGGTGCCAGGCAAAGAGTGCCCCCCTACACCCCGAGACGGAGAAGTCGTTGTGTTCGCGGATCACTTAGCCCGCGGTTTCAACCCGCCCGGTTCAAAATTTTATCGCGACGTTTTGGCTAATTTCCAACTCCATCCACAAGATATTGGCCCCAATTCTGTCACTAACATATGCCACTTTCAAGTGCTCTGTGAGGTGTTCTTTCAAGAGGAACCTACAGTTGAGTTGTTCCGAGATTTCTTTCACTTAAACCGCCGCACAGAATTTACTGATGGCTCCAACATGGAACTGGGTGGCGTGTCAATCCAGAAGAGGAAAGAGGTCACTTACCCTCATGCGAAACTGCATAGTCACCCCCAAGAGTGGAATAACTCCTGGTTTTACTGTAAAGATACCTCCCCAGAGAATGAGAATATCCTGCCCGGTTTTCGTCCAGAACGGCTCAGCAACACTCACCCCTTTCCTCAGAGGTTGACTGCTAAAGAGAGGAGTAACTACGCTCCCCAACTGTCCAAACTCAGAGCCTTCATGGCCAACGGTTTAACAGGAGTCGACCTCGCTCGTTGCTGGATATCTTGGAGTATACTGCCACTCAGTCAACGCTAAGGTTTAATGTGCGAATACACATGCAGTGTTGATGATCCGTTACGTCATGTAAACATCCAGCTTACGGATGAAGAGGTCACCGAAGCCGTAAAGAAGATTCTAAATGAACCGGAACGCGTCTGTGCACGAACTGGCCTTCTTCCCTTCTGCGCCATCAATAAACCACCAGCGGTAAATCAAAATTTCTTCTCATTAAGTCTGATGTTATCTTGTGTGCGTATGATTGATTCTAATATCTGTTGACGCAGGGTGATGACCCGTTTTGGAGCAAAAAACTCCCTCAAGGAAAAGCGGATAAACCGGAGAAATCGACCCGGCCTAAGACGAGAGTTGTCAAAAAGCCTGCTCACAAGAGGAAAACCACGGCCTCTTCCGATCCTGCCGATGATGAGGTAGGTAATCCGGGGTTTGAAGCTAAACTTGACTCCCTCGGTTTATTGTTTGTGCAATTTACTGACGATGCAATTTGTCAGGATGATGCCGAAGCGAGCCATGCTGACGATACAGAGGTAATTACTATTTCTTCTGATTCAAGCCTTCTGCCTTCCCACAAAATCCGTGAGGCGGACCGCAAAGTTAAATTTTCCCATCCTCTTGCTTACTTGGATCCCAACTTTCTTATGAAGACCCGTCAGCATGAGGTGCGTCGTACAACCCGACACAGCGGTCAGGTAGTTACCTCCGCCGGTTTACCGAACAGTCCGGTTCGGAGACGTCGTTCAGAGGTCTCTAATTTGCTTGTCAATATTTGTCCTAAAGCGGGCTGTTTTCGTCAACCGCTTAATCCGTCTGACTCCGATTATCAGGTCACCTCGCACTCATCCTCTGGCGAGTCAACTGGTACTCAGCTGCCTCCGCTCAAAACCGTGCTTGGGTAAGCTTGCCTTTCTCATCAAGTTGTCCATTGTTGTAATCTTCAACATATGCCGTCTTTAACTTTGCTTCTTCTTTCAGAGCTAAACCGAGGCCGAGCAAAAAAGCTCGCCCAGACAAAACAGGAGAAGAAAACGCTCCTCCTGAACCGGACACTGCCCCGAACGTTGAAGCGACCATCCCTGAAGATGTAATTGATGACCCATTAGTCCGAGATGAAGTCGTTGTTCCTGAAGAAGGCTCTGTTAACCCCTCCGGCCAAACGGATCAACCAGCCAGTCCGATTCGTGCTGAGAAAACCATTAGTTCCTCAAAGCCTGCCGAAAAACCGACCGAACCAGTCCAGACCGGCGACCACAAAGATGACGAAGTCATGATTACTGGCATAGGTCGTACTGAACCGGGAAATCCCATCGCTTTGGCCAAGCACATTGCTAAAGAAGAAATTTCTGCTTTAAGTAAAGGTAAATGGGATGTTGATCTGGCAACGTACTCCGCTCTTGGTGCTCAAGACATTCATTCTGGCTATTTAAACCGGCTATATACTAGCCGTGACTATGAAGCCAATCTTGTGAAGATGATGAAAGACAAATTCGAGGTAACTTCCATGCCCTCACTCCTGCTTCTTACCACCGTAGCCCCCAAGGGTCGGTTTAACTTTATCATAATTGAATCGACACTTGTAATCATCATACCGTAGCATCCGAAATATCATTAGAGCAAATAGCCATTAGCCCCCAAGTGCCAAGTTGAATATTTGTATTTGAGCTTGGGACTTTGATAATTAACTGATAACTTGAGATCAAATAAGCATTAGCCCCCAAGTACAAAGTACCTAACTTGTTATGTGCTTGGTACTTCCTTTTTTTAAACCGTATAACTTGTCGGACTGCAGGCTGAACTGAAGGTCAAAGAGAGCCAAATCGCTGATCTTCAAGAGAATGTGAAGTCCCAGCAAGCAGAAACTTCCAAAGCCAAGGAGGAACTAACCAGCGCTTTAAGCAGCATGGAACAATTGAAGGAAGGTTTTAAGAAGGAGCGGGCTGACTGGGCCACAGAAAAGGCCGCTTTAACCAAGAAGATTGAAAACGCAGAAGCTGCCCTTAAACCGGTAACTGATGAATTGACCAGCGTGAAGCGACAGGTGCACGCAATGACTGCAGCCATCTTTGGTAAGCCTCCTGTGACTTGTGCAATGACCTTGATTCTTCTATAAAACAGCTCGGTTTATGACCTGCTGATCGTATTACAGGCACTCGCATCAATCACTTGGGATCAGATGTGCGTATGAAGCTGAAAGCGGTCTATACTTTAGTCGAGCAGCTGTATACGGGCGCACAGCGGATTATCACCACTGCTTCACACAACAATCCGGCGCCCACATTGATCCAGGACACACTGAAGAGGTTGTCGATGCTCCCTGCTCGGATTGAAGAGTTAAAAAGATCTGCTGCTCGAACCGGAGCCATTAATGCCTTAATCCGGGCCAAAGCATGGGTGCCTGATTTTGATCCCGTTGAAGCGGCTCAAGGCTATCCTAGCTTAAAGGAGGATGGCTCCGAATTCGATGAAGAAGAATTGAGAAAGATAAACCGGGCAGTGCGCCCTCTGGCCTGCCAATTGGTAGAAGAGGCAAACTTGTCTCATTATCAAGCCCAGTATGACGATCAGAACAAGCGGGTAGCTGTGCCAATCCCTGAAGCGGAAAACTTAATTCCTCCAATCCGTAAGCACACCTATGCCCCTGATATTGAACCGTCGTCACTGATACATGAGGAAGCTGCCTTTCAAGCATTAATGGGGATCGATTGGACCACTGTTGACTTCCAGCCGCTAGGTAGGGAGGAGGAAGCTGAAGTGGCGCAGGATGATCCAGAACCATCGGACCGGAATGGCACGCAGGCGTGAACCGAGGGCAGTTTTAACTGGTTTCCTTTTGATACTTCGTCAAGAAACAATCACCTTATTTGGGCACCATGTTGCCTTGTAATAGGATAGACCGTACTTTTTGCTTCATGAGATGCCTTCGCGCATCAGTACTGATACCCTCCTTTGGAAAATCATTATTGCCAACTTATATCTCCTGCGATCACAAAATTTTACACTACCAGGGCGGTTGTACCGTCATCCGGTTTGTGAATCTTTATATAGATACGCAAGGAAACTTGCAAGTATGATCAAACTTTTGTGATACGAAATACCTGCCATATAATGGGCATGAAATAGGCGTTTGTAGCCAATGTTGAAGCGGGAGTTGATAACTCTTAAACCGTCATGGGAGAATCGAACCCCTGTGTATATAACACCGGTTTACAATGTAAACCGTCCTTTAACGATAGCAACCTTTTGTTGCTCGAAAAAGGATATTTAGCAGAAAAACTCAAACCGAGCCAACAATCTCAGGTTTTTGAAAAAGAGGGTCGTGTTCCGCCAAATTGGCTATGTTGAACCGGTGCAGAATATTGTCGGTTTAAGAGAAAAGCAATAAACTATCAACTCTTAAAAAAGGAAAGAGAGCAAAATACGGTGACAAAAACCTTTTGCAAAAGAAGAGCTCTATTGAGCTTGGTCAGACGGAATTACCATGGTCAGACGCAATCAAGCCCCTCGAAGGTGTAGCGATGGTGCCAGTCAGCCAGGACCCCAAAATTCCGCGTGGCATTATGTCGGCCAAGTGGCATTGCTATGGTTCGGGTTCGACCAAGCCCCCAAATGACTCTAAGGCCCGTAGGCCGACCAAGAGGCGTGACCGGTTCAGACGTGACCGTGTCTGTCGGTGTACTAAAGTAGGGGTACCTTAGTACCCCGAACTTGTGCACGGGCAGTAGTAGCGTCCCGCGGCAAGGCTTGCCAGGGGAGCGACAAGAGTCTCCACGGCCCTTTCTGAGCCGGACGAAGGCCAAGTGATCGAGCCGAGAAGACCAAGCCCCGGCAAGAGGAGCTTGCCGGGCCAAGAAGGCGAAGTCCGGCCAGAGGAGCTTGCCGGGCCAAGGCGACAAGGCCCAGGCAAGAGGAGCTTGCCGGGATGACTAAGCCGAAGCACCAAGGCCCCGGTGGGAGGAGCTCGCCGGGACGGCCAAACCAAGGCACCCCAAGAGAAGCCCGCCGCGGCGCGCCGCGCGCCCCGGCAAGGCCTGGCGAGCGGCAAGCTCTCAGGTGCGGCAAGACGACCACCGCGGCAAGCCACTTGCCGCGGCGAACCACCACCTCAGGTGTGCGCTCCAGCTCACCTGCCCCACGCGTCACTCTGGAGCTTCCCCAGAGACACGTGGCGGGGCGCCGCGCAGCCTGGGGCGCGCGCGTGGCATGCGACGTTGGCGGAGTCGCCCCCGTGGCAAGCGGAGGCGCTCCTAACGGTCCGCCTCGGCACTGTTCAGGCGATCCAGACGGGCATTTAATGCCTTTGTCCCCTGCCGTCGGAGTTAGGTGCGATAGCACTGTGCGGCCACTGTTCGCACAGTTCCTTGCCATTTTTACCCTCACCTGCGTCGCTACCTATGGAAAACCCCTTTAGCATATAAAAGGAGGCCCATGCGCACGTAGGGAGGGGGATGGGAGGACAGAAGAGGAGAGAGGGGAAGAAGGACACCGAGTAGACCCTCGTCTACGTCCAGCTCCAACTTGTTGTAGCTTCTTGCGCTCCAGAGCAAGAACTCGAATCAACCAGACAAGCAGCAGTAGGGTTTTACGCATCCATGCGGCCCGAAGCTGGGTAAAATCGTTGTGTGTGTGTGTGTCGCCTCGATCTGCTCTTTGTGCAACCTCCGCCCCCCGCCGAACCGACAAGGGGCTCCGTCCCCATAGGTGCTCGTGGAGGCTGATATCCCCCGACATCTTTGGCGCGCCAGCTAGGGGGTGCGTCGAGGTTGTGCGAACCAGATCCGGCGTCCGCGCGAGCCAGACTCTCATTGTTTGAGACGGCATGGCGCCGAAGAAGAAAGCTCCAGAGGTGACCGGTCCGTCAGCGTCGAACACACCGCCCGTGGAGCAGACGGGTGGTGGGGAGGACGCCGGCGGAGGAACGGGCGCCGTCGAACCAGTTCTTGGTCCCGCGACGTCCGAGCTCGCCCCACGCCCCTCTCAGGAGGCGCGAAACCAGCAGCGCCATGGTACCCATGGTACCATACGCTCGCTGGACCCAGACCGTGCTGGTGGGTCCCAAGGCGCTCAGGACCAGCATGCGATCCAGCGTGCCGGAACGAGCGTCGCGCGGCTGCCTGGACCGGGTGCTGCTCCTTCTAACATGGTTAGGAGTTCGAGCACATCCCGCTCCTCGCGCCGTTCGCCGCCTCTGCCCGCCACCCCAGCGGAAGCTCTCGTGCGAGCTCAGCTGCTCCTAGACTACCCTCCAACGGCGGACAAGCTCGACGACTGCAGGGCAACCATCCAGAGCCTCATCGGTTTCGCCAACGGCGACACTCCGCTGTAGCACAGCGCGTCGCAGCCGCGGCCAGTCACCCAGGTGAGAACCGATGGCGCCAAGAATGGCGGGGGTGCGACCATCGTGCACTCCCCGCCCCAGAAGCCGCGGTCGCCGACTCGCCGGGCTCACCTCGACAACGACTCCACCGCGTCGTCGAACCCGCGAACTCGCCGCGACCAACGCCAAGTCCTTCACGAACGAAGGGAAGAAGACGCTCGAACCCGCATCGAGCGCAGAAGAGAGGTGCGGCGTCAATCAGACTAGCGTGTTGAGCCCCCTGGAAACATGCACGCGCCGAGGGAACCAGGCGAACTGCCGTATTCGATAGGCTGCCCCGCGTTCACCCGCGAGCTGCGGCAAGTCCAGTGGCCCAGCACAAAGAACTTCAAGCCCGACGTGCCCGAGAAGTACGACGACAAGTCGCATCCGTCTGAGTTCCTCGGCATCTACACCATTACGGTGCAGGCTGCCGGGGGACGGGACGATAAGATCCTTGCCAACTACTTCCCGCTGGTACTCAAGCCCAACATCAGATCCTGGCTCATGCACTTGCCGGACGGCTCCATCTCCTCCTGGCCAGATCTATGCCATCAGTTCGTTGGTGCCTTCACGGGCGGCCACAAACCCCATGGCCAGGCAAGCGATCTTCATCTGCTTGTTCAGAAGGAGGGGGAGCCTTTGCGCAAGTTCATCCAGAGGTTCAGCCGTGTGCACTACAACATCCCAGACGTCCACCCCGCCGCGGTGATCAGCGCGTTCTACCAGAACATGCGCAACCGCAGGATGAGGGAGGAGATGGCGATGTGCAAAATCAAGGAGGTCAGCGAGCTTTACGCCATGGCCGACAAGTGTGCACGCGCTGAGGAGGGGAGGAAGCTCCCCGGAGAAAGTGTTGGAGAAGGAGAATCCGACTGTGAAGGTACCGCCCCGGCAAGGAGAGGCCGGCGGCGGAACGGCAAAAAGAAAAAAAACCCAGAGGTACTGGTTGTCGAGAAGTCCGGCAGCAAGGGCTCCGCCAAGAAAGCCCAGGCGGGAGGCCCCGGCAAGGAGGTTGTCGGGTGCGCCAACTGCCGGGCAGTGGCTGCTGCCGATAAGCGGGACGGTACCGACAAGAAGTACTGCAAGATCCACCGCACCAGGGGCCACGACCTCCAGAGTTGCAAGCAAGTCGAGTGACTCGTCGACCTGCAGAAGGCCGAGTACGCACGACGCGACAAGGAGAGAGCCCAGGCAGGCGGCGGGGGATCCGGCACGAAGCGTCCCGGCCCGGGGGAGCGCCGCGGCAAGGACAAGCAGTGGCAAGCAGACAGACCTCCCCGGGGACGCGACAAGAGCGAAGACGATGACGACGACGAAGACATGGAAGACCCCAAGACCAGCGAGCAGGAGTTCCAGAAAGCCACTGAGGTCTTGTGTGTGGACGGCAGTGCCTCCCTGCATGCTTCCCACCAGCAGCTTAAACGGTGGGTGCGGGAGGTCAATGCAGCAGAGCCACCCGTCGAGTCACGCAGACCCCTGAGATGGTCCAGCACGCCTATCATCTTCGACATTGAGGACCACCCTGATCGCACAACCGCGGTTTGGTGCTTGCCGATGTTGGTTTCCCCAACAATCCGCAACCTCAAGGTCATTAAGATGCTAGTTGACGGCAGGGCCGGCTTGAATCTGATCTCCTCTGCTATTCTCCGGAGACTCCAAGTTCCCGACAGCGAGCTCGAAGAAACCGACACATTCCAAGGAATCAACCCGGGAAGGAGCAAGCCGAAGGGAAAGATCACGCTGCCGGTAACATTTGGCAGCGCGCTGAATTTCAGGACTGAGAAGGTCACCTTTGACGTCGCCGGTGACTATCTCCCGGCAGAGCTTCCCGAAGCCGCCGCCAAGAGAGTCCCCAAGATCGACGCCAAGAGTGTTGAGGAGCTGCCCGCTCCGGCAAGCCCCAGGGTTTGTCCCGACGAAGCAGGCGCTCCCGGCAAGTCATGCCCCGGCAAGCTTGCCGGGGAACGTCAAGCTCCGGCTGAGCCCCAAGTCCTCGCCGTAGAAGCTGATGTTCCCGCAGCCGCCGACATGCCTTTGGTTCTCGTCGTCGAGCCACAGGCTCCGACGTGGGCACAGCAGATCGTCTGTTTCCTCTAGACAGGAGAACTTCCCGAAGAACAAGAAGAAGCGGAAAGAGTAGCCCGGCAGTCCAGTATGTACCAGTTCGTCGACGGCGCACTGTATAGAATAGGACACAATGGGGTGAAATTGAAGTGCATTCACCGGGAAGACGGACAGGAGCTATTGGCGGAGATACACGGAGGCATATGTGGACACCACATTGGCGCCAGAGCACTTGCCGGCAAAGCGTTCCGGCAAGGTTTCTTCTGGCCCACAGCCCTCCAGGATGCAACTGCACAAGTAACCAAGTGTGAAGCGTGCCAGTTCCATTCCAAGAAGATACACCAGCCAGCTCAAGCTCTCCAGACGATCCCTTTGTCCTGGCCCTTCTTGGTCTGGGGGCTCGACATCCTCGGCCCCTTCCCCCGAGCCGTCGGGGGCTTTGAGTACTTGTTCGTTGCCATCGACAAGTTCACAAAGTGGCCAGAAGTGGAGCCGGTGAGGAAGGTGACTGCCCAGTCCGCGATCAAATTCTTCAGGTCGATTGTTTGCCGCTTCGGGATCCCCAACAAGATCATCACCGACAACAATACGCAGTTCACAAGCCACGCATTCATGCAGTACACCCAAAACATCGGCACCAAGGTCTGCTTCGCTTCTGTTGCTCATCCCCGGAGCAACGGTCAAGCGGAAAGGGCCAACGCCGAGGTACTGCGCGGGCTCAAGACCAGAAGTTTTGACAAGCTGCTCAAGCGCGGACGGAACTGGATCGAGGAGCTGCCGGCGGTTCTTTGGACGGTCAGAACGACGCCAAATCGAGCCACCGGCCAGACACCATTTGCTCTAGTCTATGGAGCAGAAGCAGTTACCCCCACGGAACTCGTATACGGGTCACCTCGAGTGCTCGCTTATGATGAGCTTGAGCAAGAGCGGTCGCGTGAAGATGATGCACTGCTCCTCGAGGAGGATCGTCTCCAGGCTGTTGTGCGATCCGCTCGCTACCAGCAAGCTCTGCGTCGCTATCATAGCCGCAAAGTTAAAGCCAGGAGCCTCGAGGAAGGCGACCTTGTTCTTCGGCGCGTTCAGTCGGCCAAGATACACAACAAGTTGACGCCGAAGTGGGAAGGCCCTTACCGGGTGAAACGAGTCACGAGGCCCGGCGCCGTCCGCCTCGAGACCGAAGATGGTACTCCGGTGAGCAATTCCTGGAACATTGAGCATCTTCGCAAGTTTTACCCGTAAGGCGCGGTTGTCGGACCCCGTCCGGCAACCAACTCTTTGTACAAAAGTCTTGCCGCAGTTGCATGTAATCCTTTGTACAAAGCCTGGCGCAGACCCTGGCAGCAATGAAGCGCTGGCGCCCCCAAGTTTTAGCATGCATGCTGAGTCGAGTCTCGTCCTTGGTTAGGGTTGATAGTGCCTAACAGTCGCTAACCCCTAACTTAGAGGTCGAGTCCGCGTCTTTTTCCCGTCCTTTCCCTTTGGCTCGCAGGAGTTGCCTACCCTTGCCGAGCCGCTCAAGGACGAAGAAGGGGAGAAGGGCGAGCCAGCACCCGCGCCCCGGCAAGCCAGAGTTGCCGGGGGCGGCAACCTCAGATAAGTCTTTACATCCCTTATCATGCATTCTCTCGTGAGCTGCGGGATGCGAAAACCTTGCTTCCTCCTAAAAGCTGCTGTGCTCTCTTAAGCGACAAACCCTGGAGCGCGTTCCCGGGGCCCGTTTCTGATAGTAGCCGTGGCGGCAAGAGGAGGAAGCAAGGGGCCAAAACCCGCCTTCTCCCTGCCTCCGCCAAGAGCGTGAGGAGGGCCAAGGGGCGCGGGGAGACGGCAGGGTCCGTTGCCGGGCGGGGAAGTGTCTATCTTAACGATGCAAAGGGTTCGCTCCTTGCCGCGGGATGTACCCGCGAGACAAATGGTCCGGCAAACACTCCCTTTTCATTAAAAACATTCCACTCAGGTACAGCTCAGAGAGAATGAAAAACATGAAAGATGGGATTACAAGATTTAAACATAATTAAGGCCCGAGGGCTTACAAGATAAAAAGAGATAAGGTGCCCGTAATCCCTTTCTTATCTCTCTCCTCAGGAGGTAGGGCAAGGAGGCGAGAAGGGCAAAAGGGGCGCCTAGACGAGCTACGGGTGGCAGAAGACGCCAAGAGAGCATCCGGGGCTCTGCCCCGGGGCTCCGGAGGCTGGATGGAGACGGCGACACCAGAAGCGGAGCTCGAGAAGGAGGCTGCGGGACGTCAACACGCTGTCGCGGGCATCTAGCCCTTGTACTCCGAGTTGACGGCCTTGCCGCCAGCCTCTTCCGCAGCCTCGCCACTCCGGCCGCCCGAGAAGACGAAGCCCCGGCAAGAGGAGCTTGCCGGGCCAGAGAGAAGACCCCGGTGGTCGTCGCCGCGAACAGGGGTGGTGCCGGCGTCTGGGGCGAAGTTGGAAGACGAGGCAGCGGCCTTGCCGCCCGCCCTCTTCCTCTTTCGCAGCCTCCCTACGCCAGCTGCCCAAGGAGACGACCCCGGGGAGTTCACGGCGCCAGCGACGCGGACGATGGGGGCCGCCGGTGCCACGCGGAGCTGCGACCGGCACCTAGTCGGACCCGTCATCCCGGCGGCCGCTCCCCTCGTCGTCGCTGTCGCTCCCCTCCTCATCACTCTCGCTCGAGGAGGAGCCTTCGCTGTCGGAGGAGCTATCCACGCAGCACCGGGCCCGGGTGCCGAGGTCCCCGAAGGCCTTGACGGAGAGGAGATCACCCTCCTGAAGGAAATATGCCCTAGAGGCAATAATAAAGTTATTATTTATTTCCTTATATCATGATAAATGTTTATTATTCATGCTAGAATTGTATTAACTGGAAACATAATACATGTGTGAATACATAGACAAACAGAGTGTCACTAGTATGCCTCTACTTGACTAGCTCATTAATCAAAGATGGTTATGTTTCCTAGCCATGAACAAAGAGTTGTTATTTGATTAACGGGATCACATCATTAGTTGAATGATCTGATTGACATGACCCATTCCATTAGCATAGCACCCGATCGTTTAGTATGTTGCTATTGCTTTTATCCACGACTTATACATGTTCCTTTAACTATGAGATTATGCAACTCCCATTTACCGTAGGAACACTTTGTGTGCTACCAAACGTCACAACGTAACTAGGTGATTATAAAGGTGCTCTACAGGTGTCTCCGAAGGTACATATTGGGTTGGCGTATTTCGAGATTAGGATTTGTCACTCCGATTGTCGGAGAGGTATCTCAGGGCCTTCTCGGTAATGCACATCACATAAAGCCTTGCAAGCATTGCAACCAATGAGTTAGTTGCGAGATGATGTATTAAAGAACGAGTAAAGAGACTTGCCGGTAACGAGATTGAACTAGGTATTGGATACCGACGATCGAATCTCGGGCAAGTAACATACCGATGACAAAGGGAACAACGTATGTTGTTATGCGGTCTGACCGATAAAGATCTTCGTAGAATATGTAGGAGCCAATATGGGCATCCAGGTCCCGCTATTGGTTATTGACCGGAGACGTGTCTCGGTCATGTCTACATTGTTCTCGAACCGTAGGGTCCGCACGCTTAACGTTACGATGACAGTTATTATGAGTTTATGCATTTTGATGTACCGAAGGAGTTCGGAGTCCCGGATGTGATCACGGACGTGACGAGGAGTCTCGAAATGGTCGAGACATAAAGAATTATATATTGGAAGCCTATGTTTGGACATCGGATGCATTCCAGGTGAAATCAGGATTTTACCGGAATACCGGGAGTGTTACCGGAACCCCCCGGGAGCATAATGGGCCAACATGGGCCTTGGAGGAGAGGTGAGAGGGCTGCCCTAGGGGCTGCGCGCCTCCCCCCCTTCCCCTAGTCCTATTAGGACTAGGAGAGGTGGGCGCCCCCTCTCTCTCTCTCTCCCCCTTGGGGAATCCTAGTCCAACTAGGATTGGGGGGGGGATCCTACTCCCAGAGGGAGTAGGACTCTCTGGCGCGCCAAGGCTTGGCCGGCCAGCCCCTCCCCCTTGGCTCCTTTATATACGGGGGCAGAGGGCACCCCAAAGACACACAAGTTGATCTACGGATCGTTCCTTAGCCGTGTGCAGTGCCCCCTTCCACCAAATTCCACCTTGATCATATTGTTGCAGTGCTTAGGCGAAGCCCTGCGCCAGTAACACATCAAGATCGTCACCACGCCGTCGTGCTGACGGAACTCTTCCTCGACGCTTTGCTGGATCGGAGCCCGGGGGTCGTCATCGAGCTGAACGTGTGCCAAGAACTCGGAGGTGCCGGAGTAACGGCGCTGTGATCGGTTGGATCGCAAGGAGAACGTACGACTACTTCCTCTACGTTGTGTCAATGCTTCCGCTTCGGTCTACGAGAGTACGTAGACAACACTCTCCCCTCTCGTTGCTATGCATCACCATGATCTTGCGTGTGCGTAGGATTTTTTTTTTTTTGAAATTACTACGTTCCCCAACAGTGGCATCCGAGCCTAGGTTTTATGGTTTGATGTTATTTGCACGAGTAGAACACAAGTGAGTTGTGGACGATACAAGTCATACTGCCTACCAGCATGTCATACTTTGGTTCAGCGGTATTGTTGGACGAGACGATCCGGACCAACCTTACGCGAACGCTTACGCGAGACCGGTTCCCTCGACGTGCTTTGCACATAGATGGCTTGCGGAAGACTGTCTCTCCAACTTTAGTTGAACCAAGTGTGGCTACGCCCGGTCCTTGAGAAGGTTAAAACGGAGTCTATTTGACAAACTGTCGTTGTGGTATTGATGCGTAGGTAAGATGAGTTCTTGCTTAAAGCCCGTAGCAGCCACGTAAAACTTGCAACAACAAAGTAGAGGACGTCTAACTTGTTTTTGCAGGGCATGTTGTGATGTGATATGGTCAAGACGTGATGCTAAATTTTATTGTATGAGATGATCATGTTTTGTAACCGAGTTATCGGCAACTGGCAGGAGCCATATGGTTGTCGCTTTATTGTATGCAATGCAATCACGATGTAATGCTTTACTTTATTACTAAGCAGTAGTGATAGTCGTAGAAGCATAAGATTGGCGAGACGACAACGATGCTGCGATGAAGATCAAGGTGTCGCGCCGGTGACGATGGTGATCATGACGGTGCTTCGAAGATGGAGATCACAAGCACAAGATGATGATGGCCATATCATATCACTTATATTGATTGCATGTGATGTTTATCCTTTTATGCATCTTATCTTGCTTTGATTGACAGTAGCATTATAAGATGATCTCTCACTAAATTATCAAGAAGTGTTCTCCCTGAGTATGCACCGTTGCGAAAGTTCTTCGTGCTGAGACACCACGTGATGATCGGGTGTGATAGTCTCTACGTTCAAATACAACGGGTGCAAAACAGTTGCACACGCGGAATACTCAGGTTTAACTTGACGAGCCAAGCATATAACAGATATGGCCTCGGAACACAGAGACCGAAAGGTCGAGCGTGAATCATATAGTAGATATGATCAACATAGTGATGTTCACCATTGAAACTACTCCATCTCACGTGATGATCGGACATGGTTTAGTTGATTTGGATCACGTGATCACTTAGAGGATTAGAGGGATGTCTATCTAAGTGGGAGTTCTTAAGTAATATGATTAATTGAACTTAAATTTATCATGAACTTAGTACCTGATAAGTATGTTTCTTGTCTATGTTGTGTAGATAGATGGCTCGTGCTGTTGTTCCGTTGAATTTTAATGCGTTCCTTGAGAAAGCAAAGTTGAAAGATGATGGTAGCAATTACACGGACTGGGTCCGTAACTTGAGGATTATCCTCATTGCTGCACAGAAGAATTACGTCCTGGAAGCACCGCTGGGTGCCAGGCCTGGTGCAAGAGCTACGCCAGATGTTGTGAACGTCTGGCAAAGCAAAGCTCATGACTACTCTATAGTTCAGTGTGCCATGCTTTACGGCTTAGAACCGGGACTTCAACGACGTTTTGAACACCATGGAGCATATGAGATGTTCTAGGAGTTGAAGTTAATATTTCAAGCAAATGCCCGGATTGAGAGATATGAAGTCTCCAATAAGTTCTATAGCTGTAAAATGGAGGAGAACGGTTTTGTCAGTGAGCATATACTCAGAATGTCTGGGTATAACAATCACTTGATTCAACTGGGAGTTAATCTTCCGGATGATTGCGTCATTGACAGAATTCTCCAATCACTGCCACCAAGCTACAAGAGCTTCGTGATGAACTATAATATGCAAGGGATGACCAAAACTATGCCCGAGCTCTTCGCGATGCTCAAAGCCGCGGAGGTAGAAATCAAAAAGGAGCATCAAGTGTTGATGGTTAACAAAACCACTAGTTTCAAGAAAAAGGGCAAAGGGAAGAAAAAGGGGAACTTCAAAAAGAACAGCAAGCAAGTTGCTACTCAAGAGAAGAAACCCAAGTTTGGACCTAAGCCCGAAACTGAGTGCTTCTATTGCAAGCAGACTGGTCACTGGAAGCGGAACTGCCCCAAGTATTTGGCGGATAAGAAGGATGGCAAGGTTAACAAAGGTATATATGATATACATGTTATTGATGTGTACCTTACTAATTCTCGCAGTAGCACCTGGGTATTTGATACTGGTTCTGTTGCTAATATTTGCAACTCAAAACAGGGGCTACGGATTAAGCGAAGATTGGCTAAGGACGAGGTGACGATGCGCGTGGGAAATGGTTCCAAAGTCGATGTGATCGCGGTCGGCACGCTACCTCTACATCTACCTTCAGGATTAATATTAGATCTAAATAATTGTTATTTAGTACCAGCGTTGAGCATGAACATTATATCTGGATCTTGTTTGATGCGAGACGGTTATTCATTTAAATCAGAGAATAATGGTTGTTCTATTTATATGAGTAATATCTTTTATGGTCATGCACCATTAAAGAATGGTTTGTTCTTACTTAATCTCGATAGTAGTAATACACATATTCATAATGTTGAAGCCAAAAGATGCAGAGTTGATAATGATAGTGCAACTTATTTGTGGCACTGCCGTTTAGGTCATATCGGTGTAAAACGCATGAAGAAACTCCATACTGATGGACTTTTGGAGTCACTTGATTATGAATCACTTGGCACTTGCGAACCGTGCCTTATGGGCAAGATGACTAAAACACCGTTCTCCGGTACTGTGGAGAGAGCCACAGATTTATTGGAAATCATACATACTGATGTATGTGGTCCAATGAATGTTGAGGCTCGTGGCGGATATCGTTATTTTCTCACCTTCACTGATGATTTAAGCAGATATGGGTATATCTACTTAATGAAACACAAGTCTGAAACATTTGAAAAGTTCAAAGAATTTCAGAGTGAAGTGGAAAATCATCGTAACAAGAAAATAAAGTTTCTATGATCTGGTCGTGGAGGAGAATATTTGAGTTACGAGTTTGGTCTACATTTGAAACAATGCGGAATAGTTTCGCAACTCACGCCACCCGGAACACCACAACGTAATGGTGTGTCCGAACGTCGTAATCGTACTTTACTGGATATGGTGCGATCTATGATGTCTCTTACCGATTTACCGCTATCTTTTTGGGGTTATGCTCTAGAGACGGCCGCATTCACGTTAAATAGGGCACCATCAAAATCCGTTGAGACGACGCCTTATGAACTGTGGTTTGGCAAGAAACCAAAGTTGTCATTTCTTAAAGTTTGGGGCTGCGATGCTTATGTGAAAAAGATTCAACCTGATAAGCTCGAACCCAAATCGGAAAAATGTGTCTTCATAGGATACCCAAAGGAGACTATTGGGTATACCTTCTATCATAGATCCGAAGGCAAAATTTTTGTTGCTAAAATCGGAAACTTTCTAGAGAAGGAGTTTCTCTCGAAAGAAGTGAGTGGGAGGAAAGTAGAACTTGATGAGGTAACAGTATCTACTCCCTTATTGAGAAGTAGTACATCACAGAAATCTGTTTCTGTGACACCTACATCAAATAGGGAGGAAGCTAATGATAATGATCATGAAACTTCAGATCAAGTTTCTACTGAACTTCGTAGATCAACCAGAGTAAGATCCGCACCAGAGTGGTACGGTAATCCTATTTTGGAAGTCATGTTACTAGACCATGATGAACCTACGAACTATGAAGAAGCGATGGTGAGCCCAGATTCCGCAAAGTGGCTTGAGGCCATGAAATCTGAGATGGCATCCATGTATGAGAACAAAGTGTGGACTTTGGTTGACTTGCCCGATGATCGGCAAGCAATTGAGAATAAATGGATTTTTAAGAAGAAGACTGACGCTGATGGTAATGTTACTGTCTATAAAGCTCGACTGGTTGCAAAAGGTTTTCAACAAGTTCAAGGGATTGACTACGATGAGACTTTCTCACCCGTAGCGATGCTTAAGTCTGTCCGAATCATGTTAGCAGTTGCCGCATTTTATGATTATGAAATTTGGCAAATGGATGTCAAAACTGCATTCCTGAATGGATTTCTGGAAGAAGAGTTGTATATGATGCAACCAGAAGGTTTTGTCGATCCGAAGGGAGCTAACAAAGTGTGCAAGCTCCAGCGATCCATTTATGGACTGGTGCAAGCCTCTCGGAGTTGGAATAAACGCTTTGATAGTGTGATCAAAGCATTTGGTTTTATACAGACTTTTGGAGAAGCCTGTATTTACAAGAAAGTGAGTGGGAGCTCTGTAGCATTTCTGATATTATATGTGGATGACATATTACTGATCGGAAATAATATAGAATTTCTGGATAGCATAAAGGGATACTTGAATAAGAGTTTTTCAATGAAAGACCTCGGTGAAGCTGCTTACATATTGGGCATTAAGATCTATAGAGATAGATCAAGACGCTTAATAGGACTTTCACAAAGCACATACCTTGACAAAGTTTTGAAAAAGTTCAAAATGGATCAGGCAAAGAAAGGGTTCTTGCCTGTGGCACAAGGTGTGAAGTTGAGTAAGACTCAATGCCCGACCACTGCAGAAGATAGAGAGAAAATGAAAAATGTTCCCTATGCTTCAGCCATAGGCTCTATCGTGTATGCAATGCTGTGTACCAGACCTGATGTGTGCCTTGCTGTAAGTTTAGCAGGCAGGTACCAAAGTAATCCTGGAGTGGATCACTGGACAGCGGTCAAGAACATCCTTAAGTACTTGAGAAGGACTAAGGATATGTTTCTCATTTATGGAGGTGACAAAGAGCTCGTCGTAAACGGTTACGTCGATGCAAGCTTTGACACTGATCCGGACGATTCCAAATCGCAAACCGGATACGTATTTACATTAAACGGTGGAGCTGTCAGTTGGTGCAGTTCTAAACAAAGCGTCGTGGCGGGATCTACATGCGAAGCTGAGTACATAGCCGCTTCGGAAGCAGCTAATGAAGGAGTCTGGATGAAGGAGTTCATATCCGATCTAGGTGTTGTACCTAGCGTATCGGGTCCAATGAAAATCTTTTGTGACAATACTGGTGCAATTGCCTTGGCAAAGGAATCCAGATTTCACAAAAGAACCAAACACATCAAAAGACGCTTCAACTCCATCCGGGATTTGGTCCAGGTGGGAGACATAGAGATATGCAAGATACACACGGATCTGAATGTTGCAGACCCGTTGACTAAGCCTCTTCCACGAGCAAAACATGATCAGCACCAAAACTCCATGGGTGTTAGAATCATTACTTTGTAATCTAGATTATTGACTCTAGTGCAAGTGGGAGACTGAAGGAAATATGCCCTAGAGGCAATAATAAAGTTATTATTTATTTCCTTATATCATGATAAATGTTTATTATTCATGCTAGAATTGTATTAACTGGAAACATAATACATGTGTGAATACATAGACAAACAGAGTGTCACTAGTATGCCTCTACTTGACTAGCTCATTAATCAAAGATGGTTATGTTTCCTAGCCATGAACAAAGAGTTGTTATTTGATTAACGAGATCACATCATTAGTTGAATGATCTGATTGACATGACCCATTCCATTAGCATAGCACCCGATCGTTTAGTATGTTGCTATTGCTTTTATCCATGACTTATACATGTTCCTTTAACTATGAGATTATGCAACTCCCATTTACCGTAGGAACACTTTGTGTGCTACCAAACGTCACAACGTAACTGGGTGATTATAAAGGTGCTCTACAGGTGTCTCCGAAGGTACATATTGGGTTGGCGTATTTCGAGATTAGGATCTGTCACTCCGATTGTCGGAGAGGTATCTCAGGGCCTTCTCGGTAATGCACATCACATAAAGCCTTGCAAGCATTGCAACCAATGAGTTAGTTGCGAGATGATGTATTACAGAACGAATAAAGAGACTTGCCGGTAACGAGATTGAACTAGGTATTGGATACCGACGATCGAATCTCGGGCAAGTAACATACCGATGACAAAGGGAACAACGTATGTTGTTATGCGGTCTGACCGATAAAGATCTTCGTAGAATATGTAGGAGCCAATATGGGCATCCAGGTCCCGCTATTGGTTATTGACCAGAGATGTGTCTCGGTCATGTCTACATTGTTCTCGAACCGTAGGGTCCTCACGCTTAACGTTATGATGACAGTTATTATGAGTTTATGCATTTTGATGTACCGAAGGAGTTCGGAGTCCCGGATGTGATCACGGACGTGACGAGGAGTCTCGAAATGGTCGAGACATAAAGAATTATATATTGGAAGCCTATGTTTGGACATCGGATGCATTCCAGGTGAAATCAGGATTTTACCGGAATACCGGGAGGGTTACCGGAACCCCCCGGGAGCATAATGGGCCAACATGGGCCTTGGAGGAGAGGTGAGAGGGCTGCCCTAGGGGCTGCGCGCCTCCCCCCCTTCCCCTAGTCCTATTAGGACTAGGAGAGGTGGGCGCCCCCTCTATCTCTCTCCCCCCCTTGGGGAATCCTAGTCCAACTAGGATTGGGGGGGGGGGGGGGAATCCTACTCCCAGAGGGAGTAGGACTCTCTGGCGCGCCAAGGCTTGGCCGGCCAGCCCCTCCCCCTTGGCTCCTTTATATACGGGGGCAGAGGGCACCCCAAAGACACACAAGTTGATCTACGGATCGTTCCTTAGCCGTGTGCGGTGCCCCCTTCCACCAAATTCCACCTCGATCATATTGTTGCAGTGCTTAGGCGAAGCCCTGCGCCGGTAACACATCAAGATCGTCACCACGCCGTCGTGCTGACGGAACTCTTCCTCGACGCTTTGCTGGATCGGAGCCCGGGGATCGTCATCGAGCTGAACGTGTGCCAAGAACTCGGAGGTGCCGGAGTAACGGCGCTGTGATCGGTTGGATCGCAAGGAGAACGTACGACTACTTCCTCTACGTTGTGTCAACGCTTCCGCTTCGGTCTACGAGAGTACGTAGACAACACTCTCCCCTCTCGTTGCTATGCATCACCATGATCTTGCGTGTGCGTAGGAATTTTTTTTTTGAAATTACTACGTTCCCCAACACCTCCATCAGCTTAAAATGGAGGGTGAACCCCTCCATCAAGCTGTGGATCCGGGCGAACGTCTTCCACCCTCGGCCAAGACACACCACGCCGGGGGCTCGGGATTCGACGTGGACTCGCGTACCACTGATCCCGCAGCCCCTCATGCACAGTCTCAGCGTCTCGTGTTGTTCCGCCTCCAAGACGTCCGCGAAGGGAGGCGGGAGGCGGATGCGACGGCGAGGCGCCCGGCGCAGCCTGATGATGAACTCACAGGGGTCGTCCCCGAGATGAACCGCCGGGGGAAACGGAGCCGCCGGCGGAGGCGAGGCCGGCGCGCCGCCCCGCCTGCCTCGAGCGCCTCGGCCCCGTCCACGGCCTCGTCCACGACCTCGCCCCCTCCCCCTTCCCCTTACGGTTGGCTCCGCCGCCGCGGGTGCAAGGGGAGGAGGGGCGCGCTGCCTGGCGGCAACCCTTGCCGCCACCGAAGAACGACCAGGGTTCCCTTCCTCCATGACAGTTGGGGAGAGGGGACCAGGGCTCTAAGAGAAGAAAGAAGGAAGGAGTGCGGACCCTCGTCATCCCCTTCCGCTCCTTATAAAGGGGCGGAGTGGGGGCTCGGCCGCCCCGCCCAACCAATCAAAGCAGAGGAAGGGTAGGCGACGGGGCCGACCCTCTACTTCGACCCGCGTCGGCCCGGCTTCCTGCCTCCACCACCGCGACCCCAAGCGCATGGAGGACGCGTGGCGGGCGAGCAGGGCCGAGGCGACAAATGAAGCGACCTCTCCCCCCCCCACTCGAAAGTGGGGGCAGACGTTTCGCCTTTCCAAATAAAGGAATCGTGCCCGACGTGACGCATGCCTGCGGGCCTCAAGCCCCGCGCACGCCACCCACGTCACGCACGTCTCGCACGCCTCGCCCCCCACGACGCCGCGATAAGCGCGCGCCACTTGGGGAGGGCGCGACGGATGCGGAGTTAAGGAGCAGCGCAACCCAGGCCACGCGTGCCCGTGCACTGTTAGGGCCTGGCCCAACAACGCTCGGCTCCATGTATGGCCCAGACCCGGGGGCTCCTGTCGGTGTACTAAAGTAGGGGTACCTTAGTACCCCGAACTTGTGCACGGGTAGTAGTAGCGTCCCGCGGCAAGGCTTGGCAGGGGAGCGACAAGAGTCTCCACGGCCCTTTCTGGGCCGGACGAAGGCCAAGTGATCGAGCCGAGAAGACCAAGCCCCGGCAAGAGGAGCTTGCCGGGCCAAGAAGGCGAAGTCCGGCAAGAGGAGCTTGCCGGGCCAAGGCGACAAGGCCCCGGCAAGAGGAGCTTGCCGGGATGACTAAGCCGAAGCACCAAGGCCCCGGCGGGAGGAGCTCGCCAGGACGGCCAAACCAAGGCACCCCAAGAGAAGCCCGCCGCGGCGCGCCGCGCGCCCTGGCAAGGCCTGGCGAGCGGCAAGCTCCCAGGTGCGGCAAGACGACCACCGCGGCAAGCCACTTGCCGTGGCGAACCACCACCTCAGGCGTGCGCTCCAGCTCACCTGCCCCACGCGTCACTCTGGAGCTTCCCCAGAGACACGTGGCGGGGCGTCGCGCAGCCTGGGGCGCGCGCGTGGCATGCGACGTTGGCGGAGTCGCCCCTGTGGCAAGCGGAGGCGCCCCTAACGGTCCGCCTCGACACTTTTCAGGCGATCCAGACGGGCATTTAATGCCTTTGTCCCCCGCCGTCAGAGTTAGGTGCGGTAGCACTGTGCGGCCACTGTTCGCACAGTTCCTTGCCATTTTTACCCTCACCTGCGTCGCTAGCTGTGGAAAACCCCTTTAGCATATAAAAGGAGGCCCATGCGCACGTAGGGAGGGGGGAAGGGAGGATAGAAGAGGAGAGAGGGGAAGAAGGACACCGAGTAGACCCTCGTCTACGTCCAGCTCCAACTTGTTGTAGCTTCTTGCGCTCCAGAGCAAGAACTCGAATGAACCAGACAAGCAGCAGTAGGGTTTTACGCATCCATGCAGCCTGAAGCTGGGTAAAATCGTTGTGTGTGTGTGTGTCGCCTCGATCTGCTCTTTGTGCAACCTCCGCCCCCCGCCGAACCGATAAGGGGCTCCGTCCCCATAGGTGCTCGTGGAGGCCGATATCCCCCGACAGTGTCCCCAAATGATTCTGGTGGCTTTCGCCGGCCAAGAGTGTTGGAAATATGCCCTAGAGGCAATAACAAATTGATTATTATTATATTTCCTTGTTCATGATAATCGTTTATTATCCATGCTAGAATTGTATTGATAGGAAACTCAGATACATGTGTGGATACATAGACAACACCATGTCCCTAGTAAGCCTCTAGTTGACTAGCTCGTTGATCAATAGATGGTTACGGTTTCCTGACTATGGACATTGGATGTCATTGATAACGGGATCACATCATTAGGAGAATGATGTGATGGACAAGACCCAATCCTAAGCCTAGCACAAGATCATGTAGTTCGTATGCTAAAGCTTTTATAATGTCAAGTATCATTTCCTTAGACCATGAGATTGTGCAACTCCCGGATACTGTAGGAATGCTTTGGGTGTGCCAAACGTCACAACGTAACTGGGTGGCTATAAAGGTACACTACAGGTATCTCCGAAAGTGTCTGTTGGGTGGCACGAATCGAGACTGGGATTTGTCACTCCGTGTGACGGAGAGGTATCTCTGGGCCCACTCGGTAGGACATCATCATAATGTGCACAATGTGATCAAGGAGTTGATCACGGGATGATGTGTTGCGGAACGAGTAAAAGAGACTTGCCGGTAACGAGATTGAACAAGGTATCGGGATACCGACGATCGAATCTCGGGCAAGTATCGTACCGATAGACAAAGGGAATTGTATACGGGATTGATTAAAGTCCTTGACATCGTGGTTCATCCGATGAGATCATCATGGAACATGTGGGAGCCAACATGGGTATCCAGATCCCGCTGTTGGTTATTGACCGGAGAACATCTCGGTCATGTCTGCATGTCTCCCGAACCCGTAGGGTCTACACACTTAAGGTTCGATGACGCTAGGGTTATAAAGGAAGCTTGTATGTGGTTACCGAATGTTGTTCAGAGTCCCGAATGAGATCCCGGACGTCACGAGGAGTTCCGGAATGGTCCGGAGGTAAAGATTTATATATGGGAAGTCCTGTTTTGGTCACCGAAAGAGTTTCGGGTTTTATCGGTAACGTACCGGGACCACCGGAGGGGTCCGGGGGTCCACCAAGTGGGGCCACAAGCCCCGGAGGGATGCATGGGCCAAGTGTGGGAGGGGACCAGCCCCAGGTGGGCTGGTGCGCCCCCCCCCCCCACAAGGGCCCAAGGCGCATGGGAGAGGAGAAGGGGGCAAACCCTAGGGCAGATGGGCCCTAGGGCCCATACTGGTCCGCCTCCCTCTCCCCTCCCCTCTTGGCCGCCACCCTTGTGCCCCATCTAGGTCTGCCGCCCCCCCTAGGGGTGGGAACCCTAGAGGGGGCGCAGCCCCTCCCCTTCCCTATATATATTGAGGCATTAGGGCTGCCCAGAACACGTGATTCGATCTCTCTCTCGTTGGTGCAGCCCTGCTTCTCTTCTTCCTCCTCTCTTGCGGTGCTTGGCGAAGCACTGCTGGATTGCCACGCTCCTCCATCATCACCACGCCCTTGTGCTGCTGCTGGATGGAGTCTTCCTCAACCTCTCCCTCTCTCCTTGCTGGATCAAGGCATGGGAGACGTCACCGGGCTGTACGTGTGTTGAACGCGGAGGTGCCGTCCGTTCGACACTTGGTCATCGGTGATTTGAATCACGACGAGTACGACTCCATCAACCCCGTTCACTTGAACGCTTCCGCTTAGCGATCTACAAGGGTATGTAGATGCACTCTCCTTCCCCTCGTTGCTGGTTTCTCCATAGATAGATCTTAGTGACACGTAGGAAAATTTTGAATTTCTGCTACGTTCCCCAACAGTGGCATCATGATCTAGGTCTATTGCGTAGATTCTTTGCACGAGTAGAACACAAAGTAGTTGTGGATGTTGATTTTGTTCAATATGCTTACCGTTACTAGTCAATCTTGATTCGGCGGCATTGTGGGATGAAGCGGCCCGGACCGACCTTACACGTACTCTTACGTGAGACAGGTTCCACCGACTGACATGCACTACTTGCATAAGGTGGCTAGCGGGTGCCAGTCTCTCCCACTTTAGTCGGATCGGATTCGATGAAAAGGGTCCTTATGAAGGGTAAATAGCAATTGACATATCACGTTGTGGTTTTGCGTAGGTAAGAAACGTTCTTGCTAGAAACCCATAGTAGCCACGTAAAACATGCAAACAACAATTAGAGGACGTCTAACTTGTTTTTGCAGGGTATGCTATGTGATGTGATATGGCCAAAGGATGTGATGTATGATATATGTGATGTATGAGATGATCATGTTCTTGTAATAGGAATCACGACTTGCATGTCGATGAGTATGACAACCGACAGGAGCCATAGGAGTTGTCTTTAATTTATTCATGACCTGCGTGTCAACATAAACGTCATGTAATTACTTTACTTCATTGCTAAAGCGTTAGCCATAGTAGTAGAAGTAATAGTTGACGTGACAACTTCATGAAGACACGATGATGGAGATCATGATGATGGAAGATCATGGTGTCATGCCCGTGACGACGATGATCATGGAGCCCCGAAGATGGAGATCAAAAGGAGCAAAGTGATGATGGCCATATCATGTCACTATTTGATTGCATGTGATGTTTATCATGTATTTGCATCTTATTTGCTTAGAACGACGGTAGTAAATAAGATGATCCCTCATTAAAATTTCAAGAAAGTGTTCCCCCTAACTGTGCACCGTTGCGAAAGTTCGTCGTTTTGAAGCACCACGTGATGATCGGGTGTGATAGATTCTTACGTTCACATACAACGGGTGTAAGACAGATTTACACACGCGAAACACTTAGGTTGACTTGACGAGCCTAGCATGTACAGACATGGCCTCGGAACACAGAAGACCGAAAGGTCGAGCATGAGTCGTATGACAGATACGATCAACATGAAGATGTTCACCGATGTTGACTAGTCCGTCTCACGTGATGATCGGACACGGCCTAGTTGACTCGGATCATGTAATCACTTAGATGACTAGAGGGATGTCTATCTGAGTGGGAGTTCATAAGATGAACTTAATTATCCTGAACATAGTCAAAAGATCTTTGCAAATTATGTCGTAAGCTCGCGCTTTAGTTCTACTGTTTTAGATATGATCCTAGAGAAAATATAGTTGAAAGTTGATAGTAGCAGTTATGCGGACAGTAGAAGGCTTGTGTCCTTAATGCACCGCTCGGTGTGCTGGACCTCGAACGTGGTCTGTGGATGTTGTGAACATCTGACATACACGTTTTTGATGACTACATGATAGTTCGGTAATGATAAATGGTTTAGAATTGAGGCACCGAAGACATTCTTGAAATGTCGCGGAACATATGAGATGTTTCGAGGGCTGAAATTGGGATTTCAGGTTCGTGCCCACGTCAAGAGGTATAAGACCTCCGACGATTTTCTTAGCCTGCAAACTAAGGGAGAAAAACTCAATCGTTGAGCTTGTGCTCAGATTGTCTGAGTACAACAATCACTTGAATCGAGTGGGAGTTGATCTTCCAGATAAGATAGTGATGTTTCACCAAAGTCATTGCCACCAAGCTGCGAGAGCTTCGTGATGAACTATAACATATCAGGGATAGATATGATGATCCTTGAAATATTCGCGATGTTTGACACCGCGAAAGTAGAAATCAAGAAGGAGCATCAATTGTTGATGGTTAGTGAAACCACTAGTTTCAAGAAGGGCAAGGGCAAGAAGGGATACTTCATGAAACGGCAAATCAGCTGCTGCTCTAGTGGAGAAACCCAAGATTGAACCCAAACCCGAGACTAAGTGCTTCTGTAATGAGGGGAACAGCTACTGGAGCAGAATTACCCTAGATACTTGGTAGATGAGAAGGCTGTCGATAGAAGTATATTGGATATACATTATGTGAATGTGTACTTTACTAGTACTCCTAGTAGCATCAGGGTATTAGATACCGGTTCGTTTGCTAAGTGTTAGTAACTCGAAATAAAAGCTACGGAATAAACGGAGACTAGCTAAAGGTGAGCTGACAAGATGTGTTGGAAGTGCTTCCAAGGTTGATGTGATCAAGCATCACACGCTCCCTCTACCATCGAGATTGGTGTTTGGTGTTTGCGTTGAGCATAGACATGATTGGATTATGTCTATCGCAATACGGTTATTCATTTAAGGAGAATAATGGTTACTCTACTTATTTGAATAATACCTTCAATGGTCTTGCACCTAAAATGAATGGTTTATTGAATCTCGATCATAGTGATACACATGTTCATGCCAAAAGATATAAGATAGTAATGATAGTACCACCTACTTGTGGCACTGCCATGTAAGTCATATTGGTATAAAACGCATGAAGAAGCTCCATGTTGATGGATCTTTGAACTCACTAATTTCTGAAAAGATTGAGACATGTGAACCATGTCTATTGGTATATACGCATGAAGAAACTCCATGCAGATGGACCGTTTGGACTCACTTGATTTTGAATCGCTTGAGACATGCAGATCATACCACATGGGCAAGATGACTGAAAGCTTCGGTTTCAGTAAAATGGAACAAGAAAGCAACTTATTGGAAGTAACACATTTTGATGTGTGCAGTCCAATGAGTGCTGAGGCACGTAGTGGATATCGTTATGCTCTTACTTCACAGATGATTTGAGTAGATACTGAGCATATTTACTTGATGAAACACAAGTCTGAATTATTGAATGGTTCAAGTAATGTCAGAGTGAAGTTGAATATCGTCGTGACAGGAGGATAAAATATCTATGATATGATCATAGAGATGAATATCTGAGTTGCGAGTTTGGTACACAATTGAGACATTGTGGAAATTATTTCACGACTAGTACCGCCTGGAACACCATAGTGTGATAGTGTGTCCGAACATCATAACTGCACCCTATTGGATATGATGCATACCATGATGTCTCTTATCGAATTACCACTATCGTTCATGGGTTTGGCATTAGAGACAACCACACTCACTTTAAATAGGGCACCACGTAATTCCGTCAAGACAACACCGTATGAACTATGGTTTAGAGATACCTAAGCTGTTGTTTCTTAAAAGTTTGGGGTCACGACGCTTATGTGAAAAGTTTCAGGCTGATAAGCTCGAACCCAAAGCGGATAAATGCATCTTCATAGGACACCCAATACAATTGGGTATACCTCCTGTCTCAGATCAGAAAGCAATAGGGATTGTTTCTAGAATCGGGTCCTTTCTCGAGAAAAAGTTTCTCTCGAAAGAATTGAGTGGGAGGATGGTGGAGACTTGATGAGGTTATTAAACCGTCACTTCAACTAGAGTGTAGCAGGGCATAGGAGTTGTTCCTATGGCACCTACACAATTTGAAGTGGAAGCTTATGATAGTGATCATGAGACTTCGGATCAAGTCAATCCCAAACCTCGTAGGATGACAAGGATGCGTACTACTTCAGAGTGGTACGTAATCCTGTCTTGGAAGTCATGTTGCTAGACAACAATGAACCTATGAGCTATGGAGAAGCGATGGTGGGCCCGGATTCCGATGAATGGCTCGAGGCCATAAAATCAGAGAGAGGATCCATGTATGAAAACAAAGTGTAGACTTTGGCAGAACGGCTCGATGGTCATAAGGCTGTTGAGTACAGATGGATTTTAAAAGGAAGACGGACAATGATGGTAAATGTCACCATTAAGAAAGCTCGACTTGTCATTAAGATGTTTTCCGACAAGTTCAAGGAGTTGACTGCGATGAGACTTTCTCACTCGTAGCGATGCTAAGAGTCTGTTGGAATTATATTAGCAGGTACTGCATTATTTATGAAATCTTGCAGATAGGATGTCAAAATATTGTTTCCTTGATTTTCTTGAGGAAAGGTTGTATGTGATACAACCAGAAGATTTTTGTCAATCCTGACAGATGCTAAGAAGTATGCAAAGCTCCAGCAATCCTTCTAAGAACTGGAGTAAGCATCTCGGAGTTGGAATGTACGCTTTGATGTAATGATCAAAGATTTGGGTTTATACAAAGTTTATGAGAAACTTGTTTTTCCAAAGAAGTGAGTGGGAGCACTATAGAATTTCTGATGAGTATATGTTGTTGACATATTGTTGATCAGAAATGATGTAGAATTTCTGGAAAGCATATAGGGTTGTTTGAAAAGTGTTTTTCAATGGAAAACCTGGATTAGGCTACTTGAACAATTGAGCATCAAGATCTATAAGGATAGATCAAAATCGCTTAATAGTACTTTCAAATGAATACATACCGTGACAAGATTTTGAAGGAGTTCAAAATAGATCAGCAAAGAAGGAGTTCTCGGCTGTGTTACAAGGTGTGAGTATTGAGCAAGACTCAAGACATGACCACGGCAGAATAGAGAGAAAGGACGAAGGTCGTCCCCTATGCTTTAGTCATAGGCTCTAAAGTATGCTATGTTGTGTACCGCACCTGAAGTGTGCCAAACCATGAGTCAGTCAAGGGGTACAAGTGTGATCTAGAAATGGATCACAGGACAACGGTCAAAGTTATCCTTAGTAACTAGTGGACTAAGGAATTTTCTCGATTATGGAGGTGGTAAAGGAATTCGTCGTAAAGGGTTACGCCGATGCAAACTTTGACACTAATCCAGATTATTCTGAGCAGTAAATTGGATTCGTATAGTAGAACAGTTATTTGGAATAGCTCCAAATAGAGCGGGGTAGCTGCATCTAGGAGATGACATAGAGATTTGTAAAACACATACGGATCTGAATGTTTCAGACCCGTTGACTATAACCTCTTTTCACAAGCATAACATGATCAAACCCAGAACTCTTGGGTGTTAGTCACATAAGGATGTGACCTTGAGTGTTAATCACATATCGATGTGAACTAGATTATTGACTCTAGTGCAAGTGGGAGACTGTTGGAAATATGCCCTAGAGGCAATAACAAATTGATTATTATTATATTTCCTTGTTCATGATAATCGTTTATTATCCATGCTAGAATTGTATTGATAGGAAACTCAGATACATGTGTGGATACATAGACAACACCATGTCCCTAGTAAGCCTCTAGTTGACTAGCTCGTTGATCAATAGATGGTTACGGTTTCCTGACTATGGACATTGGATGTCATTGATAACGGGATCACATCATTAGGAGAATGATGTGATGGACAAGACCCAATCCTAAGCCTAGCACAAGATCATGTAGTTCGTATGCTAAAGCTTTTATAATGTCAAGTATCATTTCCTTAGACCATGAGATTGTGCAACTCCCGGATACTGTAGGAATGCTTTGGGTGTGCCAAACGTCACAACGTAACTGGGTGGCTATAAAGGTACAGTACAGGTATCTCCGAAAGTGTCTGTTGGGTGGCACGAATCGAGACTGGGATTTGTCACTCCGTGTGATGGAGAGGTATCTCTGGGCCCACTCGGTAGGACATCATCATAATGTGCACAATGTGATCAAGGAGTTGATCACGGGATGATGTGTTGCGGAACGAGTAAAAGAGACTTGCCGGTAACGAGATTGAACAAGGTATCGGGATACCGACGATCGAATCTCGGGCAAGTATCGTACCGATAGACAAAGGGAATTGTATACGGGATTGATTAAAGTCCTTGACATCGTGGTTCATCCGATGAGATCATCATGGAACATGTGGGAGCCAACATGGGTATCCAGATCCCGCTGTTGGTTATTGACCGGAGAACATCTCGGTCATGTCTGCATGTCTCCCGAACCCGTAGGGTCTACACACTTAAGGTTCGATGACGCTAGGGTTATAAAGGAAGCTTGTATGTGGTTACCTAATGTTGTTCGGAGTCCCGAATGAGATCCCGGACGTCACGAGGAGTTCCGGAATGGTCCGGAGGTAAAGATTTATATATGGGAAGTCCTGTTTTGGTCACCGAAAGAGTTTCGGGTTTTATCGGTAACGTACCGGGACCACCGGAGGGGTCCGGGGGTCCACCAAGTGGGGCCACAAGCCCCGGAGGGCTGCATGGGCCAAGTGTGGGAGGGGACCAGCCCCAGGTGGGCTGGTGCGCCCCCCCACAAGGGCCCAAGGCGCATGGGAGAGGAGAAGGGGGCAAACCCTAGGGCAGATGGGCCCTAGGGCCCATACTGGTGCGCCTCCCTCTCCCCTCCCCTCTTGGCCGCCACCCTTGTGCCCCATCTAGGGCTGCCGCCCCCCTAGGGGTCGGTACCCTAGAGGGGGCGCAGCCCCTCCCCTTCCCTATATATATTGAGGCATTAGGGCTGCCCAGAACACGTGATTCGATCTCTCTCTCGTTGGTGCAGCCCTGCTTCTCTTCTTCCTCCTCTCTTGCGGTGCTTGGCGAAGCTCTACTGGATTGCCACGCTCCTCCATCATCACCACGCCGTTGTGCTGCTGCTGGATGGAGTCTTCCTCAACCTCTCCCTCTCTCCTTGCTGGATCAAGGCATGGGAGACGTCACCGGGCTGTACGTGTGTTGAACGCGGAGGTGCCGTCCGTTCGGCACTTGGTCATCAGTGATTTGAATCACTACGAGTACGACTCCATCAACCCCGTTCACTTGAACGCTTCCGCTTAGCGATCTACAAGGGTATGTAGATGCACTCTCCTTCCCCTCGTTGCTGGTTTCTCCATAGATAGATCTTGGTGACACGTAGGAAAATTTTGAATTTCTGCTACGTTCCCCAACAAAGAGGTATTGCATCGGTTCGTACACGACCGAGCCCCCAAATGACTCTGGTGGCTTTCGTCGGCCAAGAGGTATTGCATCGGTTCAAACATGACCGAGCCCCCAAATGACTCTGGTGGCTTTCGCCGGCCAAGAGGTATTGCATCGGTTCAAACATGACCGAGCCCCCAAATGACCTCATAAGGATAGCTATGTTCTCTTTGGTTCAAACACGACCTATGTTTGAACAGGAAGCCTCAAGTGATCTTGTTAAGACTTGCAAGGGGTAAACCGGATGTTGCTTAAAGACAACCCCGTGTAACCACACATGATATAAAAGAACAGATACCCCGCTTTAGCTGAGGATCCGGTTTATTATAATATATACATAGTCATGATATGTACATATGCAGAGCCCATGGCTCAAGTATAGTAAGGCCGAAGATGAGCTATATTCCACGGTCTGTCGGTCTCTTGTCCTGATTTGCGTGAGTCTTTGTGCTCTCGAACATCTATCAGGTAGTATGAACCATTGTGTAGATTCTTGCTGACCACGAAAGGCCCTTCCCAAGGTGGAGACAATTTATGCATCTCGGTTTGATCTTGAATAAGTCGAAGCACCAAATCTCCCTCTTGAAAGGTTCTGGTCCTGATCCGACAACTGTGATAGCGACGAAGGTCCTGTTGGTAGATCGCTGAGCGGGCAGCTGCTATGTCTCGCTCTTCATCTAGCCGGTCCAAAGCGTTCTGTCTAGAACTTTCGTTGTCTGCTTCAACGTAAGCCGCCACACGAGGTGAATCGTGACGGATGTCACTAGGAAGAACTGCCTCTGCCCCATAAACCATGAAGAATGGCGTAGACCCAGTTGACCTGTTAGGCGTGGTGTTGATGCTCCATAACACAGAGGGTAACTCTTCGACCCAACAACCCGGCATCCGCTGCAAAGGAACCATAAGCCTGGGTTTGATGCCTCTCAAGATCTCCTGATTAGCTCTTTCTGCTTGACCATTGGACTGTGGGTGCGCTACTGATGACACATCAAGGCGGATGTGATCTCGTTCGCAGAACTCTTTCATGGCACCTTTAGATAAATTGGTACCATTGTCTGTGATGATACTGTGTGGAAAACCAAACCGGAAAATCACTTTTTTGATGAACCAAACCGCGGTGGCCACATCACACTTGCTAACGGGCTCTGCCTCTACCCACTTTGTAAATTTGTCCACCGCCACCAGAAGGTGGGTCTTCTTGTCCTTGGACCTTTTGAAAGGCCCAACCATGTCCAGCCCCTAGGTTGCAAACGGCCAAGTAATTGGAATCATCCTCAATTCTTGAGCCGGAACGTGAGCGCGCCTTGAGAATTTTTGACAACCATCACACCGCCTGACCAGATCCTCCGCATCAGCATGAGCAGTCAGCCAATAGAAACCGTGACGAAAAGCTTTTGCCACTAAAGACTTTGAACCGGCGTGGTGACCACAATCTCCTTCGGGGATCTCACGCAAAATTTCACGGCCTTCCTCAGGAGATGCGCACCGTTGAAACGCTCCTGTCACACTGCGACGATGTAGTTCGCCGTTTTCAACCACCATGGACTTGGACCGTCGTACTATCTGCCTGGACAGAGTCTCATCCTCTGGCAACTCCCCTCAGTTCATGTACGCCAGGTAAGGAAGCGTCCAATCCGGGATGACATGTAATGCCGCCACCAATTGAGCCTCTGGGTCAGGAACCGCCAAATCTGCTTCGCCAGGCAGTTGAACCGACGGGCTGTAAAGCACATCAAGGAACACATTAGGTGGTACCGGTTTACGCTGTGAACCTAGTCGACTTAAAGCATCCGCCGCCTCGTTCTTTCGTCGGTCCACATGGTCCACCTGATAACCTTTGAAGTGACCTGCGACCACATCAACCTCACGACGATAAGCAGCCATGAGTGGATCTTTAGAATCCCATGTACCAGACACCTGCTGGGCCACCAAATCAGAGTCGCCAAAGCACTTAACCCGGCTTAAATTCATCTCCTTAGCCATCCGGAGGCCATGGAGCAAGGCCTCATATTCTGCTGCATTGTTAGTACAAGGGAACATTAAACGGAGAACATAACAAAACTTATCACCTCGTGGGGAAGTTAATATAACTCCAGCCCCCGATCCTTCCAATTGACGTGATCCGTCAAAATGAATGGTCCAGTAAGTGTGATCCGGCTTCTCTTCAGGGACTTGCAACTCCGTCCAATCATTGATAAAATCCACCAATGCCTGAGACTTTATCGCAGTGCGAGGCACATACTTTAAACCGTGCGGTCCAAGCTCAATAGCCCACTTGGCAATCCGACCAGTCGCTTCCCGGTTCTGGATGATATCACCCAAAGGAGCAGAACTGACCATCGTGATAGGGTGGCCTTGGAAATACTGCTTCAGCTTCCGACTTGACATAAAAACTCCATATACTAGCTTTTGCCAATGCGGATATCGTTGTTTGGATTCAATAAGCACCTCGCTGATGAAATAAACCGGACGCTGAACCGGGTATTCTTTGCCTGCCTCCTTCCGCTCTACCACAATAGCCACACTGACCGCGCGAGCGTTAGCAGCTACATACAACAGCAATGGTTCCTTATTAGTGGGAGCAGCGAGTACGGGCGGATTGACCAACTGTCGCTTTAAATCCTCGAACGCCTGATCAGCGGCAGAATTCCAAACGAACTGATCTGTCTTTTTCAACATTTGATACAGAGGAATTGCTTTCTCTCCGAGGCGGCTGATAAACCGGCTTAACGCAGCAATTCTGCCTGCCAGACGTTGGACGTCATTGATGCATTTCGGTTTAGCTAGAGAGGTGATAGCCGTAATTTTTTCCGGATTAGCCTCAATCCCCCTGTTGGACACCAGGAAACCCAATAGCTTGCCAGCTGGTACACCAAAGACACATTTGGCCGGATTGAGCATCATCTTGTATGTCCTTAAGTTATCAAAGGTCTCCTTCAAATCATCGACCAACGTTTCCTTCTTCCTTGACTTGACCACAATGTCATCCACATAAGCGTGCACATTACGGCCAATCTGCTTGTGGAGACAATTTTGCACACATCGTTGATAAGTTGCCTGGGCACTTTTGAGCCCAAAAGGCATAGATACATAGCAGAAGGCTCCAAAGGGAGTAATGAACGCCGTCTTCTCCTGGTCCTTAACCGCCATCTTCATCTGATGATAACCGGAGTATGCATCCAGAAAGCATAAACGCTCGCAACCCGCCGTAGCATCAATGATTTGATCAATACGGGGGAGGGCAAAAGGATCTGCAGGGCAGGCCTTATTAAGATCTGTATAGTCCACACACATACGCCAAGTGCCGTTTTTCTTAAGGACCAGCACCGGATTAGCAAGCCATTCAGGGTGAAAAACTTCAACGATGAAGCCAGCTGCTAAGAGCCTGGCCACCTCTTCTCCAATAGCCTTTCTTCTCTCCTCATTGAACCGATGGAGGAACTGTTTCACCGGTTTGTATTTAGGATCCACATTAAGGGTGTGCTCAGCGAGTCGCCTCGGTACACCTGGCACGTCAGAGGGTTTCCATGCGAAGATGTCCCGATTCTCACGGAGGAACTCGATGAGCGCGCTTTCCTATTTTGGATCCAGATTGGTACTGATGCTGAATTGCTTGGATGAATCACCAACTACGAAATCAACAAGCTTGGTCTCCGCGGCCGACGTGAATTTTAAAGCCGGATCATGCTCTGTGGTAGGCTTCTTTAAAGGAGTCATATCCGTCGGATCAACATTATCTTTGTAGTATTTGAGCTCCTCAGTAGCACAAACCGATTCTGCATAGGCGGCATCTCCTTCTTCACACTCCAAAGCGATCCTGCGACTCCCGTGAACCGTGATGGTTCCCTTGTAGCCTGGCATCTTGAGCTGCAGATATACATAACAGGGCCGTGCCATGAATTTGGCATAAGCCGGCCGACCAAACAGGGCATGGTACGGGCTTTGAATCTTCACCACCTCAAAAGTTAGTGTTCCTGATCGGGAATCATGATCATCTCCGAAAGCCACCTCCAATGCTATCTTGCCCACGGGATACGCAGACTTGCCTGGCACCACGCCATGAAAAACCGTGTTTGAAGGCCGTAGATCCTTATCCTTGAGCCCCATACGTCGAAAGGTCTCATAGTATAGGATGTTAATACTGCTACCCCCATCCATGAGCACCTTGGTGAACTTACAACCTCCTACCTGAGGCGCCACCACTAAAGCCAGCTGACCCGGATTATCCACCCGAGGAGGGTGATCCTCTCTACTCCAGGTGATCGGCTGCTCTGACCATCGTAGATATCAGGGCACGGCCGGTTCAACAGAGTTAACTGCCCTCTTCCGAACCTTCTGGTCTCGCTTGTCCAAGCTAGTGGTGAATACATGATATTGGCCACTGTTTAGCTGCTTTGGATTGCTCTGGTACCCCGACTGCGGCTGATTATAGCCCCCTTGATCATTTTGGTTATGTTGATTACCATGTCCGCCCGGATTGCTATTCCTGCTCGGATTACCATTAAACCCTGAACCGGAGTTTCCTCCACCGTGGCTCGACCCGGATCCTGAACCGCCACCAAGATTGTGATCATACCGAAAGGCGTTGGAATTCTTGAACTCTCGCATGATGTAACAATCCTTCCATAGATGGTTTGCTGGTTCCTCCGTCGTTCCATGCTTTGGGCAGGGCTGATTCAACAAACTATTTAAGCGCTCTGGATTGGGGCTGGGTCCGCCACCGCGGCCTTTGCCCCTACGCTGCCGGCCCCTGTTCTGCACATTGGTGTTAGCCACAAAATCCATGGAGCCATCCGCTTTATGCTTGCCTCCAACGCTGCTCCCTGGGTGGTGCTGCTGTCCTCTGGAGTTGCCGTTCTTCTTTCCCTTCCCTGCCTTTTCATCATCAGATTCGGGATCCTTGGTACTATCAGAATCAGCATACTTTACCAAAGCAGCCATGAGAGTCCCTATGTCAGTGCAATGGCGCTTCATTCGTCCTAATTTCAATTTCAAGGGCCCAAACCGGCAATTGCTTTCCAAAGTCACAACTGCAGTGTCAGCATTGATGCGGTCTAATGAATGCAAGATTTGCGAAACGTGGCGCACCCAATGAGTGGTTGACTCTCCTTCCGCCTGGACGCAGGCGGCTAAGTCCACTATCGACATGGGCTGCCTGCACGTATCTTTGAAATTACTGATAAACCGAGCTCGCAATTGAGCCCATGAACCGATGGTATTGGGCGATAGGATTTTTAACCAAGTGCGGGCCGTTCCTTCAAGCATCATAGTAAAATATTTCGCACATGCAGCTTCATCTACATCAAGCATCTCCATGGCCATCTCGTAACTCTCCACCCACGCCTCCGGGGGTTGATCTGCTGTATAATTCGGCACCTTGCGCAGCCCCTTGAAGTCCTTAGGCAGGCGCACATTGCGCAAAGCAGGTATAAGGCAAGGCACCCCCAAAGCGCTAGAAGCAAGCCCTGGTTCGACCGAAGTGGTGGGACGAACCGGCGTAGTCTGATGTGCTGCCAATTCGGCTTCCCTGCGTGCACGGGCCCGGTCTACCAACTCCTGAGCATCGGGAGCCGGATTGTTGCCGCGGGGCACTCCACGCAGTGCATTGCTGGACTCAGCTTGTTCTTCCATGTGCCTGCTATAACTCCGGGTTGGACGTGGAGTAGAATGAATCCGCTCGCGGCTGTATGAGTACGCCTCCTGTTGGACCAGCGCCGTTCTGAGGAGCTCCTTAACCCGGCGCGTCTCTATTGCCTGTAACGAATCTCCCTCGACCGGAATAGCCTCTAGACGTGCTGCCGCAGCAACAAGATTATCCAGCGGGTTGGAGTAGTGATCCGGGGGTGTGGTCACAATCCGTGGCTCCGGGTTATAACGGGGCAGATCTATTATGCGGGACTGAACCGGCGCGCCTGTCCCGGGCGCCTCTGCTCGGTTTATCACTGGTTGATTACTGGTCCCTGCTCCAGGAGTGTTGAAAAGATCCCTTCCTTCAAAAACCGGTGGCAGGCGGGACCGATATTTCCTCCTCATGACCTCCTGGAAGCGTTCTGATCCAGCATGAACTTATAGGCTTGTGCGTCCAAAGCGGCCCGTTCCGCAGTCATCCTGACCTCCTCGGCCGCCAGATCCGCCTTAGCCTGGCTAATCTGCTCTCTCACCTTTGCAATCTCTGCGTTATGAGCATCCCGATCCGCCGGATTAGCCTCTGTCAAGAGCGCCGCCAGGACGTCGAACAGATCGGATAATACTTGAACCAGTGGGCGCACAAAACCTCCTGCTCCGGCAGCCGTTGAACCGGAAACCATTGCTGCGGCCGTCGATGAATGAGGCGCTGCTTGGGTGCCGGCCATGAATATGCCGACCCGACTAGGCAGATCGGAGGGCTCCGGAATACTGTTGCCATCGGAACAGCCCCCAATCCGACCATCATGCACTTGATACAGGGACTCAGTTTCCCCGGTTGACGACTCATCACCGGAATAAACAACGGTTTCGCCACCGGATTCTGATCCGTCCTCATAGTTTCGCCCGTGGATGACTCCCACAAAGGCACGCTTTACGGCTGGCTTAACCCGGGCAGGTCGCGCACGCTGAGCTGTCTCGATGAGGTCGGTGCAGGTGTCCAGCTGAGGGCCCGGTTCACCAATCTTGCCGATGAAAACGTGTATACCGCCAAAGGGGACCCGATACCCGTACTCAATTGAGCCGGCCTCGGGGCCCCACCCTGCGTCGTCGATGTAGATCTTGCCGCGGCGACTCTTGGTCATCCGGCCCACGGCATATCCCTTGAGCCCTTCAAAGCGGCCCTCCAAGAACTTGAAACCATCGTGCGATAGCCCCACGGTGGGCGCCAATTGTCGTGGGTTTGTCACGGCAGATGTCCTAGCCAAAGGACTTAGTCGTGGAGCCATCACAACGGGTTAACTCGAAGGGGTTAAAGCGGACACAAGGACACAGAGAATTATACTAGTTCGGCCCCTTCGATGAAGGTAAAAGCCTACGTCTAGTTGGTGTTGGAATTGATGAAGTCTCGATGACTAGGGAGCAATCGCTTCTCCTAGGCTTCGAGTTGTTCGTTCCCCCCCTCAACCGATATCGGGTCGTCCCCTTATATACACGGGTGACGCCCGTCGGTTCATAGAGTCCCAATCTCCGGTTTATACTCGTACCCGGGTTGGTCTCTTGCTTATTCCTAACTTACAATACAAGTTGTACACAGGCCGGTTTACGGCTACAGATGTTAAACCGACTATGGCCTCGGGCCTTTACATAGCCTCCTGGGCTTTAACATTCTTGAGCTACTGATGAAATTGACCCGGCCCAGACGGCCGGTTTAGGTCCAGTAGTAATATCCCCAACACCCAAGTCTTGACCTAAGACAATTCCTGAGCTCTTCGCAATGCTGAAAGCTGCGGAGGTAGAAATCAAGAAGGAGCATCAAGTGTTGCTGGTCAACAAGACCACTAGTTTCAAGAAAAAGGGCAAAGGGAAGAAGAAGGGGAACTTCAAGAAGAACAGCAAGCAAGTTGCTGCTCAAGAGAAGAAACCCAAGTCTGGACCTAAGCCTGAAACTGAGTGCTTCTACTGCAAGCAGACTGGTCACTGGAAGCGGAACTACCCCAAGTATTTGGCGGATAAGAAGGATGGCAAGGTGAACAAAGGTATATGTGATATACATGTTATTGATGTGTACCTTACTAATGCTCGCAGTAGCACCTGGGTATTTGATACTGGTTCTGTTGCTAATATTTGCAACTCGAAACAGGGACTACGGATTAAGCGAAGATTGGCTGAGGACGAGGTGACGATGCGCGTGGGAAATGGTTCCGAAGTCGATGTGATCGCGGTCGGCACGCTACCTCTACATCTACCTTCGGGATTAGTATTAGACCTAAATAATTGTTATTTGGTGCCAACGTTGAGCATGAACATTATATCTGGATCTTGTTTGATGCGAGACGGTTATTCATTTAAATCAGAGAATAATGGTTGTTCTATTTATATGAGTAATATCTTTTATGATCATGCACCCTTAAAGATTGGTCTATTCTTATTAAATCTCGATAGTAGTGACACACATATTCGTAATGTTGAAGCCAAAAGATGCAGAGTTGATAATGATAGTGCAACTTATTTGTGGCACTGCCGTTTGGGTCATATCGGTGTAAAGCGCATGAAGAAACTCCATACTGATGGACTTTTGGAACCACTTGATTATGAATCACTTGGTACTTGCGAACCGTGCCTTATGGGCAAGATGACAAAAACACCGTTCTCCGGTACTATGGAGAGAGCAACAGATTTGTTGGAAATCATACATACAGATGTATGTGGTCCGATGAATGTTGAAGCTCGTGGCGGATATCGTTATTTTCTCACCTTCACAGATGACTTAAGCAGATATGGGTATATCTACTTAATGAAACATAAGTCTGAAACATTTGAAAAGTTCAAAGAATTTCAGAGTGAAGTTGAAAATCATCGTAACAAGAAAATAAAGTTTCAACGATCTGATCGTGGAGGAGAATATTTGAGTTACTAGTTTGGTGTACATTTGAGACAATGTGGAATAGTTTCACAGCTCACGCCACCCGGAACACCACAACGTAATGGTGTGTCCGAACGTCGTAATCGTAATTTACTAGATATGGTGCGATCTATGATGTCTCTTACTGATTTACCGCTATCGTTTTGGGGTTATGCTTTAGAGACGGCCGCATTCATGTTAAATAGGGCACCATCAAAATCCGTTGAGACGACGCCTTATGAACTATGGTTTGGCAAGAAACCAAAGTTGTCGTTTCTTAAAGTTTGGGGCTGCGATGCTTATGTAAAAAAACTTCAACCTGATAAGCTCGAACCCAAATCGGAGAAATGTGTCTTCATAGGATATCCAAAGGAAACTGTTGGATACACCTTCTATCACGGATCCGAAGGCAAGACTTTTGTTGCTAAATTCGGAAACTTTCTAGAGAAGGAGTTTCTCTCAAAAGAAGTGAGTGGGAGGAAAGTAGAACTTGATGAGGTAACTGTACCTACTGCCTTATTGGAAAGTAGTACATCACAGAAACCGGTTTCTGTGACACCTACACCAATCAGTGAGGAAGCTAATGATAATGATCATGAAACTTCAGAACAAGTCACTACTGAACCTCATAGATCAAACAGAGTAAGATCCGCACCAGAGTGGTACGGTAATCCTGTTCTGGAAGTCATGCTACTAGATCATGGCGAACCTACGAACTATGAAGAAGCGATGGTGAGCCGAGATTCCGCAAAATGGCTTGAAGCCATGAAATCTGAGATGGGATCCATGTATGAAAACAAAGTATGGACTTTGGTTGACTTGCCCGATGATCAGCAAGCAATTGAGAATAAATGGATCTTCAAGAAGAAGACTGACGCTGACGGTAATGTTACTGTCTACAAAGCTCGACTTCTCGCAAAAGGTTTTTGACAAGTTCAAGGGATTGACTACGATGAGACCTTCTCACCCGTAGCGATGCTTAAGTACGTCTGAATCATGTTAGCAATTGCCGCATCTTATGATTATGAAATTTGGCAGATGGATGTCAAAACTGCATTCCTGAATGGATTTCTGGAAGAAGAGTTGTATATGATGCAGCTAGAAGGTTTTGTCGATCCAAAGGGAGCTAACAAAGTGTGCAAGCTCCAGCGATCCATTTATGGATTGGTGCAAGCCTCTCGGAGTTGGAATGAACGCTTTGATAGTGTAATCAAAGCATTTGGTTTTATACAGACTTTTGGAGAAGCCTGTATTTACAAGAAAGTGAGTGGGAGCTGTGTAGTATTTCTGATATTATATGTAGATGACATATTACTAATCGCAAATGATATAAAATATTTGGATAGCATAAAGGGATACTTGAATAAGAGTTTTTCAATGAAAGACCTCGGTGAAGCTGCTTACATATTGGGCATTAAGATCTATAGAGATAGATCAAGACGCTTAATAGGACTTTCACAAAGCACATAACTTGACAAAGTTTTGAAAAAGTTCAAAATGGATCAAGCAAAGAAAGGATTCTTGCCTGTGTTACAAGGTGTGAAATTGAGTAAGACTCAATGCCCGACCACTGCAGAAGATAGAGAGAAAATGAAAGATGTTCCCTATGCTTCAGCCATAGGCTCTATCATGTATGCAATGTTGTGTACCAGACCTGATGTGTGTCTTGCTATAAGTCTAGTAGGGAGGTACCAAAGTAATCCAGGAGTGGATCACTGGACAGCGGTCAAGAACATCCTGAAATACCTGAAAAGGACTAAGGATATGTTTCTCATATATGGAGGTGACAAAGAGCTCATCGTAAATGGTTACGTTGATGCAAGCTTTGACACTGATCCGGACGATTCTAAATCGCAAACTAGATACGTATTTACATTAAACGGTGGAGCTATCAGTTGGTGCAGTTCTAAACAAAGCGCCGTGGCGGGATCTACATGTGAAGCGGAGTACATAGCTGCTTCAGAAGCAGCAAATGAAGGAGTCTGGATGAAGGAGTTCATATCCGATCTAGGTGTCATACCTAGTGCATCGGGTCCAATGAAAATCTTTTGTGACAATACTGGTGCAATTGCCTTGGCAAAGGAATCCAGATTTCACAAGAGAACCAAGGACATCAAGAGACGCTTCAATTCCATTCGGGATCTAGTCCAGATGGGAGACATAGAGATTTGCAAGATACATATGGATCTGAATGTAGCAGACCGTTTGACTAAGCCTCTTCCACGAGCAAAACATGATCAACACCGAAGCTCCATGGGTGTTAGAATCATTACTGTGTAATCTAGACTATTGACTCTAGTGCAAGTGGGAGACTGAAGGAAATATGCCCTAGAGGCAATAATAAAGTTTTTATTTATTTCCTTATATCATGATAAATGTTTATTATTCATGCTAGAATTGTATTAACCGGAAACATAATACTTGTGTGAATACATAGACAAAACTAAACGTCACTAGTATGCCTCTACTTGACTAGCTCATTAATCAAAGATGGTTATGTTTCCTAACCATAGACATGTGTTGTCATTTGATTAACGGGATCACATCATTAGGAGAATGATGTGATTGACATGACCCATTCCATTAGCTTAGCACCCGATCGTTTAGTATGTTGCTATTGCTTTCTTCATGACTTATACATGTTCCTATGACTATGAGATTATGCAACTCCCGTTTACCGGAGGAACACTTTGTGTGCTACCAAACGTCACAACGTAACTGGGTGATTATAAAGGAGCTCTACAGGTGTCTCCAAAGGTACATGTTGGGTTGGCGTATTTCGAGATTAGGATTTGTCACTCCGATTGTCGGAGAGGTATCTCTGGGCCCTCTCGGTAATGCACATCACATAAGCCTTGCAAGCATTGCTACTAATGAGTTAGTTGCGAGATGATGTATTATGAAACGAGTAAAGAGACTTGCCGGTAACGAGATTGAACTAGGTATTGAGATACCGACGATCGAATCTCGAGCAAGTAACATACCGATGACAAAGGGAACAACGTATGTTGTTATGCGATCTGACCGATAAAGATCTTCGTAGAATATGTAGGAGCCAATATGAGCATCCAGGTTCCGCTATTGGTTATTGACGAGAGACGTATCTCGGTCATGTCTACATTGTTCTCGAACCCATAGGGTCCGCACGCTTAACGTTACGATGGCAGTTTCATTATGAGTTTATATATTTTGATGTACCGAAGTTCGTTCGGAGTCCCGGATGTGATCACGGACATGACGAGGAGTATCGAAATGGTTGAGACATAAAGATCGATATATTGGACGGCTATATTCGGACACCGGAAGTGTTCCAGGTGATTTCATAGAAAACCGGAGTGCCGGAGGGTTACCGGAACCCCCCGGGAGAAGTAATGGGCCTTATGGGCCCTAGTGGAGAGCGAGAGGGGAGGCCAGGGTGGGCCGCGTGCCCCCTCCCCCTCTGTTCCGAGTTGGACTAGGAGAGGGGGGGCGGCGCCCCCCTTTCCTTCTCCCTCTCCCCCTTCCTTTCCCCCTCCTAGTAGGAGTAGGAAAGAGGGGAGTCGTCCTACTCCTACTAGGAGGAGGACTCCTCCTCCTGGCGTGCCCTGCTAGGGCCGGCCGGCCTCCCCCCTTGCTCCTTTATATATGGGGGCAGGGGGCACCTCTACAAACACAAGTTGATCTTCGTGATCGTTCTCTTAGCCGTGTGCGGTGCCCCCCTCCACCATAACCCTCGATAATATTGTAGCGGTGCTTAGGCGAAGCCCTGTGACGGTAGAACATCAAGATTGTCACCACGCCGTCGTGCTGACGGAACTCATCCCCGACACTTTGCTAGATCAGAGTCCGGGGATCGTCATCGAGCTGAACATGTGTTAGAACTCGGAGGTGCCGTGCTTTCGGTGCTTGGATCGGTCGGATCGTGAAGACGTACGACTACATCAACCACGTTGATATAACGCTTCTGCTTTCGGTCTACGAGGGTACGTAGACAACACTCTCCCCTCTTGTTGCTATGCATCACCATGAACTTGCGTGTGCGTAGGAAATTTTTTGAAATTACTACGTTCCCCAACAGTGGCATCAGAGCCAGGTTTATGTGTTGATGTTATTTGCACGAGTAGAACACAAGTGAGTTGTGGGCGATATAAGTCATACTGCTTACCAGCATGTCATACTTTGGTTCGGCGGTATTGTTGGATGAAGCGGCCCGGAGCGACATTACGCGTACGCTTATGCGAGACTGGTTCTACCGACGTGCTTTGCACACAGGTGGCTGGCGGGTGTCAGTTTCTCCAACTTTAGTTGAACCGAGTGTGGCTACGCCCGGTCCTTGCGAAGGTTAAAACAGAACCAACTTGACAAACTATCGTTGTGGTTTTGATGCGTAGGTAAGATTGGTTCTTGCTCAGCTCGTAGCAGCCACGTAAAATTTGCAACAACAAAGTAGAGAACGTCTAACTTGTTTTTGCAGGGAATGTTGTGATGTGATATGGTCAAGATATGATGCTAAATTTTATTATATGAGATGATCATGTTTTGTAACCGAGTTATCGGCAACTGGCAGGAGCCATATGGTTGTCGCTTTATTGTATGCAATGCAATCGCCCTGTAATGCTTTACTTTATCACTAAGTGGTAGCGATAGTCGTAGAAGCATAAGATTGGCGCGATAACAACGATGCTACGATGGATATCAAGGTGTCGCGCCGGTGACGATGGTGATCATGACGATGCTTCGGAGATGGAGATCACAAGCACAAGATGATGATGGCCATATCATATCACTTATATTGATTGCATGTGATGTTTATATTTTATGCATCTTATCTTGCTTCGATTGACGGTAGCATTATAAGATGATCCCTAACTAAATTATCATAGTAAAAGTGTTCTCCCTGAGTATGCACCATTGCGAAAGTTCTTCGTGCTGAGACACCACGTGATGATCGGGTGTGATAGGCTCTACGTTCAAATACAACGGGTGAAAAATAGTTACACACGCATAATACTCAGGTTTAACTTGACGAGCCTAGCATATAACAGATATGGCCTCGGAACACGGAGACCGAAAGGTCGAGCGTGAATCATATAGTAGATATGATCAACATAGTGATGTTCACCATTGAAACTACTCCATCTCACGTGATGATCAGACATGGTTTAGTTGATTTGGATCACGTGATCACTTAGAGGATTAGAGGGATGTCTATCTAAGTGGGAGTTCTTTAGTAATATGATTAATTGAACTTAAATTTATCATGAACTTAGTACCTGATAGTATCTTGCATTTTTATATTTGATTGTAGATAGATGGCCCGTGTTGTTGTTCCGTTGAATTTTAATGCGCTCCTTGAGAAAGCAAAGTTGAAAGATGATGGTAGCAATTACACGGACTGGGTCCGTAACTTGAGGATTATCCTCATTGCTGCACAGAAAAGTTACGTCCTGGAAGCACCGCTAGGTGCCAGGCCTGCTGCTGATGCAACTGACGACGTTAAGAACGTCTGGCAGAGCAAAGCTGATGACTACTTGATACGTCTTCAACGTATCTATAATTTTTGATTGCTCCATGCTACTTTATCTACTGTTTTAGGCAATATTGGGCTTTATTATCCACTTTTATATTATTTTTGGGACTAACCTATTAACCGGAGGCCTAGCCCAGATTTGTTGTTTTATGCCTATTTCAGTATTTCGAGGAAAAGGAATATCAGACGGAGTCAAAACGGAATGAAATCAACTGGAGAAGTTATTTTTGGAAGGAAACCCACCTGATGGACTTGGACCCCATGTCAGAAGAGCCACGAGGCGGTCACGAGGGTGGAGGGCGCGCCCTCCCCCCTAGGCGCGCCCCCTGCCTCGTGGGGCCCCCGTAGCTCCACCGACATTCCCCCTTCACCCATATATACCGTCGTACCCTAAAACTTCCAGAACAGAAGATAGATCGGGAGTTCCGCCGCCGCAAGCCTCCAGAACCACCAAAAACCAATCGGGACCTGTCGGGGCGGACGGCGTCCCCCCGCGAGCACCTATGGGGCCGGGGCCCCTTTCGTTGTCCGGCGAGGGGGGCGGAGGGAGCACAGAGAGCAGATCGAGGCGGGCACACGAGCGGTTTACCCAGGTTCGGGCCGCGATGGACGCGTAAAACCCTACTCCTGCAGCAGTAAGGTATTTTGTAATATAACTTTTCATCTCAGGCTATGCATCGCACTGTTATCCCCTCTACTCGACCGGCGCCTTGTTTGTTTCCGCCCTACGCTTTCGGGGACTTGCCGGCGTAGGCCTCCGCCTTGCCACGGGTGCCGAGTGCGGGACGTCAGCGACCCGCTGGCGGGGCTGCCACCGGCAAGAAACCTCGCCGCGGCTGGTTGCCGCTCACTCAGATTGTTGAGCAGGCTCGAGGCAAAGTAAACGGTGCGACTGCGGTCGCAGCACGCTTAGGGTGCCGGGCGAGCTCGAAACAAAGTGAGGACGCTACTCGGGGTGTAGCACACTCGAGTCGTTGAGCGGACTCGAAACGAAACGAGGGCGCAACCAGTCTCGTGCCGGTCCTTCCGCGCTCAGGCCTCTCAACCCAGGCTCGGTCGTTCGAGGGAGATAACTCTTAAAAATTAATGGAGCAATTGCTCGAGCTCCGGCAACTTATCTTTTCTTATCGCTTGCCGCCCGGTGGGGTAAAACCTCCTTGGGCAGCATCCAGCCCATCCTGGGGGTAGGTGAGGGGGCAGGGCCTCACGACCCTCCGGAGCTAGGCGTAGATATGCTTGGGGATCCGCGCCCCTCTCTGCGCCAAGGATCACATGCAACTGCGGCAAGACTTGGGCAGAGGGGATGGTTGGCGGAAACAGGTTCCGGCTACCGCGCTGGAAAGACTCTTCCCACGGTCGGCGTCAACTCGTTCGGCACCCCGGCGGGCGAGGCGCGCCGGGGGAACGAGGTCGCCTTTCTCGCGACTTCTGGCGCTAACTTCTGCGGCCGCGAGAGCGGCGCAGAGTTCGCTGGAGGCGAATCGTTCGCCCAGCGGCCAGAAGGCGGGCCTCCTCAAGGAGCAGCTGCTTCTTGCCCAGTCTCTGCGCGAGTGGATACTCGAGGAGGGCCGCGAACGAGCCCGTGGGAAGGAATGTCAAAGCTCGTCGGGAACCCCCGCTTCAACTGGACAGATCCTCGGATCCGCAGGAGCGGACTGTTCCTCGGCGTTCAGACTGCTGGTCTGCTCGCCGGAGCAAGGCTTACCGGGGACACCTGCTTCGACTGGACGGATCCTGGGATCCGCAGGAGCGGGCTGTCCCTCGGCGTAGAAGCCCCCTACCTGGCGCGCCAAAGATGTCGGGGCGGACGGGCGTCCCCCCGCGAGCACCTATGGGGCCGGAGCCCCTTTCGTTGTCCGGCGAGGGGGGCGGAGGGAGCACAGAGAGCAGATCGAGGCGGGCACACGAGCGGTTTACCCAGGTTCGGGCCGCGATGGACGCGTAAAACCCTACTCCTGCTTAGTTGTATTGAACTGGGGAGCTCGGGAGCTTCGAGAGCTAGCTGCACCGAGCGTATGGCTGTCTGGATGCCGAATCTCCGAACCCCCGGAACCCCTTCTACGTTGCACACGGGCCTCCTTTTATAGCGCAAAGGGGTCACCGACAGGTGTCAACGTAAGAGAAAGGGGTAAAAGTGTAAAAGGGGTGGTAGCTGTAATAGTGCGGGAACGGTGGTGCTACAGTGCGGCACAGTGTTATCATACCTACTTCTGACGGTAGGGGACAAGGGCATTAAATGCCCGTCACGGTCGCCCGGACAGCACCGAGGCGGACCGTTAGGTGCGCCACCGTTCGCCACGATGGCGGCTGCATGCCACCGCATGCCCCAGGCTGCGCGGTGCCTCGCCACGTGCCCTCGGGGGAAGCCCCGGAGCGACGCGTGGGCGGGCGAGCTGGAGCGCAGTCTTGAGGTGGCGATCTTGCCGCGGCAAGTGGCTTGCCGCGGGGGTCGTCTTCCTGTGCCTGATAGCGTGCCAGCTATCAGGCCTTGCCGGGGCGCTTGGCGCGCCACGGCGGGCTTCTCTTGTGGTGCCTGGGTTCGGCCTTCCCGACAAGCTCCTCTTGTCGGGGGCTCGATCTTCTGTCTTGTTATACTTTGTTCTTGGATGGCCTTACATGGGCTCAGTCGTCCCGGCAAGCTCCTCTTGCCGGGGTCTTGTCTTCTTGGCCCGGCAAGCTCCTCTTGCCGGGGGCCTTGTCTTATTGGCCCGGCAAGCTCCTCTTGCCGGGGGCCTTGTCTTGAATGCTTGGTCTTCTCTTGGCGCTTCCGGGGCGGGTCTTGCCGCAGGGTGCTACGACTGCCCGTGCACAAGTCTGGGGTACTAAGGTACCCCTACTTTAGTACACCGACAGGAGCCCCCGGGCCTGGGCCACACATGGTGCCGAGCGTTGTTGGGCCAGGCCCTAACGGTGCACGGGCACGCATGGCCTTGGTCGCGCTGCTCCTTAACTCCGCATCCGCCGCGCCTTCCCCAGGCGGCGCGCGCTTACCGCGGCGTCGTGGGGGCGGGGCGTGCGGGGTGAGCGTGACGTGGGTGGCGTGCGCGGGGCTGAACCGCACAGGCGCGCGTCACGTCGCGCACGATCTCTCGATGGCGAGAATGGAGTGTCCGCCCCTTCCCCATATAAGGCAGAGGAAGCGGGAGCGGTTCCCCTCCTTCGCCCTTACTGCGTCCTCTCCCTCCTCCAGAGATCCCATCTGCGCTCCGCCTCCATTTTTCCTCCGCCGCTCGCGCGCACTTGCGGAGCTACCGGATTCTTCGTCTCCCTTTTCCTGCCGCTGTTAAATACGCCACGGAAACGGCTGGTCAGGGCAGCAGTAAGGTATTTTGTAATATAACTTTTCATCTCAGGCTATGCATCGCACTGTTATCCCCTCTACTCGACCGGCGCCTTGTTTGTTTCCGCCCTACGCTTTCGGGGACTTGCCGGCGTAGGCCTCCGCCTTGCCACGGGTGCCGAGTGCGGGACGTCAGCGACCCGCTGGCGGGGCTGCCACCGGCAAGAAACCTCGCCGCGGCTGGTTGCCGCTCACTCAGATTGTTGAGCAGGCTCGAGGCAAAGTAAACGGTGCGACTGCGGTCGCAGCACGCTTAGGGTGCCGGGCGAGCTCGAAACAAAGTGAGGACGCTACTCGGGGTGTAGCACACTCGAGTCGTTGAGCGGACTCGAAACGAAACGAGGGCGCAACCAGTCTCGTGCCGGTCCTTGCGCGCTCAGGCCTCTCAACCCAGGCTCGGTCGTTCGAGGGAGATAACTCTTAAAAATTAATGGAGCAATTGCTCGAGCTCCGGCAACTTATCTTTTCTTATCGCTTGCCGCCCGGTGGGGTAAAACCTCCTTGGGCAGCATCCAGCCCATCCTGGGGGTAGGTGAGGGGGCAGGGCCTCACGACCCTCAGGAGCTAGGCGTAGATATGCTTGGGGATCCGCGCCCCTCTCTGCGCCAAGGATCACATGCAACTGCGGCAAGACTTGGGCAGAGGGGATGGTTGGCGGAAACAGGTTCCGGCTACCGCGCTGGAAAGACTCTTCCCACGGTCGGCGTCAACTCGTTCGGCACCCCGGCGGGCGAGGCGCGCCGGGGGAACGAGGTCGCCTTTCTCGCGACTTCTGGCGCTAACTTCTGCGGCCGCGAGAGCGGCGCAGAGTTCGCTGGAGGCGAATCGTTCGCCCAGCGGCCAGAAGGCGGGCCTCCTCAAGGAGCAGCTGCTTCTTGCCCAGTCTCTGCGCGAGTGGATACTCGAGGAGGGCCGCGAACGAGCCCGTGGGAAGGAATGTCAAAGCTCGTCGGGAACCCCCGCTTCAACTGGACAGATCCTCGGATCCGCAGGAGCGGACTGTTCCTCGGCGTTCAGACTGCTGGTCTGCTCGCCGGAGCAAGGCTTACCGGGGACACCTGCTTCGACTGGACGGATCCTGGGATCCGCAGGAGCGGGCTGTCCCTCGGCGTAGAAGCCCCCTACCTGGCGCGCCAAAGATGTCGGGGCGGACGGGCGTCCCCCCGCGAGCACCTATGGGGCCGGAGCCCCTTTCGTTGTCCGGCGAGGGGGGCGGAGGGAGCACAGAGAGCAGATCGAGGCGGGCACACGAGCGGTTTACCCAGGTTCGGGCCGCGATGGACGCGTAAAACCCTACTCCTGCTTAGTTGTATTGAACTGGGGAGCTCGGGAGCTTCGAGAGCTAGCTGCACCGAGCGTATGGCTGTCTGGATGCCGAATCTCCGAACCCCCGGAACCCCTTCTACGTTGCACACGGGCCTCCTTTTATAGCGCAAAGGGGTCACCGACAGGTGTCAACGTAAGAGAAAGGGGTAAAAGTGTAAAAGGGGTGGTAGCTGTAATAGTGCGGGAACGGTGGTGCTACAGTGCGGCACAGTGTTATCATACCTACTTCTGACGGTAGGGGACAAGGGCATTAAATGCCCGTCACGGTCGCCCGGACAGCACCGAGGCGGACCGTTAGGTGCGCCACCGTTCGCCACGATGGCGGCTGCATGCCACCGCATGCCCCAGGCTGCGCGGTGCCTCGCCACGTGCCCTCGGGGGAAGCCCCGGAGCGACGCGTGGGCGGGCGAGCTGGAGCGCAGTCTTGAGGTGGCGATCTTGCCGCGGCAAGTGGCTTGCCGCGGGGGTCGTCTTCCTGTGCCTGATAGCGTGCCAGCTATCAGGCCTTGCCGGGGCGCTTGGCGCGCCACGGCGGGCTTCTCTTGTGGTGCCTGGGTTCGGCCTTCCCGACAAGCTCCTCTTGTCGGGGGCTCGATCTTCTGTCTTGTTATACTTTGTTCTTGGATGGCCTTACATGGGCTCAGTCGTCCCGGCAAGCTCCTCTTGCCGGGGTCTTGTCTTCTTGGCCCGGCAAGCTCCTCTTGCCGGGGGCCTTGTCTTATTGGCCCGGCAAGCTCCTCTTGCCGGGGGCCTTGTCTTGAATGCTTGGTCTTCTCTTGGCGCTTCCGGGGCGGGTCTTGCCGCAGGGTGCTACGACTGCCCGTGCACAAGTCTGGGGTACTAAGGTACCCCTACTTTAGTACACCGACAGGAGCCCCCGGGCCTGGGCCACACATGGTGCCGAGCGTTGTTGGGCCAGGCCCTAACGGTGCACGGGCACGCATGGCCTTGGTCGCGCTGCTCCTTAACTCCGCATCCGCCGCGCCTTCCCCAGGCGGCGCGCGCTTACCGCGGCGTCGTGGGGGCGGGGCGTGCGGGGTGAGCGTGACGTGGGTGGCGTGCGCGGGGCTGAACCGCACAGGCGCGCGTCACGTCGCGCACGATCTCTCGATGGCGAGAATGGAGTGTCCGCCCCTTCCCCATATAAGGCAGAGGAAGCGGGAGCGGTTCCCCTCCTTCGCCCTTACTGCGTCCTCTCCCTCCTCCAGAGATCCCATCTGCGCTCCGCCTCCATTTTTCCTCCGCCGCTCGCGCGCACTTGCGGAGCTACCGGATTCTTCGTCTCCCTTTTCCTGCCGCTGTTAAATACGCCACGGAAACGGCTGGTCAGGGCAGCAGTAAGGTATTTTGTAATATAACTTTTCATCTCAGGCTATGCATCGCACTGTTATCCCCTCTACTCGACCGGCGCCTTGTTTGTTTCCGCCCTACGCTTTCGGGGACTTGCCGGCGTAGGCCTCCGCCTTGCCACGGGTGCCGAGTGCGGGACGTCAGCGACCCGCTGGCGGGGCTGCCACCGGCAAGAAACCTCGCCGCGGCTGGTTGCCGCTCACTCAGATTGTTGAGCAGGCTCGAGGCAAAGTAAACGGTGCGACTGCGGTCGCAGCACGCTTAGGGTGCCGGGCGAGCTCGAAACAAAGTGAGGACGCTACTCGGGGTGTAGCACACTCGAGTCGTTGAGCGGACTCGAAACGAAACGAGGGCGCAACCAGTCTCGTGCCGGTCCTTGCGCGCTCAGGCCTCTCAACCCAGGCTCGGTCGTTCGAGGGAGATAACTCTTAAAAATTAATGGAGCAATTGCTCGAGCTCCGGCAACTTATCTTTTCTTATCGCTTGCCGCCCGGTGGGGTAAAACCTCCTTGGGCAGCATCCAGCCCATCCTGGGGGTAGGTGAGGGGGCAGGGCCTCACGACCCTCAGGAGCTAGGCGTAGATATGCTTGGGGATCCGCGCCCCTCTCTGCGCCAAGGATCACATGCAACTGCGGCAAGACTTGGGCAGAGGGGATGGTTGGCGGAAACAGGTTCCGGCTACCGCGCTGGAAAGACTCTTCCCACGGTCGGCGTCAACTCGTTCGGCACCCCGGCGGGCGAGGCGCGCCGGGGGAACGAGGTCGCCTTTCTCGCGACTTCTGGCGCTAACTTCTGCGGCCGCGAGAGCGGCGCAGAGTTCGCTGGAGGCGAATCGTTCGCCCAGCGGCCAGAAGGCGGGCCTCCTCAAGGAGCAGCTGCTTCTTGCCCAGTCTCTGCGCGAGTGGATACTCGAGGAGGGCCGCGAACGAGCCCGTGGGAAGGAATGTCAAAGCTCGTCGGGAACCCCCGCTTCAACTGGACAGATCCTCGGATCCGCAGGAGCGGACTGTTCCTCGGCGTTCAGACTGCTGGTCTGCTCGCCGGAGCAAGGCTTACCGGGGACACCTGCTTCGACTGGACGGATCCTGGGATCCGCAGGAGCGGGCTGTCCCTCGGCGTAGAAGCCCCCTACCTGGCGCGCCAAAGATGTCGGGGCGGACGGGCGTCCCCCCGCGAGCACCTATGGGGTCGGAGCCCCTTTCGTTGTCCGGCGAGGGGGGCGGAGGGAGCACAGAGAGCAGATCGAGGCGGGCACACGAGCGGTTTACCCAGGTTCGGGCCGCGATGGACGCGTAAAACCCTACTCCTGCTTAGTTGTATTGAACTGGGGAGCTTGGGAGCTTCGAGAGCTAGCTGCACCGAGCGTATGGCTGTCTGGATGCCGAATCTCCGAACCCCTGGAACCCCTTCTACGTTGCACACGGGCCTCCTTTTATAGCGCAAAGGGGTCACCGACAGGTGTCAACGTAAGAGAAAGGGGTAAAAGTGTAAAAGGGGTGGTAGCTGTAATAGTGCGGGAACGGTGGTGCTACAGTGCGGCACAGTGTTATCATACCTACTTCTGACGGTAGGGGACAAGGGCATTAAATGCCCGTCACGGTCGCCCGGACAGCACCGAGGCGGACCGTTAGGTGCGCCACCGTTCGCCACGATGGCGGCTGCATGCCACCTCATGCCCCAGGCTGCGCGGTGCCTCGCCACGTGCCCTCGGGGGAAGCCCCGGAGCGACGCGTGGGCGGGCGAGCTGGAGCGCAGTCTTGAGGTGGCGATCTTGCCGCGGCAAGTGGCTTGCCGCGGGGGTCGTCTTCCTGTGCCTGATAGCGTGCCAGCTATCAGGCCTTGCCGGGGCGCTTGGCGCGCCACGGCGGGCTTCTCTTGTGGTGCCTGGGTTCGGCCTTCCCGACAAGCTCCTCTTGTCGGGGGCTCGATCTTCTGTCTCGTTATACTTTGTTCTTGGATGGCCTTACATGGGCTCAGTCGTCCCGTTATACTTTGTTCTTTGTTCTCGTTATACTAGCGAAAGTATGAACCCTGGGCCTTGTTTCCTATCATTGCAATACCGTTTACGCTCACTTTTACCACTTGTTACCTTGCTGTTTTTATATTTTCAGTTTACAAAAACCTATATCTTCTATCCATATTGCACTTGTATCACCATCTCTTCGCCGAACTAGTGCACCTATACAATTTACCATTGTATTGGGTGTGTTGGGGACACAAGAGACTCTTTGTTATTTGGTTGCAGGGTTGCTTGAGATAGACCATCTTCATCCTCACGCCTCCTACGGGTTGATAAACCTTAGGTCATCCACTTGAGGGAAATTTGCTACTATCCTACAAACCTGTGCACTTGCAGGCCCAACAACGTCTACAAGAAAAAGGTTGTGTAGTAGACATCAAGCTCTTTTCTGGCGCCGTTGCCGGGAAGGCTTGGTAAGCGAAGGTATATCTTTAGATCTTGCAATCGAATCTTTTTGTTTCTTGTTTTAGCACTAGTCTAGTTTATAAAAGAAAACTACCAAAAAATGTAATTGAGATTGTCTCATATGCTTCATCTCTTTAATATCTTTCGTGAGTATGATGGAAAGGAAAATTGTGCCAAAGTGTTAGAAGAAGAATGCATTAGAATGTTTGGCACTAAATCTCTGAATGATGAGCATGATTGCAATGTTGTTAGTATAAATTCCTTGAATATCCATGATGCTAATGATATGCAAAGCCACAAGCTTGGGGAAGCTATGTTTGATGAAGATGATATTTTTTGTCCCCCGAGTTTTCATGAGCAAATTTACTATGATGAAAGCATGCCTCGTATCTATGATGATTATTGTGATGACACGTATGCTTTAAAAAATAATGATAACCATGAAAGTTGTCATCTTGATCTTAATTTTCAATCACATGATAGTTGTTTTGTTGAGTTTGCTCCCACTACTATCCATGAGAAGAATTTTGCTTATGTGGAGAATAGTAAATTTCTATGCTAGTAGATCATGAAAAGAATGTTTTAGGGGCTGGTTATATTGTTGAATTCATTCATGATGCTACTGAAAATTATTATGAGGGAGGAATATATGCTTGTAGGAATTGCAATAATATCAAGTTTCCTCTCTATGTGCTCAAAGTCTTGAAGTTATGCTTGTTTTACCTTCCTATGCAAGTTGATTCTTGTTCCCATAAGTTGTTTGCTCACAAACTCCCTATGCATAGGAAGTGGGTTAGACTTAAATGTGCTAGTCATATTCTTCATGATGCTCTCTTTATGTTTCAATTTTTATCTTTTATGTGAGCATCATTGAAATCATCATGCCTAGCTAGGGGCGTTAAACGATAGCGCTTGTTGGGAGGCAACCCAATTTTATATTAGTTTCTTTCTTTTTGGTTATATTTAGGAATAGATAATCCATCTAGCCTCTGTTTAGATGTGGTTTTATGTTTTAATTAGTGTTTGTGCCAAGTAGAACCTTTGGGAAGACTTGGGTGAAGTCTTTATGATCATGCTGTAAAAAACAGAAACTTTAGCGCTCACGAGATTAGCTAGAACTTTTGACTGCAGAGTGATATTTAGTTGATTCTTTTTGCAGATGATTACTAGACAAATTCCTCAGGTCCACCAATTTATTTTAGAATTTTTTGAGTTCCAGAAGTTTGCGTTAGTTACAGATTACTACAGACTGTTCTGTTTTTGACAGATTCTGTTTTCATTGTGTTGTTTGCGTATTTTGATGAATCTATGGCTAGTAAAATAGTTTATAAACCATGGAGAAGTTGGAATACAGTAGGTTTAACACCAATATAAATAAAGAATGATTTCATTACAGTACCTTGAAGTGGTGTTTTGTTTTCTTTCGCTAACGGAGCTCACGAGTTTTTTGTTAAGTTTTATGTTGTGAAGTTTTCAAGTTTTGGGTAAGGCTTAGATGGACTATGGAATAAGGAGTGACAAGAGCCTAAGCTTGGGGATGCCCAAGGCACCCCAAGGTAATATTCAAGGACAACAAAAAGTCAAAGCTTGGGGATGCCCCGGAAGGCATCCCCTCTTTCGTCCACTTCCATCGGTAATTTACTTGGAGCTATATTTTTATTCACCACATGATATGTGTTTTGCTTGGAGCATCTTGTATTATTTGTGCCTTTGATTGTTAGTATACCACAATCATCCTTGCTGTACACACCTTTTGAGAGATCCATGCATGAATTGAAATTTGTTAGAATACTCTATGTGCTTCATTTATATCTTTTTGAGCGTGATAATTTTTGCTCTAGTGCTTCACTTAGATCTTTTAGAGCACGGTGGTGGATTGTTTTAAAGAAACTTGATCTCTCATGCTTCACTTAGATTATTTTGAGAGTCATTAATAACATGGTAATTTGCTTAATGTTAATATACTTGGTATTCAAGATATGTGAAACTTTCTTTTTAGTGGGTTGAATACTAAGATAAGTTTGATGCTTGATAATTGTTTTGAGATATGGAGGTGATAATATCATAGTCGTGCTAGTTGAGTAGTTGTGAATTTTAGAAATACTTGTGTTGAAGTTAGCAAGTCCCGTAGCATGCACATATGGTTAAAGTTGTGCAACAAATTTGAAGCATGAAGTGTACCTGGCTTGTACATCCTTATGAGTGGCGGTCGGGGACGAGCGATGGTCTTTTCCTACCAATCTATCCCCCTAGGAGCATGCGCGTAGTACTTGATTTTTGATAACTTCTAAATTTTTGCAATAAGTATATGAGTTTTTTTGACTAATGTTGAGTCCATGGATTATACGCACTTTTACCTTTCCGCATTTGCTAGCCTCTTCGATACCGTGCATTGCCCTTTCTCACATTGAGAGTTGGTGCAAACTTCGCCGGTGCATCCAAACCCCGTGATATGATACACTCTTTCACACATAAACCTCCCTATATCTTCCTCAAAACAGCCACCATACCTACCTATCATGGCATTTCCATAGCCATTCCGAGATATATTGCCATGCAACTTCCACCATCATCATCATCATCATCATGACATGCTTTACTTTTGTCATATTGCCATTGCATGATCTTGTAGTTGACATCGTATTTGTGGCAAAGCCACCATGCATTATTTTTCATACATGTCACTCTTGATTCATTGCACCATCCCGGTACACCGCCGGAGGCATTCATAATAGAGTCATATCTTGTTCTGGTATCGAGTTGTAATCATTATGTTGTAATCAATAGGAGTGTGATGATCATCATTATTAGAGCATTGCCCAATCAAAAAAAAGAGAAAGGCCAAAAAAAGAAAGGCCCAAAAAAAGATAAAATAAAAAGGGCAATGCTACTATCTCTTTTTCCACACTTGTGCTTCAAAGTAGCACCCTGTTCTTCATGTAGTGAATCTTATATATTGTGCTTCAAAGTAGCACCATGATTTTCATATAGTGAGTCTCATAAGTTGTCTTTTTCATACTAGTGGGAATTTTTCATTATAGAACTTGGCTTGTATATTCCAACGATGGGCTTCCTCAAAATGCCCTAGGTCTTCATGAGCAAGCAAGTTGGATGCACACCCACTAGTTTTCTTTTGTTGAGCATTCTTAGCTCTAGTGCATCCGTTGCATGGCAATCCCTACTCCTTGCACTAACATCAATTGATGGGCATCTCCATAGCTCATTGATTAGCCTCGTTGATGTGAGACTTTCTCCTTTTTTGTCTTCTCCACACAATCCCCATCATCATATTCTATACCACCCATAGTGCTATGTCCATGGCTCGCGCTCATGTATTGCGTGAAGGTTGAAAAAGTTTGAGATTATTTGAGTATGAAACAATTGCTTGGCTTGTCATCGGGGGTATAGAAGTTGGGAACTTCTTTGTGTGACGAAAATGAAGCATAGCCTAACTATATGATTTTGTAGGGATGAACTTCCTTTGGCCATGTTATTTTGAGATGACATAATTGTTTGATTAGTATGCTTGAAGTATTATCATTTTTATGTCAATATGAACTTTTGTCTTGAATCTTTCGGATCTGAATATTCATATCACAAGTAAGAAGAATTACATTGAAATTATGCCGAAGTATCACTCCGCATCAAAAATTCTTCTTTTTATCATTTACCAACTCGAGGACGAGTAGGAATTAAGCTTGGGGATGCTTGATACGTCTCCAACGTATCTATAATTTTTGATTGCTCCATGCTACTTTATCTACTGTTTTAGGCAATATTGGGCTTTATTATCCACTTTTATATTATTTTTGGGACTAACCTATTAACCGGAGGCCCAGCCCAGATTTGTTGTTTTATGCCTATTTCAGTATTTCGAGGAAAAGGAATATCAGGCGGAGTCAAAACGGAACGAAATCGACTGGAGAAGTTATTTTTGGAAGGAAACCCACCTGATGGACTTGGTCCCCACGTCAGAAGAGCCACGAGGCGGTCATGAGGGTGGAGGGCGCGCCCTCCCCCCTGGGCGCGCCCCCTGCCTCGTGGGGCCCCCGTAGCTCCACCGATGTTCCCCCTTCACCCATATATACCATCGTACCCTAAAACTTCCAGAACAGAAGATAGATCGGGAGTTCCGCCGCCGCAAGCCTCCAGAACCACCAAAAACCAATCGGGACCCCTTTCCGGTACCCTGCCGGAGGGGGATCCATCTCCGGTGGCCATCTTCATCATCCCGGCGCTCTCCATGACGAGGAGGGAGTAGTTCACCCTCGGCGCTGAGGGTATGTACCAGTAGCTATGTGTTGGATCTCTCTCTCTCTCTCTCTCTCTCTCTCTCTCTCTCTCTCTCTCTCTCGTGTTCTCTCTCATGATCCTCTATGGCACGATCTTGATGTATCTCGAGCTTTGCTATTGTAGTTGGATATTATGATGTTTCTCCCCCTCTACTCCTTTGTGATGAATTGAGTTTCCCCTTTTGAAGTAATCTTATCGGATTGAGTCTTTATGAGAACACTTGATGTATGTCTTGGTGATCAACTTGCAGGTTTCATGACATTGGGAACCTATGCATAGGGGTTGGCACACGTTCTTGATTCTCCGGTTGAAACTTTGGGGCGCTCTTTGAAGTACTTTTATGTTGGTTGGATAAATCTGAGATTGTGTGATGCATATCGTATAATCATGCCCACGGATACTTGAGGTGACAATGGAGTATCTAGGTGACATTAGGGTTTTGGTTGATTTGTATCTCAAGGTGTTATTCTAGTAAAAACTCCAGGTTGTTTGTGATACTTATAGGAATAGCCCAACGGATTGATTTGGAAGAATAACTTTGTGGTGGTTTCGTACCCGACCATAATCTCTACGTTTGTTCTCCGCTATTAGTGGCTTTGGAGTGACTCTTTGTTGCATGTTGAGGGCTTGTCATATGTTCTATCTATGTTATTATTGTTGAGAGAACTTACACTAGCGAAAGTATGAACCCTAGGCCTTGTTTCCTATCATTGCAATACCGTTTACGCTCACTTTTACCACCTGTTACCTTGCTGTTTTTATATTTTCAGTTTACAAAAACCTATATCTTCTATCCATATTGCACGTGTATCACCATCTCTTCGCCGAACTAGTGCACCTATACAATTTACCATTGTATTGGGTGTGTTGGGGACACAAGAGACTCTTTGTTATTTGGTTGCAGGGTTGCTTGAGAGAGACCATCTTCATCCTCACGCCTCCTACGGATTGATAAACCTTAGGTCATCTACTTGAGGGAAATTTGCTATTGTCCTACAAACCTGTGCACTTGCAGGCTCAACAACGTCTACAAGAAGAAGGTTGTGTAGTAGACATCACTACTCGATAGTTCAAAGTGCCATGCTTTACGGCTTAGAACGTCCTGGAACGTCTGGCAGAGCAAAGCTGATGACTACTCGAAAACTTACGTCCTGGAAGCACCGCTAGGTGCCAGGCCTGATGCTGATGCAACTGACGACGTTAAGAACGTCTGGCTGAGCGAAGCTGATGACTACTCGATAGTTCAATATGCCATGCTTTACGGCTTAGAATCGGGTCTTCAACGACGTTTTGAATGTCATGGAGCATATGAGATGTTCCAGGAGTTGAAGTTAATATTTTCAAACAAATGCCCGGATTGAGAGATATGAAGTCTCCAATAAGTTCTATAGCTGCAAGATGGCGGAGAACAGTTCTGTCAGTGAGCATATACTCAAAATGTCTGGGTATAATAATCACTTGATTCAATTGGGAGTTAATCTTCCAGATGATTGTGTCATTGACAGAATTCTCCAATCACTTCCACCTAGCTACAAGAGCTTCGTGATGAACTATAATATGCAAGGGATGGATAAGACAATTCCTGAGCTCTTCGCAATGCTGAAAGCTGCGGAGGTAGAAATCAAGAAGGAGCATCAAGTGTTGCTGGTCAACAAGACCACTAGTTTCAAGAAAAAGGGCAAAGGGAAGAAGAAGGGGAACTTCAAGAAGAACAGCAAGCAAGTTGCTGCTCAAGAGAAGAAACCCAAGTCTGGACCTAAGCCTGAAACTGAGTGCTTCTACTGCAAGCAGACTGGTCACTGGAAGCGGAACTACCCCAAGTATTTGGCGGATAAGAAGGATGGCAAGGTGAACAAAGGTATATGTGATATACATGTTATTGATGTGTACCTTACTAATGCTCGCAGTAGCACCTGGGTATTTGATACTGGTTCTGTTGCTAATATTTGCAACTCGAAACAGGGACTACGGATTAAGCGAAGATTGGCTAAGGACGAGGTGACGATGCGCGTGGGAAATGGTTCCAAAGTCGATGTGATCGCAGTCGGCACGCTACCTCTACATCTACCTTCGGGATTAGTATTAGACCTAAATAATTGTTATTTGGTGCCAGCGTTGAGCATGAACACTATATCTGGATCTTGTTTGATGCGAGACGGTTATTCATTTAAATCAGAGAATAACGGTTGTTCTATTTATATGAGTAATATATTTTATGGTCATGCACCCTTAAAGAGTGGTCTATTCTTATTAAATCTTGATAGTAGTGACACACATATTCATAATGTTGAAGCCAAAAGATGCAGAGTTGATAATGATAGTGCAACTTATTTTGGCACTACCGTTTGGGTCATATCGGTGTAAAGCGCATGAAGAAACTCCATACTGGTGGACTTTTGGAACCACTTGATTTTGAATCACTTGGTACTTGCGAACCGTGCCTTATGGGCAAGATGACAAAAACACCATTCTCCGGTACTATGGAGAGAGCAATAGATTTGTTGGAAATCATACATATAGATGTATGTGGTCCGATGAATGTTGAAGCTCATGGCGGATATCGTTATTTTCTCACCTTCACAGATGACTTAAGCAGATATGGGTATATCTACTTAATGAAACATAAGTCTGAAACATTTGAAAAGTTCAAAGAATTTCAGAGTGAAGTTCAAAATCATCGTAACAAGAAAATAAAGTTTCTACTATCTGATCGTGGAGGAGAATATTTGAGTTACGAGTTTGGTGTACATTTGAGACAATGCGGAATAGTTTCGCAGCTCACGCCACCCGGAACACCACAGCGTAATGGTGTGTCCAAACGTCATAATCGTAATTTACTAGATATGGTGCGATCTATGATGTCTCTTACTGATTTACCGCTATCGTTTTGGGGTTATGCTTTAGAGACGGCCGCATTCACGTTAAATAGGGCACCATCAAATTCCGTTGAGACGACGCCATATGAAACTTCAACCTGATAAGCTCGAACCCAAATCGGAGAAATGTGTCTTCATAGGATATCCAAAGGAAATTGTTGGATACACCTTCTATCACAGATCCGAAGGCAAGACTTTTGTTGCTAAATTCGGAAACTTTCTAGAGAAGGAGTTTCTCTCAAAAGAAGTGAGTGGGAGGTAAGTAGAACTTGATGAGGTAACTGTACCTACTCCCTTATTGGAAAGTAGTACATCACAGAAACCGGTTTCTGTGACACCTACACCAATCAGTGACGAAGCTAATGATAATGATCATGAAACTTCAGAACAAGTCACTATTGAACCTCGTAGATCAAACGGAGTAAGATCCGCACCAGAGTGGTACGGTAATCCTGTTCTGGAAGTCATGCTACTAGATCATGGCGAACCTACGAACTATGAAGAAGCGATGGTGAGCCCAGATTCCGCAAAATGGCTTGAAGCCATGAAATCTGAGATGGGATCCATGTATGAGAACAAAGTATGGACTTTGGTTGACTTGCCCGATGATCGGCAAGAAATTGAGAATAAATGGATCTTCAAGAAGAAGACTGACGCTGACGGTAATGTTACTGTCTACAAAGTTCGACTTGTCGCAAAAGGTTTTCGACAAGTTCAAGGGATTGACTACGATGATACCTTCTCACCCGTAGCGATGCTTAAGTCTGTCCGAATCATGTTTGCAATTGCCGCATTTTATGATTATGAAATTTGGCAGATGGATGTCAAAACTGCATTCCTGAATGGATTTCTGGAAGAAGAGTTGTATATGATGCAGCCAGAAGGTTTTGTCGATCCAAAGGGAGCTAACAAAGTGTGCAAGCTCCAACGATCCATTTATGGACTGGTGCAAGCCTCTTGGAGTTGGAATAAATGCTTTGATAGTGTAATCAAAGCATTTGGTTTTATACAGACTTTTGGAGAAGCCTGTATTTACAAGAAAGTGAGTGGGAGCTGTGTAGCATTTCTGATATTATATGTAGATGACATATTACTAATCGGAAATGATATAGAATATCTGGATAGCATAAAGGGATACTTGAATAAGAGTTTTTCAATGAAAGACCTCGGTGAAGCTGCTTACATATTGGGCATTAAGATCTATAGAGATAGATCAAGACACTTAATAGGACTTTCACAAAGCACATACCTTGACAAAATTTTGAAAAAGTTCAAAATGGATCAAGCAAACAAAGGATTCTTGCCTGTGTTACAAGGTGTGAAATTGAGTAAGACTCAATGCCCGACCACTGCAGAAAATAGAGAGAAAATGAAAGATGTTCCCTATGCTTCAGCCATAGGCTCTATCATGTATGCAATGTTGTGTACCAGACCTGATGTGTGTCTTGCTATAAGTCTAGCAGAGAGGTACCAAAGTAATCCAGGAGTGGATCACTGGACAGCGGTCAAGAACATCCTGAAATACCTGAAAAGTACTAAGGATATGTTTCTCGTATATGGAGGTGACAAAGAGCTCATCGTAAATGGTTACGTTGATGCAAGCTTTGACACTGATCCGGATGATTCTAAATCACAAACCGGATACGTATTTACATTAAACGGTGGAGCTGTCAGTTGGTGCAGTTCTAAACAAAGCATCATGGAGGGATCTACATGTGAAGCGGAGTACATAGCTGCTTAGGAAGCAGCAAACAAAGGAGTCTAGATGAAGGAGTTCATGTCCGATCTAGGTGTCATACCTAGTGCATCGGGTCCAATGAAATTTTTTTGTGATAATACAGGTGCAATTGCCTTGGCAAAGTAATCCAGATTTCACAAGAGAACCAAACACATCAAGAGACGCTTAAATTCCATTTGGGATCTAGTCCAGGTGGGAGACATAGAGATTTGCAAGATACATACGGATCTGAATGTAGCAGACCCGTTGACTAAACCTCTTCCACAAGCAAAACATGATCAACACCAAAGCTCCATGGGTGTCAGAATCATTACTGTGTAATCTAGATTATTGACTCTAGTGCAAGTGGGAGACTGAAGGAAATATGCCCTAGAGGCAATAATAAAGTTATTATTTATTTCATTATATCATGATAAATGTTTATTATTCATGCTAGAATTGTATTAACCGGAAACATAATACTTGTGTGAATACAAAGACAAAACTAAACATCACTAGTATGCCTCTACTTGACTAGCTCATTAATCAAAGATGGTTATGTTTCCTAACCATAGACATGTGTTGTCATTTGATTAACGGGATCACATCATTAGGAGAATGATGTGATTGACATGACCCATTCCATTAGCTTAGCACCCGATCGTTTAGTTTGTTGCTATTGCTTTCTTCATGACTTATACATGTTCCTATGACTATGAGATTATGCAACTCCCGTTTACCGGAGGAACACTTTATGTGCTACCAAACATCACAACGTAACTGGGTGATTATAAAGGAGCTCTACAGGTGTCTCCAAAGGTACATGTTGGGTTGGCGTATTTCGAGATTAGGATTTGTCACTCCGATTGTCGTAGAGGTATCTCTGGGCCCTCTCGGTAATGCACATCACATAAGCCTTGCAAGCATTGCTACTAATGAGATAGTTGAGAGATGATGTATTATGAAATGAGTAAAGAGACTTGCCCGTAACGAGATTGAACTAGGTATTGACATACCGACGATCGAATCTCCGGCAAGTAACATACCGATGACAAAGGGAACAACGTATGTTGTTATGCGGTCTGACCGATAAAGATCTTCGTAGAATATGTAGGAGCCAATATGAGCATCCAGGTTCCGCTATTGGTTATTGACCAGAGACGTGTCTCGGTCATGTCTACATTGTTCTCGAACCTGTAGGGTCCGCACGCTTAACGTTACGATGACAGTTTCATTATGAGTTTATATATTTTGATGTACTGAAGTTTGTTCAGAGTCCCGGATGTGATCACGGACATGACGAGGAGTCTCGAAATGGTCGAGACATAAAGATCGATATATTGGACGGCTATATTCGGACACCGGAAGTGTTCCAGGTGATTTCGGAGAAAACCGGAGTGCCGGAGGGTTACCGGAACCCCCCGGGAGAAGTAATGGGCCTTATGGGCCCTAGTGGAGAGAGAGAGGGGCGTCCAGGGTGGGCCACGCGACCCCTCCCCCTCTGGTCCGAATTGGACTAGGAGAGGGGGGGCGGCGCCCCCCTTTCCTTCTCCCTCTCCCCCTTCCTTTCCCCCTCCTAGTAGGAGTAGGAAAGAGGGGAGTCGTCCTACTCCTACTAGGAGGAGGACTCCTCCTCCTGGCGCGCCCTGCTAGGGCCGGCCGGCCTCCCCCCTTGCTCCTTTATATACGGGGGCAGGGAGCACCTCTAGACACACAAGTTGATCTTCGTGATCGTTCTCTTAGTCGTGTGCGGTGCCCCCCTCCACCATAACCCTCGATAATATTGTAGCGGTGCTTAGGCGAAGCCCTGCGACGGTAGAACATCAAGATTGTCACCACGCCGTCGTGCTGACGGAACTCATCCCCGACACTTTGCTGGATCGGAGTCCGGGGATCGTCATCGAGCTGAACGTGTGCTAGAACTCAGAGGTGTCGTGCTTTCAGTGCTTGGATCGGTCGGATCATGAAGACGTACGACTACATCAACCGCGTTGATATAACGCTTCCGCTTTCGGTCTACGAGGGTACGTAGACAACACGCTCCCCTCTCGTTGCTATGCATCACCATGATCTTGCGTGTGCGTAGGAATTTTTTTGAAATTACTATGTTCCCCAACAGCAAGGACCTTCGTCGACCCCACATGGGCTCCACGAAGCGGAGAAACCCCCTTTGACTCCATGTGTAGCGTCCAAGATGCGATCCTATCCCAATCACGTGGTGAATTCATGATTGGGGCACTACCGCATTTCGAGTGCATGCTACCTCTTGAGCATGCGTTGGTTTTCCCTTGAAGAGGAAAGGGCGATGCAGCAAAGTAGCGTAAGTGACCTTGCAACCAACGCGATAAAGGGGTTGTCAATCCCTTCACGGCCACTTGCAAAAGTGAGATCTGATAGAGATGATAAGATAATATTTTTGGTGTTTTTATCATAAAGATTGAAAGTAAAGATTGCAAAATAAACGGCGGCAGAAATAGCTAGCTGACGGGAGATTAATATGATGGAAAATAGACCCGGGGGCCATAGGTTTCACTAGTGGCTTCTCTCAAGATGCCATAAGTATTATGGTGGGTCAACAAATTATTGTCGAGCAATTGATAGAAAAGTGCATAATTATGAGAATATCTAGGCATGATCATGTATATAGGTATCACGTCTGCAAAAAGTAGACTGACTCCTGCCTGCACCTACTACTATTACTCCACACATCGACCACTATCCAGCATGCATCTAGAGTATTAAGTTCATAAGAACAGAGTAACGCATTAGGCAAGATGACATGATGTAGAGGGATAAACTCAAGCAATATGATATAAACCCCATCTTCTTATCCTCGATGGCAACAATACAATACGTGTCGTTTCCCCTACTGTCACTAGGATCGAGCACCGCAAGATTGAACCCAAAGCTAAGCACTTCTCCCATTGCAAGAAAGATCAATCTAGTAGGCCAAACCAAACTGATAATTCAAATAGACTTGAAAAGATAACCAATCATACATAAAAGAACTCAGAGAAGATTCAAATATTGTTCATAGATAATCTTGATCATAAACCCACAATTCATCGGATCTCGACAAACACACCGCAAAAAGAGTTACATCACATAAAACTTAGAAACTTCTTTCCAAAGGCCAGTGCCAAAATAGGAGTCACCACGTTCATCAAGTCTTATAGTAGCAACGATTGTAAATCCATGCTTTGTGTTCAGTATGACATCCCTGCAGTCTTGATTTATGTAAAGGGAAAGATTGTGCACTACAGATTATGTTGCATAGCAAGGGACGTGCTGCAGAAAATGGTAGGATTTTTAAAGAAAATATGGTAACATGCAAATATGGGCCCAAATTGAAATAACTGTACAACATTTGAAATCAAAGGACAAAAATCTATAATTAAACAGATAGAGTAAACATGATGTCATGGAAATATGAGAGTAATCAAAAGACAATACATCATTAATTTGCCTAATATAGAAAGAAGAGGGGGAAAATCCCCTTTGACGTATATGGTGCATGTGGCACCTTTTATCCAAATGTAGCAATATTTAGAATATGTTCAGGAAAGTAGGCCATGCCAACCGATTTAGGGTGAGATTGAACATACCGCACGCATCCTCAAGTCATCTGGTACTGTGAGATGGAATGTCTGGCAGAGGCCGCAAGGTCCTGATGTGTCCGCGCATAGTACACTCTACGAACGGAAGAAAACCCTCAAATCAGCTCGAATAAAAATGAATTCATGGCGATTTCGACCGGGTGATTAAAGGAGGGAGATGAACTAGGATAAGAGATGAGATAATATCTCATTAAATTAGTTACCTTGTTGTCCATGAGAAAGAACCCTCAGTACGGTAGATTCCCTAACTGAGCAGAGCTGGGTCGACCACGAGCATCGTCGAGAAAGTCGATGGCGATAGGCGGCGGCAAGCAGAAGTGGCGAAATGTGGTGGACTTTGCCGGCAGGCGTCGAGCTAAGTGCATACCGCCACGATAGCCGGTGCTTTGCATAGACGCGGAGGAGCTTATGCAGGTATGAATGGGGACCAGAAGGGGTGTTGGGCGGGGTGAGGGTTTTGGTGACGTGGGGATGGTGAGGGTTTACTTTTTTTCTTTTTTGAATTGGGTGGTGAGGGTTTTCTATCCCACAAAGAATTTTGGAGGCGACTGTTTTCTAGAGCCAACCGTGTGTGATTGACGCAACACGCAAAATGAAAGTCATTGCACACGGTTCCAATTTTGGGAACTGTGTGTGATTGACGTACTACCTCCGTCCTGGTTTATTGGTCCTCTTTGTAATTTTTACCAAATTTTGACCAAATATTTAACTAAGAAATGTTTATGCATGTCACCAAAAATTATATCATTGAACACTATTCTCAAATACCCATCCAACGATATAATTTTTGCTGACCTGCACTAACATTTTGTCAATTAAACCTTTGGTTAAAATTTAACACAAATTACAAAGGGGACCAATAAACCAAGACGGTGGTAGATTCCATCAACCGAACTGATTGCATCCATATCCCATGGTTAGACATAAGTAAACACATATTAAACATACTCAGACATAGATAATAACCATACACATACACAAGCATAGTTCAACCATAAGTACATAGTTCAACCGTCATTAATAAGCATACTCAAGCGTACATAGTTCGATCCCACATCTCATCTCACAGGCCGACACGATCCTGAAGCTTCTCCAGGTACTCGGCGTATGCGTCGTGCGCCACCTTGCGAGGATACTTCTGCTTGAAGGAGCCAACGGCCCATCCTCTTGCATGCGCCAAAACACTTAGATACGTGTCATGAAGCTTGTGGTTGCAAAATGGGCATCGATAGCCGCCATTCCAGGTCCTAATACGTCTGTTATGCTTTCTCGCATAAAGCTCCCTCGGGATTTGAGTCTTGTACCTCCTCTGGCCATCTTCATCCTTTCTGTCCACATTGTCAAACAGCACCTATACAAATAGTAAAACAAATTTTGCATCAAATCAATGTTTACATGCAGTGAAATAGCATTAGGAATTTATGGCTATTTATTTATAGATATCCAGATATTATGGTTCGATTTTCAAGCACAGTCGTCTATGTACAGATCGGTCTTGAAGAAAATAATGACACAAACATATGTAGGTCATTCAAAATCAATTTTCAAGTCCTGGCTAGGAATTATTAGCATGAACACTAACCCTAGTCGGATTACTAGCAGAAATCATTTGCACTGATGAAACAACTAATAGCTTATCACTTGTACCATTCAAATAATCAATACACTACACGGATCTAACAAAACTTACTCAGATTTCATGGATTGGGAGAACATAACCATAGGATTTTTATTCCAAAAAGGGGGACGCGGGAGTAACCAGAGAAACCCTATGGTTTATTTGACACATAAATGGGTATAGATGACTAAGCAGTTGTCCGTCGTCGTCGGAGTCGTTGCGGGAGTGGTCGTCGGAGTCGTCGCCGGGGTCATCGCCCGAGTCATCACCAGAGTTTGTGTGGATCTCCGCCTGCGGCTGTGTAAGCTCGACGCCATCGACAACGTCACGATGCAGCGATAACTCACCACCGGTGACGGCAACCTCTGTCTCCATCTCCATGTCGTGCTCCGGCACTTCAGCATTCCCGGCGTCGCCACTCCCTCCGATGGGGCGCTTCGGCGACATCCTCATACATTGACGGTTTTGAGGTCTAAGAGCGGTGTTGAGGATGCAAGCAGAGAGAGAGGATTGTGTGTGCAGCGAGGATGGGGGGCGGCTGCTCGAGCGCACCATTAATATGGAGTAGTGGGAGAGAGACGGGCGGCGGTCGAACCGCTGGCTCGCCTCCCGGTGAGCCTGCGCATCAGACTGCTGGCATGCCTACCGTTGTTTCACAGAGCTACTCGCACGCCTCCCGATGACACTGCACAGCGAGCACGCCTCCGTCAATTCAAACACCTGCACACACGCCTCCCGGTCTTCCTGCGCAGTGGACTGCTCGCATGCGTCTCGTCAACTCATGCCTACTCGCACGGCACACCGGTCGTGTGGCGGCACATATATTGTTTTCCTATTTGAATGATTAATGTTTCCGTTTTATTGCTTGACCGAAGCATGCCACGTATCCATTGTTGGTCTAACTCTCACGGTTCGAATAAATAATCCGTTTGGGATATTGGTTCCCAATTATTAATAATCTCCCATTTGTAATTAGATAAAGATTACATCAAAACTGGTCTCAAATTTGACAAAAAAGTACAATGCCACTTTGAATTGGTGTCCATATGACAACACGACAAGTGTTGTGAACTTCAAATAAGTTTTGGATGTACTAGAATTTAAAAATCAAGATTCTCAATGTTTGAAATTTCTTGCACGGGGAGCAAAACATGCACCCAATGAGACACATGTGTTTTTGCAATCCATTTAGGTGCACTGTCACGTGTGCATGTAGCTCAAATTTGATTTTGGCACATTATACCCGTAGAAATGTACTAAAATTTCTTAATGATCTCTGTTTCTTTCGAAATTAAAACGCCCCTCCTTTGGTAACATATGTTCACCGCAGGATAACTTAACATGCATTGTACATGCGGTGGATTCGTGGTGTGTGTGTGGGTGTTTTGAGTCTGGGGGGTGGCGGGTGGCTCGCAGTACACTTCGAGTTGTGAGCCACCGTGTGGGTTGGCCGTCTTGTTAGGCATGTGCCACATCAGAGTCGTTAACTCGTTATTTAAAACATTACACAACCCTTTCATGCATACATGTTTTGGCCACATGCAGTCGATGGTTGTCCTACACGACACTCGACACTCGCGTGTGACGCTTTCTGTGGGCCTGCGAGGTCGTCGTCCATCACTTTGACGAACAACCGGCAGTGAGGTTAATTTGACTAGCAAGGAAGAATCTTTTATGTTTGTGTTATGGTGGTATATAGTACACGTCGAAGAGGTGGGAGGGGACTAGCATATAACTATACGTACGCGTCCGTGAACAAGTACACCTCACTGACTGTCGGGACTTTTCGGTTTCTGAGGCACGTGCCACATCAAAGTTATGAAATTGACTATTCAAACATCACACAACACCTCTTTGGCCCACATGCATGAAGGCGGTGGCTATCCTAGCTAGGACACTCACGTGTGACGCTTCCATCTATGGGCCCATGAGGCCATCATCAATGCATGCATCACTTTGACCTACATCGGGAGAGGTTAATTAATTTCACCATTGAGGAGGATTCTTTTTGGGTTGTATTACGGCAGGAGCATATAGTATGCATCAAAGAGGGGAAGGGGACCATCATATGTAGTACGCTTCATGAACCTCGCTCCGTGTGGGGGGGTTACGGTTTTTTAGGCATGTGGCACATCAGAGATGTGCATTTTGGGTATTCAAAATATGTTTGGCCCACATGCAAAGCGATGGTGGTTGTCCTCTCACTCCCACTTAAGCGGTTATCAGTGATATCGATGCTTTCCATCTGTGGGCCTGCGTGGTACATCACTACTATTTGCCTGACAACGAGGGAGGTTAATTTGACTTAGGAGGGATTATTTTTTTGCTTGTAATACGGTATATATATATAGGTCATGCTCTGGGATGACATGATACAGTTTGAGCACACAGACATGCATGTGTACGCATGAATCCCTCCCATTGAGTCGAAGTGGCTAGTACAACAACACGTCATGAACCGGTCTCGCTCTGTGTGGGGACTGTACGATTTTCGACGCACACACCACAACAATGTTGTGAAATGGTATTCAAACATACATTCATGCATCACCTCCATACATATGCATGTAGTGGTTATCTTCGAATGGTACACTCCCTCGCGTGGTTATCGGCGACAAGCCTATATATTCATGGGCCCGCATGGACATCCATGATCACCTTGACCGACAACAAGATTGGTTACCATGGCGGATTCTTCCCTTGGTTCGTGTTATTGTAGTATAGGTCATGGTGAGATTCAGACCTAATTAAGTTTGAGCGCATATACTATGCACGCATGCATGAATGAATCCCCGTCGTCGGCTTGAATGTGGTGTAACATACATATGCATCGTCAACCTAATAACCCTCACTCAGTGTGGGGATTTCTAGTTCAAAATCACGGTGCTACATCAAAGTTGTTCCATTGTGTATTTAAAAACACACCTCTCCATACATATATATGTTTGGGCCACATGCATGCAGTGGTTGTCTTCGGGGACTAGCTACTTGTGTGATTATTGGCGAGCTAGCCCATCTCCGGGGTCGCAAGGACGGCCATCACTTTGACCAACAACAAGAGAGAGGTTGTACGACCAAGGTGGCTTATTCTTGGTCCGTTTTACGATCCATCTTGGTGAGATGCCTCTCTGGCCTACCGACTGAAAGTGAGTGTGTGGGGGGGCTGCTACTTCGCCCTTTGCTATGTGAACCTCAGTTGGGGGGCATGCATTCATAGCTTAGGATTCCCTTCGTGCAGACATGAGGGGGGCTTCTAGCTACTTTGCACTTTGCTAGGTGAACCTCGGTTGGGGGGGCATGCATTCATAGATTAGGATTCCCTTCGTGCCGACATGAGGGGCGGCATGCATTCATGGCTTAGGATTCCCTTTGTGCCGACATGAGGGGGGCTCCTAGCTACTTCGCACTTTGCTAGGTGAACCTCGGTGGGGGGCATGCATTCATAGCTTAGGATTCCCTTCGTGCCGACACGAGGGGAGGGGGCAAGCAATACCGTGTGCTTTGCAAGATAGGTGCCACATCGAAGTTGCATTTGGTATTTGAACATCAAACCACCCTTTTCATACATAAATTTGGTCCACATGCAAGCGTGTTTGTGTTCTGACCCTCTCCCGCGTCATTTTTTGCCAAATTTATGAACATTGGACAAGTCGGATGACACAACAGACATGGTTCACTCAAACTAACCATGTCCCAAGTCGGTGCCCCTGTCACGCACACATCCGCATAGTACATTGGGCTCCACAAGGGCACGAGGCTTCCCCTCCCAAAAATATCTACCTGCCTGCATCTTTTTCTGTTTGATAGCACACAGTTGTTGTGTTTCAACCGTGTGTGATGTTTCTTGTTCCCAATCCCGCCTGCATCCATTGAAAATGTCTGGCCTCGAGGGATTTTCTGTTTCATAACACATGATTGTTATCTCTGTGCGATGCACCATCAGCAAAAAAATTAATAGCCCCGGCATTTCACTCCCACGTAGTAAAATTTTCAGTACCCACGTCATTTCCTCAAACACACCCCCGCCCCCCCCCCCTCCACACACACACACGCACCAAAACCTCCTTGGGCGTGCACACACACACACAGCCTTCCTCGCTCGAAACCCTAGCAAGGTCCCCGCAGCCGCCACCATTGTAAGGCATCCATTGTCAACATCTGCAGGTTTGCCCGTGCAGCTTACCCACCGATGTCCATGCTCAGGGCGCCCTGAGTTTCTTAGATGACACCTGCCAAATGCCCCCTTTCCCACAGATCCCCATCCCCATCCACCAATCTAGAGTGTCGCAGCCTAAGCCCGGCTATGCTTCTCGTGGAGCTCGAGGAGCCACTGGCCCAAAAGAGGTGTATCACGATCTCTTCGCCCGACGTCGCCAAGGAAGCTGACGACCATTACTGGCCGCAGGCACTCAAGCATCGGGCTAGAGTATGCGGGTATGTCTCGGAAGCCGGCTCCGACATTGTGGTAATTGACAGCGATGGCCTGAGGTAGGCTATGTCACAGGTTATGTGGCCCACCCCCAACCCATCGGGATCAACCACCGTCGATCTCATCCATGGCCCCATCGTTGATCTCCTTTGGCTTGCTATCAACAATTTGCCATCCCACATCGCCATCGAGCCCCTTTTGTCATTTCTAAAGGACACGTTTGCGACGCTGGCTTGGGATCCACAGCTTCCAAGTCAGACCTCATCTACGGCGACCACGAGCAGGGCACCCTCTCCGGCTCTTCTAAGAGGAAAGAGCCCTTTTGCTCTTCCAACGGGAAAGAGCCCATCCGCGACATCAAGGAGGGAACCCTACGGTCGTGCTCTTCCAAGGGGAAGGAGCCCATCTGCGACAACGTGGAGCACATCCAGGGTACGTGCTCTTCCCATAGGAACGAGCCCATCTGCGACAATTGAGGAAACACATGATTTATTTTTTTGTGCCTCTTCACAAGGGGAAATCCATAATTTGTTTTGTCGAGTCCCTTTTGTAGTGTAGTGCGAATATGTCCAGTTTTAATTCCTATATTTGGTTGTTTGCAGTATGCCTTGTTTATTTTAGTTGTTCACAATGTGGTGCTCTATATGTACAATTATTTATTGTGCAGTACATTTTATAAATCCGGTTTTAAGCATACCGATAGTAATGCATATATTTTCTTGTTGTTAAGCCTATTATAGCTAGCATATGCCTCTTTTAAAGTTTTTTGATTGTTCGGTTGTTTGTAGTTAGCATATGTCCAGTTTCAAATGATATCTTTGGTTGTTCGTAGTATTCCTTGTTTATTCTAGTTATTCCCAACGTGATGTACTATATGTGCAAGTATGAACTGTGCAGTTCAATTTCTTTAGTACCAGCTTCAACAATACCACTATGAATGACTAGATTTAGTTGCTGCATCCTATAGTTAACACGCATTTCCATTTTTATTTAACAATAACCAATGTACTTAGACTGGCACAATACCAATTTAAATGACTATGTTTGCTTGTTGTTAAATGTTAGGCCTGTTGCATTTAACACACCTTTCCACTTGTTTTGCTTGACTAGCTTGCTTAAACTTGCACATTGAAGCTATCTTTTGGAGAATATTTTGTCTGCCATGGATAATTTTGGTTGATGTTTAGCCTGTTGTGCTTAACATGCCTCTCGATGTACCTACACAGGACAATTTTGGGAACGACTGCTATTTTCCATCGAGGATAGTTTCATCCCATGGCTTATATATACTTATTGTTCACGATATCGATAGGTGGTAGCATATAGGCCGGGGGATGATAAGGGACTAATCAATGAATCAGACTTTTAACTGACTATATCTGTAACCCATTTACTGTTAGGTTAACTAGGGCCATATGTAATATATCTGAGGCTACATAGTGACATGCACTGTACTTAATGTCTAAACACTGGTACGCGTCAGTGCTATACAAACAGTTTTTAACCCCTTTCCGTGACGACATTTGGAACCATCCCCAAGTGAGTGCGGGCGATAGGGGGTCCTTCCCACACGACCCAGAAACTGTCGGGGATGGGCGAGGGGCTACTGACGGTCGCCATAGAATAAACGTAGGAGAAGCCGCCCCAGTCCCACACGTTACATATCGATGTTACGTTTCTGATCAGAGAGACATCCCAAACGATTATGCCGCTATAATCATCTCAAAAAGGTGGACACCAACATTTAATTTGCCGATATGTTTGTGATAGGTACGTTATCGCACACGCTTCAAGAATGTAAAATGTGCGTGGTGCCTCCACTAAAGCCAACATGTCCATTTTCATTACTGTGTGCGACTGGTATTCCTATAACACACGCACACTAGTTTGAAACGTTTGTCGTATCATAATGAATCGCACACGCATAAGATACAAAACCGTGTGTGCGTCCGTCGGGGATCGCAAATGTTTCACATCAAAGAACCGACTGTTCTATTTTTTTCATTGCACACGTTGTTTTCTTTCTAACCGTGTGCAAATTATTTTATTAGCTCCTATATATTTTAATTTTTGCCTGTAATTTATTATTCGAACTGGAAATTTTGAAATATTAAATGTGCAATTCAAATTCTCAGCACAATGGTTCAACAAGAAGTCCGTAAATAAAATTGGCAGTACAATATGTACAGTAATCACAGGATTAACTATGATGAACCATAGTATTTAAAGGCGGTAAAGGTGAAGAGACAAGTGTAAATCATTTTGACTGCTGATAGTGTGAAGAGGTGGAATGCCCATAATGTGCCTTCCTGCATGCCATAGGCACGAACCACTTTTGTCCAACCCCTTATGACGATCGCCCGCCCATTCTTCACCACCTTTAGGAAGACTTCTAGAGAATTATCATGGTAGCTTGAATTATATACTTTAACCTTAGTTGCCTCCACTCCGGTCATGTAGTTTGCAAGGTAATCATCAGTAAATAGCTTCCGAAACCACTGAAAAGGGAAAAATATCAGACAAGGTATAATACAGTAACTTGTTGTGGGTAGGGGGAAAAGGCAACACATTACTTACCATCTTAAAGTTCACTGTTGTCTTGGACAAAGTGTAAATAAAGAGCTTAATTCCAATCACCCATTTCTTTTGCCTAACAATCTTTCTTAGTTTCCTCACTTGACGCTTGTTCATGAATGTCGGTGTACTAAAGTAGGGGTACCTTAGTACCCCGAACTTGTGCACGGGCAGTAGTAGCGTCCCGCGGCAAGGCCTGCCAGGGGAGCGACAAGAGTCTCCACGGCCCTTTCTGGGCCGGACGAAGGCCAGGTGATCGAGCCAAGAAGACCAAGCCCCAGCAAGAGGAGCTTGCCGGGCCAAGAAGGCGAGGTCCGGCAAGAGGAGCTTGCCGGGCTCAGGCGACAAGGCCTCGGCAAGAGGAGCTTGCCGGGACGACTAAGCCGAAGCACCAAGGCCCCGGCGGGAGGAGCTCGCCGGGACGGCCGAGCCAAGGCACACCAAGAGAAGCCCGCCGCGGTGCTCCGCGCGCCTCGGCAAGGCCTGACGAGCGGCAAGCTCTCAGGTGCGGCAAGACAACCACCGCGGCAAGCCCCTTGCCGCGGCAAACCACCACCTCAGGCATGCGCTCCAGCTCACCCGCCCACGCGTCACTCTGGAGCTTCCCCGGAGACGCGTGGCGGGGCGCCGCGCAACCTGGGGCACGCGCATGGCATGCGACGTTGGCAGAGTCGCCCCCGTGGCAAGCGGAGGCGCCCCTAACGGTCCGCCTCGGCACTGTTCAGGCGATCCAGATGGGCATTTAATGCCTTTGTCCCCTACCGTAAGAGTTAGGTGCGATAGCACTGTGCGGCCACTGTTCGCACAGTTCCTTGCCATTTTTACCCTCACCTGCGTCGCTACCTGTGGGAAACCCCTTAGCATATAAAAGGAGGCCCATGCGCACGTAGAGGGGGATCGAACCCTAGAGGAGGAGAGGGATCCAGACCCGAAGAGGGACGCACAGTAGGCCCTCGTCTACGTCCAGCTCCAACTTACTGTAGCTTCTTGCGCTCCAGAGCAAGAACTCCAATCAACCAGACATGCAGCAGTAGGGTTTTACGCATCCATGCGGCCCGAAGCTGGGTAAAATCCTTGTGCGTGTGTGTCGCCTCGATCTGCTCTTTGTGCAACCTCCGCCCCCCGCCGAACCGACAAGGGGCTCCGTCCCCATAGGTGCTCGTGGAGGCCGATATCCCCCGACATCTTTGGCGCACCAGGTAGGGGGAGCGTCGAGGTTGTGTGAACCAGATCCGGCGTCTGCACGCGCCAGACTCTCACTGTCTGCGCCGACATGGCGCCGAAGAAGAAAGCTCCGGAGGTGACCGGTCCGTCAGCGTCGAACCCGCCGCCCATGGAGCGGACGGGTGGTGGGGAGGACGCCGGCGGAGGAACGGGCGCGGTCGAACCAGTTCTTTGTCCCGCGACGTCTGAGCTCGCCCCGCGCCCCTCTCAGGAGGCGCGAAACCAGCAGCGTCATGGTACCCAGGGTACCATACGCTCGCTGGACCCAGACCGTGCTGGTGGGTCCCAAGGCGCTCAGGACCAGCATGCGATCCAGCGTGCCGGAACGAGCGTCGCGCGGCTGCCTGGACCGGGAGCTGCTCCTTCTAACATGGTTAGGAGTTCGAGCACATCCCGCTCCTCGCGCCGTTCGCCGCCTCTGCCCGCCACCCCAGCGGAAGCTCTCGCACGAGCTCAGCTGCTCCTAGACTACCCTCCAACGGCGGACAAGCTCGACGACTGGAGGGCAACCATCCAGAGCCTCATCGGTTTCGCCAACGGCGACACTCCGCGGCAGCTCAGTGCGTCGCAGCCGCAGCCAGTCACCCAGGCGAGAACCGATGGCGCCAAGAATGGCGGGGGTGCGACCACCATGCACTCCCCGCCCTAGAAGCCGCGGTCGCCGACTCGCCGGGCTCACCTCGACAACGACTCCACCGCGTCGTCGAACCCGCGAACTCGCCGCGACCAACGCCAAGTCCTTCACGAACGAAGGGAAGAAGACGCTCGAACCCGCATCGAGCGCAGAAGAGAGGCGCGGCGTCAATCAGACCTGCGCGTTGAGCCCTCTGGAAACATGCACGCGCCGGGGGAACCAGGCGAACTGCCGTATTCGGTAGGCTGCCCCGCGTTCACCCGCGAGCTGCGGCAAGTCCAGTGGCCCAGCACAAAGAACTTCAAGCCCGACGTGCCCGAGAAGTACGACGGCAAGTCGCATCCGTCTGAGTTCTTCAGCATCTACACCATTGCGGTGCAGGCTGCTGGGGGACGGGACGATAAGATCCTTGCCAACTACTTCCCGCTGGTACTCAAGCCCAACGTCAGATCCTGGCTCATGCACTTGCCGGACGGCTCCATCTCCTCCTGGCCAGATCTATGCCATCAGTTCGTTGGCGCCTTCACGGGCGGCCACAAACCCCATGGCCAGGCGAGCGATCTTCATCTGCTTGTTCAGAAGGAGGGGGAGCCTTTGCGCAAGTTCATCCAGAGGTTCAGCCGTGTGCACTACAACATCCCAGACGTCCACCCCGCTGCGGTGATCAGCGCGTTCCACCAGAACGTGCGCAACCGCAGGATGAGGGAGGAGATGGCGATGTGCAAAATCAAGGAGGTCAGCGAGCTTTACGCCCTGGCCGACAAGTGTGCACGCGCTGAGGAGGGGAGGAAGCTCCCCGGAGAAAGTGTTGGAGAAGGAGAATCCGACAGTGAAGGTACCGCCCCAGCAAGGAGAGGCCGGCGGCGGAACGGCAAAAAGAAGAAAAACCCAGAGGTACTGGTTGTCGAGAAGTCCGGCAGCAAGGGCTCTGCCAAGAAAGCCCAGGCGGGAGGCCCCGGCAAGGAGGTTGCCGGGTGCGCCAACTGCCGGGCAGTGGCTGCTGCCGATAAGCGGGACGGTACCAACAAGAAGTACTGCAAGATCCACCGTACCAGGGGCCACGACCTCCAGAGTTGCAAGCAAGTCGAGCGGCTCGTCGACCTGCAGAAGGCCGAGTACGCACGACGCGACAAGGAGAGAGCCCAAGCAGGAGGCGGGGGATCCGGCACGAAGCGTCCCGGCCCGGGGGAGCGCCGCGGCAAGGACAAGCAGCGGCAAGCAGACAGACCTCCCCGGGGACGCGACAAGAGCGAAGACGATGACGACGACGAAGACATGGAAGACCCCGAGACCAGCGAGCAGGAGTTTCAGAAAGCCACTGAGGTCTTGTGTGTGGACGGCGGTGCCTCCCTGCACACTTCCCACCACCAGCTTAAACGGTGGGTGCGGGAGTTCAATGCAGCGGAGCCACCCGTCGAGTCACGCAGGCCCCTGAGATGGTCCAACACGCCTATCATCTTCGACATTGAGGACCACCCTGATCGCACAACCGCGGTCGGGTGCTTGCCGATGTTGGTTTCCCCAACGATCCGCAACCTCAAGGTCACTAAGATGCTAGTTGACGATGGGGCCGGCTTGAATCTGATCTCCTCTGCTGTCCTCCGGAGACTCCAAGTTCCCGACAGCGAGCTCGAAGAAACCGGCACATTCCAAGGAATCAACCCGGGAAGGAGCAAGCCGAAGGGAAAGATCACGCTGCCGGTGACATTTGGCAGCGAGCTGAATTTCAGAACTAAGAAGGTCACCTTTGACGTCGCCGACTTTCCGTTGCCTTACAACGGGATCCTCGGCCGACCAGCGCTCGCCAAGTTCATGGCGGCCTCCCACTACGCGTATAACATGCTCAAGATGCCTGGCCCGATAAGCGTCATTTCTGTCCCCGGCGACAAGAAGGAAGCCCTTATCTGCGCCGACCAGATATACCGGGACGCAACAGCAGCAACGGCCCGCGGCCCACTCGCCGCTGGAGCTTCTGGGGGAAAGAAGAAGTCCGGCAAATGCTCTGGCGCCCACTCCGGCAAGCGTGCCTCTTCGGAGTGCTGCGCTGTCGTCGAGGACGTGCCATCGAGCCCCGCCGGCAAGAAGACCAAGCCCGGCAAGTGCTCTGGCACCCACTCCGGCAAGCGCGCCTCTTCGGAGTGCTGCGCTGCCGTCGAGGACGTGCCATCGAGCCCCGCCGGCAAGAAGACCAAGCCCGGCAAGTGCTCTGGCGCCCACTCCGGCAAGCGCGCCTCTTCGGAGTGCTGCGCTGCCGTCGAGGACGTGCCATCGAGCCCCGCCGGCATGAAGACCAAGTCCGGCAAGTGCTCTGGCGCCCACTCCGGCAAGCGCGCCTCTTCGGAGTGCTGCGCTGCCGTCGAGGACGTGCCATCGAGCCCCGCCGGCAAGAAGGCCAAGCCTGGCGAATGCTCTGGTGCCCACTCCGGCAAGCGCGCCTCTTTAGAGCGCTGCGCTGCCGTTGAGGACGCACCATCAAGCCCCGCCGGTAAACACAAGGAGACGCCGGCTGCTCCACCAGCGACCAAGAAGGTGCCCGCCAAGGAGGACGGCACTGGTGGTACCTTCACCATCAGTGCCACTCTCGACCCCAAATAGGAAGACGCGCTTGTTGCTTTCCTGCGGGCGAATGTTGATGTGTTTGCCTGGCAACCATCTGACATCCCCGGCGTTCCCAGGGAAGTGATTGAGCACCACCTCGCCGTCTGTCCTCATGCGTGGCCCATCAAGCAAAAGGTCAGGAAACAAGCGGTGGAGCGCCAAGAGTTTATCGCGGAGGAGATCAGGAAGTTGGAAGCGGCAGGCCTCGTCAGAGGCGTGCTCCGTCCGACGTGGTTGGCCAATCTTGTTGTCGTGCGCAAAGCAAACGGGAAGTGGAGGCTTTGCATCGATTTCACCGATGTCAACAGAGCTTGCCCTAAAGATCCATTTCCCTTGCCGCGCATTGACCAGATTGTTGACTCCACGGCCGGATGCGACCTGCTTTCATTCCTTGACGCCTACTCCGGGTACCACCAGATCTTCATGGCTGAAGAAGATGAAGAGAAGACTGCGTTCATCACTCCATGCGGCACGTACTGTTTTGTGCGGATGCCTTTTGGACTGAAGAACGCGGGCTCGACGTTCGCGAGGGTTGTCCACACTGCTTTCGAGCCACAGATCCACAGAAATGTGGAGGCCTACATGGACGACATTGTGGTCAAGAGCAGAGACAAGGCAACCCTGGTTCAAGACTTGGAAGAGACCTTTGCGAACTTGCGCAAGATCAGCCTCAAGCTCAACCCCGAGAAGTGCGTGTTCGGAGTTCCCTCCGGCAAGCTTCTCGGGTTCTTCGTGTCTCAGCGTGGGATCGAAGCCAACCCCGACAAGATCAAGGCCATCGAGCAGATTGAAGCACCAACGCGTGTCAAGGACGTGCGAAGACTTGCCGGATGCGTGGCGGCTCTCAGCAGGTTTATTTCCAGGTCTGCGGAACGCGCCCTGCCGTTTTTCAAAATCTTGAAAAAGGCAGGTCCAGTAAAATGGACTCCGGAAGCGGAGGCTGCGCTGCAAGACTTGAAGAAATACCTGTCCTCCGCTCCTATACTTGTCGCGCCTAGACCGCAAGAGAAGTTGCTGCTCTACCTAGCGGCAACCAATCAAGTGGCTAGTGCTGCGTTAGTTGCGGAGAGGGAAGCTGATGACGAGCCAGCAACCACGGCAAGCGCGTCCGACGGCAAGCAGGGGGCTTCCCCGACAAGCTCTGGCCCCGACAAAGGCGGATCCGCGCAAGCGCAAGGGGAAGTGCAGAGGAAGAGGATGGTGCAGCGCCCAGTTTACTTCGTCAGTTCCCTCCTGCAGGGGGCTAGGTCGAGGTACTATGGTGTGCAGAAATTGCTCTTCGGCCTCCTCATGGCCTCGAGGAAGCTGCGCCATTACTTCCAAGCACACGAGATCACCGTGGTCACTCGCTTTCCGCTTAAGAGGATACTGCAGAATCCCGAAGCAACAGGCAGGATTGTCGAGTGGGCACTAGAACTGTCAAGCTTTGGCCTCAAGTTCGAGAGCACATCGACCATCTAGAGCAGAGCATTGGCAGAGTTCATAGCAGAGTGGACGCCGACACCGGACGAAGAAATTCCAGAGACGAGCATCCCCGGCAAGGAAGCAACCAAAGAGTGGCTGATGTACTTTGATGGTGCCTTTTCGCTGGAAGGCGCCGGTGCCGGCGTGCTGCTCATCGCGCCCACCGGAGAGCACCTCAAGTACGTCGTCCAGATGCACTTTCCCAAGGAGCAAGCAACCAACAATACGGCAGAGTATGAAGGTTTGCTCGCCGGTCTCAGGATCGCGGCGGAACTTGGGATCAAGAAGCTCATTGTCAGGGGTGACTCGCAGCTCGTCGTCCGCCAAGTGAACAAGGATTACCAGTGCCCGTTGATGGAAGCTTACGTTGATGAAGTGAGGAAGATGGAAGAGCGCTTTGACGGCCTGCAAATGGAATACGTTCCAAGAGCAGAGAACGACATCGCCGACGGCCTGTCAAAATGCGCCGCACTAAAGTTACCTGTGGAACCAGGGACTTTTGTGCTCAAGCTGACTCAGCCATCCGTGACACCATCGACTGGGCCAAGCAAGAAGAGAAAATCGGTCTCCGGTGACTATCTCCCGGCAGAGCTTCCCGAAGCCGCCGCCAAGAGAGTCCCCAAGATCGACGCCAAGAGTGCTGAGGAGCTGCCCGCTCCGGCAAGCCCCAGGGTTTGTCCCGACGAAGCAGGCGCTCCCGGCAAGCCATGCCCCGGCAAGCTTGCCGGGGAACGTCAAGCTCCGGCTGAGCCCCAAGTCCTCACCGTAGAAGCTGATGTTCCCGCAGCCGCCGACATGCCTTTAGTCCTCGTCGTCGAGCCACAGGCTCCGACGTGGGCACAGCGGATCGTCCGTTTCCTCCAGACAGGAGAACTTCCCGAAGAACAAGAAGAAGCTGAAAGAGTAGCTCGGCAGTCCAGTATGTACCAGTTTGTTGACAGCGCACTGTACAGAAGAGGACGCAATGGGGTGAAATTGAAGTGCATTCACCGGGAAGACGGACAGAAGCTGTTGGCGGAGATACACGGAGGCATATGTGGACACCACATTGGCGCCAGAGCACTTGCCGGCAAAGCGTTCCGGCAAGGTTTCTTCTGGCCAACAGCCCTCCAGGATGCAACTGCACAAGTAACCAAGTGTGAAGCGTGCCAGTTCCATTCCAAGCAGATACACCAGCCAGCTCAAGCTCTCCAGACGATCCCTTTGTCCTGGCCCTTCTCGGTCTAGGGACTCGATATCCTCGGCCCCTTCCCCCGATCCGTCGGGGGCTTTGAGTACTTGTTCGTTGCCATCGACAAGTTCACAAAGTGGCCAGAAGTGGAACCAGTGAGGAAGGTGACCGCCCAGTCCGCGATCAAATTCTTCAGGTCGATTGTTTGCCGCTTCGGGATCCCTAACAGGATCATCACCGACAACGGTACGCAGTTCACAAGCCACGCATTCATGCAGTACACCCAAAACCTCGGCACCAAGGTCTGCTTCGCTTCTGTTGCTCATCCCCGGAGCAACGGTCAAGCGGAAAGGGCCAACGCCGAGGTGCTGCGCGGGCTCAAGACCAGAAGTTTTGACAAGCTGCTCAAGCGCGGACGGAACTGGATCGAGGAGCTGCCGGTAGTTCTTTGGTCGGTCAGAACAACGCCAAATCGAGCCACCGGCCAGACACCATTTGCTCTAGTCTATGGAGCAGAAGCAGTTACCCCCACGGAACTCGTATACGGGTCACCTCGAGTGCTCGCTTATGATGAGCTTGAGCAAGAGCGGTCGCGTGAAGATGACACACTGCTCCTCGAGGAAGATCGTTTCCAGGCCGCTGTGCGATCCGCTCGCTACCAGCAAGCTCTGCGTCGCTATCATAGCCGCAAAGTTAAAGCCAGGAGCCTCGAGGAAGGCGACCTTGTTCTTCGACGCGTTCAGTCGGCCAAGATACACAACAAGTTGACGCTGAAGTGGGAAGGCCCTTACCGGGTGAAACGAGTCACGAGGCCCGGCGTCGTCCGCCTCGAGACCGAAGATGGTACTCCGGTGAGCAATTCCTGGAACATTGAGCATCTTCGCAAGTTTTACCCGTAAGGCGCGGTTGTCGGAACCCATCCGGCAACCAACTCTTTGTACAAAAGTCTTGCCGCAGTTGCATGTAATCCTTTGTACAAAGCCAGGCGCAGACCCTGGCCGCAATGAAGCGCTGGCGCCCCCAAGTTTTAGCATGCATGCTGAGTCGAGTCTCGTCCTTGGTTAGGGTTGATAGTGCCTAACAGTCGCTAACCCCTAACTTAGAGGTCGAGTCCGCGTCTTTTTCCCGTCCTTTCCCTTTGGCTCGCAGGACTTGCATACCCTTGCCGAGCCGCTTAAGGACGAAGAAGGGGAGAAGGACGAGCCAGCACCCGCCTCCCGGCAAGCCAGAGTTGCCGGGGGCTGCAACCTCAGATAAGTCTTTACATCCCTTATCATGCATTCTCTCGTGAGCTGCGGAATGCGAAAACCTTGCTTCCTCCTAAAAGCTGTCGTTCTCTCTTAAGCGACAAACCCCGGAGCGCGTGCCCGGGGCCCGCTTCTGATAGTAGCCGCGGCGGCAAGAGGAGGAAGCAAGGGGCCAGAACCCGCCTTCTCCCTGCCTCCGCCAAGAGCGTGAGGAGGGCCAAGGGGCGCGGGGAGACGGCAGGGTCCGTTGCCGGGCGGGAAGTGTCTATCTTAACGATGCAAAGGGTTCGCTCCTTGCCGCGGGATGTACCCGCGAGACAAATGGTCCGGCAAACACTCCCTTTTCATTAAAAACATTCCACTTAGGTACAGCTCAGAGAGAATGAAAAACATGAAAAATGGGATTACAAGATTTAAACACAACTAAGGCCCGAGGGCTTACAAGATAAAAAAAGATAAGGTGCCCGTAATCCCTTTCTTGTCTCTCTCCTCAGGAGGTGCGGCAAGGAGGCGAGAAGGGCAAAAGGGGCGCCTAGGCGAGCTACGGGTGGCAGAAGACGCCAAGAGAGCGTCCGAGGCTCCGCCCTGGGGCTCCGGAGGGCGGAAGGAGACGGCGACGCCAGAAGCGGAGCTCGAGAAGGAGGCGGCGGGATGTCAACACGCTGTCGAGGGCATCTAGCCCTCGTACTCCGAGTTGACGGCCTTGCCGCCAGCCTCTTCCGCAGCCTCGCCACTCCGGCCGCCCGAGAAGACGAAGCCCCGGCAAGAGGAGCTTGCCGGGCCGGAGAGAAGACCCCGGTGGTCGTCGCCGCGAGCAGGGGTGGTGCCGGCGTCCGGGGCGAAGTTGGAAGACGAGGCAGCAGCCTTGCCGCCCGCCCTCTTCCTCTTCTGCATCCTCCCTACGCCAGCCGCCCAAGGAGACGACCCCGGGGAGTTCACGTCGCCAGCGACGCGGACGATGGGGGTCGCCGGTGCCACGCGGAGCTGCGACCGGCACCTAGTCGGACCCGTCATCCCGGCGGCCGCTCCCCTCGTCGTCGCTGTCGCTCCCCTCCTCGCCACTCTCGCTCGAGGAGGAGCCTTCGCTGTCGGAGGAGCTATCCAAGCAGCACCGGGCCCGGGTGCCAAGGTCCCCGAAGGCCTTGACGGAGAGGAGATCGCCCTCCATCAGCTTAAAATGGAGGGTGAACCCCTCCATCAAGCTGTGGATCCGGGCGAACGTCTTCCACCCGCGGCCAAGACACATCACGCCGGGGGCTCGGGATTCGACGTGGACTCGCGTACCACTGATCTCGCAGCCCCTCATGCGCAGTCTCAGCGTCTCGTGTTGTTCCGCCTCCAAGACGTCCGCGAAGGGAGCCGGGAGGCGGAGGCGACGGCGAGGCGCCCGGCGCAGCCTGATGATGAACTCGCAGGGGTCGTCCCCGAGATGAACCGTCGGGGGAAACGGAGCCGCCGGCGGAGGCGAGGCCGGCGCGCCGCCCCGCCCGCCTCGAGCGCCTCGGCCCCGTCCACGGCCTCGTCCACGACCTCGCCCCCTCCCCCTTCCCCTTACGGTTGGCTCCACCGCCGCGGGTGCAAGGGGAGGAGGGGCGTGCTGCCTGGCGGCAACCCTTGCCGCCACCGAAGAAGGACCAGGGTTCCCTTCCTCCATGACAGTTGGGGAGAGGGGACAAGGGATCTAAGAGAAGGAAGAAGGAAGGAGTGCGGACCCTCGTCATCCCCTTCTGCTCCTTATAAAGGGGCGGAGTGGGGGCTCGGCCGCCCCGCCCAACCAATCAAAGCAGAGGAAGGGCAGGCGACGGGGCCGACCCTCTACTTCGACCCGCGTCGGCCCGGCTTCCTGCCTCCACCACCGCAACCCCCAGCGCATGGAGGACGCGTGGCGGGCGAGCAGGGCCGAGGCGACAGATGAGGCGACCTCTCCCCCCCCCCACTCGAAAGTGGGGGCGGATGTTTTGCCTTTCCAAATAAAGGAGTCGTGCCCGACGTGACGCATGCCTACGGGCCTCAGCCCCGCGCACGCCACCCACGTCACGCACGCCTCGCACGCCTCGCCCCCCACGACGCCGCGATAAGCGCGCGCCACTTGGGGAGGGCGCGACGAGCACGGAGTTAAGGAGCAGCGCGACCCAGGCCACGCGTGCCCGTGCACTGTTAGGGACTGGCCCAACAACGCTCGGCACCGTGTATGGCCCACACCCGGGGGCTCCTGTCGGTGTACTAAAGTAGGGGTACCTTAGTACCCCGAACTTGTGCACGGGCAGTAGTAGCGTCCCGCGGCAAGGCCTGCCAGGGGAGCGACAAGAGTCTCCACGGCCCTTTCTGGGCCGGACGAAGGCCAAGTGATCGAGCCAAGAAGACCAAGCCCCGGCAAGAGGAGCTTGCCGGGCCAAGAAGGCGAGGTCCGGCAAGAGGAGCTTGCCGGGCTCAGGCGACAAGGCCCCGGCAAGAGGAGCTTGCCGGGACGACTAAGCCGAAGCACCAAGGCCCTGGCGGGAGGAGCTCGCCGGGACGGCCGAGCCAAGGCACACCAAGAGAAGCCCGCCGCGGCGCTCCGCGCGCCTCGGCAAGGCCTGACGAGTGGCAAGCTCTCAGGTGCGGCAAGACAACCACCGCGGCAAGCCCCTTGCCGCGGCAAACCACCACCTCAGGCATGCGCTCCAGCTCACCCGCCCACGCGTCACTCTGGAGCTTCCCCGGAGACGCGTGGCGGGGCGCCGCGCAACCTGGGGCGCGCGCATGGCATGCGACGTTGGCAGAGTCGCCCCCGTGGCAAGCGGAGGCGCCCCTAACGGTCCGCCTCGGCACTGTTCAGGCGATCCAGACGGGCATTTAATGCCTTTGTCCCCCACCGTCAGAGTTAGGTGCGATAGCACTATGCGGCCACTGTTCGCACAGTTCCTTGCCATTTTTACCCTCACCTGCGTCGCTACCTGTGGGAAACCCCTTAGCATATAAAAGGAGGCCCATGCGCACGTAGAGGGGGATCGAACCCTAGAGGAGGAGAGGGATCCAGACCCGAAGAGGGACGCACAGTAGGCCCTTGTCTACGTCCAGCTCCAACTTACTGTAGCTTCTTGCGCTCCAGAGCAAGAACTCCAATCAACCAGACATGCAGCAGTAGGGTTTTACGCATCCATGCGGCCCGATGCTGGGTAAAATCCTTGTGCGTGTGTGTCGCCTCGATCTGCTCTTTGTGCAACCTCCGCCCCCCGCCGAACCGACAAGGGGCTCCGTCCCCATAGGTGCTCGTGGAGGCCGATATCCCCCGACAATGAATATCTCATTGCCCCATACGCAAAAGGGATCGAAGCGTGGATCAGTACCGCTCATATATGTAACTACAAGCAACCAGTAAATGTTAGAAGCTAGACTGAGATTACACAAGTGATGTAAAATACAAGTACCTACGTTCCTAAGTACAAGTATTTTTTTAGATATTTCAGTATGAACTACATAAGGATGTATATAGAATTATAGATATAGTTTAGATTAGAATCTAGATTCACTCATTTTGCTCCTTATGTAGTCTACATTGGAATCTCTAAAAATACTTATATCTAGGAATAGATGGTGTATAAGACATGGGATGCAACTAACCTTGACGGCAAACAGCATCATCTCCCATTGTAGCCCTGTGTAAGTACATGGAAAGACAATGTTAACTACAACAGGGTTAACATACCAAAAATAGCAAATGGTAATAAAACGGCAACATCTGTAGTGATATATTCATTGCGAAAGAGTAGAACGGTAGCAAAGGGATAGATTAAAAAATGGATACAACTGTTAATTGCAATAGGCTTAACAACATCCTAATTCATGTTTTGTAAGTTTGTATCCATTGAAATACAAATTTTTAAAAATGGATACAATTGTTAATTGCAACAGGCTTAATGGCAATTGAAACCGGTACTGATAAAAATGCAATTGGCAGAGTTAAACATCACAAGGCAGGTGCTGCCAGAGCGGATAATGGCCCAATTGTCTATAAAAAGGTAGGGAGAATAGCTAAAACGTGTTAGGCATGTTTACTACAACATTCTTAATACATCGACCGTACAAAACATAGCCATTAATTGCAAATGGTATTGGAAAGATTGAACTGGTGAGTACATACTTGGTAAGTCCCGAGAGATAGTTGTTGGGGCACTTCATCTTGGCCAGAGCCCGCCCAAAGTCAGCGGCGGCAGAGGCGAGCTGTTCCTCCCGGTCGAAGCATGGATCAGTGCCACTGACATGTGTACCTACATGCAACCAGTAAATGGTAGAAGTTAAACTGCAATTGCACAAATGATGTGAAATGTTGTAAGACATGGGATGCAGCTAACATCGATGGCAAACAACAGCATCGGTCATTATGACCCTGCGTAAGTACATGGACAGGCATGTTAAGTACAACAGGGTTAGCATCCACCAAAAATAGCAAAGGGGCAGCATCTTTAGTATATCTTCATTGCGGAGAGTAGCATTACAAAAAAAGACACATCCATGACATTTTGGGCTGAACGAAAAAAATATGTCATGCTTACGACACTTCTATGACGATAATTGTGACAAAACCCGGTATCATCATAGATGTGGTGGGCTCCTACTTCTATGACAAAAAATCATGAAAGAAAATGGGCATTTCGTTCTAGGAGGGCTGGAGACGTAGTTGCATGACATTCTTTGGGCCGTGCATGACGGAAAAAACCGTGGTAGAAGCGAGGGCGAGGAAAATATCTGGGAGTCCCCGGTTACGGTGGGTGGTTGGTAGTCGAGCGATGCACGTTTCTCTCGTACACGTACGCGCATGGGTGCAAGGCATTGGGCTCTAACTGAACCCGAGCGAGGCATTCACCTACTGAAACCGAGCGATTGCACTGCAGGCTACGCGTTACTAAACCCGAGCGATCGATCGATGGCTATTAACTAAACCCGATCGAGCGATTCCTTCGCTACAGCTGCTAACTGAAGCCGAACGAACCCTGTTGCCTCCTTCCCTTGATGAACAGTGAGCATTGTTAGGGGTTTGGATGAACAGTTCCTGGTGGGGGGTTGGATGAACAGGACCCCATGGTGTTGTCGCTAGATGAATAGGACCCCGATCGATTGAGCCGGTTGGGGGTGGATGAATAGGACCCCATGGAGGGCTGGATGAACAGGACGACCATGTGGAGGGTTGGTTGAAAAGTAGACGGTCGAGGGCTGGATGAACAGTAGCCCGTGGAGGGGTGGTTGAACAGGACCCCGTGGAGCGGGCTGGTTGAACAGTAGCTGGTGGAGGAGCGGTGGAGGCTGGATGAACAGGAGCCCGTGGATGAACAGTTGCAGGTGGAGGCTGGAGGAGGTCGACGGTGGATGAACACTAGCCCATGGAGGCAGTTGACGGTTGAGATGAACAGTATCCCTGGAGTCCCGTTTTGCAGTACGCCACACCGCTCCTGATGAACAGGACCTCCGTTTGGACCGTAGCACTGAAACACAAGTCCGTTTCCTCCATTTTGCGGTACGCCACACCCCCTCCGATCAACAGGACCCCATTTCAACCATATGATGTCCCAGAGAAGTCTGTTTCCTCCGTTTTGCAGTATGCCAGACCCTTCCCGACGAACATGATCCCGTTTCGACCGTGGTCGGTCGAACACAAGGCCTTTTCCTCCGTTCCGCGGTAAGCCAGGCCTCGTTTCGATCGGTTATTCCGTCCAAGCCAGCTGGCTCCTGATGAACACAATGATGACGCAGTTTATCCATTTTGACCCAGCCATGTACACGAGCCCTGGCCATACGTATCCGCGAGTAGGCGTTCGAGACCCCGCCCATATGTACGTATGTGGCCGTATTTACTTTCTTGCACCCTGGCCGCTGTAGGTACGTGTACACAATATTAATGGGATAGTGTGACATGCTACGTGCGCGCCTCTAATACGACACGTGCGCGCCTCTACTACAACACGTGCCCTTCCTTACATGGCCACAGTTCATCGTTGCAGCCGACAGACAGACTGATCGACCAGTATGTACGTACACGTTCGCGACCAGAATGACAACGCTACGTACGCTTCGACCAGGTGGGTCCCAACTGTCAGGCACTTCCTTGCGTGCGAAGATGTAGCTGGTGGGTCCCAGCAGTCAGGGGGCGAATCATTTTTTTTGCCCGTAATATGGACGTACTTCCTTGCGTGCGAAGATGTAGCTGGTGGGTCTCACCAGTCAGGGGGAAACATTCTTTTCGTGAAATACGGTTGCCCATCTGGTGGGTCCCTGCTGTCAGGTGGAGGAATTATTATTTTCCTTGTAATAAGGAGGCACTTCCTTGTTGCGGCCGTGGACCCGGCTGTCAGCCTGTCCATGTATAGTACTCTTCCGATGGAAGTCGTTCCTTGACCACGTTGACCACGCCGCGCCGAGAGCACCAGGGTTGTGGACGATGGCGAGGCCTAGGAAGGGGACGACGCGGAGCCGGGGAAGACAGGACAGTGGATGCCCACACGAAGAGGGGTACGAGGGTTCATTGGTTCGGCTGCAGTGTGAGGCTGCCGTCGCTGCAGGGCCTGGCCAGCGCTGGGAATAGCAGGGGCGGTGAGGCCTCTGCGGCAACATAGCCGGCCGCGGCAGGCAGGAGCATGCGGCACGACCGGAACTGGTTTGGGCGGCTAGAGCAAGAAGACCAGAGGTTGAAGAAGCACTACGGCCGTTGGATGGACATCGTATGATCACTGGAGCTAGAATCGTTCATATTGACTAAGTTGACAAAGCCCTCCGTCCCCGTCAACATAGTAGGCTCACAAGTCAGTCTCACACTATGGTGGGTCCCAGCTAGCAGGGGGAGTATCCATTTTTTTTGTGCATAATAAGGAGGCACTTCCTTGCGTGCGAAGATATAGCTGGCGGGTCAGAGCTATCAGCGGGGGGGGGGGACATTTTTTTTGCAAAATACAGAGGCCCTTCCGGTAGGTCGCAGCTGTCAGGTGGAGAAATCATTATTTTGTGCGTAATAAGGAGGCATTTCCTTGTGTGCGGCTGTAACGCCCTCGATGCAGCTATATCTCCCACGTGTCGAAGCACGACTTAGAGGCATAACCGCATTGAAAGCAATGTCGCAAGTGAGGTAATCTTCACACAACCCATGTAATACAAAAGGGAAAGAAATACATAGTTGTCTTACAATCGCCACTTCACACAAATACATGAATAAAACATTACATCATACAGTTACAATCAGGGCCCGACTATGGAGCCAAAATAAAAGAAGAAACCCCAAAAGCGACAAAGGTCCAAGATCGACCCCAACTGGGCTCCACTACTGATCGACTGAAAGGAAACAACACAATGAACAAGATCTTCATCAAGCTCCTCCTTGAGCTCGTGTGCGGCACATGCACGGTTTCATCGGCACCTGCAAACTGGTTTGGAAGTATCTGGTGAGTCACGAGGACTCAGCAATCTCACACCCGCGAGATCAAGACTATTTAAGCTTATAGGTAGGGTAAAAGGTATGAGGTGGAGCTGCAGCAAGCGACTAGCATATATGGTGGCTAACATACGCAAATGAGAGCGAGAAGAGAAGGCAAAGCACGGTCGAACAACTATGATCAAAAAGTGATCCTGAACTACTTACGTCAAACATAACTCCAACAACCGTGTTCACTTCCCGGACCCCGCCAAGAAGAGACCATCACGGTTACACACGCGGTTGGTGTATTTTAGTTAAGATCAACTTCGGGTTTTCTACAAGCGGACATTAACAAATTCCCATCTGCCCATAACCGCGGGCACGGCTTTCGAAAGTTCAAACCCTGCAGGGGTGTCCCAACTTAGCCCATGATAAGCTCTCGCGATCAACGAAGGATATTCCTTCTCCCCGGGAAGACCCGATCAGTCTCGGAATCCCGGCTACAAGACATTTCGACAGTAATAAAACAAGTCCAGCAAAGCCGCCCGATGCGCCGACATCCTGATAGGAGCTGCACATATCTCGTTCTCTGGGCAACACCGGATGAGCTGTCCGTACAACTAAAACCAGACCTCAAGTTTCCTTGAGGTGGCGCTGCAAAGCGCTCTAGTTCGGACCAACACTTAGACAAGCATTGGCCCGGGGGGGCTGAAATAAAGATGACCCTCGGGATGCGCGACTCCCAAGGGAAAAAGTAATAGGCTGAGGCAAATGGTAAAACCAATGTTGGGCCTTGCTGGAAAAGTCTTGTTCAAAGCGAACTGTCATGGGGGTTCCATAAATCACCCGACGTTAGGGACGCAAAAACCGGGAACATAACACCGATATGACGGAAACTAGGGCGGCAAGAGTGGAACAAAACACCAGGCATAAGGCCGAGTCTTCCACCCTTTACCAAGTATATAGATGCATTAAGTGAATAAGATATATTGTGATATCACAACAAGTAAACATGTTCCAAACAAGGAACAACATCTCCATGTTTCAACAAGGAACAAACTTCATCTTCACCTGCAACTAACAACGCTATAAGAGGGGCTGAGCAAAGCGGTAACATAGCCAAACAACGGTTTGCTAGGACAAGGTGGGTTAGAGGCTTGGTTTGACAATATGGGAGGCATGATAAGCAAGTGGTAGTTATCGCAGCATAGGCATAGCAAAAGAGCGAGCAACTAGCAAGCAAAGATAGAAGTGATTTCGAGGGTATGGTCATCTTGCCTGAAATCCCGCAAGGAAGAAGAACGAGTCCATGAAGAAGACAAACGGACGTAGTCGAACGAATCCTCACAACTCCGGGACGAAACCGAAGCTAACGAGAGGCAACCCGGAAACAAACAAACAACATAGTAAACAACCAACACATGAACATGGCATGATGCACAATCAAGTATGATGCATGTCCGGTTTAAATATGCATGGCATGGCAAAGTGCAACAAACAACACTACAAGTTAAATGGAGCTCAATATGCAACGAGTTGCATATGGACGAAACACCACATTTAATTATTTGGTTCTCTCTTGTTTATGTACCCAACAATGTTAAATGTTGATAAACATGGCAAGGGGTGATGCATATGAAAACTACCTATCTAGGCAAGTTTAAATGAGGCCGGAACAACAAACAACAAATCCGGAATATCCTCATATGCATATTTTAGATTTGGTACTGTTCTGTCCTAAAGCACATTTTATTGTTGTTAAAAAGGAAAATAAAGTGCAACAAGTTAATCTATGCATTTTTCTACCCCATTTACATATATAAATTGTTAAATTCCGAGTTACGGTTATTTAGTTATGAAATAAATCATTTTAACATGGCATTTACATAAAGTTAATCAAACAGCAAGTTTAAACATTTTAACATGGATGAAAGTTGGATATTATTAAACTACACAAATTTCTGAGCATTTTACATATATAAATTATTTTAATATGGTGCACGGTTCATGAGTTATTATATGCATGAAGATGAGGGTCTTTTCTGTAAAACGGTAAATTACTGGATAAATAGAGAAATTCGCCAGACGGGAAAAAAAACACATCAGGCCGTATCTAGTTGGCCCAATAGTGTACAGGAGAGGGCCTGGAAGGGGCTGCTCACATCGGGCCTTGGCCTAGGTCGGTGGAGGAGGCTTGCGCTGGGCCTTGGCCGGTTGGCGCTGGAGGAGAGGCCTGGCAGGTCGGCTTGGCAGGCCCGCACAAGCGCGGTTAACGGCTTTGTTGCCGTCTCGTTCATGAAGCAGGGGAACGGGCAGCAGCAGGGCCAAGCAGGGGCCACGGCGGGACATGGAAGCAGGGCGGCGGCGCAGCAGGCAAGCTTGGGACGCCGGGATCTGACGCAGGACGGCCGAGCTAGCCGGATCCAGCAGCGGGGCGATGAACGGGCGGCGGCCATGGTGGTTCCCTGTGAGAGAGAGATGTGAGAAAGGGGAGGGAAGCACGGGGAGGAAGGGAACGACATGGGAGGAGAGGAGCGGGACGAGGCCGGTCCTTGCCGTGGTCGCCTGCGGCGAGGTCGCCGGAGGGCGCGGGGAAGGCGACTGCTTGGCGGCCAACGGGGAGCTCGAGCAGAACTAGCAGGCGAGCTCCTGCTCGTTGTGGAGGAAGCAGGTGGCGTCGGTCGACGGGGACAGCAAGGAGGCGGCTCCGGTCGGCGGGTCGAGGAACTTGGCCGGTGCGCTGCAGGAGCACGTCGGTGCGGGAACGGCTTGCGGGTCCGAGCAAGGGAACTTGGCGCGGGGACGGCGGAATGGAGCACAGCTTGGGGGCGGCTTCCATGGCCTCCTCATGTTCCTGTAGAAAGAGAGAAACGGGAGAGATTTGAGATGGGAGGGAGCAACGAGTTGAACAGGGAGAAGGAGGGGTGGAGCGGGGACGCGGGGTCCTGCTGGTGCGGCGGCTTGCTGCGGTGGTGGATCGGGCAGGCGACGAGTGGTTGGTCCGGTTGGCAAATCCAGGGAGGATTTGGATCGGGGAAGAATTCGAGGTGGGAGGAGACAAGAGGAGTGGCGGCGGCAGCTAGGAGGATCCCTAGAAATTAGGGATTGCTCAGATATATAAAGCACTGGATTAGGTTAGGGACTACCTCATCCCTACGATCGTAATCAGACGGTCGCGAATAAAATAGTTAGGGAGCCCAATTAACAAAACGGAGATGTTTTGTAGACGTTAGGGGATGATCTGGACACAACGGTAGCGACAAACCGGTTCGAGTTCGGGACCACTTTCGGACGCGCGCGCGAGGAGGACTGCGGGCTGACGAGAGAGGTCAGGTTGGGTCTAGCGGATTGTGAAGAGCGGGTTGGTCTAAGAGAAGAGGGGAGAGATGCAGCCTGGCACGGTTTCCGGAGACCGAAAACGTCCGACGTTAGACCGGCTATATTGCCGCTATAGTTATCCGTTGGGGCGTCAAACGGACTCCGAATGCGATGAAACTTGGCAGGCGGCCTACCTACAACATAAAAACACCACATGCCAACTTTCAACCCATTCCGAGAACATTTTCCGGCCACTTATAAAATAATATTTCGGACATGCCGCGGGCGCGTGCAAGTGTGTCTGGGCTCAGAACGGACAACGGAGAGAACAAATGAGACCGGGATGGATGCAAGTTTTGAAAACATGATGATGCAATGCAGATGATGACATGGCAAGAGTGACACGCAAGCACATGACATGGCAATGACGGCGAATAACTGACGGACACCTGGCGCATCGGATCCGGGGCGTTACAACACTCCACCACTACGAGAGGATCTCGTCCCGAGATCTAGAATGGCACCGGAGGGGAAAATGGAAGAGAAAGAGAAGAGGTAAAACTAAGTTGCTTCTTTGACAAAAGAGTGAAACCAAAGAACCTTGAGAGGTTGAGCAAAATGAAAGAAAGAATACCATGGAGATGAACGAAATGAAAAACACTCTGTTGGACAAGGAACAATGAATACGGCGAGAAAGAAGAGCTTAAGTGTCAAGATAGACGTTGAAACCAATCCGGTTGAAACAAGATGGGAAGGAATAAGAATGATATAATTTGGGCAGCACTCCGACTGAAAGAAGAAGGAAAAACTTGATAAGATGAAAAGAATTTGAAGAGATGATACAACACTCCGGTTGGAAATGGAGGAATAGCATTTGAACTTGGCAAAACGAGATGATGAGTCGAAGAGAGTAGCATCACAATGCCTCCGGAATGAAAGAATGGAAGTTAGATGGTTGGGAGAAAAGAACGAAGAAGATAATGACAACTTCAACCACAATTGAATTTGGAAAGAATCCTTCCAAGAATGTTAAAACGGAGTTGTTGGAAAACCAACAACAAAAGGATAAGATCCTCGTGGGCTTATGGAGACATCTCAAAACTTAGAGGTGAATACATGCCACTATGGAAAACAATTGATTGCTTGAGAGCAACACGGAGATGAAAACTCTTTCACCGAGAAGAGAAGGAGAAACATGGATCATTAATAAGCACCATAAATAGCAACAATCCTTAGGGAAGGCTTTAGGTGAAATATAACCCAAGATAACTCCAATGAAGAGATTGATGGATTTAAAATACCTCATTCTTGACAACATGTGAGTCATGAGACATGAACTCCAATTATCAAGAATGACATAATACCACCTCCAATGATACGGTTGAAAGGATTGCACTTTAAAATGTAAGATAAAGAACACTTGAGCTCCTCAAAACAAAACATGTGTTGAGCACCATGTTTATTTTAGAGTAAAGCTTGACGGATCATAACTTCGAGAAAATTCTTGAAGAACAAATGAAGAATGAAAAGAATCCTTGATAAACCACCATGTAGAGCCTCCATGAAAAAACTCCGGCAATAAAAGGATGATAGAAAGAAAGAGAAGTTGAGAACACAAGGTGAAACATTGCGATGATTTGGATGGAGCTTCGCGACGAGATAATGCGGAAAACATGGAACTCCGGACGAAGATGAACAACATAAAACTGAGAAATTGATACCAATACGAACACCGGAAGAAGGAATTAATCACTTGGATGACACAAGAACAAGAATTATGTTATGCGTATCCTTCACCAATTTAAATTGATGACAAGCCACGGATTTGGCATACTACTTATTCTCGTAGAAAGGATGAAGATATATATAGCTCAACTTGAGAAGGTCTTCAACGATCCACCGGTAGAATTGGAAAGAACAAAAGAATCTATATGAAAATGAAGGAAGAGAACTTTTGAACGAACCACCGTACGAATCGGAAATGAAAGAAGAAAAGATAAAGAAACACCGGGAAGAATTAGAAAATGAAGGAAGACACTAGAGAGAATTTAGATACATGAGAACAAAGAGATCCCGAGCTGATTAGAGACTACTAGAATGATGCACCGGTAAGATCTGGAGAACGAGAGCTGAAAGCTGAGGGTGAATAATATTGAGATGAAAGGCTCCGGAGAATCAAACTGAAAAGACTCCTGAAATGCTCCGGATGGGTGCAAAGAATTCTCACACTCGAAAACAATTATGAGAGGATGGCATCAAGCTAGAACCATGAATCTTGAAGAGAATGGAGCAAGATTTAAGAGAAACTCTTCTTCAGCCTCCAAATGCTGAGAACGATGATGAGAAACACCAAGAATTGTTGAGGCACTCCGGAATGAGAATTGGAAAAGGTTGAACCAACGATGAAAAGAATTGAAGGATCTTGGAGAAAGACATTTGACTGATGATAATTTATTCTTACGGCAAGTTTCGAAAAGAATTTGGGAATAGCTTCGGGATGATTAGAAGAGTCAGGTAAGATCCTGGGAAAAGACCTGTGGGTTAGGGCCCACTCAAAAGAAACACCGTTGAACGATTGCTTGAAAAGAGAGACTGCACCGGTTGAATTAAATGGCTTGAATGAGATAACATCCTCAAAAGAAATTGAGTGAATTGAGAATGGAAACTTGAATCTTGTGAGATATCTTTAGGACTCCGGAACAAATGAATAGTGAGAGGTGAATGATTAAGAGGTGCACCGGTACGAGAAAAAACATTTGAAACGAGGAGAAGAGATAAGATCAACACCGAAATCTTGAATTAAATCCACCGGAGAAGAAAAGAATGACGACTGATGAACTAGAAACTCCTGACCATCTTCATGATAATCACCGGATAAGAACATTGAAGGAAAGAATGAAGAAGCTTCCATCAATAGAAGGATACTTGATTAAGAAATCTGAGTCCTTGAGGAAAGGAAAGGGTGGGAGGGCGGGAAAAACAAAGGCAACTTGGAACGGATGAAGCAAACACCGTTGGGAAGAACTGATAATTGATCTTGCGAATGTTGAAGTGATCGGATCCACTTGAAGAGAGACACACCGGTTGAAAAGGATTGACATGACACTCTCAGTTATCATGAATGATTGGTATCCACATAGGAATATGAGAACACCATTCAGAAAAAGTATGGAATCAACACTTGACTTCGAAGCAACTCGAATACCACAAAACAAAACAAAAACAAAGGATTTGGCTTGCAGAATAAGCCGGAAACAAACATATGATAGATCCCATATCGTATCATGTGTCTGTTGGAAAGAATTATCTAGGAGCTACTTGAATTCCCACCTATAAACTCCCGAAACTTTCTGGTTATGCAATCAGGTGTTGGGGATACAGGGGACACAAAATATATCACCCAAACTAACAATACCTAGATCCAGCTGTATCCATCCTTCAACACATAACCAAGAAAACTCCGGAAATCGTTTACCTCAACCTTCGAAAAGCATCTGTTATACAAGTCATGGCGATACTCCCGCACTCACCTCAGTACTGGGCTATCAGGGTTATCTCACCAACAACTGTACAAAAGAGATTTTCGATGTCGGCGTACTAAACTCAGGTATTCCAGAACTGCAACGATAAAATTATGATGACAACACCTCGGAGCTCAACTCCCCGGGACACCTCCACTAAAACCCCTGCTGACGGGAGGCAACCAAGACAATGTTGTCATCATAAAACCATCGGAACGATTCTAAGATACCCGCGTGATCCTAAAAAAAAAATTAGTGAAATTTGAGAAGAGAAGAGTCAAAACTCTACATCAGGATGCCTTACCAGAGCGATGAGGAGACTGGGAAGTAAAAAGAATTCCTAAACTCTCTGATATATAATTCCTAAATGACTCAAAACATTTTTCTAGACACAACTCGGCCGCTACAAACGATCAATCAGTGGGGGCTCCTAAGGTCGGGGAAGGCTCTGATACCAACTTGTAACGCCCTCGATGCGGCTATATCACCCACGTGTCGAAGCACGACTTAGAGGCATAACCGCATTGAAAGCAATGTCGCAAGTGAGGTAATCTTCACACAACCCATGTAATACATAAGGGAAAGAGATACATAGTTGGCTTACAACCACTTCACGCAATACATGAGTAGAGCATTTCATCAAACAGATACAATCAAGGTCCGACTACGAAACCAAAATAAAAGAAGACTACCCCAAATGCTACACAGATCCCCGATCGTCCCAACTGGGCTCCACTACTGATCAACTGAAATGAAACAACACAATGAACAAGATCTTCATCGAGCTCCTCCTTGAGCTCGGATGCGTCACCTACACAGTTTCATCGGCACCTGGAAACTGGTTTTGGAAGTATCTGTGAGTCACGGGGACTCAGCAATCTCACACCCGCGAGATCAAGTCTATTTAAGCTTAAAGGTAGGACAGGGTAGTGAGGTGGAGCTGCAGCAAGCGACTAGCATATCTAGTGGCTACCATACGCAAAAGAGAGCGAGAAGAGGAGGCAAAAGCACGGTCGAACAACTATGATCAAGAAGTGATCCTAGAACAACCTACGTCAAGCATAACTCCAACACCGTGTTCACTTCCCGGACTCCGCCGAGAAGAGACCATCACGGTTACACACACGGTTGATGTATTTTAATTAAGATCAACTTCGAGTTTTCTACAACCGGACATTAACAAATTCCCATCTGCCACATAACCGCAGGCACAACTTTTGAAAGTTCAAACCCTGCAGGGGTGTCCCAACTTAGCCCATGATAAGCTCTCGCGATCAACGAAGGATATTCCTTCTCCCCGGGAAGACCCAATCAGTCTCGGAATCCCGGCTACAAGACATTTCGACAATGGTAAAACAAGACCAGCAAGACCGCCCGATGCACCGACAATCCCGGTAGGAGCTGCACATATCTCGTTCTCAGGGCAACACCGGATGAGACAGGCTACGAGTAAAACTAGGCTTCGAGTTTCCCCGAGGTGGCCCCGCAGGCGGCTCGGTTCGAACCAGCACTTAGAGAAGCACTGGCCCGGGGGGGCTAAATAAAGATGACCCTCGAGAGCGCGACTCCCAAGGGAAAAGTAGGTGGTGGTGAGGCAAATGGTAAAACCAAGGTTGGGCCTTGCTGGAAGAGTCTTATTCAAAGCGAACTGTCAAGGGGGTCCCATAAATCACCCAACCGCGTTAGGGACGCAAAATCCGGGAACATAATACCGATATGACGGAAACTAGGGCGGCAAGAGTGGAACAAAACACCAGGCATAAGGCCGAGCCTTCCACCCTTTACCAAGTATATAGATGCATTAATAATATAAAAGGTATTGTGATATCCCAACAAGTAAACATGTTCCAATCAAGGAACAACATCTCCATGTTCCAACAAGGAACAAACTTCATCTTCACCTGCAACTAACAACGCTATAAGAGGGGCTAAGCAAAGCGGTAACATAGCCAAACAACGGTTTGCTGGGACAAGGTTGGTTAGAGGCTTGGTTTAACAATATGGGAGGCATGATAAGCAAGTGGTAGGTATCGCAGCATAGGCATAGCAAAAGAGCGAGCAACTAGCCAGCAAAGATAGAAGTGATTTCGAGGGTATAGTCATCTTGCCTGAGATCCCGCAAGGAAGAAGAACGAGTCCATGAAGAAGACAAACGTACGAAGTCGAACGAATCCTCACAACTCCGGAACGAAACTGAAGCTAACGAGAGAAGCAAACCGGAAAGAAGCAAACAACATAGTAAACAACCATCACATAAACATGGTATGATGCACAACCAACATAAACATGGCATGACGCACAACCAAGGATGATGCATGTCCGGTTTAAAGAGGCATGGCATGGCAAAGTGCACAAACAATACTACAAGTTAAGTGGGACACAATATGCAACGAGTTGCATATTGATGAAACACCACATCAATTATTTAGTTCACTTCCGGTTAGGTACTCAACAATATTAAATGTTGGTTAACATGGCAATAGGTGAAGCATAACAAAACTATACCATCTAAACAATTTAAATGGGGCCGGATATAACAAACAACAAATCCGGTAAATCCCCATATGCATTTAGCAAATTTATGGAAACAACAAATATAAACATTTTAAATGTTGTTATTATGATGCGGATGACATATGCAAGTTTTAAGCAATTTTATGAAAATGTTGACATGAGCATGTTATGAAGCATTTGTCACCGTGGTAGAAGAAAGGGGTGCCACGGCAACGAATCCGAAAATGATGCCACGACAACATATCGGTTCTGGTAGCTCATGGAGATGCCGGTGCAAAAGGAAGCGTGCGGATGTGCGAAACATGCTAGAGATGGTGGGGGTGCTCCCGACTACCGGGTTCCCACGGGTTAGTGGCATGGAAACAAGTGACAATTCGGACACGGTGCAAACACGAGCATCTCATACAACCCACATTCGTTCTCGGAAGGTCGTCTCGGGGTTATACCTTCGAAGCGTGCATTTTCGAAGTGAATCGGTTCGGAGGGGAAGTAGTCGTTCTCGCGACGGTAGTGGTTCACGTTTCGAAGAGGAAGTAATTGTTCATGTTCCGTAGATGTTCGGGGTCACAACAAGGAACTTGACGTCCACGGGGTCTTCGCGGGTCGACGGTAGTGGTACACATTTCGTAGACGTTCGAGCCATCAGTAGCGGTACTTGATGAATCCTGAAACGGACTTGGCGTCTTCGTGCGTAGGGGTACTTGGCGTTTCCGGAGACAACGATAGAGGTACTTGACGTGTCGTTGTGGTACTTGGAAAAAATCACAGAGAAGGTGCTTGGCGGTCCTGGTATGGTCTTGGCGTCAATGTAGTCGATCTTGCAGATCTTGACGGTCCAACACAAAACATCACAACGGGCCTCGGGGCGGCGGCAGCAAGGAGACGATGGTGGTGGTGAGCGGCTGAGGCTCGCCGGAGTAGCTGGTGGCGACTGGGCGCGACGCGATGGGGCCCCTGGTCGCCGTAGAGGAAGCAGAGGATGGCGCAGGTCCGGCGACGACGGAGAACGCGGGATGCGGGGAGGAGGAGGCCGCAGGTGAGGGAGGAGGTTGGGCGCGCGGCGCATGGTGGTGGAGGCGAGATCCGGGCGCGGGGTCCCGTTCCCGGCGCCGGAATGGAGGGGGCGCACCGGCGAGGAGAGGACGGCGGCGAGGAGGTCCTGGCACGGCTGAGGGAGGCGAGGTGCTTGAGGGCATGACGCGGCTGTCGTGGGAGGACGGCGACGAGGCGGAGGTGAGGGAGTTGCTCGGCGGCGCTCGATTCCGGCGAGGTCGAGGGGGGAGCGGGCGGCGGCCTTGGCATGGAGCAAGGGAAGCAGCGCCTCGGCATGCAGAACGGGTGCAGTGGCGCGGTGCCGGAGCATGGGCTCGCCGACCAGAGAGGCAGGGGGGTCTCGGGGTGACGCGAGGGAATGAGGAGGAGGGATTGGGTCGAGGCACGAGGAGCTCCTCTCCCTGGCGATGTGTGTGTTGCGTGTGGCGGCGTAGAGGGAGAGAAGGATGGGAGATGAGGGGAACGAGCAGGGGAGGATCGGGGCTAGGGTTAGATAGGCGCTAGGGTTGGGCCTGCCTGGCTAGGCTGCTGGGCTCTCTTCTCCCTCTCTCCTATTCTCTAGAAACAGAAAATAACATAGAAGAAAAGGAGAAGAAAGGAGGTGTTGGGGAAGAAATTGGACACGCGATAATTTTCCCCGGACTCACAAAAATGTGCTTGATCCTGGAAAAATAGAAATGAGCACACGTGAGAAGTTTAATTCAAACTCATTTGAATTTAATTCAAATGGTTTGAACTAGGACAAGGTTTTTGAAGTGTCCAAAATGTTGAGATTGTTGGTGGAGCTCCAGAAAATTATGAAAGAAATTATGGGCAAGGTTGGAGACCAGGAATGGAGATAACAAAGGCATGGGATATTTTCCAAGTGTGTTATGATTAAATCCAAATAAATGGAATAATTTTATTATAGCTCCCTAATAATATTGAGAGGCTTTAATATGTTATAAAGAGAAATCACAAGTGAATTCCCTCGATTTAAATGGATCAAAGACCCATGCAATTTATTTAGTTGAGTTATAAAAATTAAATGACATGATGGCATGATGACATGATGCAATGAAAAAAAATAGAGCAAGAAAAATGAAACACACGGTGATCACGAAATATATGGAAGTCTTCTAGAGCGTCGGTCTCGGGGCGTTACAATACACCCAAAGAAGGCAATGGCGATAAGACAGCGGAGGATGACCCCTCCACGAAGCAACCCAAGCACCGACGTCAGCGGCGCCGCTCTAAGTCTCACCATAGCAAAAGTATTCATACAGGCACAAGAGACAATAACACTCCGGACAATGCCGAAGACAACGACAATCCCCTCCAGCAAGATTTAGAGCGGGGGGATGACCAAGCCAGCCCTCCTGAGCGGGCAGAAGACGGAGAAGCGGAGGATGACAATTACATGCCTCTTTCCGAAGACGAGGTGAGCCTCGGCGACGAAGAAATTATCTTGCCTGAGGATCCCGTCGAGCAGGAGCGCTTTAAGCGCAGGCTTATAGCCACAGCAAATAGCCTGAAGAAAAAGCAACAACAGCTTCGAGTTGATCAAGATTTGCTAGCAGACAGATGGACTGAAGTCCTTGCGGCCGAGGAATATGAACTCGAACGCCCCTCCAAGGGTTACCCAAAGTGCAGGTTGCTACATCGATTAGAGGAGGAAGCATTGAAACCTACATCACCAGTGTACGATGTGGCTGATTGGCCACCTCGTGGCCGAGACAGAGAGGCAGTTCAACCTGAAGCTCAGCCTGCACCCCGCCGCCGCTCAAACAAAAATACCAAGGCCCGGGGCAACACGCGAGACCTGCGAGACGTATTGGAAAACACGGCAAAACACGCAACATCAATCTACGGATCACGGGGGTGCGCACCCATGCGGGACGATGACCGTCACGCGGATACAGTAAAAGTAAATCCGGCCGGGCCGAACACAGCAGAGAAGACTCATACGAACTGCATCGTGATATAGCCTAGCACAGAGGCGCCGTACACCCCCTTTACTTCACTGACAAAGTAATGGATCATGAATTCCCAGAGGGTTGTTAACCCGTAAATATCGAATCATATGATGGTACAACATATCCCGTGGTATGGATCAAGGATTTCCTCCTCCACATCCACATGGCCCGCGGTGATGATCTACATGCCATCAAGTATCTCCCACTAAAACTCAAAGGACTAGCTCGGCATTGGCTCAATAGCTTGCCAGCAAACTCCATTAGCTGTTGGGAGGATCTGGAAGCTGCATTCCTTGACAACTTCCAGGGCACGTATGTGTGACCAACGGATGCCGATGACTTGAGCCATATAACTCAGCAGCCGGGGGAATCGGCCAGGCAATTCTGGACATGGTTCCTAACTAAGAAAAATCAAATTGTCGACTGTCCAGATGCAAAGGCCTTAGCGGCATTTAAGCATAACATCCGTGACGAGTGGCTCGCTCGGCACCTCGGCCAGGAGAAGCCGATGTCTATGGCAGCCCTCACAACACTCATGACCCGCTTTTGCACGGGAGAGGATAGCTGGCTGGCTCACAGCAACAACATATCAAGAAACCTTGGCACTTCGGATACCAAGGATAGTAACGGCAGACCACGTCGTAGCAGACACAAGCTCCGCAACAACGGCGATAACACCAAGGATACGACATTCAATGCCGGATTAAGTGGCTCTAAATCTGGCCAGCGGAAAAAGCCATTCAAAATAAGTACTCCGGGCCCGTCCAGTTTGGACCGCATACTCGACCGCTCGTGTCAAATACACGGCACCGCCTATAAGCCAGCCAATCACACCAACAGAGAATGTTGGGTGTTCAAACAGGCCGACAAGTTAAATGCCGAAAGCAAGGACAAGGGGTTGTATAGTGACAACGAGGAGGAGCCCCGGCCGCCGAACACGGGAGGACAGAAGAGGTTTCCCCCACAAGTAAGGACGGTGAACATGATATACGCAACCCACATCCCCAAGAGGGAATGGAAGAGTACACTAAGGGACGTCTATGCGATGGAGCCCGTCGCCCCAAAGTTCAACCCATGGTCCTCTTGTCTGATCACCTTCGACCGCAGGGACCACCCCACTAGTATCCGTCATGGCGGATCTGCCGCATTGGCCTTAGACCCCATCATTGACGGATTTCATCTCACTCGAGTCCTTATGGACGGCGACAGCAGCCTGAACCTGCTCTATCAGGATACAGTGCACAAAATGGGTATAGACCCCTCGAGGATCAAACCCACAAAAACGACCTTTAAAGGCGTTATCCCAGGTGTAGAGGCCCATTGCATAGGCTCAATCACACTGGAAGTGGTCTTCGGATCTCCGGACAACTTCCAAAGCAAGGAGTTAATCTTCAATATTGTCCCGTTCAGCAGTGGCTATCACGCACTGCTCGGGAGAACTGCATTTGCAAGATTCAATGCGGTACCGCACTACGCATACCTCAAGCTCAAGATGCCAGGACCTAGGGGGGTCATAACAATCAATTGAAACACAGAGCGCTCGCTCCGCATGGAGGAGCACACTGCAGCCCTCGCAGCAGAAGCACAAAGTAGCCTCTTAAGGCAATCCAGCATTTCGGCGATAAAGCCCCCGCACACCGTCAAGCGAGTCCGGAGTAACCCGCAACAGGATCGCCTGGCACGTTCAGAGCTTGCCTAGCAATTCGGCCCCCGCCCTAGTCCTAGTCAAACGGCGAAATCCGTGCCGTGCATACATAATTAGGCATTGAAAATACCATGGGCATAGGCGGGGGCACGACCATGGCACGTCCCATAGTGTGGCTCAACCGCCCTAGGGGCTGAATACCTTTATCATTTTCTCTCTTTTAGGACTTCACTCTCTGGAAGCCCTATTCGGCAGTGAAATTGCCGGACACATAATACAACAACCAAGGAGGCAGGAAGCTACGTTGTACAATGGAATCCCCAGGTGGTCCCTGATAACGAGCAAAATACCTGCTTTAAATACCAATCAACAGCTTGCCCTTGGATAGGACATGTCAAATAGTCCTATTTTTTTTTGCTTATTACACTACTTGTATCAGTACGTTTCGATGTATTCCTTAAATAACAACGCACAGCATTAGTCTATTATTTCATTATCTATTCTTTTTTATAAATGTTTATTTACGACAATCAGCACCCGTACATTCTGGTACGGCCAGTACGCCAGGTGCTTTTGTATAGCCCACAATATGGCGTGAGAAGTCTGAAGACTTTCGACAGTGCGGCACCCCGAACTTATAGCATTATATGCATCAGCTCTGAATCATGTCTTGGGTCAATAGTTGGTTTTGCCCGGCTCCCACGTTTTGGTACCTTATGTTCCGCTATATCGGCTAAGGTAGCACTGGGAGAACTACTGCGATTGTGTCCAAGTTCTTCCAGACGAGCACCTCAGTAGAGAAAGCCAAAACTGACTGGCATGATGAGGCGAGAGCTGGTCTCTATTTGAGAGGTCTCAAGTCCTTAAAGACTTTTTCCGCTTCGGGCGAGGAGTCGGCCTTGTCCGACTTAGGCGTATATAGCGCCCCAAATTCGTCCTTCCGAATACTAGGGGCTTCGCCAAAATTTAAAATTGTAGACTTCTATGGCTAAGTGAGAGTGATAAAGCATTATCGTCTGATTGCCTGGTTCGTTGCGCTGAGCACCTCCCTCGAAGGACCCAAAAATGGGAAAAAGAGTGCTCAGATTTGTCCTGAACACACCAGCACTAGCTGCATGGGGGCAGAAGCCGACAACTGGCCAACTCTCAGATTTTATAAACGGCCGCACAGAAGGTAATATTTTAAATTAAAAAAAAGCGTTGCATAGCGCAAATGAACTAGTTTTCATATTACAGGATCACATGAGCAAGTTCATTCAAAAATTACATCTTTGGTACATTCCTCCGCCACAAGGTGGGCACCCTTCAGGACACTGTCATAATACATTTCGGGGTGGCGATGCTCCTTGCACTGCGATGCCCCCTCCTTCACTAGCTTCTCGGCGTCCATCTTGGCCCAGTGCACTTTCGCACGGGCAAAAGCCCTGCGTGCACCTTCGATGCAGATGGACCGCTTTATGACTTCCAGCCGTGGGTAGGCATCCACAAGCCGCCTCACCAGGCTGAAGTAGCTGTTCGGCAGGGGCTCGCCAGGCCACAACCGGACTATGAGCCCCTGCATGGCCTGTTCGGCGGCCTTGTGAAGCTCGACCAATTGCTTCAGCTGGTCGCTCAAGGGCATCGGGTGTTCGGTCCCAGTATACTGAGACCAGAACAGCTTCTCCGTCGAGCTCCCCTCCTCGGCCCGGTAGAACTCCGCGGCATCAGACACACTGCAGGGCAGATCTGCGAACGCTCCTGGAGAGCTCCGAACTCGGGTAAGTAAAACGAAATTTTCTTTCACGTGCTTGCTTTGCATATTGAATGCCTTACCCGCCGCTATCTTCTTAACCGCCTCAATTTCCTGGAGGGCCTTTTGGGCTTCGTCCTTGGCATGTTTCGCGTTGTCGAGCGCCTTGGCAAGATCGGACTCTCGCATCTTCGAGTCAAGCTCCAGGGCCTCATGCTTCTTGACGAGACCCTGGAGCTCTTGTTGTACCTCGCCTACTCGGGCCTCTTGTTTTCCTCTCTCGGTGCGCACCCGGGCCGCTTTGTTTTCAACCTCGGATAGCGCCTTCTTCAGGGTCGCCACTTCAGTCGTGGCCCCTGGCAAAATTCATGATGATCCTATTATTCTGCAACCAAATCTTTTAACATATAGATAGGGTATTGCTTACCTTTGTTCCCCTCAAGCTGCCTCTTGGCAAGGCCGAGCTCTTCCCCGGACCGCTCAAGGTCCTGCTTCAGTGCAGCGACCTCTGCAGTAAGTGCGGCAGCGGCCAGCGGTGAAGCCTGCATATTCACATAGACATATTATAATTAGAATCCTGTGATTATCATTCGATCCTCTATTCGGCTTTTCTTCGCGAACGCCAAACAGAGCATCAGGGGCTACTGTCTATGCGGTAATATTTCCCTATAATTTAATTACTTACCTGAAAGCCTGTTAGGAGGCTGGCGCAAGCTTCAGTTAGTCCGCTTTTGGCGGACTGAACCTTCTCGATCACCGCACTCATGATAGTGCGGTGCTCTTCGTTGATGGAAGCGCCTTGAAGCACTTCCAGCAAGTTGTCCGGTGCCTCTGGATGGACAGAGGTCACCGGCATGGATGGCTTGCCCCTCTTAGCAGGGGGGTCGCCTGCCGGAGTTCGGAACCACAGGAGGTTCTGGCACAGTGTTCGACTGAGGGCTGAACTTGGAGCCCGAGGGAGTCTTGCTCCCTTTGCGCCCGGGGTCCGGAAGGTCGCCTCGAGGTGCCTCCAGGACTACCTCCCCTCGGCTTGGTGCCTTCTGAGACAACGCCTCAATGTTGTCCGTAGGGAGAGGGGTGGAGGAGGTCGGAAGAGAGCCGGTACTCATATCCGACGGGTCCAAAGAACCGTCCGACGAAGATACGTCGATACGGTCTCGGGACGGACTACATAATCATGTTCGGCGTAAGGTGAAGCAGTGCAATAGAAACACAACAAATTACTCTGGTATCCGGATAATTACGACTTTGCCAGGGGCTTGTCCCTGGGCAACCACTCGTCATCGCTATGGGCGGCGGTCGTGGAGCAGTCCGGAAGGGGGGTCCTTCTCTTCTTGGACCCTTCGGCCTCCCCGGTTGGGGCGGCCTTCCTTTTCTTATCTCCCTCGGTTGGGGGGGAAGAATTTTCCTCCTCCTCCTCCTCGTTTTCGTGGGAGGAGTGCGCCTCAGAGTGTTCGGACGATGAGTCCGACACGACTGCGCGCCGGAGACCCTTTTGGGTCCCTGTGGTCTTCTTGGTTTTCTTCTCCGGCACCTCATAAGGTGCCGGAACCAGCATCTCCGTTAGGAGAGCATCTGCTGGATCTTCGAGCAGGGGGGCTGGGCAGTCAATCTGCTCCGCTGTCTCTGCCCAGTCATGTTAAAGACATGGAAGCTTAGATCCCGCACATGATCATATGGGGGAAAATAAACATCTTATAAAAGACTTACCGGATTCGCAGGGCGCTTCGCGCTTAGACCGCGGTCCTTGGTAAGGGAAGGAGGAACCTCGGCTCCCTTAAACAGAACCTTCCAGACGTCCTTGTGCGTCGTGTCGAAGAGCTCTCGCAGCGTCTGGTACTCGGCCGGGTTGATCTCCCACAAATTGAAGGCCCGTCGTTGACACGGGAGGATCCGGCAGAAGAGCATGACCTGGACCACGTTGACAAGCTTGAGTTTCTTGCCTATCATGTTCCGGATGCATTTCTGGAGTCCGGCCAGCTCCACCGGTGAACCCCAAGACCGGCCCTTCTCTTTCCAGGAGGTGAGACGCATGGGGATTCCAGATCAGAACTCGGGGACCGCCACCCAGTTGGAGTCGTGCGGCTCAGTGATGTAGAACCACCCCGATTGCCACCCTTTATGTTCTCCACATAGGAACCCTCGAGCCATGTGACATTGGGCATTTGCCCACCATGGCGCCTCCGCATTCCGCTTGCTAGCCGCCCACCACCTTCGGTTTAACATTGAAGGTCTTCAGCCAAGGTTGTGAGAATCGCGATTTTGAATCGAATCGGAGTTTTGATGGTAGGATCGCAAATCGTAGAATCTTCACTATCAGAATCGTAGAAACGTAGATTCTATAAACTAAAATCGTAGAATCATAGGGGTTAGTTTGGATCATAAAGTCATAGAATCCTATAACAGAATCGCGATTCTGACAACCTTGTCTTCAGCCACAGGCCGAAGTGGGGCTGGACGTGGAGGAAGGCCTCGCACATAACAATAAACGCCGAGATGTTGAGGATGAAGTTTGGGGCTAGATCATGGAAGTCCAGCCCGTAGTAGAACATGAGGCCGCAGACGAACGGGTGGAGGGGAAATCCCAGTCCGCGGACGAAGTGGGTGAGGGAAACTACCCTCTCATGAGATGCCGGGGTAGGGACGATCTGCCCCGCGTTGGGCAACCGATGCGCGATATTCGCAGCCAAGTATCCAGCTCCCCGCAGCTTTTTGATGTCCTCCTCCGTGACGGAGGATTTCATCCACTTGCCTCCCGCTCCAGACATGCTTGGAACGGTTTGAGGAGAAAGACGCAGACTTGGGTGTTGGAGCTCGAGTGCGCGAGAATGGATGAGCGAGGAGGAAGAAGGAATGGGTGAAAAAGGTGAACCCTTATCCCTTTATAAGGGCGGACGAAACTATGCGCCCCCACGTGCCTAGTAAACTCTCTTATTCCCCAAGCGCCGTAATTGATGGCACGGTTGGGTTACCCACGTCCGTATTGATGAGAATCCTGTGATAAGGGGACACGATCTTTGCTTCAACAAGAAGTGCCAAGAAAACCGCCTCGAAATATGCGCCGAGGTGGGTTGAGAGAAACGGTTCGAATAATGACCGGGCCGTGGTGTGATGTACTGCCACAAAATGTGTCAGCAGATTAGATGTGTGGAATTATTATTCTCTCTACGGTGGTATTTGGAATTTGTTTTCCAGAGCCGGACACTATCCTTGTGTTCAAGATCTTCTATGGAGTATTCGGAGGAGGAACCCGCCTTGCAATGCTGAAGACAAAACTGCGCGCCGGACTCATCGTCATTGAAGCCTGGTTCAGGGGCTACTGAGGGAGTCCTGGATTAGGGGGTATCCGGACAGCCAGACTATATCCTTTGGCTGGACTGTTGGACTATGAAGATACAAGATTGAAGACTTCGTCCCGTGTCCGGATGGGACTCTCCTTGGCATGGAAGGCAAGCTTGGCAATACGGATATGTAGATCTCCTTCCTTGTAACCGACTCTATGTAACCCTAGCCCCCTCCGGTGTCTATATAAACCAGAGGGTTTAGTCCGCAGGACAAGAACAATCATACCATAGGCTAGCTTCTAGGGTTTAGCCTCTACGATCTCGTGGTAGATCAACTCTTGTAATACTCATATCATCAAGATCAATCAAGCAGGAAGTAGGGCATTACCTCCATCGAGAGGGCCCGAACCTGGGTAAACATCGTGTCCCCCGCCTCCTGTTACCATCCGCCTTAGACGCACAGTTCGGGACCCCCTACTCGAGATCCGCCGGTTTTGACATTGACAACCATCACCAACTCTTCTTTTTATAAGAGTAGAGAAATCCAGAAAAAACGATATTTTAATGTAATTGCCAGTTGGCTTTGGTTTAAAAATTTACAGCCCATTTCTTACAACTTATAGACCATTTTCTGGGGAAGCCCATTTCTTACTACTTACATATCCCTCCTCATCTTGAAAGATTTGTGGCCTAGCAGGGCTGAGAAAAGCAAGTAGGCCTCGGTTGGGTATTCTCCAAAAAAACGGGGCTAGCCATTTTCAGAAATAAAAAGATATCAACTCGGCTCGTCATGTGCTTAATTAAAAGCGTAAGCATGGGCTAGACGTGCCACAGCCCCCGCATAGCGCGCATTAGAGCTCCATCTCTAAAACTAAAAACAACTGGGCGAGCTGCTGCGTCCCTGGTGTTATCCGCTCGTTGTGTAATTTTCTCGTTTATTGACTACATTGACAATGGCGTGGGACCTACTATAGTTTTGAAACAATTAGGAGGAAGTATTTTTGGCTTGTAGGAGTAATAATGAGGCACCTACTTGCGTAATGCAATGACCCTGGTGGGTCCCTACTGTCAGCCTCTCCACGTACAGTCATCTCTTGATTCCTCTCGGTTGTTGACCATGTTGGCAACGCCAGACGGCGGCGGACACAGCGAGCGAACCAAGGCGGAGAATGACGGCGAGGCCTCGGACGGGAACGACCCGGAGCAGTGGAAGTTGCGGCAGTGTAGTGGCAGGTGGAGGGTAGTACGAGGGCAACAACATGTAACCAAAGCTTACAAACAGTACAAAAAGGCCAAGGATTAATTGTTCATCAAATTTAGACAATACCCAGATTGAACATGGCAATAACATCTAACCCAACCACGCAATCACAAACAAATGGATCGTCTGATCCATAAAATCAACATCATGTGCAAAAAAATGTATTGGAGGATGACTACAAGTTGTTGTAAATAGAAGCCGAGCACGTTCAGAAGCCCATTTGTCCACCTGAAACTTCTTTTTTTCGCTGTTCACCATGTCCGTCCGTGAGAAATCTCTTTACGAAAAACTTAAGCCTCATGGACAATAGTAACCTCGCATTCAACAAGAAGAATGTGACAAAGCTTCTGTTTGCCTTGTTGGATGCATATCCATCCATCGTTTATTGTCGTCAAACTAATGTCATGAGAACTGAGAAAATCGTGGTGCTTATTACGCCACCGATTGGTTATATGTTTTTCTCCATGTGGTAGCAGTGCCTAAGTAGACATGAAGATTGAAAATAGTTAAGGTCTGGAAAAAGAGTATGTCGAAAGAGCGACAGCTGAATGGTTAATTCTAGTACAATATATACGGGCTTTCAATGTGCATGAAATCATCACCTCTATATATAAATTCTCCAGAGATCGAAAGCATCGCAGCAAGCCAATAATTATGTTTAGATCAAAACTAAACATTTCGATATATTAGATCTTGACAGAATCCAACAGCATTGATAGGCTATCCATGGACGAACTCTTCTTTGAGCATATAACATAATATTAGTACCCAAAGTGTACTCCAAGATGATATAAAACTTATGCACGCGAATGAAAAATGCAGCTTATGATTACAAATGTGTAGATGATAATGTACGGTACCTGAAAAAGTGAGGAGCCAGACACCAACTTCCTGTGATCATTAAATGGATCATGAATTACACCCAAGGTCTCCAGTTTGGGCGTAGATGCGACAGTTATTTGCGAAGGTTTCGGACAACTATCAAGGAGCAACCTTTGAAGTGAAGGGGCATCTTTGATGATGAGCTGCTGTCCTTCAAAAAAATTCCAATGCTTTTAGGGAAAACTTTGTTTTTGCCACTCTAGTTTTTGCCCACTTTGCTTATGTCACTCTAAAATTTGACATATCACTTTTGCCACTCTTAGTTTTTGACAATACATCACAAATGTCATTCAGTGGCAAAAATGATATTTTTTCATTTCACTTTTGCCACTCTTAGGTTTTGCAATGTATCACAATTGCCACTCTGAAAATTTTGCTTTTGCCACTGAATGGCAAAATTGATATATTATCAAAAGCTAAGAGTGGCAAAAGTGAAATGTTAAATTCTAGAGTGGCATAAGCAAGGTGGGCAAAAGCTAGAGTGGCAAAAACAAAGTTTTCCCATGCTTTTAAGGTGAGGCGACTTTATTTGGAGACAACTGATAGGGATTTCTATTCCCAAAACAATCAGCAAGCGCTCTAGGGGCAGGGAAACTGAGTGGATGATGATGTGCAGTGGTGCCTCAGACAGATAAACCACCACAAGCGAAGTTTTTTAGCAGTGGGAGTCGAAGCATTTGTACCAGATCGTGTGGTAGATGGCACCGCGCAAAGGTGGCGGTGTGGAGAGAGGAGCAAAACCGCGAGATGGAGAACGGTGGTGTGGGCACAAATTCTTGGTGTGTTCGCGGTACAGAACTTTCGTGGTAATGGTAGAACACAAACTGCTGGAGTTTTCTGAATTCAGGGGATGTCAGCCAAGCATCCACCATGCAGGGTATGGACAGCTGGTATCGTGTCAGGATGCAGAGGCGTTGAACAAGGCCCTGCTGCTGAGAGGAGATGATGGCTCTGAGGAGATCAAATTCAGGAAGGACAGAAATCTGACGACAGTTGAGATTGAGGGGCGCAATGTGCCATATCGAGCGCCACCGAGTTGAGAGGACTTGTGTGCGGTAGCAATCCTTGGTGGGGAGAAGCGAGATGATCTCCTCGAGGATGACATCCAGGAGATCACTGATGCGGTCCACCGGAGATTCTACTAGTTCCTCAGATCCAGGTGGGGGGGGGCTCGCCGCTTCTCCACGCGCTGCCAGGTGCGGGATCTACAACCGGCATCGCCGCTGGCGGGAGCCTCATCTTCTTGGCGCTGGGGCCAGTCGACTCCATTTTCCTTGCAGGGGTCGCGTCGAGCTCACGGGTTTGAGCAGAGTAGCCAAAGACGAGCCTAGTGGCAGTGCGAGTGGGGAAAAAGGAGGGCTGTGGTTTTCTGTACGAGTGGAAGAAGAGGAGCAGGCGTTTTCTGTACGAGTGAGGAAGAAGGTGAGCGGGGGTTTTCTGGACGAGTGAGGAAGATGGGGAGCGGGGGAATTGGAGTGAGACGGAAGCGGGAGAGCGAGCTGTAATATAAGTGGAAGCGAGGGGAAGAAGGGTTTTTCTGGGATCGCCCCCTCTTCAAGAAATATGGGCTTCTCCTTGCAAAAAACAAAAACAAATGGGCTTTAAGATGGATAGGCTTTTGTATTGGCCCAGTCGGTCGCCCGTGTTTCGTACTGGAGGGCCTTGTGCTAGAGGCAGCCAGAGACACTCTCCAGCTTACTGCCCATTTGAAAGAAAAAAAGAGACGCCTCCAGCTTGTGGCTACTCATCGGTAACCCTTTTTAACTTGGCATCCACAAAATTAGAGGATGTTGTACTGGATGCAGACACTCACACTTGTCGCGTAGCGTGGCTAACTGAGGTGTCAAATAACAGGCCTACAATATACTTACTAGATTGTGAAGGTTCACAGGCTAGTCAACATTCACATTAAATTAAGCTTCAGAAGATAGGGTATGCATACTAACATTCAGAAGAACAAAAGTTCAGCATGTTTATGCATCTCAATGATTCACCATGCTATAACCAATACGAAGCTATGAGAAGGTGTGGAAATAAAGAAAATCGGTTGATGCTTCTCTGAGCAAAGGGCCTCCCTGTTCATGCTTGTTTCTTATTAATGTTGCGAGCACTTTGAGCATGTTGGCAACTCCACAGCTAGCTAGCTGCCTCATCTTGCAATTGATGCTGACACATTTGCAGCAAACACATGAGGAAATAGATATGACTCAACATGAGTTCCCGTGAAATCGTCTTCATTGTCCTGAATCTAAAAAGATAGGAAAACAATAGCTATACTTAAACGGTGTTGCAAAAAAGTAGCACATATCAATAGCTCAGCATGACCAAACACGATCATCTGGATGAAGGGGATACTGACCTGCCTGAGGAAGATTATATATAATTTCATAAGTCCTTAGTTGATTTCCACATTTGGCTACACTGCTTGTTTGCTCCTCCACACATGACAAGATCGTTCCGCACTGCAATCAACAAGTCAACGTACGAATAAGCTTATTTCATCTTGTGGTGGTCATTGTACCTAGTTATGAATGTAGGAATACCTAGAGCACCATGAGGTTAGCTGACAGCAGGTAGATGCAGCCATATAATTTTGTGCGGTGCTACAAAAATTGAGGTTTGTATCCCTTCCCATTATGAGAATTCTTCTTGAAGTTGGTAGAATGTGACGGCTTGTTCTTTGCATCAAACTTGCCTTTCCCCTGAGATTTGTTCTTGTTGTTTTGGGGCTAGTTGGGCTGGAAGTTCTTCTCGTGTACCATGTGGGCACTAGAAGCTCTCTCAGCGACCCGAGAACGTGTGTCTTTTGCTCTCGCCTTCTCTTCAAAATCAAGATTGCTAATGAGATCCGAAACGGAAAACTCATGTCTCTGTTTTTCAGAGAAGTGGCAAAATTGTTCCACAAAGGTGGAAGCTTGGCAATGATGGTCCCAGCAACAAATTTGTCCGTTAACACACACTTAAAGTACTCAAGTTCCTTAGAGAGTGACTATATTTCATGAGTCTGCTGAACGACAGAGCGCTCATCAGTCATCTTGTAGTCGTTGAGGAAGTCGTCGCTGGCAGCAGTCACAGGAGTGTGCTCCCCAAAAACCTAATCACCCCTCTCCCGTACAGGATCACGAAAGGCAGGGTTCAGAGGACTGTTGTCCCTTCTCGCGGTGCATGCCGGAAGGAGGGCTGGAGAAGAATTGCGTGGCGGTGCTAAGATCTGGAACGGTGCGAAACCATATGATACAGCGGCGGCTAGGGTAGAGCCTATCAGGTCGGTCCTGCGAGTAAGACCAAGTATAATAGTAGGCCTTTGGCCCAAACCCCACGTCCAAGTCAATAATAGCCCCACTATCCAAAAGAATCAAAAATGGCTGAGTAATTAAGGCGTCTGTTAATTATTAATTAATGACTTAATAAATTTTTCGACCAACAAAAATAAAGACCACGTGCATAGCTTTTGTCCTTGGACAGGCTCATTCCCAAAGAGCGCGCGTGTAGGTTTCCTATTATCATGCTCATGCAAATGCTAGAATAGATCACATTATAAAGTGGTGCATCTCACACTCATCTAGCAGTATGGGACTAAACTTTAGTCCCACTCACACCACACTTAGAGCATGGTTAATAGTATAGCCAACATCCAGCTATATGAAGTTGCACATCATCTAGAACCTTAGTCCCTTTAGTATAATACTATATGATTAATAATGGCCCCACCTTTTGTCTCACAAAGTATGTTGGAGCTCCTGCTACAACCGGCTACAAGTTTACAACCCGCTTCTCTTCTCTCTCCTCTTCTCTCTCCTTAAACTAAGCACAAATACTATATGTAAATCCTTGTAGCCTTCTTATGTCATCTAATTGCAGTACTTGCTCTAAAGTTACTCTCCACTTTGTAGTCTGAAATGCCGGGCGTGCAGTGGGCGGTGCCCTCGGTCGGCCCACCGCTTCAACGGCGGAAGCAGTGAGAGGTCGCGTCGCCCTAACTTGCCATCAATGTGGAGTGGTGGGCTCAGCTGGTGCTAGGCGAGAAGCGTGCGCGGGAGGGGGGAGGGGTTTTTGGTGGGCCAAGAAGGTGAGAAGCCAACTTGGGATCGGTCCGGACGGGGAAATATCATGTGCTCCCATACTCACTAGTGCCATATGCATGAAACTAGTGAGTATGGGAGCACATGATATTTCCACGGAAATTTATGTTTACAATGTATTAATTGCAATGCATGCATGCATAAAGTACATGCATGGGTCATTTTTTTCTTAATACTTGCATGCAATTATTTAATGCACCTTGAAATCTAAACTTGTGATGGGGAACAACCAAATTGATCCCTATAAAATGGAAAAACTAAGATTTTGAGATAAGCCCTATAAACCGGAAAGGAGGGAGTAACATACTAATGTTATGATGGCTTCATTTATTAGCTTGTAGACTCATCTTGTCTTGGGAAACACTATGTTACAGTAACATATTATGTTACCACTTATCATTAACTACTTGGCACATAGGCAAAATTTTCTTGGAGTGCGCTAAGTTACTCCCACTATAACTAGCCATACAAAGTGTGGGCTATGTAGAGGGTGTAGTAAGCAAACTTCTCATCAATCTGCGAGTTGACATGACACATCAAAGTAGTAGTTTTTTTAAATGTACATCAAAGTACCAGTGTAGTAGTCTCCAGAAAGGGTCGACCATGTCCATGGCTACCATCCCATCCCATGCTCCGTCATTGAGTATGTGCACGATTCACGTGCCATTCAAGAAAAAACTGCGTACATTCCATTGAAGAAAAAATTTAAAAACAAACACGCCATCGCGTCATGGTCAAACTTTGATTCGTCCACGCGTGGTTCCCGACCCTCCACTAAGTGAACAACTACCAAACGGATCAAATTATCACGTGGGCTGCCTCTTCATCTAGAAATGAGCTCCAGCATATACCCACGCGCGTGTGTTAGGGAATGAGGCATAGAGTACGTGCGTTCGTGCGTGCAATTTTTCTCTTCGTGTACGTACTCCTTTTTTTGTGGGTGATTCGTTCATGTACTCAACCTACGTTGGTGACCATTGGTGAGTCTCACTTATCTCTACATCTCAACATGTACATCTACATTTGCATCTACGTCTACACTACATCTACATCTACATCTACATCTACATCTACCTCTACTATAGTACAACAAGTTTTAAACATGAGACCAGCAATTTTCTTGCATGACACGACTAGCACGTATCGCTTCTTGCTCCTCGTCTCTCTCAAAGTGCGTCCGGTAGGCGATTTTGCCGTCGATTGAGGTCGGTTCGCTCACACTTGGTCCCACATGTTATAAATCTAAAAACAATAGTCTGACTAGCGGACGATTGAAAGAAGTATATTTTTCACCCTCAAATGTAAGTTGATGGACAAATAACCCCCCAAAGTCAAGTTTGATACGATTTTTACCCTCAAATATCTAAAACCAGGCATATCACCCCCTTGAGCAGTTTTAGTGTTCACATGTTAGAGTTTAGGCGGTTTTGATTGTTGACTAGTAATTGACTAATTATTTACACTAATGAAATGGCAATGACGCCGTCGGAAGCCGCGGATGTCGTCGAAGATGTACCCAATGGACCCCGACCTTCCCTACGAGGAGACGAGATCATGCGGGTGCCTTTCAAGCTCAAGGGGTCGTCGGGCTACCTCGTCGGCTCGTAGCCCTCCTACCTCTGGTCCTCCCAGAACCTCTATCATTGTCACATAGCTCACGGTGGCGCTCATTTGTAGGTGGGCGCTGCTAGCTAGGAGACATAGTTGAGTTAATCCAGCCCTACATGAAAATCAATTGTGTCCTTGGCCTAAGCTCCGCCACTACTAGAAGAAAACTTTTGCAGAGGAGGTCGATGAGAGGCAGCATCGTGCTACCTACATTGGTCGTTTGATTCATAGGATAGAATGCCATAAGATTTTTTTTCCCATGTAATCATGTGTTAATTGGCAATCTAGCATCCACCCAACTTTTTTTTCACTTCCTTTGTTTTTCCTGTGTCAAACACTCTGGTTTTTTAGGGGAACACTGTGTTAATGCTATGGGATTCAAGTGGACATGCCACTCCAATCCTTTATTTTTCTTTACGAAGAGAGTACTTGCTGCTGCAAGAGCACTGCGTTAATGATGTGCCGCTGCAAGAGCCGCCTATATTAATTAACCGTGCAGCAGTTCATTTAGTAGTACTAGGTTAGTAGGTGACCTTGCGCTTGGCTCTTCTCCTCTTCCGGAAGTCGAACAATAATGATGGTACTATAGTAGTACTTCTGGCAATCTGACACCAAATGAACTGCTACACGTCCATCGCTTGTAAGCAAAAGTTTTTCCTCGTGCTGCGAGCCACCGCGCACGCGTTGGCGAGGGAGCTCGTCGTTCTGCGAGTTGACGGGACACATCAAAGTTATTTAGTACTCTCTCCAAAAAGGGCCGACCATGTCCATGTCTACCATCCCGTGCTCCGTCATTGAGTACATGCACTATTCACGTGTCATCGAGGAGAAAAAATATTGCACAGTACGTACTCCCTCTGTCCCATAATATAAGAACGTTTTTGACACTAATGAGTGTCAAAAACGTTCTTATATTATGGACGGAGGGAGTACTCGGTGCCATCAAACTGCAAGACTCTCTTTACGCACTGCTTATCTCCATTTTCTTGCATGACACATGCACCTTGATGCTAGATGTCCCGCGTGTTGGCAAGAGGAGGGGGCGGCGGCCAGGAGGGGTGGCTTGCCCCCCAAGGCAAGGGGGGTGCCCCCTTCTAGGGTTCCCCCAAACCCTAGGCGCCTTGGGCCCTTGTGGGGGGGCGCACCAGCCCACCTGGGGCTGGTCCCCTCCCACATGTGGCCCATGCAGCCCTCCGGGGCCGGTGGTCCCACTTGGTGGACCCCCGGGACCCTCCTGGTGGTCCCGGTACGTTACCGATAAAACCCGAAACCCTTTCGGTGACCAAAACAGGACTTCCCATATATAAATCTTTACCTCCAGACCATTCCGGAACTCCTCGTGACGTCCGGGATCTCATCCGGGACTCCGAACAACATTCGGTAACCACATATGAACTTCCTTAATAACCCTAGCGTCATCGAACCTTAAGTGTGTAGACCCTACGGGTTCGGGAGACATGCAGACATGACCGAGACGTTCTCCGGTCAATAACCAACAGCGGGATCTGGATACCCATGTTGGCTCCCACATGTTCCACGATGATCTCATCGGATGAACCACGATGTCAAGGACTTAATCAATCCCGTATACAATTCCCTTTGTCTATCGGTACGATACTTGCCCGAGATTCGATCGTCGGTATCCCGATACCTTGTTCAATCTCGTTACCGGCAAGTCTCTTTTACTCGTTTCGCAACACATCATCCCGTGATCAACTCCTTGATCACATTGTGCACATTATGATGATGTACTACCGAGTGGGCCCAGAGATACCTCTCTGTCACACGGAGTGACAAATCCCAGTCTCGATTCGTTCCAACCCAACAGACACTTTCGGAGATACCTGTAGTGAACCTTTATAGTCACCCAGTTACGTTGTGACGTTTGGCACACCCAAAGCACTCCTACGGTATCCGGGAGTTGCACAATCTCATGGTCTAAGGAAACGATACTTGACATTAGAAAAGCTTTAGCACACGAACTACATGATCTTGTGCTAGGCTTAGGATTGGGTCTTGTCCATCACATCATTCTTCTAATGATGTGATCCCGTTATCAATGACATCCAATGTCCATGGTCAGGAAACCGTAACCATCTATTGATCAACGAGCTAGTCAACTAGAGGCTTACTAGGGACATGGTGTTATCTATGTATCCACACATGTATCTGAGTTTCCTATCAATACAATTCTAGCATGGATAATAAACGATTATCATGAACAAGGAAATATAATAATAACTAATTTATTATTGCCTCTAGGGCATATTTCCAACAGTCTCCCACTTGCACTAGAGTCAATAATCCAGTTCACATCGCTATGTGATTAACACTCAAGGTCACATCCCCATGTGACTAACACCCAAAGAGTTCTGGGTTTGATCATGTTATTCTTGTGAGAGATGTTATAGTCAACGAGTCTGAACCTTTCAGATCCGTGTGTGCTTTACAAATATCTATGTCATCTCCTAGATGCAGTTACCACGCTCTATTTGGAGCTATTCCAAATAACGGTTCTACTATACGAATCCAATTTACTACTCAGAATAATCTGGATTAGTGTCAAAGTTTGCATCGGCGTAACCCTTTACGACGAACTCCTTTTCCACCTCCATAATCGAGAAAATTCCTTAGTCCACTAGTTACTAAGGATAACCTTGACCGTTGTCCTGTGATCCATTTCTAGATCACACGTGTACCCCTTGACTGACTCATGGTTTGGCACACTTCAGGTGCGGTACACAACATAGCATACTTTAGAGCCTACGACTAAAGCATAGGGGACGACCTTCGTCCTTTCTCTCTATTCTGCCGTGGTCATGTCTTGAGTCTTGCTCAATACTCACACCTTGTAACACAGCCGAGAACTCCTTCTTTGTTGATCTATTTTGAACTCCTTCAAAATCTTGTCATGGTATGTGTTCGCTTGAAAGTACTATTAAGCGATTTTGATCTATCCTTATAGATCTTGATGCTCAATGTTCAAGTAGCTTAATCCAGGTTTTCCATTGAAAAACACTTTTCAAATAACCCTATATGCTTTCCAGAAATTCTACATCATTTCTGATCAACAATATGTCAACAACATATACTCATCAGAAATTCTATAGTGCTCCCACTCACTTCTTTGGAAATACAAGTTTCTCATAAACTTTGTATAAACTCAAATCTTTGATCATCTCATCAAAGCGTACATTCCAACTCCGAGATGCTTACTCCAGTCCTTAGAAGGATAGCTGGAGCTTTGCATACTTGTTAGCATCTTTCAGGATTGACAAAAATCTTCTGGTTGTATCACATACAACCTTTCCTCAAGAAAATCGTCGAGGAAACAATGTTTTGACATCCTATCTGCACAATTTCATAAATAATGCAGTAATCGCTAACATAATTCCAACAGACTCTTAGCATCGCTACGAGTGAGAAAGTCTCATCGCAGTCAACTCCTTGAACTTGTCGGAAAACATCTTAATGACAAGTCGAGCTTTCTTAATGGTGACATTTACCATCATTGTCCGTCTTCCTTTTAAAATCCATCTGTACTCAACAGTCTCACGACCATCGAGCCATTCTGCCAAAGTCTACACTTTGTTTTCATATATGGATCCTCTCTCGGATTTTATGGCCTTGAGCCATTCATCGGAATCCAGGCCCACCATCGCTTCTCCATAGCTCGTAGGTTCATTGTTGTCTAGCAACATGACTTCCAAGACAGGATTACGTACCACTCTGAAGTAGTACGCATCCTTGTCGTCCTACGAGGTGTGGGAGTGACTTGATCCGAAGTCTCATGATCACTATCATAAGCTTCCACTTCAATTGGTGTAGGTGCCATAGGAACAACTCCTGTGCCCTGCTACACACTAGTTGAAGTGACGGTTCAATAACCTCATCAAGTCTCCACCATCCTCCCACTCAATTCTTTCGAGAGAAACTTTTCCTCGAGAAAGGACCCGATTTGAGAAACAATCCCTATTGCTTTCGGATCTGAGACAGGAGGTATACCCAACTGTTTTTTGGGTGTCCTATGAAGATGCAGTTATCCGCTTTGGGTTCGAGCTTATCAGCCTGAAACTTTTTCATATAAGCGTCGCAGCCCCAAACTTTTAAGAAATGACAGCTTAGGTTTCTCTAAACCATAGTTCATACGGTGTCATCTTATCAGAATTACGTGGTGCCCTATTTAAAGTGAGTGCAGTTGTCTCTAATGCCTACCCCATGAACGATAGTGGTAATTCGATAAGAGACATCATGGTACGCACCATATCCAATAGGGTGCAACTATGATGTTCGGACACACCATCACACTATGGTGTTCCAGGCGGTATTAGTTGTGAAACAATTTCCACAGTGCCAAACTCGTAACTCAGATATTTATTTCTGTGATCATATCATAGACATTTTATCCTCTTATCACGAAGATCTTCAACTTCATTATGAAATTACTTGAACCATTCAATAATTCAGACTTGTGTTTCATCAAGTAAATATACTCAGTATCTACTCAAATCATCTGTGAAGTAAGAGCATAACGATATCCACTGCGTGCCTCAGCACTCATTGGACTGCACACATCAAAATGTGTTACTTCCAACAAGTTGCTTTCTTGTTCCATTTTACTGAAACCGAAGCTTTCAGTCATCTTGCCCATGTGGTATGATTTGCATATCTCAAGTGATTCAAAATCAAGTGAGTCCAAACGATCCATCTGCATGGAGTTTCTTCATGCGTATATACCAATAGACATGGTTCACATTACTCAATCCTTTTTTTAAATGAGTGAGTCCAAAGATCCATCAACATGGAGCTTCTTCATGCGTTTTATACCAATATGACTTACATGGCAGTGCCACAAGTAGGTGGTACTATCATTACTATCTTATATCTTTTGGCATGAACATGTGTATCACTATGATCGAGATTCAATAAATCATTCATTTTAGGTGCAAGACCATTGAAGGAATTATTCAAATAAATAGAGTAACAATTATTCTCCTTAAATGAATAATCGTATTGCGATAGACATAATCCAATCAAGTCTATGCTCAACGCAAACACCAAATAACAATTATTTAGGTTTAACACCAATCTCGATGGTAGAGGGAGCGTGCGATGCTTGATTACATCAACCTTTGGAAACACTTCCAACACATCTCGTCAGCTCACCTTCAGCTAGTCTCCGTTTATTCCGTAGCTTTTATTTCGAGTTACTAACACTTAGCAACCGAACCGGTATCTAATACCCTGATGCTACTAGGAGTACTAGTAAAGTACACATTCACATAATGTATATCCAATATACTTCTATCGACAGCCTTCTCATCTACCAAGTATCTAGGGTAATTCTGCTCCAGTGGCTGTTCCCCTTATTACAGAAGCACTCAGTCTCAGGTTTGGGTTCAACCTTGGGTTTCTCCACTAGAGCAGCAGCTGATTTGCCATTTCATGAAGTATCCCTTCTTACCCTTGCCCTTCTTGAAACTAGTGGTTTCACTAACCATCAACAATTGATGCTCCTTCTTGATTTCTACTTTCGCGGTGTCAAACATCGCGAATATTTCAAGGATCATCATATCTATCCCTGATATGTTATAGTTCATTACGAAGCTCTAGCAGCTTGGTGGTAATGACTTTGGAGAAACATCACTATCTTATCTGGAAGATCAACTCCCACTCGATTCAAGTGATTGTTGTACTCAGACAATCTGAGCACAAGCTCAACGATTGATCTTTTCTCCCTTAGTTTGCAGGCCAAGAAAATCATCGGAGGTCTTATACCTCTTGACGTGGGCACGAGTCTGAAATCCCAATTTCAGCCCTCGAAACATCTCATATGTTCCGCGATATTTCAAAAATGTCTTCGGTGCCTCGATTCTAAACCATTTAACATTACCGAACTATCATGTAGTTATCAAAACGTGTATGTCAGATGTTCGCAACATCCACAGACCACGTTTGAGGTCCAGCACACCGAGCGGTGCATTAAGGACACAAGCCTTCTACTGTCCGCATAATTGCTACTATCAACTTTCAACTATATTTTCTCTAGGAACGTATCTAACTCAGTAGAACTAAAGCGCGAGCTTACGACAAAATTTGCAAAAGACCTTTTTGACTATGTTCAGGATAATTAAGTTCATCTTATGAACTCCCACTCAGATAGACATCCCTCTAGTCATCCAAGTGATTACATGATCCGAGTCAACTAGGCCGTGTCCGATCATCACGTGAGACAGACTAGTCATCATCGGTGAACATCTTCATGTTGATCGTATCTACCATACGACTCATGCTCGACCTTTCGGTCTCTTGTGTTCCGAAGCCATGTCTGTACATGCTAGGCTCGTCAAGTCAACCTAAGTGTTTCGCGTGTGTAAATCTGGCTTACACCCGTTGTATGTGAACGTAAGAATCTATCACACCCGATCATCACATGGTGCTTCGAAACGACGAACTTTCACAACGGTGCACAGTTAGGGGGAACACTTTCTTGAAATTTTAATGAGGGATCATCTTATTTACTACCGTCGTTCTAAGCAAATAAGATGCAAAAACATGATAAACATCACATGTAATCAAATAGTGACATGATATGGCCATCATCACTTTGCTCCTTTTGATCTCCATCTTCGGGGCTCCATGATCATCGTCGTCACCGGCATGACACTATGATCTCCATCATCATGATCTCCATCATCGTGTCTTCATGAAGTTGTCACGTCAACTATTACTTCTACTACTATGGCTAACGCTTTAGCAATAAAGTAAAGTAATTACATGACGATTTAAGTTGACACGCAGGTCATAAATAAATTAAGACAACTCCTATGGCTCCTGCCGGTTGTCATACTCATCGACATGCAAGTCGTGATTCCTATTACAAGAACATGATCATCTCATACATCACATATATCATACATCACATCCTTTGGCCATATCACATCACATGGCATACCCTGCAAAAACAAGTTAGACGTCCTCTAATTGTTGTTTGCATGTTTTACGTGGCTGCTATGGGTTTCTAGCAAGAACGTTTCTTACCTACGCAAAACCACAACGTGATATGCCAATTGCTATTTACCCTTCATAAGGACCCTTTTCATCGAATCCGATCCGACTAAAGTGGGAGAGACTGGCACCCGCTAGCCACCTTATGCAACTAGTGCATGTCAGTCGGTGGAACCTGTCTCACGTAAGTGTACGTGTAAGGTCGGTCCGGGCCGCTTCATCCCACAATGCCGCCGAATCAAGATTGACTAGTAACGGTAAGCATATTGAACAAAATCAATGCGCACAACTACTTTGTGTTCTACTCGTGCATGGAATCTACGCAATAGACCTAGCTCATGATGCCACTGTTGGGGAACGTAGCAGAAATTTAAAATTTTCCTACGTGTCACCAAGATCTATCTATGGAGAGACCAGCAACGAGGGGAAAGAGAGTGCATCTACATACCCTTGTAGATCGCTAAGCGGAAGCGTTCAAGTGAACGGGGTTGATGGAGTCGTACTCGTCGTGATCCAAATCACCGATGACCAAGTGCCGAACGGACGGCACCTCCGCGTTCAACACACGTAAAGCCCGGTGACGTCTCCCATGCCTTGATCCAGCAAGGGGAGAGGGAGAGGTTGAGGAAGACTCCATCCAGCAGCAGCACAACGGCGTGGTGATGATGGAGGAGCGTGGCAATCCTGCAGGGCTTCGCCAAGCACCGCGGGAGAGGAGAAGGACTTGGGAGAGGGGGAGGGCTGCACCAGCACATTGGTGCGGTTTCCCTCCCACCCCCTTCATATATATAGGGGAAAGGGAGAGGGGGGCGGCCCCCTCAGATCCCATCTGAGGAGGGGGCGGCGGCCAGGAGGGGTGGCTTGCCCCCCAAGGCAAGGGGGGCGCCCCCTTCTAGGGTTCCCCCAAACCCTAGGCGCCTTGGGCCCTTGTGGGGGGGCGCACCAGCCCACCTGGGGCTGGTCCCCTCCCACATGTGTCCCATGCAGCCCTCCGGGGCCGGTGGTCCCACTTGGTGGACCCCCGGGACCCTCCTGGTGGTCCCGGTACGTTACCGATAAAACCCGAAACCCTTTCGGTGACCAAAACAGGACTTCCCATATATAAATCTTTACCTCCGGACCATTCCGGAACTCCTCGTGACGTCTGGGATCTCATCCGGGACTCCGAACAACATTCGGTAACCACATACGAACTTCCTTAATAACCCCAGCGTCATCGAACCTTAAGTGTGTAGACCCTACGGGTTCGGGAGACATGCAGACATGACCGAGACGTTCTCCGGTCAATAACCAACAGCGGGATCTGGATACCCATGTTGGCTCCCACATGTTCCACGATGATCTCATCGGATGAACCATGATGTCAAGGACTTAATCAATCCCGTATACAATTCCCTTTGTCTATCGGTACGATACTTGCCCGAGATTCGATCGTCGGTATCCCGATACCTTGTTCAATCTCGTTACCGGCAAGTCTCTTTTACTCGTTCCGCAACACATCATCCCGTGATCAACTCCTTGATCACATTGTGCACATTATGATGATGTACTACCGAGTGGGCCCAGAGATACCTCTCCGTCACACGGAGTGACAAATCCCAGTCTCGATTCGTGCCAACCCAACAGACACTTTCGGAGATACCTGTAGTGAACCTTTATAGTCACCCAGTTACGTTGTGACGTTTGGCACACCCAAAGCACTCCTACGGTATCCGGGAGTTGCACAATCTCATGGTCTAAGGAAACGATACTTGACATTAGAAAAGCTTTAGCACACGAACTACATGATCTTGTGCTAGGCTTAGGATTGGGTCTTGTCCATCACATCATTCTTCTAATGATGTGATCCCGTTATCAATGACATCCAATGTCCATGGTCAGGAAACCGTAACCATCTATTGATCAACGAGCTAGTCAACTAGAGGCTTACTAGGGACATGGTGTTATCTATGTATCCACACATGTATCTGAGTTTCCTATCAATACAATTCTAGCATGGATAATAAACGATTATCATGAACAAGGAAATATAATAATAACTAATTTATTATTGCCTCTAGGGCATATTTCCAACATGCCACACTTGTGGCTTGCCACACTTCTCTAGTTATATGGTCCACATGTCATAGGCTCAATGTTTTTCCAAATATTTCCACACTTGTGGTGGCCATAGGCACACTTTTTGTGGAAGCCACACTTTTCCTAAGGTTAGTTGTGGCAAAGGCGTTGTTTGGTTCTAGGCCTAGCATTGCCACACTTTGCAGCACATTTTTTCCAAGCTTGCCTAAGGTTAGTTCATCAAAATGAGAGCCACAAGTTGGCAAGCCTAAGGGAATCTTGCCTTATTTTTTTGTGTATGCCATGTGGGGTCCAAGTGTGGCTTGACTATGGTGTGCTTGAACCAAATGCTCACCTCATAGATTCTATCCTCATAGATTCCCGCTGATCGAGAAGGAGCAAGGAACCTCATGGTAGAGCGTCCGCACTCATAATATTTTATATTACTCCCTCCATCCAGGTGAATAAGTCATCTTTGGTTGTCCACCATGACCAAGGAGGAGGAAAAAACAAGAGAACTTAATGTTTATTTGCTAATTAATAGCATTGCATGCAATGAACTAACCACTGCATGTCGTCTTTGGTAGTCTCGAGTCATTGAAAACATGCATGCCCACATCTATTATTGGTTGATATGTTAAGAAACAAGAATGTTTATTTGCTAATTAATAGCATTACATGCACACCCGACGACCGAAAAGGAGCAAGGAACCTCGTGGTGGAGCGTCTGCACTCATATTATTTTATATTATTCAGCGATATAAAATCAACCAATCATCTCCACAATAGACCAGAAGAGTACGAAACACGGCAGCCCAGTATAGTTACATAATACTGTACATGGACAATCCACGCTATCACCATATTTCTTGGCCTCCCTGTGAGACCTATCTCTAGTAATCCAGCAGCCCGTATCACTTCTCGCTCCTCATCTCTCTCAAAGTGTGGCGGGCTGGTGTTTTTGCCGTCTTTTGAGGTCGGTTAACTCATCACATGTTAGCGACATGCCAAGTGCATTCTAAATTTTTTTACTGTACTCTATTGTTATGCCAATAAGAGGAAGCGATTTGACCGACGGACCAAACGAGACAGGCATGACATGCCGTGAGTGGGTCCAGTTTCTGGTTTTGAACTTGTTTGGTGTAGTAGTAACACTTGGTTTTGATTATTGATAAGATTTTATATAGGGCCTAATGTATTATTCGAGGATGCCTTTGACTATTGACAAGATTTGATATAATTTGAAAATTATATCATTCGAAGATCCTTTCATGTTCTGTTTAAAAAAATATCCTTTCTTGTACGAATTTGACTGTATGCTTTGAGCAACTTGCATGTCCTATACTGCTCCTGTTTGGATACTCTAACTTAGCTAGAGGTTAGACTAACTCATGACAAGCCCTGAACTAACTGTAGCCAAAGAGGTGTTTGGGTGACAGGGTTAGGTTGACAATAAATGCACTTGATGGAAAGAGAAAAGTGATTTTTTAGTGGGCCCAATGAGAACTATCTCCAATTAACACCTCTTGGGTGGGATAGTTTTTTTTGTGGGTTCGGTGCAACTTGCTCCAATTTAACCCTCATGCTTGGATACTTTAGGGCTATTTGAGCCCCAACTAGATCAAACTAACTCTAACCCATGGATCCAAACAGGGCCAACGTTAGTCTCGAAAAATGCATTAAGCCCTATATACATGGACAGACGGAGTACATCTTTCCCTAATAATAAAGCGATCAGTGCTTCTGCCCACCTAGGGATAGCAATGGGTTGGGTTTGGGGCGGGTGGAGCTGGTCCAAATCCAACCCATGACCCATCTTTTCCTACCCTCTGCCCATCCACCAAATTATCCATGGGCACAACTTGTGCCCATGCCCAAACCCGCTGGATACCCATATACCCATGGAGCTCCATGGGCATAGAAAAGTCAGCATGAAGCCTTCCCAAAGATCAAATTAACTCATCATCATTCACTCACAAATGACAACATAAACTACATGCATAAGTAGGAAAAAAGTAATACGACGAGTCCTTAAGTGTGACATACTAGAGATTGATTCTGTAGCATATAGCTTATGGCACCAGTTGCATATTGCCTGCCATTTCTCATTGATTCGCTCTTTCTACTATCACTGGCATATGACCCCACATGTCATACGGGTATCCATTGGGTATCCATGGAGCAGAAACTATAACCGTGCCCAACCCGGCTGTTCGTGGGTATCCATATCCACGGATCCATGGGCAGAAATGCGCCCCATACCCTTGCTCAATCGGGTCGGGTATCCATGGGTATCCAGATCCATGGATAAAATTCCCATCCCTATGCCCACCTGCTCACCGTTGCCGCGTTTTTTTTTGCAGAAAAGCCCCTGTGATTTTATGCATTTAACCTGCAATCCATTATTAATCTGCCACGAAAAAATGATTCACTGGAAAAATAATACCCGTACGCATCGGGCTCCTGGGCTCGACCCTGGCCAGGCCGAGCCAAATCCCCCTCGACGCGGCCGCACCACTAGCCACCGCTGGCGACCTCAACCCGCCCGCCGCCGCGGCCGCACCTGTGCCCGCTCGCGAGCCTCCACCCGCGCTCTCCGCTCTGTGATGCCTGCGACGCAGCGCGCGCCGCCCTCTGCTGCCCTGCGCCAGCTGTGCGGACCGCCACGGGCCACCGGACGACGACAGTGGAGCCTCCTTCGTGGAGGATTACAGCGGCTGCCCAATGCTCGCCAAGAGCCTCCGCATCCTCTCCTTGAAGCATCGTCGTCGTGGGAGGACTTCGATGCTGGCTCGCCGACAACCTCCTCCAAATCCTAAGGACGCAACCTCCTCTCTGGCAATAGGGATGGTAACTCCTCAGATCCCTCATCCCTCCTTCCCTTCCACTCTGTTCCGTGATGCAAAATTTTCTCTTTTTTTATGATTCACCACTCGCAATGGAGTTGGAAGCAGGAGGGACGTGGGTCAGGCATCTGTATGTGCTGCTGAATTCAATTGATGGTTCTTATCGTTGAGTAATTCCTGTTAGTTGTTATATGTGCTGTTGAACTCGCCATTAGGGACTTGATTCACGTTGGTTCTGAATTCATTGTTCATTGTTGATTGTCAAGAGAAAATCCAGGTGAGCGGCAGCATGCTGGTGCTGGCGATGTGTCATCTCCTGCCCACGCAGCCTCCACACTATGCCTCGACAAGCAAATTGGAGTCCTCTTAGTTTCCCTCTCCCGTGTGTGGTCGGCAACGACAGTGGCCCTGATGGCGAAGCGGTGCGACCAGGGGATGGTAGACAGACGTTGTTGTCGTCGGCTGGCCTCTGCTCGCGTTCGTTGTGGCCCTGATGCGTGTTTGCTTTGCTGTAGGTGCTTTGGCGCTGTGTATTTGCTTGTTGCAGATGCTCTGCTTCCTCTGTTTGCTGCGTTGCCATCTAGCAATTGGGTGGTTTGTAGCTGCTGATGTAATTCAAGATGAAGCAGGCTTACATGTGGACGCTGCTTCTCGCTGGTCTAGCTACAGCTAGCTGCAACTGATCGCTGGACAATCACTTAGGGCAGTATCATTCCCATATAATTATTGCAGAGTTGTGTATGTTTGACTCATGAATGATAGCACCAAGGAAGGATAAGTGAAATTCTTTGCGGTTCAGAAGAGAGTTAACAATGATTTAACGATGCTGGTTGGCTGAATGTGCTGCTAAAGAAGGTCTGTACGAACATATCATGCAAGTCCTGCTAGCAATGCTTCATTCATACAACTGTTTCTTGTATTGTTACTTCTATAGTGTGTGACAAGTTTACAATCTCATATATGCAGAGGTTGGCTGCTAATGGGTTCCAGGTGGCCGGGATTGAGGAAATTATATTAGGAAACGAGTGAGCCCTCTGTTTTTTGGTTTAGCAGCATTCTCTGCTACAGTGTACATTATATTTGTTTCCTTCTCTTTTTATAATTGTAACTGAATCTTTTCTCTCTCAACGAATTGAAATCAAGACCGTTGTTTTTAAATGAACTTATATTTTAGAGGATTTATGCTTTAAAGCACTATAAAAGCTCATGTTGAGTGTGTAAATTCCCATCATTTTGTTGCCATGGAGCTCTCAAAATTGACATTTTTCTTAAATCCCTTGTTCTTAGTTTTCAGATCTAAACTGTGATCGTTGCTTACCAATTCTCAGATCCATTTTTATCAATTTTACAAGGATGCATCCCTTCTTACATGGGGAAGCAGATAACTAGAATGAATCCAAGGAAGATGACTATGGTGCGTGACCTCAAGCTGTGATAAGACAAAAACTGGATCTTCTGTGCCCGATGAAGACGAGATGGATGAAGTTACTGATGAAGCAATCGGTGCAAAGCTCAATATTTTATATATACAGAAAAGGGCAGTTTCTTCAGAACTTGCCACTCCTCATGCACGTGAAAAGAAAATAGCTGATGAAAACAAGTCTCTTAAGCACAAGGTAAGGAAGTCAATTCTTGGAGAATCAAAGATTGTTGTGACAACGCTCAATGGGTGTGGAGGTGATATTTACGGAATTTGCTCGGAAACTACTTCATCTAAGATATATGGGAATTTGTTTGAGCAAGCTTTGTTTGATGTTGTTGTTATCAATGTAGCTGCATAGGTGAGGTCTCAGACTGTCAATACTAACTGTCCACTTTCAAATCAAGCTAGATTTATATTTAATATTTATTATACACTAAGCACTAAGCTTCTTTTGGTTTACTCACTACAAGGAAAAGGGCTATAGATAATATGAACACTAATGGCGCACCATGTATGTGGTGTGCCATTGCTACATACAGGTGTGCCATTAGTAATATATTACTAATGGCGCACCTGGTGTGTGGTGTGCCATTAGTAGTTTTAAAAAAAAATTGTTACTAATGGCGCATCGTGGGATAGTGCGCCATTACTAGTTGACATAGTAATGGCGCACCACACCCACGGTGCGCCATTAGTAGTTTTGAAAAAAAATAGAAAAAATTGTTAGTAATGGCGCACCAGTGGACATAGTAACGGTGCACCACATCCACTGGTGCGCCATTACTAAGTTTTTTTCAAAAACAAATTCAATTTTTTTATTTTATTTTTCAAAACTAGTAATGGCGCACCGTGGGTGTGGTGCGCCATTACTAGTTTAATGGCGCACCACTCCCACGGTGCGCCATTACTAACTTGGCACAAAATTTCCATCGAATGCACACCCCCCCACCCCGTGGACCGCCTTTTCAGTTTAAAAAAATTAAAAGAAACTGATGGAAATGTCAAAAAAGATAAAAAAAAAGTTTCCCATGTGATATGTGGTCTACTTGTTGGGAAAATTTACTAATATGAATTTCGACTTTATTTGCAAAATCTCTCTGAAGTTTGTAAAATGGGCATAACTTTTGCATACGAACTCGGATTGAAAAGTTTTTTATATGAAAAATCATCTACTCGAAAAGTTACATCCGAATTTAACGGGGAAACCCCGTTAAACATTTTCAAAATCCCCAAAAACCTAACCGAAAAAAGTTACGGGGCTTTTAAGATCTAGAGGGAAAAAATGAAAAAATTTCAACCTTACTAGTGGCGCACCGTTTGCTAGGTGCGCCACTAGTAATAGAAAAAAAATTGGTTTCAAAAAAATTCGAATTTTTTCAAAATATGATACGTAATATGACCGGGAAGTTTGAAATATTTTTTCAAAATTTCATCATACTCATGAACATGAACAAAGTCCTAGATATCAACAAGGTTTAATAGGATTGATATGATAAATATATCAACAAGTGCCTGTGAAGTGAGCTGGTGCTGGGGTTGGATAGAACTGCGAAGTTAAGTGTTCTTGGGCTGGAGTAGTGTGAGGATGGGTGACCTTCCAGGAAGTTTGACCACAGAATGCGATTTTACTTGAAATTAAGCCATAGTGACATGAGATTAAGAAAAAAAATATTTTAAAAAAATTCTGTTTTTTTTTAAAAACTGTTACTAATGGCCATTAGTAAAAAATTCTAATGGCGTGGTGCTAGTGGCGCACCTGTAGTGCGCCATTAGTAGTGAAAACAGGTGCGCCACTAGCACCCCTTTTCCTAGTAGTGACTCATATTTAGGCTCAAGCCTGCAACTTTTATTCCACTTCAGCTACTCAAGTTGAAAGAAACTAAGTGCATAATGGTAGCATGCTCTCTTTTAAAATAATTCTGATTACAGAATATTTTTAGCTACACCTCGAAGCAACATTACAGTGCTATCTCTTACTTAGTAATGTCTCTTTTGAAGGTTGGTGATCCGAAGCAGCTACCTGCTACCGTGATGTCTGGATTGGCTAGCAAGTTTCTCTATGAGTGCAACATGTTTTAACGCCTACAAAGAGCTGGTTATCTAGTTATTATGCTCACTAAATAGGTTAGTCATAACCCCTGCATATGCTTTCTCTATAAACTTCTCAGTGGAGTGAAAGACTGTTAAAAAACAATTAAAATCCTTTTAGCGATCTTATCTACTATGTTGGGATCGCTAAAATGGTTTGATTTTCAGGAGTGCTTCTATGTTTGAGATTCATACCTTCAGCATTTTGCCTCATTGGCACTAAGTATGCCATTTACTACTTTCCTGCTTGTCAATCCATGTTGTAATTCTTGGATTTTAGTTTTCTGTGTGCCATATCTTTTTTAGTTTTATGTCCTAAAGATGGCCTGATTCCAATGATGAGCAACCTTATGCAATTTTATGTGAAAACAATAGCAACCTCATTAACATGATTGCAAGTAACAAGCTTTGCAAGTTTTTCTTAAGTTATGAATATTGCCCATATGTAGTTCCTGTCTCTTGTTTGAGTATGCCATTCTTAATGGATTATTAAATTTGTATGTGAGAACTGAGAAGAGCTATCAACTGCAGGCCGTATGTTAATTTCTCAATTATTTTGTATTGTCTGCAGTACCGAATGCATCCTGACACAGTTTTCTAGGTCCATACATGTTCTTTGATATTGTCGATGGTCGTGAGCATGCTGGAACAAGTGCTGATGCAGAATCACTTTCTAATCAATTTGAAGCTGATGTGGCACTTGAAATACTGTCATTTTTAAAGAACAGGTAAGAGTATTGTCTTTGCTTTCACAGTTTCACTGCCTACTGGAGGGGGTCTTATTTTGTAGGTAACTGAGGTTCTATACTTGCTTTGTGAACATATATCCAACAGATTTCTCCTATAGAAAGATAGGGATCATAACTCATGGATATGTTGCGGAAGAGTTCTTGTGGGCAGTGTTCGAAAGTAGCATATTTCCATTATCTGTAAATTGATAGATAAAATGGATGTTCATTCTTGTAAATTGACAAATAAAATGGATGCAGGTGTGAGCTTGAGGTAGAAGGGGACGACAAGTGAGAGACTGAGAAGACCAGGAATTCTTCTTTGTTGACTGTAAGGTGGAGACGCTGCTTAGGGAACATGTGCATACATCCTTGCTCCTTTTCTTCGTTCAGTTTTAGGTACTTTCCTGCAGGCGTTGGTGGAAACGACACCTATGGGGCCACTGGGATCCCTTCTACGGTTGGCGGGCGCGAGGTTGTGCAAAGAGCGGGTCTGACAGGAAGCACACGGATCGTTTACCCAGGTTCGGGCTGCGAAGATGTGTAATACCCTAGTCCTATTTTGGTGGATGTATTTGAGTGTTCTTATGTTCTTGAGCTAGCTATGGGGTGCAACTTGCCCAAAAGAGCTGAATCCTTCCCTGGTCGCCCCGGACCTCCTTTTATAGGATCGCCCCGGGCCTTCTTTTATAGGAAAAAGGGGTTGCACATTGGCACACAGGAGGTGGAAAGATCTACAGTCGATAAGTCTATCCTCTGGGACTGTCGGACAAACACATTTAATGCGCTGCCGACGTTCCTCGCTTGCTTTATCAAGGACGCCAAGGAAGCACGTCCCAGCTGTCGACGCCTCGCCTGGCCTTGACATGCGTCCGAGCTGATGAGGCATCGCGGCACCACGTTGGCTGGCTGCTGGGCTGGCGCGGTGGTGGATCCTTCATGAAGGGTCGCATGCCACCACGCAGGTGCTTGCTGAGTCGGTGTAGAGGCTGCCCGTCACGACGTAGGTGCCTGCCTAGCTGGTTGAGCTAGCAGCTGCTTGGGGACGGTGGTGGAGTCTTGGCTTGTAACGCCTTCGATGCGGCTATATCTCCCACGTGTCGAGGCACGACTTAGAGGCATAACCGCATTGAAAGCAATGTCGCAAGTGAGGTAATCTTCACACAACCCATGTAATACATAAGGGAAAGGGATACATAGTTGTCTTACAGTCGCCACTTTACACAATACATAAATAAACATCCATCATTCAAATTACACTCAAGGTCCGACTACGGTACCAAAATGAAAAAAGACTACCCCAAATGCTACACAGATCCCCGAATCATCCCAATTGGGCTCCCCTACTGATCATCAAGAAAAGACACATAGTAACGGCCACGTTCCTCGTCGAACTCCCACGTGAGCTCGGTCGCGTCATCTGCACTGGCATCGTTGGCACCTGCAACTGTATTGGTAGAATCTGTGAGTCACGGGGACTCAGCAATCTCACACCTGCGAGATCAAGACTATTTAAGCTCATAGGTAGGAAAGGATTGTGAGGTGGACCTGCAGCAAGCGACTAGCATATATGGTGGCTACAACGCAAAAAAGAGCGAGAAGAGAAGCAAAGCACGGTCGTGAAGCTAGAAGTGATCAAGAAGTGATCCTAGAACAACCTACGTCAAACATAACTCCAACACCGTGTTCACTTCCCGGACCCCGCCGAGAAGAGACCATCACGGTTACACACGCGGTTGATGTATTTTAGTTAAGATCAACTTCGGGTTTTCTACAACCGGACATTAACAAATTCCCATCTGCCTCATAACCGCGGGCACGGCTTTCGAAAGATATTACCCTGCAGGGGTGTCCCAACTTAGCCCATTATAAGCTCTCACGGTCAACGAAGGATATTCCTTCTACCGAGAAGACCCGATCAGTCTCGGAATCCCGGACTACAAGACATCTCGACAGTAATAAAACAAGTCCAACAAAGCCGCCCGATTGTGCCGACAAATCCTCATAGGAGCTGCACATATCTCGGTCTCAGGGCACATCTGGATAAGTCAAGCTACGAGTAAAACCAGGCCTCGAGTTTCCTCGCGGTGGCCCCGCAGGTTGCTCGGTTCGGGCCAGCACTTAGAGAAGCACTGGTCCGGGGGGGCTAAAATAAAGATGACCCTCGGGCTCGCGAAAACCCGGGGGAAAAAGGTGTAGGTGGTAGGCAAATGGTAAAACCAATGTTGGGCCTTGCCGGAAGAGTCTTATTCAAAGCAAACTGTCAAGGGGGTCCCATAAATCACCCAACCGTATAAGGAACGCAAAATCCGGGAACATAACACCGGTATGACGGAAACTAGGGTGGCAAGAGTGGAACAAAACACCAGGCGTAAGGCCGAGCCTTCCACCCTTTATCAAGTATATAGATGCATTAATTAAATAAGAGGTATTGTGATATCCCAACAAGTAAACATGTTCCAACAAGGAACAACAAGTCCACGTTCCAACAAGGAACAAACTTCATCTTCACCTGCAACTAGCAACGCTATAAGAGGGGCTGAGCAAAGCGGTAACATAGCCAATCAACGGTTTGCTAGGACATGGATGGTCAGGGGCTGACATGGAAATATGGGTGGCATGATATAGCAAGTGGTAGGTATCGCAGCATAGGCATAGCAAAAGAGCGAGCATCTAGCAAGCAAAGATAGAAGTGATTTCGAGGGTATGGTCATCTTGCCTGCAAGGTTCTCAGAGTTGTCGAAAGCTTGGTCCTCGTAAGCGTTCTCAACAGGTTCCTCGTTCATGTACTCGTCTCCCGGCTCTACCCAAAGCAAGAACACAAGCAAAGAGGACAAACATCAATCACGATGCAATGCGCAAGCAACATGATGCAAAACATGGCATGATATGCGAGATGTGATATGCAATGCATATGCGTGCTTCGGAAGGAAAAAGATGAACAAGGCATAATCTTGGCAAACCAAGTATGCCGCTGGAAAGATGAGGTGATTTCGGTTGAAATCGATATAAAGATCACCGGAAACGGATGCACGGTTTGCAAATGACAAGCAAAACAAGAATGACAATAATCTGCCATTAACAGCAAGATGCTACTTAGCAAGCAACAAGAAATTAAGCTACTGCACCCAAACATACCAACAAAGAATATGGCAGTAATCTACTCAAGATGCTTGACAAAATATGAACACTGAGCTACATCTAAATCACACCATAACAGGTTCAAACAAGCATGGCAAAAGTGCAAAAGATAACAGGTTCACAGACTTAGTGAAAATAACATGCCAGAAATTAACATCAGGATGACATGTTTAGAGCAAGCAAACAACATGCTACAGGAACAGGACATAGCAAAATAAAGCATGGCATGAATCTACTCAAAGCACTTGACAAAAGTCCCTTACTACCATAAGCCAAAAAGGATCAGAAAATATAATAGCACCCATGTCAATTAAGCAAGTTTCGTTACAGGTTTCAGACTTAGCAGAAAACTGGACAAGTCAAAAACAGATAACAAGTAGGCATGTTCGTGAGCTCGATGCACTCACTACAGAGCATTTCATGATAAACTAAGCATACATCCATCAAGAAGACATGGCATAGAAGCTAGACATGGCAAGAATAACCTCATAGCATGCAAGGATCAACTACAACAAGCTTGGCAAAATCGAATAACATGTAAACAATCTGCCAGCAACATTTTATAGCAAAAGTAGAGCTCGTTTGACTCAAGCTATGGCACTCCATAAATACCAACAAAGGCATGGATGGATAGAGCAAATCCATGTGCTCAAAACACTCTTACTGATCATGCTCAAAAGAGGCATAGATCTCTCGGAAACAACATGAACACATGGCATAAAAATAACAACAGGCAGGGACTTAGTGAAATTACTAAGTCTCTGAAATCAGCAACATTAAGTACCCTAGTTTGCATGCTTGTGCTAGTCACCACAAAGACCACAAAAATACATGACATAATTCTCTGGAAAGATAACATGGCATATTACAAAACTCATGTAGGGCTCAACTTCATAGGGTGCACACATCAATCATGGCAAAAATGACAAAAGTGCATGTTCTGATAAGAATCAGAAACTAACATCACATAGCCCTCTTCTAACAGCATTTCGGGCATCAAGATGAACTCAAATGAAGATGATGCAATGGAATTAAATGATGTAATCTTCGAGACGAACAATTTGACATATTATACGCCCAAAACGGAGCTGCGGATGCAAAGATATGGCATGATGAAATATGCAAAAAGTTAGGGTTTCGGGGAGAAAAAGTCAACCGTAATTTAGATCTCAGATCCGGGCGCGGATTTCGAGGCGGGGCCGGCGACGGCGTTAGAGTCGCCGGCGAGAGGGAGCTCGGGGCGGCGAGCGGGCGCGGCGGCGCGGGCGTCCGGCGCGGGGCGCGGCACGGGCGCGCGAAGGGCGGCGGGCTCGCGCGGGAGCGCTCCGGCGAGCGGGCGGGGAGCGGGGCCGGCGAGGCGGCAGGCGGCGCGGTGGCGCCGGCAGGCGAGGCGGGGCGGCGTAGCGCGGCGAGGCGGGGCGCCGCAGGTGAGCGGGAGGAGGAGGCGGCCGGGCGGCGGGGAGCCGTGGGCCGCGGGGGCCGGCCTCGGGCCCCGGCGGGCCGGCGCGGGCGGCGCGGTACGGGCGGCGGCGGGCGGACACGTGGCGCCCCGAGACTGGTTGGCGGCGGCGGGCGGACACGTCCGTCCGTCCGGATTTTGTCCGGCGGCGGCGGGAGGGGAAAGGACTAGGGTTAGGGTGGATTGGACCCGGGATTTTGGAGGGGGAGGTGTATTTATAGGTAGAAGGAGCTAGGGAGCTCCAAATGGAGTGCGGTTTTCGGCCACGCGATCGTGATCGAACGGAGGTGGACATGGGAGTTTCTTAGATGGGTTGTTGGGCTGTTTTGGAGGGGTTTTGGGCTGCAACACACACGAGGCCTTCACGGTTACCCGGTTAACCGTTGGAGTATCAAACGACCTCCGTTTGACCCGAAACTTGACAGGCGGTCTACCGGTGCTATACCAAGGCCACTTGACAAACCTCGGTCTATTCCGAGAAAGTTTAATACCCGCTCACGAAGAAACGTAAAAGGGGACGCCGGGGAACATAGGAGCGCCGGATTGCAAAACGGACAACGGGGAAAATGCTCGGATTTATGAGACGAACACGTATGCGAATGCGATGCACATGATGACATGATATGAAATGCATGACATGAACAAAATGCAAAACGAAGGGAACCCAACCACGGAGGGAATATCATATCACATAGCCGAAAATGGCAAGAGTTGGAGTTACAATTATGGCAAGTTACATCCGGGGTGTTACAACACTCCACCACTACGAGAGGATCTCGTCCCGAGATCTAGGACTGAAAGAACTCCGGATATTCGGAACGAAGGTGGTCCTCGCGCTCCCAGGTGGCTTCCCGGTCTGAATGGTGTGACCACTTCACTTTCAGGAATTTGATTGACTTGTTGCGAGTCTTGCGCTCAGTTTCTTCAAGAATAGCAACGGGATGCTCATGATAGGACAAATCTTCTTGAAGATCAATCTCTTCGAAGTTGATGGTGCGCTCAGGCGTCTTGAAGCACTTGCGAAGCTGTGACACATGGAAGACATCGTGCACATTTGCAAAGTTGGAGGGAAGCTCAAGTTGATAGGCGAGATCGCCTCGTTTGCCGATGATCTTGAAAGGGCCCACGTATCTAGGGGCAAGTTTCCCCTTGATACCAAAGCGACGAGTCCCTTTCATTGGAGAGACGCGGAGGTAGACATGGTCTCCGATCTCGAATGCCAAATCACGATGTTTGCTATCGTAATAGCTCTTCTGGCGCGACTGCGCGGCTTTGAGGTTCTCACGAATGACCTTGCACATAGCCTCAGCCTCTGAGATCAAATCGTTGCCAAGTAGTTGGCGTTCGCCCGTCTCAGACCAGTTGAGAGGAGTACGACACTTTATGCCATAGAAAATCTCGAATGGGGCTTTGCCCGAGCTGGCTTGAAAGCTGTTGTTGTAAGAGAATTCAGCATAAGGAAGACAATCCTCCCACTTCATGCCGAAATAGATAACACAAGCCCTGAGCATATCTTCAAGAATTTGGTTGACACGCTCGACTTGTCCACTAGTTTGAGGGTGGAAAGTTGTGCTGAAGTGAATATTGGTGCCCATGGCCTTCTGAAAAGAATCCCAAAACTTGGAGGTAAAGATGCTGCCACGGTCTGAAGAGATCAATTGTGGAATGCCATGCAAGGAGACAATTCTGGATGTGTAGAGCTCTGCCAGCTGTGCTGCTGTAATAGACTCTTTGATAGGAAGAAAATGAGCCACTTTAGTGAGCTTGTCGATGACGATGAAGATAGCATCATTTCCACGCTTGGACTTAGGAAATCCAGTCACGAAGTCCATTTCGATATGATCAAACTTCCATTCTGGAATAGCAAGAGGTTGGAGAAGACCAGCTGGTCGTTGGTGTTCTGCCTTCACCCTTCGACAGACATCACATTCATTCATGAATTGAGCAATCTCTCGCTTCATTCGAGTCCACCAATACGACTGCTTGAGGTCATGGTACATCTTCGTACTTCCAGGATGAATTGACAGAAGAGAGTTGTGCGCTTCGTTCATAATGACTTTACGAAGATCACCCTTTGGAACCACAATCCGGTCCTCGAAGAAAAGAGTATCTCTGTCATCAACTCGATAGCACTTGTATTTGGAAATGCCCTTGTCAATACCACGTTTCACCTTCTTCACCATGGTATCCATCAGTTGTGCCTCACGAATTTGATCTTCCAAAGTAGGAGAGACGATGAGGTTGGCAAGAAAACCTTGAGGAACAACTTGGAGATTCAACTTGCGGAAAGCTTCACAAAGATCCGGTTGAAAGGGCTTGAGGATTAAGCTGTTGCAATAAGCCTTCCTGCTCAAAGCGTCTGCAATCACATTAGCCTTGCCTGGAGTATACTCAATACTCGGATTATACTCTTGAATCATTTCGACCCATCGGGTTTGCCTGAGGTTGAGGTTGGGCTGAGTGAAGATGTACTTGAGACTCTTGTGATCGGTGAATATGTCCACTTTCCTTCCCAACAGGAAATGTCTCCATGTTATTAGTGCGTGGACAACTGCCGCCAACTCAAGATCGTGAGTGGGGTAGTTCTTTTCGTTGGGCTTCAACTGACGAGAGGTATAGGCCACAACCTTCTTCTCTTGCATTAGAACAGCACCGAGGCCTTAAAGAGAAGCATCACAGAAAACTTCATAAGGCTTGTCATCGTCAGGAGGAGTCAAAACTGGAGCAGTGACGAGTTTCTCTTTGATAGAGTTGAAAGCAACGTCACACTCAGGAGACCAGACATACTTCACATGCTTCTGGAGGAGGTTGGAAAGAGGCTTTGCAATCTTTGAGAAATTCTCAACGAATCTTCGGCAATAGCTGGCAAGTCCAAGAAAATTGCGAAGCTGCTTGACATTCTGAGGAGGTTCCCAATTCAAAACTGCAGACACCCTCTCTGAATTAATAGCAATGCCCTTGGCAGAGATGATATGACCCAGGTAAAGAACTTCATCAAGTCAAAATTCACATTTGGAGAACTTCGCATATAATTGATACTCTCTGAGCTTGTCGAGCACCAATCGCAAATGTATGGCATGATCCTTCTTATTCTTGGAGAAGACCAAAATATCATCGAGATAGACCAAGACAAATTCATTGGTGTAGGGGTTGAAAATGAAATTCATCAAACGAGTGAATGTTGGAGGAGCATTGACAAGGCCGAATGACATGACAGTATATTCATAAAAACTAAAGCTTGTTCTGAATGCTGTCTTGGGAATATCTTCTTCACGAATGCGAATTTGATGATAACCCATACGAAGGTTAAGCTTGGAGAACACCTTAGCACCTTTGAGTTGCTCGAATAGCTTATTGATGTTGGGAAGTGGGTACTTGTTCTTGATTGTCTTCTTGTTCAATGGACGGTAATCGACGCAAAGTCGGTCCGTGCCATCCTTCTTCTGGACAAAAAGAACACCACAACCCCAAGGAGAAGAACTCGGTCTGATCAAACCCAGACGCTCTTGTTCATCGAGTTGTTTCTTCAATTCCTTCAACTCTTTTGGTCCAAGCTTGTAAGGACGCTTGCAAACGGGTTCCGTGCCAGGCTCAAGATCAATAACGAATTCAACTGGCCGGTGAGGAGGCATACCCGGAAGATCTTCTGGAAAGACATCTTGGTACTCACAAACGACTGGAATTTGAGAGATAGGATCCAATTCGCCCTTCTCATTGAGAGAAAACAACCGAATGGTATCGTCACGAGCGGCATAAATGATTACATCGTCAGAAGAGTGAGTCAATTGAATTTCCCTGGCAGCACAATCAAGCTGAGCCTTGTGCTTAGAAAGCTAGTCCATCCCGAGAATAAGATCAATATCAGAGTCACCAAGAACAATTGGTTTAGCCAAGAATCTATAGTCACCCATCTTGATACCGACATTCGGAACCACCAAACTAGAGCTCAAACGTTTACCAGGAGAAATGACAGCCATGGGTCTATCCAAATTTGAAGAAGTGAACTCATGCTTGGCAAAAAATGGTCTTGACATGAAACAATGCGATGCACCAGTATCAAATAAGACTTTTGCAGGAATATCATTAACAGGAAGGTTACCCATGATCACTTCAGAAGAATCCTCCGCTTGAGCTGTATTCATCATGTTCACCTTGGCATGCTTAGGATTATGCTTGACCACTGCATTGCTGGAAGATTTCACAGGAGGAGGAGGCGGAAGGCGCCTTTGGTTGAAGCACTTGTTCGCATAGTGACCCTTCTGCTGACATTTGTTGCAAGTCACCTCTGAGAGCGGACGATGGTAAGGAGCACTTGGCCTTGGAGCTTGATTCTGAGACTTGTTCTGATAGCCGGGGTTGGGTGGGTGGGAAGATCCACGACCACCTGAGTTCTTCTGCTGATAAGGCTGACGGAACGGAGGAGGAGGAGGCAACTAGAACTTCTGTTGCTTAGCTGCCACAAGTGAGGAAGAAGAAGACTGAACTGCGTCTCTGACTCTCTTCTTAGATGCCTCACACTTGAGCTGAGCAGCTTCTTGTTTCAGCGCCATGTTGTAGAATTCATCATACTTTAATGGCTCAAAAAGCATGAGAGCAAGTTGCAGATCTTCTCTGAGGCCACGCCTGAATTGGTAGATCATACTCTTCTCATCAGGGATGTCTTGCCTCGCAAAACGAGAGAGCTTCTGGAACTGAGTGTTGTATTGATAGACAGACATGGTGCCTTGCTTGAGATTGCGGAATTCCTCACGCTTACTCTCAACAACACTTTCTGGAATGTGGTGAGCTTTGAAGTCACGGCGGAAATCATCCTAGGTAATCACACGACCTCCTCTGGAATCTTTGTATTGCTGGAACCACTCAGCAGCTTGATCCTTGAGTTGAAAAGAGGCAAACTTGACAAAGTCCTCAGGTCTGACATTGCTGCACTCGAAATGCTTGCTGATGTCCACGAGCCAATCATCGGCGTCTGTGGCCTCGACACAGTAGCTGAAGGTCTTTGGCTGATTAGCAAGGAACTGATTGAGTGAAGCGAAGTGCGGCTGATTGTTGCCTTGGCCTTGATTCCCTTGATTACCTTGCCCTTGGTTGCGATCTTGCAAGAGCTGAATCAGAATCTGAGCGTTGGCATTTGTGGCAGTCATCAAGGCTTGCCATGCCTCCGGAGGCGGAGGTGGTGGCGGAGGGTTAGCCCGACTTCCTTCATTGCGTTCCGGATTCTGACGCGTTGACGGAGCCATCCTGAAGAGGGTGACATCCATTAGCATCTTGACAGATATATATTGAAGCTGAATCAAAGGAACGAAATTGCAACATATAGTCTTCACAATAAACATTCGAACGAGAATGAACGAATGAATTCCAAAGTAAATCATCACACTTCCATAAGTTGAGAAGCCACTTAGAAAAAAGGTATGGAATAAAATCAACAAGGTACGGATGTGAACAAATACTTGGTAAGGATTACCCAATCACGAACCAAATATCTGCGGGAAGAAATACTAGAGCTACATGAATTCCCACTTATAAACTCCCGAAACTTTCCGGTTATGCAATCAGGTGTTGGGGATACGGAGGACACACAATATATCACCCAAACTAACAATACCTAGATCCAGCTGTATCCATCCTTCAACACATAACCAAGAAACCTTCGGAAATCGTCTACCTCAACCATCGAAAAGCATCCGTTATACGAGTCATGGCAATACTCCCGCACTCGCCTCAGTACTGGGCTATCAGGGTTATCTCACCAACAACTATATAAAAAAGATTTTCGATGTCGGCGTACTAAACTCAGGTATTCCAGAACTGCAACGATAAAATTATGATGACAACACCTTGGAGCTCAACTCCCCGGGACACCTCCTCTAAAACCCCTGCTGACGGGAGGCAACCAAGACAATGTTGTCATCATAAAACCATCGGAACGATTCTAAGATACCCGCATGATCCTAATTTTTTTTTAGTGAAATTTGAGAAGAGAAGAGTCAAAACTCTACGTCAGGATGCCTTACCAGAGCGATGAGGAGACTGGGAAGTAAAAAGAATTCCTAAACTCTCCGATATATAATTCCTAAATGACTCAAAACATTTTTCTAGACACAACTCGGCCGCTAAAAACGATCAATCAGTGGGGGCTCCTAAGGTCGGGGAAGGCTCTGATTACCAACTTGTAACGCCCTCGATGCGGCTATATCTCCCACGTGTCGAGGCACGACTTAGAGGCATAACCGCATTGAAAGCAATGTCGCAAGTGAGGTAATCTTCACACAACCCATGTAATACATAAGGGAAAGGGATACATAGTTGTCTTACAGTCGTCGCTTCACACAATACATAAATAAACATCCATCATTCAAATTACACTCAAGGTCCGACTACGGTACCAAAATGAAAGAAGACTACCCCAAATGCTACACAGATCCCCGAATCACCCCAACTGGGCTTCCCTACTGATTATCAGGAAAAGACACATAGTAACGGCCACGTTCCTCGTCGAACTCCCACGTGAGCTCGGTCGCGTCATTTGCACTGGCATCGTTGGCACCTGCAACTGTATTGGTAGAATCTGTGAGTCACGGGGACTCAGCAATCTCACACCCGCGAGATCAAGACTATTTAAGCTCATAGGTAGGAAAGGATTGTGAGGTGGAGCTGCAGCAAGCGACTAGCATATATGGTGGTTACAACGCAAAAGAGAGTGAGAAGAGAAGCAAAGCACGGTCGTGAAGCTAGAAGTGATCCTAGAACAACCTACGTCAAACATAACTCCAACACCGTGTTCACTTCCCGGACCCCGCCGAGAAGAGACCATCACGGTTACACACGCGGTTGATGTGTTTTAGTTAAGATCAACTTCGGGTTTTCTACAACCGGAACTTAACAAATTCCCATCCGCCTCATAACCGCGGGCACGGCTTTCGAAAGATATTACCCTGCAGGGGTGTCCCAACTTAGCCCATTATAAGCTCTCACGGTCAACGAAGGATATTCCTTCTACCGGGAAGACCCGATCAGTCTCGGAATCCCGGACTACAAGACATCTCGACAGTATAAAACAAGTCCAGCAAAGCCGCCCGATTGTGCCGACAAATCCTGATAGGAGCTGCACATATCTCGGTCTCAGGGCACATCCGGATAAGTCAAGCTACGAGTAAAACCAGGCCTCGAGTTTCCTCGCGGTGGCCCCGCAGGTTGCTCGGTTCGGGCCAGCACTTAGAGAAGCACTGGTCCGGGGGGGCTAAAATAAAGATGACCCTCGGGCTCGCGAAAACCCGGGGGAAAAAGGTGTAGGTGGTAGGCAAATGGTAAAACCAATGTTGGGCCTTGCCGGAAGAGTCTTATTCAAAGCGAACTGTCAAGGGGGTCCCATAAATCACCCAACCGTGTAAGGAACGCAAAATCCGGGAACATAACACCGGTATGACGGAAACTAGGGTGGCAAGAGTGGAACAAAACACCAGGCGTAAGGCCGAGCCTTCCACCCTTTACCAAGTATATAGATGCATTAATTAAATAAGAGGTATTGTGATATCCCAACAAGTAAACATGTTCCAACAAGGAACAACAAGTCCATGTTCCAATAAGGAACAAACTTCATCTTCACCTGCAACTAGCAACGCTATAAGAGGGGCTGAGCAAAGCGGTAACATAGCCAATCAACGGTTTGCTAGGACATGGATGGTTAGGGGCTGACATGGAAATATGGGTGGCATGATATAGCAAGTGGTAGGTATCGCAGCATAGGCATAGCAAAAGAGCGAGCATCTAGCAAGCAAAGACAGAAGTGATTTCGAGGGTATGGTCATCTTGCCTGCAAGGTTCTCAGAGTTGTCGAAACCTTGGTCCTCGTAAGCGTTCTCAACAGGTTTCTCGTTCACGTACTCGTCTCCCGGTTCTACCCAAAGCAAGAACACAAGCAAAGAGGACAAACATCAATCACGATGCAATGCGCAAGCAACATGATGCAAAACATGGCATGATATGCGAGATGTGATATGCAATGCATATGCGTGCTTCGGAAGGAAAAAGATGAACAAGGCATAATCTTGGCAAACCAAGTATGCCGCTGGAAAGATGAGGTGATTTCGGTTGAAATCGATATAAAGATCACCGGAAACGGATGCACGGTTTGCAAATGACAAGCAAAACAAGAATGACAATAATCTGCCATTAACAGCAAGATGCTACTTAGCAAGCAACAAGAAATTAAGCTACTGCACCCAAACATACCAACAAAGAATATGGCAGTATCTACTCAAGATGCTTGACAAAATATGAATACTGAGCTACAGCTAAATCACACCATAACAGGTTCAAACAAGCATGGCAAAAATGCAAAAGATAACAGGTTCACAGACTTAGTGAAAATAACATGCCAGAAATTAACATCAGGATGACATGTTTAGAGCAAGCAAACAACATGCTACAGGAACAGGACATAGCAAAATAAAGCATGGCATGAATCTACTCAAAGCACTTGACAAAAGTCCCTTACTACCATAAGCCAAAAAGGATCAGAAAATATAATAGCACCCATGTCAATTAAGCAAGTTTCGTTATAGGTTTCAGACTTAGCAGAAAACTGGACAAGTCAAAAACAGATAACAAGTAGGCATGTTCGTGAGCTCGATGCACTCACTCCAGAGCATTTCATGATAAACTAAGCATACATCCATCAAGAATACATGGCATAGAAGCTAGACATGGCAAGAATAACCTCATAGCATGCAAGGATCAACTATAACAAGCTTGGCAAAATCGAATAACATGTAAACAATCTGCCAGCAACATTTTATAGCAAAAGTAGAGCTCGTTTGACTCAAGCTATGGCACTCCATAAATACCAACAAAGCCATGGATGGATAGAGCAAATCCATATGCTCAAAACACTATTACTGATCATGCTCAAAAAGAGGCATAGATCTCTTGGAAACAACATGAACACATGGCATAAAAATAACAACAGGCAGGGACTTAGTGAAATTACTAAGTCTCTGAAATCAGCAACATTAAGTACCCTAGTTTGCATGCTTGTGTTAGTCACCACAAAGACCACAAAAATACATGGCATAATTCTCTGGAAAGATAACATGGCATATTACGAAACTCATGTAGGGCTCAACTTCATAGGGTGCACACATCAATCATGGCAAAAATGACAAAAGTGCATGTTCTGATAAGAATCAGAAACTAACATCACATAGCCCTCTTCTAACAGCATTTCGGGCATCAAGATGAACTCAAATGAAGATGATGCAATGGAATGAAATGATGTACTCTTCGAGACGAACAATTTGACATATTATACGCCCAAAACGGAGCTGCGGATGCAAAGATATGGCATGATGAAATATGCAAAAAGTTAGGGTTTCGGGGAGAAAAAGTCAATCGTAATTTAGATCTCAGATCCGGGCGCGGATTCCGAGGCGGGGCCGGCGACGGCGTCAGAGTCGCTGGCGAGAGGGAGCTCGGGGCGGCGAGCGGGCGCGGCGGCGCGGGCGTCCAGCGCGGGGCGCGGCACGGGCGCGCGGAGGGCAGCGGGCTCGCGCGGGAGCGCTCCGGCGAGCGGGCGGCGAGCGGGGCCGGCGAGGCGGCAGGCGGCGCGGTGGCGCCGGCCGGCGAGGCGGGGCGGCGGAGCGCGGCGAGGCGGGGCGCCGCGGGCGAGCCGGAGGAGGAGGCGGCCGGGCGGCGGGGAGCCGCGAGCCGCGGGGGCCGGCCTCGGGCCCCGGCGGGCCGGCGCGGGCGGCGCGGTACGGGCCGCGGCGGGCGGACACGTGGCGCCCCGAGATTGGTTGGCGGCGGCGGGCGGACACGTCCGTCCGTCCGGATTTTGTCCGGCGGCGGCGGGAGGGGAAATGGACTAGGGTTAGGGTGGATTGGACCCGGGATTTTGGAGGGGGAGGTGTATTTATAGATAGAAGGAGCTAGGGAGCTCTAAATGGAGTGCGGTTTTCGGCCACGCGATCGTGATCGAACGGCGGTGGGAGTGTCTTAGATGGGTTGTTGGGCTGTTTTGGAGGGGTTTTGGGCTGCAACACACACGAGGCCTTCATGGTTACCCGGTTAATCGTTGGAGTATCAAACGACCTCCGTTTGACCCGAAACTTGACAGGCGGTCTACCGGTGCTATACCAAGGCCACTTGACAAACCTCGGTCCATTCCGAGAAAGTTTAATACCCGCTCACGAAGAAACGTAAAAGGGGACGCCGGGGAACATAGGAGCGCCGGATTGCAAAACGGACAACGGGGAAAATGCTCGGATTTATGAGACGAACACGTATGCGAATGCGATGCACATGATGACATGATATGAAATGCATGACATGAACAAAATGCAAAACAAAGGGAACCCAACCACGGAGGGAATATCATATCACATAGCCGAAAATGGCAAGAGTTGGAGTTACAATTATGGCAAGTTACATCCGGGGTGTTACATGGCTGGCGTGGGCCTGGCAGTGGCCCTGCTGATGCCCTCAGCAAGGGTCTTGCCGGGGGCCCGACAAGGATTTCCTCGGCCAGGATCCCGCCGAGGGTCGCCGTCTTCTTGTCCTCATCAGATCTCACATGTTTATGATCTTGACGAAGATCTGCATGCCATCACAGAGGCGCCTCCCGAGCCTTGGTTCCAATGTAGTTGGTTGGGTTGGAGCCTGTGGGCTCAAGGGTGGCTTGCTCCGCTGGCATCGGGCAAGTTGCCCGGAAAGGCTCTTGCTCCGCTGTGGAGGCTGCCTCGGCAAGGATCTTGCCGAGGGAGTCCACCTCGCCCTCTTGCTCTCCTGTGTTTCAGGCCTTGGCGTTGCCTTGGTTGTCTTGTGCTTCGTCTTCTCTCCGGCTTCCCTCCTCTGCCCTACTAAATGTGGCCGCGGCGCGCGGCTCTGACTGCCCGTGCACAAGTAAAGGGGTCAAAAGGAGAGCCCCTACTTTTGTATACCGACAGAAGTCCCCGGGTCTGGTCCACACATAAGCGCGATGCATTGTTGGGCCAGGCCCAGAACGGTGCGCGGGTAGGTGGGGCGGATTTTTACCGTAGTAACTATTTCGTCCGCTGCGCTTCCCCACGACCCGCGTTGAACGCGTGACGTGGAGGGTCATGTGTGACGTGGGGGTCATGCGTGGGGCGATTCCCGCATGCATGCGTCACATCGTGGCGGCTTGCGCCTTCCCCATAAAAAAGGAAGGAGGCGCAGAGGCGCGGCTCATTTCCTGAGTGGACCCGGCTCGCAGTCTTCAAGGCGCCCACGCCCCACGATCACGGGGTGGGGAACGGTCACCTCACCCGTCCCCTTGATCCTGCTCGCTCGCCACGCGTCCCCCATGCAGGTGGCAGGTGGTGGAGGCGGGAAACCGGGCCATCACTGATTGGGGCAAGGCCGAGGTCGCCGTGGCGCTCGGGGAAGAGGGGGACGAGGCGGCGCAATGGTCGTGCCTCCGCCATCGATGCCTCCCGCAATGGAGGGCCATGTCGGGGACCAGCCCCGCGAGTTTTTCATCAGGCTGCGCCGGCCACCGCGTCGTCGTCTCCGCCTCCCCACCCCATTTGCTCGGGAGATGGAGATCGATCCGCCCCAGACCCTCAGGTTGCACATGAGGGGCTGCGGAAACAGCGGCACGCGGGTCGGCGTCGACTTCCCCACTCCTCACGTCATGTATCTCTGTCGCGGATGGAAGACGTTTGCTCGCGTCCACAGCCTGATGGGCGGGCTCGTCCTCTACTTCAAGTTATTGGAGGGCGGCCTGCTCTCCGTCAAGGTTTTTGGAGATCTTGGAACTCGCCTAAAGTGTTGCGTGGAGAGCTCCTCCGATGATGAAGATTCCTCCTCGAGCGGGAGTGACGAGGAGGACATCGACAGTGACGATGATGGAGTCAAGCATTGGGATGCTAACCCCGACTCCGACCGACCGCGCCGCCCCTCCCTCGGCCACGCCCCCTGCCGAAGGCCTTCCTCGTCAAGCTCTTCATCGGGGCGCTCCCCGTCGTCTCCTTGGGCGGCTGGCGTAGGAGGGCCGGATAAGGCGAAGAAGGCGGAAGGCGGCCGTCAAGTCGGAGTACGCAGGCACCGACACCTTCGTCGTGTATTGCCGACACGCTGCCTCGTCTTCCAGCTCTTTTCTCGCCATCAAGAAGTTCTCTTGGTGCCTTCTGCTCCTCGTACCTTGCCTAGGTGCTCTTTTTTCCCTCCCGCCACCTTGTTTCGCTTTTTGAGGAGAGGGACAAGAAAGGGATTACGGGCATCTTATCTCTTTTTAGTTTGTAAGCCTGTGGGCACTTGTTAATTTTAAGACTTGTAATCCCCTTGCTCATGTTTTTAATCCATATGAACTGTACCTGTATGGGATGTTTTTTAATGTAAAAGGGTGCTTGCCGGGTTCTTTGTGCGTGAGCGAGGCCCATGCCAAGGAACGAATCCTTGTTATTTTTAACATAAACATTGTCGCCCGGCAACATGCCTTGCCGTCCCCTGACTTCAGTCGACCATTCTCACGCTTTTGGCGGAGGCAGGGCGAAGTAGAGTTAGGCCCTTCGTTTATTTCCTCGCCGCCGCTTCTACGACCTGGTACTGTCCCAGGGACTTTGGTACAAGAAGGGGGAGCACGGTAGTCTCGTAGCAAAACTAGGTTTCATTTGTCCCAGTTCCATACGGAAATGCACAATAGGGGATGAAGGACTTATCTGAATCCTCAGCCCCCGGCAACTTCGACTTGCCGTGGCTAGATCCTTGTGTCTTCAGCCCCCGGCAGTCCTGTCTTGCCGAGGCCGGAGCGCTAGTTCGTTATCTTTCTCCCAAGCGGCTCAGCAGAAGTGTCCACGTGCCCTGCGAACCAGAGAGGACAGAAAGACGCATACTCGACCTCTAGGCTAGGGGTTAATCGCCGCTAAGCACTATCAACCCTAACCGAGGGAGAGACTTAACCTAGCATGCATGCTAAAACTTAGGGCGCCATTGCTTCATTTATTTATGCTCAGGGTCTGCGCCTGGCTTTGTACAGAGGGTTACATGCCTTGCTGGCAAGGCTTGTACAAAAGGTGCTTTGCCGGGGTGCCCAGCAACCAGGCCTTATGGGTAAAACTTGCAAAGATGTTCAATGTTCCAGGAGTTGCTCACTGGAATAGCATCTTCCGTCTCCAGGCAGACTGCGCCAGGCCTGGTGACTCGTATTACCCGATATGGGCTTTCCCACTTCGGCATCAACTTGTTGGAATTCTTGGCCGACTGAACGCGCCGAAGAACAAGGTCGCCTTCCTCAAAACTTCGGGCATGAACCTTGCAGCTATGATAGCGGCGCAAGGCTTGCTGGTAGCATGCTGCTCTCACAGCCGCTCGAAGACGATCTTCCTCAAGGAGCGTTGCGTCATCTTGCCGCAATTGCTCTTGCTCAAGCTCGTCGTAGGCGAGCACTCAAGGTGACCCGTATATGAGTTTCGTGGGGAGAACTGCTTCTGCCCCGGCAAAGGGTGTCTGGCCGGTGGCTCAATTTGGCGTCGTTCTGATCGACCAAAGAACAGCCGACAACTCATCAATCCAGCACCTTCCGCTCTTGTGTCAAAAGTCTTTGTCCTTAGGCCTCGCAACACTTCAGCATTTGCCCTCTCCGCCTGGCCGTTGCTTCGTGGGTGTGCCACGGAAGCGAAACAGACCCTGCTGCCGAGGTATTGGATGTATTGCATGAAGGTGTGGCTTGTGAACTCTGTGCCGTTGTTGGTCATGACTCTGTTTGGCACACCAAAACGGCACACTAGGCCGTTGAAGAACTTGACGGCTGACTGTGCTGTCACCTTCCCCACTGCTTCCACCTCTGGCCACTTTGTGAACTTGTCGATCGCAACATACAAGTACTCAAAGCCCCCGACAGGGCGGGGGAAAGGGACCAGGATGTTGAGCCCCCAGACCGAGAATGGCCAGGAAAGAGGAATTTTTTGAAGGGCTTGAGCTGGTTGATGAAGCTTCTTCGAATGGAACTGACACGCTTCACACCTGGTTACTAGTGCCGTTGCATCCTGCTGGGCAGTGGGCCAGAAGAAACCCTACCGGAATGCCTTGCTGGCAAGGGCCCTCAACCTATGTGGGAGCCACATATGCCTCCGCGTATCTCCGCAAACAGCTCCAGTCCTTCCTCCTGGGGAATGCACTTCAATTTCACACCGTTCGGTCTCTTCCTGTACAGGATGTCATCGACGAATTGATACATAGCAGACCGACGGGCTACTTTCTCCGCTTCTTCCTGCTCCTCAGGAAGCTCCCCTATTTGGAGGAATCAGACGACATGTTGTGCCCATGCTGGAGCCTGGGGCTCGACGGCAAGGACCAAAGGCATTTCTTCTCCCGTGGGAGCGGTCGTCTCTACGGCCAGGGCCTGATTGCGTGCCGGAATCAGTCGCTCCTCGGCAGGCTCAGAACCCGCGGCAACACCCTTGCCAGCGGCCCCGGGGGCTCAGCGGGAAAGTATTTGACGGGGCTTGATTTCCTTCGTTTGTTTTGCTCCGTTGATGGATCGACGGATGGTTGAGTTAACCGAAACAAAAAAGTACCTGGTTCCACAGGTAGCTTGAATGCAGCGCGCTTTGACAGGTAATCGGCGATGTCGTTCTCTGCTCGGGGAACATGCTCCGCTTGTATACCGTCAAAGCGCTCCTCTAGCTTCCTCACCTCATCTACGTAGGCCTCCATCAATGGGCTCTGATAATCTTTGTTAACTTGTCTGACGAAAAGCTGTGTATCACCCCTGATGATGAACTTCTTGACCCCGAGGTCTGCTGCGATCCTGAGGCCGGCAAGCAACCTCTCGTTCTCAGCAGTGTTGTTGGTGGACATCTCCCTGGGAAAGTGCATCTGTATTACATACTTGAGGTGCTCTCCGGTGGGTGCAACGAGCAGCACACCAGCACTGGCGCCTTGCAGCGAGAAAGCCCCGTCAAAGTACATGATCCAGTTGTGACTTGCTTCCTTGCCGGGGAGAGTGGTCTCCTTGGTTTCCTCGTAAGGCGTTGAGGTCTATTCTGCAATGAACTCTGCCAAGACTCTGCTCTGGATTGTCGAAGTACTTTCAAACTTCAAACCACAGCTCGAAAGCTCCAAGGCCCACTCCACAATCCTTCCGGTTGCGTCTGGGTTGTGCAGTATCCGTTGTAATGGGAGGCGGTGTCGACGGTGATTTCGTGTGCTTGGAAGTAGTGACGCAGCTTCCTCGAGGCCATAAGAAGGCCAAGGAGCAATTTCTGCACACCAGAGTACCTTGACCTAGCCCACTGCAGGAGGGAGCTGACAAAGTAAACTGGGTCCTGCATCATCTTCTTCTTCTGCACCACCTCATTTGATTGCATGGGCCCTGTCCTGATGGCGTCAGACTCTACCGGGGGCCTTGCCTTGCCGGCATTGGGCCCTGCCGGGAGAATCTCTGGCTTGCCATCCACCAGTCTCGCTGTCGCCACTGCCTCTTTATCGACCTCCCTCTGCGCCACTAGCGCGGCACTGGCCACTTGATTCGTTGCTGCCAGATACAGCAGCAACGACTCTTGTGGTTTAGGCGCAACTAGTATTGATATAGAGGAAAGGTATTTCTTCAGATCCTGCAACGCTGCCTCGACCTCTGGGGTCCACTTCATTGGGACCGCCTTCTTCAAGATCTTGAAAAAGGGAAGGGCACGCTCAGCGGACTTGGAGATGAATCTGCTCATGGCGGCAACGCAACCAGTGAGCTGGCGCACATTCTTGATCCGCTTGGGTGCCTCAATCTGCTCAATAGGCTTGATCTTGTCCGGGTTTGCCTCGATCCCACGCTGCGGCACAAAGAACCCGAGAAGTTTGCCAGACGGAATGCCGTATACACACTTCTCAGGGTTCAACTTGAGTTTGATCTTGCGTAGGTTGGCAAACGTCTCTTCTAAGTCTTGTACAAGGGTTTCCTTGTCCTTGGTTTTGACCACTATGTCATCCATATAAGCTTCCATATTTCTATGTAGCTGGGGCTCAAAACCAATTTTGACCGCCCTTGCGAATGTCGAGCCAGCACTCTTCAACCCGAAAGGCATCCGTAAAAAGCAATACGTACCACATGGGGTGATGAATGCTGTCATCCCTTCGTCTTCCTTTCCCATGAAGATCTGGTGGTAGCCCGAGTAGGCGTCGAGGAATGATAACAGATCGCACCCGGCCGTGGAGTCAACAATCTGGTCAATGTGCGGCAACGGGAAGGGGTCCTTAGGACAAGCCTTATTGATGTCTGTGTAATCAATACACAGCCTCCACTACCCGTTCGCCTTGCGCACCACCACCGGATTGGCCAACCATGTCGGATGGAGCACTCCTCTCACCAATCCCACCGGTTCCAACTTCCTGATCTCCTCTATGATGAATTCCCGCCGTTCTAAAGCTTGCTTCCTGACCTTCTGCTTGATGGGTCGCGCATGGGGACAGACAGCAAGATGGTGCTCAATCACTTCCCTAGGAACACCGGGGATGTCGGATGCTTGCCATGCAAACACATCGACATTCGCCCGCAGGAAAGTGACGAGTGTGCATTTGCTGTCGAGGGTGGAGCTTATGGTGAAAGCCCCTCCCGTGCCATCCTCCTTGACGGACACCCTCTTGGTCTCTGGTGGTGCAGCTCTGGATTTCTTGCTCTTGCCGGTGGAGCTCTCTGGCACTTCCTCAACGGTAGCACAACATTTCGAAGAGGTGCGCTTGCCGGAGTGGGTGCGAGAGGTCTTCCGGTCTTCTTCTTCCTTCCTGGGGCTTCAGCGGCAGGAGCAAGTGCCTTGGCGGCAGCTGCTGCAACTGCTTCTCGGTAGAGTTGGTTAGCGCAGATCAGCGTGTCCTTCTTGTTGGAGGGGACGGTGATGATGGTCATCGGCCCAGGCATCTTCAGCGTGTTGTAGGCGTAGTGCGACGCCGCCATGAACTTGGCTAGTGCCGGGCGGCCGAGGATCCCGTTGTAGGGCAAGGGGATCTCGGCTACTGTCGGTGGGAAACGACACCTATGGGATCACAAGAATCCCTACTGCAGTTGCGGGGCGCGGGGTTGAGAGAAGAGCGAGTCTAACAGAGAAGCACGCGCTTCGGTTATCTAGGTTCGGGCCGCGAGGATGCGTAAAACCCTACTCCTGCTTTGGTGGATGTATTTTGTGTTCTTGAGCTAGCTACGGGGTGTAGCGAGTTCCAAAAAGCTGAATCCTTCTCCTGGTCGCCTCGGGCCTCCTTTTATAGGAAAAAGGTGTTGCCACAGTGGCACACAGGAGGTGGAAAGGTCTATAGTGGCACGAGGTTATCCCTCGTATTACAAGACAAGGTGCATTTAATGCATCGCCTAGGTGTCCTCTTACTTTATCGGGGACGGGGGCGAGGCCCGTCCCGTACATCGCCACTCCTCATGGCTTCGACACGCGCCCTGACCAGCGGTGCATGCGGTGCCATGTAGGCAGGCAGGCAGCTGAGGTGGCGCGGTGGTGGAGCCTCCACGAAGGGCTGCATGTAGCCACGCAGGTGCCTGCCTAACTGGTTGGGTCGACAGCTGCATGTGAATGGCGGCGGACACTTGTCTGGTGCGGGCCTGATGGTGGCCCTGCTGGCGTGCTTGGCGAGTGTCTTGCCGGGTCACCCGTGGCGCGCAGGCGTCCTCGGCAAGGATCTTGCCGGGGGTCTGCAGGCGTCCCCGGCAAGGATCTTGCCGGGGGTCTTGTGGGTTCCTTCGGTGAGGATGGCCGCCTTCCCATCCTCACTTGATCTTGGCTATTCTTTGTCTTCACAAAGATCTGCATGCCACCACAGAGGTGCCTCCCGAGCCCTGGCCCCACGCCAATGGTGGCGTTGGGGGCCGTGGGCTCAAGGGTGGCTCACTCTGTTGGTGTGGGGCGAGCTGCCCTGGCAAGGGTCTTGCCGGGGCTGCCGAGGCTGCCCGGCAAGGGTCTTGCCGGGGGAACCTGCTTCGTCCCTATGCTCTTTGTGGCCTTGGCCTTGGCGTTGCTTTGCTTCGTCTTGTGTCTTCGGTCTTACCTTAGCTCACCTCCTCCGCTCTGCTGGGTGTGGCCGTGGGTGTGGCTCCGACTGCCCGTGCACAGATAAAGGGGTACAAAAATGTGCCCCTAGTTTTGTACACCGACAGGAGCCCCCGGGCCTGGGCCACACATAAGCGCGACAAGTTGCTGGGTCAGGCCCAAAATGGTGCGTGGGCAGGCGGGGCAATTTTTAGCGCAGTAAGATTTTTCGCGCGCTGCGCTTCCCACGAGCCGCGCGCGGGGCACAACATGGAGGGGCGTGCGTGACGTGGGCGGCATGTGTGGGGTGGTTTTCACATGCATGCGTCACATCATAGTAAAGAGGTGGCTCGCTCCTTGCCCGTAACAGGGAGGGAGGCGTGGAGGCGCGGCTCATTTACTGAATGGGGCCGAGGCGCGATCTTCAAGGCGTCCACTCCCCACGATCACGGGGTGGGGAGAGGTCGCCTCACGTGTCCGCTCGGTTCTGCGCGTCTGCCACGCGTCTTCCATGCGCGCGGGGTGGCAAACGGTGGAGGCGGGAAACCGGGCCGTCGCTGGTTGGGGCAGCGGGTCGGCCCTGGTTCCCTGCACCTCCCGTGTCTTGATTGGTCGAGCGGGGCGGCCGATCCCCAACCCCGTTCCTTTATAAAGAGCGGGAAGGGGGGATGGCATTCCGCATTCTTCCATCTTCTCCCTCCTTCTGCTTTTGCTCCTTCCTTCCATTCATGGAGAAAGGAAATCCCGGTCCTTCGACGGTGGCGGGGAGGGTCGCCGCTCGACAACGCGTCATTCCTCCTCCTGCGCCCGCGGTGGCAAAGCCGGCCGCGAGGGGAAGGGAGAGGGGGCGAGGCCGTGGGAGAGGCCGGGGCAGAGACCGCAGCGTTCGGGGAAGAGAAGGACGGGGTGGCGCGCCGGCCTCACCCCCGCCAGCAGCTCCTCCTCCGATGGAGGGCCACGCCGGGGACAACCCCCGCGAATTCTTCGTCAGGCTGCGCCGGCCTCCGCGTCGTCGCCTTCGCCTCCCGACTCCATTTGCGCGGGAGATGGAGCTGGATCCGCCGCAATCGTTGCAGCTGCATATGAGGGGCTGCGGGATCAGCGGCACATGGCCCGACGTCGAGTTCCCCGCCCCTCACATCATGTATCTTCACCGAGGGTGGAAGACCTTCGCTCGTCTCCACAGCTTGAGGAGGGGCTCACTTTCCATTTCAAACTAATGGAGGGCGGCCTCCTCTCTGTCAAGACCTTCGGGCACTTTGGGACTCGTGTAAGGTGCTGCCTGGAGAGCTCTTCTGATGAGGAAGATCCCTCCTTGAGCGAAAGTGACGAGGAGGACAGCAGGGCGGATAGCGGGGACGAGTCCGACTAGGCGTCGGACGCCCCGTGCCTGGGCGGGTGCGGCAGCAGTAGCATCTGCACCTGGCCCCTCCTCTGGTGGGGGTTTGCCGGGGGCGGGACCAGCTCCTTGAGCTTCTCGGGGCCTTTTCCTTGGGCGGCTGGCGTCGGGAGGCTGCGGAAAAGGAAGAGGGCGGGTGGCAAGGCCGTCAACTCGGAGTACGCAGGCATCGACGCCTTCGTCACGTATTGTCGGTCCTGCCGCCTCGTCTTCCAGCTCCTTTCCCAGCACCATCATCACCGGTCCTGCCGGGTCTTCCGTTCGCAGGTAAAACCCACGACAAGGAGTAAATCCTTGTTACTTTTAAGATAAACGTTTTCTTGCCCGGCAACAAGCCTTGCCGCCTCCCACTTCGCTCGACCTATCTCACGCGCTTGCCGGAGATAGGGATGAGGTGGGCTTAGGCTCCTCGTTTCATTTCCTCGCTACCACGAATACGACCAAACTCGGTCCCAGGAAATGAGTCCTGGGGTCCGGAGTGAGGGGAGCACGGTAGCCTAAGGATAAAAACGAGGTTTTACATACCTCAGTCCATAACGAAATACATGATAAGGGATAAAGAACTTATCTGAATCTGCAGCCCCCGGCAACCTTGGCTTGCCGCGGGTGGATCTTTGCTCTTGTAGCCCCCGACAGTACTGGCTTGTCGGGGCCCGGGCGCCGATTCGTCCCCTTTCTTCCAAAGCAGCTCGGCAAGTATATTCATGTGTCCTGCGAATCGAAGAAGACAGAGAAGAACAGATAGACGCGAACTCGACCTCTAAGCTAGGGGTTAGCCGCCGCTAAGCACTATCAACCCTAACCAAGGACGAGACTTGACCTAGCATGCATGCTATAACTTAGGGCGCCAGCGCTTCATTTATTCTCGCTCAGGGTCTGCGCCTGGCTTTGTACAAAGGGTCACATGCCTTGCGGCAAAGCTCGTACAAAAGGTGGCTTGCTGGGAGGCCCGGCAAGCCGCACCTTATGGGTAAAACTAGCGAAGATGCTCGATGTTCCAAGTGTTGCTCACTGCTACGACATCCTCGGTCTCCAGGTGGACTGCGCCAGGCCTGGTGACTTGTATTACCCGATAAGTGCCTTCCCACTTCGGCGTTAACTTTTTGGAATTCCTGGCCGACTAAACACGCCGAAGAACAAGGTCGCCTTCCTCAAAGCTTCGGGCATGAACCTTGCAGCTATGGTAACGACGCAAGGCTTGCTGGTAGTGTGTCGCTCTCACAGCCGCCCAAAGACAATCTTCCTCAAGGAGTGTCGCGTCATCTTGGCGCAATGGCTCTTGCTCAAGCTCATTATAAGCGAGCACTCGAGGTGACCCGTATATGAGTTCCATGGGGAGAACTGCTTCTGCCCCGTATACCAGGGCAAAAGGTGTCTGGCCGGTAGCTCGATTTGGCGTCGTCCTAATCGACCAAAGAACCGCCGGCAATTCATCAATCCAACGCCTTCCGCTCTTGTGCAGCTTGTCGAAAGTCTTTGTCCTCAAGCCTCGCAACACTTCAGCATTTGTCCTCTCCGCTTGTCCGTTGCTCCGTGGATGTGCCACGGAAGCAAAACAGACCTTGCTGCCGAGGTCTTGAATGTATTGCATGAAGGTGTGGCTTGTGAACTGCGTGCCGTTGTCGGTGATGACTCTGTTTGGCACACGAAAACGGCAGACCAGTCCTTTGAAAAACTTGACAGCTGACTGAGCAGTCACCTTTCTCACTGCTTCCACCTCTGACCACTTTGTGAGCTTGATTGCAACGTACAAGTACTCAAAGCCCCCGACGGCGCGGGGGAAGGGGCCAGTATATCGAGGCCCCAGACCGAGAATGGCCAGGAGAGAGAGATTGTTTGAAGGGCTTGAGCTGGTTGATGAAGCTTCTTTGAATGGAACTGGCATGCTTCACACTTGGTGACTAGCGCCGTCGCATCCTGGAGGGCGGTGGGCCAGAAGAAACCTTGCCGGAACGCCTTCCCGGCAAGGGCCCTTGACCCTATGTGGAAGCCACATATGCCTCCATGTATCTCTGCCAACAGCTCCAGTCCTTCCTCCCGGGGGATTGATACATCTCCAACGTATCTATAACTTTTGATTGCTCCATGCTAAATTATCTACTATTTTGGACTATATTGGGCTTTATTTTCCACTTTTATATTATTTTTGGGACAAACCTATTCACCGGAGGCCCAGCCCAGAATTGCTGCTTTTTGCCTGTTTCAGAGTTTCGGATAAACAGAATATCAAACGGAGTCCAAACGGAATGAAACCTTCGGGAACGTGATTTTCTCATCAGATAAGACCCAGGAGACTTGGACCCTCCGTCAAGAAATCCACGAGGCGGTCACGAGGGTGGAGGGCGCGCCCCTGCCTCGTGGGCCCCTCGAAGCTCCACCGACGTACTTCTTCCTCCTATATATATCTACGTACCCCCAAACGATCAGATACGGAGCCAAAAACCTAATTCCACCGCCGCAACCTTCTGTACCCACGAGATCCCATCTTGGGGCCTGTTCCGAAGCTCCGCCGGAGAGGGCCATCATCACGGAGGGCTTCTACATCATCCTAGCCCCTCCGATGAAGTGTGAGTAGTTTACCTCAGACCTTCGGGTCCATAGATAGTAGCTAGATGGCTTCTTCTCTCTTTTTGGATCTCAATACAATGTTCTCCCCCCTCTCTCGTGGAGATCTATTCGATGTAATCTTCTTTTTGCGGTGTGTTTGTTGAGACCGATGAATGGTGGGTTTATGATCAAGTCTATCTATGAATAATATTTGAATCTTCTCTGAATTCTTTTATGTATGATTGGTTATCTTTGCAAGTCTCTTCGAATTACCAATTTGGTTTGGCCTACTAGATTGGTCTTTCTTGCAATGGGAGAAGTGCTTAGCTTTGGGTTCAATCTTGCGGTGTCATTTCCCAGTGACAGTAGGGGCAGCAAGGCACGTATTGTATTGTTGCCATCGACGAAAACAAGATGAGGTTTTTATCATATTGCATGAAACTATCCCTCTACATCATGTCATCTTGCTTAAGGCGTTACTCTGTTTTTAACTTAATACTCTATATGCATGCTGGATAGCGGTCGATGAGTGGAGTAATAGTAGTAGATGCAGGCAGGAGTCGGTTTACTTGTCTCGGACGTGATGCTTATATACATGATCATGCCTAGATATTCTCATAACTATGCTCAATTCTATCAATTGCTCAATAGTAATTTGTTCACCCACCGTAGAATACTTATGCTCTTGAGAGAAGCCACTAGTGAAATCTATGGCCTCCTACTGGATTGATACCTTGGTTCTCAAAAACTGAGGGAAATACTTACGCTACTTTGCTGCATCATCCTCTCCTCTTCGGGGAAATCCAACGCAGTGCTCAAGAGGTAGCAAGAAGAATTTCTGGCGCCATTGCCGGGGAGTCTGCGCAAAAGTCAACATACCAAGTACCGATCACAATCCCTATCTCTCGCATTACATTAGTTTCCATTTTCCTCTCGTTTTCCTCTCCCCCACTTCACCCTTGCCGTTTTATTCGCCCTCTCTTTTCCGTTTGTGTCGGTGTACAAAAAGGGGGTACACTTTTTGTACCCCTATAACTGTGCACGGGCAGTTTGAGCCACGGGCGCCGCCACACTGAGCACGACAAGGGAGGTAAGCCAAAGATAAGGTCGAAGCTAAGGAGAAGCAGAACGACGCCAAGACCAAGACCACAAAGAGCAAAGGGGACGAAGCGCCCCCCCGGCAAGATCCTTGCCGGGAGGCGGTTTTTACAAACCCGGCATGACCCTTGCCGTGGCAGCTCACCCCACACGTACGGAGCGGGTCACCCTTGAGTCCACTACCCCCATGGGGCAAGGATTCGGGAGGCATCCCCGTGGTGGAATGCAGATCTTTGTGAAGACATTCAAGATCAGATGCACACTTTGGAAGACGATGATCCTTGGCGGGATCCCAGCCAAGGAGGACCACAAGGCCCCCGGCAAGAGCCTTGCCGGGGATGACAGCAGGCGCGCGACAAGACCCTTGCCGGGACCCCGGCAAGGCCCTTGGCATGAACACCCGTGGGGCCACCATCAGGCCCACGCCAGTCGCACCTTCGCCACCGTTCGCATACAGCTGCCGACCCAACCAGCTGGGCAGGCACCTGCGTGGCGGCATGCAAATCCTCGTGGAGACCCACTGCTGCGCCACCTCAGCTGCCTGCCTGCCAACATGGCATCGAGGGCATTGCTGGCCAGGGCGCGTGTCGACGCAGAAGGGAGCGACAACGGACAAGACGGGGCTCTCCCTCGCCCCCGATAAAGCAAAGACACCTAAGCAAGGCGCATTAAAGGCACCTTGTCATGTAATGCGAGGGATAACCTCGCATCACTGTACCCTTTCCACCTCCTGTGTGCCACTGTGGCAACCCCTTTCCCTATAAAAGGAGGCCCCAGGCGACTAGGAAGAGGGTTCGGCGTTTTGGAGCTCTCGACGCCCCATAGCTAGCTCAAGAACACAGATATACAATCCACCAAAGCAGGAGTAGTGTTTTACGCATCCCTGCGGCCCGAACCTGGGTAAAGGAATCGCGTGCTATCTGTTTGATCCGCTCTTTTCACAACCCCGCGCCCCGCAACCGTAGTAGGGATTCTTGTGATCCCATAGGTGTCGTTTCCACCGACATCTTTGGCGCCCCAGGTAGGGGTGCGCAGTTGTGAGAATTGGCTTTAGAAGTTAGTTCGATGCTTCTTCATCGTCATGGCGCCCAAGAAGAAGACGACGGTGGTGGTTGGCCCGTCGGAAGCCGGGCATCCCGTCCTGACGCGGGCGAGCAATGGACCGGTCGTGGAAAGGACCCGGGGCGCTGTTTGCGAGCACCAACATCGTCCCGACAGCCGGAGTTTGGGAGGCGGTGATGTTCATGCGCCTGGTAACGGGCCGCACGCCGCCAAATCCAAAGACGTTGCCGGGCCTTCCGCAGGTGGCGCGAGGCCTTCCAGGATCGCTGCCGCCCCGCCCGAAGGCGGCGCGAGGGCCTCCAAGACTCCCACGCCGGCGCCGACGGCGCGCGACGAACTGCATTCATCACCCCATGTGGTACGTATTGTTTCATACGGATGCCTTTCGGGTTGAAGAGTGCTGGGTCGACGTTTGCAAGGGCGGTCCAGATTGGTTTTGAACCCCAGCTCCATAGAAATATGGAAGCTTATATGGATGACATAGTGGTCAAAACCAAGGACAGGGTAACCCTCATCGCAGATTTGCAAGAAACATTTGCAAACCTGCGCAAGATCAACCTCAAGCTGAACCCTAAGAAGTGAAGGAAATATGCCCTAGAGGCAATAATAAAGTTATTATTTATTTCCTTATATCATGATAAATGTTTATTATTCATGCTAGAATTGTATTAACTGGAAACATAATACATGTGTGAATACATAAACAAGCAGAGTGTCACTAGTATGCCTCTACTTGACTAGCTCATTAATCAAAGATGGTTATGTTTCCTGGCCATGAACAAAGAGTTGTTATTTGATTAACGAGATCACATCATTAGTTGAATGATCTGATTGACATGACCCATTCCATTAGCATAGCACCCGATCGTTTAGTATGTTGCTATTGCTTTTATCCATGACTTATACATGTTCCTTTAACTATGAGATTATGCAACTCCCGTTTACCGTAGGAACACTTTGTGTGCTACCAAACGTCACAACGTAACTGGGTGATTATAAAGGTGCTCTACAGGTGTCTCCGAAGGTACATGTTGGGTTGGCGTATTTCGAGATTAGGATTTGTCACTCCAATTGTCGGAGAGGTATCTCAGGGCCTTCTCGGTAATACACATCACATAAGCCTTGCAAGCATTGCAACCAATGAGTTAGTTGCGAGATGATGTATTACGGAACGAGAAAAGAGACTTGCCGGTAACGAGATTGAACTAGGTATTGGATACCGACGATCGAATCTCGGGCAAGTAACATACCGATGACAAAGGGAACAAACGTATGTTGTTATGCGGTCTGACCGATAAAGATCTTCGTAGAATATGTAGGAGCCAATATGGGCATCCAGGTCCCGCTATTGGTTATTGACTGGAGACATGTCTCGGTCATGTCTACATTGTTCTCGAACCCGTAGGGTCCGCACGCTTAAGGTTTCGATGACAGTTATATTATGAGTTTATGAGTTTTGATGTACCGAAGGAGTTCGGAGTCCCGGATGAGATCGGGGACGTGACGAGGAGTCTCGAAATGGTCGAGACATAAAGAATTATATATTGGAAGCCTATGTTTGGACATCGGATGCATTCCGGGTGAAATCAGGATTTTACCGGAATACCGGGAGGGTTACCGGAACCCCCCGGAAGCATAATGGGCCAACATGGGCCTTGGAGGAAAGGTGAGAGGGCAGCCCTAGGGGCTGCGTGCCTCCCCCCTTCCCTAGTCCTATTAGGACTAGGAGAGGTGGGCGCCCCCTCTCTCTTTCTCTCCCCCTTGGAGCAATCCTAGTCCAACTAGGATTGGGGGGGAGGAATCCTACTCCCAGAGGGAGTAGGACTCTCTGGCGCGCCCTGGCTTGGCCGGCCAGCCCCTCCCCCTTGACTCCTTTATATACGGGGGCAGGGGGCACCCCAAAGACACACAAGTTGATCTACGGATCGTTCCTTAGCCGTGTGCGGTGCCCCCTTCCACCAAATTCCACCTCGATCATATTGTTGCAGTGCTTAGGCGAAGCCCTGCGCCGGTAACACATCAAGATCGTCACCACGCCGTCGTGCTGACGGAACTCTTCCCCGACGCTTTGCTGGATCGGAGCCCGGGGATCGTCATCGAGCTGAACGTGTGCAGAACTCGGAGGTGCCGTACGTTCGGTGCTTAGATCGGTTGGATCGCGAGGAGAACGTACGACTACTTCCTCTACGTACGACTACTTCCTCTACGTTGTGTCAACGCTTCCGCTTCGGTCTACGAGGGTACGTAGACAAACACTCTCCCCTCTCGTTGCTATGCATCACCATGATCTTGCGTGTGCGTAGGAAAATTTTTGAATTTACTGCGTTCCCCAACAGTGGTATCAGAGCCAGGTTTTTATGGTATGATGTTATTTGCACGAGTAGAACACAAGTGAGTTGTGGACGATACAAGTCATACTGCCTACCAGCATGTCATACTTTGGTTCAGCGGTATTGTTGGATGAGACGATCCGGACCAACCTTACGCGTACGCTTACGCGAGACCGGTTCCCTCGACGTGCTTTGCACAGAGATGGCTTGCGGAAGACTGTCTCTCCAACTTTAGTTGAACCGAGTGTGGCTACGCCCGGTCCTTGAGAAGGTTAAAACGGAGTCTATTTGACAAACTATCGTTGTGGTTTTGATGCGTAGGTAAGATGAGTTCTTGCTTAAAGCCCGTAGCAGCCACGTAAAACTTGCAACAACAAAGTAGAGAACGTCTAACTTGTTTTTGCAGGGCATGTTGTGATGTGATATGGTCAAGACGTGATGCTAAATTTTATTGTATGAGATGATCATGTTTTGTAACCGAGTTATCGGCAACTGGCAGGAGCCATATGGTTGTCGCTTTATTGTATGCAATGCAATCGCGATGTAATGCTTTACTTTATTGCTAAACGGTAGTGATAGTCGTAGAAGCATAAGATTAGCGAGACGACAACGATGCTGCGATGAAGATCAAGGTGTCGCGCCGGTGACGATGGTGATCATGACGGTGCTTCGAAGATGGAGATCACAAGCACAAGATGATGATGGCCATATCATATCACTTATATTGATTGCATGTGATGTTTATCCTTTTTATGCATCTTATCTTGCTTTGATTGACGGTAGCATTATAAGATGATCTCTCACTAAATTATCAAGAAGTGTTCTCCCTGAGTATGCACCGTTGCGAAAGTTCTTCGTGCTGAGACACCACGTGATGATCGGGTGTGATAGGTTCTACGTTCAAATACAACGGGTGCAAAACAGTTGCACACGCGGAATACTCAGGTTTAACTTGACGAGCCTAGCATATACAGATATGGCCTCGGAACACAGAGACCGAAAGGTCGAGCGTGAATCATATAGTAGATATGATCAACATAAATGATGTTCACCATTGAAACTACTCCATCTCACGTGATGATCGGACATGGTTTAGTTGATTTGGATCACGTGATCACTTAGAGGATTAGAGAGATGTCTATCTAAGTGGGAGTTCTTAAGTAATATGATTAATTGAACTTTAATTTATCATGAACTTAGTACCTGATAGTATCTTGCTTGTCTATGTTGTGTAGATAGATGGCTCGTGCTGTTGTTCCGTTGAATTTTAATGCGTTCCTTGAGAAAGCAAAGTTGAAAGATGATGGTAGCAATTACACGGACTGGGTCCGTAACTTGAGGATTATCCTCATTGCTGCACAGAAGAATTACGTCCTGGAAGCACCGCTGGGTGCCAGGCCTGGTGCAAGAGCTACGCCAGATGTTATGAACGTCTGGCAAAGCAAAGCTGATGACTACTCTATAGTTCAGTGTGCCATGCTTTACGGCTTAGAACCGGGACTTCAACGACGTTTTGAACACCATGGAGCATATGAGATGTTCCAGGAGTTGAAGTTAATATTTCAAGCAAATGCCCGGATTGAGAGATATGAAGTCTCCAATAAGTTCTATAGCTGTAAAATGGAGGAGAATGGTTCTGTCAGTGAGCATATACTCAGAATGTCTGGGTATAACAATCACTTGATTCAACTGGGAGTTAATCTTCCAGATGATTGCGTCATTGACAGAATTCTCCAATCACTGCCACCAAGCTACAAGAGCTTCGTGATGAACTATAATATGCAAGGGATGACCAAAACTATGCCCGAGCTCTTCGCGATGCTAAAAGCCGCGGAGGTAGAAATCAAAAAGGAGCATCAAGTGTTGATGGTTAACAAAACCACTAGTTTCAAGAAAAAGGGCAAAGGGAAGAAAAAGGGGAACTTCAAAAAGAACAGCAAGCAAGTTGCTACTCAAGAGAAGAAACCCAAGTCTGGACCTAAGCCTGAAACTGAGTGCTTCTATTGCAAGCAGACTGGTCACTGGAAGCGGAACTGCCCCAAGTATTTGGCGGATAAGAAGGATGGCAAGGTTAACAAAGGTATATGTGATATACATGTTATTGATGTGTACCTTACTAATTCTCGCAGTAGCACCTGGGTATTTGATACTGGTTCTGTTGCTAATATTTGCAACTCAAAACAGGGACTACGGATTAAGCGAAGATTGGCTAAGGACGAGGTGACGATGCGCGTGGGAAATGGTTCCAAAGTCGATGTGATCGCGGTCGGCACGCTACCTCTACATCTACCTTCGGGATTAATATTAGATCTAAATAATTGTTATTTAGTACCAGCGTTGAGCATGAACATTATATCTGGATCTTGTTTGATGCGAGACGGTTATTCATTTAAATCAGAGAATAATGGTTGTTCTATTTATATGAGTAATATCTTTTATGGTCATGCGCCATTAAAGAGTGGTTTGTTCTTACTTAATCTCATAGTAGTAACACACATATTCATAATGTTGAAACCAATAGATGCAGAGTTAATAATGATAGTGCAACTTATTTGTGGCACTGCCGTTTAGGTCATATCGGTGTAAAGCGCATGAAGAAACTCCATACTGATGGACTTTTGGAGTCACTTGATTATGAATCACTTGGCACTTGCGAACCGTGCCTTATGGGCAAGATGACTAAAACACCGTTCTCCGGTACTGTGGAGAGAGCAACAGATTTATTAGAAATCATACATACTGATGTATGTGGTCCAATGAATGTTGAGGCTCGTGGCGGATATCGTTATTTTCTCACCTTCACTGATGATTTAAGCAGATATGGGTATATCTACTTAATGAAACACAAGTCTGAAACATTTGAAAAGTTCAAAGAATTTCAGAGTGAAGTGGAAAATCATCGTAACAAGAAAAGAAAGTTTCTACGATCTGATCGTGGAGGAGAATATTTGAGTTACGAGTTTGGTCTACATTTGAAACAATGCGGAATAGTTTCGCAACTCACGCCACCCGGAACACCACAACGTAATGGTGTGTCCGAACGTCGTAATCGTACTTTACTGGATATGGTGCGATCTATGATGTCTCTTACCGATTTACCGCTATCTTTTTGGGGTTATGCTCTAGAGACGGCCGCATTCACGTTAAATAGGGCACCATCAAAATCCGTTGAGACGACACCTTATGAACTATGGTTTGGCAAGAAACCAAAGTTGTCATTTCTTAAAGTTTGGGGCTGCGATGCTTATGTGAAAAAGCTTCAACCTGATAAGCTCGAACCCAAATCGGAAAAATGTGTCTTCATAGGATACCCAAAGGAGACTATTGGGTATACCTTCTATCACAGATCCGAAGGCAAAATTTTTGTTGCTAAAGTCGGAAACTTTCTAGAGAAGGAGTTTCTCTCGAAAGAAGTGAGTGGGAGGAAAGTAGAACTTGATGAGATATCAGTATCTACTCCCTTATTGAGAAGTAGTACATCACAGAAATCTGTTTCTGTGACACCTACATCAAATAGGGAAGAAGCTAATGATAATGATCATGAAACTTCAGATCAAGTTTCTACTGAACTTCGTAGATCAACCAGAGTAAGATCCGCACCAGAGTGGTACGGTAATCCTATTTTGGAAGTCATGTTACTAGACCATGGTGAACCTACGAACTATGAAGAAGCGATGGTGAGCCCAGATTCCGCAAAGTGGCTTGAGGCCATGAAATCTGAGATGGGATCCATGTATGAAAACAAAGTGTGGACTTTGGTTGACTTGCCCGATGATCGGCAAGCAATTGAGAATAAATGGATTTTTAAGAAGAAGACTGACGCTGATGGTAATGTTACTGTCTATAAAGCTCGACTTGTTGCAAAGGGTTTTCGACAAGTTCAAGGAATTGACTACGATGAGACTTTCTCACCCGTAGCGATGCTTAAGTCTGTCCGAATCATGTTAGCAATTGCCGCATTTTATGATTATGAAATTTGGCAAATGGATGTCAAAACTGCATTCCTGAATGGATTTCTGGAAGAAGAGTTGTATATGATGCAACCAGAAGGTTTTGTCGATCCGAAGGGAGCTAACAAAGTGTGCAAGCTCCAGCGATCCATTTATGGACTGGTGCAAGCTTCTCGGAGTTGGAATAAACGCTTTGATAGTGTGATCAAAGCATATGGATTTATACAGACTTTTGGAGAAGCCTGTATTTACAAGAAAGTGAGTGGGAGCTCTGTAGCATTTCTGATATTATATGTGGATGACATATTGCTGATCGGAAATAATATAGAATTTCTGGATAGCATAAAGGGATACTTGAATAAGAGTTTTTCAATGAAAGACCTCGGTGGAGCTGCTTATATATTGGGCATTAAGATCTATAGAGATAGATCAAAACGCTTAATAGGACTTTCACAAAGCACATACCTTGACAAAGTTTTGAAAAAGTTCAAAATGGATCAGGCAAAGAAAGGGTTCTTGCCTGTGGCACAAGGTGTGAAGTTGAGTAAGACTCAATGCCCGACCACCGCAGAAGATAGAGAGGAAATGAAAATTGTTCCCTATGCTTCAGCCATAGGCTCTATCATGTATGCAATGCTGTGTACCAGACCTGATGTGTGCCTTGCTGTGAGTTTAGCAGGAAGGTACCAAAGTAATCCAGGAATGGATCACTGGACAGCGGTCAAGAACATCCTTAAGTACTTAAGAAGGACTAAGGATATGATTCTCATTTATGGAGGTGACAAAGAGCTCGTCGTAAACGGTTATGTCGATGCAAGCTTTGACACTGATCCGGACGATTCTAAATCGCAAACCGGATACGTATTTACATTAAACGGTGGAGCTGTCAGTTGGTGCAGTTCAAAACAAAGCGTCGTGGCGGGATCTACATGTGAAGCTGAGTACATAGCCGCTTCGGAAGCAGCTAATGAAGGAGTCTGGATGAAAGAGTTCATATCCGATCTAGGTGTTGTACCTAGCGTATCGGGTCCAATGAAAATCTTTTGTGACAATACTGGTGCAATTGCCTTGGCAAAGGAATCCAGATTTCACAAAAGAACCAAACACATCAAGAGACGCTTCAACTCCATCCGGGATTTGGTCCAGGTGGGAGACATAGAGATATGCAAGATACATACGGAGCTGAATATTGCAGACCCGTTGACTAAGCCTCTTCCACGAGCAAAACATGATCAGCACCGAGACTCCATGGGTGTTAGAATCATTACTTTGTAATCTAGATTATTGACTCTAGTGCAAGTGGGAGACTGAAGGAAATATGCCCTAGAGGCAATAATAAAGTTATTATTTATTTCCTTATATCATGATAAATGTTTATTATTCATGCTAGAATTGTATTAACTGGAAACATAATACATGTGTGAATACATAAACAAGCAGAGTGTCACTAGTATGCCTCTACTTGACTAGCTCATTAATCAAAGATGGTTATGTTTCCTGGCCATGAACAAAGAGTTGTTATTTGATTAACGAGATCACATCATTAGTTGAATGATCTGATTGACATGACCCATTCCATTAGCATAGCACCCGATCGTTTAGTATGTTGCTATTGCTTTTATCCATGACTTATACATGTTCCTTTAACTATGAGATTATGCAACTCCCGTTTACCGTAGGAACACTTTGTGTGCTACCAAACGTCACAACGTAACTGGGTGATTATAAAGGTGCTCTACAGGTGTCTCCGAAGGTACATGTTGGGTTGGCGTATTTCGAGATTAGGATTTGTCACTCCAATTGTCGGAGAGGTATCTCAGGGCCTTCTCGGTAATACACATCACATAAGCCTTGCAAGCATTGCAACCAATGAGTTAGTTGCGAGATGATGTATTACGGAACGAGAAAAGAGACTTGCCGGTAACGAGATTGAACTAGGTATTGGATACCGACGATCGAATCTCGGGCAAGTAACATACCGATGACAAAGGGAACAAACGTATGTTGTTATGCGGTCTGACCGATAAAGATCTTCGTAGAATATGTAGGAGCCAATATGGGCATCCAGGTCCCGCTATTGGTTATTGACTGGAGACATGTCTCGGTCATGTCTACATTGTTCTCGAACCCGTAGGGTCCGCACGCTTAAGGTTTCGATGACAGTTATATTATGAGTTTATGAGTTTTGATGTACCGAAGGAGTTCGGAGTCCCGGATGAGATCGGGGACGTGACGAGGAGTCTCGAAATGGTCGAGACATAAAGAATTATATATTGGAAGCCTATGTTTGGACATCGGATGCATTCCGGGTGAAATCAGGATTTTACCGGAATACCGGGAGGGTTACCGGAACCCCCCGGAAGCATAATGGGCCAACATGGGCCTTGGAGGAAAGGTGAGAGGGCAGCCCTAGGGGCTGCGCGCCTCCCCCCCTTCCCTAGTCCTATTAGGACTAGGAGAGGTGGGCGCCCCCTCTCTCTTTCTCTCCCCCTTGGAGCAATCCTAGTCCAACTAGGATTGGGGGGGAGGAATCCTACTCCCAGAGGGAGTAGGACTCTCTGGCGCGCCCTGGCTTGGCCGGCCAGCCCCTCCCCCTTGACTCCTTTATATACGGGGGCAGGGGGCACCCCAAAGACACACAAGTTGATCTACGGATCGTTCCTTAGCCGTGTGCGGTGCCCCCTTCCACCAAATTCCACCTCGATCATATTGTTGCAGTGCTTAGGCGAAGCCCTGTGCCGGTAACACATCAAGATCGTCACCACGCCGTCGTGCTGACGGAACTCTTCCCCGACGCTTTGCTGGATCGGAGCCCGGGGATCGTCATCGAGCTGAACGTGTGCAGAACTCGGAGGTGCCGTACGTTCGGTGCTTAGATCGGTTGGATCGCGAGGAGAACGTACGACTACTTCCTCTACGTACGACTACTTCCTCTACGTTGTGTCAACGCTTCCGCTTCGGTCTACGAGGGTACGTAGACAAACACTCTCCCCTCTCGTTGCTATGCATCACCATGATCTTGCGTGTGCGTAGGAAAATTTTTGAATTTACTGCGTTCCCCAACAAGAAGTGCGTCTTCGGCGTCCCATCCGGCAAGCTTCTCGGGTTCTTTGTGTCACAGCGTGGGATAGAGGCCAATATGAACAAGATCAAAGCTATATAGCAGATTGAAGCACCCAAACGAATCAAGGATGTGCGTCGGCTTGCTGGTTGTGTCGCCGCCATGGGCAGGTTCATTTCCAAGTCTGCCGAGCGCGCCCTCCCCTTTTTCAAGATCCTGAAAAAGGCGGGCCCGGTGGAGTGGATGCCAGAAGCCGAAGCAGCACTTCAAGATTTGAAGAAGTACCTCTCCTCCGCGCCAACACTAGTTGCGCCTAGGCCCCAGGAGCCGTTGCTGCTATACCTGCCGGCAACGAACCAGGTGGTCAGCGCCGCACTAGTGGCGCAGAGAGAGGTTGACGACAAGGAAATGGTAGCAACAGAGCCTGACACCACTAATGCAGAGACGACACGGCCAGTTGAAGTGTTGCCGAGGAAGAAAATGATGCAGCACCCGGTCTACTTTGTTAGTTCCCTCCTGCAGGAGGCTAGATCAAGGTACTCCGGCGTGCAGAAACTGCTCTTCGGTCTTCTTGTGGCCTCGAGGAAGCTGCGTCATTACTTCCAGGCACACGAGATCACTGTCGTCACTCGCCTCCCTTTGCAACGGATATTGCACAATCCGGATGCAACGGGAAGGATTGTGGAATGGGCACTGGAGCTGTCCAGCTTTGGCCTCAAGTTTGAAAGCACTTCGGCGATTCAGAGCCGAGTCCTGGCGGAGTTCATTGCAGAGTGGACCGCAACGCCTGACGAAGGAGCCCAAGAGACTGCTCTCCCCGACAAGGAGGCAAATTGCGATTAGATCATGTACTTTGATGGAGCTTTCTCCTTACAAGGCGCCGGGGCTGGCGTACTGCTAGTCGCGCCCACCGGAGAGCACCTCAAGTACGTGGTCCAGATGCACTTCCCCAGGGAGGCGTTGACCAACAACACAGCAGAGTACGAGGGGCTGCTTGCCGATCTCAGGATCGCGGCGGACCTCGGAATCAAGAAACTCATCGTCAGGGGTGACTCGCAGCTTGTCATCAAGCAAGTCAACAAGGATTACCAGAGCCCGTTGATGAAGGCCTACGTTGATGAAGTGAGAAAGCTGGAAGAGCGCTTTGACGGTATATAGGCTGAACACGTTCCCCGAGCGGAGAACGACATCGCCGATTACCTGTCAAAGCGCGCTGCCCTCAAGCTACCTGTGGAACCAGGTACCTTTGTGCTCTAGCTAACTCAGCCATCCGTTGATCCATCAACACAGCAGGACAAGAGGAGGAAATCAGGGCCCGGCAAGTACTTTCCCGCCGAGCTCCCCGGAGCCGCCGGCAAGGATGTTGCCGAGAACACTGAGCCCGCCACGGGATGGCTGGCTCCGGCGGAGCGTCAAGCTCTTGCCGTCGAGACAGCCGCTCCTCCAGCGGAGGAAATGCCTTTAGTCCTCGCCGTCGAGCCCCAGGCTCCAGCGTGGGCGCAGCATACCGTCCGATTCCTCCAAACGGGGGAACTTCCTGAGGAGCAGGGAGAAGCGGAAAAAGTAGCCCGTCGCTCTGCCATGTACCAGTTCGTCGATGACGTCTTGTACAGGAAAAGGCCGAACGGTGTGAAATTGAAGTGTATCCCTCGAGAGGAAGGACTGGAGCTATTGGCGGAAATACACGGGGGCATATGTGGATCCCACATTGGGTCGAGGGCCCATGCTGGCAAGGCATTTCGGCAAGGCTTCTTCTGGCCCACCGCCCTCCAGGATGCAACGACACTAGTCACCAAGTGTGAAGCGTGTCAGTTCCATTCGAAGAAGCTTCATCAGCCAGCTCAAGCCCTGCAAACCATTCCTCTCTCCTGGCCCTTCTCGGTCTGGGGGCTCGACATACTGGGCCCTTTCCCCCGCGCTGTCGGGGGCTTTGAGTACTTGTATGTTGCAATCGACAAGTTCACAAAGTGGCCGGAGGTGGAGGCAGTGAGGAAGGTCACAACTCAGTCAGCCGTCAAATTCTTCAAGGGACTGGTGTGCTGTTTTGGCGTGCCCAACAAGGTCATCACCGACAACAGCACACAGTTCACAAGCCGCACCTTCATGCAATATATCCAAGACCTCGGCAGCAAAGTCTGTTTCGCTTCCATTGCTCACCCGCGGAGCAATGGTCAAGCGGAGAGGGCAAATGCTGAAGTACTACGAGGACTACGGACCAAGACCTTTGACATGCTGCACAAGAGCGGAAGGCGCTGGATTGATGAGTTGCCAGCGGTTCTTTGGTCGATCAGGACGACGCCAAATCGAGCCACCGGCCAGACACCCTTTGCCCTGGTATACGGGGCAGAATCAGTTCTCCCCATTGAACTCATATACGGGTCACCTCGAGTGCTCGGTTATGATGAGCTTGAGCAAGAGCAACTGTGGCAAAATGATGCAATGCTCCTTGAGGAAGATCGTTTTCGGGCGGCTGTGAGAGCAGCACGCTACCAGCAAGCCTTGCGCCGCTACCATAGCCGCAAGGTCCATGCCCGATGTTGGGGAACGTAGTAATTTCAAAAATTTCCTACGCACACGCAAGATCATGGTGATGCATAGCAACGAGAGGGGAGAGTGTTGTCTACGTACCCTCGTAGACCGAAGCGGAAGCGTTGACACAACGTAGAGGAAGTAGTCGTACGTTCTCCTCGCGATCCAACCGATCACAGCACCGTTACTCCGGCACCTCCGAGTTCTTGGCACACGTTCAGCTCGATGACGATCCCCGGGCTCCGATCCAGCAAAGCGTCGGGGAAGAGTTCCGTCAGCACGATGGCGTGGTGACGATCTTGATGTGTTACCGGCGCAGGGCTTCGCCTAAGCACTGCAAAGATATTACCGAGGTGGAATTTGGTGGAAGGGGGCACCGCACACGGCTAAGGAACGATCCGTAGATCAACTTGTGTGTCTCTGGGGTGCCCCCTGCCCCCGTATATAAAGGATGGAGGAGGAGGAGGCCGGCCAAGGCTTGGCGCGCCAGGGTGTGGAGTCCTACTAGGTCTCCAAGTCCTAGTAGGAGTCCACCAAGAGGGGAGGAAGGGAGAACGAATAGGAGGAGAAGGAAAGGTGGCCGGCCCCCTTTTCCCTAGTCCAATTCGGACCAAAGGGGAGGGGGGGCGCAGCAGCCTTTTCCTCTTCCCACTAAAGCCCATCAAGGCCCATTACTTCTCCCGTAATCCCGTAACTCCCCGATACTCCCGAAAATACCCGGATCACTCAGAACCTTTCCGATGTCCGAATATAGTCGTCCAATATATCGATCTTTACGTCTCGACCATTTCGATACTCCTCGTCATGTCCCCAATCTCATCCGGGACTCCGAACTCCTTTGGTACATCAAGACTCATAAACTCATAATATAACTGTCATCGAAACCTTAAGCGTGCGGACCCTACGGTTCGAGAACAATGTAGACATGACCGAGACACATCTCCGGTCAATAACCAATAGCGGGACCTGGATGCCCATATTGGCTCCTACATATTCTGCGAAGATCTTTATCAGTCAGACCGCATAACAACATACGTTGTTCCCTTTGTCATCGGTATGTTACTTGCCCGAGATTCGATTGTTGGTATCCAATACCTAGTTCAATCTCGTTACTGGCAAGTCTCTTTACTCGTTCCGTAATACATCATCTCGCAACTAACTCATTGGTTGCAATGCTTGCAAGGCTTTATGTGATGTGCATTACCGAGAAGGCCCTGAGATACCTCTCCGACAATCGGAGTGACAAATCCTAATCTTGAAATACGCCAACCCAATATGTACCTTCGGAGACACCTGTAGAGCACCTTTATAATCACCCAGTTACGTTGTGACGTTTGGTAGCACACAAAGTGTTCCTACGGTAAACGGGAGTTGCATAATCTCATAGTTAAAGGAACATGTATAAGTCATGGATAAAAGCAATAGCAACATACTAAACGATCGGGTGCTATGCTAATGGAATGGGTCATGTCAATCAGATCATTCAACTAATGATGTGATCTCGTTAATCAAATAACAACTCTTTGTTCATGGTTAGGAAACATAACCATCTTTGATTAATGAGCTAGTCAAGTAGAGGCATACTAGTGACACTCTGTTTGTCTATGTATTCACACATGTATTATGTTTCCTGTTAATACAATTCTAGCATGAATAATAAACATTTATCATGAATTAAGGAAATAAATAATAACTTTATTATTGCCTCTAGGGCATATTTCCTTCAGTCTCCCACTTGCACTAGAGTCAATAATCTAGTTCACATCGCCATGTGATTTATCAGCAATAGTTCACATCACCATGTGATTAACACCCATAGTTCACATCGATATGTGACCAACACCCAAAGGGTTTACTAGATTCAGTAATCTAGTTCACATCGCTATGTGATTAACACCCAAAGAGTACTAAGGTGTGATCATGTTTTTCTTGTGAGAGAATCTTAGTCAACGGGTCTGCTACATTCAGATCCGCATGTATTTTGCAATTTTCTATGTCTACAATGCTCTGCACGGAGCTACTTTAGCTAATTGCTCCCACTTTCAATATGTATCTAGATTGAGACTTAGAGTCATCTAGATTAGTGTCAAAACTTGCATCGACGTAACCTTTTACGACGAACCTTTTTGTCACATCCATAATCGAGAAACATATCCTTATTTTACTAAGGATAATTTTGACCGATGTCCAGTGATCTACTTCCTAGATCACTATTGTACTCCCTTGCTTAACACAGTGTAGGGTATACAATAGATCTGGTACACAGCATGGCATACTTTATAGAATCTATGGCTGAGGCATAGGAAATGACTTTCATTCTCTTTCTATCATCTGCCGTGGTCGGGCTTTGAGTCTTACTCAAGTTCACACCTTGTAATACAGGCAAGAACTCTTTCTTTGACTGTTCCATTTTGAACTACTTCAAAATCTTTTCAAGGTATGTACTTATTGAAAAACTTATCAAGCGTCTTGATCTATCTCTATAGATCTTGATGCTTAATATGTAAGCAGCTTCACCGAGGTCCTTCTTCGGAAAACTCCTTTCAAATACTCCTTTATGCTTTACAGAATAATTCTACATTATTTCCGATCAATAATATGTCATTTACATATACTTATCAGAAATGCTGTAGTGCTCCCACTCACTTTCTTGTAAATACAGGCTTCACCGCAAGTCTGTATAAAACTATATACTTTGATCAACTTATCAAAGCGTATATTCCAACTCCGAGATGCTTGCACCAGTCCATAGATGGATCGCTGGAGCTTGCATATTTTGTTAACACCTTCAGGATCGACAAAACTTTCTAGTTGCATCGTATACAACTCTTCTTTAATAAATCCATTAAGGAATGTAGTTTTTTTATCCATTTGCCAGATTTCATAAAATGCGGCAATTGCTAACATGATTCGGACAGACTTAAGCATAGATACGAGTGAGAAACTCTCATCGTAGTCAACACCTTGAACTTGTCGAAAACCTTTTGCGACAATTCTAGCTTTGTAGATAGTAACACTACTATCAGTGTCCGTCTTCCTCTTCAAGATCCATTTATTTTCTTTGGCTTGCCGATCATCGGGCAAATCCATCAAAGTCCATACTTTGTTCTCATACATGGATCATATCTCAGATTTCATGGCCTCTAACCATTTTGCGGAATCTGGGCTCACCATCGCTTCTTCATAGTTCGTAGGTTCATCATGGTCTAGTAACATGACTTCCAAAATAGGATTACCGTACCACTCTGGTGCGGATCTTACTCTGGTTGATCTACGAAGTTCAGTAGAAACTTGATCTGAAGTTTCATGATCGTTATCATTAGCTTCCTCCCTATTTGGTGTAGGTGTCACAGAAACTGATTTCTGTGACGTACTACTTCTCAATAAGGGAGTAGATACAGTTATCTCATCAAGTTCTACTTTCCTCCCACTCACTTCTTTCGAGAGAAACTCCTTCTCTAGAAAGTTTCCGACTTTAGCAACAAAATTTTTGCCTTCGGATCTGTGATAGAAGGTATACCCAACAGTCTTCTTTGGGTATCCTATGAAGACACATTTTTCCGATTTGGGTTCGAGCTTATCAGGTTGAAGCTTTTTCACATAAGCATCGCAGCCCCAAACTTTAAGAAACGACAACTTTGGTTTCTTGCCAAACCACAGTTCATAAGGCGTCGTCTCAACGGATTTTGATGGTGCCCTATTTAATGTGAATGCAGCTGTCTCTAATGCATAATCCCAAAAACGATAGTGGTAAATCAGTAAGAGACATCATGTATCACACTATATCTAATAAAGTGCGTTTATGACGTTCGGACACACCATTATGCTATGGTGTTCCAGGTGGCATTAGTTTGTGAAACAATTTCCACGTTGTTTTGATTGAAGGCCAAACTCGTAACTCAAATATTTGTCTCTGCAATCAGATCGTAGAAACTTAATTTTTCTTGTTACGATGATTCTTCACTTCACTCTGAAATTCTTTGAACGTTTCAAATGTTTCAGACTTGTGTTTCATTTAAGTAGATATACTTATATCTGCTCAAATCATCTGTGAAGTTCAGATAATAATGATATTTGCCACGAGCCTCAACACTCATCGGACTGTATACATTAGTATGTATTATTTCCAATAAGTCAGTTGCTTGCTCCATTGTTCCGGAGAACGGCGTTTTAGTCATCTTGCCTATGAGGCATGGTTCGCAAGCATCAAGTGATTCATAATCAAGTGATTCCAAAAATCCCATCAGCATGGAGTTTCTTCATGTGCTTTACACCAATATGACCCAAACGGCAGTGGCACAAATAAGTTGCACCATCATTATTAACTTTGCATCTTTTGGCTTCAATATTATGAATATGTGTATCACTACGATCGAGATCCAACAAACCATTTTCGTTGGTGTGTATGACCATAGAAGGTTTTATTCATGTAAACGGAACAACAATTATTCTCTAATTTACATGAATAACCGTTTTGCAATAAACATGATCAGATCATATTCATGCTCAACGCAAACACCAAATAACACTTATTTAGTTTCAACACTAATCCCGAAAGTATAGGGAGTGTGTGATCAATCTTGGAACCACTTCCAACACACATCATCACCTTGCCCTTTAACTAGTCTTTGTTCATTCTGCAACTCCCGTTTCGAGTTACTAATCTTAGCAACTTGAACTAGTACCAAATACTGAGGAGTTGCTATGAACACTAGTAAAGTACACATCAATAACATGTATATCAAATATACTTATGTTTACTTTGCCATCCTTCTTATCTGCCAATAACTTGGGGTAGTTCCGCTTCCAGTGACCAGTCCCTTTGCAGTAGAAGCACTTAGTCTCAGGCTTAGGACCAGACTTGGGCTTTTTCACTTGAGCAGCAACTTGCTTGCCGTTCTTCTTGAAGTTCCCCTTCTTTCCTTTTGCCCTTTTCTTGAAACTAGTGATCTTGTCAACCATCAACACTTGATGTTTTTCTTTGATTTCTACCTTCGCCGATTTTAGCATCGCGAAGAGCTTGGGAATTACTTTTGTCATCCCTTGCATATTATAGTTCATCACGAAGTTCTACTAACTTGGTGATGGTGACTAGAGAATTCTGTCAATCACTATCTTATCTGGAAGATTAACTCCCACTTGATTCAAGCGATTGTAGTACTCAGACAATTTGAGCACATGCTCACTAGTTGAGCGATTCTCCTCCATCTTTTAGCTATAGAACTTGTTGGAGACTTCATATCTCTCAACTCGGGTATTTGCTTGAAATATTAACTTCAACTCCTGGAACATCTCATATGCTCCATGACGTTCAAAACGTCTTTGAAGTCCCGATTCTAAGCCGTTAAGCATGGTGCACTAAACTATTAAGTAGTCATCATATTGAGCTAGCAAAACGTTCATAACGTCTGCATCTGCTCCTGCAAAAGGTCCGTCACCTAGCGGTGCATCAAGGACAAAATTCTTCTGTGCAGCAATGAGGATAAACCTCAGATTACGGATCCAATCCGCATCATTGCTACTAACATTTTTCAACACAATTTTCTCTAGGAACATATCAAAATAAACACAGGGAAGCAACAATGCGAGCTACTGATCTACAACATAGATATGCTAATACTACCAGGACTAAGTTCATGATAAATTAAAGTTCAATTAATCATATTACTTAAGAACTCCCACTTAGATAGATATCCCTCTAATCCTCTAAGTGATCACGTGATCCAAATCAACTAAACCATGTCCGATCATCACGTGAGATGGAGTAGTTTCAATGGTGAACATCACTATGTTGATCATATCTACTATATGATTCACGCTCGACCTTTCGGTCTCCGTGTTCCGAGGCCATATCTGTTATATGCTAGGCTCGTCAAGTTAAACCTGAGTATTCCGCGTGTGCAACTGTTTTGCACCCGTTGTATTTGAACGTAGAGCCTATCACACCCGATCATCACGTGGTGTCTCAGCACGAAGAACTTTCGCAACGGTGCATACTCAGGGAGAACACTTCTTGATAATTTAGTGAGAGATCATCTTATAATGCTACCGTCAATCAAAGCAAGATAAGATGCATAAAAGGATAAACATCACATGCAATCAATATAAGTGATATGATATGGCCATCATCATCTCGTGCTTGTGATCTCCATCTCCGCAGCACCGTCATGATCACCATCGTCACCGGCGCGACACCTTGATCTCCATCGTAGCATCGTTGTCGTCTCGCCAATCTTATGCTTCCACGACTATCACTACCGCTTAGTAATAAAGTAAAGCATTACATCGCGATTGCATTGCATACAATAAAGCGACAACCATATGGCTCCTGCTAGTTGCCGATAACTCGGTTACAAAACATGATCATCTCATACAATAAAATATAGCATCATGTCTTGACCATATCACATCACAACATGCCCTGCAAAAACAAGTTTAGACGTCCTCTACTTTGTTGTTGCAAGTTTTACGTGGCTGCTACGGGCTTAAGCAAGAACCAATCTCACCTACGCATCAAAACCACAACGATAGTTTGTCAAATAGACTCCGTTTTAACCTTCTCAAGGACCGGGCGTAGCCACACTCGGTTCAACTAAAGTTGGAGAGACAGTCTTCCGCAAGCCATCTATGTGCAAAGCACGTCGAGGGAACCGGTCTCGCGTAAGCGTACGCGTAAGGTTGGTCCGGATCGTCTCGTCCAACAATACCGCTGAACCAAAGTATGACATGCTGGTAGGCAGTATGACTTGTATCGTCCACAACTCACTTGTGTTCTATTCGTGCAAATAACATCAAACCATAAAAACCTAGGCTCGGATGCCACTGTTGGGGAACGTAGTAATTTCAAAAATTTCCTACGCACACGCAAGATCATGGTGATGCATAGCAACGAGAGGGGAGAGTGTTGTCTACGTACCCTCGTAGACCGAAGCGGAAGCGTTGACACAATGTAGAGGAAGTAGTCGTACGTTCTCCTCGCGATCCAACCGATCACAGCACCGTTACTCCGGCACCTCTGAGTTCTTGGCACACGTTCAGCTCGATAACGATCTCCGGGCTCCGATCCAGCAAAGCGTCGGGGAAGAGTTCCGTCAGCACGATGGCGTGGTGACGATCTTGATGTGTTACCGGCGCAGGGCTTCGCCTAAGCACTGCAACGATATTACCGAGGTGGAATTTGGTGGAAGGGGGCACCGCACACGGCTAAGGAACGATCCGTAGATCAACTTGTGTGTCTCTGGGGTGCCCCCTGCCCCCGTATATAAAGGATGGAGGAGGAGGAGGACGGCCAAGGCTTGGCGCGCCAGGGTGTGGAGTCCTACTAGGTCTCCAAGTCCTAGTAGGAGTCCACCAAGAGGGGAGGAAGGGAGAACGAATAGGAGGAGAAGGAAAGGTGGCCGGCCCCCTTTTCCCTAGTCCAATTCGGACCAAAGGGGAGGGGGGGCGCAGCAGCCTTTTCCTCTTCCCACTAAAGCCCATCAAGGCCCATTACTTCTCCCGTAATCCCGTAACTCCCCGATACTCCCGAAAATACCCGGATCACTCAGAACCTTTCTGATGTCCGAATATAGTCGTCCAATATATCGATCTTTACGTCTCGACCATTTCGAGACTCCTCGTCATGTCCCCAATCTCATCCGGGACTCCGAACTCCTTTGGTACATCAAAACTCATAAACTCATAATATAACTGTCATCGAAACCTTAAGCGTGCGGACCCTACGGTTCGAGAACAATGTAGACATGACCGAGACACATCTCCGGTCAATAACCAATAGCGGGACCTGGATGCCCATATTGGCTCCTACATATTCTGCGAAGATCTTTATCGGTCAGACCGCATAACAACATACGTTGTTCCCTTTGTCATCGGTATGTTACTTGCCCGAGATTCGATCGTCGGTATCCAATACCTAGTTCAATCTCGTTACTGGCAAGTCTCTTTACTCGTTCCGTAATACATCATCTCGCAACTAACTCATTGGTTGCAATGCTTGCAAGGCTTTATGTCATGTGCATTACCGAGAAGGCCCTGAGATACCTCTCCGACAATCGGAGTGACAAATCCTAATCTCGAAATACGCCAACCCAATATGTACCTTCGGAGACACCTGTAGAGCACCTTTATAATCACCCAGTTACGTTGTGACGTTTGGTAGCACACAAAGTGTTCCTACGGTAAACGGGAGTTGCATAATCTCATAGTTAAAGGAACATGTATAAGTCATGGATAAAAGCAATAGCAACATACTAAACGATCGGGTGCTATGCTAATGGAATGGGTCATGTCAATCAGATCATTCAACTAATGATGTGATCTCGTTAATCAAATAACAACTCTTTGTTCATGGTTAGGAAACATAACCATCTTTGATTAATGAGCTAGTCAAGTAGAGGCATACTAGTGACACTCTGTTTGTCTATGTATTCACACATGTATTATGTTTCCTGTTAATACAATTCTAGCATGAATAATAAACATTTATCATGAATTAAGGAAATAAATAATAACTTTATTATTGCCTCTAGGGCATATTTCCTTCACCCGAAGCCTTGAGGAAGGCGACCTTGTTCTTCGGCGCGTTCAATCGGCCAAGAATTTCAACAAGTTGACGCCAAAGTGGGAAGGCCCTTATCGGGTAATACGAGTCACCAGGCCCGGCGCAGTCCGCCTGGAGACCGAAGATGCCGTTCCGGTGAGTAACTCCTGGAACATTGAGCATCTTCGCAAGTTTTACCCGTAAGGCGCGGCTTGCCGGGCCCCCCGGCAAGCCACCTTTGTACAAGCATTGCCGATGATGCATGTAACCCTTTGTACAAAGCCAGGCGCAGACCCTGAGCATAAATAAATGAAGCGCTGGCGCCCCAAGTTATAGCATGCATGCTAGGTCGAGTCTCGTCCTTAGTTAGGTTGATAGTGCTTAGCGGCGGCTAACCCGTAGCTTAGAGGTCGAGTGTGCGTCTCTTTGCCGTTCTCTTGTCTCCTTTGGTTCGCAGGGCTCGTAGATATCCTTGCCGGATCACTTGAGGATGAAAAGAGATAAAAGGGACGGACCAGCATCTAGACCCCGTCAAGCCAGTATTGCCGGGGGCTGCAAGTACAAAGATTCACCAACGGTGAACCAGAGTTGCTGGGGGCTACAACTTCAGATAAGTTCTTCATCCCTTATCATACATTCTTTTATGGACTAAGGTATGTGAAACCTCGTTTCTTCCTAAAAGCCACCATGCTCCCCTAACTCTAGGCTTCCGGGCTCGTCCCTGGGCTAGGTTTGGTCGTAGTCGCGGCAGCAAAAGGATGAAACGAGGAGCCTGAACCCGCCTCATCCCTGCCTCCGCCGAAAGCGTGAGAAAGGTCGAGCGACGTGGGAAGACGGCAAGGCCTGCTGCGGGGCAAGGAAATGTTTATCTTAAAGATATCAAGGATTTACTCCTTGATGTGGGTTCTACCCGCAAACAAATGACCCGGCAAGCATCTCTTTTTTCATTAAAAACATTCCACTCAGGTACAGTTCATAGAGAATGGAAAACATGAATGATGGGATTACAAGCTTTAAATTCAGCTAAGGGCCGAAGGCTTACAAACTAAAAAGAGATGAGGTGCCCGTAATCCCTTTCTTGTCCCTCTCCTCAGGAGGCAGGTCAAGGAGGCGAAAAGGGCAAAAGGGGCGCCTAGACGAGCTACGGGTGGCAGAAGACACCAAGAGAAAATCTCGGTGGTCGTCCGAAGGCTGGATGGTGATGGCAGCGCCGGAGGCAGAGATCGAAGATGAGGCGGCAAGACGTCAGCACGCGTCGAAGGCGTCTGCCCGCGTACTCCGAGTTGACGGCCTTGCCGCCCGCCCTCTTCCTCTTCCGCAGCCTCCCAACGCCAGCCACCCAAGGAGACGACCCCGAGAAGTTCAGGGAGCCGGCGACACGGATGATGGGGTCGCCGGTGCCACACGAGGCGGCGCCCGACACCTAGTCGGACCCGTCATCCTGCCGCCTGCTACCCTCGTCGTCGCTGCCGCTGTCCTCCCCGTCACTCCCGCTCGAGGAGGAGTCTTCGCTATCAGAAGAGCTCTCCACGCAGCACCTTGCGCGGGTCCCGAAACATCGGAAGACCTTGACGGAGAGGAGGCCGCCCTCCATCAGCTTGAAAAGGAGAGTGAGCCCCTCCGTCAAGCGGTGGATACAAGCAAACGACTTCCATCCCCGACAAAGATACATCACGTGAGGTGCTGGGAAGTCAACGCGAACCCGCGTGCCACTGATCCCGCAGCCCCTCATGTGTAGCCGCAGCGATTCCGACGGATCCAGCTCCATCGCCCGCGCAAATGGAGTCAGGAGACGAAGGCGAAGGCGAGGCGGCCGGCGTAGCCTGACGAAGAACTCGCATGGGTCATCTCCGACGTGGCCCTCCATGGGGAGGGGAACTGCTGGCGGAGGCGAAGCCGGCGCGCCGACCCGTCCTCCTCTTCCCCGAGCACCTCGTTCTCGCCCACGGCCTCGCCCTCTCCCCCTTCCCCTCGCGGCTGGCTCTGCCACCGCAGGTGCAGGAGGACGAGGGATGCGTTGTCGAGCGGCGACCCTCGTCGCCACCGTCGAAGGACTAGGATTCCCTCTCTCCATGGAGGATAGAAGGGGAAGCAGAAGCTGAAGGAAGGAGGAGAAGAAAGAATGCGGGACACCATCCCCCCTCCTGCTCCTTATAAAGGAACGGGGTGGGGGCTCGGCCGCCCCACTCAGCCAATCAAGACGCGGAAGGCGCAGGGAACTAGGACCGACCCGCCGCCCCGGCCCGCGGCGGCCCGGTTTCCCGCCTCCGCCGTTCGCCATCCCAAGCACATGAAAGCCGCGTGGCGGGCGTGCAGAACCGAGGCGACGGGTGAGGCGACCCCTCCCCACCCCGTGATCGTGGGGAGTGGACGCCTTGAAGACCCCGCCTCGGCCCCGTTTAGTAATTGGGCCGCGCCTCCACGCCTCCCTCCGTTTATGGGGAAGGCGCGAACCGCCCCCCTTTACTACGACGTGACGCATGCGCGCAGAGCTCAGCCCCACGCATGCCACCCACGTCACGCACGCCTCCCCACGCCGCGCCAGCGCGCAAAGGAACTTACCGCGGTAAAAACCGCCCCGCCTGCCCGCGCACCGTTTTTGGGCCTAGCCCAACAATGCGTTGCGCTTATGTATGACCCAGGCCCGAGGGCTCCTGTCGGTGTACAAAAAGGGGGGGGGGTACACTTTTTGTACCCCTATAACTGTGCACGGGCAGTCTGAGCCACGGGCACCGCCACACTGAGCACGGCAAGGGAGGTAAGCCAAAGATAAGGCTGAAGCTAAGGAGAAGCAGAACGACGCCAAGACCAAGACCACAAAGAGCAAAGGGGACGAAGCAGGCCCCCCTAGCAAGATCCTTGCCGGGAGGCGGTTTTTACAAACCCGGCAAGACCCTTGCCGTGGCAGCTCACCCCACACCTACGGAGCGGGTCACCCTTGAGTCCACTATCCCCATGGGGCAAGGATTCGGGAGGCATCCCCGTGGTGGAATGCAGATCTTTGTGAAGACATTCAAGATCATATGCACACTTTGGAAGAAGATGATCCTTGGCGGGATCCCAGCCATGGAGGACCACAAGGCCCCAGGCAAGGGCCTTGCCGGGGATGACAGCAGGCGCCGCGGCAAGACCCTTGCCGGGACCCCAGCAAGGCCCTTGCCGGGGCCGCGGCAAGGCCCTTGCCATGAACACCCGTGGGGCCACCATCTGGCCCACGCCAGTCGCACCTCCGCCACCATTCGCATACAGCTGCCGACCCAACCAGCTGGGCAGGCACCTGCGTGGCGGCATGCAAATCCTCGTGAAGACCCACTGCTGCGCCACCTCAGCTGCCTGCCTGCCTACATGGCATCACGGGCACTGCTGGCCAGGGCGCGTGTCCACGCAGGAGGGAGCGGCAACGGACAAGACGGGGCTCTCCCTCGCCCCCGATAAAGCAAAGACACCTAAGCAAGGCGCATTAAAGGCACCTTGTCATGTAATGGGAGGGATAACCTCGCATCACTGTACCCTTTCCACCTCCTGTGTGCCACTGTGGCAACCTCTTTCCCTATAAAAGGAGGCCCCAGGCGACCAGGAAGAGGATTCGGCTTTTTGGAGCTCTCGACGCCCCATAGCTAGCTCAAGAACACAGATATACAATCCACCAAAGCAGGAGTAGGGTTTTACGCATCCCTACGGCCCGAACCTGGGTAAAGGAATCGTGTGCTATCTGTTTGATCCGCTCTTTTCACAACCCTGCGCCCCGCAACCGTAGTAGGGATTCTTCTGATCCCATAGGTGTCGTTTCCACCGACAGTTTGCCTTTTTCTTGCTCGCCCTTTTTGTTTGCTCGTGTGTTGGATTGCTTGTTTGTCGCGATGGCTCAAGATAATACTAAATTGTGCGACCTCACCAATACGAACAATAATGATTTCCTTAGCACTCCGATTGCTCTTCTTACCAATACTGAATCTTGTGAAATCAATACTGCTTTGTTGAATCTTGTTATGAAAGATCAATTCGCTGGCCTTCCTAGTGAAGATGCCGCTACTCATCTGAATAGCTTCGTTGATTTATGTGATATGCAAAAGAAGAAAGATGTCGATAATGATATTGTTAAATTGAAGCTATTTCCATTTTCGCTTAGGGATCGTGCTAAAGCTTGGTTTTCGCCTTTGCCTAAAAATAGTATTGATTCTTCGAACAAGTGCAAAGATGCTTTTATCTCTAAGTATTTTCCTCCCGCTAAGATCATCTCTTTTAGAAACAATGTTATGAATTTTAAGGAACTTGATTATGAACATGTTGCACAAGCTTGGGAGAGAATAAAATTAATGATACGTAATTGTCCTACTCGTGGTTTGAATTTGTGGATGATTATACAAAAAATGTATGCCAGATTGAATTTTGCTTCTAGATATCTTTTATATTCGGCCGCGGGAGGCACTTTTATGGAAATCACTTTAGAAGATTATACTAAAATCCTAGATAATATTATGGTTAATTATTCTCAATGGCACACTGAAAGATCTACTAATAAAAAAGTGCATGCGCTAGAAGAAATCAATATTTTGAGTGCAAAGATGGATGAACTTATGAAACTATTTGCTACTAAGAGTGTTTCTTCTGATCCTAATGATATGCCTTTGTCTACTTTGATTGAGAATAATAATGAATCTATGGATGTGAATTTTGTTGGTAGGAATAATTTTGGTAACAACGCGTATAGAGGGAATTTTAATCCTAGGCCTTATCCTAGTAATCCTTCTAATAATTATGGAAATTCCTACAACAACTCTTATGGAAATTTTAATAAGATGCCCTCTGAATTTGAGAATAGTGTTAAAGAGTTTATGAATTCACAAAAGGATTTTAATGCTTTGCTTGAAGAGAAATTGCTTAAAGTTGATGATTTGGCTAGGAACGTTGATATAATTTCTCTTGAGTTTGATCCTTTAAAGCTTAGATCTATTCCTCCTAAGCATGATATCAATGAGTCTCTCGAAGCCATGATAATTTGCATTGATGAGTGCAAAGAAAGAACTGCTAGGATGCGTGCTATGAAAGATGCCTTTATTAGAGCGTGTTCTTCAAATTCCTATGAAAATCAAGATGAATATCTAAAAGTTATTGATGTGTCCCCTATTAAATCTTTGTTTTGCAATATGAATCTTTATTAAACTGAATATGATCTTCCTTTACCTAGAAGGCGTTCCAAAAATTCGGAGTATTTAGATCTTGATGATGAAATTGATAAAAGTGGGATTGAAAGAAATAAAACCCTAGATGTTGCTAAACCCACTATATTGGATTTCAAGGAATTTCATTATGAAAGTCGCTCTTTAATTGATTGTATTTCCTTGTTGCAATCCGTGCTAAATTCTCCTCATGCTTATAGTCAAAATAAAGCCTTTACCGAACATATCATTGATGCCTTGATGCAATCTTATGAAGAAAAACTTGAGTTGAAAGTTTCTATCCCTAGAAAGCTTTATGATGAGTGGGAACCTACTATTAAAATTAAAATTAAAGATTATGAGTTTTATTCTTTGTGTGATTTGGGTGCTAGTGTCTCCACTATTCCCAAAACTTTCTGTGATTTGCTACATTTCCGTGATTTTGATGATTGCCCTCTAAACTTGCATCTTGCGGATTCCACTATTAAGAAGCCTATGGGAATAATTAATGATGTTCTTATTGTTGCTAATAGGAATTATGTGCCCGTAGATTTTATCGTTCATGATATAGATTGCAATCCTTCTTTCCCTATTATTCTCGGTAGACCTTTTCTTAGAACGATTGGTGCAATTATTGATATGAAGGAAGGGAATATTAGATTTCAATTTTCATTAAAGAAGGGCATG